>CM076573.1:945964603-947280764 GCA_034641835.2 Pinus albicaulis
ATGTCTATTTTTAGACATATGGATCATGTTCTATGAGTTGCAGGATGCTATTTGTGGATGGCTGGTCAAGTCGGAAAAAAGATATGGACTTCTATTTTTAGACATATTGGGTGGAATCTATTTTTAGATTGCCAGTTTAAAAATATATATGTTGAATATTATTAGCTCTTAATAATATTTGGACTATAAACATTATCTTATTCTCTTGGAGCACTTTATTTAAGTGCATAGACGTGGCACAGTAGCTGACAGAAGGAATTATGCTATTCCTGAGGGTTATGTGGAGCTATTTCATGGATACTTCAGTTAGAACTCATGTGACAGATTTTGGTGGAGTTGATTGAGGAGTTAATGGAGTTGTGTTCAGTTTAACTAATCTAAACATAGTTGAGCTATTTGTATCTAGTTTAACTGATTGATACAATTAGTGAGAGTGGTGTGAATTAATTATTATTTAATTCACTAATTATAAACTCATTAATCAACTAAAGAATACATCAGTTAACTTCAGTGCATGGACAGTTTCAGTGGAGACCAGTGCAGAGATAGGTGAAAGAGTAGGTTAACTATCAGTTGTGACTATACTGTTGCATATTTGCAACAACCAGTGATTGGAGGAGCCAATGAGGATTGTGCAGTACAAGCCAGGTGGTTCAAGTTATTTAATGAGCCATCCTACAACATTGATTACGCAATAGAGGCTGGCTATCAGGTGGCAGAGATTGGAGCATGTGTTTTGCTAGATCTAGCTTGATTAGTGTGTAGCAATTGGAGGTTGTGCTGAGAGCTTGTGAGGAGATTTGTACAATGATTGTTACATGATCTCTATGACATATAATATACAGATAGTTGGGGTTTTCAGCTTTAATATTTCCCATGAAATACTGTGTTCATATGTGTGAATGTTTATGGTTTTAATGTGCGCATGTGATTGTTTCTATTTCCACATGTAATGATCAATGGTAGAAGAGATTCTGTATTGTGCATGAAGATAAAATAGTGTGTGATCAGGATAGTCTCGGTGAATAATATATCAGTTATTCAAATTTCTACATGGTATCAGAGTGATATTGATCATTGGAGCAATTGTAAAACATTGAAGCGGTTGAGTTTTGTGCTGGTGGAATTCGAATTTGCAGCAGTGTTTTCTTGGTGTCGAAGTTGAGATGTCTTTCAACGGATTGCGATTGGAGTATGCCCTTGAGGGAAGCTTGAATTATATTGCATGGAAGGACAGGATGGAGGCGGTGCTAGATGACAATGGGTTGAAGGAGTTCATAGATGCAGAAATTCCAAAACCTACTTCTAGTGATGCTGCCGTACTTGACGCATGGAAAAAGAAGACAACAAAGTGTCGAAGGATTCTGTTGGAAGGTGTGAAGGATCACATAGTGTCCAGCCTTCATGGTAAGGCTTCTCCATTCTTGATGTGGAAAGCTTTGACAGATTTATTTCAAAGCAAGAGCGACCAGAGGAAGTTGGCGCTCAAGGATAAAATCAGGAACATAAAAATGGAGAAGGGCGACAGTATGCCCAAGTACCTCACGAAGTTCATCCAATGCAGGGATGAGCTGGAAAGTGTGGGAGTTACTGTTGATGACAAGGACTTGGTGAGCTTGTCTCTCCTTGGGCTTCCGAAGAGTTGGCATTCCTATCAGGACTCTGTCAATGGTCGGGAGAAATTGCCAGGATGGGAGTGACTTTGGTTGGATCTTGTGCAAGAGGAGATAAGGCGGAGTACCAGGGATGGATCTTCATCAAAGAATGAAGATGAAGAAAATTGCGCTTTGGCTTCCAAAGCAAGGAAAGGGAAGGGGAAGAAAAATCCTTCTCAATCCAGTGTGAAAGGTAAGAAGCAGGACTTGTCCAAGGTGAAGAGCTTTCACTATCACCAGCATGGACATTACGCCACTAATTGTCCACAAAAGAAGAAAAATAAGCAGACTACTAGATCTGCAGTTGGAGAGGCCTTAGCCTCGCAGTTTGAGCTGGATTTTTCACTGATCGCATGCTCGGTCTCAAGTGTGATGGGTTCAGTGTGGTTTCTTGACAATGGTGCATCTTTTCACATGACAGGAGATCAAGATTTTTTTACTAATATGGATGAGAAAGATCTTGGAGTGCACATTGAGATGGGTGATGATGGTAGATACAGTGAGACCAGTATCGATACCATTTCCTTTGAGAGGGATTCTGGTAAACCCTTCATATTGAAGGAAGTGATGCGTGTTCTAGGATTGAAGAAGAATCTTATCTCTGTGGTGATGTTAAAAGATAAGGGATATGATGTTGTCTTTAGCGAGGGAAAGGATTTCCTGCATAGTAAGGCAACTGGTGAGACTCGGAGGATAGGGGTTCGAGTTAAGAACCTTTATCAATTGCAGGTAGATGGCTCCATAGCAATGGAAGGCAAGGCAGAAGGAGTGGTGAGAAAGGATGATGGCGAGATGTGGCACCGGAGATTGGGCCACCTTCACCATGGAGCTTTGAAGATACTGCAACATATTTATACCGGGCTTCAGCATGGGCACTCTTGCACGCCGAGTCAGGTGGTTGGGATGTACCTTGGGGAAAATTTGTGAAAGCCACCTTTCACAAGAAGGATAGTCGCGCCATGACGATCCTTGAGAGAATTCACACAGATGTGTGGACCTTTCTAGCTTCGAGAGCAAAGCATGTACTATGATATTTGTTGATGATTTTTCTCGGAAGTGCTGGATCTTCTTCATGCAAAAGAAGAGCGAGACATACTCAAAGTTCTGTGAGTTCAAGGCACTGGTTGAGAAAGAATCGGGGAAGGAGGTGAAGGCTCTTAGGAGTGACAATGGTGGTGAATTCATCTTTGGAAAATTCAAGGACTTTTGCAACGTAGAAGGAATTCGAAGAGAGCTCATAGCACCTCATAACCCACAGCAGAATGGGGTTGCTGAGCAGAAGAACAGAACGATCATGGGTGCTACACGGGCGATGTTGCATGATCAGGGCCTTCCCATACACTTGTGGGCTGAGGCATGAAATACTGCAGCATATGTGCAGAACCATTGTCCTCACAGGATACTTGGCATGAGTACACCCGAGGAGGCATTTTCTGGTAAGAGGCCTGATATTTCCCATTTTAGGATTTTTGGTTCACCTGTTTACATTCATGTGACTAAGGATGCCAGGAAGAAGCTAGAGCTGACCGCAGAGGTTGGAATATTTGTGGGGTACATTGATACGCCCCACAACTATCGTGTGTATTTTCCATTAGCCGCAAGACTCGTCAGGTACCAGGATATCAAATTTATGGAGGAGAAAAGCTGCGATGTGCCTCGAGAGGGAGCGACACTTGCATGCAGATGTGGAGCTATTATTTTCAAGGATGAGTCTCTAGATGTGGATCGACCACAAGAGGAGGTTCATGGAGGGAAGAGACCATTCATGCAGCACCAACCATCGCAGGGTGGAAGCGCATCACAGAGCCGAGCGACCGGCTCAAGATGCAGAGAAGGTTGTAGGTGCACCTACATCACGCACGCAGACAGAGAAAGTTGGACGAGACACTAGATACATGGCTTTTATGAGCAAGTGTATCATGACAAAGCCATCCTTCGAGAAAGACGTGGAGGATCCTGCATGGGTAGATGCCATGGAAGAGTATGATTCGATTGTCAGAAACAGTGCATGGGATATTGTCCCAAGGCCGAAAGGGAAATCAGTGGTGGGTTTGAGATGGATCTACAAAGTGAAGCAGGCAGCTAACGAGAGTGTGGAGAAGTACAAGGCAAGATTTTTTTCCCGAGGCTTTTCACAGATTGAAGGGATTGATTATGAGGAGACCTTTGCACCTGTCGCAAGGTATTCTTCCATACAGACGATTCTTGCTCTCTCAGCGCAGATGGGGTGGCACATTCATTAGATGGATGTGAAGACTGTGTTCCTCAATGGGGTGGAGGAAAAGGAGGTGGCGATGTAGAAATCAAACTCAAGGTTTCGAGATCTTCAAAGAGTGAGTCACATAAAAGGTGCTCAAGAGCGTTGTATGGTTGAAACAAGCACCTTGTGCTCGCACACATGGATGTACAGTTATTTCACCGGACTTGGTTTCGCCAAGAGTGAGGTAGATCCAAACCTATACCAGATTGTGGTGGAGGGTAAGCTTTTGATCATTGTGCTTTATGTAGATGATTTAATACTAACGGGTGATGAACTGTTGATACACTCATGCAAGGCAGATCTTGCAAAGGAGTTTGAGATGAAGGACTTGGGCCTCCTTCATTATTTCCCGGGATTGGAAATTTGGCAGCCGTTAAAGGATGGACCCGTTTGTTTCCTCAAGGCAAGTATGCCCGGGAGATGCTGGAGAAGTTCAACATGCATGGCTGCAAGCTTGTTGATACTCCTCTTCCTGGTGGATGGAGGAAGGAGGATGCTACTTCGGTGGAGGTAGTGGATGCCACTGTTTATTGACAGTTGGTGGGGTCGCTTATGTATCTGGTCAATACACGACCTGACATATGCTATGTTGTTAACCAGCTTTCACAAGCTATGGTTAAGCCTACCAAGCTCTATTGGAAGGCGACCAAGCATGTATTAAGATATCTTAGAGGCACATCGAGATATGGATTATGATACAGACAGTCAGATGAGGTGAATCTATGTGGCTTCACGGATGCAGATTGGGTAGGGAGCCCAAGGACAGAAAGAGCACATCTGGAGGGATTTTGAGTATCAGGTCGACAAAAATTTCTTGGTACAGCAGGAAGCAGAGATCCGTGGCACTCAGTTCAGCAGAGGTCGCGTATATGGCAACGAGTTTGGCTGCATGCAAGGCTACATGGATGAGGAAGATCCTGGTCGGGTTGTTCGGTTCACACTTAGATCCTACTGTGATTTATTGCGATAATCAGAGTTGCATTAAAATTTTAGTTAATCCAGTATTTCATGATAGATGTAAACACATTGACATTTGGTATCATCATATCAGAGCTTGTGTGCAGCGGAAGATCATGTTACTTTCCTACATTCCCACGGAGGATCAGGATGCTGATATCTTGACGAAGGCACTCACCAGGAGAAAATTCGAATACCACAGAGGCAGGATATGGGTGGCAGATAATCCTTATTTTGTTGAGAGGGAGTGTTGAGATTGCAACAATATGATGAGCTTAGTGGAAATAATTTGCCTTCACTAAGTGGGCCCGCAGGCTATTTTTGGCGCAAAATCTATTTTTACACTATGTCTATTTTTAGACATATGGATCATGTTCTATGAGTTGCAAGATGCTATTTGTGGATGGTTGGTCAAGTCGGAAAAAATAGATGGACTTCTATTTTTAGACATATTGGAAGGAATCTATTTTTATATTGCCAGTCTAAAAATAGATATGTCGAATATTATTAGCTCTTAATAATATTTGGACTATAAACATTATCTTATTCTCTTGGAGCACTTTAGTTAAGTGCACAGATGTGGCACAGAAGCTGACAGAAGGAATTATGCTATTCCTGAGGGTTATGTGGAGCTATTGCATGGATACTTCAATTAGAACTCATGTGACAGAGTTTGGTGGAGTTGATTGCAGAGTTAATGGAGTTGTGTTCAGTTTAGCTAATCTAAACATAGTTGAGCTAGTTGTATTTAGTCTAACTTATTAATACACTAGTGAAGAGTGGTGTGAATTAATTATTAATTAATTCACTAATTATAAACTCATTAATGAACTAAAGAATACATCAGTTAACTTTAGTGCATGGGCAGTTTCAGTGGAGACCAGTGCAAAGATAGGTGAAAGAGAAGGTTAACTATCAATTGTGACTATACAGTTGCATGTTTGCAACATCCAATCATTGGAGGAGCCAATGAGGATTGCGCAGTACAAGCTAGGTGGTTCGAAGTTATTTATGAGCCATTATACAACATTGATTACGCAATAGAGGCTGGCTATCAGGTGTCCGAGATTGGAGCATGTGTTTTGCTAGATCTAGCTTGATTAGTGTGTAGCAATTGGAGGTTGTGCTGAGAGCTTGTGAGGATATTTGTACAATGATTGTTACATGATCTCTATGACATATAATATATAGATAGTTGGGGTTTTCAGCTTTAAGCTTTTGCATGAAATACTATGTTCATATGTGTGATTGTTTATGGTTTTAACGTGCACATGCGATTGTTTTTATTTCCGCAATTAATGATCAATGGTAGAAGAGATTTTGTATTATGCATGAAGATAAAATAGTGTGTGATTAGGAGAATCTTAGTGGATAACATATCAGTTATTCAAATTTCTACATTTTCTACGTATAATTACTTAACTTCTGTATCATTGAGATTACGACTCAAATAATAGATTGGATGTTCAATTCCTTCTTCTACTTGGACCAATACCATAGCAATGGTCGTTTTGGCTGCAATGATATATAGGAAATAATCATTTTTATAATTAGGAGGATACTTTAATGATGCTTGGACAAGAGTGTCCTTGATAGCATCAAAATAAGCTTGCGCAACTTGGTCCCAATGGAAGGGAACCCCCTTTTCAAGAGTCGAGTAAATCCTTTAGCCATTTCAGCATAATTTGGAATGAACCTTCTTAGGAAGTTAGCCTTTCCTTGAAGTTTTTGTACCTGAAGTAAGTTTGATATCGCAAGAAAATAAAGAATGGTCTAAACCTTCAAAGGGTCGATTTGAATCCCTTCTTTTGAGACTAAGAATCCAAGAAAATTACCAGAACCAACATAAAACACACATTTATGTGGATTGAGGCATATTTTGTAGTGTCGACAGCGTAAGAAAATGGCTCTCGAATGTATCGGGTGATCAGGCCGATTTTGTGAATGCGCTGGTAAATCATCTAGATATGGTTGAACAATGTGCTTGATGTCATTGAAAGCATAATCTATTGCTCTCTAAAAATTTTCCCCTGTGTTCTTTAAACCAAACGGAGGTTTCCTGTAAGTGAATGTGCCCCAGGGATAAATGAATGTTGTCTTATGTTGATCATCTGGGTGGATATTGATTTTATTGTAGCTGGAAAATTCATCCATGAACGAAAATATTTCACATCTAGCACAATCATCAATAATCTGGTCGATAAAGGGAGTAGGATAGTTGTCTTTTGGACAAGCATGATTAACATCCTGATAATTGATACACACTCTAATTGTTCAATGTTTTTTTATGACAGGAATGATATTGGAAACCCACTCAGTTAGTGGAACAGGGTAAATGAAAGCAGCACACAAAATTCTTTCAACTTCTTCTTTGATGGAAACAACTTTCTTTGGATGAACAAGATGATGCCATTGACGCACCGGTTTGAAATTAGGATACATATTAATAGTGTGTTCAACTATACTAGTATCTATGCCCGACATTTCCTCGTAAGACCAAACAAATACATCATGAAATTCATGAAAAAGAGAGCGATATGATTTGATTTCTGATGGAGAACAAGATACATAAACATGAATATTCTCTACAACACGAGTTTTGGTCAAAATATCAATAGAAATCATTTACTTGATATTTGAAATATTTCGCTCAGAATTGATTGCATCAATTGGAAAATAATTCGAAAAGAAATTTTTGATGAATGAGTGATATAGTTCACTAAGATTATTTCTTCATAATAAGGAAGGTGGGAATGATGATGATAATATTCCCATGGTTCTCCTTTTGATATCATAGCTTCCAAAATATTATGATCTTTCAAGAATGTTGAGTAAAATGGATTAGATGGGGTACCAAAATCTAATGAACGATCAACCCAAACACTCGGTGATGTTGATTTCGATTTTGATTCCCAAGCTAGATATATTGATTGCTATGCCAGCTCAATAGGGCTGAGCGGTAGAAACTCATCCAATGTAGAAATATCGGAATCACCCGTACTCTTCCTTAAGCTAGATAGAGTGGAAGAGATCATGTAGCAGGTCTCTATACTTGCAATTTTTTTCGATGTCGTTGGCAGCAGTAATGAAAAGGTTCCCATTAAATTGGAATCCTTTAAGAGTCCTACACCAATGTTCTGAAGTTCTAGTTGGGGTATTTGAAAGAACAAAATGCTTCTAGTTACTTGCAAAGTAGAGGCAAGGAAGGATAGTTCATTAATGACTGTAATTGTACCTTTATGTGGAAAGGAAATCATTCTAAAATATGTAGAAACAATAGTAGTCATTGAATATACCCATGGCCTTCCAAGTAAAATATTATAGTCAATGGGTCCATCAACAACCTCAACATAAATATTCATTGTTTTCCCACCTAGTTCAACATGTAGGTTATTAATAATACCACAAGGTTTATATGTACGTCCATCCAATGCCTTCAATGTTGTTGATGATTGTGATAAGCGTGGCGAGCCAAGTGACTTCCAACAGTTTAGATATATAATGCATGTAGATTCTCCCTCATCAATAATAGTGCGATGAAAAAGGTGATTGAGAACATTTACCTATATGGAGAATGCCAATTCTACTATTAGTTGCGACACATAACCCGTATGATTAAAGAAAACAATATTAGAATCAGTCGGATCAATTCCACCAATAGCCGATAATAAAGCCTGTTTTTGGGAGGGAAAATTTTGTAACACCTCAAGAGCAGACATAGCTGAAGGGGATTGAGTGAAATATTCAACTAGATTATAATTTTGTGCAGCTCTTGCCCGAGGATTATATGTCGATTTATGAATTACTCCCTTTGGTGGCTTGATTGTCATTTCAGGAATGGCAGTGGGTGGTACTGATTCTATAGATGGATTCATTGTCGAGGTAGTAGGTTGATCAGTGGCCGGACTACCATAATCTTTATTTTGAATTGAGACCAAAATATTAGTTGAAGGTTTTGTGACAAATAAAATTAACACTTGGGAACTAGGATCTGGATCCGTAGCAACCATATGTGTGTCTGGATTTGAAAATGGGTCTGCCAACATAGCTGACGCATTAGAAGTCTTGATGATTTTTGAGACTTCAATGTAGTGAGGACAATCCCTAACAAAGTGTTCCCAATTACAGATTATGCATGGATAAGGAGGTTTCTGAGGTCTAGACCATTGATCAGATGATATTTCATGCTAGTTAGAAGTTTTCTTTTTCTTTGATTTCCCCTTTTTCTTACTTCCCGGCTGCTTGTCACTTTTGCCTTTATCAAATGACACGACATTAATTTCGGAAGTAGGAGTAGGATTAGATGAAGTAGGGTGGTGTGTGGTTGCAGTACCTATCAAGTTGACTCCATTATGAGAGTCCTTTAATTGAGGAGGAACATTGAAATTAGATCTCGGCACATTAGGGATTTTTTCATAGAGCGTGCTAGACTGAGTGTAAATCAAGTCTAAATATTGTGCATGAGCGATAAATTGCTCTTTTGTGACAATGCCACCCTTAGCCACATCCTCAGTTATATATGGTAATAGGGAATAAATGAACCATTCAACAAGGATCTGATACTGAACAAATGTCTTAACCATCCATCGACGATGATGCCACTCATGAATATGATTAGAAATGTGAGTAGCATTAGTTTGTTTGAAATTAGTCAAGAGTTTCGTTCTAGTTTCATATATGATGGGTAACTATAAATGAGTCAAAAATATAATAGCTATGGCTGTGAAATTATCAAAAGAAGCTCTAGGTAATTCAATGTACCATTTTGTAGCTAGACCTATGAGCGTACGCTGGAAAAGACGTAGTCGAAATAAATCATCATTCAGCGAATTTGATGAACACCATAAATGATAAGTCATAACATGAGTCGATGGATCTTCTCCAAGGTTTCCATTGAACTTATGAATATTCGAGGGTAATTTTTGAGGTATCACTGGCCACCAAGGAGCATAATTAATTGTATCATTAGTTAGCCGATTTAAATCTGGTAACTCTAAATTTGCAACAAAGGGAAAATTTCTATTAAGGTCAGGTTGAGCATAGCTAGGGTAGGATGGAATTGCTTGAGAAATAGGCCTTTGAGCACCAACATAAGGAATTTGCTGGTGGTAACCTAGATAGGGTTTGTTTTGCATAGCAAATGCTTGAGGATTCTGTTGACCAAAACCTGGATATGATACTTTTTGAAATGAAGTTTGAGGCATTTGCACCTGCAGCTACCAAGGGGTATGTCCACCAATGTTATAACCCAAATTAACATGACTTGGATTTGGCTGATAAGTATAACTCAGTTGCGGTTGTGACATCCCATAAAATGGTAAACCAACTTCTAAATAAATAATTCTTGATATAGGTTGTTCTAAATTAATCAAAGGATTTGGAGTCTGTGGACACAACATTTGATGATATTGAGTTGAAGGACCCATTTGATAAGGTTGATGATGTACAACATTTTTATTCTATAACAAGGGTATAGATGTATTAAAAAGTGGTAATGAAGTGGGTGTAACAGGATTAACTGGTTGATATGAGTGTACAGCTGTTTGTGGTTGGATAGGCAGAGTGGGCTACCATTGACAAAAATTTGTTTCAACATTAGATTGACCAAAAAGTGATGGAGTACTGTCATATTGGGTGAAAAAAGTTTGCCCCCTAGCATGAGGAGGATAATAAGAAAAAAAAAATTTCTCTCCAAATGCTGGGAGTCTAGTTGATATGGTACTTGAAGGAATAGACCCAAAATGACTGGCTTGATATTGCCCTAATGATGTGTATAATGAATCAAGTCGTTCAGTACTGATGATAGGATTACTAGTTAAAATACCGAATGATGGCATTGGTAAAGTCCATGGATTGGAAGATGCACCAAAGAAAATTCCAGATAATGATTTGTAATCTGATGGGACCATAGGGCCTCCATGAAAATATTACTCTGGTGAAGTGGTAAACATCGATGGAGTAGCAAGGGCAGGAGCTGACGTAATCAAAGTAGTCATCCCAACCAAAGATGTTAGTTCAGACATGGTTGTTTAACCAAATTTATACCCTTTTTAATCGACGGGAATTTGAAAAGAAGGAAGATCAACAAAAGAAGAGGGTGTTGATTGAGAGAAAGACTCGTACATGTAAAGGTCCTCCCCAAAATGGGTTGGAGTTAAAGGTGTAGTTTCTTGTGGGATTTCTTCAATTGCAATTAAACCAAGTGGAAGAATTTCACCATTAGGCCCAAAGTATATTTTAGGTGGTTGACTGTGTGATATGGGAGATTCAATAGCTACAGAAATTTGTGGGATGACCAAGGTAGGAACAACTTCCAGTTGTTTGAATTTAGGATTTAGATGTTCTGGAAAAGAAGAGACAGGATATGGATCAATTTGTGGTTGAACAACATTGGGTCCAGGAGGTATGGTCTCACTGATTGGATGGATCGTGACCACAGGTAGTTGTGAAGACTCTGTTTCGACAACCATAGATGAACCAGGATGTGTAGAAACAACTTGAGCTAACTCTAGTTTATGGGAAAATGATGTTTCACCAGAGGTATTAATTGTACTTTATTTGACAGATCATGATCATGTTTGCCTACGAGAAGTAACTTCTGGTGGTAAAGGTGGTTTTAAAACTAATCTACGTGAACGATGGGGGAAATGATTTTTTTCTTCCATGATTACTGATTAATTTTAACCAAAAATAAATAAACAAAATAAAAGGGTAATGCTAGGCAAAAGGGTTTACCAAGAAACTATGAACTACAGAATACCTCCTGGTGAACCAAGAAGTCCAGGTAGGCAATCTCCCCGAATGTTGTGTTTGATGTATCACAATTTACAAGGCCGGTGACTCAGTCCACTATGCATGGATAACACTTAAAAGTTGTCCTCCCAAATATACCTAAAGGTATGTGGAGGCCCAAGTCTATATTAGCGTTCTCTGATGCGAAACCGCAGAGTGAGAGCACCCCTTTATAGTTATCGTACTGTAACACCATGCGATATACCCAAAACTACATGGACGAGCTACGATATACTTATGTAAGTGGAGTGAGGTATCACACTCGAAATGTATCGCAGACAAGTTAACAACAAATGCTATGTTGTACGATGCCAGAACACGTCTCTAGCCTAGACCTTCTAAATGTTATCGTTATGGTTCCAATGATTTGTCAGGTAAATTGAGATTAATTTTATGTTGATCTTGCTTACAATTTTCCTTTCAAAGGTTCACCGCGATGGTGTATTTGAAAATTGCTAAAATGCAACTAAAAATGTTAAGCAATCTTTCACTATTAGTTTCTTAAATGAAAAACCTAGCTACTAAGGGAAGAGAGAAAATAATTTGTGATCAAACAAATCAATGATCACATACTAAATGCAGATTTCCTAATGTTCCTTTCTGTAAAACACATAAAAATCCTACATGCAAATGTAAATTTTTCTTTTCAGTTTCCTTAATGTTATGAATGCAGAAAATAAAATAGGTTCACTAAATCAACAATTCAAATGCCTTTTACTTTCGAGAAATGAAGAATACAAACAAAAATTTCTCTTTTGAAGGAAAAATGAGGATTTCAACAACAATTTCTCCTATCAAGAAAATGAAGATTTTACGAAAATTTCGTATTTCAAAAGAAAATGATTCTTAATGCAACCATAAAAAATAATTTGAAATCACCTTTTCAATGATAAAGAAAAACTTTTTTTAAACAAACATTGAAGAAATTTTTAGTGAAAGGAGGAAGAAGTATATAGAGTTACTAGTCAATATGAGGATCAAACTTTTCAAAACATAGCAGAAAAAACTGAAGCAAGTTGCAAAGACAAATTCAAAGGAATCTGGGTGGTTTTAGGAGTCAACACAGTCTCCAAGGGGAGACAGTGCTCTGAAATGCAGGCCTGAAAGGGAGGCAGTGCTATGAAAAGCATTGCATCCTATCTAACGGTGCATTGGGCGTAGTGTATAAGGAAAAATGCTACTGTTTAACTCACTATATTTGTAAATTTGGCTTTGAAAAAGTTTAAGCTTTTTGTGTAACAACTACTGGGTGGATAAACAAAGAAGTTCAAAGGCTAAGTCACCTAGATCTAAGAGAAATTCTCCCCAACGAAGTTGCCAATTTGTTGGGCCAGAATTGTGAATTACGGATAAAACATGGTTCCCTAGATAGATGATAGTCTAGAACAACATATTAAAGACTATACGATTACTTTTCCCAACTCAGAACAGACACAAATAAAGGATTAGAGGCTTACTTGTAATCCAAGCACTTCTAAATGGCTCCTTCTATCACTTCCATTGTATCTTCAAATTAAGGCAATTTGTCGGAAAAATGCTTCCTGCAAGAAAAAACACTAAAATAATAGAAGATAGCAATAATACATATGTTTGTTCAAGCTAGTTAGCTAAATTAGTAAAGCATAAACAATATACATCAGCTAACATCTTGCAATATGGAAAATCAAAGTCAATACAAATGCATATAGGGAAAAGTAATTTGTATTCTTTATTGATGATAGAAGGAAAGGTTAGAACCAAATGACTGATTTGAAGTGACCCTTCCAACAACGATCCTCAGCCCCATCACAGTATAAATCTCTCCAACATTTGTTACACAAATCTAACTCTCAATTGAAAATTCTCCATCATTTCTCTACTTAAATTCTTCCTTCTTAAACACTCAGATCTGTGCTCAATTTATACATGAACTGAAGGTAGTTTTACAACGAATGACTTTTCAATAATAAGCAAGACATGTTCCCAGTCATGTATATGTCAAATGGACACTTGGATTCAAAGCTTGACACATGTGAACTCTTCTAGAAAGCACTGGCCAAGTGGAGATTCTGGAACAATGAGAATTTCACTCCCAATGTGACCAATGCACCCATAGATGTCAGGAAGTGCTTTGCAGAGAAGCCTTGCATGGGGCTACCTGCATATGCAATGCACTTAGTCCCCTTAGAGGCAGCGTTGGTGAGCTCCCACATGTTATATAGTAAACTTCAAACCTTGGAAACCTTTACTTGATGAAATTCATGCTCGATTTGCCTTGTTCTTGCCTTAGGGCATGCAGCAACTTGAAATGATAGGGAATGATAGACCCTTAGTCGTTGATCCTAGAGATGATGCCCAGTTAACTAGGTCATTGGGAATGATGCCCAAATTGACCTATAACAACCATTTACAATGACTCAGCATAAACACTGACAAGGAAATTTGGAGCTAGCATGATGGGAGTAGGCAAGTGGCCTCGATCCCCAACCACATGGGAATAATGCACTCACAACCTGACGAAGAAGGATACAATGCCTATGGGGTTAGAGAATTTTCCTGATCCCCCAACCTTATTTACGCTCCTTGTGAGCCATTTTTTCATAAGCGTTAATGAGGTGATAAAATACACTATTTTTGGGTGAAATTGTCACTCCCTAAATGGTGAAAAGGGAGAAATTGTCACACAGTTTGCAAGTTTGGCCAAATTGTAGGACAGATAGGATATCTTTTCTTGGAGTAGCATAAATTACTCAATTTTAAACCTTTATAAGCTCAATAAGAGCCTATATGGGTTTTTTTGAGCATCCTGAAGTCAACGAAAACCTTAGTTTTTTTTATTTAAGCACTTTATTAACATTTTTTTGCAGGTTGTAGTATTTTAGTGCCTTAGAAAATCAATGTTTTAAAGAATTTTAAAGGAATTTTGAGCATGGAGAGAGCCTAGTCAGAGGTTTTACAACCTTATTATTTCATCTACAACAATTTTTACTTATGTAGTTCAAATCATTTTAGTATTTTCTCATTATGTGCTCATGAGAGGAGCTCTTTCCAATAGTTCAATGTGGGATTTTTGTAAGTTTTTGGGCTTGTATTTTAGGTGGAGCACAAGGACCTGATGTCTGAGTCCTTTTTATGTTGACCTTTTCATTACCTGTTGTATGGATTCATATTTTTGGAGTGAATTATTTATAGGAGAATGTTTCCTTGTAAGGGAAAAATTCCACTCAATTTTCAATAATTTGTATGTACTCTTTTGCCACTAAAATAAATAGAGTGGTCTAGTTGTTGGATAATGCTCAAAGATGTAGCCCAAGGGGGGTGTGTTAGGTCCTTGTAATTTGGAAAATTGGCAATGACCAAATAGACAAGGGTAACATCAAACCAACCTTTGGAGTCCGAGGACTTAGCCTTCCTAGACTTAGAGAGGGCTCTCTCTATGTTTGTGTAAAGGATGTGACTTGGTTAATTTTAGGGATTTGATTTTAGGCTAGTTATAAGGATTAGGGTTTGTTTGTTTGTTTTTTTTCGCTGGATAGGTTGTCAAGAATAATAGGTAGAATAAGAGAAAATAAATCCATTAGGCTATGGAGTCTACAAAGTTCTTGAAAAGTACAACAATAGTTTAAGGGTGTTTCATAAGGCAAGTTAACAAGGCCAAATGGATCTATGTAGGTTTAGTGAGTGTGAAATGAACATGAAGTTATGAATGCAGTAGGTTTCAAAAGGAAATTAAGAATCCTTAAATATACTAGAAACAAGAAAAGCTTTCAGGATGATAGCATAGTAAAACTTGAAGAACAATGAAGGATTCTTCAACTAGAATTTTGATAAACAGACCTCAAAATAACAAATAAGTAATCCTAGAGAGAAGTTAAGAATTCTTTGAAAATTACTTTCAAACAAAGAGATCTTTTAACATAACATTTCAGTGAGACTAAAGAGAATTTAAGGATTCTTTAATTAAACTTCAAGGAAGAAAACATAGAGATCAAAGGAGATAGATAGAAGTAGGGTGCCAAGAAAGCATATCCTACTCTAAAATTTCTATCCTATGATCAAAGAAACTATGAACATAATGAAAACTGAAGTAAAAAAATACAAGAGTGGCAATAAATCACCATCTAATAAAGCTCATGAATTCTAGGAATGTGCTTAATCCATTGATGCTCAATCCAAAGCAATCACAACACACCAAAGCCAATTTCTTCAATAAACTCAAAGTCTATATCATATTTAACTCAACAACCAACCAACATGTACAATGAGGCCTCAATGTAGAAACTAACTAGCAAGGAGGACCAAAACCCTAAATAGGGTTTCCGAAATGTCATTAATACATCATAAATGCCATTTTTTTCCAAAGAGACCATGTAAGGCCCAAGGCACAAAATATCTAACTTAATAAATGCAAAATAACTTCAAACATAATTTCTGAGCTAACTAGGAGTGGTTTGCCTTAAAAATCCTCAAAAATATATTTTTTTCAATAAATTTGTGTCTTTTTTTGACTTTGCAGGCAAGGGCTAGTTGCCAACACTTGGAAAGTAGGTCATCTCAGCTTGGAGTTTTGGAGGCCTTTCCTAGTGTCCACATGAGCTCCATAATAAATCATTAAAAAATTTTCCAGTCTACTTTCCAAAAATACCTTTATTTTTCTGATTGGACTTCATTTGCATGCTCAAAATCCATCTCCCAAGATGTAATATCCCCAAATAAGGATTTCTCAACCATGCATGCATTAAAAACACATTTTCAGAAATATATGCCATAAATAATGAAATAAAATTGATCCTTTAGATCATTCAATATAAAACCTAAATACAAGAATATAGCTAAAAGAAATCAAACTAAGGTGGGTTAAACAATCCTCCCACACCTAGGATTGCAAAAAAAAAAAAAGCTAAAACCCCAAACATCGCAATATATGAATTTCGCATAAAAGAGACTGTGTATTTTAATGAGGATTTGTGCTTATAAATAGCAGAGAAAAATATATCTGAGATTATATTAAATAATATGGCTCAATAACAGAGATCTAGTCTCCTTATTACAAAATCTAGAGAACCTGGAAATGGTTTCTAGGCATACACCGAAATACAAATGGTGACCTTCAGCAAAAAGACGGAATAATCACTGAAAAATAAAAAAAATATTATATAAGGCTGAAATAATGTAGATATGATGAATATATGATCTTCCCCCATGAAAGGATGAACCTCTCAATCACAGGAAAACGCCTCAAAAGAACCACATGATCCACTGCAGAATCTGCCCTCCAGAAATAACGCAATTCCAAAATGGAATAACACTGTAGGTGATAGAAATTTGTTGGCCTACTTCCAAAGATCTGAAATAAGCCCAAGAACCCTCCAAAATGATCCTCCAATAGAAGGAAACCTCCCTCCTATGCAAAACCAAATCAGAAAGTGGGTTTCTCAACCCTCCACTGCAACAACCTGCAACTCAACACAACCTCCTGCAGAAACTACGTTAAAGCAAAAGAATGAAGCTTGAAACCAATGCTAGATTTGCGATGTGTGGAATGGCATCAGGCCCTCCCAAGAGCTACTCAAAGGGAAGAGAAGGAATACCTTAGTGCTCAGTGCTAAACATCACGCAATGTTTTGTTAGCTAAACAAATTAAAGAGAGAAAAAGTCTAAGCAGACATAAAAATATAATTCATAAGCTAACCTCGATCCAATGTGATACTTCCGTGGCCACCCACCTATTCCATTTGGACCAAAGACTCATCAATTCTTTAGCTTTTCACATTCAAATATAACGCACATTTTTAGTTATGTGTTTTCGGTCCTCCACTCTCGGAGCCGTTTTGGGGGCTTAATGATCTCAGTGGGATACCTGGCCACCCACCTATTCCATTTGAACCCCCATCTTCGCCTCTTTCAATTTTCAAGTTGCAACAAAACTTACTATTTTTTAGTGCTGGTCCTGAACTTCCGGAGCCGTTTTGAGGCCCTAAACGACGTTTTTGGGTATGCTTTTACCAGCGAAATGGATCATCCATTTCGTCCCGTTAGTTGTAGTCCTCGGATAGAGCTTTCTAATGATGTATCATGTGCATCAAACGGAGATAGTATGCCAAAGTTACGTCCCTGGGAAGTTGAAACACCAATTTACCCAAACGGCGCCCATAGTTTTGGCGCTTCATCTCCTAGGGTTAGGTTTTTGGGATGTTTAGGGTTCTCCATTGTTTCTCAATAATAAATAGGCCCTGAGCCTCATTGAGACATAGCCTAGAGGCTCGTAGCCACATCTCTTCTCCGCAGATAGCTACTGCTGCCCTAGCTTACTTATTTGCATTCCGTCCGTGCTACCCCGGCTTCTTGATATTAATGAAATGAAGTGTTATTTCCGCCGTATCTCTATCTTTATGGTTATGTGTTTATCTCCGTTGCGTTCCCCGTACAACCGGACGTTGGTATCGTAGGGGTCCGTTTCTTTCTTTGTTTTTCTTTGCATGTCCCCAACGCGGTCAGGGTATAAGGAGTTAGGGCTCGATCTCGTTGAACCCTTGCAAGATCAGCCTCGCAAACCCCGACGACCTCCCATGGCGGAAGAAAAGAAAGACGAGGGAGCAGGAGATCCTATCAAAATACTGCTCGAGGAGGCCCTCGAGAAACAAAGGAACGCGATGATGGATAACTTTTCTCAAATCCTTCAACGATTGCCCACATATGGCGCATCTGCATCCAACAGCCACTCTGGAGGCGCCACTCCCTTCAAGGTACAGGTAAACTTTGACATTCCTATATTTGAAGGAAAAATAGATGCAGACGCTGTAGACAGATGGTTAAATTTGTTGGAAGGGTATTTCTCGGTCCATGACTTCTCCGACCGAGAAAAGATTATTTTTGCACTCCTCAAAGCCGCCCCCCATGTCAAAGACTGGTGGGAAACCTACCGTGAGCAAGAGGGCGAAGGGGAACCCTCTCTGCTCTCGACCACACCCACTTGGAATTCGTTCCGAGACGGCATCAAGGAACAATATTACCCTGTGGGGAGCTATGAGGACAAATACATCCAATGGACCACGCTGCGGCAACAAAAGGATCAAGATGTGAACGAACTGACGAATCTGTTCCATACCCTGCGCACAAAGTTGGGTATTAAAGATTCAGAGAGACATTTGGTGCTCAAGTACCGCGGCTGTTTGCACAAACACATTCAGGAGGAAATGGAGTTCGTCGACATTACATCGCTTGGCACGGCATATCGCTATGCCGCCAAGATCGAGCAGAAATTTAAGCAGAAGAAGCGAGACTTTGGATCTGCGAATCCGAAAGGTGCCCCCGAATCAAAGAACAAGGGGCAAGGCCAAAGCAATGCGACTCATAACAACACCACAAATCCAAAGAAGGACACAGGGACGTGGTGTGAATTTCATAACAGCCCCACTCACAGCACAAACTAGGTTTCCAAGCAAAAGCATTTTTGTGGTCGTAACTAAAGGCACCTTAACCGTATACTTGATCCTTGGTGTTGAACTGCACAAAGCACACAGCAGCGCTGATCATTGGATGGATCTCAAAGTACATTGTTGCCACCCACTAAGATGCAAGAAGGAGGGTCCGTGAGGATCCAGAGAGGGGGAGCGCCTCTTCCACCGCAGACAGGGTGAAGGGTTCTCCGCGACGCTTTCTGTCGACAAAGCACAAAGAACCTCATTTCAGCACGTCGGTGAAGAGAGGTTTCGCCCACTGTCCATAGCACACCCGTAGCTGTTATGGTCTGGCTCCGGGTGGCTCCACCCAGTAGAGATCTCCCGCATCCGCCGCAGTGGTCACTTCCATCAAGCCATTCACTACGAAGTATTGTGATAAGGTTCTTCCGATGTAGCTGATGTATTATTGGGCCAACCATACTTGTGGAGGCGACATGCTGTGTATGAGTCTAGGCCTCGTGCTGTTATTATTACTTTGGGAAATAACTTGTACAAGATACCGGAGGTAGTACCGCCTCCTGCCATCTCTTTGACTACTGCAAAACAACGCAGTAAGATTGTTTCCCAGACCAGGAAATTCATTTTCCTTACGACTCACTCACAGGGAAAGAAGAATATTGTGGCCACAACCTCGAAACAGGGCTCCCTTTCATGGCTGCAACAGATGGACAAAGTCATGGAGGAATACGATGACAATTTCTCCTCACTCATAGAGGTTCCTCTACACTGTCAGGACAAGCACTCCATTGATCTGACTCCCAATGCACCACCACCTGATGTTGCCATACATCCTGCAACTACACATACAGAATCCAAACATGTACTGTATGAGGCTGATAAAGAAACCAAATTTACTAAACGCATCCAGCATGTCCACCCGCAGGTCCATGACATCTTCAACACATCTAATACTCAATTCAACAGAATTTGCCTCATCTCATGGAGGATCTCAACGCAATGGGGACCATTGCTTCCTAAGGAGGGAGGAATGATCCAGGTGGATATCGGTGGCTACCCACCTATTCCATTTGGACCAGCACCATCAATTCTTGCAGCTTTTCACATTCAGCACAACTTACTATTTTTAGCAGGTTTTCGGGTCCTCCACTCTCGGAGCCGTTTTGGGGGCTTAATGATCCAGTTGGATATTGGTGGCCACCCACCTATTCCATTTGAACCCCCATCTTCAGTTCTTTCAATTTTCAAGTTGCAACAAAACTTACTATTTTTAGCAGTTTTTCGGGTCCTGAACTTCCGGAGCCATTTTGAGGCCCTAAACGAAGTTTTTTGGGTATGAAAGCGCTAACGAATTTGCTGATCAAATTTGTCCCGACAGCTGTAGTCCTCGGATAGAGCTTTCTAATGATGTATCATGTGCGTCAAACGGAGATATTATGCCAAAGTTATGCCCCCAGGAAGTTGAACCACCAATTTACCCAAACGGGCGCCCACAATTTTGACACCTCATCTCCTACGGTTAGGTTTTTGGACGTTTCAAATTCTACATTGTTTCTCAACAATAAATAGGCCCTCGAGCCTCATTGTAACACAGTTGAGAGGTCTGTAGCCACCACATCTCTTCTCAGAGATAGCTACCAGTGCCCTAGCTAGTTTTATTTGCATTCTGTCTGTAAGCAAATTTCAGTTCTTTGATATTAATGAAATGAAGTGTTATTTCCGCTGCATCTCTATCTTTATGGTTATGTGTTTATTCTGTTGCGTTCCTGCATAAATCCGGATCATAACCCCCAAATGGCAGCCATCCACTTCCTTATAAAATAAGTGAGCCTTCTCACCTTGGGTCCCACTCAATAGGGTTTCTACCATCACACAAACAATCTCCCTCCAAAACTGTGTGTGCCTTCATTAGAGCCACTCCTCTAAAATGCGTTGTTCGATTTGGTCAAGGTTGACCTATTCAACCTGCTTCAACCCATTTCACACCTAAGGGTCTTCAATATAGCTCACATATAGATATCTAAGCTTAACCTCATTCACATTGAGCTATTTTATTTTCTGATCCACTCCTCCTACATTTATGCTATTGACTTGGTCAAACTTGACTTTGTCCACATGCAAAATATCCCTATTCACACATGAGAGTGTAAAATCCAGCTGGCTTTATAATCCCCTTTCACACTATAAGGGATTTTTTCCTTATTTCTGAAATTTATGGGCATCCTTACTCATTTATTCATCTCCCAAGTGACATTAGCAAAATTTAATATTCCAATTTGCTGCATGCAAATTTTGGAATATTACAGTCCTCCCCTCCCGAATATTTCTTGTCCTCAAACAACTGCAAGGATAGAAATAAAGAGTAGCCTCTTCTCCTACTGTAGGAACCTCATAAGATAAAATCCTCCAACGATCAAGGTGTTTTCTCATCAGTATATCTCCAAGTTGCCCCTCCAAAGTAAGCAAGCTAACTTTTGGTGAACACCCCAAATAGCTATCATCTTGTGAAAGTAAATTATTAATGGAGGCAACAATGTCTGGTATAAATTCCTTCTTGAGGCATGCGTTCTGATATATATATTTGGATCTACCATCCCCATATGAATCTCCCATCCCCAAGCTATCATCCATACAAAATTAGTTACCTCCCAACATGGCAACTCCTAAAAATCCTCCTCCACCTTGAGCTCCTACAAAGTAGGTGGGCTGAAATGTTGAACATGGTAAGAAAAGTAGCCTACCCCATGTTGTCCTCCTCTTGAATTAAGAAAATTCCAAATAATTTACTGATCTTGGGCTACAATAATGTTGCCCTCAAATGGGAAGAAGGAAACTAGACCTCCAAAGATCCCTTTCCCAACGTTGTGAATCAATCTGGCCCAAACCATCTCATACATAATGGATAAGAAATCAACACCATATGGAATCCCATCCATCTCATGGCCCTCCTCATAAAGAAACAAATATTTTGATGTGGTGGCCATATCTACTCCCATGCTCCCCTTAGAACATGTAATGCAGAAAGTGTGGGAATCCTCCTTCCGACACATCCACACAATGTGTTTCTTCCCCCGTCATGCTCCCCATAAAGGAAAGAAAAACATCAGAAAATGGGATCATGATTAGCATCAAAATGAAATAAATAATGAAGGTTTCATGTAGATTTGGAAGGTACCAATAGTCTCCCAAGTGGTCACAACGCAATCTTCCCCACTATAGCTTCATAAAATAGCATGGCAAGTTGTTTCTTGACAAATGGCTAGTTGTGTAAGTCATCACATCTACTAGAAAATAGTAAATGGCTGATTGTATCAAATAAGAATACAAGAAGTAACCAAAAACTTTCCCAAATTCATACAATAGATGGTTGTCTCCATCATAATAGCTGGCCATAAATGGTCCATGGAGCCCAAATAAAAGCTTGCCCCTTTGTGGAGCAATGCACTGCAAAGAAATGGTAAGAGCATGAAAATATTGTGTTGGACAATCAATAAATGAAAAAATAGAATTCTTACCATGTAATGAAAGTAATATGATGATAGGATCCATAAATAATTCCTCCATAGTGGTATGACATACTCCTATGAAGAGGAATGAACCATATGTTGCATGAAGATCCTCTTTCTTATGCTTGGAAATCGAAGTCAAGAAGAACATACCACAGTAATAGATGAATCCATCCACTATTCCATCATTCTCACCTACTCCTTGTCCACCAAGTGGATCAAATGTGAAGTGATCCTAGGGACACTCCATCAATAAGTCCATGCTCCAAGGTGAAAACATTGTTGGCCTATGCAAATAGGCTCCTGCCAACTCATAACTCCATTCTTTGACATGCTCAATGTCAAAGACTCCTCCCATAATGATGCCATATACCAGAAGTTTTGTCCAAAGTGGAAGTACTTCTAGATCATCTAAGGCTAAGGGGTAGCCCCCTTGCACCATGATAGTGCCATCTCCTACTCCTGCAACATCATGCAAAGTGTGAGAGAAAATCTGCCCTTTCTCTCTCAAAATCCTCCAAAGCAACAAAAGTTTTTGTTGCCTCCTCATACGTCCGTCATGAAAATCATGTGGTGAAAAAATAATGATCATATCATCATAATTCATCCACACTCCTTGCCACCCCATGATGCAAGTATCCTGCCAAGTTCCCTCCACCCACATACCCTTGGAGAAAGGATATGTCCCATGATGGCCAAACTATTTCAAGAGTAGCCAGTGCAGCCAAGCCTCCTACTGCCCAGTGTCATATATTTGCAAGTAGCTTACTAGCTTCTTTCTCTCCATCCACCCCCATTCATCCCAAGGTGGGTGCCTCCCATCATGATCAACCTTGGTACCCTTCCAATGAAGACTACCCTTCTCCCAAATCATACTTTTCTTATTCCATTCCATGGGATTTTGAAATGCAACTCCTTGGAGATATCCTAGAGAATATTTCACATCAATGATCATCTTGAATCCATAAGGATCCAAGTGAGATGAAGGCAAAGCCTCCTCACTTCTACCTCTTGATAGCACTGTACATCTCCTCCATGGTGTTTTGGTTGTCTCATGTCCCAAATCAAGGATGACCATATGGTTTTTCATAATATTTTTTGGGACAAAGTTGATCCTATCCTACAAGAATTCACACCCCAAGTCCAAGTGTGGTGTGCAGCCCAATAGTGGCCCATTAGGATGAGGTTTCATCCCTTCCTTTATCAAATCAAGGTTGCACAGTGCAGTGCAATTATGTTGTTCCAAATGAACAATATGCAATGGTATACAATCCTTCATATGACTTACTAAAATAATAGGAGATGAAAATCTAGGCATGCCTTGATGAAACTTGGAAGTATTTTGTATGGTTGTAGGGGCTTCTTCCTCCAATGAGTTTGCTCCTCCAACTAAAGATGTTTAGGGCTTCTCCCCCATAGTTATGACAACGTTGGTACAAGTCTCCTCTAGTGGTGGTGAGGGCTTCTTCTCCTTTGATTTCTCCTTGCAAAATTTCCCAATCAACCTTTGAGTAAACTCAGCAAAAGTGATCACTCTTGCATGGCTCAAATGGTTGAACCACTAAATATTTGCTTCACCCTCTAGGTGTGGCATTGTAATCTCTACAGTCTCCCTTTCTACCACAGGATGTAGTAGGAAGAATGCATCTAGTTTCTTTTCCCAAACCCTTGCTGCAGATGACCCATCAAAAGTAGAAAATAGAAACCTATTTCCCTTGATCCTCCCTTGGCAACAAGGTATTATTTATTCCTCCAAATGAATGAACTAAGGGAAAGCTAGAGTCTCCTTGAAGGCTCTAGGTTGAGATTTGTACTCAACAAGGTATTCACTTAGAATCTTGTGATCCAAGTGTCCTCCATCTTCTTGCAATTTGTCCTCCCTCTCAAAAGTAGAGGATATGTTCCAATGCTTTGGAGCTCTCTGCAACACTGGTATCCTCTTATGATCATAGGAAGTGCATGGCTATTCCTCCTCTTGAAACTCTCTATAGTTTTCACTGCTCCTTTTCTCTTCTTATTGTTTAACCTCCTTGGAGAGGTTCTTCCTAGATCTAAAAAGTGATGAGAGAAAGCTCATCCTTTCCATCATTCTGGCCTTTCTCTTTATTTTGTAGCACTTTGGATTCAATTCCACAGGCTGAGCCAAAGATCTCGCTCTGATACCACTGTAGTATCCCAAAAATTGGGATTGCTCAACCATACCTGCATAAAAAACTCATTTTCAGAAATACATGCTATAAATAATGAAATAAACTCTTGGATACTTTAGCTCAGTATATATACAACCTAAATCCAAGAATAGAGCTGAAAAAAATCAAACTAGGTGGGTTAAACAAACCTCCCACACCTAGGATTGCAAAAAGAAGGCTAAAACCCTTAACACTGCAACACAATAATTTTTGCATAAAATATACTGTGCAATATAATCAGGTTTTGTACACATAAATAGTAGATAAAAATAGATTTTATATTATATTAAACAATATGGCTCAAGAATAGAGATCTAGTCTCCTTATTACAAAATCTAGAGAACCCGGAAAGGGTATCTAGGAATACACCCTGAATATAAATGGTGATCTTTAGCAATATGACAGAATAATCACTGAAAACTAAAGAACAAGAGTATATAAGGTTGTACAAATATATATCTGATGTACATCTGATCAAAGGTCTTCTCCCATGGAAGAATCAAACCTCCAATCACAGGAAAACTCCCCGAAAGAGCCACAAAAGACACTGCTAAAGCTGCCCTCCAGAAATATTGAAATTCCAGAATGGAATAACACTATAGGTGATGAAAATGTGTTGGCCTGCTGTGAAATATTTTATATCAGCCCAAGGACCCTCCAAACTTATTTCCCACAAGAAGGAATCCTCCCTCCTCTGCAAAACCAACTCAGAAAGTGGGTTACTCAACTGTCCACTGCATCACCCCGCAACTCAACACAACCTCTTGCAGAAACTGCACTGAAACTGAAGACTAAAGCTTGGCACCAATGCTAGATGTGTGAAGTGATAGATCATGTCTCTCCCATGAGCTACTCAAAGGGAAGAGAACGAATTCCTGAACAAGAATACCTTAGTGCTAAACAACACCGGCAATATTAGCTAAACATCTAAAGAGAGCAAAATTCTAAGAAGACATAAAAATATAATTCATAAGCTAACCCCCAAATGGCTGCCATCCTCTTCCTTATAAACTAAGTGAGCGTTCTCACCTTGGGTCCCACTGAATAGGGTTTCCACCATCACACAAACAATCCCCCTTCAATACTATGTGTGCCTTCATTAGAGCCACTCCTCTAAAATGCGTTGTTTGATTTGGTCAAGGTTGACCTCTTCAACTTGCTTCAACCCTTTTCACACCTATGGGTCTTCAATCCAGCTTGCATATAGCTATATAAGCTAAACCTCATTCACATTGAGCTATTTTTTTTCTGATCCACTCCTCCTACTTTATGTTGTTGAATTGGTCAAACTTGACTTTGTCCACATGCAAAATTTCCCTGTTCACACATGAGAGTGTAAAATCTAGCTGGCTTTATGATCCCCTTTCACACTATGAGGGATTTTATCCTTATTTCCTAAATGTATGGGCCTCCTTACCCTTTTTATTCATATCCTAAGTGACATTAGAAAAATTTAATATTCCAATTTTCTGCATGCAAATTTTGGAATATTACACAAGACTGCTTAGGGTGCAACACCAACTCTGAAAATAGGGAAGAAAGTTAATGTTTTGCATGCTTTTTCCACTTTTGGATTACCAGGTTTGCTCCAGATGAGCTGAACTTTCTATGAGTGATTTCCTTGGCAAGATGAACATGAAAATGTAATCCATTCCTCCATAGGGTGCCCCAAAAAAGAGCACATTTCTAGTGGCGCTGTGCCTTTGGCCATTCAAAACAATCAAAAACCAAAATTTTACAAAATAATGCCAAAATTTGAATTTTCCTTGCTTATTATGTTTGGGATGCCCGTAGGGATGCATAAGCAAGGACGTCAAGGTTTTCTTTATCTTTTTCCTCCTTGAGGGCTTGAATATTTGCAAGGGCTCTTTTGCGCTTGGCCCTTACAATCTTGTTTCTTAAGGTATAGTGCCTCTCCATATTCTTCTAGAGGTAAAGGTCCCTCGTGGTCTTCTCCAATAGACCCTCCAAGTGTATATTTTCCCTCTTTAACCAAGGTTCCCGATCATAGTCAATATCCATGGAAAGAAGCTCACTTGGAGTGAGATTCTCTACCAAGGCTACCTCTTGCTCTCTCTCCTTGGCCAAGGCCTTCTTTAAGCCAATTGTCCTTGGCCTCCTCCTGGGAATTTGTTCTTCCTCATCATCAATGTTTCCATATCTATCCAGGCCTCATCTAGCTTAGCCTTGCCTTTTTCAACCTCTTTTCAATCTCTGATAGCTCTGATCTGATAGATTGCCTTATGTTCCACCAACTTCTTTTTTTCAACCTCAAAATAATGGATTACATTCTTAGCCCTATCTAGATTGGCCTGCAAATCCCTAATATAAGCATACTTTCTTTGGAAAAGCATATTTGAGATCCTTGCCTCATTTTCATCATCACTGTCAACATGAATGAGTTGAAATTCTTGTTTAGCCTCATTTTTGTCTTCTTCGTCTTCATCCATGATATTTTCCTTACCATTATCAAGCTGCTTGGCTGATGTACAAGGCATGGCCCCTTGCCTCTTGAGGGAAAAAAAAACATGGCTACTTCCCCTTTGGGAGGTCATAGAAAAGGGCTCAATGTCCACCATTTCAGTGTCTTCAGTCTCATTGTCATGTGCTCTGCTGTCATCAGTGCCATCAAGGCTCTTTGAGCCACTGTCAACATCTTGACTAACTTCTTCATTTCTTTCTTCTGCCTCATAGATATTTTCCTCATAGACATATGACTTATTTACATTTTCCTCACTAGTATCTTGGCTTTCTAACATATTTCTATCATCATTGTTGCTCTCTTATTTATCACTACCAACATTATCACTGTTGATCTCTACCTCATTGCTCTCTATTTATCACTGACAACCTCCTTGCTTACATCATTTCTCTTTTCCTTGTTTCTTTCTTCTTTACTGACATCTACCTCAATAACAACTGCCTCGTCATTTCCTTCTTATTCATTACTTGATTCTTCATTGCTTGATTTCTCATTTCCCTCTCCCTCATTGACATTTGATTTGTCATTGTCATCTCCCTCATTGTTTGATGCACTAGTAACATGATATGATGGCCAGGGATTGTGATAGGGTGATGAAGGAGGATTATTCTGAGTTGAAGGAATGTGAGTAGATGGTGATGGTTAGGTGGAAGAGTCATCATATGGTGAGGGAGTGTGACTTAATGGAGGAATTGGAGGATGAGAAGATGAAGAGACATTTTGCTACTCTTGGGCTCGTGGAGAAGTAAACACATCATTGGCAATGACGGTTTCCCAAGGAATACACTTCTACTACAATTGATGCATAACAACCATTTTAATAGGAGAGTGGTGTAAGAGGCTTTGCATCTACTGAGAGTAGTCTCTATTTTGTACAAGATAGGATATTTTGACAATGCTTCTGTAGAGGTAATAGGGTAGGTGCAACATCCTCACCCTAGTAAAGTGCATAAGTAGCCTAATGTGATAGGATTAAAGCCAAGAAAACCTTCCCTCACATGTAAAATACTTCATAATGATCCTCATCATAGGTGCATATCTATCAAGCAAGTGAGAGAAAGGAAAAATGGATTTATTTTCGTCTTTGTACCTAGGTTTTAAATACGGCTCATTGTATCTCATGTCAAGATTGGCCTGCTTGAACCATTTCTCCCCTACACTAGGTATGCCTGTGGTATTGCAATAGCATCTGTAGATAGCTCAAAATTTACCCCTGCAAGGTTAACTTGTTTGTCTTGCAAGTTAATGATAAATAATATAGTTAGCTAAGGGTGATTTTGCACCTACTATACCTTCTCACAAAATTCATAGCAACCTACATGTTGGAAATAAGAAATAGTTAAGGGAGATGCCATTAGCTCTATCGTGTTGAGTGGTTCAAACCTGCTGAACTTTCCACCTTTCTGCCCCTACCTCCTTGGCATTTGGCCTTCTCCTCCACTACCATTATCCTCTCTTTCTGACATTTTAACTACTCTGCCTTTGAAACCGTAGAACTTGATGTGAAACTGATATGAAGAAGGGTAATGGAATGGTAGTCTACTTGTGAAAGAGATGAATGAGTGAGGGTGTAAATATGTGAGAATGAGGGATAATCTGGCCACTTAATGATAGCCCTGTGCTAATATGTCAAACTTTGTTTTGAGATACTAGAGGTTGATGTGTAATTGAGGTGAATGAGGGTAATGGAATGCCAAATTTTCTTGAAAGTGAGGGGGTGAAAGAATTATTGTTTTGACCAACCTAGATGAATGAAAACCTTCACAACACCCTGTTACACCTTCGTCTTGACTAATACTCTTTATATGCAGATGGAAAGAGGTTTACATAATGACTTAAAGCATGATTTTTTAGGGTTTTCTCCGTAGGGTTTTAATTTATTTCAATGAAATCATCCAAAGTCTTGAAACAAGAGTTGAGGACCTATACATACCCTTACCAGTGCTTGGAAAACCTTGGAGGTTGCTTGAAGAAGTTTTGAGGAAGTTTGAGTGTTGAAATGGCTTGGAAAGCTCTCTTGGCCAAGCACGCAGTGCCAAGGCTAAGGGCGCAGTGCTAAGGTCTTCTTTACCAGGCCTGTCACACAAGAGTGTAGTGTGCTACGAGGCACGAAGCAACACCTCCCAGGCATGTAACGCCTGTGTAATTGTATGGGATTTTTTTGCCAAGGGAGAAGCGCCTGACTCTAGGCGCGCAGCGCTGACCTGAGGGCGCAACGCCACAAAAAATTTTCCCAGTTTGACTTGAAAACTCAAAATTTTCCTCCTCTGACTGCTCTAAATCTTTTACAAGTGAAGAATGAGTTGTTATGAAAAAAAATGACCTTTTATAAGCTTGGGAATTAAATTTAATCTTTTCAAACCCATTTGCTAATGTCTTGAGTCCTTTTCACTTTCTTTGTTTCTTACTAACTCTCTCAATTTTTTGCTCAATTTCATTGATTTTGTTTACACCTTTTCTCTGCAAGTGACTTAGATCATGAAGTTGAGTCTTCTTGGCCTATTGGTGTGCTTCAATAGTTTTACTTGGCAGGTGACATAAAAACATTGAAGTGGTTTTTCCTTTTGCTCCTTCAGAGTTGACATGTTCAATTTGGCCCTTCAAGTTTCAAACATAAAATAACACCTTCAAAACACTCCTTGGCCATGCACCATGGAATCCAAACCATGAATTTTACCTTCTTTGGCCACTTCTAATTTGCAGCTTCCTAAAAACAATGACTTACCTTTCTCCTACTCTTTGTAGCATGATAAATTCACTTTTGACAATCTTAGGATGCTTACACAGTAGCAGTATCTCCAAAACTTCTTTTGCTGTCATCATGGAGTTAAATCTCATGGTTTCACCTTCTCTAGCCATTTTTTAGAAACCTTAGGTGTCTGGAGTGCTTTAAGAAAATCATCAGTGTTGTCATCTAAGTTCTCTATAGCCCTCTCAAGTTCATTCATTTTTGTCCAGTTCATCTCACCTTTTCCATTTTTCATCAATCGTTTTTGAGAGACTTTCATCATTCTTAGCCTTGTGCACCTTCTCCATGCCATTTCTTCCATTTGATCACTTTTTAGCACTCTGCTGGACCATTAATCTCAAAAAACCTAGTCAAGGAAATGAGTGGGCCAACAGTAACCAGCTCTAAGGATTTCGTTGGCAGTGGTTTTCCAGTAGAGATGAACTCCACACTCTCCTTCATGAAACTCATGCATGAATCTATTTGCATCATCTTGAAGCAAAAATTTAAGAAAAATACCAACAGAATTTTTCCAATACAAAGCTATATTCATAATGCATAATTTCAAAGCCTTTTGTTTCAAGAATCTAGCTTTTGTTTTGGACAAATAAAGAGGAGAATTTAGATTAACTAGTACATACAATATATCAGCATACTAGAGTGGGTTTAAAAATGCTTCCTCAATAGGTGGAGTCGCCAGTTCCTCTTGTTCATCCAAGGAATGTATCATCTTTATGTCTAAGGCTTGAAATTTTGCTTCAGCCATGAATTTGGCAAGTCCTTGTCCTTTGATCAATTTAGTAGGCTTGATTTCTAGATCATATTTTAAGATGATAACAATCCACTTACCCATTTTACCATCAGGGTCCTGATTTAGAATGTCCTTAACAACCATATGTGGAAAAAAAGTAATGACATGGGAATGCAAGATGTAAACTCTAAAATCTTTCAATGCTTTGATCTAGGAAAATGCTTGTTTCTCCATGATGTTATATTTCATAGGTGCATCTCTCAATGCCTTGTTGAAGAAAGATATGGGTTGTTCTTGTCCCATCATGTTCTTTCTCAGCAATATTGCAGCAATAGTGTGTTCTGATGCAAATGAGAAGATGAAGAAGTCCTTGGTAAAGACGGGGTTGATTAGAACTGGTGTTTGAGTAAGTGCCTATTTTACCAGTTCAAAGGATTGTTTGGCTTTTGTAGTCCACTTCACTCCTATCTCTCTTTCTAGCATGTTTGTAATATTCCTTAGGAGTTCAACAAGGTTTGGTATGAAACTTCTTAGGAATTTGATCTTTCCAATGAAAGATTGTAGCTCTTTAATGTTCTTAGGGTGGTTGATTTGGAATATACCCTCAATCCTATTTGGGTCTATCTTAATCCCTTCTTTAGATATGATGTGGCCCAAGAGTTTTCCTTCTTGAAGAACAAATAGAGTTTTCTTAGGATTTAAAGATAGACCATACTTACTACACTTTTCAAAGACCTTTCTCAAGTGAACTAGGTGTTCTTCATTAGTTTTAGAATAGACAGTGATGTCATCAAGGCATATCACAATGAAATAACCTATTTCCTCAGAAAAAGAAATGTCCACGGCTCTTTGGAAAGTGGCCCCCGCATTCATTAACCCAAAAGGAATTTTGACATACATGAAGGTGCCCTAAGGTGTTGTGAAAGCAGTTTTGTGCTGATCACTTGGAAGGACTAACACCTGATTGTAACCTTACAAACCATCAAGCAATGATATCCTTTTAGATCCTACCATCCTTTTCAGTATATGATCCATCTTAGGTAAATGGTAGTTGTCTTTCAGGGAGGCTTTGTTTAAGTTTCTAAAGTCTATGCATAGCCTAATCTCCCTTGTTTTCTTTCTTACCGACACAAGGTTTGATACCCATTCTGAGTACCTAAGTGGGACTATGATTCCAACTTCATACATTTTATTTATTTCCTTCTCAACTAGAGGTACTAGGATGGGCCCTTATTCTTCTAAATTTCTACTTGAATGGACTTTGGTTTTCCTTGAGACAAATCTTATGTTGAATAATGTTTGTGTCATAGGACTTCAAGTCCTCATAGCCCCATGCAAACACATCGTTAAACTTTTTGAGAAGCTCAATGTATTTCTGTTTTATGTGAGGTGGTAAAGTTTTGGATAGATTTATCATTTTGGGTTCTTCTATGCTACCTATGTTTCATTCTTATATATCAGGCTCGGTGCATTCCATTTTTGGCTTCTTAGCAACATCATTGAAATCAAACAACTCTTCTAATGGTGCAAGACCTCTCGGTAATGAGTTATCTTTGCATTGCGATACCTGAAGTTATTTTTTATCTAAATCTTCAAACAATTCTGCCTCAAGAGGATGTTATGGCAGATTTATATCGGCAATACAAGGCAACTCTATTTTGTGGATTTGTTCTTCACAAAACAATCCTCTTGATGGTTTAAGTTTGACTTTGGCATTTCAAACTTGGTTTTGGGCTGCAAGAAGTCTTCAATATTCTTGTCATTTTCAAATACTTGCGAATAATCTATGTTATCAGGGACTACTCGTTTGCACTTGACCTTTAATGTGTATTGTTTATTGGTATGAGGTATTTGGCAAGTGATGGCAGTAAAGGAAAGTTCATTGGCCAGGTTGTTTTGAGCTCTAGGGATAGAGGTAAGTTCATAATTCTAAAAACTATTCAGGATGTCTAAGGTAGCATTCCTATATTCTCTTAGCCTAGGATTTTTGGTTGAATACTCTCCTTTGATTTGCCTAATTATCAACTTGAAATCTCTTTGAATAGAAATCTTTTTAGCTCCTATGTTTTTTAACAAATGTGAACTAAGGAGAAAAGCCTCATACTCTGCAATATTGTTTGTACATTGAAAAGTTAGTTTGTAGGAATGACCTTCATTGGTGTTTTGTAACCAAACACCTGCTTCTAAACTAGATTTTCCACAAGAGCCATCGAAGCTCATGTTCCAAAGTGTTTCAAGTTCAGATTCACCATTATGTTGTTGTTCATGGCTACTAGAGTTTTGGCTATCATGTTCTTCATTTTTTGTTTTGTTTTACTATTTTTGTAGGCCTAACTCTTTCTCGTTCTCAATTAATTTTTCATTAATGTCATATTCATTGTACAAGAGAAATGAGTCAAGTTCTGAATGGATAGAATAAAGAGGGGTGTTTTTTGGCATGTCTTGGCTGCTTACCATGTATTTCATGTGATATTCCCAGTACAATCTCCTTGTTTGGTTAAAGACAGGGATGGTAGCATATGCCATGTCCATTTGGAGTTTTCCTTGGAGTTTCGCTCCCCATGATCTAGATAAAAGCATGCCACATTTTGGGGGAATGTCATCCACTACAATGTCCATAACTAGACTCCTAGCTAGTGTTTGTGCCATGTTGACACAAAAATCTTTGATTAGACCCAAAAATTTCACTCTACTTGAATCATAAGAGTACAAGTATTTATATGGTTTTGTCATTTTAAGGTCTAATCTCTCCATCACCACCATGGGCATGATATTGTGTGAAGCACCAGAGTCTAACATGGCATTATGTTGGATTTTTTCATGAATGTTTAAGCTAACATAGAATGGAGGGACAACTCCTTCTTGATATTTTCCCTCCACCTTAGGTCCAAACAATAATTCAGGCTTGTCATTAATCAATTTTAGAGTGTCAGTGTCATTTCCTATGTTTAAAGCCTTCAAGACTTGATTCCTATACACATCTTGAGTTACTAGTTCAGTAAGGGGTATGGCTATTTTGATCTTGGAAATCTCACCCTCAAAACTAAATGGTGCTAGTTTTGTTGGTATATTTACATCATTTTTATCACACATAATCTTCTCAGCTACTTTGGTTTGCTTATTTTTATTAGGAATGTTAGTTAGAGCAGTTTTTCCAGGGCCAATAGTTGATGTACTAGGGCAGCTTGGGTCACCATTATGTTGGCTAGTTTTATATTTGTTTTGATTAGATTTATTATCCATGGTGTTTGTCTTTTCTGTTGTCTTCTTAGAAATGTTTTCAGGGGTCTTTCTAACAACAGTTTCTAGTTTGTTTTTCTTGGAGGCATCTTGGGTTTTCCTGCTTCGAAGGTCAGACTCCCTATGAACCTCCATGATAGCATTTTCAAATCCTAACTTATACTCTTCAGAATCCTCATATATTCTATCAGTTTGGTTTGAGGAAAATATCCCTTGTTCTTCTTCTCTGAGAAAAACATCACCCTTGTTATCAGAGCCTATCAGATTTACATGGTTTTCTTCCTGCTCTTCAGTCTCCCTTTCGTCTTCTTCTACATAGTTTTATTGGAAAGGAGGTATGTTTTGCTCTTCATTTTCTCTTTGTCTGATTTGAGGAGGGTCTCTTCTAAATTTTTGATTCCTATTTTTTTTTGAGGATTTGGTTGGTTTTCCCTGAGAGGTGCTCTTTCATTCAAGTTGATCCTCTCCATCATCCTTTCGATTTTCCTAACTAGGCTGTCAATTTTAGCATCAAATGTGGAGGCCATAGCTTCCTCTTTGTATGTAACTTTCTTTTCTATCCTCATCCTAACCCTCTTCTCAATAACATTGGCTTCTACACTCACAACTCCCCTTTTCATGTCTTCTAAGGTTAGGGGATCTCTTTCTCTTAATTTGTAGGCCATGTCTGGATCAAAGCCCTCTGGAAATTTTACTAAGGCTAGGAATTGTGGGGGTTTCATGTGAGGTGGGAGTGCATTGAATACACTATTGAACCTAGTGCAGTAGTCTTGGACACTTTCCCCAATATCTATATTAAGGTTATTGTACTATGAGAGGGTTTGAAGAGGATTTTTCTTAATCTCCCACTTGTTTATGAATGTTTGATAAAGGGAAGGGAGGTCATGTATGTTGTTAGGAGTTAAGTATTTGAGCCATTTATTTGCTTCTCCTCCTAGACTTTGGGCAAACATTCTCATTTTTATGGTCTCCACTTCTATTTCTTGGTAGTCAAAAGCACCATTCATTTTTTCTACATGTTGTTGGGCAGTGGTAGAGTCAACTCCACTAAAGTGAGGGATTTTGGATTGATAGTCCCGGAGCATATGTAGTAAAGGTTGTGGTAGCACTAGGGGGGCATACCATGCTACCATGATGAGAGGTAACAAAATCCAAGAAGGATTTACAAGAGGAGGGTCTATGATTGGAGGTGGAGGATGAAGTGGAGTGGTTTTCATAGTGGATGTATTAGTGGGTGTGGCAAATGTACTTGGACCAGCAGACTGATTTTGAGCAGACTTGGAATGAAAGGATCCAAAGTGTTGGAGAAGCTGAAAATCAGGAGGAGTGGAAGGAGAGGCTTCTCTACTAGGACTCTGCTGCAAATCTATGGGCTCAAGGTATGTCTGGTCTATCCCACTTTGATACATAGTTCTAAAAAGGTTTCTTCTATGGTGTAAGTCAAATTGGGGATCTTGCAAGGCTGTGAGGTGTTCAAGGACAAAAATTTCTCTATGAATTGGTCTAACAATAGTTGAGTCTTCAGTCCTAGAAATTTTCCACAAGATATTTTCTAGGTCATCAACTATGGTAGGAGGGTTTGGGTTAGGGTGAGATCTTGTGTTAATCCTTTATGAAACCAAATTTCAGACCCAGAGCACAGAGAGGCTGAAAGTTAATGAATGGTTTTTGAAAAGAAAAACCTCTTTGAATAATTACTAAACTCACATGGTGCGTGATTAGGCTCTAAAATATAGGACTGATTGACATAATCCAGGAGGAGCTTATGAGAACTAGTGGAGTTAGTAGACCTATTGGAGGTCAATGGAGTCACCAAGTGCATGATGTTTACTTCTTTGAGGGTTCGCTTGCTGTCCACCATCAACAATTTAAAAAACCAATCTAGAGATGTTTTGGGTTTTCTGAGTTTATTTATGTAACACTAATATTTTCAATGGGTGTTCTCTAGTTGAGTCATTATTTCGCTAGTATAGTGAGTCAATTAGATACTACTCTTGGCTAACACTTGATTTGCTAAGTTTGATAGGGGTTTGAGAGTTCTTGAGGAATATTTAGGCTGTTACTTACTCAGAGTCCCACCATGATGGCCATTATGTTAGGTCCTCGTAATTTGGTAGATTGGAAATGATGAAATAGATAAGGCTAACATCAAACCAATATTTGGAGTCCTAGGACCTAGCCTTCCTGCACTCAGAGATGGATTTCTCTATGTTTGTATAAAGGATGTGACTTGGTTAATTTTAGGGTTTTGATTTTAGGCTAGTTATAAGGATTAGGATTTTTTTGTTTGTTTGTTTGGTTGGATAGGTTGTCAAGAAGAATAGGTAGCGTAAGAGAAAATAAATCCATTGGGCTATGGAGTCTACAAAGGTCTTGAAAATTACAATAATAGGTCAAGGGTGTTTCATAGGGCAAGTTAACAAGGCCAAATGGATCTAAGTAGGTTTAGTGTGTCTAAAATGAACACGATGTTATAGATGCAATAGGTTCAAAGGGAAATTAAGGATCCTTCAACATACTAGAAACAAGAAAAGCTTTCAAGATGATATCATAGCAAAACTAAAGAGCAATAAAGGATTCTTCAACTAGATTTTTGCTAAATAAACCTCAAAATAGCATACAAGTAATCCTAGAGAGCAGTTATGAAGTCTCTGAACATTACTTTCAAACAAAGAAAAATTTTAACATAACATTTTAGTGAAACTAAAGAACATTCAAGGCTTCTTTAATTAAACTTCAAGGAAGAAAACGTAGAGATAAAGGATGCAGACAGAAGTAGGGTGCCAAGAAAGCATATCTTACTCTAAAATTTATGTCCTATGATCAAAGAAACCATGAACATAATGAAAGCTGAAGTAAGAAAATACAAGAGTGGAATAACATCACCATCTAACAGAGCTCATGAATCCTTAGAATTTCCTTGATCCATTTATGATCAATCCAAAGCAATCACAACACACCAAAGCCATTTTCTTCAACAAAACTCAAAGTCTATATCATATTGAGCTCAGAAACCAACCAAAATCTACAATGAGGTGTCAATGTAGTATTTAACTAGCAAAGGAGGATCAAAACCCTAGCTAGGTCTCCAAAATATCATTAATTACATCATAAACTTCATTTTTGACCAAAGAGACCATGCAAGGCCCAAGGCACAAAATATCTAACTTAATAAATGCAAAAATAAATGCTAACATATCTCCTCAACCAACTCTGGAGTGATTTGCCTCAAAAACCCTCAGAACAGCTTTTTAATTAACTCCAAGTGTCTTTTGTTGACTTTCTGGCAAGGGTACAACACCAACACTGGGAAAATAGGTCATATTGCAGCTAAGTTTTGGAGGCCTTCCTGGTTTCCAAATGAGCTCCATGATAGATCATTGGAAAGCCTGTCGAGTCTATGTTCCAAAAATTTATTTAGTGTTCTTATTTGACTTCATTTACCTACTTAAAAACTAAATCTCCCAAGACTGATCAGGGCATAGCACCAGCTCTGAAAATATGGTAGAAAGTTGATTTTTTGCATGTTTTTGGCACTTTTGGAGGACCAGTTTTGCTTCAAATGAGCTGAAATGTTTTGTGAGTGATGTCCATGGCAAGATAAACATGAAAATTTAAGCCATTCCTTGATAGGATGCCCCAAAAAAGGGTGCAATGCCTCTGACAGCTCAAAACAGTCAAAAACCAAAATTTTACAAAAAGATGCCAAACATTGAATTTTCCTTACTAATTATGTTTGGGATGTCTGTAGGGATGCATCAACAAGGATGCCAAGTTTTTCTTTATTTTTTTCCTCCTTGAGGGCTTGAATATTTGCAAGGACTCTTTTGAGCTTGGCCCTTGCAACCTTTTTTCTTAAGGCATAATGCCTCGCCATCTTCTTCTGGAGGTCAAGGTCCCTCGTTGTCTTCTTCAATAGACCCTCCAAGTGTATATTTTCCCTCTCTAACCAAGGTTCCCGATCATATTCAATCTCCATGGCAAGCAACACACTTGGAGTGAACCACTCTGCCAAGGCTGCCTCTTGCTCTCTCTCCTTGGCTAAGGCCTTCTTTAAGCCAATTGTCCTTGGCCTCCTCCTAGGAAGTTGTTCTTCCTCATAATCATTGTTCCCATATCTATCGAAGGCCTCGTCTAGATTAGCCTTGGATTTTGCAGTGTATTTTCAAGCTCTGATAGCTTTCATCTCATAGATTTCCTTTTATGCCTCCAGCTACTTGTTTTCAACCTCAAAATAATGGATTACATTCTTAGCCCTACCTAGATTGGCTTGAAAATCCCTAATATGAGCATCCTTTCTTTGGATCATCCTGTTTGAGATCCTTGCCTCATTTTCATCACCATTGTCAACATGAATGAGCTGAAATTCTTGTTCAACTTCATGTTTTTCTTCTTCTTCTTCATCCATGATCTTTTCCTTACATTTATAAAGTTGCTTGGTTGATATACAAGGCATGGCCCCTTGCCTCTTGAGGGCAGCAAACACATGCCTACTTCCCCTTTGGTAGGTCAAAGAAAAGTGCTCAATCTCCACCATTTTAGTGTCTTCAGTCTCGCTTTCATGTGCTCTATTGTCATCAGTGCCATCAAGGCTCTTTGAACCACTTTCAATATCCTCACTGACTTCTTTATTTATTTCTTCTACCTCACAGATATTTTCCTCATTAACATCAACCTCATTTAGACTTGCCTCACTGATATCTTAAATTTTTGACCTATTTCCATCATCATTGCTTCTCTCTGCTTTATCACTGCCAACATCATCACTATTGATCTCTGCCTCATTTCTCTCTGTTTTATCACTCACGTCCTCCTTACTGTCATCATCGCTCTTTTCCTTGTTTCTTTCTTCTTTATTGACATCTGCCTCCTCATTTCCTTCTTCTTCATTGCTTGATTTCTCATTTCCCTCTCCCTCATTGACATTTGATTTCTCATTGTCACATTCTTCATCTGCATCTCCCTCATTATTTGATCCACTATTACCATTAGATGATGGTGAGGGATTGTAAGAGGGTGATGAAGGAGGATTATTCTGAAGTGAAGGAATGTAAGTAGATGGTGAGGTGGAAGAGTCATGATGTGGTGAGGGAGTGTGAGTGGATGGAGGAATGGGAGGATGAGAAGATTAAGGGACATCTTGTGCTGTTGGGCTCGTAGAGAAGTAAACACCTCATTGGAAATGAAGGTTTCCCAAGGAATACCCTTGTTCTACAATTGATGCATAACAACCATTTTAATAAAAGAGTGGTGAAAGATGCTTTGCATCTGTTGAGGCTAGTCTCCATTTTGTACAATATAGGACATTTTATCAATTCTTCTATAGAGGTAATAGGGTAGGTGTAGCATCCTCACCCTAGTAAAGTGCATAAGCCACCTAATGTGATAGGAGTAAAGCCGAGAGAACCTTCCTTCACATGTAAAATAATTCATAATGATCCTCATCATAGGCGCATATCTATCAAGCAAGTGAGAGAAAGGAAAATTGGATTTATTGTGGTCTTTGTACCTAGCTTTTAAATATTACTCATAGTAGCTCATGTAGGGATTAGCTTGCTTGAACCATTTCTCCCCTACACTAGGTATATCTGTGGCATTGGCAATAGCATCTGTAGATAGCTCAAAATTGACCCCTGTAAGGTTAACTTGTTTTTCATGAAATTTAATGATAAGTAATCTAGTCATCTTAGGGTGCTTTTGCACCTGCTATACCTTCTCACAAAATTCATAGCAGCCTACATGTTGGAAATAGGAAACAGTTAAGGGAGATGCCATTAGCTCTATTGTGTTGAGTGGTTCAAACCTATTGATCTTTCCACCTTTGTTCCCCTACCTCCTTGGCATTTGGCCTTCTCCTCCATTACCACTTTCCTCTCTTTCTGGAATTTTGACCACTCTTCCTTTAAAACCCTAACACTGGATGTGAAACTGATATGAAGAAGGATAATGGAATGGCAGTTTTCTTCTAAATGAGATGAATGAGTGAGGGTGTAAATATGTGAGAATGAGGGATAAGCTGACCACTTAATGATTACCCTCTGCTAATATGTCAAACTCTGTTTTGAGATACTATAGGTTGATGTGTAATTGACGTGAATGGGGGTAATGGAATGCCAACATTTCTTGCAAGTGAGGTGGTGAATGAATGAGTGTTATGACCAGCCTATATGAATGAAAAAATTCACAACACCCTATTACAACTCTATATTGACTGATACTTTTTATATGCAAATGGAAAGAGGTTTAAATAGTGAATTCAAGCATGATTTTTTAGGGTTTTCTCCTTAGGGTTTTAATTTATTTCTATAAAATCATCAAAATGCTTGAAATAGGAGTTGAGGACCTGTAAATACCCTACCAGCGCTTGGAGAACCTTGGAGGCAGCTTGAAGAAGTTTTTAGGAATTTTGAGTGTTGAAATGGCTTGGAAAGCCTTCTTGGCCAAGAGTGCAATGCCAAGGCCAAGGGCGCAGCACCGGTGCTAAGGGCGTAGCACTCATTCCAGGAGTGCAATACCAAGGTCTTCTTTACCGAGCCAGTGCAACCTCTCAGACACGTAGTGCCTGTGTAATTTGTCTAGGATATTTTCACCAAGGGCGCAATGATCAACTCCAAACGTGTAACGCCACAAAAACTTTGCCTGATTTGACTTGAAAACTCAGAATTTTTCTCCCATGAATTCTCTAACTCTTTTGCAAGTGAATAATAATTTGTTATGAAAAACAAAATGACCTTTTATATGCTTGGGAATTAAATTTAATCTTTTCAAACCCATTTCCTAATTTCTTCAGTCCTTTTCACTTTTTTTCTTTCTTACTAACTCTCTGACCTTTTTTCTTTGCAGGTGACTTAGATCATGAATTCCACTCTTATTTTTTCTTATTTTCACTTATGTTCTTTACACATTTTCTCTGGAGGTGACTTGGATCATGAAGTTAACTCTTCTTGGCCTATTGATGTCATTTAACACTTTTACTTGGCAGGTGACATACAAACATTGAAGTGGCTTTTCATTTTTCTCCTTTAGATTTGACATGTTCATTTTGTACCTTTGGGATTGAAACATAAAATAACACCTTCAAAACTCTCCTTGGCCATGCACCATGGAATCCAGACCATGCTTTCTACCTTCTCTGGCCACTTCTGAATTGCAGGTGCCTAAGAACACTGACTTAGCTTTCTCTTACTCCTTGTAGCATGATAAATTCACTTTTGACAATCTTAGGATGCTTACACAGTATAAGTGTCTCCAAAAACTTCTTTTGTTGTCATCATGGAATTTAATCTCATGGTTTCACCTTCTCTAGCCATTTTTTCAAAAACTTAGGTGTCTGGGGTGGTTTAACAAAATCATCAGTGTTGCCTTCTAAGTTCTCTATAGCCCTCTTAAGTTCATTCATTTATTTCCAATTCAACTCACCTTTTCCCTTTTTCATCAATATTTTCTAAGATACTTTCATCATTCTTGGCCTTGTGCAACTTCTCCATGCCATTTCTACCATTTCATCACTATTTGGCACTCTGCTGGATCATTAAACTCAAAAACCTTACTTCTCCTTAAGACCAACTTGTTTCCCTTTCTTCTATTGTGATTTGTCTTGACTTGGGAGGAGACCATCTACCTTATCAATTCCTTCTGCTGATGGACCTCTTAACACTCCCGCAGAAGTGTTAAAATCTTGACATTTACCTCTTACAGACTTTGAGCTAATAGGGTAGCCTTCTTTGGAAAAATTTATGTCTTTCTTGAATAATAGTGTCTTTACCTTCTATTACATCTGAGCCAATTTCTAGCATAAGAAAAAAAATGTTTGAAAGATCAATGATTTACCTTGGAATATATGAAACCCTAATTGACCTAGTGGGTGAATTCTTTGACCTGGTCTTTGGCCAAAAATTGGCTTGGAGTCTTCAAGTAAAATATAGAGTATTCATCAAAGTGTTGTATTGGAGATCCAAAATCCAATGTATTTGATATATCTAAAGAGCCTACAAAGATAATTTTGAGACCATCACTGCTTGAGGAACCTAGTGAACATGGGAAGGGGTAGGCTATATGAAACCCTAGATGGAAAGTAGAGTCATGGGCAAGGGAAAATAGATTAATAAGGTCATAGGCAGGAAAGAAGGATCGAGATGAGAGACATAAGCCCATAAAGATTTTTTTAAGAGTGATGGGATAACCATAAAATGGCAAACTGATAGAATAGTCAAAAAGTTTGAAAAAGGATAATGAAGGTAATGAGATTTATAAAACTCGCAATATTCAAGGAATGGTGTTTTAAGAAATATAGAACCAATATTTATTCATCAACAGATAATGAAAAATACTTATGACTAACAGGGTGAAATTATTTATCAATTTATTTTTTCTTGTCTTCATGTTATGTCTTTTGAGTTGCATGTGAATGTGTAATTTTAAAAATTGATATGAAAAAATAACTCATGACTCTTCAAGAGGTGTTGAAACTTCTTACCTTTTAAGAGCCACTTTTTTTACTTGCAAAGCATTAGAGGATGGGAAATTTTTGAGAGGGGAAGTTTTGCCTCCAATTCAATATCAATATATCTATATGCGCATGAAAAATACCCATTTTGTTAGATTTATTGGGAAAAATATGTGTTTGTATGTGTAATAAATAATAGCTATTGTGTCAATCTTCTTGACAAAAACGTATATCTACATGCACAAATATAATAGATAATGTGTTATTTTTCATTTGAAACAAATATGGGTACTTGTGGTGGTTGTCGTTTTGGGAAAGAATGTTCCTAGTGGAAAGAAATGATAGTGATTGTGGTTTTAATAGTTGCAAATATTTTCCCTCTTCATGTGGAAAGGGATAAATATAGCCATTGTGATTCTTTTAAAATTTACCATGATTACCATGGTGAATATTTTAAATAGTATTTTTGTGGGAAGTAGTAAAATTTATTTACTCCTTTTCTTATCATTCTTGTGAAGTGTGGATAAACCTTATAAATATTACTTTATGCAAGTGAAATTTCGATGGATAGACATGTGTGATAACCTTATGTATACAAGGATCAATAGGAATGTTGGTAAAATTATGTACTTTTAATTTCCGGATGTTCAAGATAGCGGAACATCAAAATATGTTTAAATTATAACTAGTGGAGGCTTGTTTTTTGGGATTGATGAATGTTATATATGCTCATGATGTCATAGTTTTTGTAGGTAGTAATTGTAGAAAATGATAGTGACTTATGCGAATGATGGGTTATATTTCTTATTATGGACGACAATGAAGCAATCACCCTTACAAATTGTGGGATTGTCAATGGAGTATAATCTATTACATGGAACAACAGGTCCACAATGACATGATGCTTAGGAAATTTTTGGGTAAACAATATTGTAATTAATGTAATGGCCTTTGGCTAGTTATGTTTGAATTCAAGGTCATTTTATTTGTGATATTTTTAACAATGATCAGGGGATGGATCCCCTTTCTACCATTGAGCGAGGGGTGAACACCCTCATGAAACCTTTAATAAAATAATCATTGTATATTTTTCCCTACCAGGTTTCCAAGGTATATCGATGGCGATTGATGTTTTTTCCTATTTTTTAATTTTGATGATATCGTTATCTTGTATGAAATTGACCATTACATTAGTAAATATGTTATTAACTAATTCAATTAAATGGAAAATGACAATGATGTAATGTTACAACAGAAATATTTATGTTAACATATTGCAAAAATCGTTGTTATGTTATGTGACTTACTATTCCATTTATAAAGTTACTTTATGTAATGATGATTATTTTATCTAATGGTAAACTAAGGAATATGTAATAAGTGATTGGGAATATTAAGTGCTAGTAAATTCCATAAAAATATTCTAATCTTATGTAATTTTACATGAGGTTTACCAGGAGATATTACAAGTCGTATAAGAGAAAACGTTGGAACAATGACACATTTTGGGTTTTGTAAGAATTCAAAGTAAAGGTATCACGCTAATGGACATAAATTTAGGTATCACAATAACGAAAATTACATGGAAATGTATGCAGTAGTCTACATTTTATATGAGATACATTATGTGTTAATGACCTCAATAGAGAATGATAATTGTTAATGTCCTCTTTAAAAGAATAACTATGCTCATGGTATTTGGGCCTTCGTGAAGATAACAAGAAATAAAAAATTATGTTGCATTGTTTGTAGCTAAATAATTAACATTTTTGAATACTCACACTCAAATTAATGATAATATGGATTAACTACAAATATTTTCATGCACACTCTTATCGTAAAGTTTAATGGCACATTTAAAGAAAAGTGATTAGAGTTACAATGCACTTCTTATAAGAAAATAATGAATGCATGTATTTTTTTGTGTGATGAAACAAGCTTGCTAAAGAATGTGGAATCCAAGCCCTATATGATAGGATCATCTCCCGATCGTAGTACAAGTTGCATCACTATACTTATTTCTTTTGAAACCTATGCAATATGACCAAATAATATTAAAATAAAGATAAGAAAAAAATTATTATTTTTATCATAATCAAGTCTACAAATGTAACAGTTGTCGGAAACTTAAATGCATGTATGATTTATAATTAATATGGTTTGTAATTAATAGTTAATATATGTGTTATTATGATTATATTTAAGTGTAAATTTTATCATAAAATCCCTAAAAGTTGAATCTTAAAAAATGGATTTTTTTTAAGTAATAATATTTTTTATTATTATTTATTTTGTAAATGATATTTTTTAATTATAATGTATGGGTTTAATGACTAAGAATAATTTCTTCTTCATAACAACTTACATGTTCGAATTCAAATAGGTTATAATAGTATTATATCAATTTTATTTTATAAAGAAATTGATCCATAACTGCATTTATTTAGTTTCATCTCATGAAAAAAATTATATATCCCAGTTTTTTAATGACCTAATGGGAATTTTTGTTAAGAGAATTAAGAGATTTAACACATGCAACTACTATGCCTCTCACATCACAAAGGATATCTATGACAAACATTTCATCCAAATCATTTTCCAGTTTTTAATATTGTTTGTCATTCAAAGTTTATGCTAGTATAGATCCTACACAATGTTGATTATGATTAAAATAATTCTATATCTCAAACTAATACCATTTTAATCACACAATTTGATGATTTCCCACTACTAAGTCTCCAGATACATGGAAATCACCAAAGGAAATGATTATATGTGAAGGTCACACAATTTCTAAAGAATGAAATCAATCAATCCATTCAATATTAGGTAACGCCCAAATTTTAACAAATCTGTCAGGAAAACCAATCCTTATATGAACAACCAATCCTTATATGAACAAATATATTAGGAGAACATATAAATAATACAAGCCAACAAAATAAATGGTAATTGAATCCTTTTAACAATGAAAACTATACACATCCCAAATAAATCTAGCATACCCTTCAAGTAGGGAAGGAACGTTGGATAGGAAGAGTTTAAATTTTCATTATGATTATTTTTTACTCTATGTAAATATACTGAATGAAAAATAAAAAATTAATTTACAATAAGTGGTGCATGGCAGCTCACTGTCTCCCGCCTAAATTTATAAGTTATTCTCTAGAAAACAAATGCGTAAAAAATTATAACCTGCACTAATTGTAGCTAAATTAATACTGGTTAATAGGAACTGTGTATCATATAGTATTTATTTGATACTAACTAATAAATTGAGATGTACAGTGGATAAATTAATTTCTTATTCAGGAACATTAATTTGAATAAATTTTGATAGAGTAGTAACCACTAATAATTCTACAGACTTACATTTTATGTGAAGGTCACACAATTTCTAAAGAATGAAATCAATCAATCCATTCAATATTAGGTAACGCCCAAATTTTAACAAATCTGTCAGGAAAACCAATCCTTATATGAACAAATATATTAGGAGAACATATAAATAATACAAGCCAACAAAATAAATGGTAATTGAAGCCTTTTAACAATGAAAACTATACACATCCCAAATAAATCTAGCATACCCTTCAAGTAGGGAAGGAACGTTGGATAGGAAGAGTTTAAATTTTCATTATGATTATTTTTTTACTCTATGTAAAGATACTGAATGAAAAATAAAAAATTAATTTACAATAAGTGGTGCATGGCAGCTCACTGTCTCCCGCCTGAATTTATAAGTTATTCTCTAGAAAACAAACGTGTAAAAAATTATAACATGCACTAATTGTAGCTAAATTAATACTGGTTAATAGGAACTGTGTATCATATAGTATTTATTTGATACTAACTAATAAATTAAGATGTAAAGTGGATAAATTAATTTCTTATTCACGAACATTAATTTGAATAAATTTTGATAGAGTAGTAACCACTAATAATTCTATAGACTTACATTTTACTCCTACATCAATACTAAACAGAAGATAAAGAATTATAAAAAAAAAAATTAAATAAGTGGATTTATATCTTATTCCTTTCATTTTGGGGTCCTATAGTCTGCCTTTCTGACCAAGTGTTCGATTACATCAACTTCAAAGTTTTATATGCACTTTTTTCCTCGAAGGAATTTTTTTACCTCTTTTATTTGGAATTATTTAAATTTTAAGGTTTCATAGTGTTACGAGACCTCATTTTCACTAAATTATATGGATGGTTCAATATTAAAAAAGGACAACAATAGTGGCGGAAGTCCCTGCCAAAACAACAATGAATTATGAATAACCCAACGATAGATATATTCAAATTGCAAGTTGTATTCATCTCTTTATAAGGACAAAAATAAATGTCGATAAAGTTAAAAACATTAAAAAATTTGTAAAAAAATAAATTGAACAACACAAGACTGTGATTTCAGTTCAAAACTCACATCCACTGGTATTGCAAAACTTTATTTGTTTAAATATATAATCTTTTAGCTTGAAAAAGGGTACATTCGGTACCCTTGAAGAAACAAAAAAATATTCAAGGTGATTCATGCAATTTGGAGTGAGGTAAAGTTTTTCTTTCCATATAACTTTATTCGCGATGTGTTTATGTATATATACTTCATGGATATGCTACTATAAGGAATGCTAACTAATTTTTACTACTATGGAAATCTAACTGAAATGGAATTGTGTATTAAGTTAAAGGGAGGATAAACTAAACATCCATCATACATAAGATAAGTTAAACGTGCATCCTATGATACATTAAATTCTACATAAATTGATGTACTATTACTGAGTGATATTTATGAATGCGAATTGGTTGATTATATATATATATATATATATATATATATATATATATATATATATATATATATAATATATTGCATTATACAACTCAATAAAACTATTGGTGCATTAGATTTAAGGTAATTTCCAGCACTATACGAGAGGAATTTTACCTATAGTTCATGTTGAAAATTAGAGTGAAATGGATACAAGAATATTTATAAACTATGGAAATTATTTGTGAATATATATTATAGTTCTTATGTCTTCATCAAAAAATCAAACTTCAAAAATTCAACAAACAACTATGAAATGAATGTAGAGATCACAATGTTGAAAACTTAGGATATGTGACATTATGTGTAAGGGCTATAGATATGTGATAAATAAGTGTGTTTATAAAATGGAACCTTTCAAGTGTATTTATACTCAAGTTACCGAAGAGACATGTCACTTTCTAAATTCGATCATGTCTCTTTGTAAATTAACTTCTAGTAAGTCTGCAGATTTACATTTTTACTCATATTTGTTAAAGTGTTGAAGAACACATAAATAATCGTGGGCACGAACTCCTAGTAAGTATATTTATTTATGTCTTTTTATTTATACAATATTTTAGACAAATAATTGCTTAAATTATTATGGGTAGTAACTTATGATAAACATTTTATTTATGTGAGTATGAGTTGTTTTCAAGGATCTTAATTTTAGGTGGTTTTGTTGATTTGCTTTCTTTTAATTTTCTTTTTCTAATTTAAAATTTAATTTTCTCTCTTATTTCCACATATTATTATAAATGCATCAAATGTTATAAATACTAAGCGTAGCCATATTCCTCAACACTCGTTCTTACCTAGGGAGTTATTCATAACGACTATCCATATATTTTTGATATGGATTATCTTTCTAAATGAAAGGAAAATATAAATGAGAACATATTTATCTAGGTCAATACCCTTGACCTTCATGAAAATAATCATCAATATGTACCACAACCTATGTTAGATCACCTAACCAATCTTACATATGTAGCTAGTCACCATGATCTAGTGGGTGCCTTACCTCATGGTACTCTAACTAGTTCAGGGTTTCCATCCTCCATGCTTAAACCGTAGGGAAACCCATGTCTCCAATCGAAAGGCACCTCTCCAAACCATTTTTTTGAATAGGAACCCACTCCATGAGTGTTCAAACCTTACAGACCATTACTTTCAAGAATTTCCATCCCTCATGGTATCTTACCAATAGTATGGACATGGTACTATTATGACCAATAGTTTGAGTAATAGTCCTATTGTTCACAAATAAAAATTCCTTTCCGAGCTATTTTTGTTACCAAAGATTTAGGCCATGCCACTATTGATTTCATGTAAATTCTCTACTAGTTCAAGATTATCTCTGAACTATACATAATTGGCCCAAGATAGAGGCTTTTCGAGAATGTCAATCACCTACTCATTAGTGGAGATGCTCTAAAACTTTATTTCTCCCTTATACACCATTAAATAAATTTAGTGGTACTTTGTACAAATTTTATTTAACCTCCCACGTAGCTTCAACTATCACAAAATATCATGGTTGATTCGAGCACCTATTGAAACATTTTGATAAGCAGTTTTAGAAGCCAAATTGCTTCAAAATAAACTACACAAGTTTCCATATATTTAGCTTCAATAGCAGTAATTTCCATGCATGGTTATTTCCTACTCATCCAGTAAACCATTATTGAACCCAATTAGAAATATTCACCTGATATACTATTTCCATTGATAACACTTTCAGCCCAATCAGAGTCATAGTATCCCAACAACCTATGCTAATTAATTTCCACATACTTGAAAAATTAATTAGCAGTACCACAATATTATCCATTGATCATAATTTGGCATCATTTTATTTGATGTATTCACTACAAAGAAAATATTTAGACCAATTTCATTAAAGAATCAATACGTTTCCTGTCATCATCAAAAATTTGCAAAGAATATTTTGTCATACTTCATCAATTCAATATCACATTCATTGGCCAAATGCCTCTTAATATAATATATTTTATAGTATGATTATTGTAATCTCACTTTTAAGATAAAAAACTTTTTTTACATGCCCCGTGTTTGGTACTGCTTATCATAGTTTCTCCACATTTGTCCTTAAGGTCCTTTGTAAATTATGATACTTCTTCAAAGTCTTGAAAACTGGAAAAAAATCATGATCTCCCTCTTACTCGGAGAACATTCTTATCTCATCTCTAGTCACAAACATGCATATTTTAAATTTCCTTATCTCCATTCTCCCTCTTAACACTAGTACAAAATGGCTAACTAGTTACTAAAAAGGAACTAAAATTTGCATATAAATGGCTATTTTTCGGTGGGTGACCAATAGTAGCTAATTTATAGTATCTTATAATGCAACCAACATTTACTCATTTTTAGCTTGGTCATTAATTAATTGTCTCAACTTTATGTTAGTATTATATCTATTAATAAATTTAGTCGTTGATTTAGTCATTAATTGTCATACTTAATAGCCAAATATATAATAAAATATATTACTAATGAACACCCTAGAAAACCAATTAATGACTAAAGAAATATGACCAAAATATTTTTGGTGTTATAAGATATTGTAAATTGGCTACTAGTAGTCATATATATATGCAAATTTTAGTCATCGTTTGAAACCAATTAAATACCAAAGAAATATGAGTAAATTTTAGTCGTGTTATAAGATACTGTGAATTAGCTACTAATAGTTATATAGATGTAAATTTTAGTCATTTTTTGTAACAAATTAATGACCAAATAAATATGACTATATTTTGGTCGTGTTATAAGATACTGTAAATTAGCTACTAATAGTCACATATATGCAAAATTTAGTCATCATTTGTAAGAAAAAAATTATTATTTGTAGTATTCATTTATATTTTTTTGGTAGTTTCATATTAATTATAATAATGACTAATTTAGTATTTTATATTAATTTCATTTATTTTCATTAACAATTATTATAAGAAACTAATTTAGTCGTATATTCATTTTATTTGTGTTCATTAATAAACATAAACTACTAAATTTGTAGTTTTAGATTGATTTTATTTTTTCATTATAAATCAACAAAAATTAGTTAGTATGATTTTGCAACTAAATTGAAAAAGAATGGCATACAGTGTACATGTTAATCTAATAATAAAACACAAAGTTGCATATGTTAATTACAATACTAAATAATATCAAGTGCAACTATAAATAATTTCAACCACATAAATTATATTATATAAAATATCAAGTATTACAATATGATTTTCCAACTTAATATTTGGTGGAGTATAATTTACACATGAAATATTGATTCATCACTTCAAAACATTATCATTGTGTTGCCAAGGCATTGCAGATGAGTTCACCAACTCTGAAGGCTTGATCATCAATCTCTATGTATGCCCCTTATGCAGGATATTGACTTTACAAGTCCCACTACACCTATTCTATTCTCTATATCTTTAATTTACATTTTTTTGCTTCAGTGTTATTATTCTCCTCTTTCTTCAATTCATACTTCTTACCATCAATATTGAGTTCCTTTTCTAAAAAAGAAAGAAGATACAATGTAGAGTATAATACCTGAAATATGATGAAAACTGGAATATAAACTAAAGTATACTATAAAGGATTTATACGATATATACCTCAATATCAGCAATATTATTGACCATTTTCCCCCATAAAAGCAACAAACTAGAACTAAATTTCTTCACTGGGGAAATAATGGCTTCTATATGGCCAAATGAACTGTATAAAAAAACAAATAAAATGTCACCATATGAAATAACGCCTTAGTAAAACTAGTATTCAACATTCAAGGAAAGATTAGGCACAATCATGAAAACTAAGTTACATGAAAAAAAATATCAAGTTGTAGATTACTTATACAATATGGGAGTGAAAAAGAAAAATCCTGGAAAATTCCAAAGCTAAGTCTAGAATAAAATGAAATCAAGTAAAAATTATAAAATAATAGGATAGACTCGTATTCACGTCTATAACCAGATAATGTAGAATTCTAAGTGAATAAGTCCAAGGCTAGGGGTCGATGATGTCAAGAATACCCAAGTATGATGAGAATTTGTACAGATAAGAACTACTATTTTGGTCCATTATCACATATGAATATGCCAACTAGTCTATATCAGATTATTAATGTTTTTATTATATTTATGGATCACTACAATATAAGTGACAATTCCCTTCCCATTGTGTTCCTCACCTATGTTACAATATATTAGTTATGTTTTGGAGAAAATTAACAACATCGAAATATGTAGTAATCACCACTTGTAATCCCCCAAAAAATTTTATTTTAGAATGTGATTTGTTGGATTCCAGTTGCTATATGATTCTTGAAGGGAAAATCCACACAAAATTACAAAACCAAACTTCCAATTTGAGGGAACACCTATGGCCATCCTCAATCACTCAAACTAAAAACATTAGTGATCATTATAATGAAAAGATAAAATAAGAGTATTTTTATAAGTTTTGGAGATTGACATGCAAAGAACCAATAGTTTTCCCATATTTACCATACTTTTAATTTCCAATATATAACATATTGATTGATCTTTTACAACAAATACCTGATTCAATACAAACATGAATTTAACATATTACAAAAATACCACTAATGTTTTATCCTCAATTACACTACAAGAAAAATGAAATTGGTGAGGATCGAAATGTGGCCTCACCAAAAGTATAGGTGATGTGGTGACATTCAAGGTCCATCACCAATAATGGTTTATATTGATGGGTAGTTACCATCACCATTCATATGAGAAATGGTGATGGAACTTAACCTCTCTCACCAAAAAATTGAACGTCACCAAATGTGGCGTCGCCAAAAGTATAAGTGTTGTGGTGACATTCAAGGTACGTTACAAATAATTATTATAATGACGAATAGTGACTGTCACCATTTCATATGAACAACATAGATTTATAATGATGGAAGTTTCATCGTCATCATTATTGATGCATATATATGGTGGCATTCCTTTACTGTCACCATTCCATATTTTGGTGAGGCTCAAAAAACATCATCTCATTAGGGATGGTCAAAAGAGTCTCGGTCAGTAAATATTGATCATCTCCATTCCATATAAATATCAGGGCATGATGGAATAAAACCGCCAAACTTCTTCTTGTAAAGAAGGTGTTTTTCCATTGAGCTAACACCCTTTAAATCATTAGACTTTAAAAAAATAGATCTCGATACTTTATAAATTGTAAATTCCATAACTTTCAATAAATTATAAAACTTTGTAAAGTCTTTGAAAATATTTTACTAAACAAGCAACATAGGATCGAAGTTTGTACCTAGTGGGTATGGAAGTTATGAAAAGTTGGTGGAGGGAAAAATAGTCATGTATAAGATACTAAATATTTTCAGTTAAATACTCAATTAGAAGTGAAACTTTAAAGAAATTGATAGCCTATAAATGACCTAGAATTATCAAATCTGAAATATGTAATTACATCAAAGATTGATTTCTCACCTTGTGAATCATGTAAATATGTTGTGACGACATAGAAATATGCGTCTAAAAGTTTGATTTCCATACCAAAAAGCCAAAAAAAGTGAGTATATATGATGCAATTATAAATAATGAGTGACATGTTTGAATCCTACTATCTATGGGCTCTAGAAAATTAATTGGGAGTGGTTCTCGTTATTAATTAATTAAAGATGTCAAAATAAAACAATCAATAAAAATGATCCTGAAATGTAAGCACTAAACAAATGTTAAAAATTGGAAGTACAAATTTTGGAAAATATATGTTACACCAACAAAATATCAGAGGGGAATTCAAACACTTCCAAATCCACAGTAAGCATGAGTATCCAAATATGTAATTGTATGGATACAAGGAAAGAACTCTCTACCTCTCAATGACAACCATGTCCTCCCACACATACTTCAACTAGAAAAGGGGTGTGAAGACAAGAACCTCAAAGAAAAGAAAGCTACACATTACAAAAAAAAACTTCATCCCCCCTCTGACTTTATAGAATAGATCTAGGGGAATAAAAAAATATACATAGACAATAGGATTAGAGTGTGAAAAATAAACATGATAAGAAAAAAATAACCAACAAATAAAACCTATTAATTTGAACATGTTTAAAGTACATTAAACAAATATGGCATCCATTGTGCATTAAAGTGACATTGGTCAATTTTAAACTATCCATAGCGCCACCAATCTAATGAACTGTCATAGGATATTTTGTCTTTAATGGAGCACCAAGTTTAAATCTCACACTTTTTCTTAATAACCATTATATTTAACTAATAACAATGCATAGTTCTAGTTGATAACTAGAAAACATGGGCAGAAAAGTGAGCATAAAGTCTAGAAGCCCAATCTGCCTTAATGCATAAAAAAAAAAAATCAAAACTTACATACAATGTACCAACCATTGAAATTATAGAAACATGAAATAAATTTCATGATACTTCTCGTCAAGGACAAACAAAATCATATCACTTCCAACGATGAATTTATAAATTATAAAATGGTGTTAATACACTAACTATAGTTGGTTGGAAAAAATAAGTCAAGGATATATGTAGTTAGTTGGCCAAAATTGATCCTGAGTAAATGAAGCCTATAATCAAAAACTTAACAATTAGAGAGTACCATTTAGATTTGGGTTTTTCATGTGGTGGGTCTCTTACACTTAGCCCAATATCTGAGGAAATAACAAACCAATTGATGGTACACAATTGTTTTTTATTTGACTATATTAAATAGTTCATTGAGTAACTTAAATAATTTCCTTCATCCAACCCATGTATATTTTCGAATAATTCTTGAAACATAAAATCGTCAAGAAAATAAGCCACTATGATTAGACAAGAAATTTTTTAACCTGGTGAAACTAGTGCTGCATAAAAAGACCAGTATTCTTGAAGAACCATGGAACCCCATTGTATTCATTTAATATACGCCTATATTTGAAATTTCAAGCTGAAAATTCCTTTCCATTTATGTTCAAAGAGAGATATTCCCTTTACAAATATTTTTTGAGGTATAAATTGTTATGAAACCAACTCCAAAAATAGAAGAAAACATATATCAATGCCTTAGAAATCAACCACTTCGAGGGGGAAAACTCCTTTAAATTACATAAATGAACAATTCTTGGATGATAAAAATGATAAAACCTCCTTTCTATATATAGGAGTCCATGGTGTCACAATATAATCCTGGGTGACCTAACAATAATAATGTAAGGGCATAATAATGACAATATGTGGGTTACAGGGGTACAATAATAAAAATAAGGGGGCTACACTAACAATAATAAGGAACTACACTAGTAAAATAGGGACCTAACATGCCCCTCTCCTTGAAAAAATTGTTTTCCTCAACACTTGATTAACTCTGGATGCTTATGTATAAAATTTTCATCCTCCCATGCAAAACCTTAGTGGGTAACTTATTCCACTTGATGCCATACTCTAAAATTGATCAATTTCATAGTTGTCGAGTTCTTGTTTCTGTGATTGCTTCATCTTCCAATATGATATTTATTTCCTCATCAAGTTTTTGCAATATTGTTTGAAGTGGAAGTTTGTCACCTATAACCTACTTTAAGCATGAAACATTGAAAACTGGATGCACTTGAGAAGAAGTAGGAAACTCCAATTTGTATGCCATAGTACTAGTCTTTTGGAAAACTTTGTAAGGACCATAGTACTTTGGCGATAATTTCTTATCATTCTTAGCTTGCTTTAGGGAGATTTGTTTGTATGGTTGTAGCCATAAAAATACCCAATCTCCTACCTCAAAAATTCTCTCGCTAAGATATTCATTTTCATGTTGTTTCATTTGATTTTGTACCAAATTTAGGTTATCCTATAAGAGTTGGAGAACTTGTTATTGATGATTGATTTAATCTTCTACTTCTTGAAACTTAGAATTTTCTCTTAAATATGATGTGATGGATGATGGATGATATCCATAAACTGCCATAAATGGGTTCATTTTGTTGTAATATGGAAGGAAGTGTTATACCACCATTTAGCCAGAGGTAACCACTCGACCCATTGTGTTTTTTTATCATATAAAAAATAAGAAGATATCCTTCCAAACATTTGTTCACTATCTCATTTTTTCCATTGGATTGAGGATGATAAGATGACTATGAGCTAGTTGAGTACTTTTTGTATCTCAACAAACAGTCCCTTGGTTGTGGTAAGTAATCAATGCTTAAGAAATTTTGTAAATGTATGTCATGATTACAGTATCAAATCGGCTCTGTTTAACACCTTGGGAATTTCATTAATTAATACCCTCAATAATCTGATATAATGAAAGCCTTCACAATGCCATTAAATATTGATATTTAAATGAAATGAAAAGAAGAACTGTGAGGGAAACTCAAAATGATATGCTGAGAAATAAAATCTATCACTTTTAATTTTCATAGGAAATTCATGGAGAGAGAGGAAACTAGAAATAATATGTTGTAAACATAGAATATATTACTTAAAAGTCTCATCAGGAGCTTGTGAAGAGAGGGGAAACTCAAAATAATATGGTGTAAACACAGAATCTACTATTAATTTTCAGGGAGAATTTTTGAAGGGAGAAGAGATGAAGTGGAGCACAAATTAATGTTATTTAAGTCTTACTCACAAATGTAATTAAGAGATCGGCTTACTTCGCTTCATTCAAAGAGGAATAAACATAGAGGGAAACTAGAAAGACATATCAACATCAACAGGTGTAGGAAACTTGATCTTCTTTCATTTATTTATTAGAAATTTCAGTATAAAATTAACAGTCATCCAGAGGTCCAAAACTCGAAACCTCTTTTCTTTATTTCTATATACTTAAATACATCAAAATATTTTGTAACTGCTAAACTTCTTGAAACTACTCGACTACCTAAATTGTTGAGATTACTTATGAAATCATACCCAGAAAAAAAAATTGAAATTGGAAATGTTGTTCGTTTTTTTGAAACTAATGTTGCTGATGCGTCCCCCCGAAGTGTTGAGGTGTCCTTTCTGGTTATGATGCGGTAGCCACAAAGTTCTGTAACAATGCCTTAGTGCCCGACTTGACCCAGCTTTCGTGCTTCCCACAATGCCACTACATGTTCTTCTGCCTGACTCTGCCTATGCCTTTTGCATTTCAAATGATGTCATCGTGTCACCTGCTACCTGAATATGCCTCTTCTGTGTGTGCCTTCTGTGTTTATTCTTCTCTTCTCCTTTGATTTTCATCAAGTCACTTACTCGAGTCTCTCTGCCGTGTTTTTCTTATTTATTCATAAAATCGTTCACAAACCTCATAAGCCTGAACTTGAAATCCTTTAGATTTCATCTTCGAACCAGATTGCGTTTGTGCCAACATCACACTTTGCATTTTGCTATCTTTAGCTTTTCCTTAGCACTTATCTTTTAAACATTGGGATGTGATTTATGCGATTGAGTCCCACCTGGAATCACACTTTGGTGACTTTATCACTTACTTCCCATGGTTATCCTTTAAAATTTTCGATTTTGGATTTTCGATTGGGCCCAACTGCATCGCACATCACACTTCGATGATTACAACAATTACCCTTTGCACTTAACTTTTAAAACTTGCGATGTGCAGTATGCAGGCTAGGTCTACGTCATTATAGCATGTCACCCTGCCATGTCACCAACACGTCGGCTTGCCATGTCATCATAAATTTCCTGCGATTTGTGGGGTCGAGGTCACATCATCTACCACATTAGCTTTCCACATCACTTCGACGCCATCTTCCCATGTCATCACTTGCACTTCGCATTTTGTAGTTTATGTTACTTATGACATCGCAACTTAAAGAGTTTAACTTGCGATTTATTATCATATAAATGTAAAACTCACCGATATGCGATATGCGATATAACCTCTGTTGTTCATATATGCCTAGATCCAATGGTCCTCATTGCCCCTTTGTTGATCTGTGCTTTGATCCTGACCATATTTTTTTGCCTTTAAGCCTCCTCCAAAACTCTTAAGTTTTTAAGGGAAATGCGCGATTTTTCCGCCTTGGAAATTAGTTTGTTTACTCTACGGTGTAACCCTCCTGAGATTATCTAGTGTTCTGTCATGCTAGTCCCTCCTCAGCTTTTGAATGGGACTGAATTGACCCTGTTTGGTGTGCAATGTGTTGAAAGTGCCCATTAGTCTGGCTCTTGAAATGTTTTGCACATGGATGAGCCCGACTTGACCCACCTTCACATCTCATCACATAATGTTAACTTACCAACATATAAATCAAAATTATTCTATGACACACAAAATTTTACATTTTTTATCATATATGCATTTTTTATGTTTTGAAAAATATTTCAAAGGTAAATGCAAATGAGCCACAACATCTGGCTCCACCTAGGGATAGTGCCTTTTTCCACAGAAGCACTTAGAACCGCAGATTAGTGACTTATCCACTGGGTATGGAGTAAAATATTTCTTGGTGACATATGAAAAATGAAAAATATGGTATTTACAATGGTGGAATGATGTCTTTTAATTTTGTAAATAATGCTTCAGATACTTCCTGTTCACAGTCAGCTGTACTGACTATCCATCTAGATCTTCCAAAATGAATGTGTTATTTTACCTTGCCTCAAAGATTATGTATGGGTCATACCAGAGATGATTAAATTTACCATGCTTCCCCTTTTCTTCTCATATGGTGTCCCATATTCGTACCAAATCTCCATCGTGAAAGATAACTTCTTTGTCTTTTCTGTGAAATATAGACTTCATCATTTCCTGATAAGTAATCAAGTTATCCTTCAATTTTTTTCTGTTTTCACTTGATTCAATTATTTTTTTCAATCTTCTTACCATAGCATTAGGTTCTTCCTAAGCTTCCTGAGGGAAAGAAATCACTGGTTTGGCCAGCTAAGTAGGAAATAGTGCTTGAGTTCAATAAATGAGTTCATAGGGAGACTTCCAAGTATATCTTCTGGCAGTGACTCAAACTACCCACGGGGAAAGTTTCAACTTCATATCCCAATCCTTCTGATTCTCGGTGATTATCTTCTTCAAGATTCTGACCAATGTCTTATTTGAGGACTCTGCCAATCTGGTCCCTTGGGGATGATATGTTGTGGAATGTGATAAAATTACATTATATGCTTGAAAAAAAATAATGAAATGAGCAGAGTTGAATACCTAAGCATTATGAGTCACAATTTTGGCTGGACATCTGAATTTGCTGAAATGTTTTTCCTCCAGAAACTTCATCACTACTTGGTCATTCGCCTTCTTAGTGGGTATTGCTTTAACCCATTTTTTAATGTAATCAATGGTAGTTAGAATTCACTTGAACTACCACTTTATCATGGATTTATCTCTCGAATAAAATTAAATCCCCATTTCCTGAATGGTTATTCAATAAATACTAGGATGAGAGGTAATGGAGAAAGTTTTTTCTTTTCAGCAAACAACTGACACTTAAGGAAACTTCTAACCAACCTATATAAATCTTCAAATAGGGTTGGCCAATAAAGCATGACTTAATAATTTTATGAGAAGTGACCTTCCAACTATAATGTTCTCCACACAGACTTTCATGATATTGTTTGGTGACTTCAATAGATTCTGCTTCGGTCAAACATACATCAAAATACCAGCAGGATCTTTCCAGTATATCTTTTCTTCTACGATAACATATGGATGAGACTTAAGCTTCAGAGCTTTGTATTTTGTTCTATTTAATGAAGTTGGATAGGAAAAGAAACATAGGTAATGCACAATTTCTTCATACCAATCGTAGCACAAAAATTTATATTGAATACTTGTTTTGGACTTGGACCTTCTTCATTAACAGCTTCATCCACTGGTGCCAAGACATTAATTCTGAAGGCTTAAAAATTTGCCTCTGTCAACAACTTCGCTAACCCCTATCCCTTGACCATATTGATGGGTTTGATGTCCAAATCATACTCTTGGATTTTTTCTATCCACTTCCCCCTTTTTACTTCAACATCACTTTGGACTAGCACGTCTTTCATAGCAGAAATAGGAACATAAGTAGTTATTTGGGTCTGTAACACATAATTCCTAAAGGCTTTGAGTGATTTTACTAAGGCATATACTTGTTTCTCCATAATATTGTATTTTAGCTTAGCATCTTTGAGAACTTTACTGAAAAATGAAATTGGCTACTCCTTACTATATTTATTTTTCTGCAACAACACAACAACAATAGTAGTGGGGGATGTAAATGAGAATACTTGGAAAGATTTTTGATAGTCCAGACTAATCAAAACTGGATATTCCTGCAGTTATTCCTTTATTCTAGCAAATGAATCTCTTTCTTCCTTATCCCATTTCACTTCTACATTTTTCTTCAACGTATCTATTATACTTATCATGATCTTAGCACAATTGGGCACAAATCTCCTTGGAAAGTTTATTTTTCCTAGGAATCTATGGATATCTTTCTTTCTTCTAGGTAAGGGAATCATCTGAATGGCTTCCACCTTTGTTGTAGTATTCTGAAATGGGAAAAGGAGGAATATAGTGCAAAATGCTGGAATATTAGTTTTAAACATCATATAAAAGAAAGAGGCCAATATGGTGACCTTCTAATCATTATAAAAGTAAAAAAATATGCATAATAAATGGGCCATAAAATGTACAACAAGATATAACAAGCCTTCAATGGTCAAAACCCTCAAAAGAGGTGATGCTACTATATATCAAAATGATGGAAGACTACTACAGCACAGTCATAAAGTGCACTGCTACTGTAGATGAAGATACAAAGATCTAGGGTTGTTATATGCCTCAAAAGATACAGAAAATGTAGATCAAGGCTCTATAAAACCTTCATAAAATAACCCCCAAATGGTTTGCAACAATACATCAATGTACAAGATCTAAATAAAAGCCCTAGGGCTAAAGATTCACTGCAATAATAGATCTGGAAAGTTGTGGCTGATTTGATATAACAAATAATGAAGCCTCCTCCAATAGACCTCCTGGATGAAAGGAATATCCCTTCTCTATAAGACCTCCTCTCCAAATGGTGTACTGAAACCACCCTGCAACTCCTCCCTAAAAATAATGCAGATTTGGAATGAAACTTCGTTGTAGGGGAAAATAAATATGTGGCTTGATGCTAAGATATGAAAATAGGCTCAAGGGCCTTCCCTAATATCCCCCCAATGGAAAGGAACCCTTATCCACTGAAAATAAGCACTGAAGTGATCTAAAGATGTTCTCCACTGCTGCAACTAGAAACACAACTCAACCCTCAACACGATCTACGCTGTAGATGTAAGATGAAGCTTGGCCTAAAGCCTAAATGTGGAAGTGAAGTAAAATTATCTTCCAAGATGTCTCTCAAGGAAAGAGGTGGGATTCTCGATCAAGAACACCCAGTGCTAAACAACACTTACAATATTAGCTAAACATCCAAAGAAAGCTATATTTCTAAACAGACCATATATTCAGAAATATCATATACCAATACATAATTAATATGGATGCCATCCTCTTCCTTTTAGAAGAAATTAGCTTCAAAACCCTAAGCCCCTTTCATTTATGAAACTACTTCCATGCAAGGTGTCTCCATCTAAAACTGCATTTTCCCTCATTGAATGCCACTCCTCCATGACATTGTTGTTGATTTGGTGAAAGTTGACCCAGTCAAGATGTTCCAGGCCCTTTTCACACCTAAGGGTGCTCAATTATCCTACCAATATGCCTTCTTTTCACATTGGCATTGATTTATTCATTATTAAGGAGACTTATGAACCTCCATTGTTCATTTATTCATAAAAAAAGATAGCAAAAAAAAATTTAATATTCCAACTAGCTCATGGATAATTGGGAATATTACGGTCCTCCCTTCCCAAATGTTTCTTGTCCTAAAGCAACTCATAAGATGAGTGTGGCAACTCTTCTCATCCATCATTGGTGAAACCATCATGTGATAAGCTTCCCTCATAAGCTAAGTTGTCTTCCAATCCATCCCTCCATGAAATGATCCTCCAAAGTTCTCATGAGATGCAAATGATCCATCCCACAAGGAAGCAATAGATCTAATGAAAAAACATGGTTTGCCCAATATTATCCCTGAAACATGTAGCATAATGAACATGAAGAATCTCTCTCCCATAGGGCACATACAATCCTCCCATTACTCCTCCAATCATTCCCATAAAAATAATAAGTACATCATCAATGTATGGGATCAAAAGCAAGTAGATGCAAACAAAAATATGCAAAAATGGAGGTGGGTCATAGTCCCACATGTCGAACCAGTGAAGTATATCTCCTGAATGCATCAGATAATTATGTGGTAAGTGGTTTACCAACCACCTACTTTTTGTCCAACTTTTCTCACAAGCTTTGAAAAGGTGAGAAATGTTTGGTGCATTTGGAGTGCATCCATAATGATACAAGATCTACCTATATCCTCCAAGGGAGTGGTCATGTTCAGAAATATTTATGGCCCAAAGTTGGCCATGAATTTTATATGCAATGATGCTCCCCCTTGGATAAATGGCCTGCATATACATGGTAAAGGAATGAAAATAATCATCAAGTGTAGCATCATGTACATAAGCATGTTCCTTACCAAAATTGTTTCTCATAGAAATGGAGTGGTCCATAGATAGATCCCCTCTCCTTCCAAAAGAGGAAAGAGCTGATTGTGATAACTCCTTCATTAAGTTATGTATCTCTCCCATATCCACATGGTCCATGCGTCTTTGCAAATGTTGATATATCTCCTCTTCAAAGTCTTCCCAAGTGTAGCTCTCCATGATAGTGTTGTAGGCTCTCATGCAATAAGTATGGTTGAAGAGAAAATCTTCATGTGTGATTTGTAGCAACTTCTCCTTGATCTTGGAAGCTATAGAGACCATGATTATAAATGACTTCATTCTAGACTGAATAGCCCTCTTCATGTAGCTAGTCATCAATTATCATGCATGTAAAAATATCCTTGGAATAATCCACGAACAGTTGGGATTTCCAATATGGATCTGTCCTCCATAGTGACAACATTGATGATCTATCCCAAAGAACATATGTCATATGTCTGCCCTTCTCTTTGACATATCCCATGGCAAATTTACATGTTGGAAGGTTGCTATCCTTCCCTTTTTACTTCTCCCACAGCACAAAATATGAAATGAGAATGGGTAATGATGATGTTGGGAGAATGTATCCCTCCTCTTTGAGTCTATCCAAGACTCTTAGCATTGTATGAAGGCCTCCCAATGCTCCCATTTCTCCTGGATAAATGAATGGTGCATCATGATGTGAGAAATTTCTCACCAAATCTGGATCAGGTGGCCTCCTAGGTGGTTTTCCACAAAATATTGATGTCTCATGGACCAATCTCGTATGCATAATATATGGGACTATCATGTCCCTTCTTTCACTACGCAAATCCAACTCTGTTTCTTGTGTGGAAGTTTTATAATATTTGGGTACCACTCTTAATCATGCAAGAGTCCCTCTAATTAGAGAAATTGCTCCATCCTCACCTCTTGCTACTGTTGGATCATCTCCTACTATTCCAACACTATGTCCGATCTCTATCTCTTCTTCTTATTACTCCTCATCATCTAAGAAGACCTCTATGTTGTGTGACTTTATTGTTGCACATTTATGTCTGGGTGCCCAATATTCTTACAATGTGAAGAAATTTTCCTCCTCCTCAAGTCTCTTCGGACATCATCACTAAGAGGTTTTTTACTTTGGCTCCCCTTTGAGAAAGGAGCCTTCTCATATTTTCCCTTTGACGGAAAAGAGGGCTTTTGATGAAATTTTTCCTTTGCTTTTGGTAAGGCATCTTGTAGATCTCTAGTTCTCTCAATGGCATCTTGAAGGGTAGTGGGCTTGGTAGACTTTACCAACCCATGAAGAGGTTCTTCTAACCCATCAATAAACATGTAGACCCTTCTTCCTATAGATAATTCAGGAACCATAACATAAAGTTTTAAAAACTTAAATATATAAGTTTATGGATTACCTGATTGTTTGAGCTTTGCAAGCCCTGTGAATGGTGCCTCAGGATCTCTTCTATCAAACCTATCCACCAACTTCCTTGTGAAATTTCAATATGTAGTCACATTGGCATGACCCAATGTAGACAAGCCATGGAACCACCAATCATGTGCTTCACCCTCAAGGTGCAGCACTGTTATCTTATTGGCCTCCATCTCTGGTACTTTGTTTAGTTGGAAGTAGATGTCAAGCTTCTCTAACCATGATTTGGAAGTGAATTTAGATGACCAATCAAATATGGGTAAGAAAAAACTACCCATAGTGTGATGTAGATCATGATTCTAAATGAATCCTCCACCTCTACTATGATTCTTGTGTCTCCTATTGTCCTTGATTTGAAAAAATTCGTGAAAAATCAAGTGGTCCTTGAGCCTCTGAGATTGAGACTCATACTCCATGAAATAGTCTTCAAGATTTTATTTTTCTTGAAACCCTTCATTTCCCACTGCTAAGAATGCAGGCATTGTAGAGTGTTGGGAAACTTGTTACTACTACACTGGTTGAACATTCCAGTGATGATAAATGTTGGAGCCTTAACCATGTGAAATACTTTAGGGGATTACATGTATCTATCCATCCTCATATCCTTTATTTCTCTAGAAATGTCTTGCGTAGCTTTGAGAAGAATCTTAGGAAACTCCTTCTCTTCATCTTCTGCTCATGATAAAGTAGTTTTACCCTTGTCTTCTTTATCATTTGTATAGTCAAACTTTTGGTGTCTTCTTCTGAGATATCTATTCTCTCTATTAGTGAGAGGATGTCCTTCTTCAGATGAAATACTGGCTTTTCAATATGCACATTTTGTGCCAATATTATTCTCTAATACCACTATAATATCCCCAAATGGGAAAAGCAGGAATATAGTGAAAAATGATGGAATAACACTGTTAAACATCATATAAAATAAATAGGCCAATATGGATACCTTCTAATCATTATAAAAACAGCAAAATATGCATAATAAATGGGCCATAAAATGTACAACAAGATATAACAATCCTCCAATGGTAAAAACCCTCAAAAGAGGTGTTGCTACTATATATCAAAATGTTGGAAGCTTGCTACAATGTAGTCATAAAGTGCACTGCTACACCAGATGAACATAAAAATATCTAGGGTTTTTATATGCCTCTAAAGATATAGAAAATATATATCAAGGCTCTATACAACCTTTAGAAAATAAACCCCAAAGAGTTTGCAATAATACACCAAAGTGAAAGATCTGAATCAAAGCCCTAAGGCTGATGATTCACTGCAATAATAGATCTGGAAATTTGTGGCTGATATAATATAAAAAATAATGTAGCCTCCTCCAATAGACCTCCTAGATGAAAGGAAGATCCCTTCTCTAGAAAACCTTCTCTCCAAATGGTGTACTGAAACCACCCTGCAACTCCTCCCTCAAAACAACACAGATCTAGAATGAAATTGCACTGTAGGGAAAAATAAATATATGGCCTGATGCCAAGATATAAAAATAGGCTCAAGGGATTTCCTTACTATCCTCCCAATGGAAAGGAGCCTTTCTCCACTGAAAATAAGCGTTGAAGTGACCCAAATATGTTCTCCATTGCTGCAACCTGCAACACAACTCAACCCTCAACAGGATATGCATTGTAGATGTAAGATGAAGCTTGGCCTAAAGCCTGAATTTGGAAGTGAAGTACAATTCTCTTCCAAGATTCCTCTCAAGGAAAGAGGCGGGATTCTTGATCAAGAACACCCAGTGCTAAACAACCATTGCAATCTTAGCTAAATAACCAAAGAAATATATATGTATAAATAGACCATATATTTAGAAATATCATATACCAATACATAATGAATATGGCTTCCATCCTCTTCCTTTTATAAGAAATGAATTTACAAAACCTAAGCCCCTTTCATTTATCACACTACTTTCATGAAAGGTGTCTCCATCTAAAATTTTTTTGTCCCTCATTGAATGGCACACCTCCATGACAACGTTGTTTATTTGGTGAAAGTTGACCAAGTCAAGATGTTCCAACCCTTTTTCACACCTAAGTGTACTCAATTAAGCTGCCAAGATGTATTTTTTTCACATTGGCATTGATTTATTCATTATTTAGGAGACTTATGGACCTCCATTGTCCTTTTATTCATAAAACAAGACAACAAAACAAAATTTAATATTCCAACTAGTTCATGGCTAATTGGGAATATTCCACTTGCTTGGCCAATATTTACTCCTTGTTTAGAAACTATGTGACCCAATAATTTACCTTCTTCTAAGGAAAATAAATATTTCTTGGGATGTAATGACAAGCCAAAATTTCTGTACTTTTGATTTTTTTTTTGTAAATTCTCAAAGTGTTCATCATCTAACCCTGAGAAAATGGTTACATCATCCAGATATATAACTACAAACTTGTCAATGATGAAGGCTATGTACATGGCCCTCTGAAATGTTGCACCTACGTTCGTAAGGCCAAATGGAATCGTTACATATATGAAGGTGCCCCATGGTGTCATGAAAGCAGTATTCTTTTGATCTTCTTTTTCTACTGCTACTTGATTATACCCAAAACATCCATCAATCATAGACAACTTGTAAGATCATGTCACCTTCCATAAGGCATAATCCATTTTTGGAAAAGGATAATTATCTTTTACATATGCTCTGTTCAAATTTTTGAAGTCTACACACAAATCCTATCTCTCCATTCTTCTTTCTTATAGGAAGCAAATTAGAAACCCAGTCTCTATATATGAGAGGGACTATAATTTTCGTCTGCAACAATTTCTTCACTTCTTTCTCCATTGGAGCTAGAAACAATGGATTGATCTATCTGAGATTATTTCTATGTGGTTTGATACCTTCTTTCAAGGGAATATTATGTTGAATTATGATTTTTTCATATGTTTTCAGGTCTTCATATGACCAGGCAAACACATCAATATAATTTTTAAAAAATATCAACGTATCTTTATTTGTAGTTTTCGGGAACACAATTGAAAATTTTCACTATTTTTGGTTTCTACTGAGTTCCCAAATTACAATCTTCCATCTCTTCTTCTTGGTGTGTCTTCTTTGAATCAACAACAAAATTATTAGAATCGAATAATCTTTCAGGGGGAACCAACCCTTTAGGGATCACATTATATTTCAATTCGATAATTTTCTGTTCACCTATTGACTACTTAAGATTTCATACTTCTTCTTTCTGCTTTGTTTGTTCTTCCTCTCAGTCTATCTCGACATATTCAAAGTTTCCAATCATTGTCAAGAACTGGTTTATCTATTCATCATCTTCAAACACCTTCCAATGTTTCACATTGTCAGGGATAGAAGGTCTATGTCTAATTTCAATTTCATACATTAGCTTTGGATTGATTGGAGGTCTGAAGTTTGAAGGTGCTGGCTGCAACTCCTAAAGAATCTTCCAATCTGTTCTCCTCCCTCAGAATAAACTGAATATTGGGGGCTTCAAAATAGTTTTCTATCAGATCCAAAACATCATTCCTATATGATCTTAACCTCAGATGCTTGGTTTGACAATGATTTTGAATCTGCCTTATTATCAATTCAGACTCACCAAAAAATGAAGTGCATTGAACTCCCATCTATTTAGAAACTTGAAGGCTTGAGATTAAAGCCTCGTACTCAGCCACATTTTTTTTTGAATCGAATTATAGTTTAAAAGAGAAAGGCATGAGGTTACCTTCTAGTGATATCAAAAAAAATCCATCACCTACACCTTCCTTGGATTAGGAACCATCAAAGTAGCACTTCCAAATATTCCTTGAGTGCAGCTCATTATTTACAACTACTAAAGAGAGTTGCTTCCATGTGTCTTCAGAAAATTATGCATCTCCATGCAACATGAAACAAGAAATATCTTTTTCTTCTTGACTATAAATGGGGGAATTTCCTGCATCTTCCTTGAAGGTGGTCTTTACAAATGTTTTTCCACGTACAATCTCTTTTCTTCCCCATTAAAAACTAGAATGATAGCATAAGTGAAATCTAATTTTAGAACACCTCCCAAACTTTCTCCCCAAGATCTTGACAGGAGCATTCCAAACCTGGTTGGGATGTTAGCAACCACTACATCCATGATTTTACTCTTTGATGGGATTTGTTCCAATGAAACTACTACATCTTCAATTAACACAACAAATTTCACCCTTTTGGAATCAAATGAATACAGATCCCTATAAGGTTTGGTAATCTTCAAGTTAAGTTCCTTCACAACAGACAATGGCATGAGATTATGGGACACTCTTGAGTCCAACATGCAATTATGTAGAGTAAAATAATGAAGCAACAAAGAAATATAGAATGGTAAAACAGAAGGATCTACTTCTTCTACATGAGGAGAAAAGGTGACCACTGGCTTTTCTTCTTGTAAGTTCACCGTGTCACTTATGTCTTCCACTCATGTGAGATTATTAAATTCTGAAATTTATTTCTTGTAAGATGGTATTTTAGCTAATTCTAAAAGAGGTACCTAAATTTTAACCTTCTCCAACTCTTTTTCCAAACTGAAGGCATGAGTTTACTCAAATTTATTTTCAGGTTATTCTTCAATCTTTCTAGAATTTTTCGCTTTTTCGGGTACAGGAACAAGTCTCTCCAAAATATTAGTGTCAACTAATTTGTTCTGGAAGGATTCAACATGTTGGAAATTTGTTCTACTAAGTGAAGTTACAGGTTGTTTCCCCTTACTGAACTGTTTCACAGGGTCCTTTTGTTGTGGAGTCACCATTAGGGGAGGAATGGAACCTTGTTGTTCATCTTCATTATCCTGCACTCTAGATCTCTTTCTAGACCTTAAATCATAATTTTTATGTAACTTGTCTTGCATGAAATCTGTGAATTGTCTACAATATTCATCCATTTCATCTTGGTCAAAAGATACTTCAACTTTAACATATTCTCCCTCACAATATTCCTCTTCATCCTCTTCTATTGTATACATAGCAGATACCTGATACTCAGCCTCCCTTTGGTCATATTTTGCTGGCTCTCTAGGTGCAGCTTCTATATACAATGGTGCTTGAACCTGGTATTGATCCCTTCTTTCCCTCTGCAAAATTTGTAGGGGGTATCTTCTGAATTGAGGGTTAAACACCCCACAGTTTTGTTTTACTAGTCTTCAGGAGTTTTTATTTTCCAATTCCATCTTAGCTAGCTTATTTTTTGAACTTTTCATCACCTTTGTCATATCTTCAATTCTTAGATCTTGTGATGATTCTTCTTTTTATTTCTTCTTCTCTTGGACTGGCTATTTCCCGTTCACCTTTTCAGCTGTAGTCAAATTAGCTTCTATCTCTAAAGCATTTGTCTATATTTACTCAAGAGTAGGAGCCCTTCTCTCTCTCAATGTAAAGCCAAAATTAGCTTCAAAATCCCGAGCAAAAGGTACCTTTGCTTGTACAGGTGGGGCCTTCATATATATAGGTAAACCACTGTACAATTTGTTGAATCCTTTTACAAACTTAGAAATGTTTTCATGAGGCCTTCTTTTAATTGCATTAAACTCTGTCAATGAGTAACTAGGATCTCTCTTTTCTCCCCATATCTGAGTGAATTGAGTTTATAACTCTTCCCAGTTATTTATTGAATGATTTGGTAAACCTTTCAACCATTTTCTAGGCTCTCCATTTAGAAATTACACAAATACTCTCATCTTAACATCAATATGTTCTACATTTAAATTATCAGAAAAAGTGCAAAACAAGGGAAAATGTCGTTCTTTAGTTACTTCATCTTCTACTGTGAAACGAGGAAGTAATTTTGAGGTATTCGTGAGGCATGGAATTCATTGGTTGCACAATATTTACTGGTGCATATCTATTCATTAACAAAGCTAGTGCTGCCATATTTACACCTTGGTTAACTGTTCCTTAGGTAGTTGAGGTTGATGAACCTACTTTGAAAGTGAATGAAGGTTGTGTGAAGACTAATATGGGAGTGGGTTTATGAACAATGGTAGAAAAATGAAAAACTATATTTGGTTGAGCTTGAGTGAAGATAAAAGAAACAGACTCAAAAGAATGTTCTTCTAACTTAGGTTCTTGAAAATGAATGGGTGTGGAAGGAGATTTTTTTTCCAAGAAAGAGAGTTCCTTGGAAATATCTTCAAACAAAGGGTTATGAGAACTGGTGCGAGGAGCAGAAAATGTATGATCAGGTGTTAAAGGAGTTTCAGGTTTCTGAGCCTTTTTAGAAACTAATATTTCTAGATCTAGCAAAGTAGGGACTATCTGTTGTGAGGTATCTGATCTCGTGTGAGGCCCTTTCAAAGCCAAAATTTTGAAAATAACAAACAGAACCCAATATTTCCTCCTCCCTAAACAAACAGAACAATTAATGTGAAAAACCTAGGGAAAAATAAACTTCATTTCTTCGTCCCGGGCAACAATGCTAGAATATGTTTTTTCTCAAGAAACAATCACTTGGTTGTGGTAAGGAATCATTGGTTAAGACATTTTATAAATGTATGTCATGATTACAGTATCAAATGGCCTCTATTTAACACCTTTGGAATTTCATTGCTTAATACCCTAAATAATCTGATATAATGAAATCCTTCACAATTCCATGAACTACTGATATTTGAATGAAATGAAATTAATAACTGTGGGGGAAACACAAAATGACATGCTAAGAAACATAATCTATCACTTTTAAGTTTCAAATGAAATTCATTGAGAGAGAGAAAACTAGAAATAATATGTTGTAAAAACAGAATCTATTACTTTAAAGTTTCATCAAGAGCTTTTGAAGAGTGGGGAAACTCAAAATAATATGCTTTAAATAAAGAATCTACTACTTTTAAGTTTCAAGGAGAATTTGTGAAGGGAGAAGATATGAAGTGATGGAGCTAAAATTAAGGTTATTTAAATCTTACTCACATATGTAATTAAGAGACCGGATGCTACATTACTTCACTTTATTCAAAGAGGAATAAACACAGAGTGAAACTGGAAAGACATATCAACATCAACAGGTGTAGCAAACTTGATCTACTTTCATTTATTTCTTAGAAATTTCAGTATCGCATTAACAGACATCCATAGGTCCAAAACTCGAAACCTCTTTTCTTTATTTCTATATAATTAAATACATCAAAGTAGTTTTTAACTGTTGAACTTCTTGAAACTACTCGACTACCTAAATTGCTAAGATTACTTATGCAATAATACCAAGAAAACATATTGAAACTAGAAATATCGTTCATTTTGTTGAATCTAATGTTGTTGATGCATCCCTTTGAAGTGTTGAGGTGTCCTTTCTAGTTATGATGCGATAGCTACACGGTTCTGTAACAACGCCTCAATGCCCAACTTGACCCTGCTGTCATGTTTCCCACGGTGCCACTATATGTTCTTCTTCCTGACTCTGCCTATGCCTTTTTTGTTTTGAACGTTGTCATCATGCCACCTACCACTTGACTCTACCTCTTCTACATGTTCCTGCTCTGTTTAGTCTTCACTTCTCTTTTGCTCTGTGTCGGGTAACTTACCCAAGTCTCTGTGCTGTATTTGGTCTATTTCTTCATCAAATGGTGCACAAACATCGTAAGCTTGGACTTGAAATCATTTAGATTTCATCTTAGAACCACATCGCATATGTGTCAACATCACACTTCGCATTTTTTTTCTTTAAATTTTACTTAGCACTTATCTTTTAAAACTTGTGATATGTGATATGCAATCGAGTCCAACCTAGCACTGCACATCGCACTTTGGCATCTTTATCGATTACCTCTCATGGTTATCCTTTAAAAATTATGTTTTTCGATTTGTGATCTGGCCCCACCGCATCGCACATTGCACTTGGGTGATTATAACACTTACCCTTTTCACATAACTTTTAAAACATCCGATGTGCGATATGTAGGCCAGGTCCATGTCATCATGCCACATCATCCTACCATGTCACTGCCACGTCACCTTGCCACGTCATCATAAATTATCTATGATGTATGGGGTCGAGGCCACATCATCTTCCCATGTCATCGCCCACACTTCGCATTTCACATTTTCTATGACTTATCACATCACAACTTAAACAATTTAACTTGTTATTTCCTATCACATAAATGTAAAACTCACCCATATGCGATATGCAATTTAACCTCCACCATTGATGTATGCCTAGATCCAACAGTCTTCACTTCTCCTTTGTTGATCTTCGCTTTGGTCCTGTTAGCTCCCCGTAATTTTCTATATTGCTTGAGATACAAATGGACAGGGGTAACATCAAACCAAGCTTTGGAATCCAAGGACCTAGCCTTCTTGGATTCAGAGAGGGATCTCTCTATTAGGTGCAAAGATGTGAACTTGTTTGTTGCTTAGGGTTGATTTTAGGCTAATTATGAAATATTGATTTTGTTTATTGTTTTTGGTTGGGTATGATGCTTATATAGACTAGATAGAAACAAGGAAAACTTCAATTCATTGGGAAATGGAGTCTAACAAGGTCATGATACGTTCATAAATGGAGCAGGGAGTATTGTAGGGAAAATCTAGCTTGGCTGGTGGATCTTTGAGGTTTGAAGAATCATGAGATGGACATTAATTTTGACAAACAAAGTTTGAAAAAGAGCAGTAAAGAATTCTCTATCATATACTTAAACTAAGGGAGTTAGAAGAATCATAATCTTAGAGAAGAAATCAAAGGCAAAGGAAATCCTAAACTCTTTGATTTAGACTTAAAGCAGATAATTTATCCAAGACAAACATTCAAATGAAACAGAGAAAGGCAAGAAAATCATTTAGCTTTCATGGATTTCATTATCAAGAACATAAAACGTTAAAGATGCACAAATAACTACAATCATAGAAGGAGAGGAACTCTAAATATCTAAGATTATAGCTATGAAGGTTCTTTGAAATAATTAGGTAAGCAAATACAAAGAGCATGATTGAAACAAACTTCTTTGAAAAACCTAGGTAATGGTGCTTTAAAGAGATGACTCCAAGAACAGAGTTGTTAGTGGAAAAAAATATGCAGGGCTAGCCATAAATCATGCTTGATACCAATTGATCTAAACCATTCAACAAATAGACAAGCTCAGGAAATTCTTAGAGAGCAAAAGATGAATTCTCTAACATATCCAAGCAGAAGAAAACATTAAGGCAGTGAAGAACAAACAGACCTAAGGTGCCATCAAAAAACATGTCTTAGTATAAATTATTTGTCCTACTACAACAGAGAAAGATGGAAAAACAATGATAAACTAGAAAACATAAACAAAAGAGAAACAAATCACCATCAACCAGCCTTATGGATCTTGCAAACAGTCCTCCTCCATCAACAAACAAATCAGGGCATGCATGAGCTCCAAGACATCAAATTCTTTTCAAAACTCCAAGAGACTATGTATTAATTGAGAATATGTCATCAAAATCCAACCAAATACAATAAGACCTCCATGCTCTATTTGTCTTAGCAAGTGAGGAGGTGGAAACCATTAGAGGCTTCTAGAAACCCTAATTTCATCATAAATTTCATTTATGTGCTTGAAGACCATGCAAGGCCCAAGACACATAATATCTAAGCTAATAAATGAAAAATATCATAACATAACTCCTTAATAAAATCTGAAGCGATTTGCCCAAGAAAATATTAAAAAATCATTTCTCCATCAATTTGTGTGTTTTGTTGACTTTTGGCACTTTTGGTCCTCTGTGAGTAGTGCCAAAATATCAAAAAATAGGTGTACTTGCAGTCCGGTTTTGACCTCCTTCCTGGTGTCATATTTTGCTATGTGATAGCTTGTTGGAAATATTTTCAAGTTGGCTTTCTAGATCTACCCTTTTTTTTCTGAATGAATGCCGTTTTCCTATCCAAAAATCTATTCTCCCAACATTGCTCTATGCATAGCACCTTGGCTGAAAATGAGGCAGAATGGTCAAAATTTAAGTGTTTGTTGACCTTTTGGGGGGCCAAAAATGCTCCAAATGATCTGACATTTTTTGATAGGATTGCTGATGATGAGAGGAATCCAAAAATTTAAAGTTTGAAAGCTGAGGATGCACCAAATTTGTGCATAGTGCCTAGGGTTCTATGCTCCTAGGGCCTCAACATTTCAAAAACATAAAAACTTCTCCTGTGCGTAGTGCCAGTTTACAAAGGGCATTTGGAGGCCTTCCTGGTGTCATCATTCGGATTTTGATAGCTCGGTGGAAAGCTTGAATTTTACAATTTCCAAATATACAATTTTTTTTCTGTTTGGAGTTGATTTTCCTAGTCAAAAGATGATTTTCCCAAGAATGGTCAAAAAGTCATGAATGATGGTGCAGAAATGCAGAGTGCTGGTGCAGACCACATTTAGATGACTTCCTCAATTCTAAATTGAGCTCATGATAGCTCATTGGAAATATATTCAAGTATAGTTGTCATTTGACTCATTAAGAAAGTCATTTGGACACCCCAGCTATGAGAAAAACGGGTTTTCCCAAGGTCACTCCAGAAGTGCAGAATTTCTCCCGTGACACCTGTATTTTTGACATTGATCCAAAACCATGATACCTGTGTAAAAACGAAAGTATTTTTTTCTTTTTGGCCATATTATTTACAAAAACCGCTCTCACTCTTTCCAAATTCATCTCTTTTTGGTCAGAAACACAGTTTGAAGCAAAACTAGCCCTAGGCGTGACACATGGCTTGTCTCTTGGAAAGAATTCTTGGAAAATGATGGAGGCATGATTTTTATGAGCTGGTATAGAATTATTCTTGGAGAAATTATCTATCAAATTAATCCTTTGATTTTGTGCCTCATTCTCATATCAAACCCTAGCTTAGTTGGAAGAGGAAATTAGGGTTTGGTGTAGGGGATTTAGGACTGCCTTGCAGAGGGAGGGGAATGAAGGGGTTAAGGGTTGTCTAAATTCTTGGGCAAATTTTTGGGCATAGGGATAGATGTTAGGGAGTAGGGGAAAGTTTAATTTAAATAATTGAGTGAGGGGAAGGGGTCAAAAAGGTCAAAGCACAGGCCTAGTCTCAAAAAGTGTCAAATTGTGGCAATAGACTAGGTTTTGTAGAAAAATGATGATTTTGAGGGATAGGAGTGATGGGAAGTGTCTATGAAGGTATATTAAGAATAGGATGAGGTGTAAGAGAATCAAGATACAAGCCCGGTTGATTATTTAATCATGGAGGTCATGAAACCAAGAAAATTTTCCCTCAAAAACCCTAGTTTTCTTGTCTCCCTTGTTGCAAGATGCCATAATTGAGTAGCAGATCTCTTACCTTACAAATTTCTTCCACTGGTTAGCCTCTTATTACCTCTACAAAATTTCCAAGATATTCCATTACCTTATGTGCAGAATTTTGAAGCTGAATGATAGTCTTTTTGGAGATGATGACCTTGAAAAACATGAAACCCTAATTGACCTAGTGGGGATTCTTTGACCTCTCTTTGACTGAAAATTGGTTTGGAATATTCAAGTGTAAAAACAGAGTATTGAAAAAGTGGTGTATTGAATATCCAAAATACAATGTACTTGATTTATCTAAAGAGTCTACAAATATAGTTTAGGGACCATCAATGCTTGATGGACTTGGGGATCATGGGCATGAGTTAAGCTTGTAGGAAACCCTAGGTGGAAAATGGAGTTCTAGGCAAGGAAAAAATAGAGTTATGAGGTTATAGGTCAGAAAAATAGGATGTAGATGAGTGGCATAAGCCTATGAGGGGTTTTTTAGAAGTGGTAGGTTGACCATGGAATGATAAAATAGTGGAATAGTGAAAAATTGCTCTAAGGATAATGAAGGCAGTGAGATTTCTAGAACTCACAATGTTCATGAATTTTGTTTCTCAAAATTGAGGATAGAAATTTAGTCATCTACAAAGGCAAAAGAATTACTGATGACTAACAGGTCTTGACCATCTATTTTCCCTTTGCGCCTCCTCCAAAACTCTTAAGTTTTTAAGGGATATGCGCCATTTCTCTATCTTCATGAAATTATTTTATTTGCTCCATGGTGTAACCCTCTTGAGCTTATCTAGTGTTCTATTGCGCTAGTCCCTCCTAAGCTTCTGAATGAGGCCAACTTGACCCTGTCTGGTGTGCAATTTTCTGAACATTCCCATTGGTTTGACTCTTGAACTCTTCTACACGTGGATGAGCCCGACTCAACCCACCTTCACATCTCATCATGTAATGTTAATGTAGAAACATATAAATCAAAATTCTTCTACGACACACACAATTTTGTTGGAAATATTGTCATTGATGGAAAAGAAGCATAAAGTAGCAGCACCAAGACAAGGGAGTAGGTCAGATTCAGATGGAATTGTTGCAGAGAAAGCAAGTAAAGTGGCAGAGGCTACAAGAGGAGGGTTTAGATAGGAAGTAGTTTTTTTTGAGCAAAGAGGGTTTCTATTGTTGTTGAAAGCCTATGGGAAAATTAGACAGAAGAGCCATTGATTATAATATCAAGCCAGAGAGAAGAGATCCTTTATAATTATTTAATTATATGTATATATAGAGGAATTTGATTTCTGAATCATGGTGTGCATTGATTGAATGTTCGATTCAGTTTTAACTTGGGTGTAAATCAGGGTTTGGCACAATATATATGTATGCAGATGAATTGGGAAAATTCAAAGGAATGGTATGAGACTATGTGTTTAAGAAGTGAACATTCAATTGAAACTGAATTCTAATAGAAAGAGTATGTCCAAATTGAGCATCGATCACCGAATGGATGGATGCCCTTGAAATTGTTAAAACGTAACCTTGCAATTTGATATACAAATCACATTGTGTAGAGTAATAAGGTTAGAGGGTGTTTGGAGCTGTGTCATAGTGTAACATTCAATGAAAGAGTGGCAGAAGTAGAAATATCTGGTTATTGGCATAATTTATGGAGCACTGGAGCGGAATGAAATGAGAGCACAACAACCGTTGGATCTAAAGGATCAACGAATGAAATCGAAAGGCGAAATGCGGAATGTATGAACAATCGAGTGGATATGATTGAAACAAGTGTTCGTAAACAGTATGAGTGGTTTCACAAACCAGCAGTGGTGTTCGCGTGCATCCAAAGTGATAAGTGGTAAAAGCTGAAATGAACGCGATAGACCTCTGAAAGTGACACGTCGCAAAGAAAAACTGCTTATTTCGCGTAGGTTCAAAAAATTTATCCATTCGGGCTAGTTGGCACACGATAACGCAATGACTTTTGGATCATTCTAGGATCAACGGTGGAGACTCAAAATTATTTTTCATAATGAAATTATGAGTTAATAGGAGGCATACTGTGGGGCCAATACATTTTGTTGATGTGTTTTGTTTTAAAGAAAAAAGTATATAAAAGAGCGGAATGATAAAAGTTGTGGGACCGATGTTCTAGAGGCAGCGAAGGCTAAACATCATGCACATCTTATGAGCACGGTTAACGTTGATCTGGGATAAACGGTACCGCGAGGGCACAAACAGCCTGATGGTTAACCCAAGGGGGTGCCTCTGCAGTTGACCCGCTCATCGGGCATTGACCGCAGATCGACGGTTGTCATTGACTGCAGTAGCACAAGCCTGATCATTACTCCATACCAAGGAGTGCCTCTACAATTCCGTGACCTGGGACTGACTTTCCTAAAGCCCAAAAGTATAGTCGTGGACCGACGCAATCAATGGATGAGATTAAAGGAGATAGACGGCAGAGATTATATCAGAATCAAGTGGGATCTGATCGCATATCGGACATCATAAGCAAATGTGATAGCTACTGGATGGATGCAAAGTTGCGATGCGATGTGGTGATGTGAAGGGACACATGGCAGCACAACCCTATATCGCACATCGGTGATGCGAAGTCCATCGCATACAGCAAAGTGGCGATCCGATGTGATGTGAAGATGTGATGTGATATGAAGAGATGCGATGTGATGCGATCACATATTGCATATCACATATAATATGGGTCTGCATGGTATGGTAAATTATATGCGATAGCCAATATTGCAATGCGATATTACCATCGCATACCGCAATCGGGGTAGGAGAAAAATCACACAAACACATGGGAATGCCAAACTTCGAAGTGCGATAAAAAGAATGGACATGATATAGATCGATGTTGAAACCTAAAGCATTTCAAGTCTGGAAGGATGTGGATTTCCTTTGTTAAATCATTTCGGAGAGCAAAGGAGGATTATAACATAAAACAAAAAGACAAGGTTGAACATGGCAAGGAAAGGCTCATGTATTTAAAATGACTCGTTCCCATGCAGAACAGTTAGAAATATAACAGAAGGTAGAGAAGATAAATTGACAAGAGGTAGAGAAGACAAAATAATCGAAAACCCAAGAGCTGAAAGGGTTGCATTGAAATATATTGTTGTAACTGTAAATGTAAATGAATTAATTATTTTTGTTGTATGTGACGCAAAGGAAAGTCTCCGTAAGCAAAGAAAATCTCCAGTTTAATTCTGAAATGAGTAGACAGTGCTATAACCTCCTGAAACGATGAGTGAGAAAATGAGATGGTGGAAGGCAAAGAGTCGTGCCTGTTCACTTCATAATCTCTGTAGAATGAAAACAATCATAAATCTATTTGTATAAAACATGTAATATCGGTATGCATAGGAGGGGTTAGAGAGTGTAAGAATAAGGAGCAGATAGAGAAGTTGTGAAGATCCAGAGATAATATAAGGAAGATATGAAGGATGAAGGACAATAATGACGAAGGAAGAACAGAGCTGATGTCCAGATAAATCAACATATGATTTTATTGTACACTGAGGAAGTTGGTTCTTCCATATCAAGTTGTAGCTTGATAAGATGTACAATTGTAGCTAGCTAAGGTAGGAGCATCCTGTAGGTTGTATTCTATAGAAAATATATGAGATTTGGGGCTTCCTTGCAAGTTTTAGCTTGCAGAATTGAAGTAGTAGCCTCCTGTAGGTTGGAGCCTACAGAAAATTAGTGGTGAGAGAGAGTTGGAGCTTGCCTTTGCATCACAACAATAATAATATGTGGTTTTCTCCCTTATGGGTTTCCACTTATATATGTTGTCTATGTGCATGATGATTATGTGTTGATATTCTGTATTTAATCTACTTAATAACTGTTGCTCACTTATTAAGATTGTAGTTTCATTGTATATTAATTTGATCATGAAATGAAGATGTAAATAAGTTTGAAAGAATGTTTTACAAGACCATGACTGCATTAAACTGATTCACCCCCCCCCCTCTCAGTTTAACTAAGGGTTCAACAATTGGTATCAGAGCCAGTTCCTTTTGTATCATTTAACAACTAGAAGGAGATCCTTGGTCCCCAAGATGGCTAGTCTAGAAGGATGCTCAACAGATAAAGCCCCTCTATTTACTGGCACAAACTATGCCTTCTGGAAAATAAGAATGAGGACGTACAGAATGTCTCTAGGAATATAATTTTGGGCTGCTGTGGAATTAGGACATGCCCCAAAGGATTCTGACACAGAGAAAGAGGCCAAACAGGATTTTTATAGATAATGAAAAAGCCATGAATGCACTCTTAAGTGGTTTGTGTGAGGCAAAATTTATCAAAATAATGCGCAAAAAGACTACCAAAGAAATATCAGATACTTTAGAAAGTATCCATGAGGGAGATAAAATGGTGAAGGCTGCCAAGCTACAAGTCTATAGAGCCCATTTTGAAAAAATAAAAATGAATGAAGAAGAAGATGTTGTGAGCTTCTTATTAAGGGTTGCATAAATTGTGAATAACATGAAATATCTAGGATAAACCATTAGATAATGTGTAATTGTACAAAATATATTGAGATCTTTACCATCCAGGTTTAACCCCAAGGTTTCTGCCATAGAAGAAACAACTGACTGGGAAACATTGACCATTACTTGGAAACTTGATAGCTTATGAAATGAGACTTCCATAGAGGAAGTCAAATATGAGGGAGGCAGCCTTTAAGGAAGAAAAGTGCAAAGAAGAAAATGAAGATACATGCTCCTGCTCTTATGAAGAAGAGGCCAAATTTGTCAAAAGATTGGATAGAGGCTCAGGCAAGTATAAAGGTAAACTTCCTTTTAAATGCTTTATCTGTGGAAGATTTGGGCACTATGCATCTAATTTTCCTCATAAGAAAACAAAGAATCATATTCAAGAGATAGAGAAAACCAAAAAAAATAACTGGTAGAAAGGGAAGAGATTCAATAGAAAATCCATTTATGCTCAGCAAGATAGAAGTGCATCTGAAAACTCAGATGAATCCTCAAATGAAGAAGGAACCTCTGAATTTGTGTTGATGGCTAAGGAAGAGTCTGAAGGATTCCTTCTAGAAGATGAGGAAGAAGGTGAGGTATATCTTGATGGGGAGATAAGAAGTGCCCTGGAGGAAATAGACAGACTTAAACTCAAGTGCAGAAAACATAAAGACATTCTCCTCAAATATGTAAAAGAGGTACCAAATTTAGAAGACCTCATTCAATTGAAAGTAGAACTTGAAGAAGCTAATAAGGTGGAAGACATTATGCTAAATAAAATTAAAGATAAACATTAGGAGCAAGAGAAATTGTAAGAAGAAGTGGTATGCCTGAGAAAGAAACTAGAAAACACCCAAAGGGAATTGAAAATGAACACTCCTCGAATGACAAGCACTGAATAGTTGGATAAAATACTAAATGCTCAAATATATCCTCTCATAAAGACTGGGATAGGTTACGAAGGAGAAACTAGCAAATCCAAGGTAGAGGATAACCAGAATATCATCTTTACGAAAGCTGTGAAAGAAAAAATTAACTCTCAGCAATCTGAGATTATTTCAAATAGAAGACTGATAGAAGAAAGGAGTAAGGGATCTAAGTAACTCGGAGATGAGATTGCCTCCATGGAGACCTTGGAGAAGTCATACATCGAAAGGAATGATGAAGCAGCTCAAAAAGGAACCACAGAAGCATAAGCCAGCAAGAACTTGATGTGTGATGAAACAAACAGAAACAAGCAGTAACATCAAGAGAAAAATAATGAGAGGAAGAAGCAAGAAATTGAAAAAAATTCAATTGTTCTTTAAGATCAATTGAACAATTCGGAAGATCTCAAAGGAGATTCTTTCCTCCTATGAGAAATGTCACTTTTTTTGCATATCACAAACTAGGACATATTGCTGCATACTGTCAGACAAAGATAATCAATTTCACCAGGTACACTAATCATTTCCATGGGTATTGTTTTTATTGTAAGGGGTAAGGCCATAAAGCCATGGAGTGCAGAGCGAATGGACAAAGATTGATGTATGAAAACTCAAGGAGGTTGAAGAACAATGTAGAACTCACTCGTGTACATAATCCATTCATAAACATAATCAAATGCTTTGACTGCCATCAAATCGAGCACAAGTCTCGCAAATGTCCTCTCAAAGAATGTGGTCCATATTCTCAGAAAAGGCACAAAACAAATAGCTGCATGCAATGGAAAAAGAAGTTGAATAAGTGTGACCTGGCTCTAATATCTCAAGATCAGAAAAGTCAATGGTATATGGACAATGGTTTCTCAAAGCATATGACTAGAGATCGAAGAAAATTTGTAACCTTTGATGAAAAGAAATCTGGAAATGTTACATTCTAAAATGATAAAGCAGGGAACATCAAAGGAAAATGCTCAGTCAGTCTGAATAATGGAAAAGTAGAGGCTCAAGATGTACTATTTGTGGATGGGTTGAAATCAAACCTGCTAAGTGTCAGTCAAATGTGTGATAAAGGCTGTGAGGTCCTTTTCAGAGCCCAAGATTGTGAGGTAAGATCAAGCACTACAGGAAAGACCTTGATCAAAGGTGTTAGAACATAAATTAATGTCTATATAGAGAAAGAAGAGAATGAAGCATGCCACATAAGCAAACTTGATGAATCATGGTTATGGAATAGAAGATTGGGACACCTAAACTTTGACCACATCATTAGTATGAACAAGAAGAATGCAGTGAGAGATATGCTTGCAATAAAGAAGCCTCCAAATACCATATGTAAATCCTGCCAAAAGGTCAAGAAAACCCAGACATATTTCAATACCAAAGAGAAGCTATCTACAAGTAGGCCTCTTTAGCTTTTTTACATGGACCTGTGTGGACCTTCAAAAACGAATGCACCAGGTGGAGAATCTTATTTCATGCTAATAATATATGATTTCACTAGATTGGCATGGCTGGAATTTCTCAAATATAAATATGAAGAAATTGAGAAATTCAAGATATTCAAGGCATTGGCAGAAAATCAAACAGGATGTAAGATAAAATTCATCAAATCAGATAGAGGAGGTGAATTCACGGACTATTATTTTGCAGACCTATGTAATGAGCATGGGATAAAACAACAGTTTACAATTGCAGGTACACCTCAATGGAATTGAGTGGCAGAGAGGAAAAACAGGTCAGTACAATAGATTGCCAGAGCTATGATGCAAGAAAGTAACATTCCCCAAACCTACTGGGAAGAAGCAGTACACATAGTTGTTCACATTCTCAACAAAGCTCATCTAAGACAAAACTATGATAAGACACCTTACGAATTATGGCATGGTAAACTAGCATCAATAAAGCACTTTAGAGTCTTTGGAAGCAAGTGTTTCATAAAAAATAATGATGAAAAACTGGGGAAGTTTGATGCAAGAACTGATGAAGGAATATTTTTAGGATATGCATCCAAGAGTAAGGGTTACAGGTGATACAACAATAGACTGCACAAAATTGTAGAAAGCATTGATGTAAGATTTGATGAAGATCTACCAAATAGAACAAGAATCACAAGCTCCTCCAATCCTCCAGATGATCATGAAGCTAAGAACCAAGATAATGATGAACATAACAAGAAAATAGAAGATACTGAATTAAACTCAAAAGGTCCCTCAAGACACACTCAAAAGAACCATCCATAAGATCAAATCATTGGGGACAAGAGTGTGGGAATCCAAATAGGTAGACAACTTGCTGAACAGACATAAGAAGTATACCTAGCCATGCTATCTCAAATAGAGCCAAAGAAGTTCAAAGAAACCAGCAAAGACAAAAACTGGTTAAATGCTATGAATGAAGAACTAGACCAAACTGAGAAGAGCAATACCCAGGAGTTAATTCCATGACCCACTGGTAAAAATGTCATTGGCACAAAATGGATATTCAAGAATAAGATGAATGAACAAGGGCAGGTAATAAAAAATAAATCCAAACCTGTATGCAAGGGGTATTCTCAAATTAAAGGACTTGACTATGATGAAACCTTTGCCCCTATAGCCAGAATGGAAGCAATCAGAATGTTTTTTGCCTTTGCATGATATGATGATTTCAGGGTATATGAAATGGATGTAATGTTCGCCTTCCTGAATGGAGATCTAGAGGAAGAAGTATACATGGAACAACCTGAATGATTCTCTTTAATAGATGAACATGATTATGTGTGCAGATTAAAGAAATCCTTATATGGTTTGAAACAAGCTCCTCGTACATGGTATTCAAGGCTAGACAAATACTTGCAAAAATAAAGATTCAAGAAAGGAGGAGTAGACAACAATTTGTACATAAAGGCCAATGAAAATGAACTCTTAATTGTAGTGGTGTATGTATATGACATCATGTTTGGTAGCAACAAAGATGAGTTAGCAAAAGAATTTGCTAAAGAAATGAAATCAGAGTTTGAGATGTAAATGATTGGAGAGCTCACCTTGTATTTAGGACTTCAACTTCAAAAAAATAACACAAGAATATTCATTTCGCAAGAAAGATACTTAAGAGAAATGTTGAAAAGGTTTCAAATGGAAGACTGCAAACCTGTGTCAACTCCCATGATCACTGGATGCAAACTATGTGCTAATCATGGACCAATAGATGTAGATCAAAAACATTATAGATCCATGATAGGAAGTCTGCTATACCTAACTGCTTCTAGTACATAATTATGTTTGCAGTAGGACTTGTGGCTGTTGGAAATGTTGTCATTGATGGAAAAGGAAGTGGGATGGAAGGAGCATCTGAACAGAAACAAGGCAAAGAGAGAAGCAAAAAGCAAAGAAGCAGAGAGGAAGCAAGGAAGATAAGGAACTAAGGCAGCAGACAATGCAGAGACAGAGTAGGAGAAAAAGGCCAGCGAAAAAAAAAGAATAAGTGAATGGTAATCTGTGATAAGTAAGACATCCATTGAAGGAATTAATGGTTGCAAAAATATGATGAATCTAGCCAAGATTATAATTACGATGGACCATAGCGGAAGGCAGCAACCGATGTAAAGAATGTATGTTAAAAGACTCAAACGAAATTGTGAACAAAGCGTTAAACTTAGCAGTGGAACTGTAATAAAAGGAAAAACCTTAAAGCACAACTTAATTATAATAATACATTGAAAAGGCGACGGAACCTTGCGTGGAAGAACGGAACCATGACCAAGTGAACAGTGAAGGTTGTTTACAGTTTTCATTGCACCACCTATGCGAAGTGAGCGGTATTTGAGGAGTTGGGAGCGATTTCATAAATCACTCGACACTTTGCAAGGAGGACCCACGGAAAACCGCTTGTCACTGTGTGCCATTGCTCGTTATAGTTCGACCCAAGATGCCCAGCGATATCGTTGAGCACCGTTGATCTGGGAAGGGGTCATCGAATGGTCATCATTTGTCGAAGGTGCGTGAGGATTAACATAGGTACGGCAGTCCATCACACATTAACGGTCGACATCGGAGGTCAAGCGATATGCATATACGTTGTTGATCTGGAAGCTTATTAATCTAACGGTGATCGGACGCTGGACTTGCGCGAAATTTACTTATGGTATCGAGCACGTATTTGATTGGCTATTTACTATATTTGTGGGCTCGGGGTCAAAGGTTTATCATATTGTTTGAAAGCGTTAAAATGAGAAAGATTAACCTTAATCCTAAAGTTAAGTTCAAAAGTATTAAATTAATTATTTAATTACTAAGATCAATGGAACAATGTGAGTTATGGAGACCCCGCTGGATTATCCATTTTGACCCCGTCTAGGAATACCATTAGTAATTGAATGGTTTTGACCCATGGTTTTAATAAAGGTGAAAACTATATAATGTGATGAGAATCATAGTACGAGGTGTGCATACGTAAGGGTGGTGAATGAATAAATTTTTCTAAGGAATATCTGCATGGGCAAACTCTGTTCTTAACTAATAAATCTAAATCTACGATGCACCCATGGATATAATGATCTGACGATGATGAATCTCTGGTTTGAACGACGGACGAAATCATGAAGAACTGGTGTGAGTGTACTGAATGAATAAATCTGGTGGGCTGCAAGGTATGTCATGAAAATTGATGAAACTTTGTCTGTAGTGGTGCTGAGGGTTGAAGCCTTCAGTGAGGGGGTTGTAGCTCCCTTTCAGTGGTAGCTGATAAACGATAATAGGGGGTTGTAGCTCCCTTCCAATAAAGGCTGGTAAATGAGTGAAGGTTGTAGCCTTCTGCAAGTGGGTGCCTGCATGCTGGTATAAGTCTGCGGCAACATAAAATTGTAAGAAGTTTTCTGTATAATAAATATTGAAGACTGAGATAACAGCAGCAGTGGTTTTCTCCCGAATTGGGTTTCCACCTTAAATTCTGGTGTTCATATGTGTGGCTTATGTTTGATGGTTTGTTCTGTTATTTCTGTTCATACTTACTGCTTACTATGAATGAATGATATAAATAAAGACATAATAAGATCTCTGACATACAAATTGGATTCAGTAAAGTAGCATACGGTTATAAAGAGAAAGGAAAAGTAAAATTATCAGTCAGCTCTAAATACTGATTCACCCCCCCTCTCAGTATTTTTCCCAACAATTGGTATCAGAGCAGGTCCTTCTGAAAAGCTTAGCCGCTAGAAGGAAGATCAAGCAAGATGAGCAATCAATATGGAACATCATCTATCAGGCCTCCGCTCTTTAACGGAAACAATTTAATCTTCTGGAAAACAAGGATGAGATCCTATCTTCAGTCTCTGGGAGCATATGTATGGGCAATTGTTGAACAAGGATATCAATATCCGGCTGTAGTACCAATAGATCCGACAGAAAGAAAGAATTATGAAACCAATGCAAAGGCTGTCAATGCTCTATTGGGAAGTCTGACTGAATTAGAATTTTTCAAAGTCATGTAGTTGAATATAGCAAAGGCAATATGGGGCAAAATCATTCTAAGTTATGAAGGTGATGCAAAGGTAAAAAGTGCTAAACTCCAAACTCTTAGAATTCAATATGAGAATCTAAAAATGGATAATGAGGAAATCATTGCAAAATTATTTTTACGTCTTGATGATATTGTAAATTGTATGAGAAATCTGGGAGAAACAATAACCGAATCTACTCTGGTTGAGAAAAATTTAAGATCACTAACGGCAAAATTTGAGTCAAAAGTTTCGGCTCTTGAAGAAAAGCAGGATCTTCAAAATCTTACTATGGTGCAACTTCATGGAATACTAACTACATATGAAATGAGAAGAGGAGGACCATCTGAAGTCAAAGAAGCAGTCTTTAGAACTTCTATAAAAGGGAAGGAAGTACAAAAAACAGAAGAATCAGGATATATCTCAGAAGAAGATGGGATAAAATTTGTAAAGAAACTTCAACTTGGCACAGGACGGTTCAGAGGTAAGCTTCCTTTCAAATGTTTTGATTGTGGAAGAGTTGGTCATTATGCTGCTAAGTTTCCTCATAAAGAAACACATAAAAAGGGGAAGGAAGTAGTAAGAAGGAATAAGAATCATTATAGCTCTAGAAAAAATTTATTATACTCATGAAGACAGTGATGGGTTATCTTATAGTCGGGAAGAATGTGAAAAAGATCTTAGACTTCTCATGGCATTTGAAAAAGAATCTAGAGAATAAAAGGATACTTTTGTGGATGCTATAGAGGACAGTTATTTTCTTGATGAAAACAATCAACTCAAAATTTTCTTAGAAGAGAGTAAAATAATCATAGAAACTCTAAAAAATCAGCTTGAAGAAAAGGAGAAACACAATGAGAAATTAGAATGTGAAGTAGTAAGTCTAAGAAAAGAACTTGAGAAAGTAAAAATTCTGAATCTTAGGTTTTCTAAAGGATATGAAACCTTAGATGAGATTATCAAGGTACAACATTCTCCCCTTATAAAGACAAGTATTGGATATATCAGAGAATCTTCTCAAGCTTCAACACCAAATTATCTAAAAGCAACTACTGTTGGGATACAAAATGCTGCCACTCAGCTAGGGAATAAAGAATCTTTGCAGGTAAAGCATGATCATATTAATTCAAAGAACACTAACAGGAATACCTTTCAAAGAAACACCAATCAACAGGTAAATTCAAGAAGGAGATTTTATGATCGAAGAAATTTCTTCTTCAATGGACAATGCTTATCATGTCATAATTTTGGTCATAAGGCTGTTCAATGTGTAGCATATAGAACCATCATGACAAGAGAAGCAAGAAATAAAAAGATTGATATTGAAACAAAGAATAATACCTATAAAAACTTTTCTCCTCTTCAAAATGAAGTTGAATGTGCTTATTGTAATAACTTTGGCCATGAAGAATCTGAATGCAGGAGCAAAGTTTAGCTAAAAGAACATGTTCCTTCAAGCTCCAAAGTATGGAAAAAGAAGGAATTACAGGTTGAAAATTTTGGCATAGCATTATTTGCAGAAGATGAAGAAAACCAATGGTACATTGATAGTGGATGCTCAAGACACATGACAGGTGATAAAACCAAACTTCTTGCATATAGTGCTCTAGAAAAGGAAAAGAATGTTACATTTGGAAATGATACTCCTGCGGTCATTAAGGGAAAAGGGTCTGTTTTTCTAAAAGAGAAGGTGAAAGCTAATAAAGTCATGTATGTGGATGGATTAAAGCATAACCTATTAAGTGTAAGTCAAATGTGTGATCAAGGAACTGAAGTTGTCTTTAGTTCAAAAGAATGTGTGGTACGTGATCTTGATACAGGTAAAGCAATTATAAAAGGAAAAAGAACTCCAAGCAACGTGTATGTATTGAAGAACTACAAATAACAATGTTACTTGAGTAAATCTTTAGAAAATTGGCTACGGAATAGAAGGTTGGGCCATCTGAGCTTCTCTCAAATCAACAAATCAAGCAGACTTAAAGTTGTTCGTGATCTTCCCAATATTACTCTACCTGAAAATATTATATGTAAATCTTGCCTATTCGGTAAGCAAACTAGAGTACAATTTAATGCCAAGGAAGGATCATCAAGTAAGCCTCTTGAACTCATTCATACTAACATATGTGGACCTATGAGGAAAAAGTCACCACGTGGAGAGGAATACTATATCTTATTCATTGACGATTTCTCTAGAATATGTTGGATTGGGTTGATTAAACACAAAGATGAAGCATTTGAGAAATTTCAGATCTTCAAAGCACTGGTTGAAAATGAATTAGATCTAAAAATCAAGTGTCTTAGATCTGATCGAGGAGGAGAATATACATCCAATGAATTCCTTGAATTTTGTGAATAACATGGCATCAAAAGGCAGTTTGGCACTCCACAACAGAATGGCATAGCAGAAAGAATGAACAGAACAGTTCAACAAATGGCTAGAGCTATGCTTGATGATTCCGGAACACTTGACACATTTTGGGGAGAGGCAGCACATACAGTAGTAAATATTCTTAACAAGGCACATGTTCGTGTAAATAGTGATAAAACTCCATATGAACTCTGTTATGGTAATTCTCCCACTGTAAAGCATTTTAGAATTTTTGGAAGAAAATGTTTTATCAAAAATTATGATGAAAAAATTGGCAAGTTTGATCCCAGAGCAGATGAAGGAATATTTCTTGGTTACTCCTCTAAGAGTAGGGCATATAAATGTTACAATAAAAGACTTCGGAAGATTGTTGAATGTATAGATGTTTTTATTGATGAGTCTCTAGTAGCTCCAAAAGAAGAAAAACAAACAACATATGAAGACGATGATGATGACATATATCCCTCTACATAAAATAGTAATGATACAAACAGTGAACCCAATGAAGAACCCGAAGATGATATGTCTGAAAAGGCTCCATCCAGATATGTACACAAGAATCATCCAGAATCTCAAATTTTGGGAGAAAAGGGATCAGGTGTACAAACAAGAAGGACTCTTGTGGGATATTCTAGCAATCTGGAATTTCTGTCCACTATTGAACCTCACAATGTCAGTCAAGCTAGCAAAGATGAATGGTTGATTCAAGCCATGAATGAAGAGCTTGATCAAATTGAAAAGAATCACACTTGGGAATTAGTACCAAGACCTCATGACAAAAATTTCATTGGAACTAAATGGATATTCAAAAACAAGTTAAATGAGAATGGGGATTTTATAAGAAATAAAGCTAGACTTGTTTGCAAGGGGTATGCTCAACAAGAAGGTATAGACTTTGAAGAAACTTTTGCTCCTGTAGCTAGACTTGAAGCAATAAGAATTTTTATTGCTTTTTCAAGCTACCAACAAATCAAAGTTTATCAAATGGATGTTAAATCTGCTTTTCTCAATGGTGATTTAGAAGAAGAAGTTTATGTAGAACAACCGGAAGGATTCATTTTGGGAAACAATGAAAAACTTGTTTGTAGACTTAAAAAGGCTCTATATGGTCTCAAACAAGCTCCAAGGGCATGGTACTATCGTCTTGACAAATATCTTCATCAACAAGGATTTTCAAAAGGGTCTGCTGATAGCAACTTATATACAAAAACTAAAAATGAAAAACTATTGATTGTGGTTGTATATGTTGATGATATCATTTTTGGAAGTAATGAAGAGTCTATGAGTCAGAAATTTGCTTCTGATATGCAATAAGAATTTGAAATGTCTTTACTAGGGGAACTAACATTCTTTCTTGGATTGTAAGTGCAACAAGCAACAAATGGCATATTCTTATCACAAGCAAAATACCTCAAGCAAATCCTGAAGAAGTATGGCATGGAAGATTGCAAACCTGTAAGTACACCAATGATAACTGGATGTAATCTTAGTTCTAATGATGATTCTCCCACGGTGAATCAACCAGAATACAGATCTATGATAGGAAGTCTACTTTATCTCACTGGGACAAGACCAGACATCACGCATACAGTTGGGATTGTTGGACGATTCCATGCTAATCCAAAAGAGTCTCATCTCCAGGCTGTGAAAAGAATATTCAAATATCTACAAGGAACTCAGGACTTTGGACTATGGTATCTAAAGAATGTTGATCTTACTCTTCATGCATACACTGATGCAGATTGGGCTGGCAGTGTTGATGATCGGAAAAGCACTAGTGGTGGTGCATTCTATATGGGGCCCCGGTTAGTATCTTGGTTCAACAAGAAGCAAAGCTCTATTGCCTTATCTACAACAGAAGCAGAATATGTGGCTACCGCATCATGTTGCACTCAATTTATCTGGATGTTACAAACCTTACAAGACTATCAAATCAAATGTTCACCTCCTATATCCATTATGTGTGATAACACAAGTGCCATCAGTATCTCAAAGAATCCTGTTATGCATTCCAACACCAAGCACATTCCCATCAAATATCACTTCTTACATGAACAAGTGCTTGAAAAAAAAGTGAAATTGGAGTATGTTCCCTCCAAAGAAAAAGTTGTTGATATTTTTACCAAACCTCTACCCAGGGAAGCGTTCGAATATCTCAAACAGAAACTGGGAGTAGTCTCTACCATGCAGAGGATTAATTCTACTTAAATACAGAAGATTAAATTGGTTGTAAGCTGCTGTTAGGAATCTCTGATTTCACTGGCTAAGGAGGAGCATTGGTCATATGAAAAGAATGAATTGTTGGTCATATTATGTTTGAAGATGCAGCATGATCTCAGGGGGAGCATGACATTGTCGTTTCAAAGGATCTTGATCAAACTCTTTGCCATTGATGTCAAAGGGGGAGGACAAGAAACAAAGGGCTTCTATAAGACCATCAGAGGAAGAGTATTTCCATCAATGCCAAAGGGGGAGATTGTTGGAAATGTTGTCATTGATGGAAAAGGAAGTGGCACAGAAGGAGCATCTGAACAGCAACAAGGAAAAGAGAGAAGCAAAGAGAAAAGAAGCAGAGAGGAAGCAAGGAAGATAAGGAACTAAGGCAGCAGACAATGCAGAGACAGAGTAGGAGAAAAAGGCCAGCGAATAGAAAATAATAAGTGAATGGTAATCTGTGATAAGTAAGACATCCATTGAAGGAATTAATGGTTGCAGAAATATGATGAATGTAGCAAAGATTATAATTACGATGGACTATAGCAGAAGGTAGCAACCGGTGTAAAGAATGTATGTTAAAAGACTCAAACGAAATTGTGAACAAAGCGTTAAACTTAGCAGTGGAACTATAATAAAAGGAAAAACCTTAAAGCGCAACTTAATTATAATAATGCATTGAAAAGGTGACAGAACCTTGCATGGAAGAATAGAACCATGACCAAGTGAACAGCGAAGGCGGTTTACGGTTTTCATCGCACCACCTATGCAGAGTGAGTGGTATTCGAGGAGTTGGGAGCGATTTCATAAATCACTCGACATGTGGCAAGGAGGACCCATGGAAAACCGCTTGTCACTGTGCGCCATCGCGCGTTATAGTTCGACCCAGGATGCCCAGCGATATCGTTGAGCGCTGTTGATCTGGGAAGGGGTCATCAGACAGTCATCATTTGTTGAAGGTGCACAAAGATTAACATAGGTATGGCAGGCCATCACACGTTAACGGTCGACATCGGAGGTCGAGCGATATGCATATACGTTGTTGATCTGGAAGCTTATTAATCTAACGGTGATCGAATGCTGGACTTGTGCGAAATTTACTTATGATATCGTGCACGTATTTGATTGGCTATTTACTATATTTGTGGGCCCGGGGTCAAAGGTTTAGCATATTGTTTGAAAGTGTTAAAATGAGAAAGATTAACCTTAATCCTAAAGTTAAGTTCAAAAGTATTAAATTAATTATTTAATTACCAGGATCAATGGAACAATGTGAGTTATGGAGACCCCGCTGGATTATCCATTTTGACCCCATCTAGGAATACCATTAGTAATTGAATGGTTTTGACCCATGGTTTTAATAAAGGTGAAAACTATATAAGGTGATGAGAATCATAGTACGAGGTGTGCATACGTAAGGGTGGTGAATGAATAAATTTTCCTAAGGAATATCTGCATGGGCAAACTCTGTTCTTAACTAATAAATCTAAATCTACGATGCACCCATGGATATAATGATCTGACGATGATGAATATCTTGTTTGAACGGTGGATGAAATCATGAAGAACTGGTGTGAGTGTACTGAATGAATAAATTTGGTGGCCTGCAAGGTATGTCATGAAAATTGATGAAACTTTGTCTGCAGTGGTGCTGAGGGTTGAAGCCTTCAGTGAGGGGGTTGTAGCTCCCTTTCAGTGGTAGTTGATAAACGAGAATAGGGGTTTGTAGCTCCCTTCCAGTAAAGGCTGGTAAATGAGTGAAGGTTGTAGCCTTCTGCAGGTGGGTGCCTGCATGCTGGTATAAGTCTGCGCCAACATAAAATTGTAAGAATTTTTCTGTATAATAAATATTGAAGACTGAGATAAGAGCAACAGTGGTTTTCTCCCGAATTGGGTTTCCACCTTAAATTATGGTGTTCATATGTGTGGCTTATGTTTGATGGTTTGTTCTGCTATTTCTGTTCATACTTACTGCTTACTATGAATGAATGATATAAATAAAGACATAATAATATCTCTGACATACAAATCAGATTCAGTAAAGTAGCATATGGTTATAAAGAGAAAGGAAAAGTAAAATTATCAGTCAGCTCTAAATACTGATCCACCCACCTTCTCAGTATTTTTCCCAACAGTGGCAACATATCAAGCAGCACCAAAACAAAATCATTTACTTGCAATCAAGAGAATATTTAGATATTTACAAGGAACTTCACATTATGGCCTATGGTATCCAAAAGGAAAAAGCTTCACATTGTCAGCATACATAGACGCAGATTGGGCCAGTTGTGTGGATGATAGGAAAAGCACAAGTGGAGGTGCATTTTATTTGGGAAAAAGTATGGTGGCATGGCTAAGAAAGAAACAAACTTCTATCTCTCTATCTATAGAAGAAGCAGAATACATAACAGCAGTTGCATGTTGCACACAAGTAATGTGGATGAGACAAACTCTCCAAGACATGAAGGTAAGCATTGATGAACCCATTTCTATCAAATGTGACAATACAAGTGCAATAAGTATATCAAAAAATCTTGTACTTCATTCAAAAAAAAATCACATCCCAATAAAGTACCACTTCCTCATAGAACAAGTAGCACAGAAATTAGTGAAGTTGGAATATGTACCAACTAAGGAACAAACAATAGAAATATTCACAAAACCTCTTGCTAAAGAACCATTCGAATATCTAAGAGACAAGATAGGAGTAGTGTATGTAGATGTTACTCTCTAACATGATCAGAAAAAAAAAGGGCGGGGGTTGCATACAAGAAACATGATCAGTGCAGAAGACAAGTGATAGTGAATATCAGACAAGAAAGCATCATTCCAAGGGGAGAGCAGTCAATAAATTGTCACAAAATAGCTATAGCAATGGAGCAGTGCATGGAATAGGTCCTCAAGATCAGAGTATTTTGAAAAGATAGAAACCACACTGGGAAAAGTGAAACCTTTTTCCATTGATGTCAAAGGCGGGTGGGGGGGGGGGGAATCAAGAAAAATAATAAAGGGTCTTCTGAAAAGCAAGCAGAGGAAGTCCTGGAGGAAGGATTGGACTATTGCCATCAATGCAAAAGGGGGAGACTATTGGAAATATTGTCATTGATAGCAAAGAAGAACAAAGGAGCAGCACCAAGACAAGGGAGTAGGTCAGATTCATATGGAATTGTTTTTTAGAAAGAAATTAAAGTGGCAGAGGCTACAAGAGGAGGGTTTAGACAAGAAGCAGTTTTTTTTTTAATAGAGAGGGTTTCTGTTATTGTTGAAATCCTATAGGAAAATTACATAGAAGAGCCATTAATCAGAATATCAGGTCAAAGAGAAGAGATCCTTTATAATTATTTGATTATATGTATATATTGAGGAATTTAATTTCTGAATCATGGTGTTCATTGATTATATGTTTGATTCAGATTTAACTTGGGTGTAAATTAGGGTTTGGAACAATATATACGTATGCATATGAATCAGAAAACTTCAAAGGAATGGAATGAGACTATGTGTTTAAGAAGTGAACATTCAGTTGAAATTGAATTCTAATAGAAAGCGTATGTCCACATTGAGAATCGATCACTGAATGGATCGATGCCCCTGAAATTGTTAAAACGTAACCCTGCAATTTGATATCCAAATCACACTGTGTAGAGTAATAAGGTTAGAGGGTGTTAGGAGCTGCGTTATAGTGTAACATTCAATGAAAGAGTGGCAGAAGCAAAAATCTCTGGTTATCGGCATAACTTATGGAATAGTGGAGTGGAATGAAATGAGAGCACAACAACCGTTGGATCTGAAGGATCAACAAACGAAATTGAAAGGAAAAATGCTGAATGTATGAAGAATCTAGTGGATACGATTAAAGCAAGTTTTCATAAATGGTATGAGTGGTTTCATGAACCAGCGATGGTATTCACATGCATTGAAAGTGGTAAGTGGTAAAGGTTGAAATGACTGCGATAAACCTCCAGAAGTGATAGGTTGCAAAGCAAAACCGCTTATTTCATGTAGGTTCAAAAATTTTATCCATTGGGGCTAGTTGGCATGTGATAACACGATGACTGTTGGATCATTCTAGGATCAATAGCGGAGACTCAAAATTCTTTGGCATAACAAAATTGTGAGTTAAGAGGATGCATACTGTGGGGCCAATACATTTTATTGACGTGTTTTGTTTTAAAGCAAAAAGTATATAAAAGAGCGGAATGATACAAGGTGTGGGACCGGTGTCACAAAGGCAGTGAAGGCTAAACCTCGTGGACATCTTATGAGTGTGGTGAATGCTGATTTGGGATCAATAGTACCGCGAGGGCACAAACAGCCCGATGGTTAACCTAAGGGGGTGCCTCCGCAGTTGACCCACCCATCGGGCATTGACCGCAGATCAATGATTATCATTGATTGCGGTAGCACAAGCATGATGATTATTCCATACCAATGAGTGCCTCCGCAGTGCCATGAACTCGAACTCGCTTTCCTAAAGCCCAAAATTACATTCATGGACCGACGCGATCAACGGATGAGATTAAAGGAGATAGACGATAGAGATTATATCAGAATCAAGTGAGACCCGCGAACATTGCAAGCGAATGTGATAGTCACTGGATGGATGCAAAGTTGTGATGCGATGTGGCGATGCGAAGGGACACGTGGCGGCACATTGCTATATCACACATCGACGATGCGAAGTACATCGCATACCGCAAAGTAGCGATGCGATGCGATATGAAGAGATGCGATGTGATGCGATCACATATCACATATCGAATATGATATGGGTTTGCATAGTATGGTAAATTATATGCAATAGCCGATATTGCAATATTGCGATAGCCGATATTGCGATGCGATATTACCATCTCATATCACAATTGAGGCAAGAGAAAAATCACACAAACACATGGGAATGCCAAAGTGTAAAGTGCAATAAAGAGAGCTGACGTGATACAGATCGAAGCTGAAACCTAAAGCATTTCAAGTCCAGAAGTATGTGGATTTCCTTTTTTAAATTGTTTCGGAGAGCAAAGGAGGATTATAACGTAAAACAAAAAGAAAAGGTTGAACACGGCAAAGAAAGGCTTGCACAGTTAAAAGGACCTGTTCCCATGCAGAATAGTTAGAAATTTAACAGAAGGTAACGAAGATAAAGGGACAACAGGTAGAGAAGACAAAATAATCGGAAAACCAAGAGCTGAAAGGGTTGAACTGAAATATATTTGTTGTAACTATAAATGTAAATGAATTAATTATTTTTGTTGTATGTGATGCAAAGGCAAGTCTCCATAGGAAAATCAAAACTCCAATTTAATTCTGAAATGAGTAGACAATGTTGTAACCTCCTGAAATGATGAGTGAGAAAACGAGATGGTGAAAGGAAAAGAGTCATGCCTGTTCAATTCATATTCTTTGTAGAATGAAAACAGTCATAAAGCTATTTTTATAAAACATGTAATATTGGTATGCATAGGAGGGGATAAAGAGTGTAAGAAGAATAAGGAGCAGACAGAGAAGCTGTGAAGATCCAGAGATAATATAAGGCAGATATGAAGGATGAAGGACAACAGTGAAGATGGAAAAACAGAGATGATATCCAGGTAAATCATCATATGATTTTATTGTACACTGAGGAAGTTTGTGCTTCCATATCAAGTTGTAGCTTGATAAGATGTCCAGTTGTAGCTGGCTCAGGTAGGAGCCTCTTGTAGGTTTTAGCCTACAAAACATAGATGGGAGTTGGAGCTTCCTTGCAAGTTGTAGCTTGCAGAATTAAGGCAGTAGCCTCCTGTAGGTTGGAGCCTATCGAAAATTAGGGGTGAGAGAGAGTTGGAGCTTGCCTTTCAATCACAACAATAATAAGATGTGGCTTTCTCCCTTATGGGTTTCCACTTATATATGTTTTCTATGTGCATGATGATTATGTGTTGATATTTTATATTTATTCTGCTTTATACCTACTGCTCACTTATTAAGATTATAGTTTTGTTGTATATTAAGTTGATCATGAAATGAAGATGTAAATAAGTGTGAAAGAAAGTTTTACAAGACAATGATTGCATTAAACTGATTCCCCCCCCCCCCCCACTCTCAGTTTAACTAAGGGTTCAACAATTGGTATCAGAGCAAGTTCCTTCTGTATCAGTTTAACAACTAGAAGGAGATACTTGGTCCCCAAGATGGCTCATCTATAAGGATGCTCAACAAATAAAGCCCCTCTATTTACTGGCACAAACTATGCCTTCTGGAAAATAACAATAAGGACATACATAATATCTCTAGGAATAGAAGTTTGGGCTGCTGTGGAATTAGGATACGCCCCAAAGGATTCTGACACAGAGAAAGAAGCCAAAAAATATTTTATAGGTAATGCAAAAGCCATGAATGCACTCTTAAGTGGTTTGTGTGAGGCATAATTTATAAAAGTAATGGACAACAAGACTGCCAAAGAAATATGGGATACATTAGAAAGTATCCATGAGGGAGATAAAAAGGAGAAGGCTGCCAAGCTGCAAGTCTATAGAGCCCAATTTGAAAATATAAAAATTAATGAAGAAGAAGATGTTGCTAGCTTCTTCTTAAGCGTTGCAGAAATTGTGAATAACATGAAAGCTCTAGGATAAACCATTAGAGAATGTGTAATTGTACAAAATATATTGGGATCTTTACCATCCAAGTTTAATCCTAAGGTTTCTGCCATAGAACAAACAGCTGACTGGGAAACATTGACCATGAACCAATTACTTGGAAACTTGATAGCTTATGAAATGAGACTTCCATAGAGGAAGTCAAATATGAGGAAGGCAGCCTTTAAGGAAGAAAAGTGCAAAGAAGAAAAGGAAGATACATGATCCTGCTCTGATGAAGAAGAGACCAAATTTCTCAAAAGATTAGATAGAGGCTCAGGAAAGTATAAAGGTAAACTTCCTTTTAAATGCTTTAGCTGTGGAAGATTTGGGCACTATGCATCTAAGTGTCCTCATAAGAAAACAAAGAAACAGATTCAAGAGATAGAGAAAACCAAAACAAATAACTGGCAGAAAGGGAAGAGATTCAATAGAAAATCCCTTTATGCTCAACAAGATAGCAGTGCATCTGAAAACTCATATGAATCCTCAAATGAAGAAGGAACCTCTGAATTTGTGTTAATGGCCAAGGAAGAGACTGAAGGATTCCTTCTAGAAAATGAGGAAGAAGGTGAGGTATATCTTGAGGGGGAGCTAATAAGTGCCTTGGAGGAAATAGACAGACTGAAACTCAAGTGCAAAAAACATAAAGACATTCTCCTCAAATATGTAAAAGAGGTACCAAATTCAGAAGACCTCATTCAATTGAAAGTAGAACTTGAAGAAGTTAAGAAGGTGGAAGACATTCTGCTAAAGCAAATTAAAGATTAACATCAAGAGCAAGAGAAATTGGAAGAAGAAGTGGTATGCCTAAGAAAGAAACTAGAAAACACCCAAAGGGAATTGAAAATGAACACTCCTCGAATGACAAGAACTGAACAATTGGATTAAATACTAAATGCTCAAAGATATCCTCTCATAAAGACTGGGATAGGTTACGATGGAGAAACCAGCAAATCCAAGGTAGAGGATAACCAGAATATCTTTTTTGTGAAAGTTGTAAAAGAAAAAATTAACTCTTAGCAATGTGATATTATTGCAGATAGAAGACTGATAGAAGAAAGTAGCAGGGGATGTAAGCAGCTCGGAGATGAGATTGCCTCCATGGAGACCTCAGAGAAGGCATAAATTTAAAGGAATGATGAAGTAGCTCAAAAAGGAACCAAAGAAGAAGAAGCTAGCAAGAACTTGATGTGTGATGAAACAAACATAAACAAGAAACAACATCAAGAGACAAAGAATGAGAGGAAGAAGCAAGCAGTTGCAAAAATTTCAATTCTTCCTGAAGATCAATTGAACAAGTTTGGAAGATCTCAAAGGAGATTCTTTCCTCCTATGAGAAATGTCACTTGTTTTGCCTGTCACAAACTAGGACATATTGCTGCATACTGTCAGACAAAGATAATCGATTTCAACTAGGAAAGGATGAAAAAAATGAGAAGAGTACCTCAAGAAAACAAATGGAGAGGACAACCCTTCACCAGGTACACTAATCGTTTCCAGGGGTATTGTTTTTATTTTAAGGGTTACGACCATAATGCCATGGAGTGTAGAGTGAATGGACAAAGGCTAATGTCTGAAAACTCAAGGAGGTTGATGAATAATGGAGAACTCACTCGTGTACATAATCCATTCAGAAACATAATCAAATGGTTTGACTGCTATCAAATTGGGCACAAGTCTCACAAATGTCATCTCAAAGAATGTGGTCCATCTTCTCAGAAAAGGTACCAAACAAATAGCTGCATGCAGTGGAAAAAGAATTTTAATAAATGTGACCTGACTCTAATAGCTCAAGATTAGAAAATTCAATGGTATATGGACAGTGGTTACTCAAAGCATATGACTAGAGATCGAATGAAGTTTGTAACCTTTAATGAAATGAAATCTGGAAATGTTACATTCGGAAATGATAAAGAAGCTAAAATCAAAGGAAAAGGCTCGGTCAGTCTGAATAATGGAAGAGGAGAGGCTCAAGATGTACTATTTGTGGATGGGCTAAAAGAAAACCTGCTAAGCGTCATTCAAATGTGTGATAAAGGCTATGAGGTATTTTTTAGAGCCCAAGATTGTGAGGTAAGATCGAGCACCACAAGAAAGACCTTGATCAAAGGTGTTAGAACATAAATTAATGTCTATATAGTGAAATAAGAGAATGAAGCATGCCACATAAGCAAACTTGATGAATCATGGTTATGGAATAGAATATTGGGACACACAAACTTTGACCACATCATCAGTATGAGCAAGAAGAATGCAGTCAGAGATATGCCTGCAATAAAGAAGCCTCAAAATGCCATATGTAAATCCTGCCAAAAGGGCAAGCATACTTGGACATCTTTCAAGACCAAAGAGAAGCTATCTACAAGTAGGCCTCTTCAGCTTGACGTAGGTGGCATTTCTCAAATATAAATCTTAAGCAATTGAGAAATTCAAGATATTCAATGCATTGGTAGAAAATCAAACAGGATGCAAGATAAAATGCATCAAATCACACAGAGGAGGTGAATTCATAGATTATTATTTTGCAGACCTATGCAATGAACATGGGATATAACAACAATTTACAATTTCAAGTACACCTCAACAGAATGGAGTTGCAGAGAGGAAAAATAGGTCAGTACAATAGATTTCCAGAGCTATGATGCAAGAAAGTAACATTCCCAAAACCTATTGGGTAGAAGGAGTACACACAGTTGTTCACATTCTTAACAAAGCTCATCTAAGACCAAATTGTTATAAGACTCCTTACAAATTATGGCATGGTAAACCAACATCAATCAAGCACTTTAGAGTCTTTAGAAGTAAGTGTTTCATAAAAAATAATGATGAAAAACTGGGGAAGTTTGATGCAAGAGCTGATGAAGGAATATTTTTAGGATATGCATCCAAGAGTAAGGGTTATAGGTGCTACAACAAAATACTGCACAAAATTGTGGAAAGCATTGATGTAAGATTTGACGAAGATATACCAAACAGAAGAAGAAGCACAAGCTATGCCAATCCTCCAGATGATCATGAAGCTTAGAACCAAGATAATGATGAACATAGCAAGACAATAGAAGATACTGAATTAAACTCAAAAGTTTCCTAAAGACACACTCAAAATAACCATCCATAAGATCAAATCATTCAGGACAAAAGTGTGGGAATCCAAACAAGAAGACAGCTTGTTGAACAAATAGAAGAAGTATAACTAGCCATGCTATCTAAAATAGAGCCAAAGAAGTTGAAAGAAGCTAGAAAAGACAAAAACTGGGTAAATGCTATGAATGAAGAACTAGAGAAAATTGAGAAGAACAATACTTGGGAGTTAATTCCAAGACCTACTGGGAAAAATGCCATTGGCACAAAATGGATATTCAAGAATAAGATGAATGAACATGGGGAGGTAATCAGAAATAAAGCCAGACTTGTATCCAAGGGGTATTCTCAAATTAAAGGACTTGACTACGATGAAACCTTTGCCCCTGTAGCCAGAATGGAAGCAATCATAATGTTTTTGGCCTTTGCATGCTATCATGATTTTAGGGTATATCAAATGGATGTAAAGTCCTCCTTCATGAGTGGATATCTAGAGGAAGAAGTATAGGTGGAACAACCTAAAGGATTCTCTTTAACAGATAAACATGACTATGTGTGCAGATTAAAGAAAGCCTTATATGGTTTGAAACAAGCTCCTCATGCATGGTATTCAATGCTGGACAAATACTTGCAAAAACAAGGGTTCAAGAAAGGAGGAGTAGACATAAATTTGTACATAAAGGCTAATGAAACTAAACTCTTAATTGTAGTAGTGTATGTAGATGACATCATGTTTGGTAGTAACAAAGGTGAGTTATCAAAAGGATTTTCTGAAGAAATGAAATCAGAGTTTGAGATGTCAATGATTGGAGAGCTCATCTTTTATTTAGGACTTCAAATTCAACAAAATAACATAGGAATATTCATTTCACAAGAAAAATACTTAAGAGAAATGTTGAAAAGGTTTCAAATGGAAGACTGCAAACCTGTGTCAACTCCCATGATCACTGGATGCAAACTATGTGCTAATGATGGATCAACAGATCTAGTTCAAAAACTTTAAAGATCCATGATAGGAAGTCTGCTATACCTAACTGCTTCTAGACCAGACATTATGTTGGCAGTAGGACTTGTGGCAAGATATCAAGCAGCACCAGAAAAAAATCATTTACTTGCAATCAAGAGAATATTTAGATATCACAAGGAACTTCACATTATGACCTATGGTATCCAAAAGGAAAAAGCTTCACATTGACAGCATACACAGATGCAGATTGGGCCAACTGTGTGGATGACAAGAAAAGCACAAGTGGAGGTGCATTTTATTTGGGAAAAATTATGGTGGCATGGCTAAGCAAGAAGCAAACTTCTATCTCTCTATCTACAGCAGAAGTAGAATACATAGCAGCAGTTGCATGTTGCACACAAGTAATGTGGATGAAACAAACTCTCCAAGACATGAAGGTAAGCATTGATGAACCCATTTCTATCAAATGTGACAATACAAGTGCAATAAGTATATAAAAAAATTTGGTACTTCATTCAAAAGAAAAGCACATCCCAATAAATTGCCACTTCCTCAGAGAACAAGTAGCATAAAAATTTGTGAAGTTGGAATATGTACCAACTAAGGAACAAACAATAGACATATTCACAAAACCTCTTGCTAAAGAACCATTCGAATATCTAAGAGACAAGCTAGGGGTAGTGTCTGCAGATGTTACTCTCTAACATTATCAGAAATGCAAAAAAAAATGGGGGGCTACATACAAGAAACATGATCAGTGCAGAAGACAAGTGATAGTGAATATCAGACAAGAAAGCATCATTCCAGGGGGAGATCAGTCAATAAATTGTCACAAAAGAGCTAGAGAAATGGAGTAGTGCATGGAACAGGTCCTCAATATCAGAGTATTATGAAAAGATAGAAACCACACTGGGAAAAGTAAAACCCTTTTCCATTGATGTCAAAGGGGGAGGAAAAGCAAGCAAAAGAAGAAAGGGTCTTCTGAAAAGCAAGCAGAGGAAGTCCTGGAGGAAGGATTGGAGTATTTCCATCAATTTCAAAGGGGGAGAATGTTGGAAATATTGTCATTGATGGAAAATAAGCACAAAGGTGTAGCACCAAGACAACGGAGTAGGTCATATTCAGATGGAATTGTTGCAGAGAAAGAAAGTAAAGTGGCAGAGGCTACAAGAGGAGGGTTTAGACAAGAAGTATTTTTTTTGTAACAAAGATGATTTATATTGTTGTTGAAAGCCTATGGGAAAATTAGATAGAAGAGCCATTGATCAAAATATCAGGCCAGAGAGAAGAGATCATTTATAAATTTTTGATTATATGTATATATGGAGGAATTTGATTTTTGAATCATGTTGTGCATTGATTGAATGTTTGATTCAGTTTTAACTCGGGTGTAAATCGGGGTTTGGCACAATATATATGTATGCAGATGAATCAGGTAAATTCAATGGAATGGTATGAGACTATGTGTTTAAGAAGAGAACATTCAATTGAAATTGAATTCTGATAGAAAGCGTATGTCCAAATTGAGCATCGATCACTGAATGGATCGATTCCCTTGAAATTGTTAAGAGGTAACCCTGCAATTTGATATCCAAATTACACTGTGTAGATTAATAAGGTTAGAGGGTGTTTGGAGCTATGTTATAGTGTAAAATTCAATGAAAGAATGGTAGAAGTAGAAATCTCTAGTTATCGACATAACTTATGGAACATTGGAGTAGAATGAAATGAGAGCACAACAACTGTTGGATCTGAAGGATCAACGAATGAAATCGAAAGGAAAAATGCGGAATGTATGAAGAATCGAGTGGATATGATTGAAACAAGTGTTCGTAAACAATATGAGTGGTTTCACGAACCGGCGGTGGTATTTGCATGCATCCAAAGTGGTAAGTGGTAAAAGTTGAAATGAATGCGATAGACCTCCGGAAGTGACACGTCGCAAAGCAAAACCACCTATTTCGTGTACGTTCAAAAAATTTATCAATTGGGGCTAGTTGGCACGCAATAATGCGATGACTGTTGGATCATTCTAGGATCAACCGTGGAGACTCAACATTCTTTGGCATAACGAAATTGTGAGTTAAAAGGAGGCATATTGTGGGGCCAATACATTTTGTTAACGTGTTTTGTTTTAAAGAAAAAAGTATATAAAAGAGCGGAATGGTAAAAGATGTGGGACCGGTGAAATAGAGGTAGTGAAGGCTAAACCTCATGCACATATTATGAGCACGGTTAACGTTGAGCTGGAATCAACGATACCGCGGGGGCACAAACAACCTAATGGTTAACACGAGGGGGTGCCTCCACAGTTGACCCGCCCATCGGGCATTGACCACAGATCGAAGGTTGTCATTCACTGCAGTAGCACAAGCTTGATGATTATTCCGTACCAAGGAGTGCCTCCTCACTGCCGTGAACTGGGACCTGATTTCCTAAAGCCCAAAAGTACAGTCATGGACCGGCATGATCAATGGATGAGATTAAAGGAGATAGACAGCAGAGATTATATTGGAATCAAGTGGGACCCAATCGCATATCAGACATCACAAGCAAATGTGATAGCCCTGGATGGATGCAAAGGTGCGATGCGATGTGGTGATGCGAAGGGACACATGGCAGCACAATGCTATATCGCACATCGGCGATGCAAATTCCATCGCATACAGTGAAGTGGCGATGCGATGTGATGTGAAGATGTGATGCGATGCGATTGCATATCGCATATCGCATATGATATGGGTTCGCATGGTATGGTAAATTATATGCGATAGCTGATATTGCGATATTGCGATTCGATACTACCATCGCATATCGCAATCGGGGAAGGAGAAAAATTGCACAAACACATGGGAATGCCGAAGTGCGAAGTGCGATAAAGAGAGTGGATGCGATACAGATCGAAGCTGAAACCTAAAGCATTTCAAGTCTGGAAGTATGTGGATTTCCTTTGTTAAATATTTTCAGAGAGAAAAGGAGGATTATAACGTAAAACAAAAATAAAAGGTTGAACAGGGCAAGGGAAGGCTCACACAGTTAAAAGGACCCTTTCTCATGTAGAACAGTTAGAAATATAACAGAAGGTAGAGAAGATAAAGTGACAGCAGGAAGAGAAGACAAAATAATCGGAAAACCAAGAGTTGAAAGCACTGAATTGAAATATATTTGTTGTAATTGTAAATGTAAATGAATTAATTATTTTTGTTGTATGTGATGCAAAGGTAAGTCTCCGTAGGCAAATAAAAACTCCAATTTATTTCTGAAATGAGTAGACAGTGTTGTAACCTCCTGAAATGATGAGCAATAAAATGAGATGGTGGAAGGAAAAGAGTCATGCCTATTCACTTCATATTGTCTATAGAGTGCAAACAGTCATAAAGCTATCTGTATAAAACATGTAATATCAGTATGCATAGGAGGGTTTAGAGAGTGTAAGAAGAAGAAGAAGCAGACAAAGAAGCTGTGAAGATTCAGAGATAATATAAGGTAGATATGAAGGATGGAGGAAAACAGTGAAGAAGGAAGAATAGAGCTAATATCCATGTAAATCAGCATATGGTTTTATAGCACACTGAGTAAATTGGTGCTTCCATATCAAGTTGTAGCTTGATAAGATGTCCAGTTGTCGCTGGCTAAGGTAGGAGCCTCCTCTAGGTTGTAGCCTGCAGAAAATAGATGGGAGTTGTAGCTTGCAGAATTGAGGTAGTAGCCTCCTGTAGGTTGGAGCCTACATAAAATCAGTGGTGAAAGAGAGTTGGAGCTTGCCTTTGCATCACAACAATAATAAGATGTGGTTTTCTCCCTTATGTGTTTCCACTTATATCTATTGTCTATGTGCATGATGATTATGTGTTGATAGTCTATATTTAATTTGCTTAATACCTACTGCTCACTTATTAAGATTGTAGTTTCATTGTATATTAAGTTGATCATGAAATGAAGATGTAAATAAGTGTAAAATGAAGTTTTACAAGACCATTACTGCATTAAACTGATTCACCCCCCCTCCTCTTAGTTTAACTAAGGGTTCAACAAATTTTACATTTTCTATAACATATGCATTTTTGGTGTTTTGAAAATTATTTCAAAGGTAAATGCAAACGAGCCACAATAGTACCCAAACAAGAAAATAATTCCATCCAAAAATTTCCAATAAATATGGGATATCTGTCACTTACAATAATATTTGGGTTTCCATGTAGCTTTTTAATTGTTTCCATAAATTTAATAGTAATTGTACTTGCTTTGAATGGATGAGATAATGCATAAAAGTGTGCATACTTGGTAAGTCTATCAACTACCACCATGATGACACTCTTTCCTTTGGACTTAGGTAAACTTGTGATAAAATCCTTTGAAATCTCCTCCCAACGTTTACTTGGAATGAATAAAGGTCTTAGAAGACCCGGGGTATTAATTGTCTCAAGTTTAATTTGCTGGCAAACCAAACATTCCGCTAGAAAATTTTGAATATCAGATTTAAGGCCATACCAAAAAAATGCTTTCTTCACCTTGTGGTAAGTTTTTAAAAATCCTAAGTGTCCTACTTAGCAAGAATTGCGCAATTAAAAAATAATATTTTGTTCTAGTTGGGAGTTTTTATAGAGATATAAGTGATCTTTGTACCATTTGGAATCATTTTTCCAACTAAATGTATTAGATGTACTAGGATCTTGCCACAACTTTTGAATGAGTTTCTGCACTTCTTCATCCTTCTTCCATTCATCCCTTGCTTTGGTTATCCAATCTCATTCGATAATAGAAATGACACAAATCAATTCTTCCACCTCTTCATCCTTTCTTGAGAGTGCATCTGCAACAACATTTAACTTCCATTTTTTGTAGATGATTTCAAAGTCATAACCCAACATATTTATGACCGATTTTCATTGCTCTTCTGAATATAGTCTTTGTTTTGAAAATTATTTAAGACTATTATGATCAATTTTTACCTTGAAGTGTCTTCCCATTAGGTAAGTGTTTCGGGGAATATCACCCTAGAGGTTCGTTGGGTTACAACCTCCACAGAGCAGGGGCATGCTACTTAAGAAGGACTCACACAACCATGCATGTTCAGAAAAACTAAATAGAGTAGATCGAGGAAGTTACCCATAGGTCCTACGGTTGAAGAAGATCCCGCAGGGTTCAAACCCCCAGCAACCGTCCTTCCTTCTTAACCTGAAAGACAAGAAGAAACAAGCACTAAGAACTGGTTGTACATCATATATCTTATTTAGTGCATGTATGTAGTATTCCCAAATGGGGAAGAAAAAATATATAAACACAATAATGGAATAGCAGTGAATAAATAAACACACCATGATAAGAGACAAATCTACAACCATCTTATTAAACATATCAGCAAATAATAGGCACAAGATCTTGAGGATCTAGTCACTCAAGGAATGCAAAACAAGCCTCCTCTAAGTAAATATGTCAATGCATGTAAAAATATTGCCATACAAGTGCCATGAGCCATGAAAGTGTATTTTTAGGGCATAAAATTCTATGGAAATGATGTAGAAATATAGATCTGTTGTTATATAGCTCAAGAGGTGTTGGGCCTAGAGATCTGTGCCCCCAAAAACATTTCCAAGACAACCTGGAAAGGGTTTCCTAAAATACACAAAAATACAAAAATACAAATAGGCCCTAGGGCTGAATAATCTTTGCAACTGGATGAGAGGAGGTTGATAATCTGATCTAGAAATGTATGAAAAATCCTCCTATAGATTCTCCAAATGAGAGGTTGATCCCCTCACTGAAGATCTGTCCCTCCCAACTAGGGTTCCAAACCCTTCACTGCAATTGCACCCAAAAATAACGTAGTTCCTTCAGAAAATTTTGTTGTAACTGATAGAAGCACCTTAACCTGATGCTGGATTATGAAATAAAGCTCAGGGGTTCTCCTTTCTGGTCTCCCAATGGAAGGAAACCTTCCTCCAAATGAAATCAAGCAAATAAGTGACCCAAAACAACTCCCCACTGCTGCACCCTGCAACACAACACAATACTCTGCAGAAATTGCGATGTAAAACAAAGATGTAGCTTGTCCTTATGCTTAATAGTGGAAAAGGTAATGCAATACTCTCCCAAGAGGCATCTCAAGGAAATAGGTGGGATTCCCGACTCGGAACACCCTGTGCTAAACAACATTACAATCTTAGCTAAACAGCTGAATGGAGCAACAAATTCTAAATAGACATATGAAAATAATAATCAAAACATAACACCATATGGCTGCCATACTCTTCCTTATATAAGTTATGAGCTTCCTCACCCTTGGCCCCACTCAATTAGGTAACTATCTCCATGTAATCAATCTCCCTCCAAAACTGCGTTGTCCCACCATGAATGTGACTCCTCTATAACAACATTGTTTGATTTGGCCAAAGTTGACCCAGTCGTTGTGCTCCAACCCATTTTCACACCTAAGGGTCTTCAATCCAACTTTTTAGATGACCTCCATTCACACTAAGAGTCTATTTTATTCCCACTAAGGGTACTTATGGGTCTCCATACCCTCTTATTGCTCTATCTAAGAGCAAAATCAAAATTTAATATTCCAATTAGCTATGTGCTAATTTCAGAATATTATAGTCCTCCCCTCGCAAATGTTGCTTGTCCTCAAGAAACTGTAAGGATAGAACTAAAGAGCATCTCCTCTTCCTCTTGTAGCATCCTCATATGATAAGTTCCTCCAATGAACAAAATGATGTCTCATCAATAAGTCTCCAAGTTGCTTCTCCCAAATGTATAAATATGCCTTTGGTGAAAAATCCAAAGGGCTCTCATCATGAACAAGTGGAAAATCCATGGAAGCAAATATTTGTGGTCTAGAGGCCTTCTTGAGGCATGGAATATGAAATATATTGGGAACTATAATTCCCATGTGAAGCCTCCATCCCCAAGCTAGCATCCATCAAAAGTGAGTTACCCAACACCATGGCAACTCATAAAATATCTCCTCCACATGAAGTTCCAGCAAAGTAGGTGGGCTTCATAGCTGAACATGATGGATCAAATAGTCCATCCCACACTATCTCTCTCTCCACTTATGATAAGTGTAGAGCTGCTACTGAATTTTGGCTGCAATAATGTTTCCTTCATGAAGCAAAAAGGCAACTCGATCCTCAAAGATCCACCTTTTTGCTTTTTCCCAGATCATCCCATATAAAATGGATATGACATTATCATCATATGGAACCCAAATGAGAGAGGTATTGAATGTTTTACATAGTGCTCGAAAGTACCAATAGTCTCTCAAGTAGTCACATCATAGTTTTTCTAACTGTTGTTTCACAAAATAATAGGGCAAGTTGTCTCCTAACAAATTGCTAGTTGCGCATGCCATCACATATACTAGTAAATAGTAAATGGAAATGCATATCAACTAAGAATAAAGGAAAAATACAACACTTTTCCAAATCCATACAAGAGTTTCCTTTCTCCTTCATAGATGTTGGTCCCATAATGACCATGAAGCCCAAATAGAGGCTTACCCTCTTGATGAGCAATGCACTATATATACATGGTAAGAGAATGAAAATGAAGTGTTAGATAATAAATAAATGAAAAAATATAATTCTTACCATGTAATGAGATTAAGATGATAATACGATCCATGAATGAGCCCTCCATAGTGGTATGGTATACTCCCATGAAGAGGAATGAACTATGTGCTCCATGAATATCTTTCTTCTTATGCTTGGAAATCCAAGTCAAGAAGATCATATCATGGTAATAGATGTCTCCATCCACTATTCCATCACTCTCATCATGATTCAATAAACAAGATCATAGAAATAAGCTCCAAGAAAAGAAAAGTCAAAATTCCAAGGCCACTTATCTGAAAGTTCTTGACATCTCACCAAGAGATGTCATCCCCAAGTGGAGCCACTGTTAAGGTCCTATAATAATAGGGATCATAATTTTGAATTGATTATGTTAAGTCTTGTAATATTGTACATACTTTTTCTTTCTGAAAATGTTTTCCCATTTTAAAAAATGGAAAGAGGGTATGTCCTAAAAGAAAATTCAAAGGACTAAAAGAAAAAGATCAAAAAATAAAATAAAGTATGAACCCCACAAAAAGAGATAAAAATAGATCGTGAAAGTGTTGCACATTCAAATGCCACTACTATTAGTTTAGTTACTTTCACAAATAAATTTGTGTATAGCTTGTCCAAAATGCCACAATTTCATGATGATCAAACATTATTATCTTGATTCATTCATGGTTTTAGATTTCAAGTAATGAAATTTAGTGAATAAAGATGTAGCCAAACCATTTAATATTGCTAGATTAGTAGTTAGGTAGAGAATAAAAATGAGCTCATCAGTTTCATCTGAGCCATTGTAAGTTATAAGGTTAGAAGTAGGTTAGTTTTCTTATCAAAAGAAAATAAAAGGCTCAACAAGCTCAAATGCACCCAATAAATGAAGAAAAAATGTTAGGGTAAATGAAGGGTAGGCAAAATAATTTTACAAGTCATGGAAAGCATCAATTGGTTCATCTCATATTACTAACATCCTTCTAGAAACTTTCCCTTTGTAAAATATCCCTTTCCCCTCATTTTACCCCATTTTTCCTTCCTAAAACCCCTTTCCCTAGTTAAAAACCCATTTCCCTTTGAAAATTAATTCCCTTTTTCATTCAAAAAACATGTAAAACACATTTTTTGTATAGTTTAAAAGGTTAAAATATATGGGGCCCACTCCATTAAAACCCATCTTGCTATCATTTTAACTTATTCACATATTTTATTAAACCACCGTTTAATATATATTTAACCCATTTCACAAATTAATTCCCACATGTATATATATCCCGAACCCATGTAATGTGTTTTTATATGTTACTCATCGCTTTATCCATTGTATTAACCTTACCCACATTTCACATATATATTACATACCCCCCACGTAAAATATTCCTGGTCCCACCTATAAAATCCCGCCAACTCACCCATTCACCTAATCATCCAATTAGGTCCAATGGCCAATAATCACTTTCGTACCCCCTATAGTCATGAGTTTAAAGCCGAGGGGGGGGTACGAAATGTGTGGTTTCTCACCCCCGCCCATTTTCTACATGGTTCATCCATGTTTTATTGCATCCTCCATCCTGAAACCACCAACCCGCCTTTCATCGTGCGATAACCACCATACCATTTTTTCACCATTGCGATGATACCATTCTTTTTTAAGTTGAAACTTCTACACCATATGGTTAACCATATCTGGTCAAGAAGCAATAAAGCCCACCCGAAACAGTTATTTTCCTTATTGCTGTATATTTGTAAAAGTTGTTTATATATGGAGAAAAATCCAAAGAACCATTACCAACATATTTTAAGGAAAATCTAGACCGAAATTAAAGCTTATAGTTAGAAAACCATTGCCGACCAAGAAGTTGAAGCTTTATAGTCCATTAAAGCTTGTTGTGGCCATAACCCCTTCGGCAGACCGAATTAAACTTTTTCCAGGTAATCCTACACCTCCAGAAACCATTACTTAGGCACATAAAAGTAATAATCAATTAAATTAAACTAAAAAATACCTCCCAAAGTATTTTATCCATTAACCCTCTGTAACCACCTGTAGTTGATATTGAACACACTCCTCTAGCAGACAAAGACTTCAAAATCAATGACACAGTCACAAATTTCAACCTCCTAGATCTTCACTACTGGAGCCATGATAAATTCATAGATGAGGTTGATGATATCCACCTCTGGGATTCAAACCTACCTAGGTATATCTTTCCACAGACCTTTCAATTCCCTGAAATCATCAGACTCTATCAGATCAATTACTTAACCAATGAAATATCTCTAGTAACCCCAAGCCAAGAGATTTTATTCACAATCACTGCAGAATCCATAAATTAGATGTTACAGATCGAACCCAACCCTAATGAAGCCCCATATCAATTGAAATCCTCACTAAACTATATTTGAACCTGGACTTTCATAAGAGGTTTCAAATCTTCCAAACCTTCCTTCCTCCATCAGTAGAAACCCCAAGGAGTAACCATCCATACTCAGCTTCCATTTTTTTAGAGAGAACTAGATAGATTGTCACAATGTTGTCATGCATTCTAGGGTATTTTAGTGATGAATATGTATATGCCTCTATCCTAGGTTTTCTGTCCATATTTTTCCCATGACAGCCCCTAGCTTCTACATTTAACTTTGCTCAATATCTATCAGATGCCATCCATGAGAAATTAGTTAAATTACTAGAGGAAGGAGTGTTTAGATATTCATCAGTTTTGTTTCAATTATTCTTGTATTTCCAATCATAAAGGTTTGCATTTAGCCTCCAAAAATCGGACACAGAGGTTAACCCCCAATATGTAGTCTTATGGACATCCTTGAGTAGAAAGGAATCCACATAATTCAGCTGTAAGGACTTCATTAATTCATTTTTTCATCCATTTGTCAACATGCTACGCAGTAGCACTCAACCTAGCATTAGTGAAGAGATAAATAAAGTATTGCAATTGTCAGATCAAAGTAGAACTCGAGACTCATATTCATATCATAAACATACTAAAATTAGGGTGTATGGATGTTAGATTATTCCATATAAACTTCCCAAATACCTCCCAATGAGGTTATTTGTATTAGAATACATCAGACAGATCTTAAATTCATATGAATTTAATTTCCTATCAGCAAAGAAGAAAAATCAGTTTAAGATAAAAAAACCAGATTGATCCTTTCATTTGCAATAGTTGGAATGTTGTTCAGCAAGAAGATAAGAGTTTACAAGATTTCAAGTTCAGTAATAGTTTCAAATGGTAGTATGATCCTTTGGGAGTCATCAATAAGCTAAGAGTCAAATTCAAATTGACTCCTTTTTTTCATGAGTCAAACCAGATATTGAAAAGTATTCCAACCAGTTAGAGTGGTTGGAAAATACTTTGAAAGAGATGGAGAAACAGGTTGATACTAGTTCCATACAACATACTCCAACCCCACAAGACAGGAAGTCAAAGAGACCAAGAGAGGAAGGCTCCTATTCTACAGAGACTACTTCTGACACTAAGTTCAAGCTTATGTATAGTAAGAAGGCCAAACCGAATCCAGTGATTGAGCAAGAAGATATAGTTGACACAATTGAAATCATTGATACAGATATAGTGGTGAGTGATAATGTACCTCCCATTGTTTTAGAGGAAACTCATCATCCATCAACCTCTAGTGCACAAATTATCCAAAAGTAACACAGTGCAGAGGTTTCTTCATCAAGAAAACCAGTGGATAAGGAGAAAGACATAATGGAGAAGTACAAAGAAATCAAATTAAGAACGAGTCATTGAAAGTTGTGACTTATGCACAATATTGGAAGCAAACTCCTAGTGACCAAAATAGGTTATTTTCAGCCTTTGATTACAAAACCAGGAAGAGTCAAAAGACCTTTTTATAGCCAATAGTGCAGGCTCCAAAATCAACAACAAAAAACAGGAAAAAAACCTTTCAAGTTATTGCTAAATATGTACATCAATCAGCAGAAATGATACACTCCACTCTAACCAACAAAGCTATGAGTGTCCAAAAACTACAAAATTCTCTAGAAAATATCAAAGCACAGTTAAAACTAGAGAAGGCTTCTTCACAAGCGAAGGATAATAGAATAAAATTACTTGAAGAATTCTTCATGGAGGTTGGATATGATCCAAAGAACATCAAAGCAGCTGAAGAGATTATCAAGAAAAAGAATGCAGACATAGCTTCATTGAAGAAGCAACTGAAATTACCTCGCACTAAAGATCCAAAAACTAAAGAAGTTTTGGAGAATTAAGTTCAGAAGGATGAAATGATGAATCTCATCATTTAGTTGACAACTCAACTAAAATATATGGAGAATGAAATGGATAAATTAGTGCAGGAAAAGAAATCCATCATTGTTTCGGGAAATGATAACCTAAAGGTTTTGGGTTGATAACCTTCACAGATGAGGGGCATGCCATCACAAGGACTCGCTAAAAAATCTTTTATGCTAATAACTAGAAAGTAAAGGTTGCAAATCTTACCCAAATATCCTTCGGTTGAAGTAGATCTCATAGGGTGAAAACCCCTTGCAACAATTTGTGCTCCAAAATTTGTAAACTATTAAAGAAGGAACACAAAATCCTAGTTGTACAACATATATATGTTCTATATGTTAGTGGAAATCATGTATAACGTCATGAAAACAATATTAAATGTTCAGTTAATGATAGTTACACATGTATAAAAGATAATTGAAACATAAACATCATGAACAAGATGGCTTCTTCTATCATTAATGACATGTATAGTACATAAACGTGAAGAGATCACCTGAAATTTTCCATGGCCTTGGAGAATACCATCCTCTAGTTCTACCCAGTCCTAGCCTCTCAATATTTCTTCCAAGATGAGTGCACAATGGATGTCATATAGGGTGATGAACATCTCAAGGAAACAAGGGTTTCATGAATATATCTGGGAAGTGTAGGAGGAAAAGGAATATATCAGACTTGGATAGGGCTCCAACAGCTTATAATATCTATATTTCTCTCTCTCTTTCTCCCAGGTTAGGCCATTCCCCCGAGGTGATTTTATACTCCCTCAAATTAATTTCTTACAGTTGGGAACAATTAAGCCACGGGCTGGGGTGGTCAATTTACTGGAACAATTGTAAACCACGCCTAAAAATAGGGAATATATATATATAGTTAATGATTAAAATGGCATACACAGATCTCTATATATGGACTCGCGTGTATACATAGAAAGGTCTAGGCAGAGTCGTGTATGGATTTTAAGATTTTTTTTTTTTGAGAAAATGTCCAAGTCTCAAGGGAAGGGGTGCCCAAGGCCAAAGCATAGATCATCAAGTATGAACTTGTGATAAATGCTGCTATAACAGATGCCCCCTAAGATATGAGGTCATAAGGGGTACATTATGGTCGAAACGTATTATATGCATAGAAAGAACCTTGTGAGGACTAGAGAGGACTTCACCAGATTTCTGTTGGAAATACTGAGGGGTGGGGGGTGAATCAGTATTCCTTTCAATTAGAGCATTAGTTGATCTTAAATTATTATCATTGTTTGTACATTGATAGCAGAAAACAAGAGGAACACAAATGCACACAGTTTTTAGGGTGGAAACCCACTCCAAGACAAAAACCACCTAATGCTGTTCTAATAATTCTTTAATATTCAACTCCAATTGAAAAATAAAGCTCCAACTTCCTAGAATCTAGAAAAGAATTCTTCTCCAACTCCCACTGGATGGACGCTCCAATGCCTGAGATTCTTCAGTAGTTAACTGAATGGATGCCCCAACACCCAATGAGCTACAACTCACCCTAGCACCACCCTACCACCCTATAGAAGAATAAAAGAACAATGGACTCTCGTACCAGGGAAAATGGTCCACTTTACAATGATATAGAATGATGTAGAAGAAGAGTATATACTATACCATAACCCCAACTTTGACACAACCACCTAATGATGATCCTAGAGCTCCCAACACTGTCTCTTCAACCCTTGGCAGATAGACACTAGTACAATTTTTACAATAATGTATTTACAATGACTTAGTACAAAGATACCTTTACAATGATTGTATGCAGTGCTACCCACTTGGAGAATTTATATGATGAACTTCTTGTTGTTTTTATGCACCATGGTTGCTACTCTTTTCATGCTACCCTCTGCTGCACCTTTTTTTTCTTTTCTGCCGTAGAAAGTTTGGTCCTTTGCAACCCTTGACAACACATTATCTAGCTTTTTCTTATCTTCTAGGAGCTCAATATTGAATATGGTGTATCTCTATTATTTAATATCCTAAATATTTGATTTTTAGTACTGTATTATTCCTCTGAGTCCTCTTTCCAATGGAATAGTTCTGACCCAATTTGGATTCTTCAAGAGAGAGCTATACCCAATGTCTCACAATGCCCTAATTATGGACTGCTTCAGCAGAGCGCACTTGTATGGCATGCCACATGTCACTGTTTCTTCATTTGGCTTTGAAATTGATAGAGAGAAAACTACAGACTATGCGTTATCTACTGCTTTTTACATAATTATAATCCGATACTCAGAGAGAGAGTTAGGATGATTTTAGCAAGGTCACTTCTTTGAGATAAATTTCAAGAGCCAACAAAAACCCTGACTTCCACAGATCATATCTCCAAAAATGTTGTGCACCTTGATCTGGAATTTTTAAAGAAGCTTCCTTAGGATTTTGGCTTCACCTCATAAACATTTCATCTTTTGAACCTTCATAGAAAAAATGTTAGAGCGAAAATTCCACAATGACTTGTTTCAAATGCCGAAATCCCTTGCATAAGGAGGAAATGAAGATCACAATTTATATAAATGCTTAAGTTGAACGTGGGAGGGATTTTAGGAGCTTAAAAAATATTAATTATGAATTTTCAATAACCCATGCCCCAACCCCCTGGGGTTTTAGCCCACTAACTAGGGGTACAAACTTCAAATATGAATATCTCTCAAACCGTGAAGAATTACATGGCGTGCCATATATTAACGGAAACATCTCGACAAGTAGAAACCATCAAAAGAATTATTGACCCAGAATATATTAATTCGGTGGGTAAAAATTCACATGCAATATTGGGTTAGCCCCTGGTGCTTCTTGGGTTGACATTTATGACAACCGTTGATCAACAATCTCTCCCTTTGGCATTGATGGCAACACAAGTACTCCCCCTGCGATCATGACACCTCTTCCTACAACATTCTCTCCCCCTTTAACATCAATGGAAAATGATAACTCCCCCTAATACACAACCATCCTTCGGACCTGTACATACTTCCACTCCCCCTGACACACAACCATCCTACAAACCTGTAATCTAATTCCACTCCCCCTTTATATTCTGAAAAAAAAAAGAAAATCTAATGAGAACTTGGGAGAATCCCAAGCTTCTGGCGAAGATATTTCAATGATGGCGAATATTTAATATGTGATTCTTTTGGTGTTGCTTGGAATCTTTCTACTTGTCCAACTGGTTGCATAACATCTGGTTGGGAGGCTGTTACATATAGAAGACTACTAATCATAGATTTTTACAACCTTTGATCCAAATCCTTAGATGAGTCATCTATGCTCAATTTGAAACCTGTTACCATTGGAGTAAGGATGGGTTTGAAATCTTCCATTTTAAATTTCTTGAGAATTTCATTGATGTACTTGGTTTGACATATAAATATTCCTTTCTCTTGCTAAGATATTTGAAGCCCTAAGAAGTATGTCAGCTCACCAAGTAAAGACATCTCGAAATCACTTTGTACCTTTCTAGCAAACTTCTTACTTAGTCAATCATAATTGCTACCAATTATTATATCATCCTCTTTAGCTATTAGACATGCTTTAGTTGCCTCATCCAGAACATATATTTCGTTTGGAGCTTGACTTGCTATAGCCACAATTTCACCATACACGCCTTTCCTGATTTCACATTTCGTGGAGTTGAATAGTATTGTGTGTCCTTGATCACACATTTGTCCAACATTGAGCAGATTGTGATCCATGTTTTCAACCAATAGAACATTCTTGGCTAGAGAATATTTTCTTCCGAGAGTGACAGTACCTGATCCTATAACATTTGAAGATCCATCATTTCTAAAGGACACAGTTCCACCCTTCTTCTCTTTTAGAGATACAAATTTATTTCTATCTCCAGTCATATGCGTTGAGCAATTGCTATCAACATACCACACATCTTTGTTCTTTTGAGCCTTGAAAGCTAGAGCACAATTATCATTCTTCCTCTTCTTCCATGTTCGTTCGTTCTGTGGCTTCGAAGATTCTTCTGGAGGATTTTCAAGTCTGCAGGCTTTGGCTATGTGTCCAAATTTTTGACATTCGTAACATTCAATATTATTTATTAAATGTTCAAATCTATTGATGTTTCACTGAGCCTTGGGAGGTTCATATTTGACAGATCTCCTGGAATTGTATTCGTTCCTAGGGTACGTGCAACATTCTACAACTTTATGACCAAATTTTCCAGATGAATAATAGTATCCATAAAAAATATGTTGGTACTTGGATGGAAATTTTCATCGAGGAATTGTCTTCCAAGGTTGTTCTTGCGAATCTTGTCCAATGAAGTCTACATGCATGTCAGGTCTCATACGTTCATTGTAGTTTGTTGTAGAAGGTCCTGCTTCTTCTTCTTTATAACCAATGCTAGTTTTGTCTTTGTAAGATCGTTGATTTTTGATGAGTTCTTCCGATGCCCTTGAGCTGTGGACATAGTTTTGGATAGTTTTTCCTTTCTTCACTTCCTCCTGCAGTGAGACTACTTCGGATTCTAATTCTTCCCTTTCTTTGTTTCTTTCTTCCAACTTCTTTTGAAGTGACTCTTCAATTCATTTGTGTTCTTCAACTTCAATTTTGAGACCTTGAACTTGTTCTTCAAGAGTATTGGAACGAATCTTCTCTGCCTTGAGATCTTTTATAAGCTTGATTTATTCCTCATAAAATTCTTATATGGTCCATCCTTCTTCTTTGTTGTTTGATACCTCTTGTTTATTGTGCTTGGGTTTATTGTGCTTGGCCATAAAAAATACTCTCTCATTGGCTTCTTCTTCACTGTCATTGTCTTCATCAGATGATGAACTATATTCTTTAGAGAGAAAGTTCCTTTTGGATCCTTGCTTGTTGAATTTCTTAAAGCCTTTCTTTCCTTTTGAGTTGCCATTACTTCTATTTGGACATTTTTCTGCAAAATTCCCAACCTCATTACAGCTAAAACATATCAATGGAAGTTTACTTTGAATTGTCCCTTACCAATTTTTATTTTTCTCGTGAAGTAAGCATATTATTCATTTGAAAGACCTTCTTCATCATCTCCCTTTTCTTCACACTTGCAGGTGGATGTCTTTTCAATTGAAGGTTGTTTATCCTTATTGGTTTTCTTAGATGCAACGAACACAATTTCTATATGTGAAGTACCTTCTTCTTCATCAAGTCTCATTTCATATGCTATGAGAACTCCATGTAATTCCTCTTTACTGAGTTTTTCTAGATTTGCACTGTATTCTAAGACCAATACCTTTGGGTTGAATCTCCCTAGTAACGTTCTAAGAATCTTCCGTATAATAGTCTTCTCGTTAACTAGCTCTCCCAATCATTCCATAGTATTGGTTACTTCATCAACGTATTGGAAATATGCAGCAATGTTGCAATCTTCTTTCATTCTGAGTTGCTCAAATTTTTCTCTATAGATTTGAAGTTTTGCTTCTTTGACATTTGAGTCACCTGCATATATATTCTCAAGCTTGTCCCATACATTTTTGGCAGTTTTACAACCCAACACATTATGATAAGCATATTCAATACATTCATTGATAATGATATTCTTTGCTTTTGCATCATTTACCAAATTCTTCTTACCTTGTTCATCCGTAGTTGACATAAATCCATTTTGAAGAGTGTCCCATACTTTGTAACCTTACACCAAGAGATAGACCTCCATTATTCCTTTCTAGAGTGCATAATTATTTTCATTGAATAGAGGTACACCATTCTTGGTATGCTCCATGACCTCCTTCCAACTATTAAACTCCTATTGAAGGAGCCAAGCTCTGATACCAATTGTTGGAAATACTAAGAGGGGGGGGGGTGAATCAATATTCCTTTCAATTATAGCATTAGTTAATCTTCAATTATTATCAGTGTTTGTACAATGATAGAAATAAACAAGAGGAACACAAATGCACACATTTTTTAAGGTGGAAACCCACTCTAGGACAAAATCCACCTAATTATTTTCTAATAATTATTTAATATTCAACTCCAATTGAAAATAAAGCTCCAACTTCCTAGAATCTAGAAAAGAATTCTTCTCCAGCTCCCACAGGATGGACGCTCCAACGCCTGAGATTATTCTGTAGTCAATTGAATGGATTCCCCAACACCCAATGAGCTACAACTCACCCTAGCACCACCCTACCACCCTATAGAAGAATAAAAGAAGAATGGACTCCCATACCAGGGAAAATGGTCCACTTTACAATGATATAGAATGATGTAGAAGAAGAAGATATACTATACCGTAAACCCAACTTTGACACAACCACCTAATGAGGATCCTAGACCTCCCAACACTACCTCTTAAACCCTTGGAAGATAGACACTAGTACAATTTTTACAATAATATATTTACAATGACTTAGTACAAAGATACCTTTATAATGATTGTATGCAGTGTTGCCCACTTGAAGACTTCATATGATGAACTTCTTGCTGCTGTTATGCACCTTCGTTGCTTCTCTTTTCATGCTACCCTCTGCTACACCTTTCTTTTCTTTTCTTCCATGGAAATTCTGGTCCTTTGCAACCCTTGACAACACATGATCTACCTCTTTCTTGCCTTCTAGGAGCTCGATTTTGAATCTGGTGTATCTCTATTATTTCAGATCCTCAATATCTTATTTTTGGTATTTTAGTAGTCCTCTGAGTTCTATTTTCAATGCCATAGGTCTGACCCAATTTGGATTCTTCAAGAGAGAGTTATACCCAATCTCTCACCATACCCTAATTATGGACTGTTTCAGCAGAGCACACTTGTATGACGTGCCACGTGTCATTGTTTCTTCATTTGGCTCTAAAATTAATAGAGAAAAAAGTATAAACTGTGCATTATCTGCCACTTTTTATGGAATTCCAATATGATACTCAGAGAGATATTTATGATGATTTTACCAAGGTCACTTCTTTGAGATGAATTTCAGGAGCCTGCAAAAACCCTGACTTCCACAGATCATATCGACAAAAATGTTGTGCACCTTGATCTAAAATTTTTAAAGCAACTTCCTCAGGATTTTGGATTCACCTCATAAACATTTCAGATTCTGAAGCTTCGTAAAAAAAAAATTAGAGTGAAAATACCACGATGACCTATTTCAGATGGTGAAATCCCTTGCATAAGGAGGAAATGAAGATCACAATTTATATAAATGCTTAAGTTTAGAGGGACTTCAGCAAGTGAACGTGGGAGGGATTTTATGACCTTAAAAAATATTAATTATGACTTTTCAATGACCCATGCCCCTACCCCATGGGGTTTTAGCGCACTAACTGGGGGTACAAACTTCAAACATGAATATCTCTCAAACCATGAAGAATTACATGGCGTGTCATATATCAATGGAAACATATCGACAAGTAGAAACCATCAAAAGCATTGTTGACCCATAATATATTAATTTGGTAGGTCGAAATTCCCATGCAATATTGGGTTAGCCCCTAGTGTTGCTTGGGTTGACATCAATGACAACCGCTGAACAACAATTCCAGCCTACCAAAAACCAGTGAGAGAGATCAGAATGTAATGTTCCCAATTTTAGCCTCAAGCTAAAATGGAACATTATAGTGGCATATTTTTAATTTTTTTAATAAAATGGGTAAGGAGACCACTTAACCCCTTGGTGATAGAGCAATAATACTCCTTATGAGGAAGTAGGATAAATAAGTAGCTAAAATAAACACCTAATGGTGTGAACATGATGAGGATCACCTTGAGTTGGCCATCTTTGACTAAGTCAATAGCACTACCTTAGAGGGGTGGCTTGCTTTAGAAGACAATGTAGTTTTTGGAGGGAAAGCATTCAAAATTGAATCAAAACCATAATTGTGGGACCTATGGTGAGAGAGAGTTCATTTTATTTATAAGAGAGAAGATAACAACTCATTTGTTCATGCTTTGATTCAGAAATTTTGTAGTGAATCCAAGGACTTGAACATCTGGGCTATTTAGCAAGATTGAAGTGCTCTTGAGCACTGGGGGCACTCTTGGGCAGGGATACCCCACCTCTTCCTCATGGGAGGAGAGGATTTGAGCTGCATTTCCTTATTCCAACATTTTTCCAAGCTCACTCCTTCAGTTGCAACGTTATTTCTGTAGCAGGATGGTGTTGTGTTGCTGGGGTAGCAGCAAAGGAACTCATAGAGTCTTTCCTTACTTGATTTTTCAGTGGACGAGTGATATATTCATTGGACAAGCTATAGAGAGGGCTCTTGGACCATATTTCAGATTTGTGGCATCAGGCCACTCATTCACCATCTCCCACTGTGTAGTCATTTGGAGAAACTGCATTATTCCATAAGGGCAGTGTTGAGGGAGATTCTTGTGCTCATCAGGAGGAGTGCTTTTGAATAAAAGCGGATCAACTCCTTTTACCTTGAGGGCATTATCAGAGGAGGGAATCATCATTTCAGATTAGTCGTAGCCTCATATTCATTTGGTTTCATTTGCAGTGACAATTTTTTTGTCACTATTGTATTTTATCTGGCATTTCTAGCAATCTCCCTAAAATTGGCTAGAAATCCCATATTGAGCCCATTTTCCTCTCTTGAGCCATTTTATTGTATCTTTTGGATACATTATCCTTTTTTATGTATTCAGCTGCTGCAACTCTCATAGATATTTCTCAGTCACTTCTCTCCGGCATTTTGTGCAGCAACGACATCTCATGTATTACACTGCTTATTCATTAGAGGTTGGTTCTAAAAGTTTGAGGGCTTTGTTCCTCATAATATTTCTGTATAATCTTGCTGATATGTTAATATAATGATGGATGTAGTATTTATCCTCTCATGATACATTGAGATTTGCAGAGTTTCAGATTAATGTTTTGCATATTTCTATAGCTCACTCTTTGAGCTGATTTGTGATGTACCTAGGATGGGGAGATATATTTAATCCATCTAGATATATTTGTTTCAGGTCTCTTTCTGCGTTTAGACTCCAATTATATGTATAAGAGGATCCCAACACTATACAACATTTTATTTGCAAGTATTTCCTTATACAACATTCCCATGGAAGGCATTGCAGAAATTCCTTGAAGGGAATTATTAGCTTTTGACAAGTTCTATTAGCAGAGTCTACTAGTGGGCCAGGTAGCCTCTAGATCTCATCCTTCCTTGTGAAGGTGTCATATCCAGTAAATGCCCCTAACATTCAATCTCTGAAATATTTCAGTGTTGATTTTTAATACTCCTGGAGTTGGAATATTGGAATATCTTAAGATATTCTCGATGAAGCAGAAAGTTCCAGATTTGGAACATTACAGTGGTATTAGAGCATGGTCTTGGCTCAACCTATGCCTAAGATCCTATGCTATAAGAAAGAGGAGCTTCTCTCCAAGGAGAGGAGATTCAAAAAAGAGACAAGAAAAGAGGAATGATGGAAGAGGAGGTTTCCATTCTTCTTTTCCAGACCATCGAGGACATCATTGAAAATATTGATGAAAGGGAACAGTGGGAAGATTTTATGAAAAGGGTTGTGGATGAAGAAAACCCTATTTTTGTCTTGATGGGTGTGAACATTCAGCCAAACATGCAGATCCACAGCGCAGTCCTTTATCCATTTTCAAATGGGATAAAGGAAGGAAATGAGGCCATTGGAGGAGCAGCGCTGCAACTCCAAGGTATGGCTCATGTTTGTTGGTTTGAAAGTCCTATTTTACATTGCCATGCAAATGAAAAAACACATGAAGCTTTCACTAAGGGTTTGATGGAAGAACTTGGTGAAACTCATTGTGACATAAACACAAACACTTTACATGCACTAGAAGGAGCCAACAACTCTGTCACACTGGGAGGACATCCATCACCACATGGAGGTGAGAAGGGAGCTATTGCTTCCACTAGAGGAGCCCTTGTAGCTTTGTAGGGAGCTTCAAATATTTTCAAATGTGAGAACCAAGGCACAATTCCGGAGCCCTATGTAACACTTGCTAGGGATTATGAGATGGAAGGGGAAGAGAAGTATCAGCATGGAGGGATGATGGGCATTCACCCATATCCATTTTAGAAACTTTCTACACAAGGGAAACAGCCTGAACTGCATAGAGGAGAGAGGGAGAAATTACTCCACTCATACATGCAGTCTATTTCAGAGCATGATGTCTCACTTTATGGGGGCATTCCACCTAGGAGGCCACTTGATTTAGAGTTGATGAAAGGAAACATGCCATTTGATTCACCACTCATGGATTCTGGAGGGGTGGAGACACTAGAGGGATCCAACACAATGCATAAGGTTTTGGGTAAACTCAAGGAGGAGAGATATACTCTCTCATCTTCAGCATCACCCATCTTCATCAGTCTTACTGTGCTGATAGATTTTTCTGCGTGGTTGGAGGATAGCATATTCATGATGGAGGATGGCTACTCCAAGGATTTTGATGAATAGAGGATTCTTCCTTCGAGGAAGGACCCTTTCATGCAATGGAATAGATGGACACCACTCATGCTTATATTGGCCAGGATCGGGATATTATTTGGAGGTGATAGTCTCCCATGGGAGGCTCATTTTCAGAGGTCCTTATTTCTATTTGAACATGAGAAGATACATGATGGCATGGAAGCAACTTGGAGGATGACTTTGGCATGAGGGGATGTCAAGGTAGAAGGAAACAACGTGATGGAGCACCATATTGCAGCATACCAGTGTTGGCTATGTGGAGGAATGATCCAGGATGGAGGGCTCAGCTTGGGTTGAGTATTCCCCAGGATCCTGATGCATGCATGATTCTTGATGACCAGGCTGGAGATGACTGATAAAAATTTTATGATATGGTCATCTAACACTATGGCAGATTCTTCTTGGCTAGAGCTTCTAGTCTCAAGAAGAAATTATTGCATGCAGCATATGAAGACTTCCTAGCTATACACTTGGATGCATACTTTGCCTTGCTAGAGGAGTTCACTTTGGAGGGAATTCATCATGGAATCTATTAGCATAGGGAGACATGCATATCCCACTTGATTATGGTGGACAGAACCTCACAACCACTTCCCTACTCATTGGAAATAGAGGGAAATTCTCAGTTGGACCATTTCAGCTCGAGAGCCCAAGTACAAATTGGAGAAGGTATAATCTCACATTTCGTATTGTACTTTCCTTCCTTGTTTGGGCAGCATGATGAGTCAAGAAGATTTTTTCCTTATTTCATAATGTAAAAGGATGTATATGTAGAATTTTGTAGCAAAATAATGGACCATCCTTATGGTGGTTTGTGGAGGGAGCCACATGCTCCTTGGTGTGCACCATTGGCACCAATTTATATTTTCATGTTCCTATCTTTTGAGATGTGTGTGACAGTGAAAAAGTGGCTGGGAAAGCACTTTTTATGTATATTTTTGATGCAGGAAAGAGGCTCACTGCGTTGGTCCCATGAGCGGAGCAGTGACCCATTCTCTAGTTGTCTTGTGATAGCTTGTTCTCATTGTATTATGCCACCTTGCATTTCTGATGCTTCTTTATTCACAGGGAGCACTATTTGGAGAGTGACTTATATGTTAGGACAACCCATTGGGAGCACTATTCTCCCGATTACACATGTTCTATATTGCAGGATATACCATGGGAAAACCATGATTGCCATATTATTACTTTTCTCTTCTTGTGGGGAAAACCACTTGGAGAATTTGAAGAGGCATTTCATGGCTGAATATTCTGATGGGGTAGCTTGGGCCACTCTCGGAGGCCATACCATTTCAGCCCAAGGAAAAATTCAACCCGATATGTACTACAGAGGGAGAGAAGAGATTATTGCGATGAAGTAGAAAAACTCTCCATTCAGCCCCATTCCATTACACAAAACCGGGGGAAAGATTTCCATTTGGATGATAGCATGGATGAGGGGATCACCCAGTAGTATTTTCACATGCATGTCATCACTCCCACCTTGAGAAGGCCATGACACAGCAAGGATATTTCCACCTACACCTTCTATCTTTCCGTAAGGTGCACCATTCCAGTTTGCATACTTGGGAGGAGGCATTAGAGGATAGTTATATTCTAGCATATCTTGAGTAGCAGTGGAGATTACTGATGAGGAGGCCACAAGAGAATAATGGGGAGAATTTTTTTTTCTCTCTATGCAGTTTCTTGAGGACAAGCAACATGTGGGAGGGGAGGACTGTAATGTTCACAATTTTAGCCTCAAGCTAAAATGGAACATTATGGTGGCATATTTTTATTTTGTTTAATAAAATGGGTAAGGAGACCCCTTAACCCCTTGGTGATAGAGAAATAATGCTCCTTATGATGAAGGAGGATAAATAAGTAGCTGAAATAAACACCTAATGGTGTGAACATGATGAGGATCACCTTGAGTTGGCCATCTTTGACCAAGTCAACAGCGCTGCCTTAGAGGGGTGGCTTGCTTTAGAAGACAATGCAATTTTTGGAGGGAAAGCATTCAAAAGTGAATGAAAACCCTAATTGTGTGACCTATGGTGAGAGAGAGTTCATTTTATTTATAAGAGAGAAGATAGAAGCTCATTTTTTCATGCTTTGATTCAGAAATTTCATAGTCAGGCCAAGGACTTGCACATTCGGGTTGTTCAGCAAAATTGCAGTGCTCTCGAGCACTGGGGGTGTTCCCGGGTGGGGATCCCCCACCTATTCCTCATGTGAGGAGAGGATTTGAGCTGCATTTTCTCATTCCAACATTCAACCAAGCTCACTCCTTCAATTGCAACGTTATTTCTGTAGCAAGATGGTGCTATGTTGCTGGGGTAGCAGCAGAGGAACTCATAGAGTCTTTCCTTACTTGATTTTTCAGTGGAGGAGTGATATCTTCATTGGAGGAGATGTAGAGAGGGCTCTTGGACCATATTTTAGCTCTATGGCATCAAGCTACTCATTCATCATCTCCCACTGCACAATCATTTGGAGAAACTGCGTTATTCCATGAGGGCAGTGTTGAGGGAGATTCCTGTGCTCATCAGGAGGAGTGCTTTTCAGTAAAAGGGGATCAGCTCCTTTTCCCTTGAGGTCATTATCAGAGGATGGAATCATCATTTCAGATCATACATAGCCTCATATTCATTTGGTTTTATTTTCAGTGATAATTTGTTTGTCACTATTGTATTTTATCTAGCATTTCTAGCAATCTCCCTGAGATTGGCTAGAAATACCATATTGAGCCCATTTTCCTCTCTTGGGCCATTTTCTTGTATCTTTCAGCTATATTATCATTTTTTATGTATTCAGCAGCCACATCTCTCATAGAGACTACACATTCACTGCTCTCCGGCATTTTTTGCAGCAGCAGCATCTCATGTATTACACTTCTTATTCATTGGAGGTTGGTTCTAAAAGCTTAAGGGCTTTGTTCCTCATGATATTTCTGTATAATATTGCTGATATTTTAATATAATGATGTCTGTAGTATTTACCCTCTCATGATACATTCATATTTTCATATTGATGTTTTGCATATTGTTGTAGCTCACTCTTTCAGCTGATTTGTGATGTACCTAGGGTGGGGACATCTATTTAACCCACCTAGATCTATTTGTTTCAGCTCTATTTCTACATTTAGAATCCATATTATATGTATACGAGGAGACCAACACTATAAAACATTTTATTTGCAAGTATTTCCTTATATAGCGTTCCCATGGGAGGCATTGCAGAAATTCCTTGAAGGGAATTATTAGCTTTTCACAAGTTCTATTGGTAGAGTCTGCTAGTGGGCCAGGTAGCCTCTAGATCTCATCCTTCCTTGTGAAGGTGACATATCCAGTAAATGCCCCTAACATTCAATCTATGAAATATTTCAGTGTTGATTTTTAATACTCCTGGAGTTGGAATATTGGAATATCTTAAGATATTCCCGATGAAGCAGAAAGTTCCAGGTTTGGAACATTACACAGAAAGATAGCTCATGTCTGAGGCGGGCATACCCACTCTTAGTGAAATAAAAGAATGTCTGCATATGAAGTATAGAGAGGATCCAATATGTATACAAGTATAGCTGAAATGTAAAGTACACAATGAATCATCTGATCACTGCATGGAAGTACAAGTCAAATCAAGGCCAAGTATCATGTATAGAAGACTGATCAATGATGGTACAATAGATATTTGATAAAAAAAGTGACATTTGAGTCTCCAAGTACCATTTCATAAGTGGTGTAACAAATGGTACAACACGCAACTCGGGAGCCAACATATAAGATGTTGTTGTGATGAAACTGCAACATATAAATATCAATGGTGTCACTGGCAGAAAATGGAAGCAGTTGTCAAAGTGAACCAAAGCATGCTAAGGCAAACCTGAGGTCTTCACCAATCACTATGGTACAATTCTACACAATGGGAATAAATGAGTTGAAGTTGACCATGTGAGAAATTTTTTGATTCTGGACATTGATGTATACCATTAACAAACATGAGACAACTCATAGATAATGATAATGAGTGTCAAGGTGCCCCAGTAAAATCTAGCAAGTGCGAATAAATGAGTTGAAGTCGAACACTTGAAAGAATCTATCGATCAGGAGGTAATGATGTGTCCTCACTGTCGATAGAAAAGAGTCTGCCACTAATGACTGCAAACCCTAAGGTACTGATAAAGAGAATCTAGACATTATTCCAAGATCAATGAGTCAGTTTTTATGGGAAAAGATCTGCTGGAAGGAAGGCATTAAGGCATCCCACATCAGTCCAGCGCGAGTGTAACTCGCAAGCCAAAATTTGGAAGGAACCAGATGAAGTAGAGTGAAGTAACCAACCCGAAGTAGGTTTTTGGCATGCACAAGATGAAGCTAGTGCATGGCAGAAACCCTTTGAACCAACCAATAATGAAAGCTGACAAAGAGGCGAGATATCCACCGATAGGGTCAAATGGAAATCAAGGTACTGCATGAATCGTAGGTTTGATAATGTAAGTTGACATTGAACACAAGGGAAACCACTTAGTCAAAGACCCATGATGATGATCAAATTTTGAGTACAAGGTCACCTATCAATGATGTAAATAGGGCCAGGGTGCGGCTCTAGGTTAACTCTCAGAGAAACATGTTGTAGTCGATAAGAGATAAACCCTCCGAAAAGAATTCAATAGGGACCTTCTCAAGCCAACACGATCAAAGGACCAAATATCTGATGTGATAGAACAAGATACTGACAAGCTCGAGAAGGCCAACTGAAAAATGAGTCAAGGGACACCACAGAAAGGTCGACTTAGGTTAAATTCTCCTTGAACAAAATCACGACTCATGTTTGACTATGGCAGGAAATGATAACTTTGTATAAGTTTGTCATGCAGGAAGCATAAGAAAACCCTACATATGATTGGAAGAGATAACCAACTGAGGGAGTACTGACTTATGAAACAAGGTTATGGCTTCTCCTAAGTCAAAAATTGAAACCATCCCAAATGGAGAAAAGACTTAGCTTTTTTTTTATTTTTTCAAGGGCGAAAAAACTGACACTGTAGCTTCCATCAAGTATGGAAGAAATATCCTGTTCCCACTCTTTTTCAAAATATTTAATTTTTTTTTCTTTTTCATATTCAAAGCCTGAAAAAGAGTAAAAGAATGTTATGATACAATGGATAGAAGGAGTGTTGTAAAATATATGCACTAGTTTCTGGGATAGGAACAATCCTATGCTCAATGCAAGGTGGAAAAAACTGGTAAGTGACACTCAGAGGAATGTTCCATCCATGGGTAAAGGTGTCAAGTTTTAAAAGCTAAGTGATTGCATGGCTAACTTGTACAGAAAGACATGGTCAAAAGATGGCTTAAACATTGAGTCCAAATGAAGCGGGCTAAAGGCCAGGATAAACAAGTAGTCAATATGCAATGCAGTAATACAACTCGACAACTTATGGGAGATTCTAGGGTAATGCCCAAAAAATGATAGCGAAGAAGAATAAGAATGAAGCTTCAATGCATAAGAAATGGAGGGAAAAAGAGGACTCTCGATCCTACAAGAATTGTAGCATGGGGGACAAATGCTAGCAAGGAACTAACTAGGAATCCCATTTAAAGGAAGGCTCTACCACCAAGTCATGATTAAAAAAAAATCGACGAGTGAAATGGATCAAGTACTCATGACATGATGGCATCGGCCCTATGGAAAGTGATCAGAATGGAGGTTAGTATGAAAAATGCAACGGAAAGTGGATTCCCTAACCTATATGCTAGTTTGAAATTAGATACCTGGCATGATAGGTCAGCAGTCATGGATCCGAAGAAAAACTAGAAAAATCTTGAATTCAACAATATGTACCTGAAAAATACCTTGCCCAACACTTACAAGCCAAATGGTTATACAACCTTAATGAAAATCTAAAAATAAGCATAAGGAAAATTTTCAAAAATTTTCAAATTCTGGGCATAGATAGACCATTTTACTCACATTTGGCTCATTTTCACATTGCTGAAGTGGAGAAGGAGCTTTTGCAGCAAAAGTTCCTTTTCTCAAAACTGGAGCAATCAGCCATCAAGTCGCACCCAATCAATCAAGTAAGCTCTGAACTCACCCTGATCATCAATTTCATTCCATTTCAAGGTAAAATTTTTGAAATTTGACCATAGGAAAGAGATTTTTTAATGAAACCCTCTGTTACATGGGTTCATGTGGATGAACCTCCGTATGATCTGCAACTGTGTATAAGAGAAGCTGCGTATGTGCAGAGAGAAAATTTAAAATATGAATTTAATACATGATTTAATGATTTTTTTTTTTATGTCTATTAGCTGGAGATAGCATGAACATAGTGCCATTGACAATGAAGTGATGGAAGAGGAAAATTCACTAAGTATTTTTTGCAATTGTGGATTGCTCAATTTTTTTTAAAATGCCAAATATGAAGAGCAATGTGTGGTTGCTTCAAATGTTGGTGAATTATTGCGAGCCGGAAGAGGGCCGCTTCATAATTTACCAGATGCCACTATGCATATAAGTGGAAGATATTTATCTCATCACTGGACTTTATCAGAGAGGAGATCCAGTATATTTACACGAAAAGCCTATTGGAGGGCTAACCGTGGAAAATTATGTTGAAGTCTACTGTGTAGAGGATGCACAAAAGGTAGGAACCCAGATTCCTATCAGAGATTTGAAGGATTTATATATGAAGATCCTTCTCTTGACCATTAGCAGAGTAGCAGGATCTGCTTCTCTACATTAGGCTTCGAGGACACGAATGAGTATAGCATTGGAATGTCTGATACATATATTTGATTGGTGCACAACATTAATGAGAAATATGAAGAAACAGTTAACATCAATCTAGAAAGAAAAGACCAAACATTCTAGGTATGGTACAATCTTGTTGACATTCTTCTTCGAGACGATCCTAGGGATTTGGCCCAAAATCATCTCAACAATCAATAGCTCGAGAGATCCAAGAATAGCCCTATGGGAAAATATGATGAAGATATTAGGGGGAAGTGAAGTTCCCCAGACCACTTGTGTTGGCTCGAGGGGTCTTGACCCAGGTTCGGAGGTTAAGGTTTGCCAACAAACCCCTATATTACTGGCCCTTTCAGATGTGACCTGCTTGCTCAGATCAAAGTCTGACCCGAAGTAGTATGGGTGGGTGTTGAAACTAGGTATCCACATCCTAAGAGAGGATAGGTAAGCCAAGCAGAGATGCGTCCGGATTTATAATGACCGGATCTCCTATGTCAGAACCGGATCTATAGATCTCCTTCGCATCCACATGCGCAAGGTAAAATACTCAACAAATCATATACTTCTAAAAGAGTAGTGCAACATTACAGTTATTCTTTGCATAAAACATAACAGAACAGACCTAGATGCAGAAGAAACACTTAACATAGTACTTTCACAACATAACACAAAATATGCATAACATAGCAGCTATCAAAGATTTGCATCAATAGTACAAATATATTCAGCTACACAATAACCTTTCTCATTCATTAACCCTTCAGTTCCTTCTTACAATACCCAATCCGTCTTGCACACACAGTAGTAGGGTCCGCACACAGTAGGACTTCGGATCTCCGCGCAGACAGCCAACAGGAGTCCTTTCCCCAAAATCCCAGATAGATCTACTAAGCCACAATTCACATCAAGATCTCATCATCTTCTTTCCTTATAATTCAAAATGTCCCTCTATTTATAAAAATATAGCCTAATATTTCCTATGGTCTGCAAACTATTATTTGTGGACTCTAGGTCTACCCTTTGACCCATTACAATGCTTTCAGGGTTTTGACCCACCCTAAAACCCTTGTGCTAGACTAATTATACACAAAAATATGAAAAAATTGACCAGTTTCGTAGCTTGCAGGAGACACTGTTCCGAAAGTCCCCCAACACAATCTTGTGACTCATCTCGAGTCACTGTGGTGGTACAATCTCGACCTACGCACATAGGGAATTGATGGCTGCGATCAGCGGAGGTAATAATTCTTAACTTTGAGCAGCAGCACTTTGTGTGATGTCTACAAGCTTCTAGGAGGTCGGTCCTTCATTTTCTGTGGTAAACCGCTGTAATATCTAGTTGAGTTGCTTGATCGCGCAATTGGTATCCTCTGATAGCTAGAGGGCGGCGTCTGCCCATGGCTTCAAGCATTTTGTGATGGCATGCTTCATTCGTCGAAGATCCTCAATCATATCTTGGAGTGTGTTGTTAGTCTTCAAGCATGCCAAATGCTGTGCAAGGACTAAGGAGGGCAAGGTAGCTTCGACCTAATCGAAAGTAGCTTCCTTCTGTCATAAGTCCTCTTTGATGTTCTGAATAACCGGGTTGAACTATATTGTTGTCTAGAGCTGCATGGAAGACTCGAGAAACTGAGTACCCTTGGTAAGTTGTCCCATAATGATGTCCATGGCTTTTGTTACTAGCGTAGCATGCTGGGCTCGTACCTCCAGAGGTGTGGCAGCTATAATTGGGCTTGTAATGCGGTGATTTGCTGGTCCATTTGGGTCTTGAGGGTTTGTATTTTGGTTCTAGATGCCTTTAGTGCTGCAACCAAGCCTTCTACTGTAGCCTAGAGGAGAGTTGTAGCTGAGAGATCATCTAGGTACTTTGTATTGAGCTGGTGGACCATTGTTTTGAGTTGTGCCATATGCAAGATAGCAAGGGAGACGTTTACGATCTGCCATGCGGTGATCAGCATGGCCACATTGAGTTGTTGCTGTGTGGTCTGATCACAATGATGGACCTCTTGAAGCACGATAGTGTGGAAACCCTATAGCACATTGCGGGGCAGCTTTTCCAAGTCCAATTGTAGTCCCATATCCAATGGAAGGTGGGTGCCAACCAGGATAGTTCTAGGCAATGAATAAACATGGCTTTCGTTTGCAGTTAGCTTGGTACTACCGGTACAGTGTAGTGTAACCATATTTTCCAAAGGTCTCGAAGTTCAACCAGCATGGCGTTGATTGCAACCTTTTTTTGTGCTTCTATGGTTACCCATTGATTTCCTGACCTTGGATGAAGCATCCATGCTGCTTGTGCATCCTGAATTATAGTGAAGTAGGGTGTGTTGTAATGTGATTCAGGTGCAACCTAAACAACTTGTCAACCGTGTGCACCCCGTCTAGTTCTAAGTTTAGAATAGTTAAGGGATCATCCTTTCCTTCCGTTGGGTCAAGGCTGCAGTATTCAACCATGTGTGGTACCTGTGTTACCCATGATTCAAATGCGATGGATAGGCATGGGCTACCTTGAGTCAAGGTTTCAGTGTTCTGCAGAGCTGCGTCGAGTGCTCTTATGCCATCCACCATCCTAAATGTTTGCAGAAACTCATCCCATAAAGTCTCCCAATGGCGAGTGCAGTGATGGAGCTCCACGTCTAAATACCATGCAGCTGCACGTGGTCCAAGAGCATGGATAAATAGGTGGACCTGTTCATTTATGGTTCTGTCACACCACTACGTCTCCCATGCGAGAAAATATTTGTGTGGATCTTCTGATCCAAGGAACTTTTTGATCTGTGTCATAGCTGGAGCTTCAAATTGCAGGATCATCTTATCCCAATATTCCTCCCAGTTGTGGAATAACTTCTCATGCGTATCCCACCAGCACGTAGGTGTTCTGCGTAGGGCTAGCTTAAGGGCCCATAGCCTACGTCCCTTGGGAAATTCTACTTCAAATGTGCATAAACATTCCTTAATTTTACCCAAATCCCCAAAGTAGGGCATGTTTCTTACCTCGGAGGAGATGTAGCAGAAGTTCTTTGTGACCTGAAGACATCGTAGCACCGAAACCTCATGCATCTAGCCTTGCCAATTCTCTAGTTCCCCATCAGAGTCATAAAAGCATTCACTGTCTTTTTCCTAGTAGAGAAATCCTTCCACTGTGGGGTTAATCCAATCTTTTTCATGCGTTGTCAACTTGTAAATGTGATCAACTTCCTCCTTATCGTGCGCTGGTTCTGTATACCGCACACGTTTCGTGGGATCCAACAGTACTATTACTCATGTACCGTTATTTTCAAACACCATGCTTCAATTTTTGAGATTGACAACACCCCCCATGTCTATAGCCCAGTCCAGTCCTAGGAGCGCAGGGTAGGGGTCCGCATCTTCTACGATTTCTATTACCTCAAAGTCAGCTTGGGCCTTTACTCCTGCGATATCTACCATGATTTTTGGTAGCCTTCCTAGAGGGATGATCTTCTATCGATTCGCCATGCATAGCTGGATGGTGGACCATTCCAAATTAGGTTCTCCCATTTGTTGCCATGTTTGTTTAGGTAACATGTTCGCATCTAATTTGAGGTCCAGAATAACCTGATCCATCTCGTAGTCACCAATTTTCACAGTCAACCACATTTCTCTTTTGATGCCTTTTTTATACCGGTATAGTTTGTGTATATCCTTGGTTCCTAGGGTTAGATCGGGCCACGCTGCGCAGCTGTTCATTAATGCCTGAAGATTCTCTACAGCCTTTGGGTTACGTAGTAGCTTCATACATGCCTGCAGGAAGGGCTTGACCCCCTCATCTGTCTTGGGGTGTGTCGATACCTACACAGTAGCTGCTTCTTCCTTAGTGAAGCCTTAGCTAGCTATGGCCATTTTTTCTTGTCCCTTTTGCATGTTTGATCCTTCTTGATGGGTCAGAGGATCCATGGCAGCCTCTTCCTTTGGTCCCCAGATGGCCATCCCACTGCGTGTTATGAATTTCACACTTGGGTCCATGTTCCTTATCTCGGCTTTAACACTCTGCACATTTTGCGTAGGGGTGGGTTGCTTGTCCTATATTTTTTCTATTAATATTGGGGAATCTTCAATCACATGGTCCAGCTATATGCAATATCGGCAAGATTGACATGTAGGATTTGGGAAGTCCCTAGAAAAGTGCCCTGCTTCTCCGCAATTATAGCAGACTAGTTGTCTGCATCCTCGACCTGTGCTTCCTCCCCGACCTCCTCCCCTGCCCCTTGCTGGCGAGGCACTAAAGTTCATGGGAGATCTAGGTGACGAAGTGTCTGATTATACCCTATACAATTTTCCTCGATCTATCATCAGATCATAAGTTCGATAATTCAGCTCATCATTTCCTACCGATCGGCAGAACCTGTACCACTGTTGCTTCAGTTCTAGGACATACACTCCTAACCGGGGGCAATGGTTCGTATCGTGTAGCCCTACGATGTGGCAGTCATCGCACCATAACTCAGATCCACTTGAGCCTGGACGCACTAGGTTAGGTTCTCCTGCCTATATTTAATGTTTCAATAGTGGGCACTAATCCTTCGTATGGCCAGATACCTAACATAATATGCACCATATATCTGTGATGGCTCATTTTCCTCGTCCCTTTCACAGGTTCTGAATTTCCATGTGCATAGCTCTGAGTTGCTCCAGAATTTTCTATACTCCTAACAAAGTATCTTTTCTGGGGGAAGCTTCTAGTTTCATAGCGACTTCCACAGCCTTTTCCTGCAACTTAAAGGTTTGGTGAATTATTGGTATGCGCAGGTGAGGCAACATCATAGCGATGAACCATTCCATATGTTTTCGATCATCATACTCAAATGCTCCTTCCTTGATTACTTTCTTTATTTTTTTATCATCCTCCCATATAGACTCAGACGCTCCTTGCTTGAAGTCCTTCACATCTACTACTAACTGAGAGTAAGATTTTGGCTTTTAGAACTGTTGCTTCATAGCATCCTTAATATCTTGAATATATGCATTCATGTTCTGAGATATGTGTCGCATATACCTCCAAAGCTCTTTCTTCGAAGGCCAGGGATAATTGCACCCTCTTCACTGTATCGCTTGCCACATTCTACGCAGTCCATAGGGAATCTGCAACAAACCAAAATTGGTCCATATCCTCATCTCCCACCCCCTTGAAGGTATGTCTAATAGTATTTACCACTTTCTGTCATGATCTCATCTAGATCCGAGGTCATTCACTTGGTGTGACTACACAAAATACTCTTCTTGCACAGTAATATCTTAATCAGCAGGGGTAAACCTTTAAATAATATCTGCTCTACTTTGGAGTAGGAGACAAACTGATGAATGGAAAATTCTGTCACAAACCCTCCTAGCACATTATCCACCCAGTGATCCACCTTGCAAGTGATGATATTATCAATCCTTTCCAGCTGCTGGATCAGCCCTGGAGTCTATTGAGTGACTCTTTCATCCATCAAACACTTCTGGAACTCTACAAGCCTTGCCAGCCACTCCTGAAGCTCAATTGCAAATGTCATAATGAAAATTTTGTATCTTTCCATAAAAATTTACCTGTCTTTCCAATTTTCCGTCACTAACCTCGTGCTATGATTCTCTTTTATCGCAAATTCCTGAATCGAATTTTCAAACCACTCTTCAATTTCCTTCCTCTCGGGCTTCCAGTACTCTCTTGTCATTACCCAATCCCTCTCTAGAAAATTCTCCCAGTCCCGACAATGGAACCATTTGTTGGCTCCAGGGGTCCTGACTCAGGTTTGGAGGTTAAGGTTTGCCAACAAACCCCTATACTACTATCCCTTTCAGCGGTGACCTACTTGCGCAGATCAAAGTCTCACCCGAAGCAATATCGGTGGGTGTTGGAACCAGGTTTCTACACCCTGAGATAGGATAGGTAAGCCAAGAAGAGTTTCATCTGGCTTTATAATGACCAGATCGCCTATCTTAGAACCAAATCTATAGATCTCCTTCACATCCACGTGTGCAAGGTCAACTACACATACTATACTCAACAAATCATATACTTCTAAAATAATAATGCAGCATTATAGTTTTTCTTTGCATAAAACATAACAGAATAGACCTAGATGCAGAAGAAAAACTTAACACAGTACTTTCGCAACTTAACACAGAATACGCATAACACAAGAGGTATCAAATATTTGCATCAATAGTACAAATATATTCATCTATGCAACAAACTTTCTCATTCATTAACCCTTCAGTTCCTTCTTACAATACCCAGCCCAATATACGCACACAACAGTAGGGTCCGCACACAACAGGACTTGGGATCTCTGCACACATAGTCATTAGGAGTCCTTTCCCCAAAAACCCAAACAGATCTACTAAGCCACAATTCGCATCAAGATCTCATCATCTTCTTGCCTTATAATTAAAAATGTCCCTTTATTTATAACAATCTAGCCTAATCTTTCCTATGGTCCGTAAACCGTGGTTTTTGGACTCTAGGTCTACCCTTTTACCCATTACAATGCTTTCAGGGTTTTGACCCACCGAAAACCCCTATGCTAGACTAATTATACACAAAAATATGCAAAATTGGACCAGTTTCGTAGCTTGCAGGAGACCCTGTTCCAACAACTTGGGATGATGAGTTCTTCCAATAGTGTGAGGAACAAGTCATCACAGTGGAAGATTATCCCTATGCTGGGATGGACTTTTGTGCTGATCCAGATCTACTCCTACCACCTAGTGCAACATGGGGCGCAATTGGTGAGATTGCAAGTTGATTTTTGATTATGTGATTTTTTAATGATTTTTTCAAAGTATTATAATGAAAAAATGTTTTTGATTGGAAAAAAATGACTTACAAAATTATGATGATCATGATGCAGACATGGGACCAGTCAAGCCTGAGGGATACCCAAGGCATAAGCACCGCAGAGGTGAGGCAGATGCAGAAGACCCTGATAGAACACTCCATGCCATCAAGAGGAACTTGGAGAGTTTGACTCGCCAAGTGCCTATGGCTACGATAGAGGACCTACCAGAGGCTATCTAGAGATTGGTAGTCAGAGTACCATGAGACTGGGTGTAGTTATTCCATCGGGTAGCGACTGCTATCGTGTTTTATAGGAACATGAATTTTGGGAAAGGACCTCACGAGTAGATTTACAGAGATGATCAGATGACTGTAATATTTTTTGATGATAGACATGATCGCAGGCATAAGCACTAATTTTGTAGGACATGGTGGTCTATATTTTGTATATTTTTGAACACTCTGACTATATATATACATAGAAATTTATATGATGTGAAGACTCAAATGTATAAAAAATGTATGATGTATTTGATATATTGTTTAAAGTATTGAATGATGAATATGCCAATTAATTGCTTGATAAGCTAATAAGTCTGCCATCCAATTGTCAGCTCGAGGAATATGAATGAATGTTATAAATTGAAATGATCTTTGTAACAATCGTACCCTAAAAAACAATTGATGCAAAAATGGGTCTTGGACCTGATTTGTGTTGTTCAACTGCGAAACTCCCAGCCACGAATCCAAGAAAACTAATAATGAATCAATGCCCAAGGATATTGCCTCTGACAGTAGATTAATCACTGCACTTTATTCTACTACGTTTTTCGAAGCAGGAACAATGTAGACACCTCTTGACACTAACAACTGATTGGATGGATAATTGAGTACCCAAGCCGCATAAGCTAAGTTCTGGGTATGTCTACTAGCGCCATCGACAAAACCAAAATGAAACATGACATCCAATAACACCTACCAAAGCAATTCAAATTCATCAAAATCACATCACCAAATCAAAAACTTAGATATGTACAAAAACAAAAAATATATACAACAAAGAAAGATGCTAGGCCGAAGCCTAGGCATAATACTTTTTCAAATAGAGCTCATTTATGGGCTCTGCCAACTCATTCCCATAAAAATAAATGAAGGCATAAGCACCTTTCTTTAGAGCCTTTTTAACGATGAAGGGGCCATACCACATGGATTTAAACTTCCCTACCCCGAAGGCATCCTTCTCTTGAGCATAAACCAATACAAGGTCACGTTCACAAAATACCCTAGGTTTGACCACCTTATCATACTAGACTTTTACATGTTTCTTATGTGCCTTATTCATCGTAGCTGCATCTCGATGCTGCTTGTCAAGATGTTCTAGATGAAGAAGGCAATCTTCGATACTAGAAGTTTCCAGAAGCAACTCAACAACTAGCTTAAGAGAGGGAATTTCACACTCAATCAGAAATATAGATTCCAACCCATAAGGCAGTTGAAATGGAGTAAAACCAGTTGCAGTTTTGACTAAAATCCATTATGCCTAGAGTGCAAGATTTTAATACCCCAAAAGAGGGGAAATCTACAACTTTGGGAATAGCTTAAGATATTCCAAACTTAAGCTACAACAATATGTAAAACACCTCCTGTGGAGCAGCAATGAATACATTAACACATAAAATGCCAGGAGAATCAAATATCCATCATCTCATATTATAGCAGCATAAGATAAACAAATCCATGAGGAATAGTCACTCAACAAGGTGCTGCAAAACCTCATGGGAAATGTACATGAGAATATGAAGAATTCTGCGACATGAATAAAGCCCTAGGTTATGACTACACAATCCTTGTAGGAGAACTACTGCAAAATCGTAATGATACAAAGATATGACAATATGAGTTTAGAAGTTAAAGCGGGGGGAGAATTATCAACCCCCTAAAGAAATACATCAATCTCATGATTACCACAATAAGTGCATGCATGAAATTACAATACGCGCAGTTGTCACATGCTATAACTCATAAATCAAATAGAAGGAGAGGGCTGAATATGATCGGCAATCTGAGATAGCCTCCTCTAATGGATTTCTGTGCTTTTAAAGGTCGTATCCTTTCACCGCATTTCTCCGTTCAATCTTTTTATAGTCCCCTAACGCAACACACTCATGACATTAACAGAAAACTAAGAGTGACATCGCCTATGTAAATCGGAAAATGTTGGCCCGATGCTAAGATATGAAAATCTACCCAGAACACTCCCTAAACAAGATTCCTAAAATGAAATAGAGATTCTCTCCTTTGAAACAATTCCTCGAGGATGTTGTGGGAATCCTCCAAAGAAGACGAACAACAACCCAACCACCAATGGAGATCAAAGGTAGCTAAATGAAATTTTCATTCCCATGCCTGACATGTGGATAATGAATTATGAACTCTCAGATAGTATATGCTGAGAGAGAAATCCATAGGAATTCCCAAAGAATCCCCACAGCAAAGAAGATGCTCCAAGTCTAGACATACATGGGAATATGTAATTCATAACATGACAAAAAATGGTTGCCTTGCCCTCCTCTTATACAATTGTGAGCTCCCTCTCCATGGGCCACACTCATTAGGGTTTTCATTCTCAAGGAATCTTCCCTCCTCTTTCTCTACACTTTCCAACAATGTGCTCTCCACCTTATGCTACTGTTTTGTTTGACTTGGTCAAAGCTGACCTAGTCATGTTGCAAAAGCCCCTTTTCACACATGGAGGTATGAAATCAAGCTCCAAAAGTGATTCCCCTTCATGCTGAGAGGATTTTTATTCCCTATAGATAAAATGAATGGGTCTCCTACCCATTTTATTCACCTCCTAAGTGTAAATGTCAAAAATTAATATTCCACAAAATTTTGGAATATTACAAGGATACAACATAATATGCCAATTGGATCTAGCTTTATCAATTGTCCGTTGAAGAATTGTCTTCAAGGATTTTTTCATGGCTTCAAATTTCCCAATGGCTTGAGGATAATAAGGAGACAAGTTCTCCTGCCAGAAACCCAATTTCAAAGCCAATTCAGCCATCATGTTGATCTGAAAGTGACTGCCATGTTCAGTGACAATCTCTTTGCGAATACCGAAGCGAGGAATGACTTGATTGAATAGGAAAAGACCTGTTGTCTCACCGTCATTTCAAAAAGTAAGCATAGCTTCAACCCACTTGGTGAAGTAGTCTACAACTACGATAATGTACTCATGACCTTTAGCCGAAGGCAGGTTACAAGTAGTAAAATCAATACCCCACTTTGTAAAGGGTCCGAAAGTAATGATAGGAAACAGTAGAGCTGGATGAGCATGCATCTTACGAGTATAAAATTGACATGGATGATACTTCTTGACTGATTCCATACAATCTTTGAAAATCTAAGGCCAGAAGTATCCTGCACGCAAGATATTTTGGGTTGTAGCAAGCCCAGATAAGTGACCACCACAAGCTCCACTATGGAAATCATTATTTTTTCCTCTTTTAATCCCTGGAGTAATGTTTATAATGGTCAAAAATTTCCATGGCCACATCCTACTCCTTCTTCAACACAATTTCCTTCACCATGGAACCAGTGGTCTTCCCCTCCTTCAATGCAATATCCTCCATAGGAATCTTATCCTTGGAGTCAGAATTGGAGAGGTAATGGCCAAGGTCCAGCACCCTCTGCACTATGAATGTAGTAGAAGTTACAACTACCTCCTCCTCAAACTCCTGCACCTCATGTTCAACCCCAATTATCTATGCAACCTAACCCCAATTCGAATAATAAGGCAACTCATAGCATAGACTCCCCAGTTACTTTCTAGACTTATCTTATCACTCCTATCGGGCTTAATGAGGTTCAACTTCGATCGAGAAAAGTAATCTGACCATAACATACTACCATCATTACCGAGGAAGAATGTGATTCGCTTCGAAAGGATATAGTCCATTGTCAAATAGTTGTTACACCTGTAACAGCTGATACAACACCTGATATTACACCTGTAGCATCCAAATTGGGAAAGCCTGTTGTTTCTACCTCAGCCAACCTGAGCATTGCTGGTGCATCTGTGACAATTGACTTAGTTGTTAGGGTTCAGGATCCTCCATACCCTCAAATATTAATTGAAAATGGGCCAGCCACACAAACTGAATCTGAATTCATCAAGGAATTATAGAATTTGTATGTGTGGATTCCACTGTTACAGTATCTTAAGTAAGTACCTATCTATGCCAAAACAGTGATAAATATGTGTGCCAGAAAGCCTGGAAAGAAACTGAAAGACTTTGCTACTATCCATGTTATAGGGAAACTGTACGAACTAGTGAATCATTAGCCTTTGCTATCTAAATATAATTACCCATGGAATCCTACAGTGACTGTCCATATTGATTACCAGCCCATAACTAACACTCTAATTGATTTAGGGGCGGCCATTAATGCAATGAAAAAATATTTTCTTATCTCCATAGGACATCTAGATTCAGACCTACATCTATAGTGCTCGAATTAGCAGATAGATCATGTGTCAAGCCTGAGGAAATGATAGAAGATGTGGTGGTCACTATATCTTATTGGAATTATTTGGCTAATTTTCGCATTTTACAAACTAAATCATACTTGGGGGGTCATCCTTTAATCCTGGGGAGACCATGGCTAGCCATTGCAAACTCTAGCCATAATATAAATAATCTCACTGCTATTGTAGGGAAACATTTGAGGCCTTACTATACCCCCCTATTATATTCTTGTTCTACACTATTCTTATTAGACACAAAACAAAACCCAACATATATTATTTAGTTATTCAAACCCTTATGGCTAGGACCCATAAAGAAAAATGATTTTTTATATGCATTATAGATTGTAAACTAGCACATTATAATAGAAAAAAAATCCTATTGCAACGAATATTCCCATCGGAGACAACCATCGGACGGAGCTTACCACTTCACTGTGCTCTTTGTATTTAGATATGCTCCTAGGAGTGAGCCTAGAACCACAGGAGAGAATGTGGTCACATAAATTACTCTGCTATACCTTGAGGATGACAGGCTGTTAGTTACAACTCATATCACTGGGGAAACCCATGAATCAGAGCGACACCTAGAGCAAGAGATATCTCCTCTTACTAAATGATACAATGTTTTATTATTAATGAATAAGCCTAATCTATTTTACCCATGTATTGAAACCATAGCCATATATGATCCAGATTTATGCAGGAACGCAACATAATGCACATATAACCATAAATACATAGATGCAGTGGAAATAATGCTTCCTTTTATTAAAATCAAATTACTGAAATATGCATACATACAGGGCACTGGCAGCTTATCTCTACAAAGAGATGTGGCAGCTACAGGACTTTGAACTGTGTTGCAATATAGCCATAATATAAATAAATAGCTAGCATGTTGGTAGGCTTATCTCTGATAAGAGATGTGGCGGCTACCAGCCTCTGAACTGTGTTACAATGAGACACAATGGAAATGAGCGACAAAGGCACTAGTTGTGTATCTCTGAGATGAGATGTGACAGCTACAGGCCCCTCCATTATGTTACAATGAGGCTCACAGGCCCATTTATTGTTGAGAAACAATGTAAAACCCGAAATTTCCAAAAACCTAGCCCTAGTAGATGAGGCACCAAAATTGTGGGTCTCGTTTGGGTAAATTGGTGTTTTAAATTCCCAGAGACGTAAATTTTCCATCTGACCTATTTTTGACGTACTCAATAGCTCATTAGAAATATATATCTGAGGAAAAAAAAAATTCATGCATAAGTTGATTTTGCTACTAGTTTTCCCCAAAAAACGTCGTTTAGGGCCTCAAAACGGCTCCAGAAGTTCAGGACCCAAAAAAATACTAAAAATAGTAAGTTGTGCTACAACTTAAAAAATGAAAGAACTAATGGTAGGGGTTTAAATTTAATAGGCTAGTGGCTACCAATATCCACCTGGATCATTAAGGCCCCAAAACGGCCCCAGGAGTGTAGGACCCGAAAACCTACTAAAAATAGTAAGCTGCTGGAGTGAAGAGCTGGAAGAGTTGATGGTTCAGGTCCAAATGGAATAGTCGGGTGGCCACCAATATCCACTTGGATCATTCATCCCTCATTACGAAGCAATGGTTCCCATTGCGTTAAGTTCCTCCATGGCGGGGGGGAATTCTGCTAAACTTGGCATTGGATTTGTCTAGGATGTGGTGGACATGTCGGATGTAGATGTGCTATAGGTGGGTAGCCGTTGAAGAATTTGGAAAAAATTATCCACCATCACGTTCCTCTATTTCTCAAGGGCCTCTTCGCATAATAATTTGATAGGATCTCCTAGTCCCTTGTGTTTCTTTCCTTCCACCATGGGGGGTCATCGGGCTTTGCGAGGCTGATCTTGCGACGGGTCAACTAGATTGAGCCTGAACTCTTTATACCCTGACTGTGTTGGGGAGATGCAAATAAAAATAGAGAAAGAGAAGATTTCCTTGAACCCACTAATCCATATTTATGCAGGAATGCAACATAATACACATATAACTATAAACATAGAGATGTAGCAGAAATAATGCTTCCTTTTATTAAAATCAAATTACTAAAATATGCTTACAGTCAGGGCACTGGTAGCTTATATTTGAGAAGAGATATGGGATCTACAAGCCTCTGAACTATGTTACAATACAACCATAATAGAAATAAACAGCTAGGGCACTGGTAGGCTTATCTTTGAGAAGAGATGTGGCAGCTACAGGCCTCTTAATTGTGTTACCATGAGACATAATGGAAATGAGCAGTGAAGGAACTGGTGGCGTATCTCTGAGAAGAGATGTGACGGCTACAGGCCCCTCCACTGTGTTACAAGGAGGCTCGAAGGCCCATTTATTGTTGAGAAACAATGTAAAACCCGAAACATCCAAAAACCTAACCCTAGGAGATGAACTGCCAAAACTGTGGGTCCTATTTGGGTAAATTGGTGTTTCAACTTCCCGGGGATGTAAATTTGGCATCCGATCACCATTTTATGCCCTCAATAGATTTTTATAAAAATGTATCCAAGGATTATAATTTTAGATGTGAGAAACATCGATCCATAAATTGATGTTACTCTCAGTTTTCCCAAAAAACATTGTTTAGGGCCTTAAAATGGCTCCGGAATTTCAGGACTGAAAAAAATACTAAAAATAGTAAGTCATGCTACAACTTAAAAACTAAAAGAACTGATGGTGGGAGTTCAAATGGAATATGTGGGTGGCCACCAATATCCACCTGGATCATTAAGGCCCCAAAATGGCTTCGGGAGTGTAGGACTCGAAAACTTGCTAAAAATAGTAAGATGTTGGAAGTGAAGAACTGAAAGAGTTAATGGTGTGGGTCCAAGTGGAATAGGTGGGTGGCCACCGATATCCACTTGGATCAATGTAGGAAACCCATATAGAAATTAATATAGCAGGGAGGACATTCACATGGAATGAAAACTTTGGACTTTGACAAAGAACTATGCTACTATCTATATGTGTGTTATGTCCCTATATTACTAGTTATATAGTTTCTTATTGTTGTTAGTGTAACCCCCTTATTGCTATTATTGTACCCCTGTAACCCCCATATTGTTACTATTGTGCCCTTAAATTATTATTGTTAGGTTAGCTAGGATTACATTGTGGCCCCATGGACTCCTATATATAGAAAGGAGGTTTTGTAATTTGTATCATCCAAGAATTTTTCATTCATGTAATGTATTGGAGGTTTCCCCCTCAAAGTGGCTTATTTATAAGGCATTGATATCTCTTTTCTTCTATTATTGGAGCTAGTTTCACAACATTTGGTATCAGAGTAAATAGTCACAGAAACAATAATTCGATAGCTACAAAATTGATCAATTTCAGAGTATCTCATCAAGTGGAAGAACTTACCCACTGAATATTCTACATGGGAGGATGAGAATTTTATACACAAGCACCCAAAGCTACTCAAGCGTTGAGGACAACACTTGTTTGAAGGAGAGGGGCATTTTAGGTCCCTATATTCCTAGTATAGTCACTTATTTTTGTTAGTGTAACCCCCTTATTGTTATTATTGTACCCCTGTAACCCCCATATTGTTACTATTGTGCCCTTAAATTATTATTGTTAGGTCGGCTAACATTACATTGTGGCCCCACTAGGACTACATTGTGGCCCCATGGACTCCTATATATAGAAAGGAAGTTTTGTAATTTGTATCATCCAAGAATTGTTCATTCGTGTAATGTATTGGAGGTTGCCCCCTCGAAGTGGCTTATTTCTAAGGTGTTGATATCTCTTTTCTTCTATTATTGGAGATGGTTTCCCAACAATGTGGCTCGTGTTATGTGTGTTTGGATTGTAGTGCAATTCCATTTTTGGGTGTGTTCCCTAGGGTTTTTTCCTTTAGGTGTAATATTTTGTGGATTTCTATCACTAGTGTTATATAACTTTAAACCAATAATGAAATAACTCACTTCCTATGAATTCTAAGGGACAATGGCAGGCGCACAAGAGCCCCAATCAGTAGGAACCCAAAACTAAATCTCAACCATTTCCCCATATGGTAACACTAGGGAGCCCAATATGTCTAGGGAGGACCCCTACAAGCCACACCGAGGACATCAGACCCATCCTAATACCCATTGATTACATGAAGTCCATCGTACAAACCCATATAAAGGTAGCTGATCACAAGAAGTAGCTCGTGCCTAAAATCATCGATTCTCATCCCATGAGAAAACCCCACATAATTGAGAACAAAATCCAATTCAAGTATCAATAAAATCTAAGAAATTAATTACTAGCTCCGAAATGAAGTCAATTAATATCTGCAGAATCAATTAAATCAATATGAGATCAGTCTGACTTGCTGCAGCTTGCTCAATTCAACCTATATGATATTGTTTAGTACAAGTCTCCATAGCTCCCCAATGAAGTGGATCGTTCCACCTCGAAGGGAAATATGTGAGCTACAAAATATTCATGAGTGAAAAGGTGGATTCGTGGGAACATACCAAATCCGAATCATATAGTGTTGATCGTTTCCAATCCTTTTGTAGATATGCCAAAACAATTTTGGATATTTTACTATATGATCACTATCCAGGATGCTTGACACATTACACCTTTTGAGCTTCACACCCTAAGCCCTTTATGCTTAGGTATTCTTGATCATAATACCTGATAGAACACCTTTATTAATATGATTTTCTTCTATGTAGCATCCTATGAAATAAGTCGAGATGGTTCCTTTCCTGATGAAGGAAGCTCCACCCGCAAGCTACACCCCTGCACTACACACCTTCGGAGTAAGGGTGTACCTCTTTCATTGCCATGGGATGGCTCTTTAGGAGGTTCAAGACGCAACTTAGACATTAAGCTTTCTCAACTCCATCTTCTATTTCTTCCTTATGGTATCTCGTAAAAGGCCTTCTCGTACTTTTGGATAGTCTCCTTTCAATCCACATGGAGGCACTTAGAAAATAATTCAAAGTAAATAACTCTCATTTGATTGATAGGAAAGAGGGGCCTATAATCAATGCATATTGTGGGCCAGTTGGTAATAGAAAGAGACATATTAAAAGACACAACTTAGATAACCGAATATTTTTTCCACTGCTCCTCATTCTCTGTGTCTACCAAAATACTAATAAAACCTAACCAGAAACGTCCCCTTAATTTTCTCCACTGGAAGTAAAGGTGTTATTATTTTTTCAATGAGCATCAAGTCATAGCCCAAAAAGGGAAGTCTCTTTATGGGTGTGATGATCTAATGGAAAATCCCAAAGACAGAATTTTCGTAGAAAAAGAAAGGTAGTATGGACCTTCTAGTTTTGGATAGAGGAAACAAGCCTTCAAGGTCATTCCTCAGGACTCAAAAGGTGGTGCAAGGTATTCCTAACTCATTTAGGTGTTTTTGGTGGAGAATGGACCCATTTCGAAGTGGAGGTGAGTGGGCCTGTGATTCGATCTAGAAGAAGCCAATAGGGAATAAATGGTTGTTCGGTGAGACCACATGCATAGTATATAGATTCGACAAGAAAGGAGCAGAAACAATCGCATGCAGTGCGGACCCTTTAGTATTGAAAGTTGCTACCCATTTGCTACAGATACATAAAGGGTACTGATCCAAGATGAAAATGCATACAAAAGGCTTTAGTTTTTATCTTCGTATGAATTATTCCCAAAGTATAATTGGTTCTATTTCTCTACCCTGATTAGAGCATTCACTCAATGGCTCACATTAGGTGCTTGCCAAGAAGGCATAGGGGAAAACATTGAGGGTTGGAGCTAACCTTATTCATATTTGATGCTAACCTCATTCCTACTCATTTTTTGCTAAGGTCCCTATTGGATACTAACCTTGTTCCTCTTGGTTTTCTTCTTAGTTGCTCGGCATAATCGAGTTGTGCGCCTCCACTTTTCATACCTCGTGCTCTTTAGTGGGGGTTTCCTCAAACCATGGACCTCTTGATAATAAGACCCAAGGACATATTCTATTTATATATGATTGAGTCCCTCATTCTTGAGCTTCCCATATGGTTCCTTGTGCACCTGGTTTATCACCCTCATCAAGTATTATGTTTTGAATATTTATTTTTTTAGGATTTTGTTTTTTATTATTACATTGTTTTAAGTTGTATGCTTTTTTTTTTAACTTTTTTTTTCCTAAAATTGTATCTAAATATTTTTTTGGGAAAAAAGGAAAAAAAAAATCAAATGTCATCATCTTTGGATAAAAAATTTGTAAAAATTTCTATTTTTCCATCTTTTTTTTTTAAATTTTTTCATAAAAATGTTTTATTTAACATGTCATTTTTTGTGAAAAGGTCCTAAAATATGTATTTTTTTAATTATATCTATATGAAAAATGTGTATTTTTGTTGAATATTTAAAATTATTATTTCATGGAGACAAATATTTTGTGTATTGAAGTATTAATTAATTATATATAAATATATAAAAAATTGTAAAATTCTTTCGATAATAATCACATGCAATGGAAGAATTGCATGTGATTATTACCGAAAGAATTTTACAAATTTATATGATGAATCACAGAAGCTTAGATTCCAAAAATATATAAAAATTATTAATCCAAAAAATATTAATGTTATTTTTTTTTAACTTTGCAAAAAAAATAAAAAATCTCATTTTCAAAAAAGCATTGTGAAGAGAAACAAGAAACACATGTTGGGAAAACCTTTAAAAAACAAGTATATTATGAGGAAAAGCACAAAATAAAATGAAAAAAGTCTTAGAAAAAAATATATGAATTGAAATAAGTTATTTAAATGCAAAAAAATATTGATCAAGCTTTACCACTAGCATAAGCTTAGATGCATTAAAAGGCATGATAGGGGTTGGAATGACTTTAGAAATTTCCTGCATTATGAAAACATAAATTGGCATAATATAATAAGTAACATAAGACAATTGATCCTATAAAACATGATATTCAAGATTACCTCATGCACCATCATAGAAATGTCTTCCCCTCGAGCATTTGTTAACATTTCCGTAAAAGAAGTTAAGATCATTGAATCCGTCGAGTTCATAAGTGAAATTCTTAAAAAAACACATAATAACATAAAAATAAGAAAATATTTGGTTTGTCATATAAGCTAGTGACATTAATAACACAATTTGAATTCACTATAACATAAAATTTCAATGTCATTCAATACATAAAAAAAGACATAAACAATACCGATATGCAAACGTTTTTTGAGTTTAACACTATTCTTTTTCTCTTTCCGTTATTGATGGCATAATGTAAGGTTTTCAAAATTTCAATTAACAAATTGAAATCCGTAGGTGGGTGCCTGTTGTAAATATGTATACGCATTTTTTAAATTAAGAACTGTTCAAACTTTCAGAATTGTTCGTGTTCATTACGTTTAGAAACTCTAATACTTAACATATAAAGATTTATTTATATTGTATTGATTGCTTACAAATATCTTAAAATAAATGCAATAATAAAAAATATTCTACATGAGGAATTTCATCATCCACGGTGGAAAAAATAATGCATCTGATAATGGACCCTAAATCCACAAATAAATCAATGCCATTGTTGGGTGCTATTTTTTGTACTTATTTCCTACATATGTTTCCCCATTTTTACTTGTCACATAATAACGGGACTATCTTCTCTTTCTCTGTCTTTCTCTCTTAGCTAATTTTCTTCTTCACCTTCCTTCATTTATCTTTCCATTTCCTTAATTTTGATGTATGTTTCATTTTTTTCCTAGCTAAGCACGGATGAATGTTGAAAAGAAGTTCTACCCAGTATTTTGTTGTCCTTCCGGATATTGTTCTTACTTTAAGTTCTGACGTTATTACCATGGTTGAAAGTGTGTTGTTACAGTGGGTTGGTATACTACAATGTTATTGCGATCACGGTGCTATTACGGACCTACTGTTACAAGCAGTTAATTGCAATTGTATTTTTGATTGGATATTATTACGGATGTCGACTGTGCTCAATTGTTGTTGTGCTACAAATTTCATTTTAATGATTTGTGGAAAAAGTACATATTATGGTAGGATATCTTTTAGAAGTTGGAAGTTATATCCATATTCTTCCATTCGAGACTTTTTATTCAGTATTGGTTGTAACTATGTATCTTATTTTTATGGTAACAAAGGGTACAGCCCTTCTGTGACTAATCCGTTCCTTATTTTCTAAAAACGTAACCATTATATAACTCTCAACGCTTGAGGTGAGGATTCATGAAATAATATTAATTTTTGCTCACCTTAATTTTGGTCATCTTAATACAAACACATCACATTGATATTTGTACATTGTCTAATTTAATTTCTCCATTTAGTTTCCTCTTCTGCCTATGGGGAAGGAGCCCTCACTCTTTGGCGAGGCTATGAGTAGCAAAAAGTAAGTTTAACTGTCTTTCTTGTTACTTTAGTATTGGTGGAATTGATGTGTCATTGTTTCTAGTTGTAATTAGATATGCTTCGGTTTTGAGTAGTTGATCCTGAATCGGTAAATACCCGATTGTTGCTGAGTCTAATTGTATGCTTACACTAAGGTATAGTTTAATTGAGATGATTACATTCCCATGGGATTTATTTGCTCCTGTAAGAGTTTTGATTTCAGCAATAGATTCAACATTGATTCTGTTATTTTGGTGTACAGGTTGTGTATCTACACGAACAGTGCAAGCATCATTGAGATAGGGCATCTGGATTAAACTAATTTATGTATATTTATCCCAGTCATTTAATAGTGTTCCTTCGGTCCAGCATTTTGTATCGTTTCAAGGGATAGTGATAGCGATCAATCAACTACCAATTGTTTGTTTGATGATAAGGTGTTCCTAGTATGCAATTGCTAGGTGGTAAGATGAAAAGTAAGAACTTTTGCTATTAACATACCTTGGCAGTGTCAACATTGCTAAGTTTAAGGCATATAAGTGTGATTTTTGATGTTTTTGTACAGTGTGTCTTCAACTATACGATTGTTGGGAAAATAAGAGAAGGTAAGAACCTACGCATGGCTCCTTTTATATGGTGAACTCTGTGGCTTTGACACTTGTGGAAAGTTAATACACATAAGGTCCATTGTGTAAATAGGACAATAGAAAATCCAAAACACACTGTTCATGCAAGAAAAGACGGTTCATAAAAAAGGAAAAAGAAAAGTGCACTTGGGAAGCAAAAAATTGTACAGAATGGTATAAAGAAGAAAAGAAAAAGGAACAATATACTTCATACATAGACAATAGGAAAGACAAGACCACACAAAGGTGCTACTATGTTAGTACAATGGGTACATACATGTGGACACATACATCACCCTTCAAGCACTTATATCCTCACAAATATCCGCCTGAATCAAACAATAGTGAGAAGCCACATTGATCAAAAAGGACATATTTAAAGGACAAGAGACTAGTCGGGAGCATCGAGCTGAAAAGACAACATTTGGTGATCATGGTACAGTGTGATGGCAAAATACAGATAATAGTCCTAGAAAATTGAGGTCTTTATTCATTTTCAATCCCCTGCTTTACAAGGTTATTTCTATGTCAGAAAAAGGATCGGTAGTGAGAGATGAGAATATTCAGATGGAGAAATGGTATTGTTACTTTTTAATTTTCCCCATATTGTATAAAGATAAAGCTCTAAAACAAATTGCTTGTCTCTGTATCCATTCAATGAATAGATGTTGAAGATACGTACCTTTATGTTTGATTTTTGACGTGCGTGGCAGGGTTAGAGCTACATGGATATTTAAAAGTAGAAAGTGTTCGTATTCTAACATGAAGGAAAACAATGGTGGTTCCAGATTGGGTGATGGAATAATACAGTTTTGGAATGACATGAAGCCTTCCTCTTTCTACGTGTCAAGGTTATATCAAACCAGGGGATTTGAAGAAATATATATTAGAGTGCACGGAAAGAGGGAGCTTAGAAATGGCAGAATGATTGTTCCATAATTAAGCAAAGGTCTAAGTTTGGAGAAGCACTGTGGTGACTCACAAAGCTATATTCCTGAGAGGTATAAGAGATGATTGTTTGAACATTTCATCTTTTGGGGAAAAGGAGACATGCTACCACAAGAACCACTTTGAAGAAACAATGAAGCTTTGTCTCGAGGTTCAAGAGGATTGGTGAGGGAGAATGCTCAGTCGGACCCTTTAGTTAAGATATAAAAGTCCACAAGTGGGAGGAGTAACTTTGACGAGAGATGGAAACCTGTTCCAGGGGTTTAAAGCCCAGAAATGCTCCTAAGTGCTCTACCTGAACTACTACCATTTGGTAAGAAAATGCAATAGGAAAATGGATCAGGTTGGAAATGTTTCTCCCGATGTGAAAAGAAACAGAAAGAGAATGTGTGGACTAAATAGCATCATCTTGTGCAACATACGTAGTTGGTGCATTATGAGTCCAAAGTATAGAATATGATAGAGGATTGAAAGAAGTGCTTGGGAATCCATTGAGGATATCCAACATTACCATTTGTTCATGGTTCTGTGGGTGTAACCTATGGTACATATCAGTTTTTTTTTCCTCTTTTAAATGTAGAATAATGTTTAATAGTTAGCAATTTCAACAGCCATCCTGTTCATGCTGCCCTTAATTTCCTTCATCATAGGACCCTAGCCTTCAATGAAGGGGGCCTTTAATAATCTGATGAACTTCAGCTGAAGTTCCCAGCTTCAATCAGGAAATTAATCAAGCCATAACATTGTTTTCATTCACAGAGGAAGAATGTGGTGTTATAGAAAGGATATAGTCAATTTTGAGCAATTTATTTACAGTGTAATGATGATATACCTTCATACACATGTAGCATCAAACAGGCTTCATGCTTCTACATCGGCGAACAGAGATGTTGATACATACAACAAAAGTGTTCCATTTATTGGGTTAGGATCCTCCATGCCCTCAAAGATTAATTGAAAATGAGCCCGACCTCACAAAATGAATTGAATTCTCAAGGAATTACAGGAATTTATATGTCAGGTTCCACTATTACAATCTCTTGAGAGTACCTGTGCCAAAAAGTGAAGATACGTACGAAAAAATGCGGAAGGACACCAAAACTACCCTTCTACTATCTATGTTGTTGAGGAAATTATACAAACTGATGAGTACACGAAGAGTCTTTGTTTGAAGCTAAATACCAGTGACAGGAAGTTCTCAGGCTGTTTGTCCATCATCAGCAATAGCCCATAACACTCTGATGTTCAAAATGAGTCCTTCAATGTAATAAAAAAAGGTCTTCTGTCACCATGGACACTCATGAGTCAAACCTACACCTACGATTACTTGGATGCTAGATAGATCCTGTATATTTAAGAATATAAGGTGTAGTGATCATTGTAGCTTGTGGAATTATCCGGTTGAGATTTTCATTTCTTAATAAATAAATACAAAGGAGGTCATCTTTTTCCCAATCACAGAAGAGATATAACATGCTTTGTAATTCATATATCAAAATGTACATCTAGATACGTGTTGATCTTAGACAGGAAGAACCTAGAAATTCAAACACGTACCTAGTGAAACCGCATATGGATTTGAATGATCTACTGAGCCCAGAATGAATTTGAACACAGATAAATTTTTTCCTACCTCTCCTCACATTTGAGAAAAGCACAATACTTTAAGGATGAAATAGAGGATAGGCGTTATTAATGGCTTTATTAGCAATTCACTCTGTTTCCTTTATTAAGATCAAGGAAGAGAATGGAAATTATGTACAAATATTGAACATTTGAAAACTTCTCACATAATGACGTAATAATCCTGTTGAAATTGAGCCAAAATATTTAAACATTAGTCTAACTTGGTGACTGAACAACGAAACAAATTACTAATAGAACAGCTACAGAGGAAAACTAAAAAAGTGGCTGTGGATTTCATACTGATAGAAAAGGGAATCAACTACAACTAATACTGCTCTCACATCTACCTTAAAGAGCAAACGATTCTGCAGAAAACCATGACTTCAAATGAATTATACACTTCGGAAGATAGTGAAGAAATTAGGAAAGCGCTAATGCTAATTTTGTCTACCCATTTACGATAGTTGGTTGATATACCCACTTATGTTTTGAAAAAGACAGAGGTGGAGAGTCTATGTAGGCTATAGAGAACTTAACAAGGCCACCAAAAGTTGTTCCCTTTGCATTCATTGACGAGGTCCTGGATGTCTCTAAAAGCAGAGAATTTCATTCTTGGGTGAGTTCGATCGCTATATTGAAATACGATTTTCTGAAAGACCAAGAGAGAACAACCTTTACTATTTACATAAGAATTGCCCACATACATCTGTGATCAGCTTCTTTTGGCCTCTACAATAATGATCCAACAACTTTCAAGAAATATTGGATATGTTGGATCTCCATAAATAATTTGTCTCAAAATAATCATCGATATTTTACACCCTGGGGATGCCTTTCAAACAATGTTGATTAATTTTGGGAAAATTACTGACGTTGACGAAAAAACTAATGTTTCTTTTGACACAAAGAGAGTGCACATGATGATGACGAAGAGGTCATGTTGGGACATTTCATTTTAGATGGAATCAAGGTAGGCCACAGAATTTGAGGTAATCTCGATAATAAACTCCTAGAACTCAAAAAGAAGTCATGTTTCTTGGACATACAATTTTATAGGAGATTTGTGGTAAGGTGCATCTGTCACTATTCATAAATGTGGAATTTGTGTGGACGGAAATGTGGAAAGCTAACAAAGTTAAAACCTTTGTGTAACAACACTTATTTTTGAGGACAAACCAGATATTTTCCTCCATATCCACTGGATACTTAAAACCTGTTTGTGGGTATTTGTTGAACGGAGAAAGAAAGATTATGCCATTTATTAAATCAACAACCATGGTGTGAACTTGAAAACAGCTCAACACACAACCTCAGCAAAGTTAAAACATTTAATATATCAACAAATTGTGGCACCCTTGCAGTGTCAGTGTGTGCTTCTTACCATGACCATACGCAATTAAGTTTTTAATATAGATAAAGCATCTTTTAATGATGAAAGTTACATGATGGTTATTTTATTCAAGAATTTTATATCATTATTATAGATAAACCTTTAAAAGATGATGTGGTTGTGATGATTTTATTTCTGAATTAACTATGGGTAAATGTTTGCACTCCCTCTTTGAAGTTCTTTTAAATGAATATCCTTTTCCAACATCTAATAAATCATAGTGATAATCATAATGACAATCATATATATAGAAAATTCACATAATATCTTCCATAAGAAAATAGGAATATCATACAATAGTGCCTGTATCTGTGGATAAATATTTATCTGCCAGTATAAATTTTAGATTGATGTTGTATTGAAAGAAAGATGAGGTATTTAATATCTTTAAAGATTTTCATGAGGAACACGTGGAGGGACTTACCATGAAGACGAAAGTGAGGTATAAAGTACTCTCAATAGGGTACTATGACCAACTATATTCCAGGGATGCTAAGAAGGCTGTGAAGGATGTGATAGCTGCAAGGTTCTGGGCTAGCCTCTAAAATCAGATGAGATGTCGTTACGATATAGGATAGTGATGAAACCATTTAGAAATGGGACCTAGATTTTTGAGGCCAATTAATCTTCAATACGGAAAATATCATGCCTTCTGATGTGCACCAACTAAGTCTGCAAAAGTGGGTCGAAAAGAACGTATTAGGCGGTATAAAGAAGGTTGTTTGGAACTGTGTTCGAAGATATTTTTTTCTCTTTGAATACCCAAGGAGATAGTGATAGATAGAGCCTCAATTTATACACTGTTCATCAAAAATAGTTGAGAAGTATGGAGTCAGATCAAAGATCACTTGACACAGTCACCAGAAGAAAATGGCGAAATGGAGAGCACCAAAAAATTTGAAGAAATTTTAACAAAGACAATAGCTGACGCCGAAGAAAATGGGCGGAAAAACTTCCAGTGTTGGGACCTGAAGCAAAGAATCTGCCAGGGAAGAAAGCTTCTCATCGTATTAATTGGTGTGGTAAAAAAAAAGACACTGTAATCCCCATATAGTTCGAAATAAAAACAATAGAAAAAACATTAGGATTAATGTCCTTGGATTTAAGCAAAAATGCAAAGACAAAGGTTGAACAATCAATGAGTTGGAAAATGGTTGTTTGTAGCTGTGAGTCATGATCATTAGTAGGTGAAAACTGAATGGAATGATAAGTTCATTAATAAGAAGAAATTTTAGAAAGGATATTGTGCTCTCTGCTTATGATTCAAGGTTAAAAGTTTTTAGAAATCCTGCGCACCAAATAGCTGAATACTATGGAAGTAGACATGAATGTTTTGAGAAATGGGACTATAAAATTGGAACATAGTGGTAGTGAACATCATTGATGTACGTTTAAGGGCACCCTTTTGAGGTTATATCATCAACCTACTTGAAGAATCAATTATTTAACATTGTAGTGAGTCTTATCTTTGCTTTATTACTGAGAACGATGTGCTCCCCTATGTGACAGAAATAATTTTAAATACTATAAGCATGGCTGTTAAACCAATCTTGTGGTGGATGTTACGCCTGGTTTAAAACTAAAAAAATTAATAATAAAAATAAAAATAATAATAATAATAATAATAACAACAAAAATAATAAAATACAGAAGTTGTGAAAACACTCTTTTTGGAGGCGCGATTAGATAGTTTGTAGTAGTTAAAACATATGGCAAAAGTAGTTTATTTTTAATTTTTTTTTCCCTTTTAAAAACATAATCTTTATTGTGAAATATTTTTACAAAATTGTGTTACTCATGTGTTCATTTACTGTATCTAACACAATTATCCTTCTTTTTTGAAGAATAGGACGGGTGGATTTCTTGGTTGTTACTACAGAGATAACATCCAACAACCATGAACAATGTTTCCCATTTATTAACGCCATCAATAATTACAATAGTCAGTGTTACCAACATGATCACTGCGTCGACATCCAAATTAAATCCCTCCTTCACATCATCTGAGGCATGTCATTAAAGAAACATCGTCAATTAATAATTTGATGATTAATAGCAGAATATGATATTAAAATGATACAACCGTCACATGCAGCAGCAGGGGGATAAATCTCTTCATAATTGCAAGAAATCCATAGTGTTAAAACTGTCATTAACCCTCATGCATCATATTAAATAACACGATAGCCAATTATGAACAAATCCATTGGAAAAGGTATTTTCCTCAAAGCCGTTATTTTCACCAATTGGAGTATTGAAAGTAGAGTAATAAGTACGATTTATCAGTATAAATTATGTCACCTCTCATCACCTCACTGAAAGTCTTTGTTCTCATCGAAATTCTTAATGCGGGATAAGCGAGAGCGGGGTTTTGAGAGAAAATCAATCCTTTAGGAGATAATGACGTTACGGTTGAAGTCTGACTTAAGAAGTGGTTTAGAAGTAATAACAAGATGGGAGGGTAGTAGTAAGAAATGAGCTGAACTCCGCAGGAAGCTTTGCAAGAAATTTTGAAGCTTATCGGAGGGTATTTTGGGAGGCCGGGTGGCTTGAATATTTTCAAAGGTTGGAAGGCTTGAACGAAGAATTTGTTGCAATTGAATTCACTGAAATTTGAATCACTTGAGACTTGGGAGTTCAAGGAGACCTGCAAATTGAAGTAACAAAAATAAGTGATTGCAAAGTGTTGGCTTTCCAGCGAAGGATGAAGATGAGTTCAACAAAGGTTAATGACCCTTTGAAGGAAGATTTCTTGAAGGAGAGAAAAGGTTGGAAAAAAGGGAAGAGAATTGATATTTTGTCACTCTCTTAAGCAGGAAGATGTCTGTGGAGTATAATATAGTACACATTACTTGCGAGGGGAGATCTGATATTTCTTCAGTACAATTTCCCTTTGTTGAGCGTCTTCGCTCAACAGGAAGATCAACTCATTTTCTATTGCGAAACATTAAGCATGTAGTTTAAGTGATTAATACTACAACACATCCTAAACATGACTGACATGAGCTTATAAAATTTATTTGATTGATGCCCTAAGCCAAAAAGGAAGGATGCGGGAAGAATTTAAATAGAAAAAGGCATTATGACAAAAACAAGCTACAACTTGGAAGAATCCATGTGAAGCTAAAGTACATACTAAGTAAATGGGAATTGAAGCTAGAAAAAATACAACGTGGCCAGGTTGGAGATGAGCCAGAAAAATGAGACGAGGTTAGCTTGCCACGATCTGAATGGTACCCTGGCAGAAGAAGAACGAGAATAATCGAGAAGAAGAATGAAGAAAAAACCTCCTCAAGGTAAGAATGTGAGCTACAGTCTGCATGCAAGGCTCAAAAATATAAGAAAATAAAATGAACAATTGAAACAAGATTAATTTGAGGGGAATGAAGGTTGAGTATCCATATGAACAACATGTTCTCAGTGATTAGCAATGGTGGGGTATAAGGTCAAGTGGAAAGCATTTAATGGAAATAGAAGAAACGAGAGGGGTGGGAAGGCTGTCCCATAGAACACACTAAGATGCATTTATTACAAGAACTAGAATTAAGTGACACTCCACCATCATTGTTACAAGTACACAAGAACATCATGGGCCTCACATTGCGGAAAACACATCACTTTTGGACATGAAAAGGCTAGCCTAGGCGAAAATAAAGTGGATGATGCAAGGGCCACGTGGCAAGTTTTGTTACCGAAACCGGTGATGAAAATTAGAAGGCAGCCAGCAGGAAAATTTTAGCCACCTGGCTGATGTTGAATGTGAGAGAACATTAGGTCTGTGGTAGGATGAGTTTCGAAGAAAATTTTGTTGATTTCTAAACTACGAAGTAGAAACAGGGCGGTAATCTCTCACTTCGCGGTCTCATTGAAAGAACATCGAAATGGTCCAGTTCTTTATAAGGAAAAATGGATGAGGTTGAAGAACTAAAGAATGTTTGGGAAGTGTGTAGCGAAGAGTAAGTAAAGAAGCATAAAGACATTATTGTGACTTTGTAAATTGAGATTTACAAAGAAGCATGGATAAGAAAAAACTCCCATGACATCCTAAATTTTTGGAATTAACAGGCAACCTTCCCCATCCTCATTTTCCTATGGAGGCTAGGCTGTTTTCAGAACCCCAGAAATCGACACCAGAAACTGAGCCTATGGGTTCTTCTTACATTTATGTATAGTGGTCTTCGACTTTGATGAACAAGCTTTATTCGTGAGTTATTTTTGCACAATATCTGTGGTAGGAAATATGACCCCCGCCTACTCAGGAGGTATTATAAGTTCAAGCCTTTACATGTCAAATTTTATGAGGTCCAGTTAATTAGCGTACTAATACGAAATCTAAAAAAATTTAATGAAAAAATACAAAATTATGGATCGACGAGAATCCATGACGAATTGGGCCGGTTATCAACATTAATTTAGAAATATGTTAGGGATCATGGGATAAGAGGCTTAACTGCCTACAGAGAGAATTATGGACTATTTTCCTTAATAATTTTTTACAAATAAAAAGTGTTATGAAGCATTTCTAAAGCATCCATATTGTAATGTGGAGCTGTTTGAGGATTACATTATGTATTTTCTTTTAATTTGTAATAATTATTACACATGTACCATCATATAGGTAATAAATACCCCTCTGACTATCCTTCTTATATTGGGCTAAAGTTTAAATTCCCCTTGATATGGCTACCCTGAGAAGAATATGGTTAGATTATGAAGCGGGCAAATGAAGAGTCTTCGACATGACATTCATCAGCTACTAAAGAATTACAAGTTCTTGAATGAACACAACAGTCTTGACTTCTTAAAACTACTACAGAGATATCATCGTCTTGAGAAAGATATTATTTCATGAGACCTGCAGTGCTTGATTCAGAATGTTGAGTTGTTACAATAATATTTCTCATCTCTGTTCTTCTGTTTTTGACATTGAACAAGGGTTCTGTTTACACTTTTCCTTCCTTTTATCTTAAAAAATTTTGTTTTACATAATATTCTAATATCTTATCGTTCATTGATTATTGTTATGATGTATCGTTTCCCTTTTTGGCTAAGTGGGATGGTGACGTTGGAAGGGATTATCTAGTCTGTACGTACTTTACAGATGTTGACCTGAAAAAAATATCTAGAGAAGCATGAAATTATTTTTATAATTAGTTGAAAGTGTGTTCATTACGGTGAAACCCTACACACAATGTTGTTATGTAAATGCTTCTGAAACCTCTATTACAAAGTTTGTTATTCAGTTGCCTTCTTGATGGATATAAATCCCAACCTCTTGGATGTCAACTTATCAATTTTATTATGTTATAGGCATCATTTCCATGGCCCCGATTTGTGAAAATAATTACATTGTGTTTTAGGATGAAGGCTTTTAGGCGGTTTTAGAAAATTTAATCCACCCTCTTTAGGTCTGAGAATTTTTATTAAAGAATTGGTTTAACTATATGTATCTTGCAGTCACCATGAATCTTAAGATTCTATGATTGATACGTTCTCATTTTTCGAATTGTAACCATTATATGTCTTGACCCTTGAGATCAAAAGTTAGCAGTGTGTACTTTTTGCTCTATAATTTTGGTCACATTAATACAGATATCACGTTGTTCTTTGTTACATGAATGGAAAACCATATTTTCCCTTTGTTTGTAGCCCTAAAAATGATTGAAACATAGTATTAGAATAGAAAAATAATTATAAATGTAATTTATTGTGAACTTAACTTGACCAAAGAGTACCTACACACGAATCTTATAACGAAATAAACAATAGCGAGAGCATAACGAAACATAAAACAGAGATAAAACAGCGGTGCCTGCGTTAAATGGAGACGACCAATGATGCCATTGCCATTCGCGCGTGTGCTATATACATCTTGAAAACGCCATAAAAACCAATCCCATCAGCTATGTTCGGTGTAGCCGGATTTCGCTGCAGGATCTACAAAAATGCCGGTCAGAAAACGTGGTATTTAATACCATATACAGCGTACCGTACGCCAGGCCATGGACTACCCACAGTGCAGGACAATTGCTAACCATACCGGCATTGGCAATCGCTGGAAAAAATGCTTTGTACCGCTTCTCCCACTTGTTGTTTCGCCGGGAGGCGGGCCACCGAAGGCTTAGTCATTAATTGAATTCTTCTTCATTTGTTTCTCTACCTGGCTTTCTGGTGCTATCTGGGAACTTAATCAATGCATACTTGCCAACATTCTTCAAAGTGTCCACCTTTACCGGTGACACCCTTTTAGCCTCGCCTGTCTCGCAAAAGTGATATTGGTTGTCAACAATGTGCTTTGTCTTTGAATGATAAGCAAAGGTTCTTAGCTAAAAAACTTTGTTCCTCGGATCATCGCCAATAACGCTGTCGCCCCTGTGAACACAATCTCTGCCAGCAATTAGTCCTTGCTTTGTGATGGCTGCCTGTTCTGCCCGGCACAAAAAGTTGAGAACCACTAAAATCAATATTTCGCGATCCAATGACCATTGCCTTCAAATAATTCAACACCGCACCACTTGTGATCTTCTTTGGTCAGGATCATTGATTACGCATCAACAAACCATGATTTCGCATTCTTTCCAATCCCTGATGTTACAATGCGCCTGAACACTGGCTATGATGTTGCAATAAATATCTAAAAATCCCTTCCTTTGTCAGTATATGGGTTTGACATAAACATAAATGCCTCCCACTACATATGCGCGATATGCGGTCTGAAAATACAGTTGTTACTTGTCAGCTCTGCCACCTTGTATGGAACACGGGACTATACTCCTCTTCTTCTTGTGTCTTGGGATCATGATAGTGATTCTCATCTTTACCCTACAGGAATGAACATTCATGGTTTTATCTTGCATGGCTGAATACTACACAATATAGTCTCGTATAAATTGTAGCATTTTATTGGAAGCTTCCTCTTTGCGATCTCTGTTCCATGCCAAAATAGTTTTACGGCCTGCCAAATCCTTCATTGTCCAGATTGCAGAGGGAAACAGTTGGGTGCTTCAAATCTTGGATAATTTCTTTGTGTTCAATCTAACAGCATATCATCCGCTGGTAAATAAATAACAGAATCATAATTAATTTAAAATAAACACGGTGATCCTCCTTGCTTCTGGTGAAGCTGTTGATCCCAAGTATAAAGGTATCAAATTTACGATACCACATCCTTGGTATTGTTTTAACAGTCCGGGAGACTTCTTCAACTTTGCACATGCAGTTCTTTCTTACCCTTCACCACTAACCTTCAAGTTGCTTCTTTTAGATCTCCTCTTCTAGGTCATGAAGAAATGTTGTCTTCACATCCATCTTGTTCTATCTCAAAATCAAGTACGACGACAACAGGATAAAGTAATCTATTAGAAGTAAATTTGGCAATGAGAAAAATATCATCAAAATCAATTCACGGCACACAGGAGATAATAACTGCTTACCAACTTCAGCTTTATTTTCTCCCTTGCTTCTACATTCATCTTCTTTTTAAACACCCATTGCTCCCAGTGAGCTTCCCTTCAATGACAACTCCACCGGATCCCATACATCGTTTTTGTGCAAGTGCCATTTCATGTTACTTTGGCCTCCTTCCAAGTTTTCTATCTCTTGAATCTAGCTCCACAGCCGATTTGGGTTCATCATCGGTTGTGTTCAGCTGCAAAACACGAGCAGAAAGCGAGATGAATATGCAACACTGGTTGCCTTCTTTCACAGGAGCTAATCTTCTCAAAGGTGGAGTTTGTAGTTCTTCATCTTCTCCAGTCTGCATGTAGAATGCAGTTCAATATCCTTGCTTTCAATATCTTCTCGAGTTCCTTTGGTAGGACTTCATATTTAACAACATATTTCACTTCTCTAAACACATATCGAGTTTGTACCCCAGCTTATTTCCTTGTTCCTAGGTTCCAAAACTTCACCAACCCTTTAATATCATATCCCTGATAAGATGCACCTTTAAGTTGTTATCCAACTTGGTCCTTTTCTCCTTCCAGAACATGTGCATGTGCATCCATCCGGCCTGCCTTAGATATTGAAAGAGGGTTCTAACACGGTCACCTGTCTCGCCGGGTCTTGTCCACTCACGCTGATGAAGGTGATCTGACCTTTAAATGACATAAGTCTCCCTTGCCTCACCCATAATTCTTGTCTACAACTTGGGGTACCCACTTCTTGAAACAACTGCCTTTTAAAGTTAGTGTTCTATTCATTCTTTACTGCAACTCCATTTTCCGAGGTGTGTATGGAGTGATCATGCACCATGCTATACCACTTCTTATAGAACTCTTCAAATTCTTCTTGTAGAACTCCCCATAATGTCTGTTCTTTAATGCCTTTATCTTCTTCTGTACGGTTTTCCACCGGGCATAGGCATTAAATTTGCTTAAAGACTGGAATTTCTTCCTCAAAAAATATATCCATGTATTCCTTGAGAATTCATCGCAGATAAACAATAGTACAAGACTTTCCCGGTGATGGAAGCGACACACGCCGAGAAACACATCTTTTGTGCACAAATTCTATCTTGTTTTACCCTCTTAACCTTTAGAGAAAAACTCACAGATATGCTTATATACACAATGTTCACAAGAAATTGAAATCAGAAGAAGATGGGCATACCTTCTACATGCTTCTCTGCTCACGATGCCGAAGAGCCCTTCTCTCCAATATGTCCCAGCCTTTGATGCCATAGCATGGTCTTTTCTCCCGGGGCCATTAGGCTTTCGTCCCCGCTTTCGAGAACCACGGGCCGTGCCCGCGATAAATGAGTGCCCGCCCAGCTTGTCTCGAGTTCGATTCAAACTCCCGCATTAATACGGTGCTCTAAACCATCTTGCAGGCATCTTTCTCGAACTCTTGTTTTTGCATCATTCATCCTTGCGCCCAAAGTAAATTTAAGCACGATGTGAGAATATGAAGAACACCGGGATATTGCTCTAATCCTTCCACCTTGTTGTCTTTACCTTTGCATATTAAAGACGATTTTGGCTTTCCTCGCCATAAGAAGAACATCACCATCATGTTCTCTAATATCACATAACTACTCCCTATAGGGGTATGTGGTAGCGAGATGCTACAAATCCAAATCAACCATGACTCACCAGTCTACATGTGTATTTGAAGAAAAGCCAAATACACATCCACATTATTAAGTGATTTTTTCCTACTGCCGAAGAGCATCATCTGGGATGCTGCTATGGAAACTTTAGATACAGGTCCTTTTTATGGTGCCCTTCCTTTCCGCATTTCCAGCACACCTTCCTAAACAAAATTTGAATCACCACTGGTTTGAATCTCCCTTAAAACACTTATTTTTGATTACGTTACACGGACAACATAAATGTGATTAAGGCATCTCATTCGATCCTCTATATTTCTCCGTCTCATTCCCGCTTAAACGACGGTGCAGAGACAATGTCATCAAGAATTCAAGGTAGTTGTACTGCCTATTGCAATAACCGGACTGTCATGAATGCGGTAGAGAAAAAAACAAAGCCCGTGCCTTGTCTTCCATACGATTTTAATAACAAATAGCGGTGAAACTTACTACAGTGTTAAAAACGATGCAAATGTATTGTCTCGATCTCATCCTTCATCCTCGGAGTTCTATGCTTTTCCATGAGGGCAGCAGCTACCGAAGACTTGGAGTTGGTACAAGTCCCAAGTTTTCCCCCAAATTCTTTTCTTGTGCTTCCCCCACGGATACATTCAACAATAAGATAAGACACAAAACCCTATTGTGCTCTTAGCCTTCCGATCTGAGTTCTTTCGGTCTTCATCGACATTCTTGTTGGTTTAGTACGTGGATCTACCACAGCGATGCAGTCTTTATCCCGTGATGAATCCTCCATCTTAGCTTTAACTCAAAACTGCGACGTTAAAGTTTCTCGATCTCTATACACACCGCTCACCATCTTCTTTCACGCGAAATGGTCTGGAATCTCCCACTAAATAGGGTCTACCTCGGTGGAGCAGGCTCACTCCAATGACAAAAGGCTTGCCAGAAAGGTGAGAAACATCTACGATACCAAATGTGGGTTTCTGTACACGAATAGAAATTGTCTACACATGAATCTTATGGAAAAATAAACAATGAGCATAAAACATAAAATAGATAAACAGATATTTCCCTAGATCCCAAATCGGGATGACGAACGATTTTCATTACTGTTCAACTTTTGGTGTTACAACACATATGTATACATGTTTGAAGCATACACAAACCCCGATCCTGCTGCATCGCAGTTCGAGAACATAGTAGTTCCCGCGGCCAGGATCTACCAAAAAATACCGAGGGTTGAAAACACGCCATTTGATACCATGTGCAAAACCATGCACAAAACCATGGACGCGAACTCACAGGCGAAATGAAGGACCAAAAATTTTCATGGGAACGCGCACAGACACGATAAGAGGGAACGCTATATTGTCATTAGCCCACGACCGCGATGGGTAGCTGTCACCCCCTTCTTACCCTAGTGCCAATGACGCCAGTACGGAAAAGATAACGCCACCAAACATTGCATAATGCTGTTACCCACAACAAATGAAAGCCTCCAGGGCATCATATTGAATTATCCGGATAAGAATGGCATGAAAGTTATCATTCGCGGTCGAACATCATACATGTTACACCGTTGTTCCATGACTCGTGGTAGCCAGGCTCATGTGTACATCATATCCTTTACTGATATTTCGTGAAAGTATAAATAGTTTTGTTGGGATTAGCCAGGTCAGATATTTTTTTATACTAATCTTCAGCGAGCATTGCATTCATATTCTGGCTGGTATGATAATATGCTGTTGCATGTTTCACTAGGCACCATAAAGTTGTTGTTTGTTAACAACAATAAACTATTATAGCATATTTCTCCTGTGACATGATTCATGGTGCTTCATAACGCGCGAACGCCCATTCTGAGACTTGGACAAATTCATAAAAAGCAGTGGAAAATCACTACATAGCGACTATGCTGTGTTTTCGCGTGTATCATAATCTGACTAAGGCACTACGCGTGTGCATTTTTAATGATTAAAAAGTATATAAAATGCTAATTTCCGGCATGGGTTGATGGTTATAGGAAGTGATTCAACCACCATTTGGTAGCCATTGTTTCAGCTGTTGAAACTACGCCGGAAGAGGACTATAAAGAACCTCATATGTGCTGGCTAAGAAAGGGTATTATTGTTATACCTAAATGACGGTATTCCCTATCCGAAGTGGAAGTTCAACGGTACCTCACTTTCAGTTGAAGCTAAAACCCTTGTTTCCTTGGGAATCTGCCCATCACTTTATATATCTCGTATGCACAATTGGAAAGAATGCCCTTCGAAACAGAGGCCGGGCCGGATCCGGACGACGATGCCGAGGCTGGAAGGATCGGGGTGATCTCCACTTACTTGTGCGCTGCTATTTTTGTAATACGGAAAATGTATCCATCACATTCTTAAAAAACAGCAATCATTTAATTATTAACTGTGTACAGAAGAATATTTGTTATACAAGCATCCATTATGATTTATTGTAGTTTTATGTGAATCTCTAACATATAGGTAAAAATATCTTTGTACAACTTGTCCTTTGTCTTTGGTTTCTTCTTGTATTTCAGGTTAAGGAGGAAGGACGATTGGAGGTTTGAACTCGTGGATCTACTTCAAACGTAGGACCAACGGGTAAACCTCTCCATTCTGCTCTCTTCGTTTTTATGAATGTGTGATCGACGAGTCACGTAGTAATACTTTGCTACCTTGGAGGAGTTTGATCCTTCAACCTCTAGGTGTTAAATCGAAAACAGGCATGACTCCTTTGAGATCACATTTTGTGGTTCTCTGTTGAGTTATTTAATTGTTGATGATTGCCAGGCGTTTCTTGTCTTTTACGATCCCAAATTGCTTTCTTGCGGTCGATCCCAGTGTGATATCTTTCCCGAGCTTACTTTTTATTTTCATTATCTTTCTTTGTATACGCATTTTGTTTGCACACGGTCGCGTATCTTAGCGAGTTTTATTAGAAGGAACGCGTGTCTGCGTTCCCTCATAGAGGGCGCGTATACACGCTTATTTATATTGCATTCAGCTGATACCTAAGTGAGTTTGAAATTTTAAGATTACGGTGTTTTTGGTCTTTTCTGGGCTGTGGAGGCACATACACGGAGTCTCTTGTACTTCTTTTGAGTGTGACGGAAGTGGTTTTAAGTCTTGTTTCTCTTTAGGTTGAAAAGCTGATCTTTTTAGTAGAAGTATTCTTATATTTGGTCTTAACACTCTGTGAGTTCAAGAGATGTTTTGAGCATTCTTGTTTGTTACTGCTTCTGTATGAAGCTCCACTCTGTTCAACTCTGTTACCTTGTTGTGCTTTGCATTCATTCTTTGCTTTGTTTTAGATTGGTTTTCTTGGTTGGTATTGAGGATTTTATTTGCCATTTTGAAGAACTTTTCTTGTTTCTTTGGAGTTTTTGTGTTGCTTAATTTACTATTTCTCTAGGGTTTGTTTGATTGAGTTTTGGTCTTCATTATCTTGAAAAATGATCATATCATTAGCTTTATAAGGTTTTGAGGCTTGTAGTTGAAGTTTGCTTGAAATTAGGTCCGTTTTGTTGGATTGGGATAGTTGTTCTTGGTTTTCTTGAAGCTATTTGTTTTTATATTTAAACCAAAAACATTTGTTTGCTTTTGTTTGCATATGAAAACTCAAAAACATTGTTTCTTGTTTTTGTTTTTGTTGTTGCGTTTTCATTTCATTTCGCTTCATCTTTTGAGACTTTGGTAGAAGTTTCTTGCTTCTGTTTTCAGCTTGAGTTTAGGAGAGTTGTCTTTAGATTTCTTCTTCTTCTTGTTGAGTATTTTGTGGTGTCTTATATTGAAGTTCTTGTTTGCAAGGTGGCTTTCTGGATATCAAAAGATGAGTTAAAAGCTGAAAGAACCTTTTTTGAAGATTTCTTATTTCAGAGACTTTTGCATCTTAGAATTCACATGCTTTTGGTCATTTTCATTGGTTGTTGAATCATTTAGTTAGCTTAACGAATTTTGTGCGTGTGGTGTAATTCGAAAAGAAGAAAAAATACATTTTAGTCCTGTTAAGAACTTGTAGAAATTTTCTTCATCGAAAGACAAAAACATGTGAAAGTGGGGTTTATTAATTTCTTTTAAACGAACATCATTGGTTTCAATATCCTTGTGGCTTGTCTGTGACCCTTAAAATAAGCGATTTAATCTAAAAATCAACTGGCAATTTTATTAAGTGTCGATGCCCAACTTTAAACTGGGGTTAGGGCCTTGGAATAGGTGGAGGGAGAGTTAACTCTCCAAGGCAACTCAAACAAACATGAAGTTTATTAATTAGACGAAATCCAACTCGTGGGTCGAATTTGAAACTCATCATCACGAGAGTCAAGCGACGAAGGTTAGAGAAAGTTACCTCGATTAACGACATGAATCTAACCTGAACCGTTGCTTGTTCGATCGGTTGGTGTCCATAGTTGTTCTGGGTTCACACGGTGTTGCGGGGGGGAATACCGTGGTACACAGCGGAGCGATATACTTTCGGCGGTGTAGGGGCACGCACGGCTTGGTGCTTGAACGTGGTGTCGTCGAGGAGGTCGGCGTAGCTGTGTGCTTGCTGGTCATTACCAGGCCTAATCATCGGTACTTTGGAAGAGCCCTATACTTTCATGTTTTGGTCTAGGTCTCATCACAAAAGGTAGGAAAACATGAGGCTGTTTGTGTTGTTCCGGGGTTTGATTTTCAGCGCATGCTCTTTTCGCCTAGCTTGCCTAACTTTTCTTTTCTTGAGTCTAATATAATGAATACGTAAAAATGGTGATCGAAGTGCCTGGCGTTCGAGGTAGAGGGGTGTCTCCCCGAGGGTACGAACGCTAGCCGAAGCGTAGGAGCGATCTAACGGTGGTTTTCTGTGGGGTGGCGGCGCCAGAGGAAAGATCATCACTAAGGGTCGGTTTCGTTTCTTTGATTCAGGTGTTCGTTTAAGACGTTCCGCTCACTACAGTACTTTTCCTGGAGGGCACCCGGATGAAAGGTATGCCGGGCTTTGCGGCCTAAGGTTCTTCTCCTTCTCTTCGATGTTAGTTTGTTATTCGATGATGGGACCGGAGGTAGAGGACAGCAGGATCATCATATCTTTCTTGTCTTTGGTGGCCGGCGGGGGGCGCGGCTTCTCTGGTAGTCTTGGAGCATTCGAGACCCGCCTGTCGGCGGGGGCTGCTTTGTCTTGGTGCTTCTGTGCCCATATATTTGTTACGGGTTCGCAACATATATATAATGGTCCCCTTACGTTTGGGAGATGCTCCATTAATCCTGTTTTCTTTCCTTGGGTACACGCTTGGATCTCGCCCTTCTAACATGGCTAGTGGGTCAGCTTACGTTCGAGTTTCCCCGCGGAGTGGCTGTTCGGTCCCAATCCTTCTTTGGGTGTTTCCTTTCACGTGGACAGTTCCTTCGCCAGGCTCGGGGATAATTCGTGCTTTTATAGAATGAAATCTTATGTTTGCAACGTACGGCGGAAATCGAGTTCATCACCAAGTCTCATCGAGAATACTTCTTTCCTGCGCCAGTGTATCGATCTTTCTATCTGTCTAATCGCAGAACCACATCATTTCCTCTTTAGTCATGCCCGGCGGGGAACTGGCACAGGTTATGCGGCCAACTCGGCGTGAGAGGGGTTCTTCTCGAATTTTCTCTGGGTCTCTTTTGGCAGCTTTGGTGCCTCCTCGTCCGGACTATTCTTTTAGGCTCATGAAAATCCATCCCATCGAGATGGAATTGAAACTCCACTTGTGATTACCATTTATGTGGGTAAACTTGCTGAGACTTGTGGTCCTTGTGACTTGGGTCCAGGCTGATCGGGGTGGCCTCGGTTCCAACCTTAAACTTCCTTGAGACATTCCTAAGTTTGAATATGAAATGAACGGTCCCAATGAACCACATCACCACATTGCGTTGTGGTGCTCTTCGACTCTCTGATCGACGTTCATTGAGTGGGGTGTTCAGCGCACCTTCGCCGAATACCGGTGACCAAGTGGTATGCTAGAAACTCCTTTGAGCGATTGTGGCCGGAAGCGGATGTTACTTTTCTTAACCATTTCCGGTTGCACAACGTACGGAATGTGTTTTAGGGACGAACTGCAACAAGGTACAGCGGATAAGGCAACTCCATTTCTGATCATGTTCGAATAGAGAGAAAGGAAGAAACTCGGCCATATTCCCGAACGGTTAACTTTAGGTGATTTTGAAATGCTTCGATCGAGATATTTCCAAGGATGTCCATGTCGAGCATATTAAAGGCTTGAGGAGCCATCTTTAGGAACCGGCCCGGTTAAGTTGGTCTATTCATTACGGCATGCTTTACAATGTTTTAATGTCCCTAACTCCAAATTAGATCTATCAAAACTAAAACTTGATACAACGTAGTGACGGAACTTGTGAGATCGATCGATGGCGGTACTGTCGGCTGCTTTCTCATTCTGGTAATTCTTCTAATCCGCTGTAAAATGTTGTGCCAGTTCTCCCACCTTCCCGATCATGTCGTAATGCTGTCCAATCTTACGAACCCAAAGAAGTCATGGTCCAGATGGGAAGAAGAAGGGGCCGTAATAAAGAAGGGCAAGAATGGGAAGGGCAATGCTGAAATAAAACCAACGAGCGTGTTGGTGAAGGCAAAAAAGAAAAAGTGGGGAAGTTTCGTGCAAAAACTTGTCACAGAACCATCTGCACATGCCGAAAATTCAGGATGCTCGGCGCATTCCACCTTGGCGGGGTTCCTCTGGTTCCCGGTACGTCTTCAGCCCTTTACGAGCGACGGTGGTGTGAGCGCAGGGCCAAATCCCTGGGCCTGCGGAGGTCCTCGGGAAGGAAATTCCGCCCGAATATCTTTGTGATGAGTGCTCACGTGGATGTCGCTACGAGATCCGGGCGGTGTAGTCGGAGAGAATCGCCCGAAAAGCTGAAGTTCTGATGCTACTGACGCTTCACATCACGAAGCCAGCGCGGTCTGTGCCTAGGATGCCAAAAAGAATCTTCTAGCGGTCAACGGTTAATCCAGGCATGAACGTACTCAGAACTCGATTGTGGGGGTAAAAACGATTATTGCTATGTGAAAGGCTTTAAGTGCTCTACGTTCCTTAAATGGTCACTCCACTGCCATTGAGTTCATTAGTCAAAAAATTCTATAACAAATTTTTTGATGAGGTGCAGAAAGACTTCTGTCATCTTGGCCTTCCATGACCGTCATCGTATCGAGCTAATATCTTTGTGGTGACGATGAGGAATTGTACTGCTTGCGTGATGTCTGTGTAGGCTTTAGGATCTTGTTGTTCCCACATCACTGTTCTTCTTGCATTCGATGACACGTCACCGACCCCATCGTCATCTGCAAGCTTTGCCCATACGTATTGTTCAGCAGATTATGAAAGGTTGAGGTAGTAGATGCGGCCTTGGACTGTTCTGTTGAGGGCCCCAGATATGTAATGTGGATGCTATTGCGCATCCTCACTATTCGAATAGTATGTTCCCCCACGAAGGGATGATGGTTACGGTGGATCAGCGGACTATCCTCACGCGAACACGGATACGCCCTCTCGACCTCCTTGTTCTAAGTTGGACAATACTAAGGCGCACAGCAGAAATGCGGGGTTGGAATGTGGCTATTCCTGATGGGTTCTTTTGATCTTCACTCTTCCTAAGGTGTCTATCAATACTGTTTCATCTCCAAAACTTGCCTCTTCGAAGAAGTTCTTTCAAACTCATTATTTTCAGACCCGCCAGACCTTACCTTCTGGCACTTTGAGAGGAAGGAAAAGTGGGTGGGGCCAACGTTCCGTTGGGCACGAGATTGCTGCCCTTCGATGCAATGGCCCGACGCTGCGGTACGGTCCGCTCCTCTTCATCGGAAGAGTTGGATGGTGATGGCTCGGCAGGCAACTTACTTATTCTTCTGCCGAGAAGTTGTCTAGATACCACTCTTGTCGAAGGAAGGCTAAGTACGGAAGCAGCCAGCGGTATAGAGAAGGCAAGTGAGATGATTTGCATCCTCGTCTTCTTCCCTACGACTTGGCCAAGGTAAAACTAGTTTTAGATCCCTCGGTCTCTTCAGACACCCATTCCCCGGTCTTAGACACTGCTTGTCACGGGTTTATGCGGGGAACATGGTACATGATATCCTACTGACTATCACGGTGAACATCTCCAAAAATTCAACATTATCAGGCGTTTTCATTGATGAACTAAAGCCAGAAAAAGTTCAAATCTATCTGAAACTCCTTCAAAAGTATCAAGGATGTTTTTACAGCAGTCTTATGAGGCCACAGCATAGACACATCTATAAATCGACGCAGAATCAAAACAATGTGGCATTGCTTAGGTAGAACAAAAAACTTCGTCCGATTAATCCTAGGAAAGCGTGAACACATCAAAGTACAAAGTTGAAAAAACACTTAAAGGCGGGATTCATTTTTGGATATACGGTAAAATGGGTTTTAAACCCGTTCCCGTTGATAAAAAGCAAAGAACAATTCGAGTGTGCATCGTTTCGGAGACCTGAATAAGCGTGTCCTAAAGATAATTACCCCACACCACTTGTGATCGATTATTGACGAGTGTCTTTAGGTAACGATATTTTCTCCTTCATGGACGGTTTAAAAGTTTATAATCAAATTACTATCCGTCCGGAAGATCAACATAAGACCACATTTTATTTGTCCTTTGAGGTACGTTTGCATATGAAAAATACCTTTTGGTCTTAAAATATTTCGGGCTACTTTTAAAAAGGGCCATGTCTTACGCCTTCCACGACATGAAAAGCATAGAAACATACTTAGGTGGTCTGTTTGCTCATTCTCTAGAAAGAGGATGGATCATCCCGAAGGTCTCAAAACCAAGTATTTGGTATGAATTTTTATAAAATTGATTTGAATACGAACAAGTGTGTTTTCGCGGTAACATCCGGTGAAATTTGTTGGGATTTGTAGGTGTCTAGGGAAGGATAAGGTAGTCATGAGAGTTGGGGAACCAATATAGCGGTTGCCTCACAGTATTCGTGACTTCAAAGTCTCCGAAGTCTGCTTTCTTAGGAGGTTTATGTTAACTATCTTGAGATTACAAGGGATACTCCATGGGGCTAACACAGAAGAAAGAGTTCACTACTGGGGCGGCTACTCAACTCGTGCGATGCATGAAAAAAGGCATTGACCTCTGCTCCTTTATTAGGTCACCGATTATAGCGAGAGATTTTCTTTATCATCGTGGTAAGAGTCTGCCATTGGTATGGTTGCGGATTAGGAGGATGATGCTGCAGGCAACACATGTATTTCTATGTTGAAGGTGGTGGACGCATTCATTTTTGATGAAAAATCATATGGCGGATATTACATCTTTATGCGACGTTTCAGCATTATTATTTGGTGCTGCAAACATATGTACGCTTTATTGTTGGTTATACGACGGCGAAATGATTTAGAAGCGTCTATTATCGATGGATATAATCTTGAAGATGAATGGGTTGTGTACTGGTCAAGGTGGTGATGCTGCAGGAGGTAAATCTCAAGATTTTACTTATGGAGGTGGTGGGTAAATCTTCAGACAATATGTTTTGATCTCTCCACAAGATCCTTGGTATGGGGATATCGTATTATGTCTAATTTCTTGAGGATTCCCTCTTCTTTTGAAAGATGGCGTATTAATACGTCATAGCTAAAGTTATCGATTGTGGTGATGCTTTTATCCTGCGAAGTGAGGAGTTGATTCAATCCTAAGGCAATACTTAAATTCCCGAAGAAAGTGTTTGTGCTCAATGATTCTCGCGATGAGCTTGTGAGGTCATTACATCGAGAATACTACAGCCAAAAGATTTTCTTGATATTTGTCTCCAGCCCTCGATTTTCAATTGCTGTTAGTCTGATCGCGTGTCATCCTTGTCTCAAGTGTATATGAAAAATAAAAACCATCGACTCGCAGCTTTCTCGATGGGTCTTGTCGGACATACACAAGGCGGGTATGGATTATACTACTTGTAACCGCCTTGACGCAAGGTGCAATGCCGGTATATTGGTAAGACTACTTTCTGATGGTCGAAAACTATGCTAACACTGAACGATATGGTGAGGCTGGCTCTTTTCTTCTTCAACCAAATTGTCGCTCGTTGGTATACCCTGGGGTATCGCGACATAGCGGTCACTTTTCGGTGGTATGATGGTGAGGTTGGCTCTCAGTCAGGTTTACAGCGAGAGCATTGTCTCCTGTCCTCGGGATGTTGTGGGCGTGGTAGACAGTCCTTGAGAACAATTCTTCAGCAGGACCGTGCGCTGTAAATCCAGCGTGCTTTGTTTATGCTGTATCACACTACGGGCATACGGGACATCGATTCAAAAACGCAGCGGCTTTGCCTAAGATTTCGATTGGTCCACGGTAGATCATGTTCCGGGTGAATACGAGATTCTTCCCGCTAGCGGGCGGCCAGGCTTTATTGTTCGCTACCGTCTGGGGCGACTTCTTCATACGAGAACATCTTGATGAGCGAGCGTCGAGATGCCGCCACGTTGAACGAGCGCATAAAAACACGGGTAAAGATTCGATGCGATAAGGCGGTTCAGCCTGGAGTCTTTCAAGGCAACCTTGTTTGGTCTGTCTTCGAAAAAATGCCTTGGGGGCGAGAAGATTTAAGTCGATGTGGTATGGCCCCTATGTCGTCAGGTGTTAAGAAAGGAACATATACCCTTGGTTATTCGAAGGGAATGATTAAGACTGGTCATTCTGTTGAAGAAAGTATGTAGGCGCTTTGGCACAGCATTTCTTTAGTATATAGTGGTTTGTCTTGTACATGTATATTTCTTGATTTGATTTTGATGAGGTGATGTTTTGATCTGCTTTGGTTGTTGTTGATATGTGAGTCATTTGGTTTGTAGATGGTGCTAGTAGACACCGGAACTTATGTAGCTTGGGTTCACTATCCTTAAATTAATTTGTTGGTATAGTGATCTGCATTAGTCTGCTTCCAATAACGTAGCGAATACTGCTGAGTCATTCATCTACTCTAAGGCAATATCTTTAGGTGTTGATTCATTGGTAGTTTCTTGGACTCAGTAGCGGTAGGTATAGGTTGAACAACACTTATAAGATGCGAGATCCATTTTTAATACGATTTTTCTTGATCGTTTGTACAAAGGTCATTTCAATTTTTAACATTCATTCATATTTTTCGAGCTGACAATTGGTTTCTTGACTCATTGGCTAATCAAGCTTTAGATTAGCATATTAATCATTCAATACAATAATTAATTTCTAATCATCAAAATATCATACATTTAATACATTTATCACATCATCAAATCTACTGTTGTATATATATCGTAAATTATGTCAAAAAACTTTACAAAATTTTGGATCCAAGTAAGTACCAAAACTTGGGCTTATGCCCCATCATGTCCCAATCTCAAAAATATCTTTGATCATCCAATATGTAAAATCTGTCTACTCGAGGACCACCTTGAAGTTGTAGCACCCTACGGGCTTATACTCCAATGATGGGTAGCCCACCCGGAGAACAGTCCTTGATCACAGGGTATACAATCCTGGGCAGCTTCGTAAATCCTCCCCCCCCATGACGGAAAGGATTTGGGTCCAGTCCCTCCAAGTTTCTGTGCGGCACAGAGGGTCACCGTCGAATCCCGGGTTATCTCTGCCCACCTGCACGGCGCTGACGTCTTTAGGCCCTCGGGCCAAGGCGGGTCCAACATACGAGAGCACTTGATAATTTTTTTTTCATTTTGTCGGTCATTATGAATCCAATCCAAAAACATGTTTGTTTTCATTTTCATGTACATATTTGAAAATCCAAAAAATCATGTCAATTATTTTTCGCTTAGCGCCTCCCCTTTCCCACGGGTGGAAATGCGTCTGGATTCACAAAATCCATCCCGCGCAGGATGATCTGTCAAATGATTTATTCTCCCCCGCAAGAAGAACTCTCATCGTCCCCAGAAGTGGTTCGAGTACCTGTCGCACCCCCCGGTCTCTTCATCATGTACGCACGGGGCGATTCTTCCAGGTCCGCCGAAGTTCTTTGATAGTTGAGATGACTTTGGGTCTCAAAGGTTTGGAACTCTCTCTCAAAAAAGAATGTAGTCAGGCGTTCCACTGCCAGCAAAGTGTTTTGTTTGTTTGGCGAATGAGTCGGTGTTGTTTCATGTTACGTAGCGAGCGATTGCAATCATACACATGAATTAAGCACTCTACGACTATCGTGTGCGTCTGGAGCGCGATGCGGTGAGCGAATCCGCCACTGCGAAGTGGTGTGCGGAGGATCTTTATGTGCAAATCACGATGTCTACGATTGTCTGTGTGCCAACTTTCTTGGAATTATCTCGCAATAGATTTGGACCTGTAGTCCTCCACGGTCGACCCTCCCGGGGCTGATACTTGTTGAGGATCACTTCAGGTCTCCCCTCAGAAGTCCGGTGATGAGTATATATCTTCCACTTCTATGCGTAGTGGCAGGCTGATCCAATGATGAAGCAATCACGATGTGGTTCCCAATAATTTACAAGCATTTCAAGCAATCTCACATTTACTTTTCATATTGGGCATTTTGAAAAATTTGAATAATCCATAGTTTCGGAGGACATTTTGTGCCGCGCGATCCTGCATGACCTCTTGGTCTATTACTGTTTATCACGTTCCTCAAGAGATAGTCATCACGAAAAATTTCATTAAAATTTGCATTAGAAACTTCTTTTTGAGTTATGGACACAACGTACGCGACTTTTCATGCCACGGTCGCGTGCTTGTCACAACTTCATCGTCGAACAAGCGTGTCTTGTAGGATACGCATTTTTTAAGAAGGGTTTCTAGAAAAAATTAATAATTTTAATTTTAAACGGACAAATGATTAAACGGGATGAATAAGAATAGAGTTTCGCTGAATTCAAACTGATGATTGTTCTGATTTAGCCAATAGGTTTTTAGCTCCGAGCTCTTTTTTAAATACGGCTATGCAATAATGATTAATTGAGAGGTAATTTGTGTATTTGGCCAAAAATTGAAAATTTTTGCAAAAATTTCATATGTATTTTCAGTCTTGTCTTATGTCTTGTATACTTGAGATTGCTTGAAATTTTTAGTTTGGTATGTTTCGGAGGTGGGCGCAGCGATTGAGGACTTTCCAGGTTTGACCCATAGTTTCGGACTCCTTACGGCCGGTGCCTGATCTTCAACGGCATATGAGTTGAGAATCGCCTAGTTGCATCTTTGCATTCGCCTCTTATCACGGTCACTTGCCTTGGGGTGATCATCGGTCAACAGCAGCTGCCATGCTCGCAGTTTTAAATCGCGACGATGGTAGAGCAGCACTTTGGGCTTCCTAGTTGGTTCCTGCATGCTTGTTGCCCCGTGCGCTTTTATGCTGAGCTCGAGTCCTCTTTGGTCACATATGTCTTGTGTTCAAACTTCATTCTTCTCCTTCATCACTTATCATTTGCAGCTTATACCCTAGAGAGCTCCTGGTGTACGTTAGTTGTCTTTTGGCGTTTCATGACAGCTGCTTGTTGTCATTTTTCAGCAGCTTCATTTGAACTGCCGATATTTCGACAACTTTTGACCTTGACTTTACTGTGGAATTAACCATTGCATACTTAACTATCACACGACTTCGACACCTTTGTACCCATGGATGAAACGTTTATAGGTATCCTTGTTGATTTTACTTCTTGCATTGAGCATGGTTGTTCGATCTCCAGAACTAGTATTTTGTCTACAACACTGTTGATATAAATATCCATTGTGCTACAACATTGCCATTTATTCTTTTCGAGCTTATTATGAAAAAAGACAAAAAAAAAAATTAAATATAACAAAAAAGCGAGAGCACGGAGATGTATCTTCGTTATTTTGATGGCCAAATCTCTGATGGTTTGTACTTCCTTGAACACGGCACATATATATATGTTTTCTTCATTTGGGATAGTTTTCTAGTTTGGCTAAGTTTACAGCCCCTTTACCATGTTACTTGTCGGTTCTCCCGATTTGGTTATCTTCCAATCTATTGAGTTTGTTTTGCATAAAAATAGACTTCCTCGATGTCGCACTATACCCATATGGTCTGTTGATAGTACTTTTGTTCAAAGAAGTCTAACTTTTCAAAATCAAACTAGTACTGTGATGTCTTGACTAATTATTCGTTGAAGCATTGATCTTGTCGGTATCATGTTCTATCATCAGATGTTTTGATCTTCTGCTAAATGTTTGGTTTGAGAAAATTGTTGACTTCTTATGACGGAGTTTTGTCTCTTATTTATGACACATTACTCACGAGGAAAACGACCTGAAACCACTTTGTTGACCTATTTCCTCGATGATAGGTGACACTGATGTCAACGTTGATCGCTAATATGGGTCTTTGGTGAGTGGTTTCTGTGTTGACGTGTTTACATTATCTGCCAAGTTGTCTTGATGCAGTTTCCATTGACCCTACTGAATGATTTCTACTTCTCGCTAACCGACTTTTCATTATTGGTTGGTTCCAGAGGAGTTCTTTAGTCTGGCTAGCTTCATCTTGTCCGGTAAAACGTCCTTGGTTTAGTTCCATCACTCTCCTTGTCAAATTCCTTGTTAAATCTTAACTGCAGGTTACCACTGCTTTGGTGATGTCGGTGCAACAATAACCTTCCTTCCAATGAGATATTTTCACTTGACTCAAACTCATTGCTATGAGAACAAAGATCTAGGAAGTCTTTGTAATTGTAGGGTTTGCGGTCATCGTTGAGACTCTTCGCTATCGTGATGCGAGGATTCATCATTGCCTCTGATTGGTAGGAATTCTTTCAAGTGTTGACGACTTCAACTCATTCTACATTCACTTGTCAGGTTAATAATTTCTGTACTTATTCAATATGGTGGTTATACCATGGTGGTTAGCGCACTCATTCTTGCATTATTAATTCTCCCATGTGCGACTTGACTCATTTATTCCCAGTGTGTGGTGTGCCGTTGTGATCGGTGAAGACCTGGTTGCATCGACATTTCTCAGTTCACTAATGACGGTCCTAATTCTTGCCATGGTCAGCGCAAAATCACCCTGCTATGTGGGTTCGACATGACATCTTATATGTTGATCCACGAGTTGCATGATTTTACCGTTTGGTCTGCCCTCTTATGATGCGGTATAGAATTCGGTGCCCAATCGGTTATCCAGTTGCTATATCTTTGATCGACTTTCTATGTAAAATATGGACAGCCCAATCACAACATGCTGGAACCACTGTTCAGATGATTCACTATGTACTTTCGATTCGGTTATACTTGTATACATGTTGAGTCTGTCCAGTGCTACCTCTATATGGTATTTTAATTGAGCATGGTGTGCCCTCGGCAGCCTGTTGACTCTCTGGTTTCTTTCATTGGTTTTTAGCGAGCTGAAATACGGTAGAAGTCCTCTCTTGTCTGGGGTTCTTTCTATACTTTTAATACATTTAGAGCCATCATGTACCCTTAGGCCTATGTTAGGCTTTCCATTATAGCATCATTTCTCACAGCAGCAGTTCATGAATTGCTTCTTGTACTGAACACCATTCTAGAACTTGAACAATTACTTAAACGATGAGAAAATACTATGTGGCTTCTTGTTGTTTTCACGTGTATACCAATGCAGCTAGCTTTCGCGTGTCTGTTTAATGATTAAAAAATATGTAAAAAATCCTAATTTCATGTGGGTTGATGGTTCTGGAATTATTTTAACTTGGTAATAGCTGACTTTCAATTAACAAAACTACTTGGAGGACTATAAAAATTCCTCACTGTAGCTAAGAAGGATATTATCTTTCTGTGGTGTCTTCTATCCAAGTACGATTCCCCGTGCCTCACTTTCCCACTCATTTGAAGCAACAACATGGAATACACATCATTTTATATGTTATCTAGTATGCACATTTTGGAAGGAGTCTTAGCGATGCAAGGGCAAAATGGGATCTGATGACAGTCTCTGAAAGGCCTTGGAAGGTCGTTGATATATCATAACACCTTGTTCTTACTATTTTTATAATGCGAAGTATCATGTTGTTAGAAATAAGTATTAAGTGTATGCTTTATGTATAGGAATAATATTTGTTATCAAATAATTATGATTTATTTAACTTGTTATGTCGAATCTCCTTCACATTCAGGAAAACGAAACCTCTTTAATACAGCTTGTCCTTTGTGCTGGTTTCTTCTTATGTTGAAATTAAGGAGGAGCAGTTGGAGGTTGGGAACTCGCGTGGATCACTTCAGCGTAGGACCAGCGAGGTAAACTCCTCGACTCTGCTCTGTTTCGTTTTTATGAATGTGTATTCGTGTGAGTCTACCACATTGATACATTATTTTTTAACTTCTCTTGGAGTGAATTATACTTCTAGGTATACGTCCCCAAACTAAACACGGAAAGTATTCATGTTGCAGAATTCAGGGTGTACATCAACGCATAGAATAACATTGCAACTTATCATTAATGGTATTTTTTGCCAATCTCTTCTAATGTTTCGCTCATATAAATTTAATCTTGTCTTCCCCTGTGCTTAATCCATATATTTTCAACTCATTGATTTGAACATTCTCTAAAGCGCTCGCTTTAGTGTAATGTGCCATGATACTTATAAATTCTTTGTTGATAGCATTGATCTTATTTTTTATATTTGTAGCCACATAGCGTGTTGTAAATTTGCATTCTCTCCATACTTCAATATATCGTCATTTGGACGCCCATTATTAATATATTGTACCCATTTTAGTGTCTTTCGTGTGAAAATACTTCTGTAATAATAGAGACAACTATTTTCCTTAGAATGTTTTATTACTAAAGTCTCCATGAGTGCAACAAATGATTTTTATAAGTATACACAATATTCAAAAATTTTAATACATCTAAGCATTGAATATAAAGATATCAAAACAACTTAAATATATAAGTAAACAACGCTTTTTCAATCCATGTGTAACCTTCAAGTTCAACAAAAAATAAGTGTCATCAATATGAAAGATTCAACATTTTCAAAAAGGGCATCACAACTAGTAGGTAAGAGGCAGATCAATAAATTCTTCCAAAATATGTGTAGAAGTCTTGGACAAATTCATTAACACCAACCTCATTGCTATTGCAAAAAGGTTTCTTATTAAAAGCCTTAAAATATTCATCACTTACACAAGAGTTGATATTATCATTATCATCCATTGAGTTCAGCAAAAGATATTGGGAACGGAAGCGACTTTCATAAACAAAACGATGGTTAAAATAATCCAACATAATATATTAAATAATGCCTGTTTATTGGCTGTAAGAAAAACAATTTAGTAGTATAGTATACCTATTCTATATAAAGTCCATGGTCAAATCTATGGATGTACAACTAATATTCATATTTTATTACTTATTTTTGGCACATTTTTGCAACTGCCATTATCATTTCAGTAGAAGTATTTATATGTCATATGGAGTAGCTCTTATTTTCATCATCTCTGAATATTTGGACTATTATGTGGTATTTCACTTGAATACACCATGTACTATGTCGATAAAAGCTTTAACTTTTAACTTGATTATTATTTTTATTCGAGATAACATAACCAATTAATAGCTAAATTGATCTATGAATAATTGGTGCTTTTGGTGTTGATTGAGCATTTGAAAATATGTCCAACACTTTTGGGTAATTTCTCTGGTGTTCAACAAGATCATGAATACAGAGAAAAATTTTGATAGTTTTGAAGTTATTTCTAAAAATAAATCACATATTAACTAAATCAACAACATAAATACTAAAAATAGAAAAATCAACATAAATGCCTAGTATTCTGCTCATCTTTTATGTATACCAAGAAAATGATGTAACACTCAAATACAAGAAAAAGTGTTGAACAATAGTTAGGGATCATTCATAATGTTTATTGAAATATAGTAAAAACAAGATACAAAAACATTCTTATTTTGTTTACATTTAATATATTCATTTTTTTTTGCATGAAAGTAACTTTTGCTATTTTTTTATTATAATTTTTTCTTAGTTTCAGATGGAAATATTACATATGCATGTGTCAATATTTAATTTGTAGTTAAGCTCTTACAAAAAATAATATGGTATCAAGAAAAGTTTGTGGTTGAGTGAGAGTCTTTACTTTTGGTTGCTAGAGAGGAAAGAGATAGCCAGCTCTTTGACTTCTCTGAGGAAGTTAACTTAATAACATGGTTGATGAAAAAGAAGATTGAGGAGTTTAGAATATCAGCTTTCATACATTCATGAGGAGTTTTAGAAAGGGTTATAAAAAGTTATTATTGTTCATATTTTGTTCATATTATTGAGGGCTTCACGGAGGGAAACACAAAATTTTCTTGGAGAGTTCCATTTTCTAAATAAGAAATCCATTTTAGATGAAAAAATATGTCTGTCATGTACTGAAAGTTATTGAGAACAAGGTTAATTTGAGAAAACATGACCATTTACAAGGGATAGGAAGAGAAAGTGGATTAAAATGGTTTGCAATTCTTGGATTTCGTATTGAATTGAGGTTGAAAAAATACTAAAACAAGTTTTGGCATTGATAAGAAAGAATAGAACCATTTACAAGGGTATGCAGAGAAAGTGGATTAAAATGTACCAATTCAACAATAAACGAACTACACTCATTATTAAAGAGCAATCAAATCTTTTGTTGTACAAAGTTGATTAGTAAGGAAATGAAAACACTTTGTCTGATAATTTAATTCAATAGTAACTAATTTATTTTCTTTAAATTCATTTGAAGATAATGGGATTTTATTTCCTTGAAAAAGTTATTGGTCAGTGAACAAGGGTATGTTTTAATACTTTCTCCATTAGGATGTTTCTGGTAGTATGGTCCATGTGTCCCTTGTTAACCCCCTATGAGTTTTTGACAGCAAGGGGCTAAAATATTTCGACCTTCAAGGAATGCGTTTCCTCTGCGCTTCATCATCCTTGAAGCCTCTCCTCTTCCTTTGATCGTCCTCACTTTGTTGTTTCCGTTGTAAAGCCTCTCTGTTTGTGAAAGAATGCCGAAGGCCTCCTTTTCCCTTGTTATTTGGTCTGATAAATATCTATTTTTGGTACTTTGCTCACCATAAGTTCATACCCTTTAAATCATCCCCATTCCTTTTAACCAAACAAATATCACGTGCTTTAATCCCCATATTCTCTCTACCATTTCCTCTTTGTATGAAATCCCCTTTGCTTAAAAATATATTTTAACATATGATGGACTTAAGCCTTTCAACATTTAAATAACACTCCCCACCATTGTTCGGAAAGTGAGACGAGCGCTGTTGTAAGCGCATATCGCAATCGGAACAATTCAAATGTGCGCATTTTGTTAAATTGTTTTCTCGAATACGATTGAACGACAACGAACCTGCGCTCGGTCTACTGCCGTCGATTTCCACAATCCAACCATTAATTGCATCCCCGCTTTCCATTATTCTCCCCTTTCGTCCCTCGAGAGATTTCTGTAGGCCCGTCGATGCCACACGGTGGAGTGGTGCAGCCATAATCGAAGCATCATGATCTGCAGGTTTTCAGCCATCCCCTGCGTCCCTAATCGCAGTCCTTTGATCCAGCCTGGTCATTGATCTCATGAGATCCGATGCCCAGAGGATCTCATCACTCCTCCGCTATGGTCTTCCTCCCGCGAGAGTTCAATCCCCTTGAACGGTGTTGACCCGAATCGGGATGAAGTGGCACTCAGCTTCTTGCAGCGCGATCGAAAGTTCACAATGTGCCAAACCTGTGTCCCCCGTTGCGATATGACGATCCAATCATGACATTCTTTCAACCCGAATCCAGCTCATGTTTAATCGCCTCCACACGCATAAGGCCCACCATCAAACTCAGCACTGTGCTTTTGTATTCGCCTTGTCATGATTAAAAGTCCCCAACCCTTAGTGTTGCTGCTAAAGATCATTATTCCTCCATTCTTTGCCATTTTACTTTATTATCACCAGTTCCTTGCAAAAACTCCATAAACCTCCACAACATTGCTTCCTGCCCCTAGATTTTATAGTGGTTCATTTATTGTACGGGGGTTCACGGGGGGTGATGGTTCCTTTTTTCATCGTAATGGTGGGCAATTCCAAATAAAAACGAGTGACCGCCACGGCGGGGGCAGGTGTATCAACGACGGGATTAGAAGAGGTTTAAGCCTATTATTGAATAATTAACGCTTAACTTTGCATAGTTTTCAAGAAGAAGGCATTAAGGAAGACTAAGCACACTAATGAGTTTACCTTGATCTTTGTTAATATCGGTAGAGCACCGTTTCTCCAAAAGTACCTACCTTTGAGGAATCCTCCCATGTCACAGACGAAGCTTGGGTTGGTCACCAGCAAAGCTTTAAGGAAGTGGCCAGGACAACAATTGTGGGTATGGAGTGGCACAGAAACCCTTTATCTGATTACTTATTCCGGATAGCGACGAGTTCAAATAGCGAGAAGGACTTCCAAGAAACACCGGTCATCTTTGAGCACAGCAGGAAACCTGCGAACCGGACTAGGAGGCAATATTGTGTAGAACCATTAAGCGAGTGGGCTAAAACACTTTCCTCTACTCTATATTAATGAATCAAATTAAATTAACATCTATATATGTCCATTCTCCTAAGAATCCCCAGGCTGTATATTGAGGTTTTGTGGGGTCATTGTTGTTTATTAGTTGGGGGTTGTTTCATTGTTAAAACAGAGTCTTGGGAGAGTAAACGGAAGTAGTTTGTAATGTGTTAGGTTGGGAGGAGAAATTTTAGACTATATTAGCCATTGAGATCGGGATATGTGTGACTTGTTTTGCATCAATTAATCAAGAAATTTTGTAGGATCCTAGTCTATTACTACGGGTGATGTTTTCTCTCTACATTGTTTTACAATACATTTCCATCTTTGTTCATTTTCTTCAAGTGAAGCATAAATGCGGCATAAGTTTGCCATGTAGTACCCTATAATTTCTCTCCCTACCCTCGTTTTTACCAACGTGGTAAATGCGGTGAACTCTGGTAATTTAACTAGTGTATGGTCTGACCCTACTAGGCGATGTATGAACTTTGAGCTTGCTGCTTGGTGTTTCTTGTTGGTGTCAAAGTAGGGAAGGTTAAAAATTGTTCTCCAAAATATAGACCTAGCCTTGTGTGAATATTGTCTTTTTTTTTAGCAGGAGCATGCTAAAAACGAGACCCTGAGGTTAAATGACCTCCCGAGTTAGGTCTGCAGCCCCCTTTTGTAGGCTTCCTTGAAATTTGCCTTTGAGTATGTCCAACGGTGCGGGAGTTAAATAATACGCTGATCTGTAGGCAATTGGTTTGCTGTGTACACTATGCCATTTCCGTACATCTATCTAAAAGAACCTTTAGTATAGATGACTTGCCCTCAGCCTTGGCTGGTTGTTTGCAAATGTTCCTTTCATGACTCCATAGCCCAACGGATTAGCTGTTCTGGCTAATTCTCTTTTGTGAAACATCTCTGTGTTTTCCTTTCCTTCCATTACTTTCTCGATCTGTGGTCTGACGCAACCTGACAACCAACCCAAATAATTTCCAACCTACAGTGCCTTCTGCTTCTGTGTACCTCATTTCGAGCTTCAAAAAGATATATCTTTCTTGCTTTTATGGAGAATCCTCACCGGATCAGGAAGCTACATCCTAGGATCCCAAAGTGGTTTGATGTTTGTCTTGTATTTTGTTGTGCCAAATCTTCCATTCTGAAACCTTCATCACTGACCATGGCTTTCCATATAGTGATATACAAAACTTGTTGATGTTTTGACATCCATATAGCTGGGATGTGAAATATTTAGAAAGAGAGTTTTCCTTATATGATCAACAAAGAACGTCATTGTCTTATAAATTTAGCCTTGACTTTGGAACCATAATTATTCTCTCTTATCCAACATATTGACAATAGAAGAGCATCCTTTGTTTTTTTTATTTATGGACTAAATGCAAGAACAAAATGGATATAGAAAATGGAAGCCTTCAATGGAAAATAGGACTCATGATGAGAACTAAAGAATTTCTCAATCACCTCATTGGTGATAACAGATCAATTATTGTGGTTACACTCATTTGATAACTATGTGTATTAGAAACCCACATGAAATTTTCAAGAACCAAAAATCCAATCATATTTTGTTTTTGAAGCTGAAGATCTAATTGATTGCATTAATTATATCACATAATTCTAATGACCCATAGATATGCATATTGAAAGTATCAAAGCATTAAATGTCAAACAATTTTGAATGAAGGACATCAAAACCTATATCAATTTTTCTGCAAATTGAAAAGATTATGAATATTCTTGTTCTTCTCATGATGTTGGTAGGTTATAAACATTAGGTAAAATAAATTTGATGATATATTATTATTATTTTAATCTTCCATCAGAAGAATAAATTAATGAAGAAAATAATGTGGCAAACCAAGTCTAGATGATATGTGGTCTAACAGTTTGGTGTGGAAGTGTCCATTAGTTGTTTTAACAGTGCTTCATTCATATTTAACATCTTTTTGCACTTGATATTGATAGTGAACCTTGGATGAATGAGATGAACTTACTAAAAGTATTGTTATGGATTGGTGAGTAAAAATGCTAAACCACCTGAAATTGATAATTTTCTAAAACATATTAGATAACCAGGAGACATCCCAAACAAAATGGCTGTTGGAAGAAAAATACTGCCAACAAAACTTATGATACATTGCACCTGATAAACTCTGTAAAAAACTTACCGTAAATCGTATTATTTGAGGAAGATGTTTAGAAACATTCTATTTATAACTATTACATATAAATCTACAAGAAAATCTAAATAGATCCAGACAATTTACTGTTATGCTGCTTAATGATTACGGAAAAAATTAACAATGATAACATTATGTATCATACAAAGGATTATTTACATGTGATGCTGCTATTTATACATTTGTTGGCCTCGTATAATAACTAATTATGGCTATTATTTTTCAAGAATGTATTTCTATGATTCGACCTAAGGAGATGATACGAAGATGGTATTATTTTCAGGTATAAAGGACAAAATCTTATTTATTTCTCAGAGGAAATCTCTCCTGATGTTATTGAGGTATGGGATGATTATCGCAACAGCAACTTGGAGCCTACACTTTTATGCTGTCGATGAGTTAAAAAGCGAAAATATTATTATATTTATTAGACTATCTCAGTTGGGCTATGTATTTATTTAATTATATGTTCATTTGATAATTGCAAAAATGTTGATAACTGCTACTGAATACGAGAAAATGTTTATGTGTTTGAAATGGAGGAATTTTATACAAGACTGGAAGATGATGTTGATAGATCTTTAGGTTCATTCAATGAGGAAATACATTAGAAGGTGACATATATCTCTCTTTTGATGGAACTATATCGATAATTGGATTTTAAACTATAATGGTATCGATACTGACATACAATAGAAAATCAAAGGTGGAGATATCCTCTTATTCTGCAGTTCTAGGTACCAAAATTTTCCCAACGACAAAATATCAATAGATTTATTTTATATTCACCCAATTTTCTAAGTGCAAGAGTTATTATAACTTTTAATGATTTTAAATATTAATTTATTGATACCTTTTCTTTATTAAAATTTTAAATATTTATTTTGCGAACACATTTTATACTTAACAGGTGTAACAGAAATTACTCTAATTTGGTATAGGTATCTATGCTACCAAAATGTCATCTTCATTTAATGAAATGATGCTATTAAGAACAACACTTATTGATATATATAATTTTTTAAAGATGTCCTTTATAATAAAATTTCTTTTTTTGGAATAAACCTGTTCATATTAATGCAAAAATTTTCAAAGTAATGAGGCGGTAATGCAGGAGAAAACATAGACGATAGCGATGATTGAGAAGATGTTGAAAGAAATGGTGTATTTGAAGCCATATAATTAATTGATGAACTGAGATAAATTACAAGTTCATATTTTTTTTGAACTAAGGGCTTTGGAGATCTTGCGGATAAATAGCTTTGCAACCAGGCTTTTGAGCTAACAGTTTTTTGGATCATAGAATTAACGGTAAACATAAATATTTCATTATATCTATATTTCGTATAATAATGTTGAACATTAAAACAAAGTAACATCAACCCGCATGCTAACGATAATAACAAAAACACCGTTCGACAACTTTTTAGTCGTGTGACTCATTAAAGAAACATGGAAGAAATCTATTACTGATGCGGGCTTTATACTATAACAATATGATGAGCTATTATCGCCAGTGAAAACAGACCGCAATTATTCAACATATGAGCATAAAAGTTGAAATGGAACAATTGAATGTCGTGACAGTGCAAAACACTTATGATAGCAGACGGGAACAAAAGTGTCATTGACATTGATAAAGTTTTAGTCTCTTTGGCTACATTGTGGAGTAGATGTAAATTTATATGTTATGGAAGGCTTGTTTGCTTTATTAAATTAGCATTATTTTGAATATAAATAGTGTGTGGGGCAAACTCTCATTCTCTGCCATGTGGTTTATTAATATATGACGTGGGGGTATTACAATTAAATGTAAGCATTATCATAATTTGAATGAAGGGAGAAAAATTCTGTCGTTTTTCTCACATAAAAGCTAAAAATTATCTGACAACAAGCAATGTATTGTATTGATTGATTTCAGCATTGATGGAAGAAATTGAACAGAAAAATTATAATGTTTATCTTTGCGGAAAATTGAGTGTTAAGAAAGAAAATACCTACATTACAATGAAAGTCTGAAGGTAAATACCGTTTCTGCAATTATGAAAACATTTGGAAAACAACTCAGGCTATGGAGGTCCATTGATGGTTGTTTTATTCTTAGTGTTCTACATATTCCATTAATTGTAACTTGAAAAAAATAGACATTGATAAATATATTGCACGAGCACTAGCATCGTAGCATAACAAATTTATGAAGTTTATAACATTTCTGTGTTCAAACTTGTATATACCATGTGCACTGTCTATCGTTAACGAAAATATGTAAGTGATGAAAACAAATATATTGAATTCTCCTTAGGTTCAGAAAGTGATGTTCCCAATATAAATGATGTACAATCATATAGCAACAGGATTTATGGATACCAACAAGCAGGAAGATTAATTTGGAGACTTCAAGTTCTTAATATTTCTCTTATTTAATAATATAATTCATTTAGTAACCTTTTTAGAATTGTATTCCATATTACAATACCGCATTGCTGTCTTGAAATGGATCATGATCTACTTAATTTGTTGTTGATGAATGATAATTTGTTTCATATGGCATTCATATCCATTCTGATTGATTGATATATTCCAGTAAGTGATTTACTTGGATAGATGAGATGGTTTTACAAGAAGGTATTCCTCTTGGATTATGATAATGAAGAATTACTGATTATTAACAAATATGATAATAAAGGCTTACAAATTAAGCTCATTGGAAGATAATATTACCGTCGATAGATACATACACTAAATAAAAAAATAAAATAAAAAAATTACACGATGATGATAATTTGAGGGGATTCTTTGAAATTAAAAATTGTATTTATAAGTATTACCTTCTCGAGCAGAAGTAGAAAATGAATTAGATAATTATATTATAAAGGAGGCTAAGCAGAAACAATATTATGATAATCATCATTTCTTCATATCCATACAATGGTTTGAAATATATTGAACTGTATCGAATGGATCCTGATTATTATTCATATGAAGAAGCAGTTTAGAAAACCAAATTAATAATGCTGAATATGTAGATGGATCAAACATCACTATTTATGACTGTGAAACAACATGCAACATAATCATCATGCTAATGATGATTTTAGATGAGATTAGTACTACAAATGGTGAATGCTTCATGATACCATTGTTGTTGGCGAAATATTGGATCGCATGGTCAAGTGGAGATTGATCCGTTACTAATGAGGTTGATCTTGAGATAAAGACGTTTATGATGAGTCATGATGAAAATATCATTAATGATCATTACAATCAAACTGTCTACTTCTGTTTCTGCAACATAGTGGAAAACGGTATTACCCATTACTATAACTCACATTGGACACCCTGATGAAGGTAAAATTTTCTCTACATACCCAAGAAATATTATAATGAAGCATTTGAAATACCCCACAACAATCAGGCTCGAAAAATGCAAGTCTATGAATAACTAGTGGATACATGATGTCAAGATGTTAATTGAAAAAAATAGTTTTTGTGAGGAAATAGAGAAAGTATATAAAAAAAAAGTGATACAAGGATTTAAAACACTTATACAGAGGGTATAAAAATTAGATAATTTCATGTGTGGATCAGAACATATGAGGTCAAAATAATAGTATAGCTATTGTGTATGGTACTTGAGTTTATATGAAGATAACCACTTCAATTTTAAAATATTTCTGTGATACCAAATATGGCAATTTAACAATAAATCCCAATTGATGTGAAAGACATTATCTATGGCAATGCAGTCTGGAAACTGATATTGGTACATACATGCCATGATAGAAAGAATGGAACTAACTCTGAAAAATTCAATGATAATACTTTTATTAACATTAAACACATCTTCCATTAAATATATTTTAAAAACTAGGCATTGCTATTATGGTTGCATTTTTACTATCCTTGCTTGTAACTTGTAGTATAAGTGGCAATTTAAAAATTTCTTAGTTTAAACTCTGGCATGTTCACATAGGCACTTTGTCTCCTTGTGAAAAATATGTATTGGAGGTATGAAAAATATACGGGTTCTCACTACGGTTTCAAGAAAATGGGTATTGTCCTTTATAGAGACAAGTGTTTGGGTCATATGTGGGGTTTATAGTAGTGAAAGAAAATAGAATTTGGAGACATCACTGAGCAATATGTTTTAACTTCTTTATTTATGTTAAATAATCTGGGCAAATCTTGTCCCAAATGAGAAAATTACCTCTGGCCCTAGAATTGCAGTTAACAACAGAAAAAACTAATACATTCTTAGATGCATAAATGAAACACATATAGAGGAATGCTTCCCTCGATCTAATATTAAGTGTTTCTCTTCTTTGTAAAGCCTCTTTAGTCCTTGGCTCTTCCAAAATTAGAAGTCTTAGTTTATACCGGTGTTCATTAACACTGAAATGACCGGAAATAAAAATAAAAAACAAGAGGTACAACAATAGCAAGCAAGTGTAACTATCTGTCTAATAAAGAGAGTCTAAGATTCTTATGTTGAATCATAGTTAAAAAATGGAGAAAATAAATACCTGGGACAACATCATATTATTGCAAGAAAATTACAACCTAGGTATGATGTTGAGCTCTCCTTTGACGGGTGAGAATCTAGGCACGTCTCCGAGCTCTTTCAACTCAATGTGGCTGGTTCAACTCTCCTTCAGCTTGCTGAAAATCTTGGCTTTCTCTGCTATTATCTTTATTTTATTTCTAACTAGCAGAGGAGATTGGAAGGTGATCAGTTTATAGAGATGGAGGAAGGACATGGATGAAAACATATGATGCTTTTGGCAAACAAGAGTCCCAAAGGAGGAAGCTCGTATATCAAATTAACATCCATTCTCAAAACAAGATAATGACTGGTAACGAGCTTGGTTTCTTTTAAAAAAATATTCACAGTGATGGAAAACAACAGAATTAAAGGTCATACTAGGCTTAAGTCACCAAGAAGTCCTAGTAAAGATGGATCATTAACGAGTGAGAACAAAAGAATTAGCGATGCTCCAAAAATAGGTTTTGAGAATTCACTACAAAGGAATGATCAAGGAGATACACAAGCAGCAAGGATAAAAGTCTGTTTTGATGATGGTGAAATTGTACACAGGATCTCTTCAAGACCACTCAAGATTAGGAAACAGTGGAGATAATGAAAAATGTTTATTATGCCCCATAAGCATGAAGGTAGAAAATAAGAGTGAGGGGTAGAAATTATTTGTGATATTCACGAGATAAAGAAACAACAAGTAGAAAACATAAAGGTAGGCACATATGTAAATGAAATCTATTATATAAATACATGAGTATAGACATGGACAGGCATCCCTTGAAGAATCCTAATACACACATGGATCTTGGCATGAAACAACCCATCCAACAATAAGGATCTGAAATTTGGACTCGGGGTGTGGTCGCAACCATCCGTAAAAAAAAAATCATGTATGTTGTGATGCTATTACGCCTCTTAGTCATGATTGACTGAGGTATTTATTTTGTAAATAGTTTGTATCCCATTGAAAATCGGTGAATATATGTGGAAAATGACATTTTGTTTATTTTACTTCGGAAGTTTCAAATGACAAATAATTGTTAATATTTTCATATTTCAAGAAAAAAAAAAAGAGCTTTAAATATGATTCCACTAGAAGGAGCAGTGGTATAAAGGGTAAGAAAATGGTTTTAGGTTATGGTGGAGGTCATAACAAGTAAAAAATTCAGAGTTGGCTAAATATATATCATTGCATGGTTCCTCGGGAATGGATTAAACGACCAAGTGAAGGCACATGATCAGCCATGAGATGAACGATGGAATAGAGAAAAGCTTAGTTCATACGGAAAAATGGTGGGGGAAACAAATTACAATCACAAGAAGATGCAGTGAAATGATTTCATTTTTATTTAAAAACATAAAAGTGTCCTTGGAATTGGTTTTAGGTTTTACGGAAAGCAGGCAGATAATTGTGCTTGGAATAGGGTTGCCTAGCATAGGCTGGCCTCATTTAGTTACACACCCCCCCAAGCTTAATTTCCCATTCTACCCAATCATTAGAAAATGGTTACTAACAAGTGGATGGACAGTTCGATTACGGAATCAGTAAACACTGCGATGTGGATTTACAAAGTCAGTCAAAGACAAATTGAAAGAGTTTACATTTTGCATTTTTAATGACTTGACACAATAAAAAATAACTAGGGTCATAGGACCTACTGTTTTTAATGGGAGTTGACATATTGATAAATAACTATCCACATGACACCTTGTTTCATCTTTAAAATAAACTTGACATAAGAAAAGGAACTTAATCCGAAGAATTGTTCTGCATTTTTGAGAGCTTAGAACAAAAAACTACTTCTGCTCACATTCATCTTGTTGACATAGGTGTGTCTTTAAAGTTCTCATTCGATGGAGAAAAACAACACAGTCAGGGTAGGCCCCCAGGACACAGAGCCTCCCTATCATAAAAAAAAACCATCAATGGGTTGGAGGCATGACAGTTCGATACCTAATTGACCTGGGGTGGAGGAGTACCACTAGTGTGTAAGGACAGACCAGCGGTGAGGGTGAATTAGATATAATGGGACCCAAATGAATGATTGATCTAAATGATGCAATTTGACCTTACATGTGGAAAACACTGTCACAGCAAGAAGAACAAGTGCTTCAATAACAAGGGGTGGTACCCACAGAGGTTAATTTAAAATGCAGGGCCTGAATAACCATCATGCATAGACAATATTTCTCCTATAAAAATGTGGGCAACCGGAAGGATGTAATAATTTGACTTGTTCATATGTTAAAATATAAATGGATTAAATAACATGAACAAGTTGAAATTAAAATCTTGCCGAGTAGTTGAGGAAAAAATACTGTGATGCGCCTTCATATATTATGGATGTGGTATGCTTAAATACAAACATACCATGTGGTCTCAAGGGCACATAACAAGGAAGATGATGTCATGCGAACGCTCCCAGTGAGGGCATTAAACTACATGAAGGAGACACCATGGGAATGAGTCTCATGCATTACGAGTGGGAGGATCATATAATGAACATGCGGCCTGAGATCTCCCTCGTCCTCGAGAGATGAGGAAGCAAAGAGAATCTACAGCAGAATGATATTCCACCAGGCTGTGCAGAAAAATCAGCAGAAAGTCCAATTGTGGGTCAGAATCAGGAATTGTTTTCCAAAACAGCGAGTGAACAGGAATGGACTCTGAGCAAGCTCACTGGGCGGTGGAATTGACTGAAGATGAATATCGATCAGTAGCAAGTCAACAATGAAGTGGAAAACTTTTGGTAACCAACTAGAAGACAAGACTCGAAAAGTTGTAAGGAGTGTCCAGGGTGGAGGCTATATGCCAAGGACAAAAGTGAATTCTAGTTGTTCACAACACTAAATGGGAATTTGACTTTACCTCTTTTATGATCTTATTACTCCATAGGTAAGGGTTCATCAACAAAATATGAGGGGTTAGTGGCAGGTTATGAATTAATGGATACACTTCTAACACAGGAATACCAAGCACAATCTGTAGTAAGATGGTCATCATTACATAGCTTGCAAGGAATTTGACTTTGAGGTTGAAGTGGAAGGTTTCTAGCACCATTCGTATGGGTATAAATGGTTTTGGTTTTATCTCATGTCCTTATTGTCCTTCTTCTTATTTAGCCACCATTTACTAGGGTAGGGCTTTACATGAGAGGCAAAAAGATGAAGAAAAGGGCAAAGAAATGGCGAAAATTTGTGCAGATTATTAAGATGTGGCAGGGTTTACATTTTTAGGAGAGGACAACTTGGTTGACAAGAAGTTTAGACATTGAAACCATGAGGTCAAAAATAGCCAAACTCACAAACAATTGATAATCTCCGGAGACTTAACGTTTCATATAAGAAGCCACCAACATTCAAAGGAAAGGAAAAGGACTAGAGTTTCACATCTCAGAGGATTACACATGGTTGAGTAGATATTGTACCATTAATCTCAGCCTAATATCAATAAATATATGAGAATAGAGTAAAGATATTAACATGGAAAATAATTTTAAAATTAAACACAAAATAAACCAAACAGAGAGGCAAACTATTAAAAGTGTTTACCAAGTATGTTGAACTAAGAGATACCTCATAGGGCAAGTGGAGAAATATCCCCTGAATGTTGTGTTATGTGTATCATGTGCAAAGGTGCAGCGGAGACTTGGTTTTGTGGCTGAGATAACAACCTAGTGGGGAGTTCTCGACATATACTCAATGATATAGGGAGCACAAGTCCATGTTGTTGTCTAATATCTATTTGTTAAATGAGATCATCATATATACTTATAATATGTGTTGCAAGTGCTATAAATTAGTATGTGGGACGGGGTTTCACTCCCAGTGCAGCACGGATGTTAACGACAATGGGTTTTATGAATGTCAAAATATTTATACAACTTGTAGACCTATAAATTTTTTTGTGTTGGGTTCCAAATGCTCCTTAGCTTAATTGAGGTTCATTGCTTGATCTTTTTTAAAGTTTCAATTTCAAGGCTCAAAAACATTGTCACTTGAACACATAAAATATTGCAACTTAATATGAGAAAATAGATTTCTTTTAATTCAATCAATGCTATCTAGTTTAAGGAAAGTTTTCAAATGGTGATGCAATAAAAACTAATTCGACAACAACCAATGCAGTAAATGAAGCTTTCTGGGCTATATCATGCAGCACTATCTATAAAATCAAAACATTCAAGGATACAAACATGCGATGTAATCTATTTGTCTTTTTACAAATATGCAATTGCAAGCTGTCACCTTAATTTATTTTTCTTTCAATGGTAAATGCTTACTCAATGCCATGTTCATTTCTAGATCATTAAACAATGTAATCCATTCAATGATAAATCTCAAGAATGACTTTTCTATGCAACTCATCTAATGCACTTTCAATGAAATGAAAAATTTGAGATGAAACTAGATGAATAAAATGTATTTTTCAACTGTATGAGAAAAAAAATTAAAAAAAAGACACAAAATAGAAGAACACAAACAATTTTTTTTGAGTATTCCATTGCGTTTATCGGAATTCACTGAAGCAAGAGTTGAAGCACTAGAGAATATTTCAGTCGCACCAAACAAACACTCTTCTCTGCTTGCACGTATGTGAGAAGAAGGATCCTCAAATGGCCAATCAATGCCAGTATATGCTTGTTGATGGAAGAAGAATCAAATGCACATGGAATGGGCTTACTTGAAATCCTAATAGAAGAGATGAACTAAAAATGAAAGGTCACCAAAGCTTGAAAGGCAAGGATATGAAAAAAGCCTGACTCAACAAGAGAGGTGCGGAATTCCATGAGGCATGCAACCATTACGTGACACAAGCACCTAGAAACATAGACAGGGATGCCTGGGTTGAAAAGAAAAGAAGACCAAACATAGGCCAGGCAGAGACAATGAAATCCTTGAAAAAAAATAATAAGAGAAAGAATTGAGTAGAGAAAGAAATATACGAGGCAACACGCATTGAAATGAATGAAGAGAAGCCTAAAATATTCACACATAAGATACCTACCCACAACTTGTGAGGTTCCACCTCACCAACTGTAAGGAAGAATAAACACGTATTTAAAATGTTTAGCGGTGATCGATGGGTTTGTCCAATAATTAGTAAAGTGTCGATCAAGGAAAAATGAAAAAATAAAAATGTTTTGTTAAAATAAAAAGCCAAACATCATGCAAAATAAATATTGATACAAGTTGTAGCGACCTGCAAGCCATAAACAAAGGAGAGAAAGATATTAAAAAAAAAGATGGAAAAAAAAACCTTAAAATAATCAGAAGGGTGAAGCAAATGGCTCCCAGTGGAGTCACCAACTTGTTCTCTGGGTAAAATCTTGTGCAGCCAGATGAGCAGTCCACTTTGGCTTAAGGGTGGCTCTGAAACAATTACAGACATACTAATACTACTTTCCTAAATTATAAATGAAACATATATTGAAGGAGATTTTGACATAACAAATTACAGAGGATATTTCTCTTAATTGAAGCTCTTTGGTCCTTCATCTTCCAAAATTAATCATTGCTATAATTAATCACCTACATGATGACCAGGAAACAACAAGAAAACATAAAAAATGAAACACGCATATTTAAGTATAACCTATCTAAGCATTCGAAATTCTAGAGTTCTTATCACGAATCATGGAAAATGATAGATAAATATTAGTTGTGTCATATTATTACTAAAGAGAATTCTCTTAACCGCCTTAATGTTGAAGCTCTCCTTTGGTGTTCAAATCTCAGCGAGATCTCCAAACACTTTTCAGCTCAATGTGAGAAGGCTAAGGATTTCGAATGTCTCCGCTAGCTTATGACAATCTTCAAACATTTCTCTCCCTGTTCTCTTATATTTGTTCTATCTATGAGCAATGGAGAGGTGATTAATTTATAGAGATGGAGGAGGGGACGTGGATTCACTTATGATGGAAAAAAGAACATCTCTCCTGGGGAGGTTCCTTTTGTAGGAGCAAGAGGCCCAGGAGAATTTCAGCCATATCTTGATCTAAATACTTTGTCCATCTCTCTGTTCTCGAAGCTTATAGGCCATGAAGATTCGTTTCCCATTTAAAAAAATCTTCAGAAATAGATCGGTGTGGGTATGAGGTCCTTAGTATTCTTCATCATGACAGATCAAGACAGAGATGGGTCATCAACTACGGTGAAGTTTCCATGAAGGTCTATTGCTCAAAAATATGGATTTTCAGAATGCTCACATAAATTATGAAAGGAAGTTATTCTTGGGCACTATAAGGGGTGGAAAGGCATATTTTCATGATGAAAAAGTACAGGAGATGCTGAGGTCCTCCGGGGATTTGGGAATAGAGACTATAGGAAAGTGAAAAAATGTTGTGTAATGCATATTCATTCATGTATAATCACCTTTTAGAATTTCATTCCATGTGTTAGAGCTTGCTGCTTTGATCTTGATGGATCATGATCTAACTTGGTTAGTCATGGAAGTGACACATTGATTTGTTTGTAGTATGTTGGAATTCATATTTAATTCCTGGAGCCTTGATATTGATAGTGGTTACTTGGATACTTCAAGGAATGGTTTCTAGAGAATTTTCCTGTTAGGATTGTGACCAGTGTAGAAATGTATATGAATAGAAGACTGAAACACACCAACCAATGAATATCCCAGACCTCTTCCAAAACTGAAAGCCCAAACTCATTTGAGGAAGGAAATACTACCAATGTGGCTTCAAAATATATCCACATAAAAATAAAAAAACTATAAAAAATTACAGATTTAAGGTGATAATTTTAAAGGGGATGATTGTTGGAAGGCTGTTCATTATAGGTATTGCAGCTTCTCTAAGGAAACTAGAAGTAGAAAATAGATGGAATAATTACTGTTGCTTTGTCTTTCTAGTACATTCATTGAAACAAATAATAAATAAATATCATTTTCAGCTGCCATATCGATACAAGTATAAAATCCTCTTTGACACTATCACAGTAGAATGCATTTAGGGTGTACTTATTCATGTGGAGAAACATGTTGCATGCATCCCAAGTTATGATGACCTAAATATCATTAGAGGAAATTTAAGCCTAAAAGTTCCCATGGGGTACTGTGTAATTTCCATATACATAATATATGAATAAATCAAAATACATGAAATTTGAAAAAAGTGCATGTAAATATTTTGGAGGGAAAAGACCAAAAAAACTACTTTTAATTGTATTTTTTGGTTAAACTCTTGCTAGGATTACTCGAGTTTCAAGTGTAGACACTAGTTGGATGAAAATTTCATTCCTTATTCAGTAGTAATTATCACATACTTTTGAAGACAAACATTGATAAAAATTATAGATACATTTAAAAAGCATGTTGAAAGATGATTTTTTTATTGGTCACGTTTGTATCGATGTGAATCTTCTCTGATACATGTAATGGGTACTAGTGGTTAATTTAATTACCTCCAGTAGGTGTCTACACGTTAAATTTAGATAGCCTGCCATAAGACAAACTAAAAAATACAATTAAAAACTAAATTTCTTCTTTTCCTCCAAAATTTATAAATATTATTATATTATTTTACCTATCATTTTATTATTTTCCTTGAAACCACTTTTGAGCAATTTCCTCTAACGTATAGGGTAGGCTTGAGGTCTCCATTTCACCTGACAATGAGATTTTGAGCATGTGACAATAAACATACTCACGGTGAAATTAATGGGTTAGCATACCAAAGTGGGTGAAAGATAGCTTCCATTAAATGAAAATTTGGTAGCCAAAAGCGCTCATTGGATGCTGTAGTCAAAGTGGATATTGATGAGTGAATCACTGCTACAAGAGAGCCAATCTTAGGGTTAGGTCACTCAATTCTTGGCAGAGTCAGTACAATATTTGACGAAGAAAATGAAAATACTGAATTAACTTTGTAATCCAGTGTGACTTTTACCAACAATGTAAAACATAATGGAGCAAGGGTGAAAGGACACCCATTATTATAATCATTAGTTCTATGATGAAAGATAAAAATTGTTCTAAATTCCACAGGAAATATATGTTGTAATTATTTGAAATGTCTCATATTACAATCCAATAAGAAAAATAAAAGGCTACAATATTTGATTTAATTTTCAATCCCAAATTTGAGTGCACAAATTATTTCTTTCTTTAGAAATGAAAGTAAACAGAAATAAAACAGTAGATATTTGATTAGAACATAAAGTCGGTATAAAATTTAGGATAATTTAAACCTGTTATCAAAATATATTATGAGTAAAAATCTTGTTGTCTAGTGCTAAACACGTGAAACACTTGAGTTTTATAGAATCAACCATTATATTTCCAGGCTCCCACTATTTTTGAAATATGTAAACATTTATAGTAATTGCTTCATATGCCAATCTGGATGAAGCAGATAGTGAAAGACATTACAGAACAAATATTAAATTATCACATTGGTAATGTGGGGCATGTTTGTTTGATAAAGCCATACGAATCAAGGTTCGAAAGAAGACTTGTGGGCAGTCAAGTGATTCTTTCACACCATCAATTTTCAAGTCAAATATTGAGAAAGAAAGAAAAGCATCTCTAAGCTTATGCATGCCAACATTCCAATTGCCTTTTAGTAGATATGGATACAATTTATAAAGCCAAAACTCTTCCCCAGCCGAGGTTCAGAGTACAGTAAGAACGTTGTCTCCTGTTGACCATCCCTCCATGCCATTCACTTGTGATCCGCAAGTCACGAAAATCAACCCCTCCACATTTTGGCTAAGCCATGAGTGTAAAAGATTTTAGCCGTTTTATCTAACTTGAAAGTTCTTGGCCATCGCAGACTTTCGAAGTGGCAGTTTGTATCTCTTCATTGGTTCTTGCCCCGAATTTGCCATGAATGGTTCGAAAAACCAATTTTCGTATGGGGAGATAACATTTGATATATTTCTGAATATTAAAATTGTGACAAGTTTGGTAGGATGCTAGTCGACATGTAGTCAATACGGTCGGCAAAAAAAGGGAACAATTTAAACCTCTCCAAGCTTGGCTGTCATCTTTCCACATGAGCGCGGTCGGGATCATCAGATGTGTTTTATGTTTGATTTGATGAGCCCATGGTTGGAGACACGTGGCCGTACTAAGAGCTGCCACGTGTACAATATGTTGTTTAATTTTTTGTATGAGTGCGGGGGGTTCCAACCGCGACCTCCAGGCCTCCCAAACAACTGCCATCTCCATATACGGTGTTGCTCTTGTAAGTGCCCAAACATGTTCTAAGTTTTCAAATGGTGTCATTTGGTAGGTGAAGGCAAATGCTCTACAAATTGCGTTTACATGGCAATAATGCAAATCCACAACATTAATCAATGGCTGAATAGTTATGACTGCAATATGAAGCATTTAAACATGTAAAGATATCATACGATATGGTTTTTTTAATAACTTTATCACTTTTGGTTTGTCTGTGAGGATCTTGATTTAGCTTGAAAATCTGCTGTGATTTTTAACATTGTTGTAACTTGGGTCCTTGATTTAAACTCAGTGGTGTAATAACCCGGGGTTCTAGGATTGGCATATGGCCTGTGTGTGTCAAATTTTCATAGTTTAAATGGTTTGGAATTATAGGCATACTAGAATTTGGTAAATGTGTATTTTTAAGTGCTATTTTTGTTCATTCAAATTGTCAATTTTAGTGGAGGTTTTGTAGAGACATTGGGGAAAAATCCCTGTCTAGGTCAATTATCTGCAAATTGGGTAAAACAGAGTCTACTGGGCTATTTTGTTTACATTATGGAGCCATTGAATTGTAGAGAAAACAACCATTGGTGTACCCTTAAACACATTTATTTGAGGTACAACGTATTCGAGAGATGGACATGACGTTGGGAGGTACACGGACAAGCGGTCTAGCCCGGGAGGGTGACGCTGTCATAGCCTTTGTTGTTGTGTAAATCTTATGTATGTTTTGTCTATTATACATTGTTTTTCAATGTTATTTAGGCTGTTCATCCTTAAAATTCACAAAATTCTTCATAACTTTGTAGTTAAATTCCTCATTCCTTTCATGAAACAAATGGAGAAAAATATGTACATGTTGTTAAATGAAAGGAACCTTAGCACAACAAACTAATATACAGTCCTTTCATGTCAGTGCAGTATCATAATGAGTATATTATTTGGTGTTTTTGTGTAGAAAAATATTTTTTAATTGCATTTTAGATTTTCACATGCTCTTGAGCTCCAAGATTAAGAGGGGCAGAAATTTGGTTAGAAAAGGGTCTCAAGTGAGCCATAGAAAAATAGAAATAATACTGCATATTCTCCACCACGCCTAATTCACCTCAGAAAGCCAAAGCAACATTGAGCATCTACTCATAGAACAGAGAATTCATGAAGAAATGGATGGTAAAGAAGAAGAAAGGGTGTTCGGGAAAGAATTCCTTGACATGGCCCAGAAATGTTGAGAGTCCTTTATCAAAGAGAATGAGAAACTAGAAGGAGAAAGATCCAAACTTCACAAGGAAGAACGGGGACCATTAGGAGGTCAAACTGATGAAGATAAGTCAAAGAAGGGCAATGGAGGAAATGGAGGCAGGTGGAAAGTGCATCCTGCCTCATCATCATCCTCTACTTCATCTTGATTACATCAGCCATAAGTGTGAGGCTCTTAGTGCATTCACCATTTTAAAATAATCTTAATTTTGAATTGCTAATGTTTAATGGTGAGAAGTTAATGCACGCTAATCTTGATAATTGGATTGCGTGATTGAAGGTCTATTTGAGAAATTCATAACCTTCATGATGATGATACGAAAATCAAATTAGCTTCATTGAGAGTAATTGTACTTGTTTGGCGAAGCAAGAAAAAGGAGAATCAAGCATGTGATGAGATTGTCTATCACGGAATGATTTCATTGCTGTATTAAAACAATTTTGTAGCTATCTCATGACAAAATCACCAATAGTGGTAAAACTTTAGACAATTGAAAGGACATGATGTACTGATTTGTCTGAAATTTGGAAAGATGTTCATGTTGAGGTAGATTTTCATAACCGGGATACTTTCCTCAAATACATGGGGTTTACATGACTAGCTAAGACATACTATTCTAGCCTTAACCCTACAAGTCTAGATAGAGGTTTGTATTTGAGGCACACGTGAAGATAAACATTTCGATGAGGTAGAAAACATTCTTTTCAAAGATAAAAAAAAAGAGAATTATCAAAAGGTAAGGGAATAAAAATGCATATTTCAGAAAGAGGAGAAAAAGGTGGGTCTGTAAGCATTTCTCAAGAGAAGGCCATGATACTGGTATTGTTGGAAAATACATCTTGAAAAAGTAGAAGCAACAGGAACAACAAGGGAAATGAAAATGCGGTGACAACTCAGCATGGTTTAGGAGAGGATTCCAAAAACGATGAATGTAAAATTACATCACATGGGATTGAAGAACATGAAGGAAAGAATTAGAAACTAAAATAGGTACTAAAAAATACATCAAGCTATCACATACAAGCTCCAAATGAAAGAAGAGAGAATTAGTTGTTTCATGTGAGGTCATATCCAAACATACCAATATTGACCATTGTTGACAATGGGTGACAAAAAACTTAATCGCAGAAATTTGCTAAAGCTTAATATTAGGACATTCACAATAAATCATGTCATGAGATTTGGTTTTGGGGATGCAATTTACAGTTTCAAGAAATTGTATATTAGGTTTGGGTGATACATTTAATACAAACGATTGAATTAGATGTAGAGTTATGATTGATATTGGGTATTGTGTTGGGTGGTGTTGATTGTGACATGGTACAGATCTTCCATCACCATGAAACAAATACAAACATTAAAATATGGAAAGGAGTACATTGTTAGAGCATAGAAGACCCAATATTGCTATGGTAAATGCTAGGCAGGTAAAAAATTTGGAGGAAGATTAAAGTAAGAATTTTTTATTATCACTCAGGTAAACTAAAGGTGATGTTAATAAAAGTCATTTGAGGATTTTGATCCTAGGTGGAAACCATATTTATATGATGCTGTTTGATGCATCATAGGATGTTTCAAAACCAATAGGATTGCATCCTAAAGGTGATTCAACATGATTCAGTGGTGCTATCTTCCAAACATCGGCATGTATCACACGTTATGAATAATGAAATGTAATTAAGAAAATCAAGAAATGGACAAGGGACTCATAAAATAAACACTTTGCCATGTGGTTCAACCATAGTCTTCATTAAGAAAAGAATGGACTTGCAGCATGCATGTAAATATGTGACTTGAGCTTTGAAAAAATAATGGTAAAAATCTAAATACCACTCCCAAGGACTAGTGTTCTATGGAGTTGAAAGAAAATTTTGCATTTTCACTATAGTTATATTTACAAAGTGGATATCATTAAGTAATAATACCAAGATAGTATGTGGAAGACTACATTCAAAATAAAAAAAGGACTCTTTGGTGGCAGTTTTAGCTAAACTGAAAGTTTGTATAGTACATCAAAAGTTATTTGCTATTATGGGCAATATTTTATGTCCATTTCTTTGTGAATTTGTGATTATTGTGTTGAATGATATAATTTTTAGAAAAACAAGTAGAAGAACATGTCTTTGCACTGTAAAAAGGGTGTGATGTTTTGAAGAAAGAGAAAGATGGTAACTTTAAGATGTCAGGGTATTAGCATTAAAGAAAAGATTTCTTTGGTTTATTCGGGACACATTGTGGGAAGAGGCAGTGAAAATTAATGATTTTCTGAAATAGGCCATTGTGAATTAGCCCACTCTAAAAAGTAACCCAAGGTAAGGAAGTTTCTTAGTTGCAATATTAGAAAGATTGTTGCCGATTTCATATGGTAACTCCTATTAAATAGGTGTGCATTATTGAAGGATTCCAATGCAGGCAATACTTTAGTATTTCATTTAAAGGGCAGATTGGTTCGTCCAATTAGCACGTTATGGTTTCTATTGTCATTGAGATACAAACCATTCTCTTGGATTTGTACATGGTGCAATTACATTCGACATGGTAAACTGTCACTTTTCATTAAAGAAACATTCAATGGTGTTGTAACTAATTATTGCATATGACAAAATTTGTATGCATTGGTTTAAAGTGTTAAAGAGTGGAAAAACGCGTTGATACAAGATGATTATATACTGATCGCCAACTATTACTAGTATGTGCGATGAGCTCAAATTATGACAATCACGACATTTCAAGTGGACGGTTTCTCTTGACGCTCTTGGTTATAAAGTACAAGAAAAGGTGTATTCGTACAGTTATGATATGATGATTGAAGGTGATTATGGCTGTCTAATGTTTAATTAAAAATGATTCTCATTTTACATAGGAGTTAGCATGAATACACACATGGTGTGTTTCCAAGATGCTGTATGCGAGTTTTGATTTCAGGTGAATCAAGTTAGAGAAAATGATTATCACATGCATAATGAATTCGATTTGTTTCCATTTGGGCAAGTTGTGTATTACGCACATGAGAGGAGGCTAAGTATTATTGAGTTGAGGCTCGTTGGTCTCTTATTTCTCAGTCTCTTTTGGGTGCAAGAAGAAACAGCGTTTACGTTATCCTATGTAGGTATTTCTATTTGACCCTCACATGATAGATAGTGTAGTCACGTTTTACAAGAGGTCGGTGCTACTATGTGCTACAGCAAGAAAGCAGTAGAATTAGAAGCTTGGTTTGTACGCAGCCACCGATGCCACTCGCGGCCATGGGAGTGTCTCTATGGAATTTGTTGGAGGTCTACCTATGTCAAGAAAAAAACATGACTATCTTTATGTAGTTTATTAGGGATAGATTCGATAGATGTATATGCTTGTGCTGACGCTAAAACCATAACTGTGAACAAATTGCTGAAATTTATTTTTCAACATGTATGGGTTCGTTATGGTTTTCCAAATTCTATTTTTAGTGAGATAAAGGATTCCAGGATTACAATTGAAATTCTTCGGTCAGATATTTGGAAGATTATGGACACGAGAGTTGAAAAGACATATTCTTTTCATCCACAAACAGCAAACGACACAAGCGGTAGAAAATAACCGGTGCGCAACATAGCTGAGTGATATGGCAATAGGCAATACCAAGTTTGTGAGATGAACAACCACATTACATTTAGCTCTTTACTTACAACCAAGCAAAGCACTCTTCTCACAAACAACTACCTCTTTTGAAAAGCATGCTTTTGGGTATTTTTCTTAAAATCCCCATTAGACTTGAGTCTTTGAGAAGGATTTTGAAATTTCATCTCTGTAAGTGATATTCTGACAAGGCTCCAAATTTCATTGAGAGAAGTCGTATTATTCTGTCAAGAAGTTCAAGAACATATTGAGAAGAGTCAAAGAAAAATACAAGGAGAGGCATGGACTTTCGCAGAGCAGATCAGAATTTTCAAGAAGAAGATGACGAGTGATGGTAATGCAAGAAAATAAAAGGATACAAGGAAGAGGTAAAAATATCAAGCCATTCGCCATGGTCACTTTCCAATATCATAAAACCAAGTTGCCAGTAACAATGCATTTAAACTTGACTTTACCTTCGCATATGCATAAAATGTATTCGGATGTTAATGTTGAAAACATTGCGTGTCTATGAGCTCCATCGATCGATCAAGTCTGATGATGTTCAGCACTACCTTCTGTTGAACAATATTTCTCCTTAGTGCCGGAGCAGAGCTCCAAGGAGGATACAATTTCTTGTGGAGATAGACAAGAGAACCTAAGAGGGATGGCTACTGCCTTCGATTTGCTCAAAGGCGCTAGTACAAAAGGCAAGGCAAGTGGATGGGTCATAAAGGTATGGGAGTTGTACCTCGTCTACCAGACTTGTGTAACTCAGTGCTTTTTGGGGTCCAAAAGCTTCCCAAAAGGTGTGACACCGATCCACAGTTTTCTCTCAAAATTTAAAAGTGCTCAAAAGCTCGGCCAGAGGCCGAGTGACCGGGTAGATCCCATCGTTCGATTCTGGCAGCATGAAACGAGTTCAAACAACCGGGCGCTTGTGCAGGCGATATCACGTTACGATCGATTTCCTCCAAACAACTAAAATTGCAACGTAGTTTGACTATGATGTCTCAGTGAGAATACGAGTGGCACGATCGAGGAATCTTCTTAGAAAATGATTCCAATTTATCTAAAGGCTAATGACATCTTGCACACGTGGCTCATTCGATCGTCGGATGGGTTGTGGTCGTTTGATTTGATGAGCCAGACAGTCGGTGACACTGTGGCCAACCCTAAAGATCGCTAGGTGTCCCCTATATGGTGGTTTAAAATTTTTGCACGTCGGAGGTTACGATTCCACGAGACCTCGAAAGGCGCACCGCACGACCTTCCACCATGTCCGATACCGACCCTTTCTTACATACAGCATTCCGGTACATATTTTAAGTTTTCTAGTACGTTCGCATGACAAAGCATGCAGAACTCGCAACATCAATCAATGAATTGATGGATTATAGAAAAAGTAACACCCGACAATGTTTAAAGCTTATGTAATGATGTACGCATACGTGCTGGTTTTTTAATCTTTATCCATGGTTGATGTCCATCGTGGATCTCGATTAACCCAAATCTCAACACGAGGTTTTAACATTGTTTGTGGCAATAGTCTTTCGAGCTGTGCTCGATGGTTACGACAAATGCGGGGGTTTGGAGCGGCATGTGGCACACCTCTCCCTTAGCGTTAAAAATCTCGTGTTTTATCCGGAGGAAGTATTAATGTGCCACTAGAAGTTTTTGGAAATGTGCCTTACCTTTCATGCATAGCCTAAAGATGCAGGTCCTCTAATTTTAGTGGAGGTTTTGTAGGGAGACATTGAAAACTAGCTAGGTCAATTTTCACGAAATTTGGGTGAAACAAGAGTCTACCTAGACCCAGGCGAGGAATTTTGAGCCATTGAGTCACCGAGCAAACAACTACATTGGAGTCTTTTAAACTCGTGTATTTGCAAAATTTTAGCATAATGAAAGATGGACATGCCATTGGGAGTTGGACCGACAAATGTGGCCTGTGAGGGTGAAGCCGCTTTCATCATGCCTCATCTCCGTAAATCTTGTGTAACGATTTTCATTTCTCTATTTATACACTTTCGGTGTTATCTCAGGCTTGTTACATGCTTAAAATTCACAACGTTAGTCTATGTTTCATGGTTAAATTCCTCATTCCTTTAGAAAACAAAGTGAGATGCAAATATACGTGTGTATCATCGAAAGGAAACTTTAGCCTACAAAAAAAATAACACGGTACCTTTTCGGATCGCCCACCTTGCATGGAAGGAGGAGGAAATGGTGTCACAAATATCAGCAAGGGTATCTCCGTTGGGAGAAAAATGATTTTAGATGGGCTAAATAACACTCTAGTGAGCGCAGCAAAAAGGTAGTGAATACATCATTACAACCCTTCCATTTTAATAACTCATTTGTGACTGCATGACAGTTAAAAGATTTTTCATTTATGTCATGGTTTGAACTCGTTTGTTAATTCATTTGGTAGAGACTTGTATGGAGTTCGCATGAAGAATGACCTAATTGCGTGGTATTATGGTCCAATTGTGGGGAGAATTTGTTCAAAGTTGTGCACAAACTAGAGTAGAAATGCATGGAAATCGGCCGATACTTTAGAAGATATTTTGAGTATTCCAAAGGAAGGGAAAGGATTTGAGACCTAAAATTTTTTCTCATTCTGCCATCAATTCATTCGCTTGTGGCACTTAGCAAATACCGTGAAAAATCGAGAGAACTGGTCATCCCTCGAAAAACAATAACAAAGCGTAGTCTCTTTCGAAGATGAATCAGATTTCAAGTTTTATTTCCTTCTAGAAAGGAAATGTCTTTCTCTTTAGTGTATATGATGGAAACATTATTTCAGAGATAGAACTAGTTAGAAATTCTCTTAGCCAAACCTAACAACTCGATTCAAATATAAGACAAAGTGAGGATAGTGAGGATAATTTTCGCGAGATTATACTAATAACGGTGTTTGGAACTAGAGATTCATTTAGATACCAAAATTCTGATTTATCATCAAACCTCGTGCAAGAGATGACATGTTTTATGGAAGATGATTGGTCCATATACTATTTTGATATGCGTGTGTCCATAGGTAGTGTACTTGATGATATAGATATATTTTTGAATAATTACCTAAGGAGAAACGTTTGTTACGAAGATACATGCAAGTTTAACTTATTAATACTCTATAGGAAAAATTTACTACTCTCATCCACTCAGGTGAACAGAAAACCACTAGTAGCACCAATTGATAATGGGTAAAAATGTGAAGTTGGGTAACACTTTTTTGAGAAATGTGCGGAATTTTTTTTCTCAATAATTCGTCGAACTTTCGTAAAAATTGGGACGAACTATTTCGAGAGTTCAGCTAAACTTTCGAAATTAGTTCACTAAACTCCTTCTAACGTTTACATTGACAATGGTATGACGTATGGCAAAAATATTTAGCAGTTGATGGGAAAATCTGTAAAAATAGTTTGGCCAAACTTTTTAAAATAGTTTGGTCAAACTCGTGATTTTATAAAATATCGTAACACACAGAATTTTTATAGGTTTCTTTTCAAATCTGTCTCACGCGTATTTTTCTTGTTCGTTGCTTCGATGTTGTTGCTCCGTTGCGCTCTATGATTTTTATTTGGAGCTGTGTGGCAACAATGAGGTGAGTTTCTGAGTTGCGGTTGTACACGGATGCAGGCGATTTCTTGTTGATTTTGCGAAAGTTGTAGTTGCTCTTTTTTTGTAATTTTGTTTTGTTGAAATTTTTTTAATTTGATTTTGATTGATCGTAGGGAATTTAGTTCCGCATCTTCCACGATGTCTTTGGGATCGCCCGACCACATCCTCATCGGCAGCCTTCATCTCGAAATTTCCGTGATGTATTGATGTATCTATGAATTTCGTGAATTTATATGTATCTATGCTTGTGCTCAATGTAATCACATACCAGGGTTTCCTATATCCTCTAATTGCAATATAAATTCAATTTACAGACTACTACATTTATATTTATATATGTGCACATAGTATTTAAAAACTCTCAAGCTTTCCCCGCCTTACTTGAGTTTTCTTAAGGTCCTTACTTATCATTCGAGCTTTGTGTATATTGATATATATATATGAATATAAATATTAACAAAAGGCAAGAATAAGTAAACCAAGATTCTCTTCCTCCTCTCGCCATGAAGAACTATTAAAGATGTTGTTGAAAAGCATACGTCATTCATTATGAGTGACTAAGGGTTGGTGGAGGAGTTTGTTATTTTTTAGCATATTGTAAAAAATCCCTTTATATATTGTCAATCGTGCCTCGCTTTTTTTGAAAAATACTCTAGTTTATATAAATGTACCCGTATCAAATAGTTATACTTTTAATGTCATATAATCCTTTGTAAAAACAGTAATATTAGATTCCACCTTCCCTCAGAAACTTTCTTTCCGATCGCATAAATTATATAAATAGACACCAAGTAAACTTTTTCTATATATGGAAAAGAATATCGACATCTACCCTAGAGGAATCCAAGAACATAGGCATATGTCGCATGTCGCTCCAAGAGTCACTTTTTTCCTACTAGTCACGTATATTTCATTAAAAGACTTTGTAAACATGGGATTAAAAGTTTGCAAAAAATATAACATAAAACCGATTCCAATTGCCCCAAAAAAGTCCAAAAGATATGGTACTATATGACAACATATGTCTCTTTAGTTAAAACTTACCATCCCGTATGCTCCAATACCATTTGATTCAGCAGAGTTCATATTGCATAATCCAAAAACCCACGCAGCACCTTTCTTAGATAAATTGTCCGCTTGCTAGTTTTTTTTCATGAAAGATATGTTTGAAATGTAAGAAGGTGAAACTCGTGAGCTTAAGTTTTTTATGTGTTCTCAGCCATGACTCTGAGATTTCCAGGGTTCGCTTTGATGCCCTTGTTGAGGTGATCAATCAATACTTTTTGAAACTCCTAGTAAACCCACATTTTTCGATCATGAGTTGAATGGAAAACCGACAGAAGCCCCATAGAGCCAAGACTTCACCCCTCATGTTTTTTCCGTATCCTCCATGCTAATAAATCTTATAGTAGCACTGGAGATAATCATGAGCTAGGCCACACCCACACCTGAGTGTTGTGAACTCATCAAAAGATCCAAAAACACATACTTTCTATATATATCTCATTTTAATGGGGTCTATCACATTTAGAGAAAAACACATTATCCATAAAAGTTTCCCATTGAACAAAAAGTAATTTGATACAGAACATAGGTTTTAACCTTATATAGTTAATTGTTTCAAATAGATCTTAATAAATAAAAAATATTCAATGCAAAACACATGCACATTAACATATAATTGTGATATTTTTCTTCTTTCTAAAATTAGTCCATCCTTCTATAAATATCCCTTTTAATGAAGAAAATATATCCATAGTGATCCACTAATATTTGTTCACCAACAACTATTCCATTTTGGACTTATATATCTCAAAACTATGCTCATTGAATTTATGCATCTATATATTTAAACAACTCAACTATTTTATTTCACCATAGGAATAATTTCGATATTTCTCCAATTTTAATAGGGTCTACTTCACATTTTATGAAAAATACATTAGCCATAAAAGTTTCCCATTGAAACCAAAAGTGATTTGATACAAAACATAGGTTTTAACTTTATATAGGCAATTTTTTTCAAATATATTCTTAATAAAATGAAAAATATTCAAATGTAAAACACATGCATTAACATATATTGTGATACTTTCCCTTCTTTCAAACTTAGTGGACATCCTTCTAGAAAAAATCCATTTTAATGAAGCTGTATATATCCATAGTGATCCACCGATATTTGTTCACAAACAACTCTTCCATTTTGGACTTTTATATCTCAAGACTATGCTCATTGAATTTATGCATATATATTTTTAAACTACTTGAAACTATTTTATTACACCACGACGAATCATTTTGATACATCTCCCCATTTTAATAGGTCTATCACATTTCAAGAAAAGCTAACATTAGCCATAAAAGTTTCCCATTGAAACCAAAAGTAATTTGATACAAAACATAAGTTTTAAACTTATAGAGTTAATTGTTTCAAATATATTTTTAATAAAATGAAAAATATTCAATGTAAAACACATGCACATTAACATACAATTGTGACACTTTCCCTTCTTTCCAACTTAATGGACATCCCTCTAGAAAATACCCTTTCTAATGAAGAAGATAGATCCATAGTGATCCATCTGATATTTTTTCACAAACAAATTCTTCCATTTTGGACTTTTATATCTCAAAACTATGCTCATTGAATTTATGCATCCATATTTTCTAAACTACTCGAACTATTTTATTTCACCATAAGAATCATTTCGACATATCTCCCATTTTATTGAGTATCGTATTTCTAGAAAAACACATTATCCATAAAAGTTTCCCATTCAAAACCAAAAGTAATTTGATATGAAACATAGGTTTTAACCTTATATAGTTAATTGTTTCAAATAGATTCTTAATAAATGAAAAAATATTCAATGTAAAACACATGCATTAACATATAATTGTGATATTTTTCCCTTATTTCCAACTCAGTGGACATCCTTCTAGGAAAAATCCTTTTTAATGTAAGTAGATATATCCATATGATCCACCGTATATTTTTTTCACCAACAACTATTCCATTTGACTTTATATATCTCAAAACTATGCTCATTGAATTTATGCATCTATATCTTTAAACTACTTGAAACTATTTTATTAATACATTATAGAATCATTTTGACATATCTCCCATTTTAATGGGGTGTATCACATTTCGAGAAAAAACACATTAGCCATCAAAGTTTACTCATTGAAGCAAAAGGTGATTTGATAAAAACATAGGTTTTAAACCAAGTATTAGATTAATTGTTTCAAATAGATTTAATAAAAGTGAAAAATATTCAATGTAAAACACATGCACATTAACATATAATTGTGACATTTTCCCTTCTTTTCTAACTTAGTGGACATCCTTCTAGAAAAATCCCTTTTAATGAAGCAGGATATGTCCACAGTGATCCACTAATATTCATTCACAAACAACTCTTCCATTTTGGACATTTATATATCAAAACTATGCTCATTGAATTTATCCATTGATATTTTTTAAACTACTTGAAACTATTTTATTTCACCATAGGAACCATTTTGATATATCTCTCCATTCTAATGGGGTGTATCACATTTGTAGAAAACACATTAGCCATAAAAGTTTCCCATTGAAAGAAAAAAGCATTTTGATACAAAACATAGGTTTTAACCTTATATAGTTAATTTTTTTCAACAGATTCTTAATAAAATGAAAATATTCAATGTAAAGCACATGCATTAACATATAATTATGATATTTTTCCTTTCTTTCCAACTTAGTGGACATCCTTGTAGAAAAATAGCTTTTAATGAAGCAGACATATCCATAGTGATCCACCGATATTTGTTTGCTAACAACTATTTCATTTTGGACTTATATATCTCAAAACTATGTCATTGAAGTTATACATCTATATATTTAAACTAATTAAAATATTTTATTACACCATAGGAATCATTTCGATATATCTCCCATTTTAATGGGGGTGTATCACATTTCTAAGAAAAACACATTAGCCATAAAAGTTTTCCCATTCAAACCAAAAGTGATTTGACATACGAAAACCACAGGCTTCTAAAAAGCAAGTATATACTTAATTGTTTCAAATATATTTTTTAATAAATGAAAAAATATTCAATATAAAACACATGCACATTAACATATAATTGTGACATTTTCCCTTATTTCCAACTTAGTGGAAATCCTTCTAGAAAAATCCCTTTTAATGAAGCAGATATATCCATAGTGATCCATTGATATTTGTTCACGGACAACTCTTCCATCTTGGACTTGTATATCTCAAAACTATGCTCATTGAATTTATGCATCTATATTTTTAAACTAATTGAAACTATTTTATTACACCATAGGAATCATTTTGATATATCTCCCATTTTAATGGGGTCTATCACATTTCAAGAAAAACACATTAGCCATAAAATTTTCCCATTGTAACCAAAAGTAATTTGATACAAAACATAGGTTTTAACCTTATATAGTTAATACAATTTCAAATAGATTCTTAATAAAATGAAAAATATTCAATGTAGAACACATGCATTAACATATATTGTGATATTTTCCCTTCTTTCCAACTTAGTGGACATCCTTCTAGAAAAATCCGTTTTAATGAATCAGATATATCCATAGTGATCCACTGATATTTGTTCACCAACAACTATCCCATTTTCGACTTATATATCCCAAAAGTATGCTCATTGAATTTATGCATCTATATCTTTAAACTACTTCAAACTATTTTATTACACGATAGGAATCATTCATATATATCTCCCATTTTAATGGGGTATCATCATTTTGAGACAGACCATGTAAAATTTTCCATTAAACCAAAAGTGATTTGATACAGACACATAGTTTTAACCAAGTATAGATAGTTAATTGTTTCAAATAGATTTTTAATAAAATGAAAAAATATTCAATGTAAAACACATGCACATTAGCATATAATTGTGACATTTTTACTTCCTTCCAACTTAGTGTACATCCTTCTGGAGAAATCCTTTATCAATAGAAAGATATATCCATAGTGATCCATCGATATTTGTTCACAAACAACTCTTCCATTTTGGACTTTTACATTTCAAAACTATGCTCATTGAATTTATGCATCTATATTTTTAAACTACTCGAAGCTATTTTATCACGCCATAGAATAATTTGATATATCTCCCATTTCATTGGGGTCTATCACATTTACGATAAAAACATTACCTCCATATTTTCCCATTGAAACCAAAAGTAATTTGATCATAACATAGGTCTTACCTTATATAGTTAATACAATTTCAAATAGATTCGTAATAAAATGAAAAATATTCAATGTAAAACACATGAATTAACATACAATTGTGATATTTTTCCCTTTTTTCCAACTTGTAGATGGACATGCTTGTAGAAAAAACCCTTTTAATGAAGTAGATATATCCACTGTGATTTCGATCGATATTTGTTCACCAACAATTATTCCATTTTGGACTTATATACCCTCAAAACTATGCTCATTAACTTTATGCATCTATATCTTTAAACTACTTGAAACTATTTTATTACACCATACCAATTATTCTATATATTTCCTATTTTAAAGGTATATCACATTTTATGAAAAAAACACATTCTCCATAAAATTTTCCCATTGAAACCAAAATTGATTTGATACAAAACATAGGTTTAGCTAGGTATATAGTTAATGGTTTCAAATATATTCTAATAAAATGAAAATATTCAATGTAAACATACATGCATTAACATATTAACTCGATATTTTTTCCTTCTTTCCAACTTAGTGGACATCCTTCTAGAAAACTCTTTTAATGAAGCGATATATCCATGATCACTAGTATCTTTTCTCACCAACAACTATTCCATTTGAATTATATATCTCAAAACTATGCTCATTTTTTTCCCAAAAAGCTTTTTGTATCTCATACAATCATGTTTTGAGAACATCTCTCTCTCATGCATGGCAAAATATTTTTCAAATTAGTTCATCAACAAAATTAAGCTTCTACATTTGACACTAGGAAAATTTTTAAATATATCAAATTCATAATATTTACATTTACATAACTACTTCAACTTCTAGTTGAGGTTGATTTTCCTTTCAATATTTGAGAAATGTTTTCTTTTCTTTTGTGATATTCTCTGTCTTTCTCTAGTTCTGTGTCTTTTTTTGACCATTTTCCCGTAAAATTCTTCGATTTCCCATGATAATAGAGTAAGAATTTCAAAAAAGTTTCTTCAAAAAATTTAGATAAAAACTCAATTACATCACAAAAGTTTTAATTTAAAAACTCATTTAATTTTTTTTGCAATAAATACATACCTCAATCCAAAACACTTACTTTAAAAAATCTGACAATGTCTTATAAAGATGGAAATGAAGCTCAAAACATTTCTCTGCACACACATTTAAAACATCATTTAAAAAGTTAGACTAAAACTCTATTTTTAAAAATCATTATAAAAGATTTACTTCAGCCCAAAACACGTACTCTAAAAAAAGTCACTTCAAAAAATACCTCCAAAAAATGTCCATTAAAAATTAATTCCAACTTTAAAAGTGCTACTTTATGTAATACCTAAAAAGCTCTGAAAAATAACACTTAAAAATACTTCAAAAAATTTCCTTTGAACATTAAGCTCAAAAAAGAGTCCTTTCAAAATTAAGCTCAAAAAGTTTCTTTGAAAATTAAGCCCAAAACTTCTAAAAACAATGAAAATTAAGCCCAACTCTATACCTTCAAAAACAATGAAAATTAACAGAACCATACTCTTCAAAAAAATGAAGCTTCAAAAAACATCCAAAAAATGTATCATATACCTTTCAAGAAATGTCCTTTGAATGTACCTCAAGAAAAGTCCTTAACCCAAAACAATCTTTGCAAAAATGTCCTTTGAATGTACCTCCAAGAAAATTCTTAAAACCTCAACAATTTTGCAAAAATCGCACTAAGACCTTTTGTAAAATCTGCACAAAAAGCAAGTAAATATGCTAAAAATAATGACTTTTCTTGAAATTTATATTGCGCGAAATGTTTTAGAGGTTATATTTTGTAGATGTCATGAAAGTCCGTAAATGTTTAGTCGATTTTATTTCATAAACTTGACGAGTCATATTGGCACAAAAAAATTTGCTCAAATTTTTTAAGAGTTCTAATGATTCACGAGTTAGCAATTACGAGAGACAATCTTTGAATACATATCTTAAACTTTGAACTGATTAAACTCCATGAGACATTTTGAATTAATTTTCTGGAACCAAGACAAGTATTTTCAAAATTCAATCTACTTTTTAATTAATTTTGTAATACATACGTTAAAGAAATTTTGAAGGTCATTATGATTCACGAAATCATAATTTTGTATCTTCCAAATACAATCTATTGAAAAAATTATGGTGCATTACATTGGTCCGCCGTCTCGTAATGGTAGTTTTTATACTTTTAGTTTATAACTTCATGTTAAGAAATTTCTGTGTGCTCAAACATATTTCAGTATACAGTTTTTTCAATATTTGACTAGTTCAAAAAATTCTAGTCAATTATGATATGCATCCGTTGGCTTTGTAAATATGATGAAACCAAAGTAGACCTTGCCTAGACTGTCGCAACACATTTTGTTTCAGGAAATAAAGTTTCAAAGAATACAACAATGTGTATTAACATGACTTTCTCATGAATCCTTCATTGTTAAAAAACACACACTCAAAGAAATTCTAAGTTGACATATCAAATGTCTATAAAAAACTACAAAAAATAAGTAGAAAGCTTAACAAAATTTTTTGACAACTTTTATTTTATCACAAAAAATGAAATTCCCTAAAATGTATAAAATTGTTTTGGTACGATAGTTGAAGAAAAGGTATGAATGTTTTTTTCTCAAAAAAGGGCAAAAAGTGTAACTCAGCTCACATTTTCACCCAAATTTACATGTTTAGTGAGTATTAGCTTGAGGAGCCACATCCAATCCTCTCAAACAGATAGTTTTTCTTGAGATGGAAACAAAGATAAGTGAGACCACATGCTTTCGCAGCTAGCCAGCTTGTATGGAAGGAAGGAGGAAATGGTGTCACAAATATTGATAGGGGTATTGAAGTTGAAAAATGGATTGAACGCTAAATGAAATTATATTAGTAGCACAAAGGAGGTGAATATATCATATATAATCCTTTCATTCTCACATCGATCCATCATAAAAATTGGAACATCGTTTAAAAAAATAAATGGATGATGAAAAAGGTTTGGATACACTTATACCTTAAATGACAAAAGTATTATTTGTTTTTATTAATCATAATATTCAATCTCTCAATGACAATAAGGAATAGTAGAAAGAGACATTGGACATCCATGTTGCAAACCTATGAGAAGATGATAAAGAATTTGTAATACAAAATAGGAAACAAAATAATATGCAAGTTTTTCTAGTGATTTAGGTTGTTCTATAATACAAAATAGAAACAAATAACATGCATGTTTTCTATTTCATTTCATTTCTAATTGAAATAGGAGAACGAGGACTGTAGGGAGAAAATATAATTTGTTTCGTTTCGTATGCATTCAGGTGCCTTTGTTACTAGGTCAAAAGATTCTCTTATGTGATCAAACTCAAGATAAACCCTAACTATAAATAACACATTTAGAAGTAACTACATATATATTGAAAATTTGGTGCCAAATGTTTCACTCTTCATGAAATAATTTTTCATCAGTGTTGGCCTGTAGCTTTACATCATAAATTATGATAAACCCTTTTAATGTTTATGTCATCATTGTAGCTAACACACATGATTAATGAGATGTACTTTGTCTCAGTGAAGATTATGTGATTGAGAAAATGAACCAAATAACCTTTCCCCTGATTACTCGTAGTTGCTTGCGTTGTTCAACCTGATATGGACTGTGTTGCAGACGTTTTTTGGTGAATGTCGTAGGTGATGTGGACTGGTGGATTGAAAAGTGAGCTTGGGTGAATGTTGAGGCGATGTGATTGGTCGTAGAAGGAAGGCATGGGTTACTGATACCTTTTCCGCATTTTCCCATATATGCACATCTATCTTTCATTTCGGGGCAACGTGACTTATTGATCCAATTGATAGTAGAAGGTTTAATTTTATAGAATATGTTCATTAATAAAATGAGGAAATCACAATATCCCATACTAATACTAAACTTACAAACCTGAAGTTGCTGAAAGTTGATTCCTATTGTACGATAAACGTGCATTGATTACACTAATTACACTTGGTGAGAAGCTTTCATACACCAGTATACCCCCGAGTAGTATAGCATATGTATATGAAAAGTGTAAACGTATGATATAAAAAAAGATTAGAGAAGATGGAAAAATATATAGTTCAAAGGATATTTGAAACAAACATTGCTACATAAAGTAAAAATAGATTGCAAATTATAATTTAATATCATAAAAAAAGTATTGTTAAACATAGAATAATAAACCAAGTATAGCATTAAAATAAAAATATATTACAAATTAAACTTTAATAATATCACAAAAGTATTATTAATACATAGGAATGACAAATTAAAGGTCAACATTCCATGATTAGAAGTATAATTACAATAGAGATATTGGGATTTTGTGTCCATATCTATGGTGTAATAGAAGATGATAGGGTGCATAATATAACAAAGAATTGTTTAAAAACATAATAATAAACTAATGTCAACATTCCATGATTAGAAGTATCTTAATTACGAGAGAGAAAAAATTAGGATTTTGTGTCCATATCTATGGTAGTAGACGATGTTAGGGGTAAGCTTTGAATATTGTATTATAAGAATGAAAATCATATGAGCACTTCTCATCATTTTTATAGTAAAACATATGAAGTATTGTTTATTTTTTTCATGGTGTTTTAAGGAAAATGATGATGTATTTTCATGAAGACAAATCTTTGGTGTTAACTTATGAAGGTTAATGGTAGAACTTATTAAGGTCATTCCTTGAAATTTATATATAATCAATGAGGAAGCCATCTTAAGTTTTGTTTTCTTGTTACTTCATTGTATGTGCAACTAAGTTGGCCTCCAAAAGATGAGTGAGACTGGGAGGTAGTGCAAGTGGTAGCACTTTCGCTAGCGATGCACCGCACCTCGCACAACACCTCGTATAGACACACATTATTTTGGGTATGTCTCCCAAATCGTAACATATTTTTTTAAAAATGGAGGTTATTTTTGTATGATAGTGTTGGAAGAAAGACATATTTGAAACCGTGTTTTTCTTTGAACTCCATCCATCTTGAGTAAATAAAATAGAATAAACAGAAAATCATAGAAAAGCCTCAGTGAGCTAACAACCTATGCACGTGACTAGTGCAGCACAAAGTCATATTTCCTTTATGGTTGACATTGTTCGATGAAAGTTCTGGCTAGAGATGGAATCCATGTGTGTAAAGTGACCTACCAAATATATGACATAAATCGTACTCCAAAACATGAGTGACACTCGGTAGGCAAGGGGACTACAGTAACACCTCTACAGCAGCCTTCTGGAAACACCACGTAGCATATTTTGTTTTGGGTACACTCCTCCCAAGCTCCAACATATGTTTTCTCTAAAAATAAATGAGGAAGCTATTTTATATGATACATGTTGGGAAGAAATACCTTTCTCCATTTTCTCCAAATCCTTCTCCATATTCTCACAAAAATTCTTTGTAAAACCATGGCTCAAAAATAGGAAATTTTTACAAGCTATGAAAAAATGATGCTTTTTAAAGATGCATTCATAATGCAAGATCATGACACTCGCCTCACAAATTGGAAAGATTTTTTTTGTAATTTTGCTCGTATGTATTAGACTCTTAGTTTTCCACAATTGTCATTTATGAAATTGAACTCTTCACTTGTATGCATGGATAGTAAAATTATAAGAATATTTAGACCACACCTTCTCCTTTCCATCTATGAACATTAGGATAAGTCGAATAATTACAGTAGCACAGTGATTCAAAAACTAGGAATTCAAGATTTGTCCATAGGCACACCGAATTTGTTCTTGAACCCATATTGAATACAATCAACCAAAAATAATGACCTTTGACCAGATGGACTTTAATGTAAAATTTCAATCTTCTAGATCCTTTGCACTTGTAGTCATCATGTGAATGAGTATTGACATTCATATGTCCAACTTTTCATTCACCATCAAAAACTAGATTTGATCTTTGTCATTCATAATCGTAAAGAGGTGACCATTCGGTCTCTCGATAAGAACGCCAATATGTTAGAGTTCCTCGATATCTACAGGTTGGAAATAGACTCGAGAAGGTAACCCTCAACCGACTTTTTGTTAGGGTATGGGTCTTTCCGACCAGAGAGGGCTCACTCTCTTAAAGAAAATAGATATTTGACAATTATAAACCCACGAGAGACTAGGTTTGTTGTAACTATTTCATAATCCATTCTATTGGAGTAGGCAAATCTTTATTCTAAAGAGTAAATTTTTACACTAAAAAACCCTTCACAAATCATGGATTATGCTTTAAAAATCCATTGATTCTCACAATAGCCCAATCAATATAACATCTCAAACATTCATAAATAGTAGCATAGAGGGAACATGATGAGAGTAAATACCTCATTAAAATGAAACAACATGAAAAATTTAGATACTATAGTCATATAAAATAAACATTTTACAAGAAATTAAGAACATATATAAGCACCATCATTGCAATCGAATCAATTTGTAACGACCCAGTTAGGAACAACGTTAAATTGAATTTCAAATTGCCTCAACTTGTACTTATGACAGAAAATAGAAACAACTTTTAGGGAGAGAGACAACGTTAAAGTTTAAAAGAGAAGAAGAAATATTTTTAGAGAGAAAAAGTCGAGATCCCATACCATGAGCATCTCTTCTAGAATATTAGTGATCAACTTTATACATAAGCTCCATGCATGAAAAATCTGCAGCAAAAACACAATCACATAGTAACGCTTCTAAAGTCTTTGCAAACAAACCAACCAACTTTACTCATTTACCTCTCTTTCGTTATATGGCAAAATATCATGTATAGGCAATAGGTTTCATACAAAACATGTTTGATGCATCGAGAGGATCAACACTAACTAGAAAAGTAGAAACATCATAACTAAAAAATAAAAACATTATAGTTGTTTACACTCTTTTTAAAAACTAAAAAGAAACCCTAAAATAATTAACTTTCTCCTAAATATATAGCATATTTAAAACCATGTTTATCTTTAAATCTCATCCATCCTAGGTAAAGTAAAATAGAAACAACGAGAAAATGTCAGAAAAGTTGTGAGTGAACTAACAACCTCATGCATCGACTAGGTAGCACAAAGTATTTTTTTCCATTATGGATCACACTTGTTCAATGAAAGTTGGAATTAGATGAATTCAAGCATAAAGCGAGGCTTACCTCTCAAATATCCCGACAACCTGGCAACTCCAAAACATGAGTGAGACTCAAAGAGGGCAGGTTGCTAGCAACACTCGCAGCAGAAGACATTATTTCGCGCTCTATCTCCAAAACACTATAACATATTTTTTCAAAAATGAAGGAGGTTATCATGTATGGCGGTTGAGAATAAATAACTCTCTCCCATTTCTCTAAATCCTTCCCCATATTCTCAAAACTGTAAATTTACAAACTACGTAAAAATGATCTATGCATTCATAACGCCAAATTTTTTGACACCATGTGAAAAAGGGAAGAGGTTTTTGTACTTTGGCCCATATTTAAGGACAAACTATCTCAATTTTTTCGATAAGTTTCTTTATGAAAGTGAACCTTCAACTTACATGCATGGATAGAAATTTAACCGTATGTAGAACAACTTCTTTCTCCTTTCCATTTCTGAATATTGCAAGGTAAGTTGACTAATAAATAAAGAGTCATGATTAAAAGAAAGCGAATACGAGAACTATCAATACGTTCATAGCTCTCATTTGCTATTGAACCCATAATGAGAACAATCAAACCAAAAATTAATGATCTTTGACAAAGGAGTCACCACGAAATTTCAATCTACTAGATGCTTTTGAACTTGGAGTCACCATGTGAATGGTTCAACATTCAGATGTCTAACTATTGTCTGTCCCATAGTCATATATTTAATCTTTTCTTATTCATGGTCGTGGGAAAAATGTGATCACTCGGTCATCAGTGCAATGGCGCCTAATCTAGTGCTCCCAAATATTCACTAGTCTGAAATAGATCAAGATGTTAACCACATAACCACTTTTCGTAACTAATAATACTTAACCCTAACCACTAACCACTCACACTTAAAGAGAAAGTACCACTCATATCTTTAAAGTATGGTAACTATCTAACCACCAACCATTTCCATGAGAAGTAGTCCTAACTAACTAATTTATCATGATTTTGATAGTCCACTTAACACTCATTTCATTGGGTGATGCTCACACCGCAGAAACTACTCATTCTTAAAATAAAAAGAGTAAAGGAGCTCTACTTGAATGGTTCATGAGGCACAATACTTCATAAGGTTTTGAAAATGTTACAAAGCTACAAGTGCTTGATTGTGCAGGAAAGCTCCATAGCTAAGCATGAGCCGTAGGAGTTTTGGGATGGGTGACATGCCATGAAAGTCCTCGGTTACCTATCTGAAATCCTCGGAAGTGATGATTGATGCTGATGTGATTCATTTCACTAATCTCAATCCCACTTCTTCACCCCCGTGAGCATCACTCCCGAGTGCAATGAGTGCTGAGTGGACTATTCAAAATCAAGAGAAACTATGCTCGCTACAATAACTCTCATGGAAATGTTCGTAGATGAATGAATTACGTAACACAATTGAATCCCAAAAATGATATCTAGCATCGGTCTTTCTCAACTAGAGGGGCTCTCTCGCTAAATAAACTAGATATTTGACAATTATAAACCCACATAGACTCAATGTTAATTGAATGTTCAAAATCACTGAAAAATTACTCAGATTTCTACGAATACTTCTCATGGAAGTGGTCATATGTGAATGAATTACTTAACACAGCTGAACTCAACAAGTGGTATCTAGTACTCATCTTTCCAAACTCGACGAAGCACCTCACTTAAAGAAACTATATATTCGACAATTATAAACCCGTTAGAGACTCGGGTTTCATTTGTACTATTTGCAACTCATTTTGTTGGGATACGTAAAGATTTATCTAAAGAAAATATTTATAGTTCAAAAACCTAGTACAAATCATAGCTTGTGCTTAAACAACCACTCATTTCCTAAATGCTCAATAAATTGTATGCATAAGGGAACATGATAAAGTAAACACTCATTTAAAATGAAATATCATGAGAAGTTCGATACCGCATCTCATAGAAATAAGAATTTTATAAGCAATTAAACATAGATATAAAAATCATCATTTTCAATCGAACTAAGTTGTAACACCTAATTTGGAGCAATGTTGTATTGAATTTCCAAATAGCCTCAACTTTGTACTTATGACGGAAAATAGACATACTTTTTATTGGAAGAGAGAAAAATCAAAGTTTACAGATAGAATAAATGTTTTAAAGGAGAAAAAAAATATGATATCCCATACCATGAGTATCTTCGTTGAGAATATTAGTGGATCAATGATGCAAAAGCTCACATGCATAAACATTGAAATTGCATACAATCACATAGCATACTCTTTAAAGTATTTTTCCAAGCCAACCAACCAAAACTTTATTCATTTAATTCTCTTCATTATATAGGCAAAATATGATAGTGTAATATGCATTTTCATACAAAACATTAGCCCGATCCATGGAGAGGATCAAAACCATCTCCAGCAGTAGAAAAATATAACAAAAAATAGAAACATTATAGTTGTTTATACTTTTTCAAAAACAACAAAGGAAATCCCAAATACTTAACTCACCCTAAAGAAATAAAATATTTGAAACCATAGATTATCTTTGAATCTATCCATCCTCATTAAATAAAATAGAAACAATGAAAATCATAGAAGAGTTGCACATCGAACTAACAACTCAGTATGATCGTGGTAGCACAAAGTCATATTTCCCATATGGATGACACTCGTTTCGATGAACGTTAGGCTAAGATGGAATCTGGTGTGGGGATAAATCGACATATGAAAGTTTCTTATAGCTCGTAGATCCAAAACATGAGCGAGACTCAATAGGAAAGGGCTATGCAACACTCTCAGCAATGCCCATGAAACACATGCATAACACACTTTGTTTTGAGTATATCTCTCACATCGTAACATATTTTTTAAAAATAAAGGAGGTTATTTTATATTATAGTGTTTTTTAAGAAATACTTTCTCATTTCTCCAAATCATTTCATATTATCACAAAATTCTCTTCAAAACTAGGCTCAAAACTAGTTAATGATCATTTAAATATGCATTCAACACTCGATCTATGACACCCTCGACTTAAAATTAGAAGAATTTTTTTTGCACATTGGTTTTCTTTCAAGAATAACATCTCTCGCTTTTCCATACTTTGTCTTTATGAAATTGAACCTTCAACTGACATGCATGGATATGAAGTTAATCGGATGTGGAGGCCATCTTCTCCTTTCCATCTTTGAATATTAGAGTAGGTCATCGATCTAATCAAAATGAGGCATGGGACTCATAAACCAGAATACGAGACCTATCCCTAGGGTCCATACCTACCATTTGTTTTTTAACCCTTATTGAACACAATCAACCAAAAATTAATGACCTTTGATCAAAGGAATCACCATGAAATTTCAATCACTGGATTCTTTGAACTCGCAGTCACCATGTGAACCATTTAACATTCAAATGTCCAAATCGTTGTTGCCACCATCAACACATTATATTTTATATTTTTCGTTCATACCGTGGAAAATGTTACCATTCGGTCCCCGTTACTAATGCCAATACGTTAGTATCAGATATCTATTAGGCTAGAAATACACTCAAGAAGATGACCACTATCGACTCTTGGTTAAAGGGTCTGTACTTTGTGACCGGATGAGGTTCTTCACTAGCTAAATTAGAGATTTGAAAATTATAAACCCACAAAGACTAGGTGTGTTGTAACTATTTCACAATTCATATGTTGAGGTATGTAAAGAAATTATCTAAAGGGAATGTTTACACTAAAAACCTCGCACAAATCATGTGTTATGCTTAAGAAATTACTCATATTCTCACAAAGGCTCAATCATAACATCTCGTAGATTCAAAATTTGTGGCATAGGGGAACATGAGTAGAGTAAATACTAATTTAAAAATAAATTAGCATGAAAATTCAAATTTACTTCAATCGATAGGAAATAAGAATTTTAGACAACTAAACACGTATATAAAGGCGCCATCATTGCAAATGAACTCAAGTCAGTAACACCTCATTTGGAGCAATGTTAAATCATTGAGTTTCACATAGCTCTAAATGTATATGACTAGAAAATAGACATATTTAGTGGAAGAGAGACAACATCAAAGTTTACAGGAGAAAAACAAATTCGAGATCCCATACCGTGAGTATATTCGCCATAATATTAGTGGATAACCGATACATAATCTCCATGCATGAAAATTTTAGTCGACAACACAATCACATAGTAACACTCTTGCAAATTATCCAAACCAAATCCCACCAACCCCTTTATTCATTTACTTATCTTCATTATATAGGAAAACTATGATGGTGTAATAGGTAGTTGCATACAAAATATCTGTTTGATCCATGGAGAGTCAACACTAACCGGAAAAGTAGAAACATCATAAATCGAAAAATAGAAACATTATAATCATTTACACCTTTTAAAAAAATAAACAAAGGATATCCTAAATACTAACTTCGCCTCTAAATAAATAACATATTTTAAACCATGTTTATTCTCGAATCTTCATCAATCTTGAATAAAAAAATAGAAAGCAAGAAAAATCAAAGAAAATCTACAGAGTGAACTAAGAATTTTAGCATCGCCCGGGTAGCACAAAGTCATATTTTTCCTTATGGCTAAAACATTCGATGAGCGACAGGTGATGATGGAATCTAGGTAGTGAAAAGTTGACTCTCAAAACATTGACAGAAATTGGGAGCTCCAAAACATGAGTAAGACTCGACAGGCAAGGGTTGCATAGCGCATACGTAGCACGTGCATATGACACTTTGTTTTGGATATATCTCACAAAAGCTCGTAGTATTTTTTCAAACTCTAAAGGAGGTTATTTTATATATAGTTTTGGGATAAACATCTCTCTCTGTTTCTCTAAATCCTTTCCCATGTTCTCACAAAAAGTTCCTGCACAAACCATTGCTCAAAATTAGAAAATTTACAAACTACAAATAATGAGCTTTAAACATGCATCCATAACACTTGATATGTGACACATATACAAAAATTGAAAGATATTTTTGTACTTTGCCCATATTTAAGAATAACCCTCTCAGCTTTTCCATAATTGGCCTATGAAATTGAACCTTCAACTTACGTGCATGGATGTAAAATTTAACCGTATCTAAAGCAACTTCATCTCTCTTTCCATCTCTAAATGTTGGGAGGTAAGTTGACCAATCAACAGGAGGCATGAGATTCGAAAATCTAGGAATAAGATATATTTCCATAGGTGCATACCTAGCATTTTTTTCTTGAACCCATATTAAACATAGTCAACCAAAATGAATGAACTTTGACCAGTGGAGTCACCATGAAATTTCAATATGTTGGATGCTTTGAACTCAGAGATGCCATGTGAATGATTCAACATTCAAATGTCCATCTTTTGTTCACCATCAACAATTAGATTTGATCTTTGTCACTAATACCTAGGGAAAATGTGACCGTTTGGTCCCCGACAATGATGTCAATATGTTAGTACCCCATGATATCTACACTAAAGAAGGTAACCACTAACCACTTTTTTTTAGGGTGCTAGTATTTCCTAAATGGAGGGGGCTCCCTCACTTAAAGAATCTAGAGATTTGACAACTATAAACCCATAGAGGCCAGGTCTGATGTAACTATTTCACAATTCATTCTATTAGGGGTAGGTAAATACTTATCTAAAGAGAATGTTTACAGTTCAAAATCCCTGCACAAATCATGGGTTTTCCTTAAAAATCACTCATTCTAATAAAGGATCAATCAATATAACATTTCAGACATTAAGAAAATGTAGCATTAGGGAACATGATAGAGTGAATACTCATTTAAAATGAAACAACATGGGAAATTAAAATATTGTACTCATAGGAAATAAGAATTTTAAAATAAATAAAACACATATATAGGCACCATAATTGCAACTGAACCAAGTTGTGACACATTATTTGGAGAAAATAGCCTCAACTTGTACTTATGACAGGAAAATAGGCATAATTTCAGTGAAAAAGAGACAACATAAAATTTTAGAGGAGAAGAAGAAATATTTTATAGGAGAAAAATGAATCTGAGATCCCATACCATGAGTATCTATGGCAGAATATTAGTGTATCAACTGATACACAAGTTCCATGCATAACAATTAAGGCCACAACACAATCACATAGAAATACTCTTGCAAATTCTTTTTTGAGACCAACCAACCAACCCTTTCATCATTTAATTCTCTTCATTATGCAAGAAAAATATCATAGTGTAATAGGTAGTTGCATATAAAACATGTTAGATCCATGGACAAGATCAACACCAACACAAAAAGTAGAAACATCATAGCTGAAAAATACAGACATTATAGTTGTTTACACTTTTTAAAAAATAACAAAGGAAATGCTAAAATACTTAACTTCACCCTAAATAAATAACATAATTGAAACCTTGTTTATCTTCGAATCTCATCCATCCTGAGTAAAGAAAATACAAAACAACGGAAAACCAAAACAAAAGATGCCAATGAAATAAGAGCTCTACGCAGTGATTGGGTAGCACAAAGTCATATTTCCTTTATGGCTGACACTTGTTCGATGAAATATGGGTTGATATGTCATTTGGGTGTAAAGAAATCTGACCTCTCAAATATTTGACAGCTAGCAACTCCAAAACATGGGTGAGAGTCAGTAGGCAAGCATTGCGCAACACCTGTGCAGCACCTGCATAGGATACTTTTTTTTGGTATATCTCCCAAACCGTAAGATATTTTTCAAAATTGAAGTAGGTTATTTTATATGATAGTGTTGGGAAGAAATACCTCTCTTTGTTTCTCCAAATCCTTCCCCATCTTCTCAAAAAAGAGCTCTGGTAAATCATGGCTCAAAACAGGAAATTTACAAGCTACGAAAAATGAGCCTTAAAGATGCATTTATAACAGCTAATTTATGACACCTGTGCAAAAAATGTAAGATTTTTTGTACTTCCTCCCATACCTAAGAACAAACTCACTCATTTTTCCATAATTGGCCATCATGTGGTTAGAATTGTCGTTTCAAGAGGGTGTAAAATGAAATGTATGTGCAAGGAGCAAATCTAAGTACCATTGTGATGTTTTCACCTGATGTTTTTGAGCACTCCACCCGACTTGGCATGTGAATCAGAGAATAGGTACTGATTAAGTATAAGGGGTATGATATCCCTTCGGTATGGGAGTTTTATTTATGAGAATGGGGTATTATGCATGAGGGTTATGTGATATGAGTATAGGAAATGGTAATGTTAATATAGGGAATGGTTTAAAATGAAAGGGGAGAATAAAAGGAATGTAATATGATGATAGGTTAATGGTATATGGGAAGGGTGTAGGATGTAAGGATTTATATGAAGGGGGTTGAATGGAAGGTAAATGGGTAAATGGGGAAATAAGAGGTGAAATGGATAAGCATAGGGTAAATAAGAATGAGGGATAAAATGGTAGGATGTTTCAAATGACCATACCTTGTAACCATTAGAAATATAACTACAAATGAGCTCAATTTAGACAATTATGATAGACAAATGACTAAACCACCTTTGACTTGACATGAAAAAAACATGTGCGACCATTACTCCCATTAACTTGACACTCTTTCAGAATTTGAATTAACCCTTCATGTAAGAAAGTCAAATATGTCAGAGAACGATCTAGAGGCTATTACAGTAGCAATATTCATAGGCTCAACTACTAAAAACTGAAAAATTAAAGGATAAGGAAAAACATTTTACAATAAAATCTATGACCCTAACACACATGACCAAAATACAAGTAATAAACCAGGGAGTTTTGTTGGACACAAATTTATTGTGTGGAAATTCGAAGATGGATCAAATCCCACAGGTAATTTATTTTAAGAGAGGAAACCACAACCATGAACCCAATATGATCCCAAAATCTTTGCAGCATTTTCATCATTAATAAAGTGGAAGCATAACAATTGATTGTATAAAATGTTGAAAAGAGGAGAGTACTTAAGAATAGGGTATTGATGTTCTTTAACCCACGACGTCATTTGAGAGCCATCCATTTTTAGAGAAAACCACTTACCCACCAAATCTCGTTGTTGTAATCCTACCACTTGGTCCCAAAAAACATCGAAATGAAAAACAAGTTTTCGATAATCCAGATCAACCTTAATTACCTTCCTTCTTTTTCCATGAATGAGGGGAAAAAAAATATATGGGTTACAACATTGGTTTCAATAACCAGTGGGGATATTGAAACATTTGAATCCATGTATATAGTTTCATGCATACGAGATGTCCCAAAGGGATAGACTGCCGACTTGGGGTAGCCACGACTCTCTGCCTCAATAGTCACATGAACAAACACATCGAGGCACATCACCGCCCCAGTTTCCTTTAGTATCAAGTGAAGTCCTATTGATAGATGTAAAGGCCAGTTGTACAATGGACACCACCAACACTCTGCAATCTCGCCTATATGTGCACCAAAGTCTAAAGAATTACTAAAAAATCCCTTATGTAGTAGTGTCTGAAAAAACCTCGATAAGATATGTAGACAAGGTAAATTAATGTCACTTATCAATTATTGACACCACTCAATGTTTTCACCAGCTCAATCCACTAAGAAACCCCTTCATATAAAATAGATTAGCTAATCGCCATCGACCAATTTCCTTCATAGAATATAGTCAAGCACACAATTGACAAAGATCTTCAATGACGATCCAAACCATTAATGGATTTTCCCTCACATAATCAATGACCAAATTGGAAAATAAATACCCCCCCATACCAATTAATGGCACCAAGAGACTCCTTCGTGATCGAATTAAAAATTGAAATATGTTACCAACTCCAACAATCAAAATTAATGCACTTACATAGTTGCAAAGATCCTCGGAAATCTTCTTATCGACCAATCCCAACCCTGAGAGGAGTAGGAAGATTCATAAGAGAAAAGGTTCAAAAGAAATACCATGTAATACAACCAGACAGTGTGTCTCAGATAGACCATAGAGAAGAACAACAGGTAGTGGCTAAGATCCTCAAAAATTCCATGAAATCCATTCCCAAACCAAAGAAGGAGCATGAAGATCCATAGGAGCAAAGGTTCAAAAGAAAGACAAAGTAAACAATCAGCTAGTGCGTACCAACAACTAGAGTGGAAAATAAATTTTTATTAGTGTACCCTGAAACAAAAGAACTAGTATGAGGATCAAAATTGAATCTAGCTTAGATAATTATGCTTAGAGGCATTACACACAAAATATACTAGCAATTACACCAGTATAATCAAAGAGGTTGACAATTTTACTTTTGGGCTTCTTCAACTTCCATACCGTTTTTTAAAATATATAAGGCTCAAAAAGACATTTATATAATTGTATACAATATCACCAATTCAAAGAAACGAAATATACACAAAAACAAGGGAAGAATTTCGAACCAAACACATACGACAAAACAAGGGAAGAATAAATTTACTTTGTATGTACGGATCCAGCAATCCTTTGAGCGTCCATACCAAAAACCAAGAACTAATCTTTGTTTGTGGATTTGCCAAGAAGTGACCTGTGAATGTGACAGATGACACCTCCACCTGAGATGGTACCTTTGATTAAAGTATCAAGTTCTTCATCTCCTCTCATGGCAAGCTGCAAATGCCTTGAGTGATACATTTAACCTTGAAATCTTTACTGGCATTTTCTGCCAGTTCTAAAATATCTACAGTGAGATACTCCAGAACTGCTGCAGCATATACGGCTGCAGTTACTCCCACCCTTCCATTTGCAAATACTCGAGACTTCAACAGAACAGACGATGGATCCGTCCCACTGGAAACTACAATAAGAAAAGAAAAGAAAGCAGAGCAGATATTACAGGAGCCCTTTGTCAGAGTATTTAAATTGCAACAAAGCTTCAAGGAAGATATTATGTCAAAGAAAATCGATGCTAGCACTACTTTTTTTCTGTAAATTAGGTGGGACCTTTCTATTTTCTATTTATAATTGAAGGACAGGCTACAATATAATATTCATACTATGGCCTCAACATGCCCGTAGGAAACCAGGTTTGTTGGCCATCTGAGTGCATTGAAAGCTTGCCAAAATTGAAATTGTCTCTTCCTTCTATAAATCGCATTAGCTAACTCTCCTACTATTGCAATATGTTCAAGCATATAACATAGAATAAGTTCACATACTTCCAAAAAAACCATAAAGCAAAAAACTATTCAAACTAGCCATCTGAAGAGGAAACTGGGGCTGGGTCCTTGGCATGAGACCTAGGCATGTCAACCTGTTGCATCTGCTGGAGCAGCTTCTCCATACGTCCCATCCTGTCATCCATTCTCTGAATGTGGTCGGTTGCTTGATATTGGGTAATTTTAATATGCTGCAGGTGGCTTTCAATATTCTCCAACAGATCTTTGAGATATAGTTCTGTCTTTGGCTGGACTTTGAACTCTGGAGGATGAACACTTTGTATTGCTTTTGCCAGAAGACATTTCACTAACCAATATGTATGAATGGTTGGTTAAATAAGGTAAGGCGACCTCGGGTGTTGCCAGGGTCCTGTATGAAATCGAAAATTTCAGCTTCAGTTTCATTGTCTTTAGGGTCCGTCTGAAGATCTCTTTCCCAACCACGAATTTGATTACGGGCTGGAGAGGAATTGCCTAAAATGTAGTTAACTACAAGATTTTCCAAATGCTCCTGGTTAGTTCTTCTTCCTCGTTTCTTTGGCACATGTTCTTGTTGAATCTTCTGTTTACCCTTGGCTGTTTCAGAGCGCAGGCAGCGTTTCCCCATGATGAAATTGTTCCTATTCAGGAGAACATACAGACAAGTAATAACCATAATACAGATGGACCCTTTGTTTTCATCTTCTTCATAAATTTCTTTTATAGATTTCGACTGAGAACGACTCCTAGGATTTGGAAGCTGTACCCTAGACTGAGGGGTAGACTTTAACTTATTGATGCTATCCCTAGAGCCACAGCTGAAGTAAATCATAGTAACCTGGGTCATCTTCCGCCACAAAGACTTGATTACATGCATTTCAAAAATCCAAACAGAGAATGAGAAAAATGGAGAATAAGGACTTAGGGGCATTTGAAGACAGATACGGAAAATGTGAACAGAAAACACAAGGTTATTGTAGTGACAGAGAGCCTGCACATTGGGAGCTTGAAGACGGATTTGAGCGCAACTGCAACGAAGTATGGAAGTAAGAGAGCATCCGGTAGGCGCCAAGATTCTAACCCAACAAGAATCAGAACTTTGTAGAACCATTATAACATCAAGGCACATCTCATGCGAAGGTTTCCATAAACTATGATTATCTGTGGTTATAGCATTAAAGATGCAGAGAATGAAAGATAAACATGGATCCCGAAAACAGGGGTGAACAGGGTTTTGCAGTGGGGTAAACGACCAGAAAAACGAGAGTGAATCCCCAACAAACCTACAATATTCAAGCCAGGTCCTAATATGAGTTATATACTTCATAAAAATGAGGATAGAGACCGATACATACCCTGCCAGAGTAGCGAAATTCACAGAATGAGTTGCGCACCTCCTCTTCGTCTCCCAAGCCCTTGCATGCAGCAAGCTTTGCATGAGCGTTTGGGGTGAGAGAGGGTGGTGTCTTACCTTAAGCAAAACTTCCGTTCCGGGCGCTGACAGGCCAACCTGGCAGGATCGCTGTATAATCATTCCAACGCAAGTGATCACCCATACCATTGATCGAGCATGGCGGTTCTTCATCATGGTTATTAATTGTCTGAAGGGTGGCTTGCCGTCATGTTGCCACGGTCTGTCCCTTGTGCCAGATGTTCACCCCGATCAGGGGGATGCTAGCACTACTTCATTAGAATCGAGGATCGTGGTTTTGACACGAATTTTTATAGAAAATAAATGGATACAAACCCAAGTAAAAAAATACCGAAAACCATGTCCTGAGAGTTCAACATATTACAGGAATTTCAACATATTACAGGAATTATGTGAAGTACTTGCTCACATAAGTATTTGAATTATTACATAGCTTCATTGACCGTGTTTGTTCAATAAAAACAAGTCTCTGGAATTACTTCAGTTGAATCAAGATTTTGACATTCAAATCTGTAGAAAATCGATAAATAGGGAAGAAAAAAAACTGGAAAACCTGTTCCCCACACTAACAATTTCACGGTTGCCGGGACGATAAAAATATTTTCCCAATGTTCTAGACCTAGTATTGCCTGCAATGTTATGCATGGTACTTTTTGATCATTGATACGGGTACCTCTGAGATATTAATTTCACAGTCACTTATGTTTAGATATTAATCTTATTATTTTGTGGTTATTTTGTGGGGTGCTATTATATTTAATTTTATTATTTGATAGTTAGTTTAAGTTTATTTCAGTTTAATTGAGTTTCATTCTAATCATTTATTCATTTATTGTTGATGCTCTTAATATAATTTTATTTAACTGTTTTGGAATATTGAAAAGGGAAATTTTGTTCCATGAGTCTGATCCGCATAAAACTCTTTGAGAGTAGCAAAGATCCTGAAACCAGTGAAGGCCAAGACAGATCGTCTCCCTCAGCTCGAGGAAAGCTCATATTGTGTTTTAAAAGAAAATTCATAAAGCTATGCACCCAGCAGTTGCGATCTGCACCCCAGCAGTTGTTAGCACGCAGAACTAATATTTTCATTTTAAAAGGCAACAGCTTTAAGTGATTTGTAAGAGAAGCAACGCGGATTTAAAAAAAAAATTGAAGCAGCCCATCTCACCACCACAGAGATCAAGTGGGCTCGAGAGAAATTTCTCCTAACTCACAACACGAAGATCCATTGCTTAAAGGATATCGAGGTCAAGCTCAAATTTGCGGTGGTAATTCAAGGTGGTGGTCAGTTCTTATTTGGAGGACGAAGTCACATCAAAAGTATCACTGAGTATGTTACAAAACCAATTTTTTTAAGGTCCATCCCGTCCTATTAAAAGAACTTTACTTCGTGTGACTTTTAGAAGAGGGAAGTTTTTTTTAAGAGTCTTTTAAAATGATTATTGTTCATGTTAAACGCTTTTTTTAAGTCTTTTAAAATGATTATTGTTCATGTTAAACGTTCTTGTTTTTTGGGGGAACCTTTGCAAAAGGGAAAATGGATTTTGTAAAAGGAGTATTGTATTATACAGTGACATGTGGTTTAACGGTAAATTTCGCTGGGTGAAACCCACGAGATGGAGGTTCAAATCTCATTGAGTATATGGCCTGTTGTGTCTTGGCTAGAAGAGTAGGCGACCCTATAGTGGACGTCTCGGTCTCATGGAGGCATAAGTCATTGCTATTGTGTGACTTTGCAAAGTTGTTGCACCTAGCCTAGGTTTATAGTGTGCGATCGATGAGGATTTGATCTGGCATTGCCTTCAGATAACTCTCACTGCCATCTGAATACCTAGATACTAGAAAAAGAAAGAAAAGAAAAAGGAGTATTGTATTGAATTGGTGATATTTTTATTTAATAAAGTTTATTTAAATAAAATTGTGTTTTTCGACAGTGGTTACAATATTCATATGAGGACTAAAAAAACCTCTACTTCCTTATCTTCTTGCTTCCCATAACATCAAAAATAACTCTTGGAGATCGTTCCTATAGTAAGAGTTGAAGGAATCGCATTGTCTCAGCTCTACTAAACATCATAAAAATACATACTTGATGTCTATAGAAGAGTTGAAGGAAAACTGCATTGTCCCATGTAGCCTACTAAACATAATAAAAAAAATGCATACTTCATGTGTATTATGTTCCACCTTCGAAACATAACCCCATTAGTGTAGGCAAATTACAAAGAGCATGGTATATGAGCATGGTCCGATATCACTAATCTAGGATCTTGAAATACCCTTAGGCATTGAAATTCACACACATATGCTAATGTCTTTTTTGTTGCCAACAAAAATATGTCACTAACATCATAGAAAAGTTCAAAATGACCAATTTCAAACCAAATGACACAATAATTTCTCAAGGCACCAAGCTAATCAAACACAGTAACCACTTGTTGATTCCACATTGTATAAAAGTCCAATTGGTAGTTTGTTATATCTCAATGCAATTAGATATGATATCTTGTTTGTAGTTAGTTTTGTATTCAAGTTTATGTAGTCACCCAATATTTCTCATTGAAAGGTTTCAAAAAGGATCTTAGAATATATTATAAGGACCCTAGACTATGGGTGGATCTACACACATTATGAAGATAACTCACTTTCAGAGTTATGGCGTAAAAAACAATTAGGTAGGCGATTTAGATTATCACAAAAGCACTATAGGATATGTTTTTCATCACATAACCAATATGATTTCATAAATCAATAAATAGGAAATCATTTCAATAGCTTTGTAGCTAAAGGATCAATATGTAGTCGCCACTCATAAACTTGTCGCAGTCCCGCTTATAAGACTGCTTAAGACTATTCAGATTGTTCAAATGTTTGAGCAAACTTTCGTTTACTATGATAACAATTCCGTAATTTCTTCATCAAAATACCATGTCTTTCACATAAACATCAAACACATCAATACATGTTTTCATTTCATCCATGACATTGTCAATGATGGATACATATCACTTGTATGGTTCCAAAGATAAGATTACAAAGTATTTTCACAAAGGCATTAGAAAAATGTATTTGAATCTCATAGAGATATTAGCATTGTGGGTGCCACTACTTGTAATAGTTGAGATTAGGAGGGGTGCTACTATTAATCTAATTTCATCATCGCACGTAATCATATTTAATTCCATTGTATGCTAGATTTCATATTCAGTTGAAATTTAGTTCAATTTAGTTGAGTTCAATTCTAGTCATCGATTGCTAATGCTTCCAAGTAATATGATTTAGTTGTTTTAGAATATTGAGAAGAACAATCTTGGCTCCATGTTCTCTTTGCATTTATTGTCATCTGGTTCGACTATTGTAGAGCTTAGGTGACTATTGATGTACGGCACCCATATCACATATTTGATCTCAATATTGTGTTGGAGGGGGAAAATAACACCCTTTTGCATTGTAGTTTTAGCTGCATAAATATTGAAATTTGATGATTACTCAAAATGTACCATGTTCAAAATATATATATTTTTTATTTTATGAGTTATATTTAAAATTAATCAACCCGCTTTTTCAAAATATTAGAAAGAGAAATTTTGATATTGCAAAAAATTTAAAATTGTTCTCTATAAGTAATATAAAAAAATCCTTATAATACAAACACATACAAATAAGGATGAGTTTCGCTCCCAAGAACTATATATGTATTTTAATGTAGGATAAATGATTTCTAGAGTATGAGAACGAAAACCTTCCTATAAGAAGAATAATGGTGGGAATTTATGGAGAATGGGCTCATAGCAGATCAAACAATTTAACTAGTAAAAAGTAAGAAAAAATGAACAAGAGCATGTTTTGAATCTAAAGCTTTTGTAAATGAATAAAGTTTTAATTTGATAATGGAAGAATCCAATCCAAATCAAACCTAAATATATATACAATAACATATCAAAAATAATGAAAAAGTGATGATTGTGAAGCTCAAGCCATTAAGAGAGAGTTTGAATCTTTGATTGCGTAGGAAACAAACATTGAGTATTTTAGTCTGTTAATTTATTTTCTAGGTTAGAGTCTTAAAATACTATCACTACCAAACCAAGAATCTCAACCAAAAATAATTTTCACAATGGAAAATATAAAGTAGTAAATCACACATGCACAAGCATACACAAATTTTAACAAAATTGTACATGATTTACAACAAATCTTTGTTATATTTATGGAGATTCAACAAGAAAATTTCAGCACCCACGCCTAGTGCATTAAGAACTTACACTAGGGTGGGGACCATAGTGCTATTTTTGGTTCATGTATATTTTAGTTATCCCTTAATTAGATGATTATTAAATTGTGATCTATTCTCAATGATAACTTGTAATACTTAAATGAGAATGATAAACTCATTTAACTAGTGGATTTTGAGTTAGAGGTAGTCGGTGAAGGCATGTGAGATAATTTCTAGAGTTGTAGTAGTAGAAGTACGCAGTTTCATTAGTTAATGCGAGTTGCAATCATTTTAACCTCAAAGTTAAGTGAGTTAAACTCAATTGTGCTAGTAGTGAATCGAGCTGATACACATAGTTACAGATCAAGTGAATTAAATATTAATTAATTCACAATCATGATCTCACATGCAACCGAGGATTTACTATTATATAACATGCATCTCGGATCCAGTGAGCGCATTCTGAGATCTAGGTGAAAGGGAAGTTGACGATCATGTAGGAGTTATTGAGTTCGATACACGAAAAAACACGCATTGTAGTGCCCATGATATTTTCTGCAGACTCAAGGAAGTCCATAATTCTATCTATTTATGGATTTCATCCATTAGATCATGCGATAACAAGACAGAGATATGTCGAGGCAGCGAAATTAGATAAGTATTGGTCATTTTTATGTGTGAAAGGTGAGACAATCATTTAGGCACTAAACGGCTCTGTGAGAAGAGTTTTGTATGTGTAATATTCCCACCAGCTTCACTAGCCTCAAGCTAATTGGAATATTAAATTTTTCCATACTTTTTTTGTTCATGAATAAATGTAAAAGGAAGACATAAAACCCTAAAATTAGTGAATAATCAATGCCCCATGTGAACAAGGCTAAATCTACGCCACCCTAATAAAAACACCCTTATGTGTGGAAGGGATCGAGACATTTGATCAGACAACAAGACGAAATCAATAGTGTTGTCGAGATGGAATGAACCTCCTGGATACACAAGGCCAGCTTTTTAGATGGAAGCTACACATGTGAAGGGATCTAAATAGTTGAGATGGTTCTAGGGTTTTTGCAAGGTCTCAATCTTGTAAAAGAAGAGGAGGACTACAAGAGAAGGGCTGTCGATGACCATATGTTTCTAAAGAATTTGTTCTATTTTAGACATTTCTCATTCTCTCGTCGCTTTAATAGAGAATAGTGCGTTTAGCACAAGGATCTCCTATTTAGAATCCTTATCTTTCCTTGAGTAGCTCTTGAAAGAGACTTTATTTCTCGTCCAATATCAAAGCTTTAAGGTCAAGATTCTACTTCCAACTACAACAAAGATCTTGTTGAGGGTTTAGTTTTTCCTCGTAAGCATAGCTAACAAGTGGAGGCTAGATCTGCTTTCAGATCTAGGCCAAATCAGTGCCCTTTTCGTGGGAAAGGCTTCTATCACATTGGCAAAGAATGCTTTTGGATCATTGGAGTTTCAGATCTACAACTTGTCATTAGGCCAAACCGTTCTTTTGAGCTTACAACGTAGTCCCTTTTCCGAAGATCGTGTTATCCGCAAAGAGGAAAGTTGCAGAGTGTTTTTGTAGCGTAGTTTGAGGAGTGATCTCCGGTGTTGGGGATCCTCGCCCTCACTGTGGTGATCTCATGGATTTGCTCGTTCTGTTCCATGTCATTTTCGATCCGATCCGAATACTCCTATATACACTTTGCAGAAAGTCTCGCATAGGTCTCCAGATCCGTCGCATAGAATCTCAGATCTACTCCATGTCATCGCACTTTGCCAAATCCCTCAAGGGGAATGTAAAGTAGAGAACATTATAGTGTATGGATCTGTCATAGATATGACTCGTTCATGCATTATTTTTGCTCTAGATCTAAGTTGTAATCTATTGTTGCAAAGACACTCTATAAAATAACGTTGTCAAGCCTTTTGTAGTCAATATATGTGTTGTACATCTCTTTTTAAGGATTTCTTCCTGTGATAAGTCTTGTATTTTCTCTTCTCGTATGTATATGGCCACATTATAAATCTGATTTATTGTTGTATAAGTGAATTATGAGCTTCCATATTGGCCTCCTTCCATCGATAAGCTAAACTCGTTATTTTCTCGACAAGATTATTTTGTGTTGTTGCAGTCCCTTCTTTGGGCATTTTTCGACCATACTAGGTGTGGGAGGTCCGTTTACCTCTACTTTGTTTGATTTGTTTCTACTCTCCTTTGGATTTCAGACTTAGATTGTCAAATCTAAGGGATCCAAGGGGATTATTTGTATTTCTATAGCATCCATTTATGAAAAATATGTTTTTCATAAATGCATTTGTCGATAGTCCCTAATTGGGGATATTACAAATGGTATCAAAGCATCATCTTAACACTCGCCTATGATTTCTTAAGAAGCACATATATGCCTTCCACAAGGAGAGCCTCTCATCGATAGAGAGAATAGGGAATCCAAGAAGAAGACATAAGAAGTATGATTACATCAAGGAATAGAAGAAAAAAGGTAAAAACCCTTTTATCTCGGGAAGAATGAAAGAGAAATAGTTCTCAAAAACTCGTTCCAAACTCCGTATGAGATTAAAGGAGAAGTCAAAGAAATGAAGAGGGCAAGACATGAAGGTCCCTCAAGAATATATGTACATGAATAAATCCTCAGCTCTTCATCTTATATGTGCAAGCACTTAGCTATACAATTAGATCTACAACGTTATTCTATGCTCGCATTTATCGCAAGAGAAATGGAGGAAGAAGATGCACCAAAGGAGGAAACTTTGAGTGATTATCTGTAGAATATGAATCTAAATCTTGGAAAATCAAGGAACACTTAAGCTTCCAAGAGTTTTTCCTACCAAGGAGGAAAGGAAATCCAAAAAGTATAATAGAAGGAGAAGCGAGTAGATTGTCGCCATTTTTATGGATCCTCCACATGCACAAACAACAATGGAGAGTTCATCTAGACTCATATTTGGATCTACATCAAGTTTTAGAAAAGGAAGCCCTTAAAGTAGTAGTGTTTCATCTTAAAGGTAAAGCTTATGCATGGTGGTTATTTTAACCCTTTTCATTGAAGAGTGAAAATATATCTAGTTATGAAAGATTCACTAGAGACTAGTGAAGAGATTTGATGTGAAACAACCAAAGCATCTTTGATTGAGCTAGCAAAGCATGAGAATGCAAAAACCCTTCCATGAGTTGGAAAGATCTGTTATGCCAACTCCACTTTAGATTTCTATTGAATGGGATAAATACTTGTGTGATATCTTGCCAAGGACAAGATACCCATTGCATGAAGAGATTTCTTCTCAAATGGAAGTCATGGAGATTCATCTTTCAAGGAAGACTAAGATCTAAGGTCTCTCATGGTGATAGGGTATTCTCAAATATTAATGAGGAGAAAGAACAAAAGGGGAAGTAACGAGCGTTGTCACTTGGAAGAAGAACCATCACCACATGGGGATGGGTATGAAGTTGTTGCTTCATGGGAAGGATATTTGTGCATTCTGCGCTTTGGTTCCCAAGGATCCCGATGTGACAACATTATTGGCAATGATACCTCATACAAGCAAGAGGAGGAAGGATGGGATCAACATCCAATGACGAGGAGCATGCACCCTTGTTTGTTTCAAATGGTTTCTATTCATGAGAAGGAGACAGACATATGCAGCAAGGAGAGGGACAAATCAATCCACCTATTCACACATTCTACTTCAGATATTGATGTCTCTTTACATGGAGGCATTCCCACTGTGAAGACCGATTGAAGAAGAATAAAGTGTTATCTCAACCTTGTGCAATGCTGACTGATTTGGCTAAGGAAGGAGACTTGAGGGGAGCTACCACAGCATTGAGATCTATTGATGGATTCCAAGTAGAGCTAAGAAATTTTCCGAAATTGGCTTTGCTATCTTCTACCCATCTATTTGCACCGGAAAATAAGAATTCAGTAAAATCTATGATGACATTAGCATGATATCAAATGGCCACCCCTTACTATTGGGGCATCAAATGATATATCTATATACAAAGAATATTTATGAAGATGAAAAGAGGGTACCGAACTCTTGTATGCATGGGCCAAACTATGAAGTTTCTGGAAGAATGAGACCTTACAAAGGGAGTTTGACTTCCTAAACTTTAATCTTGTCTTGAGCAAGACTACCGCAAAGAGAGGCAGAAAAGATGGAGCTACTAATATCCAACATGTGACTTTGACATTGAACATGTCAAAGAGGAGAATGATAATGTGACAACTACTTCATTTCATAATTCTATAGTGATGTCATTGTTGAGAAGCCTAGATCCATATTGGGAGTCCCAACACTTGGTAGAATATTCCAAGAACCTCTTCACATGCAAGGTTCTATGATGTGAAAATAGAGTAGAGGTATAGAGTGTTGATGGAGCTGGCTTAATTTCATGATCAGATCTATTTGACTGAAGAATCAAGACTCAAAGTTAAACTACTATGTGCACCTATGGGATCTTGCTTTCTCATTCCCACCCATTTCATTAGAACACACCATACTATCTTGAATGGGTTCATGGGAAGGTTTTGAAGAAGATTTATATCGCATTATCAAAGATGCATGCACCATATTGAGATGGATCAGCAATATAACTCTATGAAGAGTTAATTCAGCCCTCTACTTTCTATTTTGGAGGGGAGGAAGTAGATCTATGCACTCACTCCATTTGTTTGACGAGGGCTATTGTAGAAGAGCATACTTATGTAAATAATATTTTATCTTTTTGATTGTGATGCATTGTTTTCATAGGAGTGTTATACCTTATAAACTTCATGGCCAACTTTGGGCCAAAACTATTTCTCGATTATGGTGACTCCCTTGGTGAACAAAGGGAGATTTTGCGAATATGATGGATGCTTTCCTAAGGCACCAAATATATATCCCACTTCCAACCATAGTTGAGGTGTTATGGGCAGAAATTACAGTGGTGGGAAACCACTTACCACATCTAGATCTCATGGTGATCATGAGATGTATTAAGTTGGTTCCACTTATGGGAATATGATCCACTTTTATCATTGCATTTGATTAATTTTGTATTGCTGATTTTGATCCCACATGATAATGATGCTCCGATAGTTTTTTTGGGAACATGACCGGAGGGATGATACATTGGTTGGTGTGTGCATGGGAAATGAAACTTCCCATATTTATTCATACTTCAAGAGGAGGAAGAGACATTATATGGCAGCTACACTTTATCTTTTTGTTTCTCTATGCAAAAGGCCATATGGGTGACTTATGTCTTTGGGATAAGCCTCTCACATGGGAGAGTTTGTGGCAAGACATGTGTTTCTTGACTCGACATATAGCTAACACCTCTTATCCTCTAATATTTTCAAGCTTTGGAGAAGCTTATGGCAGCAAGAAGGTAGTGGGGTGGCTACTTATTGTATCATGTTTTGAGGCAACAAGAAGAAGAGCAACGTCTGGTCTCAATGGATGGACTATTGTTACCATCCAACATATCATATGACACTTAGTCCCATGTTTCTTTTTGAGCACATATGGTGATGATAATTTATTCACTATATGCATGGAATATTGGGCAAGAGGGGTCCCTAGAATCAATGAAGGGAATCATGAGGTTACAAGTATCTTTTGGCTTCATGAGGACTATATTATTGTGTACCTAGGATCATACAAATCTACATTTATTATAAATTTATGGAGAGACAACGTAAATTGAAACACTCTTACTCTCTCATTTCTCATTTTCTAGCCATGTAGCCCCTACACATTTCATAACAAGGGGATTAGTGATTGTTTCCATGAGCTACAAAGGATGGCTCACTTTGTTTGGATGATACATGGAGATTGAGGTGTCTCATGGAGGTTGAATCAACCATCATTTATCATCTCTCATGCCTGAGAAGACCAATGGATAGCATATGATTATTTCCATGTATCTCCCCTTTCTTCATGATGATAGCTATTTGGGTTATCCACCAAAAGAAAACTTGTATTCTTGGAGAGAGACAAATCCATTGAGATTTCACAATGTCTTTGTAAGTTTCTTGAGGACAAACAACATTTTGGAAGGGAGGACCGTAATATTCCCAATTAGCCTCAAGTTAATCTCAATATTAAAATTTTCCTTACTTTTTATGTTCATGAATAAATGTAAAAGGGAGGAACATAAAAACTCCCTAAAATCGTTGAATAAATCAATCCCCCATGTGAACAAGGCTAAATCTAGGCTACCCTAATAAAACACCCTTATGTGTGGAAGGGATTGAGACATTTGACTGGGTCAATAGGACCAAATCAACAGCGTTGTCCGGATGCAATGAACCTCCTTAGATGCACAATGCAATTTTAGATGGAGGCCACACATGCGAAAGGAGCTAAATCATTAAGATGGTTTAGGTTTTGCGTAGATCTCATTATTATAAAAGGAAGAGGAGGACAACAAGAGAAGGGTTGTTGATGACCATATTATTTTCGCAAGAATTTGGTCGTTTAGACATTTCTCATTCTCTTGGTTGTTTAGCAGAACATGCTGTTGTTTAGCACAAGGGATCTCATGTTTAGAATCCTTCTCTTTCCTCGAGTAGATCTTAGAAGAGAATTGTATTTTCTTGTCCACTATCTAGCTTAAATCCAAGCTTTTCTACTCCCAACTACAATGCAGATCCTATTGAGGGTTTGGGTCGTCTCTTGTAAGCTCGCAAAAAATGGAGGCTAGATCTACTTAGATCTAGGCCAATCTAGTTCCTTTTTAGTGGGAAAGGCTTCTATCCCATTCGGAAGAGTGTTCTAGATCATTGGAGCTTTCCGCATTCACATTCTCAGCATCATGCCAAACTATTATTGAAGCCTATAGCATAGTCCCTTTTCTAGACATCGCATTATCTCGCAAAGTAGTTAGTTGCAGTGGTGTTTTGGCATAGTTGATGGGAGTGATCTCTCGGTTTTGGGGATCCGCCCTTCACCGTGGTCATCCATGGATTTCTATTCTATCTGCATGTCATATTCGGATCTGATCCGAATAATCCTCGCATATACTTTCAGAAATTCTACATAGATCTCGCTACATAGAATCTTAGATCTCACTTCACATACTTCACTTTTTGTTGAAATCCCCAAGGGGAATGTAAAGTAGAGACATTAGAGTGTATGGATCTTTCATAGATCTAGTTTTTCATGCATTAATTTTCTCTAGATCTAGGTTGTAATATATTGCTACAAGACACTTCTATAAAATAATGTTTTCAAGCTTTTGGCAGCGTCAATATATGTGTTGTAGCACCTCTTTTTGAGGATTTCTTCCCTCGTACAAGTCTTCTATTTTCTCTTATACACTATATGGTCCAAATTATAAATCTAATTTCATCGCTGTATAAAGTGAATTATGAGCTCTACTATTGGCCTTCTACTACCGATAAGCTAAAACTACGTTATTTTCTCAAGCGTATTATTTTGTGTTGTCGTTAGCCTCTTCTTTGGGCATTTTGCAAGCCATACTAGGTGTGGAGGTCTATTTACCTCACCTAATTGCATTGCTCGCTCTCTCTTGATTTAGGGACTTAGATTGTCAAATCTAAGGGATCCAAGGCTAATTTGCATTTCCGTAGCATCCATTTCTAAAAATTATGTTTTTTAGACATACATTACACACCCAATTTGGGGATATTAGAAGATGTAATTGTTTCTATGATCCATGTTGAATATACAATAGAAGATAGTGGGGGTTTGAGCAACAAGATTTCCTGGAAATCGTCCTGTGTTGTGTGTGATTGGGATTCTTTCTTTACTTCATGTGATTGGTGAAACAATTCAATATTTAAATTTATTACATTTTTTAGATCGAGTGAATCCATTATATACATGCTTGTTGTATAATTTATACAATATTAAACCAAATCCAAGTAATACAAAGTGCTTTGAAATAAAATATACAATGAAAACACGCACGCTACGTAATCTATTTTTGTATCTTGTTCTCGTGTTCCTTTGCTTCCATACTACTCACTAGCCGACTCTTAGTCCTTCAAAGGACAACACATCGAGACTATAAAAGGGCTACCACCTAACACCGCCGCAGTCACTTTTGGTGTACATGGGCCGATCCAATCTATTGTCTAGGTTGGCCAATTTTCAAGCTCCAATGTTCCGTACTAGCGATCACTTTTTTTCCATCAAAATGTTGCACTTTTGGCACCAATATTCACCTAACCTTCAACTCCTCTTCATCATGTGAAGATACATTTTTAGCGATACTTTAGAATATCAACACGTCCCTCCACCAAACCACTAATTCCTCAAAGACTACACTATAATATTTTCATCGATTTACGTTCTCTTAATGACTTAATCGTGCCTCCAAATTGGCTCCCATAGGCTACCTCGTACAAAACTTATCTAGCATCTGTCCAAAATCCCTAGACCCAACAAACATTAAACCGTTGTTCTATGTTTACCTTGTTTTCATTCCTAAATGTGAATGGTTAGGGAAACTACATGTTACAAAAACCCTTAAACAAGTAACCAAACAATCCTCAAATATCTATGTCTTACCCTTGGAGAGGTTCTTACCTATTTAGCTATTGTTCGGCATTTAAAACCCTCAACAACCTAAAATTTCCTTTACAACTATTAGTAGCATGCAATGTACCTACACTATCCTCCTTAAGGATATCGCTACTCTCTAAAAGATTCTCCACCGCTTAACACCTCAAAAACAGTGTTGTAATGACCTTCCGCACTTCAACCCTCCTATAAGGTACCTCAACCTTCCTTCTAGATAATTGGCCCTCTAAAATGACCCCCGAAACAAACTTCCTTTTCACATGTTTTTTCACCCTCCTTGTCGCAGCCTAAGACAAAATTAGGTTCTCCTCTTACGACCTCTTGTTGGCTATGTGTTGCATCAAAAATGGGCGAGAATAATGTCCTCACACACCTCATATTTATACACAAACATGAGGGCTTATTCAACATTACAATAGGTAACGAAAAAAATTTCATATGGTTAATTAACATCAAACTAAACTAGACTATTCTTATGGAAACCCACACATAATATTCAAAAAGACACATCTCACCGAGAACAACTCGTAGATCTCGACTCTTCTCAAAGAGTTGGATTCTCCTTTCTCCCTTTATCATCTCATTCCATCACATGTCCAAAGCTCCCCATGGAAATTCCCCAAAATATGATTGGTGCAAAACCCCAAGATTGGGTTTCATGCCCACAAGTGACTCTTGTGATGCTTTTTCCTCCAATCCGCAAACTTTGGGAGCTTTGGGAGTACCTCCCAAGATACTCGAAAATCAACACTCCCTCTAGTGAGGGAGGTACTTCAAGACTAGGAAATAAATAATCATCATCATCACTACTCGCAACACTAGCCCAAATCTTGGAGTTCACAATCACAACAATCCTCGTTCGCTGAACTATGCCTCTCTCGAAAGTAGTCACTCCCACTACCTGAAGTATCCCTGCGTTTTCTTCTTCTTATCCGATATCTCTTTCCAATCTCTCCACTGATTCCTTCTTGGTAGATGTGGAACCACGCTTTCTCCTCACCGTGTCTCTAAAATGATGCTTTCACCATATTGTGTCTTTCAAATATTGTCTTTCATGTATTAATGTCTTAGATATATATGTTTTTAATTAACAAGAATGCAAAATTGGAATGAAAAGTGGTAGATGTTAGTTTTGAAAGACAAGGAAATAAAATTGCAGTAAAAGCGAATTTTGGAGGGCGTAGTGAAAACAACGATATCATGTTTTTACTATGTAGTTACCTCCGGAACCCCCAAAGAATGTAAAATCTCGAGTAAGCACACTTTTTTACTAGTGAAGGAGTCGCAATATCCATATGAATTATCTCCTGTTTTTTTAATCATAACACAAAAATATTGTTAGTTACGATATGGTTCTATGAAATTTTGACGTGTGATTTTTACCGCAAACCATCGTATTCTACTCGTTTCACCGTGAGTGAAGTTGTTTAAAGTTTATTTTTTATACTATAGTTGCGATTTTAATCTACACCACTCGTATTAAAAGGAATTCTCTTAAGTTTAATTTTTTTGAAGGCATTCTCCGTAGGGAGATTATTCACCAAAGAAGGGAGAAAGTGTTGACACGGTCATAATACATAGTGAAAATGGAAAAAACAAGCACAAGTCTTGACTAATCCATGAATACCTTAGTTTAATGGCTAAAATTACAATTATTGGGATACAACAATGAAGGATATGTTTTCTTCTCAAGATATCCGGGAATTGGTGGAGAATGGTTTTCCAAGAACCAAAGAAATGCAGTAGAATATGCAATGCTTTGACACAAACATAATGACAATGCTTTGACACGAGCATAAAGAGATTTGTTGAGAGAAAAGTAGGAAGGACTCAAAAGCCCCCTTCTACATCTTTCAAGTAGTTGATGAAAGTATCTTCACAAGTGATTGCACTGACAAAAATGTCCAAGAAAATATGGATGCCCTCTAGAAAACCTACCAAGGCTTCACAAAGGTGAATACAACAAAACTACAAATGTTAAGAAGAGATTTGAGACAATCAGTATGAAAGAGTCTCAGGAATGTAGAGTCATTCTTTACACATGTAATTGGACTGGTTACTTTCAAATCAAGTCTCATGGTGAGACACTTGAGGAAAGGAGAATAGTTGAGGAAGGTTTTGAGAAGTCTCCCAGCAAAGTTTGATGCATTAGTTGTGCCATAGAAGAGACAAAGTATCTATCATAGTTTTCACTGATGAGCTTCATGCACCATCGATTTCCCATGAGCGTAGGTTGGGAAAAGAGAAACAACGTCTTCATTGGAGCATGCTTTAAAGACATAAGTTTCATGTGATAAGGTACAAATCAGGAAGATCAAATTATGAAAGGAAGAAGAAAAAGGCCACACATCAGCTGGAAGAGGCATCCCTTCAAGTTAAGGTGAAGGGGAAGCCATCAAATCCAAGCAAAGGCCCAAGCCAAAATCAATCATAAAGTCAATTGGGGGAAAACTATTATATTTTGACCTTCATGATGAATACATAGGAAGACATGGGTCTACTTCATAAAACGGAAAAAGTGAAGTGTTTGATCACTTCTTCCACCACAAAGTTCTTGTTGAGAAGCAAAGTGGACACTACATAAAATTTTTGAGTACCTATAGCAGGTGGCAAATACATCAAGACTTCCTACATTTTTTGTAAGGAGTGTGGAATTCATAAACAATTCACAACAAGGTATACACTTAGTAAAAATGACACCGTGAAAGGAAGAATACGTACCATTATGGAGATGTCAACGAGTATGTCGAAGGGAAAAGAATTTTCCAAATGATTATTAGGTCGAAGCTATCACTTAGTGCAACATATATCATTATTATAGGGGTCCAACCAAAAAATTCAAGAACATAATTCCCGAAGAGGCATGGATTTTGGAAGTGTGGCATATGCACATGTCCAAGATGAGTTGAGGAAGAAGTTGGAATAAAGGAGGAGAAATGTCTATTTTTTGGGTAGAGTAATGAATCCATGCATGAAGCTCTACAATCCGTCAAATCCAGCCGAAAAATCATAATTAGCATGAGATGTCAATTTCGTAGAAGATGAAGCATGGGATGGAATTTTAGAGAATACAAATAATGTCAAAACATGTATTCCACATGAATACAAAGAGGAATTGACCGCAACAAGTAATTCCTCAATGGTGATTTTTTCCACACCCACACAAGCTCAATATTGCGATCATCAAGTCGCACCACAAACAAATAACAGTAGACAACATTGCGCAATCAAGGAAGTGCTTCACAAAACACAACAAAAAGATCCGAAACTCCATCTACTTGAAGCACGTACACCAAGTGACATGTCCACCCTCCATCTTCCACAAGCATAAGGACAAAAAATTTAGAAATTTGAGTGAAATTTATGAGCAAAATGAGGTTGATAGAAACATTGGTATGAATTCTTTATTCGCATAATTTTTTCATGTAGATGACCCAATCCACTTTGAAGAGGCAATCAAAGAAGAAAGAAATGGTTGCAAAATGGATGAAGAAATAGGAGCAATAGAAAATAACAACACATGGGATTTAGTAGAACTTCCGCAAGGAAAAGAAGTCATTGAGTGAAGTGGGTCTATAAGATCAAGCTGAAACATTGAAGGAAGACCAAAGGCATAAAGCAAGGCTAGTTGTCAAAGTATACAAGAAGAAACATCGAAGAGACTATGCGAAAACATTTGTGCCAATCACGAGGGTGGAGACAGTGCGTTTAATGTTGTCGATTATCGCGCAATACAAATGGAAACTATATCAAATGGATGTAAAATGAACGCTCTTGAATGAAGTGCTAAAAGAGGAGGTGTATGTTGCGCAACCTCTTAGTTATGAGATAGAAAGCCAAGAAGACAAGGTGTATAGGTTGCAGAAATATCTTTATGGGCTGTGTAGTGCACCTTGTGCATGGTATAGTAGGATATATGCTTACTTGTTTGACAATGGGTTCAAAAAAATATGACAAATGAGCCTAATCTCTACATCGAAGAATCTGACAAAAAGTTTCTTATTTTTGTTTCGTATGTAGATGATTTGATTTTTATAGGACCGATGACTTTCCGCGTCATTGATTTCAAAGAAGTCATGAAATGTGAGTTTGAAATGAGTGAGTTGTGGTCGTTAAGATATTTTTTGGGGACAGAAGTGAAGCAAACAAAAATTGGAATTTTAATCTTCAAACAAAGTATATTTGTAGACATTTTACCACACTAGTCGTGTTCAAACGTGTAGACAAAATTTTACTACATGTGATTTTCACCGAAATTTTTGTATAAACATTTTACTAATCACATAAGCCAAATTTCTCGAACCACACTAGTTGGTTCGAAAACCCGCTCGACATAAAATTTTACTACATGTGATTTTCATCGAAAGTTTGTATACACATTTTTTTGGATCAAGTGTGCAAATTCCTAACATTTTAGAGAGGTTTAATATCTAGAACGACAAGCTAGCACCAACTCCAATCGTCATAATAAGTTAAGCAAGGAAGATTGCAAAAACAATGAGAATCCTACATTATAAAAAAATTATGGTGTGTAGCCTAATTTATTTGACCACAATTAGGCTTCGATATAATGTATGCAAGCAGTTTGGTGTCAAGGTTCATGGAGACACCCGAAGAGACACATTGGCAAGTAGCGAAAATAATTTTAAAGTATGTCAATTGGACAAAGGAGTATGGCATTTTGTACACCGCATAAAAATGATTTTAGACTCGTTGGTTACATTGATAGTGACTCAAAGGAAGTGTTGATGAAAAAAAGAGCACATTATGATATGTGTTTCATTTGGTTTCGAGAGCCATTTCATGGGATTCCAAGAAGTGGTCTGATAGTGTCATTGTAAATAGCAAAGTAGGTTGAATATGTCACCGCAACAGTAGCAGAGGTGTCAAGCGATTGGATGAGAAGGATGTTGAGGGATTTATGCCATGGAAAAAGATGAAACAACAACTATTTTTTGTGACAACAAATCAACAATTTCACAATGAAAGAATTTGTTTTTCACAAGAGGACAAAGCACATTAATGCTAAATACCATTTCATAACGTAATTAGTTAACAATGGTGAGATTGTGTTGCACCACCTAAGAACAATGTGCAAACATATTCACAAAGCCATTGCCACTTGAAAATTGTGTTTATCTTAGAGAGATTCTTTGGGAATGGTAAATGACAGAGTGGGAATGGTAAACGACAATGATGTTGGAAAAATTAATCTCAACCACTTCTTTAAAATTCTTAAGACAACAACCATACCTCGCAAAAGTAAATGTTTTGTAGGTTGCAAATTTAGTTTGGTGAAGGACATCCCATAAATGATGTTCTAAAAAACCCGAAATAGATTAAATAGTTAAAATTCAAATAGAAGTTCATTAATGGTTGGTAGAAATTCATGGGCAAGCTTTTAGTCACTATCTGCAAAGTTCGTAAAATGATGTAGAAAGTGAAAATTATGTTCACCCATGGTGTGTCTTTAATATTGTCTTTCATGTATTAATTTCTTACATATATATTTTTTGAATTAATAAGCATGAATGAAGAGTGGTGGATGCAAAAGTGGAATGAATAGTGGTTGGAGTAAGTTTGGAAAGACAAGGGGAGAAAATTGTGAAGAGAATTTTGGTAGGCCACTGAGGTTTTGATGTGTGATTTTTACCGCAACCACTGTGTTTTACTCTATTTTTTCTCTACTATAGTTGCTATTTTAACCTCGCCACTCTATATTAAAAATAAGTCTCTTAAGATTTAATTTCCTCAACTATGTTGTCTTGTTTAAGACCCGATAGAAACTCCGTGAATTGAAGAAGCATCCTCAAGTTTGTATTTAAATTTTTTTAACACATATGTCGTATTTGACTCCAAGGGAGAGATCAAAACAACCACAAACGAAAGAGTATGCGTGGTCTATGGTGTTTTGTACACTGCAACAAATGATTTTAGACTGGTTGGTTACATTGATAATGACTTGAAGGAAGTGTTGATGACAGAAAGAGCACATTAGGGTATGTTTTTCATTTGGTTTCAAGAGCCATTTCGTGGGCTTCCAAGAAGCGGCAAGAAGCGACTGATAGTGTCATTGTAAATAGCAGAGGCTGAATATGTCGTCGCAATAGCGAGAATGTGTCAAGAAGTTTGGATGAGAAGGATGTCGAGGGATTTATGGCATGGACAAGATGAAACAACAACTATTTTTTGTGACAACAATTAAGCAATTGCACAATCGAAGAAATTTTTTTTCACAAGAGGACAAAGCACATTGATGCTAAATACCATTTCATAATAGAATTAGTTAACAATGGTGAGATTGTGTTGCACCACTGAACGTCAGAAGAACAATGTGCAGGCATCTTCACAAAGTCATTGCCACTTGAAAATTGTGTTTATCTCAGAGATTCTTTGGGAATGGTAAATGACAGAGTGGGAATGGTAAATGAGGGAGTGTTAGAAAATTAATGTCAACCAATTAAATAGTTAAAAGTCTAATAGAAATTCATTAATTGTTGGTAGAAATTCATGGGCAAGTTTTTAGTCACTATCTGCAAAGTTCAGAAAATGATGTTCACCCATGGTGTGTTTTTAATATTGTCTTTCATGTATTAATTTCTTACATATATATATGTTTTGAATTAATAAGCATAAATAAAGAGTAGTGGATGTAGAAGTAGAATGAATAGTGGCGGGTGTAAGTTTGGAAAGACAAGGGAGAAATTTTTTTACCGCAACCACTGTGTTTTACTCTGCTTTTGCTCTACTATAATTTCTATTTTAACCTTCCCCACTCTATATTAATAGTAAGTCTCTTAAGATTTAATTTCCACAACTATGTTGTCTTGTCTTGCTTAAGACATTGTAGGACTCTGTGAATTGAAGAACCATCCTCCGCTTGTATTTAAATTTTTAACACATATATGGTACGACCCAAGGGAGAGATCAAAGTCTACACTTGCAAGGGTTTCTACAGGTGGCCGAAAAAGGTATTTATGATAGTGGTTAATCTAAATATTTCTAGGAATCTTTTCTTAACTCTGCATACATCCAGAAACCATTAATGTCCATAAGCTTTTAATGGTTCTTCATGTGTGTCTCAAATTTATAGTTTAACAACCATTAACCATAAGATCTACACCATCGTACAGATGTCATGAGAGGTTTCTGGAATAGGAAACAGCTTTTCACAAATTCGTAAAATAAACAATATGGGATAGTCTCACACAGTCTACCTGAAATAAACAATATGGATTTTAATAACGAATGAACCTAAGACACATATGCGTTTACATGCGTTTACAGGGATCTGTCATCGAATAGTAAAAGTCACAGACATTATATATATATTTCACTTCAAAACAATGAGCAACATGAACGTCGGAAAATTCTTAAGGAAATCGAAAGGAAATTAACAGAATTATCAATATTGGAAAACACTAGAACCTGTAGGCCCGCGCCAAAGGAGCGAGAGACGGGATCTTTCCTCTCAGTTTTATCGTCAGCGGCAGCTGTGAATTTTCCCTTCTGTGGGACCTTCACACCTTTGCTGGATTGGTTGCCTTTCACATTCCGTAGGCCTTTGGCACCTTTGTCAGATTGATTCTCACCCACAACCATTGTGACTGACTGGTGAACCACGTAGATAAAATGTTGGCTTTTTTCTCAGATCCTCCTGTCACGCATCTACCTGTACAAGAAGAACCCACTTTATAGAAATCTGCCACTATGCAGAAAACATGACCTAGTCGATAATATGTACCTGATGATGGAGAATGCTTTTGAGTTTTCAGAGAAGGTTCGCACATGTTGAGAATATCACCTTTCTTACGGTTTCCGCTTCGGAGCAATCAGCAATTGTGGGAAACAAATACTTTTCAGTCTATTGGTCCATAAATGTACTTGGGGAATAGATGCTCACCATTGAATGATGTACTTGCTTTAATCCAAAGGTGAGTAATTACTTTGCAGATGCATTTATGGACCAATAGAATTGTGTTGGGTCTTTCTGATCTTTATATATAGATCCTCCATCTGGTCCCTGTGTGCTTTTATATATATAAATAGTTTGGGTAGGGATTCGAGGGCGGTAAAAGTACCTTCGAGTAAGGTTAAGTCCAAGATTGAAATTACTTTGTATTAAAATTAAATAGTATCGTTAAAAAAAATTATTATAAAAGCGTTAAATGGTTGTGTGAAATTGGAGGGAAAGGAAAAGTTAAATATTGTAAATTTAAGAGAGGAAAGATAATTTTTTTAAAATTATTTAAAAAATTATTTAATTTTTAAATGTTGTAAAATAAGATTAAAATATTAAAGGAAATATATATTATAAAAGAAGTTAGAAATTTTGCCGGATTAGATAAGTATAGAAAATTACATCGTAGATTAGAGACCATAAATTCAGTGTAAAATTATTTAAAATACTCTACGGGATATAAGTGAGAGAATAAATATTTAAAAAAATTAAATATTATAATGTTTTGAAAAGATAATTGGTTAATTTGTGTATAATAAATAATAAGTATTTGTTATTTTAAAAGTTGTGTTTAATAATTAATAATTGGGTTAAGAGGTTTTATATCATTAAATATATGAGTAATTGATAATTATTTTTCATTTTAAAAGCTGTGTTTAATGATTAATAATTGGGTTGACAGGTGCTATAGCATTTATTCCACATTAGTATTAAAAAAATATTATATTAGAAATTCAAATGAAAATTTTGGGAGCGATCATTTTTTGGTTCTCGCTTTTTGTGTGTGCTTTTTTAGACATTGTCATCTTAGGATGAGCTATGAGTTTTTAATAGAATTGGTTTCCAGTGTTTTTGCATATTGTCTAGTTCACCACCTACCATTTATTTTGAAAAACTCAAAAAAAATCAAACTGCATTAAAAAATGATAATAAAAAAATTAAGTAGATTTAAGTATAGACATTATTCTTTTAATTCTCCATATTTAATAGGATAAATCCCCAAATAGAAATTAAGGTGTTAACTCGTAGTGGGATTTAAGGTTATATAGATAAAACTTAAATATTATAAAACAAATCAAAATATTGAGAGAATTAAAGTGAATATACAGTATTACAATGTATTAAATGATAATTTTTCCATTTACCTCTAATAATTAATAATTATTTGTCATCTTAGAAGTTGTGCCTAATAATTAATAATTGCCTTGAGAGGTATTATATAACTCATAATAAAGGTATAAGGGGAGATGTTGCCACATTAGCATTTAATAATACCACCTACATTTATTTTAACTTCGATCCACTAAGTATTGGGAGGAATGAAATCTTTTTAACTCGTAATACACCCTCATAGATCGAGTGTTAAAATTGATTTGGCCTGGTTTAATTATTAATTATAAATATAAAGATAACTAGCAATTGCACCATGTGTTGCAAAAGAAATGCGGTAAGGCAATAACATAGGAAAGAGTAACCTAGAAGAAATAAGTTGTTGTAGATAAGGAGCCATCGTGAAGGAATGAAAGGAAAATTTTGCTTACATGAAGCAGGTCATGGAGCTTTCAAATATATTGATTATAAGAGTTATCAGCCAGAAAATTTTGTTATAGATATTTAAATAGGAAATTGTGGGTGAAAAAATATATGTAAACCAACATAATGAAATAAGTTGTTGCGAGAAGGAGCCATCCCCGAAGGAATGAAAGGAAATTTTTTCTTCAATGGAAGCAAGCCGTTGAGGTTTCAAAGGTATTGACTATAAGAGTTAAATTTTGTTATAGATATTGAAATAGGCAATTGTGGGTGAAAACATATATGTAAACCAACATAGATGTAAATAAAGAGAATTTTTATTAACGTAAATAGAGTTTACTTCATGTTCATCTACATATCCGAGCGCCAATTGTATTTTTAAGATATATATATTTGATGATACTAATATTTTTTTTTGGGAAAATAAGACTAAGTTGGAACTAAATGGATTTGGTGAATTGCATAGAGATTTAACACATTATGGCACATTAAGTGAAGGGAGCTTGTGTTCCTTACCTCCAAATGTAGTATAGTGTGATGCATCAATATAAAAAGCCTTGCACCTACGTAGAATTTTTAGTTCAAAATTTTGTTCGTTGATATATATATATATATATATACACACACACACACACACACACACACACTAGTGAAACAATATATTATAAAATGTATTTATTTTAAATATAAAAAAATGATGATCTACTATAAAATAGAAGAGCATCAAGGAAAATAGTGAGCCTAAAGGAATGTGGAGGTACAAAATAGAGAGCCTGAAGGATATGTATAGGTACAAAACAAAGAGCTTGAAATATATGGGGATGTACCTGGAAATGATGAGGAAATGACAGATGTAGAGGAACTTGTCAATGAGAATATTGACCACACAAATGAAGTCACGCTTTTAATATTTTAATTTTTTTCAATGAATATGTAGTTCAAATTAAAAATTAAAAATTTATATATATTTTTTTATGTAGGGAAAACATCTTACCTACAAAAATATCTTACCACACCTAGAAAAACATGGACATTAATCGAAGTTGCAAGAAATTGTCTTTGATGATAATTTTCTAGATAGTATAGAATCAACTAAAATTGAAGAAATGAGGTCACTAATTCATGAATTAACAATTCAAGATAAAGTAAATTAGGTGATAAAAATTCTTTTTTCAAGATATGTCTATCATAGGACAAGATTAACTCTTAAATATATTTTGAAAGGACAAATATCTAAGAAATATGGTTTAATTATTGGGCATTAGAAATGCTAAAGAGGTGAAGGTAAATGGGTTAGTATCAATATATATGACATCAACCCCTAGAAAAAATTGCAAAATATCAATCTCAATATGGCATAAGTGCTAGTAGGGAATTATTGATAGGTGTTGTTGGAAAAGGAACTACATAAAATCGGTTGATGTCAATGAAAACAATAATGTGCAAAACATTAAGCAAATGTTTATGGAGGCATTACACAATTAGGATTCAATAACATGAGAATGATGAACTTGCATGTTGGGCTAATATATATAGGAAACCTTATCAAGATAAAATTTTGTATAATGTGAGTGACAATGTGAAAGAGTTTTGGTATTGGAATTTCCATGTGTCACCAAATGAGAAGAATATCATGAGAGATTGTATATCTAGAGGGGTGTATTGAGATCATTTCCCCTTTCAGGATTGTTATTATTAAAGAACATTTATTACTACATAACATGTATATCTTGTATATAGACTTATCACCATGTTGAATCTTATGAGAGTGAGGACAATATAAGCATTCTATTCATACAACTACCACATACTATCAATAGGAAAAAGGGTTTTCCTCTCAAGCAATCTATGCACCTTCTTCATGAAAATAAAATCTCAACACTAAGGAGTCATCCTAAGATAAAAGGTCATGATAGTAACTTTGATGTTCCAAAACCATCAATCACTTAATTATATTTCTCTAAATATCAGCAATTGAACAATAGTCACAATATGGTAACGCTTGGGTGGAATGTGTATCCATATCATAGTATAATTATATATAAAACAACTTATCCAAATGATATAAAAATATTTGATAAGAAATGCAACTGCTACATGAATTACTCACAATCCTTAATGATATACTCCAAGTTCTTCCATAATACTAATCAAGTGTCTAAAGAAGCCATCATCACTCAATCACCATATAGGTAGCACCTGGGGGAAATATGTTAGAATTGTAGATACAATAGCTTATACAAAGGATATAAGAAATTTGTTATAAGTAATGCCATTGCTACATGAACTACTCACCATATAGGTAACGTCTCGTGGAAATGTGTTATAACTCGTATATACAATAGCTTATACAAAGGATATGAAAATATGTTATAAGAAATGCAATGAATACATGAACTACTCACATATTCTTAGTGATATAATCAAAGTTCTTCCAAAATACTAATCAAGTGTCTAAAGAAGCCATCATCACTTCCAAAATCACATATTTAAACATACAAGTTGAAAAAAAATAAATTTGTTTCATAAATTTTAATAGAATGACGTGCTCGCATCTAAGATATAGTTCTTAAACTCGAAGCCTTTTCTTGATTGAAAACATACTAAACTCGATAAGATATAGCTAAAAAGAAATAGTTTAAAAACTTGTTGTCACAAATCATTACATAATAATTTGATGCACAACTTGTATATCAATAAATATTAACTTTGCAACACGTCCAAATAAAACAACCGAAGTAAATACTATCACTGGTTTTCAATACATTTATGTAATTGAAATAGAGCTAGGAACTTTTTGAACACTACTTTATTGAAAATTAGAAGCATCTTCATTCCTATTTTTCCAAGATCGACCGTGAATACCTCCCCTGGATCGCTTCGATTAGCACTATATTTGTTTCACCATTATCTAGCAATCTTGAGACAAAATGAGTAAGAAATTTATGAACGGAAACACATACGAAACGTGTCTCAAACATCATTTCATTTGCAATATCAATTTATTCTATGAGTTGTGATTTTTTTTGGTTGTCACCTAGTTATCATGATTCAAAATTTTGTTATCACCTCGCATCCTTATAGCATTAGATATATTTTGTGAGTCGATGTGATGCTTTTTTTGTCACAATGATTTTAAAAATCGATTATTATACCACAATATTGAATTTCTCATTACCTGTTTTGTTTATGAACCCTTTAAAAAATACCATAGGAACATTTAATTTTAGATCGTGATCTCCCTTGAACGAGTGGGGGTTTCAAAAATTAGAGAGTAAATTGAGCGATTATTGTTAGAAATTGTTGTATAAGATAGGAAATTTGGATGGCTTGTAGGCAATATGGATGTCATAGCATGTATCTATTTTAAATTTGTTAGTGTCTCTAGCCACCATGCATCTAATATGATCCATTTCAACTGAGAACTTCAATATCTATTTTTATTTTTTTAGTGTCTCTCGCCACCATGCATCTAATAGGATCCTTTTCAATAAATCATTGTGTGAATGATAACTTGTGACATCCCTAGCCATTTTCTTTGATTGTGGATGAGATTACAAACTAATAACTTGTGAAATCCCTAGCCATTTTCTTTGATTATGGATCAGGTTATAAACTAGAATACACTTTCTCTTCATAAGACTCTACAATATATATTGGATGGAGGGAAATGTTATCATAAAACATGTACAAAAAACCCTTTAGGGTTGTCTCAACTTACTCTATTGTTAATCACATAGTGTCAATTTTGTAAAACTATAAGCTACAGTAAGGATTGAGTGGGTTTTTTCTTTTGTAAGTTTGTTTGGAATTGATGATAAAAGTTAAAATTATGCAGTGAAAAACTTTGTTTAAAATTTCAAAATAAAAAATTGAGTAAGTTTGACATCATATAATGTGAAATTAGTTTAGAATTATAAAGTAAAAAAACATGTAATTTTTTTTAGCCACAATTAGGTAATTAAAGTTATGTATATAGTTTTTTTAATAGAAGAAATTTGATATTCGTTAACTAAAAAAAAAAATGAAAGAGTATGTATGTAGTTACAAACTGTTATGTAGTTACAAAATATTATAATTAATTAATTAAAGGTAAATTTACTGTTAATTAAGAAATTAGTATTATGAACATTCATCATTATTGCTCAATATAAATCATGTCCTGCGAAATAATTTGGAAATTAAAAAAAATCACATATTTAAAAGAATTTCACTATTAATTTAACTTTTTATATATTAAGAAATACTACTCATGAATAATAAAATAGTTGTAACATAAATAATATATAACAAACCATGTATTTTTGGAATAATAAAATAGTTTTAATACAAATAATATAGAACAAGAAAAACTATGTATATTTGAATATATGAAAATTTAGATACATTTTATTAAGTAAAACTTTAAAAGAATAATGGTTATAAACAATTAAAAATAATTTTATTAAAGAGATAGGTATATATATATTATTTATGAGAGGGATCAATTTCTCTTTTCACTCTAAAAGAGGTTTGCATATCAATACATCTCGATCCCTCTTGCTCTTTGGTAGATCCGGAGTTAAATTGATCTATGCCATCTTAATTTCCCCTTTAAATAAACTATATTCCATATGAATACCATGGGTCAATACCATGGGCTGTTTTAATAGTTTATTATTATTTTATTTTATTATCTAAATTCAATTTAGCTTATTAAAAAGAAAAAAAAACAAATACTATAAAAAAACAAGTACATTTACATATAAAAAATATAACAAATTTTTAATAAAGACATTTGAACTTAAAAAGTCACCAAAACCTAAATTCAATATAACTTATTAAAAAGAAAAAAAAGACTAACATTATAAAAATTATATATATAACTATTTTATTGTGAATCTAATGGCCTAAAACATTTCAATTGTCTAACATTTGATCCAATGGCTCACACGTGGATACAGTGATGACCATGGGCGTTGTTTCAAATAAGAATGCCTTACAAAGATAAATATAGTTGTTCATTTTATGTTTTTCTATTTTGTTTTACCAAGTCAAAATGTTAAATATTGCAACATCTCTATCAGTATAGAGAGTTAAAATGGATCTAGGTTGGTTTAATTATTATTTATAAATATAAATATAGTTATAATTATTCATTTTATGTTTTTTATTTTATTTTTCCAAGTCAAAATGTTAAATATTGCAACATATCTACCATACCCAAATAAAATGGATCAAAGATCCAGAGTTAAAATGGATCACGTGGATTATTACAACAATGTGTCAATAGCATGAGAAATTTTTTATTTGTATATATCCCTCATACTAAAAGGTAATTTTATTTATTTATTTATAAATTCCATTACTTTATCTCACTATATAAAGTCTGATGTAAAATAAATGTTAAAATTGAAGTGTTTTATTTATGACAGCATTGATTGTTAAAATTTATTTTTTTAAATAACTTTAAACAACAACATCTCTTGCATATACATATATTAGCCCACACACACACACAAGATGATTGGATTATGGGGAAAAATGTCTTTCATGGAAAATTTGTGGGAAAAGTACACAATGCCCTAAAAGATGTGACTTTCAAGTCATTGAATTTATCTAGGGAGGTTGTTTGTTCCCCATAAACTATCTATTTTGAAAAATTCAAATAAAAAACAAAGTACAATAAAAAAATTAAAAAAAAAATTAAGTAGGTTTATGTATGGACATGATTCATTTAATAAAACTTAATCATGCGAAGAACACTTCTCCACATTTAGTATAGCATGATAAATCCCCAATTAGAAATTGATTTTCCTTAACCATTGGATTTAATGTCTAAGTTTGACTACTTCTATTATATCATATAAAACAAGAAGTTACAGTGTCTCTTCCTCTCGGACTTGGCAAGCCAAATCTAGAGGGAAGTCTCATCGCTTTCCAAACATAAATTGGAGTGCCCCGTCCCGGGGGAATCCAGCCTTAAAAAACCATGGTGAACATGCTGCCCATAGAGGGAAACCAACAATCATAGTAGTCAAAATTAAACTAGCAAAAAATTCCAAAACATGAGAAGACTAGAGAGCGTTAAAAAGTTGAAATGACATGAGGACACCATGTAAATAAAACTACTGAGGGACCTTCATTCTTTTTATCGAAGGTAGGGTCTTCTTTCTTCAATCCTCGCATACATGGAACACGCCATCGTTTCTCCTTGCTAAGCATGTGGTATGAAGTCCTGGGGCCGTGACGATGCAAAGAGAGTCAATCTTCTTAGAGGATGCAACCCGCAGACTAGATTGCTCCTTCTTGTTTCCTGCCTCAAAATTTGAGTTTCTTCCACCATTGTTGCTTGCATTGTCACCGGTGTCCCAGTTGCTGCTTGATGCACTGCGGATCAGAGAGCCTTCATCCCTATGGGGGATGAAGGCAAGCTCAGGTGGAATGGTTGATTTACGCGACCTTTTCTTACCTGAGAGAGGGAGCATGAAGTCGTAGGGATAATTGAGTGATGACATTGACAAGGGCATTATTTTCTGCTCATCCCATCCCACCAAAAGATTCAAGTCCGGACGGAGTGTGAGAATGGAGGTCCGGATAGGAGGCCACAACCTCCCGATCTTCTATATCTTATACGATGACGTCGAGGCACAATTGTCGTGGGGAGCCGAAGTGCGTGAAACCGTGAAGGAGATTTGGACAAAGACAGAGGAGGAATTGCCACCGGAGGGAAGGATGAGGTCGACCGAGCTAGGAACATGCACCCAAGGCAGAGGGGATGAAACAAAGAAGTGCATAGAAAACAGGAGAAGGTGCCGAAGTGAAGGGAAATAGGAGGGTGTGGCTTGATTAATAGCCATGGCATGCGACCTTAATGCTCTGCGAATAGGGTACGTTAAAGTGAGGGTGGTAGAGGTCAAATTTAAGACCATCTCATGGCTGCATTTAACATAGGGTTGGCTTCCATATGAGATCACGTGGGGAGGACAGGTGTCCCCACACATGGCAGCCCTGTGACCCTCTTTCTTACTGGACGGCACCCGCATCCGGGGAACCATTGGATTTAATGTTATATAAACATAAATTTTAAATATTTTAAAGAAATTCAAAGTATTTAGAGAATATATATATATATATATATTACAATGATAATGGTGTAGTCTAACCTATAGATGAAATTTCATAACATTTGTTGTTAATTTTAATCAAAATTGATAGAGATTTTTTAAAAAACATGAGTTTAAATTGTTTAATATGCTAAATTCAAGTGCACCAAGTTTTCATGAGATTTTTAAAACTTGAGTTTAAATTGTTTAATATGCTAAATTCAAGTGCACCAGGTTTTCTAGTGTCGAGTCCATTTATGCATTAAAAAATACATTTTAAACAACAAAAAATTGATTATTTTTTTGAAATTATATGATTTGATTAAACAATGAATTCATGTGAAAAAACTCATTTCATCTATAAATTAGACTAAGTCATTGGTAATGATAATTAGTAATTTGATTCTAATAATTAATAATTATTTTTTCATCTTAAAAGTTATTCCTAATAGTTAATAATTGGGTTGAGAAGTGCTATACTACTGAGTATACATGCATAAGGGAGATGTGTCCACATTAGAATTTAATAATATTATGTTACTAATTCAACTAAAAATCAGCTCTTACCATGAACTATGGTTTTCTAATAGATGTGGCTTCATAGAATATATATATATATATATATATATATATATATATATATATATATATATATGGAGGTCACTAGTTCCCCATCAAATATTTATTTTGAAAAAATTCAAACAAAAAATGATAAATGCTCAATCAGAAATTAATTTTCCATAACAATAGGATTTAAAGTTATATAGATAAATGACCCACATGGCATCTAATAGATAGGTTCGCGGGTTTGAAATTCAACTGAGAAAACATCCATCTAGTTGAGTAGTTGTGGTAGAGGTGAAGTGTGCTTCCTTATTACGTTTCATAACTTAAATTCCACTCAACCCTATTACTCAAGCTACAAGGTAGAGTTACTAGTCATCTTAAGAATCTCATTATGTAATAAACCAAAAAAACAAGGGAAGTAGATAAATGAAGAAACAATTCATTTATTTATATATATATATATATATATATATATATATATGAAATCATAATTATTTCTTTATTTTATACAATTTAACTATTGTTTAATATTTTTTTTAAAAATGATGAATTACTAACTCAATAAGTGGGGCCCAATGTTAAATCTACAAACTTCCAAGTAACATTACTATTATATCTAATAGATTGTAAGGAATATATACTAGAAATTTATGACTTAGTAAGAGTCAAGACTCCATGAGGGTGGGGGGAGCCTTTTTCCTTGAGCTTTCTCATAATGGACCAAAGGTAACACCTTGTCATATTTGAAACCAAGTGGATGGGATAACATCACATTTTACCAATTGCATGCTCATCTCACAATGGGACTTTTCTATCATTTAATCATGATGAGGAATGATAGATGTATTTGTAGGGTGGGATTACATAAGACCTCTTTGAATTTGGTGGGGGTTTCACCTTGGTTCTCGTGGATGTCCCTAACGTCTTCCTACTTATGAAACTTCTCAAGTATGAGATTTTGTACACATTATTGATTCTTGGATGCTCCTTCTGAGCAGCATGAAAATGAACTTTGTGTGTGGTTTCCATCACATTTGAACGTTTTTTTGATAAGGAATTTCTAATTTCAATAGCTTAAATATATTTCGCATCAAGATCCTCCTATTGAAAGTACATACCTAGGGAATTTTTCCTCCTTTCTCTAAGAAGCCCAAGAAGCCCCACTTCGTATATTTCTTCATCGAAAAATTTTTTATGTGAGTGAATTATCAAGTTCAAGCTATCCTTAATATAGGTGAAAAAAATATTGCTAGTTCTCTGGCATGTGGATTGAGTTATGAATCTAATGGAATATGATTAAATCCATAATATCACTTTTCTTGGATTTAGAACTAAAAGTAGGGTTCTTTCCTATAGGAAAAAATATGGTGACATATCCTTGAATGAAATAAATTTTAGTCCTAAAATTTATCTTTATGCATCATTTATCTTTCTATCAAGATTTCTAATTTACACATCAAGTTAATGGATTTCATGAAGAAATTGAAACCACTCGTTAATATGCATATTCTCTATATCTTCAGTCCCTACATGGGTGATATTTCCCATGCTACCTCTTTAATAATTACATGAAAAATATATGAAATAAATACATAATAGTCTAGGTAAGGTTATTGTTCTTATTCTAAAGATACTAGATTCACTAACATCTACCTCTCCCTTAGTCTACATTTATTGATAATTTTAGTAAGGGTATTCAAAAGAATCATGATGGAATGTGAGGGTTGTAGCTGGATCAAATTATTACAAAATAATTACCCTCCATCATAGGGTTTGAATCAAGAATTATCCCTTGGTTTATTCTTATATGAAGTGAAATTCTTAATATGAAAAAAAAAATGAAATCACAAGCGCCCCTAGACTATCGTTAACGATAATATCAGATTTTAAGGAATATTATACATGAGAAAATTATCTTAACTCATGTTGATATTTGGGTACAACTAGTAGAACTCTTGATGTAGTGATTAATAGGATGAAGGAAAGGTGTTAGAAACTAGGACAATACAAAGATGGGGGATGAATCATTATTGTATGAACTTAAAAAATTTCTTTCACTTATTAAAGATAAAATGACACCAATAAATACTTCAACAACAGTACATGTCAGCACCACAAGAATCAATCATTAGAAGAAAATTATCACACATATATTCTTCAAAATATTCTTCAATTTACTTCACAAAGGAAAGAATATACTTGTTGTTACAAACCTCTCTAGCTACAACTTGAAGGCAGATGCTACTCCCTAATTTATAAAATACAACTAGAAGGAGATACAACCCATAATTATTTATGAGCCACTACAGGAAGGAGTTAAAATAGGTTATCTGAAAGTTACCACTTGCTTAACCTCAATTAGTGATATTTCATACAATTTTTTAGAATGCCTAATCGTGAAGGCCACTTGTTTATAAAAAAATAAATTTCTCATGTGCAATAGTCACCAAGACATGAAAACCAACTGCCTTTAGAAACCTTTGTCAAACATTTGATCAATCCACCTAGCACATCAAAACAGGAATCTAGAACATTATTTTTCTTCAAATAAAAACATACTCTAGAAAATTTGATTATGTTAAATGAAGGTAGGTTTTATTTATCACTCAGTAATTTCTCAAGGTTAAAGAAAGAATTTACCGAGGTAACCACAAACCTACTTTTGAGTTTAGGATATAGCCCTCCTAAACTAAGAGAGGGCTCTCTCTGTATGATTTAGCTTTATTTGAAATAGATATTAGGCTAGTTAATAAGTACGGAGTTGGTTTTGGTTGGAAATGCAGAGGAAGGCCATTGGGCAATGGATTCAAAGAGGCTTGGGTGATCAATTTGCAGAAGGATCAAGCTTAAGTGAAACATAGCAAGGTAGAAATTACTACTGGATCCTTTAGATTTGGATGAAATTTAATAGAAGAAGAAGGAAGACTTAATATTAGAAAATAGGAGAATTTGGAATTATACGTATGGATATAAGAATGGAAACAATCAAAACTAGGGTAATGAAGAATTCCCTGTCTTGATATAGAATAGAAGTTCAGTCGAAACTGAGGAAAATGAAAATTCCCTAATATAGGATAATAGAAAAACATGTAGATGCCTTAACGATTAAAGGCGAGTGTATGATCTCAAAATATTTTGCGGTAATACTCTATTAGACAATTCAAAGTCAAAAGCAATAAGTAAAACAAAAGGCACATATAAAAATGAGGAAAACTATAGTTGATATGGCACACTGAATCTCAGCTCATTGCTCTTTTATTAATGAAAATAGTTGCTTGGACTTAATGTCTTGCATGACCTTGAATGATGGGAGTTCTTGGTTACAAAATCCAATAGCCTTTATTAGAATGTGAAGTATTTGCTCTAGGAATTCCCTAACTAAAATATCTTGAAAAAATATCAAGATTTCTTACAAATATCTACAACTGTGTTACATAAATAGAACTCAAACATAGGACATTAAAAACTAATGAATATACTTGGAACTATCTTTGTGACTTTCTAGTGACAAAGAAGAGCAATTCTAATTTGATAGCAACTCTTATTTGATGAGGTGGCATCCAAGTGACTAACTGTCTTTGAGCTTTTTCCTCCCGAATTTTTGAAAAATAGGGTCCCTAAATCCTTTTTTATATCTCCATCCGAGATAGATATGTAAAACATGAAAAATGTTATTATATATAAATATGTTTTCGAGAAAAACCTCACTAAGCTTCCTAAAATTAAAACCATTTGGTCACAATAGTCTCTACAAAATGATGTGTAAAAAAGAACTTTGCACAGTCTGACAAATAGGCTGTGAAGATGATCACGTATCTCTCATTCTGTAATATCTGTGCATACATTGAGATATGTTTTTATAGGTTGGTATTTTAGGAACATAAACCTCCTCTATTTTGGCAAGATTCATTTCTTATTGGTCACAATCTTCTCTAGAAAATGATGACTAAACAAGAATTTTCTGTAAAAAGTGATTTCAAATATTGTTTAAAATTTCTAGAACCATAATGGCTGTTAGAAAAGTGAGAGAGGTTTTTGTATATGAGGATGTTAGAAACAAAAACCTCTTTCAAATTTTGAAAATTCATTCTCATCTATTGGTTTGTTCCATTTGTCTTCTTTCACCTATATGTAACCTTTTGATGAGTAAAACATTTCCTCTTTGTTAGAAAACTATTTTCTCTATGATAATTGTCTTTACTTCTAAAGAAAACCACTTGAATTTTCATTTCAAGAATATGGAATAAAAAGGTTTTTAACTAGTGTTAAAATTGTTTTCTCAATCTTCTATTTTAATAACCTGCAAAAACTGAAACAATTTATTAATGAAATACATGTTTGTAGACAGTAGATAATGGCTTCATTTGAATTGGGAATTTTGTGGACAAAGTCTAGATTTTTGGTGTTTTATCTCTGGCTGGCAATGGTTCTTCTTCGTAGTTTAAACAGAGATAGGTAATGACGGGATCTTACACTTTGGGAATTTTGTTGCTCATAGTTGGTGCAAGAGTCAATTAGTGTTTTAATGCACATTTGCAATAGCGAGAAAGTGGTTTGTAGTATAGTGGAAAGACTAGATAGGTGGTCTATGACAATGTGTAGGAGAAACTGTTGAGTGATTTCTTCATGAGAAAAAAGTGGCTGGCGGTTTTATGCAAATGGATGCCATAAATCGTGAGAAGGACGTGTGGCATGGAGGGGCTTGCGAAAAATGCCCATATTGCAACCTTGATTGGTGTTAATAATCGGTTAGTTTGGTATGCGAAATGGCATGAGAGTTGTTGGATCTAAGGAGGATGACCGAACGGCTGATGAATGTTACGAGTTTATAGAGGTGGGGCCTGGGAGTCATTTAAGCAAGGGCTTAATATAGAGTTATGCGAAATGGGTTAATATAAGGGATAAAGATAAAAATGATATGGGATTTACATAATATAATGGATGACTATATTTTAACTAGGATATAATATATTGAATGATATTAATATAAGCAGGTGGGGTAATGGGACTTAATATATAATGACATGTTAAAAATATGTATAGGGAAAGGGTTGATTTAGTTAGGGAAAAGGTTAGAATAAGGGGAAATGGATATTAGAAATAGGAAAATGGTTTAAAATGAGGGGAATGTGTTTTTTGCAAGGATGTTAGAGATATAAAATGACTAACAGTGCTCTCCATGATTTTTCAAAGTGCTTCTACCTACCCTTCGTTATCCTAGCATTTTTTCTTCATTTACATGGCTGAATTTGAGCTTGGAAACACTTATTCATTTTCTTTTAAAATATAAAACTAACTAATTCTATCCTTATTTCTTCCAAGGGCTCAGATTAAATTTTTGAGCTCCTTATTATTCTCTACCTAACTATTGATCTGCCAAGATTAGATTGTTTGGCTAGATCTTTATTCTCTATATAACAACATAAAATTTAAAGTATGAGAGGTTAATATTAAGTTGTTTAACCTTCATGGGTTGTGGCATTTTAACAAGTTACACACAATCTTTATTTTGCATAAAATAAACTAAAGTAGTGGCTTTTGAATGTGCAACACTTTCATGATCTGTTTTGGTAGGGTTCATATTTAATATTATTTTTGATATTTGTTTATTTTTTTCATTTGTTTGTTCTTTTAGGACTTACCCTCTTTTCATTTCTTAAATATGGGAAAACATTTGTAGAAAGAAAAGGTATGTACAATATTATAGGATTTTAACATAGAAAATTCAAAATTATGAATCCTATTATTCAAGAACCCTAACAGGTTTGATATTTTTAATCCTTTAACTTGCATTTAATTTCCACTTATCATAGGTTTTGATCTCATTAACTTCTTGTTTTTATATTTCTAGAATTTCTTCTTGATGTGCACAATCATAGTTCAATCTTTGATTTGTTGTCTTTATAAGAAAATATGAGTTTAACTATTATTTTCCTTAATTCAGAATTATGAAAAAACACAACATAATACTTATATAAACATAAACATAGAGATCCAACAGGTATAAATCTTCATTTCATTAATATCAAAAAACAGAAAAATTCTTACATACATAATGGAAATAAACTAGCTTAGGCAATGGTAGCTTATATCTAAGAAGAGATGTGGTGGCTACATGCCTTTGATATCTGTTACAGTGAGGCTTGACAACCTATTTATTATTGAGAAATAATGGAAAACCCTAAACTTCCAAAAACCTAACTGTAGGAGATGAAGCACCAAAATTGTGGGCCTCATTGGGGTAAATTGGTACAACACCTTCCTAGGGTCATAACTTTGACATATGATCTCCATTTGACATGTATGATACCTTGTTGTAAATATACATCCAAACAATACAAATTTTGACAAAAAATGTTATGCAAAAATTTATGCTTTCCTACTTTCCAAAAAGACATCGTTTATGGCCTAAAAATGGTTCTCAAATTTGGGACCCAAAAACCTGCCAAAAATAGTAAAGAATGTTATAGTTTAGGAAATTGAAACTATACTACAATTAAGGAAACTGAAAGAAACATTGATGGGGTTTCAAGTGGAATTGGCGCATGGCCACCAATATCCACCTAGACCAATCCTCCCCCCTTAGAAAGCAATGGTCCCTATTGCATTGAGTGCCCCCATGATATGGGGAAAGTTCTAATGGACTTGGTCCCTGGTGTGCCACTTGCCTCAGTGCAGGATTTGGCCAACTTTGACAACCTAATACAGTTGTATCTTATGCTAGCGAGTGATCGAAATTTGGATTAGGGGAAAAAATTAGCTCAAAATGAAGTGCTCATAATTGCACCAAACCAGAATGAATGTAGTCGTACCTTCGCCATGAATCCAATGCAACTTGTTTCATTGAAAACCGAGTTTGGACGAGGACGTTATGGTCTGTTCGTCGTCATTCAAAACGTAAAAATTTAAAAAAAATATATTGCAGAATAGGTACAAATGATTACATGGCAGTCCAGTCAGCATGAAAAGAATCTTCTTCAGTTTTTGTCCAATGGGACTGTGACAAGTGTCACAATGAGATTCTCTATTTTGGTTTGTGAAGATGAAATTTTCTGAATGTCCTCCAAGGTTGAATGTGGGTTCATGAATTTTTTATGTGTTCAAAATTACTTTTTTATTTATTAATTTTGGTTTAATGTATATATATATATATATATATATATATATATATATAAATTAATAATCCAAACTTTCACATCAACATTTTCTGATATTTGAACCTAAGTCATAAGTCCTAATTATTATTATTCAGTGGAATTACATTGTATTATAATGTAAGGTCCCAAGTTCATGTTATATGATATGATGGGATTAATCATTGGAGCGTAACAAAAGTCCATGGAAATGAAAATTTAATGACATATATTAATTATTATCCAAAGGTTGGTTCAAACATTAATTTAGGAGCGCAAATATACATCAGTTTTATATAGTGGTAAAAATGTTATATGGAGGGGTGGAGGTTAGAGTTCGACCCCGTGACCTGCCCCCAAACATTAAATGCCCATACTAATGAGCCACTTTATTGAGACTTGAAAAGGATGCAGATGAATCTATATTTGAAGATTATGCAGTTTCAGATGGTGGAGTTGAGGGGGCCAACCCTCCTCCACATGGCCTTTTTCATGTGACCACACACTAGCGCCCAGGATAGCTGCGGATAAGTGCACAGTTAACCTCATTAATCTGTCATTAATATTAATTAATCTCAAAGTCTAATTCAATGGAATTTCTGGCAGTTCCTCCATTTTAGGAGTGACCTCCATCTTTGGCACCCTTAACTGGCAGGTTTCCATAATTAGAGGCAGAATCTAGGGGAAACTTTAATGAGGCCTATCTTGAGAAATTTTCGACCAATTTGGGCTCAGGAATAGTCATTCCTAGCAGATTGGCATGCTATGAATCCATTGGAATAGCTTTTATATGTAATGGAGCAAATCAACAAGTGTTTGTGGTCACTTGAATAATTTTGAAGCTTAGGGACACCAAGAGGGAAGGCCATGCCCAAATCAACTGAAGGCGAAATGGAGTGAATGAACAGTCATTTTTAGATGTATTTTATGTTATTAACACAATGGTATAGCTTGTAGAGGTGTTGGAATAAATCAAAATTTGGATTCACTGGGAGATTAAACAAGACAATGGCCACTAGGATTAGAGGTCAGGTTTGAGGAGCTGACAACCAAATTAAGAAATTGAATAGTCATTTTTTAAGCTCACATTTAGAAGTCAATGAATAGTCAAGAATCCATTGAGCATCACAGATGCTTTAATTGAGACATTTGACTCATAATCCCAAGAGGTCCTAGCTAGTTAAAGCAAGTTCATGGAGATGTAGCCCAAGAGGGGTGAACTCCATTATCATGCATTGTGTTATGTGATTGCTGTGAGTAATGTTTTTGCATTTCATTTGATGTATATGAGTTTTTAATTGTTAATTAACTCATAATTTGATCATAAAAAACATATGAAACTACACACATAAACCCCCTTCACAAGTGGTTAACATGAGACGATCCTAATAACATTTTTAATATTGATGAGTGAGATAGAATATAAATAACTAGTTTCCCCATATTTAGATCAATTTGGTATTAGAGAAAATTTTTAGCTCATTTTAGCTAATGTTAGCTAATTCTTCTATAGCTATTGGTTTTTGAATTTGTGCAAGGAGAATTTAATTGTGAACTTGTACACAGTGAACTTGCAAGTTTATGAAGTTTATGTGTGAAGGAGAAGGTCAAAATTGAGATCTGAAGTCTCAAAACACAACAAAGAATCTTTGTATGCATTGCATGTGTGATGGAAGCTTCATTAAGTGATGCTTCTAGTCAATCTTCCTTACAAAAACTATTTGATAAAGATTTGTTGCAAAAACTCTACATCATGATTGATCGAATGCAAGAGAAGTATGAAGATAAGAGGGAGAGCATTAAAATTCAAGAGCATTTGATTGCCATGAAGGAGGAGAAGCAAGAGCTTCTTGAAAGGATGCATGAGATGGAGACTCAACTCCATATTTCAAATTAGAACCTTGCAAGGATGCATGAGATGGAGACTCAGCTCCATGATGCCAAATAAGCCTTAGCCAAGCATGTGCTTGAAAAAGAGGTATGCAATTCAAGTTTATCTTCAATTTCCTCTCAAAATTAATGTGTAGGTTCTTTTGAAAGACACACTTGAGGAATAGGGTCCAAATTATTGATGAATATGGGCTATGACGATAAAGGATTGGGAAAAGTGTTACAAGTCATAGTTGAGCCAATTGTTGTTGAGGAAAGGCCTAAGTATTTGGGTCTTGGTTATGGACAACATGATGGAGAAAGCTCTAAAGCCAAGGAGGCACATGAAAGTGTTCCAAGGAGGACTTTAATTTCATGTTCATTAAATCAAGCTTATGAAGATTGTGTTCATGAGGAATGCAAAAGTTTTACACCCAATTTGCAAGAAGGTGCTCATCAGCATGCAACTAATGAGAATGGAGAAAAAGAGGATTTCTAAAGCTATAAAGTCTTTTAATGCATTGTTGGTATTCAGAAGATATCCACTATGCCATCAAATTCACCTCCTTAAGAAGGCGACAAAGGTGAATGTTGAAGGTATAAATATTCTTTTAATCAAGTTGCTTTTGATTATGATAAACATGGAAAATTCTCACATAATATTTGGATAAAAGTTGCATGTTCCTTTTTTGGTTTGGATAACCATAATGTTTCAAGGTGTTGGAAGATGATAGCCATGCACAAGAACTTTCAAAGAAAACGAGGAAAAAAGTGAAATCTCCATTGAACAAAGAAAACCAGGTTGAAAATAAGATGCAATTGTTTTTCACTCATTTCCATAAGCAATGTAATCTTGTAGACAAGTGTTGGAGTTTGTATCCAACAAGTCATCCATGACATTTGAAGAAGGTGGAGAAAGAGAATGGAAAGTATGGAAAAGAATATTCCAAAATTTATGTGGGTCAAGGTTATTCACATGATGATGATGTGCAGCTGAAAGAAGCACCACTAAAATGGTTTGGGAAGAGATTGTTAGATTTATTATCCAATTAAGGCTTTGCATGTATTTTTATGTTCACGCATTGCTTTGCCAATTGAATGCATGTTGCATGCCTATGCCAATAAGGTGTTTTAAAATGGAGTTATGTTGACTCACTTCATTGCAGAAAAAATTGTTCATTACAGTTATTTAATTACATGTACATATGAATGAGGTTCTTGTACTTATGATTGTACTTATGAATGTATTTATGAGAGAGATGCATAATTGTATACATGAAGGAGAGTTTGTGTGTATGAAAAATGGAATTATCATGGTTTCATTCTGCTTGAACATGCATGAGTAATTGACTTGTCTTAGTCGATTTATTTGTTTAACATGTATGTTGTCAACTTGAGAGTGGTGATCGTTTGCACATGCTTAATTGTCGACTTGTGTTGAACGATTCTGTGTTGCGTGCATGTCATATCGACTTGGAAGAGTTGATTTTGTCTCCAAAGATGAAAGGGAGATGTTGACGAAGTTCTCCATGAGATGTGAAACTATTTTTGTTTTGGTAAAAGAATCATCAAATTTGTAGACATGCTTATGCTTGACTTGAGATTTAGTCATTTGAAGAGGCATGTTTTGTTGACTTGTGTTTGGTCGATAAGTTTTGACACCAATATGCGAGAGTACCTGGAAATGTTCATAAGATGTGAAATTTGTTGCTTTGAAGGAACAAGAGGACATTTCATCAGGTTATGTTTCTTGCATGATGTGTTTTTCAGATACAAACAACAACCATCAATCTGAATATGTTGTGTTTGTGACAAGATGTCAAAGAGTTTTCAGTTTTAAAAGTTTGCAACCATTGTAGACCATTTTATGTGTTGATGCCAAGAAGAGAAGGAGATGGAGAATGCATTCTTCTAGATGTGGAATTTGGAACCATGGAGGTAAAATAATGGTCATTTCTTTTCTTTTTATTTCTTATGTTGGAACTCATTGTTGTAGTTCACTCATATGGGCTTAATTTAGAAAATTGGTTTCTAAGGAGAATCTTGAATCAAATGCATGTTTTTGCAAATGAGGAATATGATTCTCAGTGGGAAGGAAATATGTTAGTTTTCCAAGCACTGATAAATCAATTTGGTACAACAATTTTTTATGTTAGTCAGCAAGAAACAAACAAGAATTGGATTAGGTCAACAGCAGAAGAACAGTGGTTGAAGAGCCAATCAATTTTCAAGTCAAGGCATGTCATGAACTGAAGTGGTTATCATGGCGTTTTTTCGAAGTAGAATCAACATGATATAACTTGGGAAACAAAAGAGTATTCAACTCTCATGAGATAACCAAATTTTGTGGGTCCAAAAGCATTCAAGTGGAAAGGAGTCATCAGAATCTAGATCATGGAAAAAAATTTGATCAAAATTCAAAGTGCTTGGGATTGCATCAAACTATAACAAAAACGACCTGCCGATCGCCATGAATCAAACACAACTCGTTTCGTCAAAAACAGAGTTTGGATGAAGAATTTATAGTCCATTGATCATCGTTCATAACGGGTAAATTTAAAAAAAAAAATTGCAAAACAGGTACAGAGTGATGATCAGGTGATCATGTCCAATTGGAAAAATGCTCAAATTTTTTTTTTTCAGAAATGGTTCAAACCAGAATGAAAGGAAAGAGCTCGAAAATATGATCCTGTAGCCGTGAACAGAACTGAAAACCGATGCTATATGAGGAAGATATTCAACTTTGAAGTTTCTCAATTTCAGGCAAAAAAAAGCCCAATTTGACTCAGTTTAACTTTATAAAAAAAAATTATTAAAAAAAAATGTTCCGCAGAATATTCTGGGAATACTCCATAGAATATTCCACAGAATATTTTGTAGAATATTTCGCTGTGCAGCCAATGGCAGAGTGCCATGTGGACAGCTCAGAGGGCGCCACGTGGCCCCAAGGGTCAATGTAAATGGGTTATAAAATTATATTGTCATGAATGAGCTTCGACCCCAGGTCAAGTCTGTGGCAGTCGGATGGCCCGACCGAGCGCTCTACAGGTGGTTCTTCTAAAGCTATGGTCAGCGCTTCATTTTAAAGTTTGAATTGTGTTATGGCGGGGCCGTAAGGGGGCCAGCCCCCTCGGTGATGAGACCACATGTTGAGAACCAAGGGCTTCAACCAATGGGCAGCATTTAACTTTGGATAAGGTCATATGGTTTGGCGGAATATGCGTATAATGGTTATACCATATGGTTCAAACATTTAAAACTCCGCATATAGCTCAAATTTATCCATTGTATATGCCGACGCGTGTGGTCCTATGGGCCCGCGCCCTTATCCATTAGCACCCATGACTGGCAGGATTTTTGGAGGATTCCACCTTTTATGGTGGCCACCCCACATTTAGTGGGATTAACTAGAGTCTACCCAGATTTGGAGGAGTTGTTTAGGGCAAAGTTGGACAAAAATGGTTTTGACCATCACTTGAGCCAGGGAAGTCCAATTGGAACGATTTTTTTTGTTTTGTTTTGGGGGTATTGGAACATTCTGAAGCTACTGGAATAGGTTACAGAGCCATCAGGGCACTCTGTCAGAGGTTTTATCAACAGATGAGCTAGAGGAGCCACCATGGATTTGGGAATGGATTGCTGTATTGGGCTATGTTCATCTGTTTGAGGTGAATTTGCAGTCAATTTTTACTGTTTCCAGCACTCTGATTCTGTTTAAGCAGCTATTTCTACCTATTAAGGCTTGCTTCATGATGTATAACTATTTTTGAGCATTATAAGAGAAGGGAAAAGCCCATTTGGGGGCTTTTGGACCCGGCAGACGTAGCCCAAGAGAGTGGTGAACTGCCTTATCAGATGCTTTTTTATATGCTGTGAGTTCTTGCTGCTTATTTTCAGAGTTTAATACCTTAAATAGTAAACTAAAATAAGTCTCCTTAACTCAAAAAGACTTATACACTTATCAAAACATATTTGTTCCAGTCCAAAACACATTTGTTCCATTGCAAAACACTTTAACATGCTTGCACACTAATATTATTGGTTAATGAATACTTTGAATCAGAAAAAAAATACTTTCATTACCATATCACTTTAGTGTTTATTTACTATTTCTTTAGGCCACAGAGTCTGTAAGAGGGCCAGATAGCCTTTGGTTTCATCCTTTCTTTGAAAGGTGAAATAACCAGTAAAAGCCCCTACAGTCTATCTTTGTATTGGAAATAATTAGTTCTCATGATTTCAGATCAGATTGGTATTAGAGCTCGGGTTGATAATTTGTTATTGTGCAAAAGGTTTTAAAATAGTGTAAGAGATTTACTGTTTTATTGGTTGCAAAATGGTTGCATGTATGAGTTTTCTTGAGTTGGAAGGATAGCTTTTGTTAGCTAAGTCTTGGAAAGTATTGAAGACTATTTTCCTTACCCAATTTACCTCAAAATTATCTTTGGAAAACAAACTCCAATAGTTTGTGTTTTATGGCTGCTTGAATGAGAAGGGGTCTTTACCGACATTTGGTTAAAAGCTTGTCGTTTGTTTGAAAGCTTTGAGGAATTTTCTTTGGAAGTTCCTTTTGGTTTTTTTGACCATTTACATAATGTCAAATTCTTCTACAAGTGAATTTTCCTCCTTCACAAGATTCTTCAATGATGACATGAAGAATGAGTTCTTTAAGGTGAAGGACATGGTGCAGATTCTCATTGAGGATCAAAGAGAAAACGTTAAGTTTCATGCACAATTGTTGGCTATGAAGGATGAGAAGGAAGAAATTATCCAAATGTTGCATGACATGGAGAAACAACTCCTTCAAGCTCAAGAAGCTTTGTCCAAGAAAATTCTTGAGAAAGAGGTTAATCATTCCAACTTGTCTTCAATTTCTTCCATTGAAAAGTGTGTTGGTTCTTTTGAAAAACATACAAGAGGCATCGGGTCCAAACTAATGTTTAGGATGGGCTATCAAGAAGGAAAAGGTTTGGGCAAGCATGCACAAGGCATGGTTGAACCTATTTAAGTTGTGGAGCAACCCAAGAATGTTGGTCTTGGATATGTGCAGTTTTATGGCAAAGAATTCAAATCCTTGAATGCATGTAATGCAAATTTTAAGAAAACCTTTGTTCCAAGTTCTCAAATGAATTTATGTCAAAATTTATTTAAGGATGATTGCCATTTTTTTAAGCCATCATTGCAGCAATTAAAGGGTAAACATGTCGCTTATGGCAAGCCTTCTAGTTCAAACAGTTTTCAAGACAAGAACATTGATGAAAGTCTGAAAAGGAAAGTTGTCTCCTCTACTAGTTCATCGTCTTTCGAAGACAAAAAGGATGGAAATTCCATGCATCGAAAGAGGTATAATCATTCACATGATCAATTTGATTATGTTTCAGCAAAGAATGACAATTTTTCTTGTTCAAATGAAAAGAAGTTTTGTTGCACATTTTGTGGTGGATTTAACCATGTTACTTCAAGTTGCTGGTTGAAAAAGAAAGTTCACAGGAAGAAGAAGAGGCAACGTGAACATTATTTTAAGTCTTCTTGGAAGTTTGATCAGTGTAGAAATAGTTTATTTTTTGCAAATTACAGTTGCTATTCTGCAAATTTTAAGAATTTGCATCATGACTTTGTCAGTTTTAGCAATGGTTGATTAGTTAATTCCAGAGACTATTTATCATTTTCTGAAAAGCTCCATTTGATGAAATCGGGTAGATTTCATTTATTCAAGGGTGGAGGAGTGGAGAATTAGTCTCCACATCATCAGTTTCACTAATCAGAGAGCTTTTTTGGGTCCAAAAGCTTCCCATTTCAGGATCATGTCCAATTGGAAAAATACTCAAAAAATTATTTTCTCAGAAATGGTTCAAACTAGAACGACATGAAAGAGCTCGAAAAGACGATCCTGTAGCTATGAACAGCACTGAAAACCGATGATGTATGAGGAAGATATTCAACTTTGAAGTTTCTCAATTTCAGGAAAAAAAAAAGCCCAATTTGACTCAATTTGACTTTATAAAAAAATTATTTAAAAAAAATATTCCACAAAATATTCTGGGAATATTCCATAGAATATTCCACAGAATATTCTACAGAATATTCCTCTGGGCAGCCAATGGCAGAGTGCCACGTGGACACCTCAGAGGCCGCCACGTGGCCACAAGGGTTAATGTAAATGGGTTATAAAATTATATTGTCGCAGATGGGCTTCGACTCCGGTTCGGGTCTGTGGCAGCCAGATGGCCTCACCGGGCACTCTACAGGTGGTTCTTATAAAGCTATGGTCAGCGCTTCATTTTAAAGTTTGAATTGTGTTATGGCGGGGCCGTAAGGGGGCCAGCCCCTTCGGCAATGAGACCACATGCTGAGAACCAAGGGCTTCAACCAACGCGCAGCATTTAAGTTTCGATAAGGTCATATGGTTTGGCGGAATATGCGTATAACGGTTATACCATATGGTTCAAACATTTAAAACTCCGCATATAACTCAAAGTTATCCATTGTATATGCCGACAGGTGTGGTCTTATGGACCCACGCCCTTATCCCTTAGCACCCATGAATGGCAGGATTTTTGGCAGATTCCACCTTTTATGGTGGCCGCCCCATATTTAGTGGGATTAACTGGAGTCTGCCTGGATTTGGAGGAGCTGTTTAGGGCAAAGCTGGACATAAATGGTTTTGACCATAACTTGAGCCAGGGAAGTCCAATTGGAACGAATTTTTGTTTTGTTTTGGGGGTATTGGAACATTCTGAAGCTACTGGAATAGGTTACAGAGCCATCATGGCACTCTGTCAGAGGTTTTATCATCAGATTAGCTAGAGGAGCCACCAGGGCTTTGGGAATGGATTGCTATATTGGGCTATGTTCATCTGTTTGAGGTGAATTTGCAGTCAATTTTTACTGTTCCAAGCACTCTGATTCTGTTTAAGCAGTTATTTCTACCTATTAAGGCTTGATTCATGATGTATAACTATTTTTGAGCATTATAAGAGAAGGGAAAAGCCCATTTGGGGGCTTTTGGACCCGGCAGATGTAGCCCAAGAGAGGGGTGAACTGCCTTATCAGATGTTTGTTTATATGCTGTGAGTTCTTGATTCTTATTTTCAGAGTTTAATACCTTAAACAGTAAATTAAAATAAGTCTCCTTAACTCAAAAATACTTATACAATTATCAAAACATATTTGTTCCATTCCAAAACACATTTGTTCCATTGCAAAACACTTTAACATGCTTGCACACTCATATTATTGGTTAATGAATAATTTGAATCAGAAAACAAATACTTTCATTACCAGATCACTTTAGTGTTTACTTACTATTTCTTTAGGCAGAGTCTGTAAGAGGGCCAGATAGCCTCTGGTTTCATCCTTTCTTTGAAATGTGAAATAACCAGTAAAAGCCCCTACAATCTATCTCTGTATGAGAAATAATTAGTTCTCACTATTTCAGATCAAGTGATGACATGGCAGTGAAGTCATCATGTACAGAGTCTTCTTCAGTTTTTTTCCAATGGGACTGTGATAAGTGTCACTGCAGGAGTCTACAGTTTTGGTTTGTGAAGGTGAAATTTGTCTAATGTCCTCCAAGGTTGAATTTCGGTTCCTAAATTTTAATGGGTTGGAAATTAATTTTTAATTATTAAGGTTTGAATGATATATATATATATATATATATATATATATATATATATATATATATATATATATATATATATATATATTTATAATATATTATATGGTTTAATTATCATATATTATATTATATTATTATATATATTTATTAATTTCAAACTTTAACACTAAATTCCAGATTTAAATGTAATCCAAAGTTTATATCTTATGGTGGGTGCGTATTTAATACAGTGGCATTAAAGTTCGTCGAAGCACATACTTTATATATATATATATATATATATATGGTTTAATTATCATATACTTTATATATATATTATATGGTTTAATTATCATATATTATATTATATTATTATATATATTTATTAATTTCAAACCTTAGCACTAAATTCCACATTTAAATGTAATCCAAAGTTTATATCTTATGGTGGGTGCGTATTTAATACGGTGGCATTAAATTTTGTCGAAGCACATACTTTATGTTAATCAAAGTCCGAATATGGTTGGACAAAGTGCATATATTGCAAATTACAAAGGTTGGAGGCGTTCTTATAAATGGTTGCAAAAATGTGTATCGAGGGGTGAGGTCAGGGCTCGACTGCATGACCTCCCCCAGTCCACTCTTACCTTTTACAAATGAGCCATAGCCGCATTCCTTGTAAAGGATTGGTGTTCACATTTATTTGAAGGCTTATCCATTCTGCGATGGCAGAATGGAAGGGGCCAACCCTCCTCCCACATGACCTTACCATATGCCTGGGTTAATAGCATCGAACTAACTGAGTTCAGTGCGCACTTATTATCCTCTAATACGCAGTTAGCCATTAATTAACTACATTTTTAAATGGCACGAATTTTTGCAGCACCTCCATATCTAGCATCACCTTCAGAATTATCAAAGCTAACTAGACTTCTCAAGTTTTAGAGGTAAAATCTAGGGGAAAATTAAATGAGGCCTATCTTTAGCAATTTTTGACCAATTTTGGCTCAGGAATAGTCACTCCTAATAGATTGGTAAACTCTGATTCCATTGGAATAACTTGCAGATGTAGATGAGCAAATCTATAGGTGTGTTCAATCACTTGAAAAATTTTCAAGGCTAGGGCCACCAGGTAGAAAGGCCATGCGTAGATCAGCTGCAGGCCAAATGGAGTGAATGAATAGTCATTTTTAGATGTATTTGATGCTCTGAACATAGTGGTATAGTTTGAAGTGGCATTGGAGTACATTTGAAGGTGATTTTTTGACTTTCTAAATTAAATAATCCCATGGCCACGAGGATGGGAGGTGAAGCCTAGATCAGCTAGAAACCAAATTCAGAGATTGAATAGTCATTTTTCGGGTATTTGATTGTTCTGAAGTAAGTGGTACAATTTTTAAATCCATTGGAACAATATAGGTGTATGTAACCAGAAATATGATTCTTAATCCCAAGAGGGTCTAGCTAGTTAAAGAAAGTCCATGGAGATGCAGCCCAGGAGGGGTGAACTCCATTATCATCCATTGTGTTATGTGATTGTTGTGAGTTATATTTTTTCATTTCATTTGTTGTAAATGATTTTTTAAAAGTTAATTAATTCATAATTTGATCATAAAAGAGACATGAAACTTGGCACATAAACCCCTTCATAGGCAGTTAAATTGAGACGATCCTAATCAGACATTTTAATACTGATGAGGGAGCTAGCATAGCAATAACTAGTTTTCCCATATTCATATCAACTAGGCTACAATAGGCTAGGCTAGGCTGGTCTAGAGTAGAGTAGGCTAGGGTAGGCTAAGCTAGGCTAGGCTAGGCTAGACCACGCTAGGCTAGGCTAGGCTAGGCTAGGTCGGGCTAGGACAGGCTAGTCTAGGCTAGGCTAGAGTGGGATAGGTTAGGCTAAACTAGAGTAGAATAGGCTATATCAGACCAAAGTAGGCTAGACTAGAGTAGGCTAGAGTAGGCTACACTAGAGTAGACTTGACTCGGGGAGGCTAGAATAGACTAGACTCGACTAAGCTAGGCTAGGCTACTAAAGAGTAAGGTAGACTAGAGTAGGCTAGAATAAACTAAAGTAAAGTAGGCTAGACTAGAATAGACTAGAGTACGCTAACTAGGCTAAACTACACTAGACTAGACTAGGCTATACTAGAATAGGCTAGACTAGACTTGGCTTTACTAGGCTTGGCTAGACTAGACTATAAGGTAGACTAGACTAGACTATGTTAGGCTAGACTATGCTAGGGTAGACAATAGCCTATAGCAAACTAGGCCCAACTAGAATATAATAGGCTAGGCTAGAACAGAATAGGCTAGACTAGACTAGGATAGAGTAGTTTAGAGTAGACTATGCTAGAGTAGGCTAGGCTAGGCCAGAGTAGACCAGGCTAAGCTAGCGTATACCAGGCTCAACTAGGCTATATAAGGCTAGGATAGGCTAGATAGGGCTAGGCTAGGATAGGCTAGATAGGATCAGCTAGACCAGGCTAGGCTATGCTAGAGTAGGCTGACTAGGCCACACTAGGCTAGGCTACACTAGTGTAGGCTAGAGTACACTAGGTTGGGCTAGGCTAGGCTAGGCTAGGCTATTTTAGAGTAGGCTAGGCTAGAGTAGGCTAAGATAGGCTGGAGTATGTTAAGCTAAGCTAGAGTAGGATAGAGTAGGCTAGGCTAGAGGAGGCTATCCGAGAGTGGGCTAGGCTGGAGTTGGTTATGTGAGAGTGGGCTAAGCTAGAGTATACTATAAGCTAGGCTAGGCTAGAGTAGACTATTGGCTAGGCTATGTTAGAGTAGACTATAGGCTAGGCTAGGTAAGGCTAGCCTAGGGTAGCCTAGAGTATGCTACGCTAGGTTAGCCTAGGTTAGCCCAGAGTATGCTAGGCTAGGCTAGGCTTGGTTGGGCTAGGCTAGAGTGCACTAGGCTAGGCCAAGCTAGGTTGGGCTAGGCTAGAGTGCACTAAGCTAGGCTAGGCTAGACTCGAGTAGACTAGGCTAGAGTACGCTATGCTAGAGTAGGCTAGGCTAAAGTAGGATATAGAAGGCTAGGCTAGAGTAGGCTATATTCTAGGCTATGCTCAGATAGGCTAGAGCTAGGCTAGGCTAGGCTAAGCTAGAGTACACTAGGCTAGCCTAATCTAGAGTATGCTAGGCCAGGCTAGAGTATGTTAGGCTAGTCTAGGCTAGGCTAGATTATGGTAGGCTAGGTTAGGCTAGGCTAGACGAGACTAGACTCGAGTAGACTAGGCTAGAGTAAAATTATCCAGGCTAGAATAGACTAGGCTACGATAGGCTAGGCTATACTAGGCTAGGATAGGCTAGGCTATACTAGACTACAGTAAACTAGACTAGGCTAGGCTAGAGTAGACTAGGTCATGGTAGGCTATGCTAGCCTAGAGTAAGTAGGATAGGCTAGGCTAGAGTAGGCTAGAGTAGGTTAGGTTAAGGTAGGCTAGAGCAGGCTAGAATATGTTATGATATGCTAGGATAGGCTAAACTAGGATAGGTTAGAGTAGGATAGGCTAGGGTAGACTATACTAGTCTATACTAGTATAGATTAGACTAGTCTAGTCTATTCAAGACTAGACTAGACTAGACAAGTCTAGTCTAGGCTACAATAGGTTAGGCTATATTAGGCTAAGCTAGGATAGGCTAGAGTAGGCTAGAGTAGGCTAGGCTACTCCATTCTACCCTAGAATAGGCTAGGTTAGGCTAAGCTAGACTAGTTTAGACTAGACTATGTTAGGGTGGACTAGAGTAGACTAGGCTAGAGTAGAGTAGAATAGGCTAGAGTAGAGGCTACAGTAGAATAGGCTAGGATAGAGTAGACAAGGCTAGGCTAGGCTAGGCTAGGCTGGGCTAAGCAAGGCTAGGATAGGCTAGGCTAAAGTAGACTAAGCTAGTGTAGATTATGATAGAGTAGACCAGGCTCGAGTATACTTGGCTAGATTAGACTAGGCTAGGCTAGAGCAGACTAGACTAGGCTAGACTACACTAGACTAGAGTAGGCTAGACTAGCCAAATATCTAAGGAATATCTCATAGATACTTTCCTTGACCAAGGAAAAATTTTCCATGTTTCCGCCATACTTCTAATTCTAGGTAATAGTGCATCAACCCAAGATCTTTCATCACTCTGAAATCAGAAGCGAAATTATCCTTGCATTGAATGATAAGGGACTCAACACCTATTAGAAACAATTCATCAACATATACTAATAATATGGCATGTGTATTCTTAACAACCTTAAAGTAAAGGTTTAAATAGACTTCACTCTTGGTAAATCCATATCTAATGATATATTTTTCAATACGAGCATACCAAGCTCTTAGAGTTTTCTTGAGTCCATACAAGGCCTTCTTCAATATACAAGAATGTGATTGTTTTCCATTTACCTAAAATCCTTAACGTTGCTCTATGTACATCTCTTCCTCAATTACACCATTTAGGAGAACATTATTCACATCCATTTGGTTCAATTTCCATCCCAATGAAGAAGCAGGAGAAATGATGGATCGAATAGTGGTGTAAATCACAACTAGAGCAAATGTTTCATCATAGTATTATCCTTCATTCTAGGGGAAAGCTCTAAAAGAAAATAATTCCTTGTATTTGTCAATTCTCTCATTAGGAACATGTTTGATCTTGTATATCAATTTGGAAGTGACCGATGAATTGCATTAAGGCCTTGGAACAATCTTACAAACACCATTATTCATGATCAATTGCTACTCCTCATTCATCACTTCCTTCCACCCCTGCATTATAGGTACTTCTTCATATGTTGAAGGATCTTCATCAATTATTTATGTCATAAGAGTTTCATAGCTAGAGAATCTCTTAGGTTTCTTCACCTCTCTACATGTGCCATCAGGATCTACATGTCCTTACTACTTCTTCAAATGTATATCTAAGCCATGTTGGTCTCTTTTTGATCTTTAGAATTATGACTAGTTCTATTGGACCTTGAGGTCATTTTTGCCTACAAGTGCATTTTGTATAAATTGAATATTCCTCCCTTTATTCCTCCAACTTTACTTCATCGAAGATCTCTATGGAGACTTCCTTATATTTCCAGTATGCCACTCTCTCATTAAAGGTCACATCTTAGATGACCTCAATCCATCACTCTTCTAGAATGTATATTTTTTTGGCCTTTTATGATTCACTCTAACCAACAAATATGTATTTCCTTCCTGAAGGCTCAAGATTGTTCCTTATATCCTTAGGAACATGAATTTATTTAGGACAACTAAATATTATCATATTCCCAACATCTAGCTTCCTATTAGAGAAGTATTCTTCATGATCCATATGTTCCATAACTCTATGATGAATTTTATTTTGAATGTACATGGTTGTTCATGATGCTTCTCCACATAAGAAAAATGCAAATTCCAAATCATTGATGATGGCTTTGATAGATTATTTAATGGACCTATTATTTGATTCTACTACATGATTATTTTGTGGATTATACAGGACAATTAACACAGTCTTAATCCCAACCTATTTGTAGAAAGCAAAAGGATCTTTTGAGGTGTATTATCTTCCATTTTAAGATCTTGGTATCTTCATCTACCTACTTTTGTTCTCTACTGCAAATTTATGTTCCTGAAACTTGTCGAATACTTCATCCTTGGTATTTAAGAGATATATCCATGTCTTAGGAGAATTAATCATTGAATATTATATAGTACAATGAACCATCAAGTGACTTCATATGAATTATACCGCATACATCAGAATGAATCAAGTGAAATTATTCCTTAGATATGTTGTCAGTGTTTATAAATTATTCTCAATGTTCATTCCAAGGTAAAATTGTTTGCCAACATAATCACTATTTATCTGTAGTTTAGGAACTCTTAACACTATTTTCCTCAGCTGAGGCAATGCTCTAAAATGAAGATGTACATACCTTCTATGCCAAAACTCGCTTGCATTTATCTCAACATGTACTAGTGCTTGATGTAGATGATTCATATGTGTATTTATTCTTCCATAAAAAATCCCAATAACCCTAGCATCATCTATACTAAATCCCTTAGACCAAACAATTTAATTTTCCATCCACAAAATCAACTCTATCTGCTTTATCTTCTAAATAAGAAATAGAGACAATATTATTTTTCAAACCTAGTACATAAATAACATTTCTAAGATGTGAATTTATACTAGATTCGAGCTCTACGAATGTCTTTCTAACTCCTTTGACTACATAGTTGTTATTGTTTCCTAGTTCGACCGTTTGAGACAAATTATTCTCTATCATGCTTGAGATATTTCCATGCTTTTTGTTCATCTATCTGTGGTCACATGCCTTGATTATACACTATATACTCTCAACATGTCATCATCATCTACAAAGGAACCTATAAAAGAAAAATAGTAAAAGAAATCCTTACCACCTTTAGGCTTCTTTGTTTTTTCATCTTCAGCACCAACTGCAGAAGCATGTTATTTTCCTTATATCATCTTGTTATTTCCAATATTAGGACAATATCCCTTGAAATTTCCATATTATTAGGACAATATAATTATCTCTCTCTCTCTCTCTCTCTTTGGCGAGCCCGAAACCTCTAGGATAGCCTAGTATAAATAGGAAGAATATGGCTCCCAGGAGGATGAATGTAGACACCTAGGACAAGGATATGTTAAGAAGATACTCCAATAATGTTTCATATATAATGAAAATATTATTGATACGGTGTTGAATCGAACTGATCTCCTAGGAACCATGAGAATCTAGACTAACTCCCCCCAACCGCACCCAAAAAAACTGAAGAATTGCAGTTATAACTATGTTGTTGCACATAATGTCTAGGCACCACAACAACGACTCATATTGGGGGTTGTCACCCTGATCCACAATCTCTTTATTTAATTTGTCTCCTTGGAGACTAAGGGAGGTAGACCCTAACGAAACGAAAGAAAGAGAATTGGTTGGAAACCAACCAATTCAGGAGACACAGTCAAACGACCAAGTACTTGTTAAGATTTAATGAGATTTTATGGATTCGATTAGATAAAAAAATTTAGACCAATTCCTTATGGAGTCAATTATCCCATTATGAAATTAATATCAAGTAGCTGATAGATATATGCTGCTAAAATGGACAACTATCTTGCTATTAAAATACCAATCCACCACGACAATATTCAATCCTTCAATTAAATGGTCAACTTACAAAACTGAAAGATAAGACCTTTTCAACAATGTGATTTAACTTTCGATTAGATATAATCTCATAATGAATTTAAGTAGAAAAAAAAATTTGATAATCCTTCAATATCATGCATTAAAGATGTTCAATCTAGGAAGGAAACACATGCAATTTATCATCACTTGAAAATTTTCAAATTTGACTAGATAATTAATAGCAATTTCAAGAAATTTAAAACCACAATTAGAGCTAATCAAATGCCCATAAATCCCAAAATATACTATGCATAAAGAAATACTTTGAACCAAGTGCAAGCATTAAACAATTTAAATTCTGAAAAGATATTACCATGAAAGCACCATAGAATTCAAATGCTAAACATTTCAAACAATTCTGAATTAAAATGATCTTCTTAGTAATTCTAATCCCAAAATTTGAATTTAGTCTATAGTCAAACTTCAGATATTAAAACCACCCAACACCACTTCCAAAAAAAAATGAAAAATTAAAACAAAATTTCTTTTTGAAAATTTTAAATTTTTTAAATTTTTTGAAATTTAAAATCTTTACAAAAATTTAAAAGTTACAAAATCAAAATTGAGACTATTTTGTTTTTAAATATTTTAAATTTTTTAAAATTTTTTTAAATTTTAAAATCTTTACGAAAATTAAAAAGTTAAAAAAATCAAAATTTAAACTAAAAAATAAAATTAAACCTGATGTCTAAACCTTATCAAATTTAAAACAAAAGGAAATAAAAAGGGAAAGGTTTGAATGTGTTATGCGTATGTTTTGGTTTGTGTAGGTTGACGACAAGGAGGGCATGAGTAAGGTTTGAGAAGATGGCAACATAGGGAGTTGAAATGGAGTCAACGATCGATAGGTTTGCAGCAAGAATGACATTCGCAGGGAAGAAGGGAACGTGCAGATAGGTTTGGGAAATTGATGAGGGCACGTAGAGGACAGAGGAGGACTGGCAAATAGATGGGAGAAACGTGGAGAAACTAGCATAGGAAAAGGCTAATAGAAAACATGAGGAGGATTTGCAGTGATGACGACAGCATATGGTTTTGGCAGCGGGAGGATGGACGCGTTTGCAGAATGAGTGTAGATGCGTGAAGGATGCAAATGAGGAAAAGAAGAACGGGAATAGAGTTGTGTGAAGACAGAGGGCAGAGGATAGGGAAGCATAAAATCCGATAGTGAGGAAGGAGAAGTGGAAATGTGTGGAGTGAGAGGAAAAATAAAAAGGGAGGCTCGGAGAAGTAACAAGGAGAAGCTTTCATAAACAATGGAGAAAGGGACTGCGTGAGAGGTGGAAAAGGATCCATAGAGGAAAGGAGATGCTGGTAGGGATGGAGGGACAACTGTAGGAATGAGAAGAGGAGCTACACACATTTATGGTAGCAACGTGAAAACGATGAAAGAAATCTAGTCAGCAGATCGAAATTATGCGCAGGCAGCAAACCAATTTTGAAAAAATTTCTTCTTTTACCCAGCAGAATCAAATAATTCTTTCTCCAAATTTTAGAAAAATGAATTCACCTAAAATTATTTAAACTTTGAAGCAAGATCAAGCCAAGATCCGCAACCAGATTCGATCTTGAGACCAGATCTTACCCTCCATGGCCTAGATCTGCCTTAGATCTAAAACTTTTCTTTGAAAGTCTCCAAGTGTAACCTGCACAAAACCAAAAACAAGGAACCCAAACCCAAATATATGCACAAAAAAAATAAAAACCTCAAAACCCCAGTGAGTGAAAAAATTAAGGATACTTACAAATCTACAATGTGGTTTTACAGATCTGTTAGATCAAATCCCTCCATGGCCAGATTTAACTTTAAACTCAATAAAAATTTAAGATAAGTTTTTATTTTAGGCGCAAGCCCCATAAAAACCCTACAAAAATGGAATTTAAGGTAAGCTTGGGTAATTAGATCTGGAGGGCTCTTCAGATCTTATCTCTTTGGGAGTCAGCTGGTCCAACCGAGGACTTCCCCAAATGCCCAATTCTAAATCTGAAAGATCTCTGCACACTAAATTTAAATTGTTAAATCAATAGAGAAATAAGATAAAAGATAAATTTTTCAAGAGTTTGAGATAGTTGCTACCTCAATTAAATTAATATTCTTACACTAAATCCAGTAACCTAAGCAAGATACATGTGCACTAGTTTACTCTACAATAGCCATTAATCAACAATTCATTGAAATAATCACCAACAAAATATTAAGAAGAAGTTTACCATAAAATGCTAAAGAGGAACACCACCATCAAAATAAAACCCCAAATACTTCGTTTGTATTATTCCAGAAAATATTACAGGAGAGCTTCAATAGCAAGTACATGATCAAGATATCAGATGATTAAAAGATTGATAAAGACCTCTAATTTATAACATAAAATCTCCAATGGCTAGTTCGATTGATCCCTATCAAAGTAATCTCAACCGTCGAGAAAGATTTAATCATCTTTTAATCTCGTCCGTCGAAATTATAAATTTTTGAGGAAATTCGAATTTATCATTTAATTCCCTTTTAATTAACTCAAAAATAATAATTTTGAGTTAATTACCCCAAAAATTTGACTTTGACTTAACCATCCAGGCCTAAGGGTCCAAAATTTTTCAAAATTCTCAATATTCCCTTGCCCTGGGACCTTTAAAAATTTATTTTTTAATGACCCACGAATTTCGCCTTTGAAGAATTTAATTTACATAAGACGTAAAATTAATTAAATTTCTAGCTTAGGTTTTTTAATTTAATTTGGCCAGAAAATTTAATTAATTGACTCATGAGGGGAATAATTATTTTTCCAACCCTCTTTACATGAGATAAATACATGTTGACACATGAAGGGAAAAAGCCCATTCGTGATAGACCCTCAAATAGTTACCCAATTTGTGAATCAAAACAAATCTAGTAGACCAAGTAGCTTGTAACAAAATAATCTAGCCAATTAGCTAGGATTATTCCCAAACTAATTTCACAAATACTAGAAAGAAAACACTAGGACTCACTTAGTATCTTGATGACAAAATCCACCCTAGCTTTGGGGTTAGGCTGGAGTGAAAAACTACGCCGATCACTTGTGTCAAGAAACACAAATCAATCAATGAGACAAAAAACCTCCTATGATAGAAATTGTCACCAAAATACTAGAATTACCTAGGTTCTTACATACATGATGGACTTCCTTAGATCATTTACATCATAAACATGCAGAATGGGTTTTCATCATTTACAAAAATATCGACTGATTATGAAATCTGAATGGCGTTAACACCTCGAACATGATGAATTCCATTTGCAAAAATGGGGGTGTACTGCTATGGGATCGTTGACACAGAGTGGTCAACATCTGGCTCTACTTGCGGACACGTTGCTCCATTGAAGGAATGTGAGAATAAAAAATATACATCCAAGAAAAACATACAAAATTACATAAGTAGCGTCCATCCAAATATCATCATATAACATTCAGCACATGAAAATAGAAGCTCTTCATTTATTGACTATTCTACCAACATGAAATGTAAATCTACTCTAACTAAAAAATGGAATACCGAAAGGAAAAAGTGTAAGGTTATAGATACAATGCAAAGGATGTCGTGTGGCATCAAATTTGTTCAATACAGTGCACACTGAGCATTTTCCTACTTTCAAGAAAATCTGTGGGCTGATTTTTAGATGTGCCATGCCCGATTCTACATATTGTAGGAATTTGTCTTATCCGAATGTCAAGTTTCTCTCAGCCATCAAATGCATATAGCGACTTACTTCTTATTTTCTGATTTTTTTCTCTTATTCTTAGTGGGACATGATGTCAGCAATGAGACCACTGTAGATTTACTGTCCTTATCTTGAAGATGTTCGTACAAAATATCTGATGAACTTGGAGTGTGACCAATCTTATTCTGAATATACTTTGTCAATGGTGACACATAACCTTGGTCTTCTTAACATCCTTCGCAACAATAGTTAATTTTTCCTTAATGGGAAAAGCAACCTCCCTGTGATGAGATGGGGATTGCTTCAACAAACTAGGAGGCATATGATCTGTTGACAATTCTAACTTGGGTTGGAAATTCGGCATGTGTGATCTTTCCATTTTTTCCAAATTATTTTGAATAACAGTCATTTGATTAGAATTATTAACCTTTACAACATTATTTTCCTTCGCATGACTCTCTTCAATAGTCAAGAACTTGTGTTGAAGATACATTTGACCGATTTCCATGTTTTTTATCGCTTTATCATTATCTACTTTCATGGCCATGAAGAAATTTTGCATATATTTCATCTCCTTCTCATGATTTTCTTCCATGACTGTCATTTACTTGATATGTTTTTCTTCTAAGGCCAATAACTTGCTCTGCATAGAACCAATTTCCATGGCGTGATCCGTTATTAATTTTTCTTGATTAATTTCCATATTCTTAATGAATTGAGCCTGGTTGGCCTTGATATTCTTGATTACCTGAGCTTGATATTGTTGTATATGCTTAACCATCTGAATCAATTTGTTAACAATATTCTTATCATTGTCAACAATGATTTGACAACTTGTTTATGTTTCACCACTATGATGGATTTGTGATGTCGTGCTACAAGTGGATTCATCCTGATAATTGTCTTGAAATCTCCTACTGATAGTTGAGTTCTCGACAAGATCAATTTCATTATTTTTCATAGTACTGGGAGCACAAGGTGAGCCACCGTTTTTTATATATTTATCTTGAAAAGCATTGATGATGTGTTGTAAACAATAAAAATACTCCTCAGACAATTTCGAAACCAATCGATAGAATCACCTTTTAAGGAATAGCCAAAGAGACATATCTTGACATCTTCATGATTATATTGTGAAGGACTACAATAGATATTTATTATATTATTAACCTGTCAACAGATTCTTGCAAATAGTGGCTAAATTAACACTCGAGAAAAAAGGAAATTTAGGAATGGTCTCTTCTAACATGTCATATGAAAGGTATCATCCATGATGACTTGCTTAAAGGCTAAGTGGATGTTAGAGAAAGGGATTTGTATTCAATAATATTAAATAGGTCCTCAAGAAGAGAACTTCTTAGCAGGAACTATTGTAAGAAATGAAATAATTAGAGTCGCCACTTGAACATGAATCTAATTGTAAACCGAAAAATTAGTTGAGAGAAGGAGGTGAATATCAGGGAGGGATCCTTGTCTGCGAGTAAATAGATGAATAAGTGGAGTTTCCACCCAAAAAAGAAGCCAACCAAAATTTCCAGATGCTAAAGGTGAAAATGATGAAAGGATTAGTGAGATGTCGAAAGATAAGGTGATGAAAATATGAAGAGATGAAATGATCCCAGAAAATGTTAGGTTGTGTGGTGAGCTAATGAATGGCGGACACAAATTAGAAGATTTGAAAATGTCATGAAGACCAAGGACAGAAAAACTTTATCCACGGAAATGGCGCCAAAAATTTTTGTTGCATTGAATTTCTAGGCACCGCAACAACAGCTTAGATCGAGGGTTGTCACCCTAATCCCCTGATCATATTTGGATCAAGGACTTAAGTGATAGATCAAATTTCAAAGTGTTCAAAAGTGTGTCGAACCTGAGTGACTGAATGGATCTCATCTTCCTGATTCTAGCACCATGAACGGTTCGAAAAACTAACATTGTATGAAGAAGTTATCATGATTTGAAAAGTCTAGTAAACTGCAAAATTTTCACAGTTGACTAAGTTTGATTGGGCAAAGGTACAGTTAGAAAAAATAATATTCTAGGGAATATTCCTAGAACAGTGCATGGAATATTCGTGCCAGGCTAGTCGCATGGTGACAAGTGGCAGGGTATTATTTGATGGTGGATTGTACGTTGATTTTGGTGGACCAATTATAGGGTGACACGTGGCCAGCACTAAGGTTGCCACATGTCCCCAAGGTGTAGTGTAAAATTTTATGAGGTCCGCAGAGTTTGACCCCACGACCTCCATCCTGCATGCAAATGTCTCCACCAATCGGGCTATGTTGTAACTTAACTTCTATAGTCCAATGGTGATATTTAAACTGTATTGTATTATAGTTTGGGGGTTGGGACCGTTGGCGGTCCATGAGATGGTCACACGACAATGGTCAACCTCAACCAAAAACAGTTAACTCCAACGGTTCGCAAAACTCCATGATATTTATTGTAACCGTTTTGGCATGTCACATGCCATGGTTTACAAATACTCCACTGACTGTTTTGTTTAACTCATAGTTTTAAACTCTAGTTCTGCAATCTTATCTTGTATTTTGTGCCTTGGGTTCTGCCCAACGGTCACCATAACCGTTGGGTTTGGGGGTCATGTTCCCAACACCCCAACCATTAAATTAAATGCGACAGTCAAGTTCGGCGATAAATTTTGAAGAGCGCCCAAAGTGGTGGTATCCACCATTTTTAACTCCAGCTAAATTGAAGTCCTCCACAATTAGTGGAGTTTTCCTAGGGGTTACTGGGAAAAAATTATTATGCTCTATCTTGAGCATTACTCAACCATTCTGGGAGTGTGAATAGTCAATTTTGACTTTCTTGGACATTATGGAGGGGTTGGTGATGTTTTCATATCCATTAAAGAAAATTTGAGCTTATTTTTGTTTCTGATTAATTCCAAGGGCCACGAGGGCCACCAGGAGTCAGCAAAAAAATGAAGCCTAGCCAGGGTAGCTAGAAGCCTTACTCACAAAATAAATAGTCATTTTTGGATGTTTCAGACATTCAGGCGAATTGGTGAGGTTTGCAGAGCCAACAGAGTACTTCTGACGGTCGAGATGTTTCACAGAATTTCTTAGGGCCATTAGGGCCACCAAGGGCCAACATGAGAATGAGGCCTATCCAGAGCAGCCAGTAATGATTCTAAGCAAAAAAATACTATATTATAACTATCTTGAGCTTTATGAATTCAATGGAAGGATTTGCAGAATATTTTGAGGACTTTTGAAGGCCGAGATGCTTCAAGGAAGTTTTTAGTGAGCCTAGAGCCACAATGTGCCACCAGGTGTTGGAGGCGTAACCAGAGCAACTAGAGGCTAATTTCAGCAAGTGAATAGTTTATTATGACTATTTTGGACTTTTGAATCCAATGGAGGGATTTTTAGAGCCAGTTCGAGACTTAGAGCCAAAGAAGCCACAGGGAATTTTCAGGTAGCCTATGGTTAACAGGGGTTGGAGGCCTAGATTGGGAAGCGAGAGCTCATTTGGATAAAATGATCAGTCTATTTTGGATGTATGATATATGATGGAGATAGTAGAAAATGTTTCAGGGAAAGAAAAGGACTTCGTAGGGAGTTAGTGCCACAGATAATCTCAGGGAAGCTTAAGGGCACCGACGGAAGAGGTCAATTCCAAGGGAGCCGAGATCCATTTCGAGAGAGATAGCATCCATTCCAAGGGTATGATGGTATTCTAAAATCATTGGTTCAGTTTAAATAAACATTGGAGTGGAGTAGTTACTTGTAAAAGAAACTATCCATCATAATCCCAAAGAGCCAAGTAAATTGAGAAGTGCTCAAGGAGACGTAGCCCATGACATATGTGTAAAATCCTTTATAGAATTTTTTGTTATGTGTTGATGATTATTTTCTACACTTTATGGTTGATGTACATTCTTATAATCATAAAAAAAGGTTTAATTCCTCACACTTAAATCATTAAAACTGTTTTAAAACACATACACCTATTTCAAGTATTCAATTCCACATTATCAAGTATAAACAAGATCTTAATTTGTTTAACTAAGTGGGAGATGCTTGCATAGCATAAAAAGTCATCCACCCATTTTAGATCAGGTTGTATCAGAGAACTAGGTTTTTTTTCTTGATAGAGCACAAGGTTTCTTGCTTTCCTTTTTGACTTGAAGGGTGTTTAACGGTGCAAATAATTTAACTGTTTGAAAATTGATTAATGCTTACAAGTTTGAGTTTGATAGAGGTGAAGGGGAGCTATTTTTAGCTAAGTCTAGAAGAGGACAAGAAGGAAGAAGGCTAAAATAATTCTCCTTACCCAAAGGACCTCAAGGAAACCCTTGAAGCACAAGAGGGATTGTTTGCAAAAGAGGCTTCCTGAAGAAGAGATACAAGCTACAAAGAAGAGCTTGAATCTACAACCTTATTGTTTAGAAGCTTTGTCAATTATTTTTGAAAATTTTGAATTGTTAATTGAATTTATTTAGTTCATTTACATACAGATGATAACTTCATCAAGTGAGGTTTCTAAATCCTCCTCTTTTACAAGGCTCTTCGATGAAGAGATGAAGCGAAAATTCTACATCCTGAAGGATATGGTGCACAGTCTATATGAAGATGGAAGGGAAAGTAATAGATTTAATGAGCAATCGGTTGCTTTGAAGCAAGAGAAAGAAGGACTTATCTAACCACCTTGGATGGTTCTCTGGCGTAATCTGGGGGCCATTTCACACTGAGGCAGGAAAGAGGCTTCAAGGGAAGGGGATGTAGTAGGGCAAAAAATAGTGTCGAGGATTAGGGGGGGGCGAAAGGGCCACGGAAGAGGTGCGCAAATTGGGGATTCATAGCCCAGAGGGGATTCCATAGCGCAGTGCTGAGAAGAGGGCTGCTTGGCCCTCTGGAATCGGGGAAGTGCCAAAGGAGAGTCAAAAGGAAAGGTAGAGGGAAATTACTGTGAGTTTCTCTAGGCTGAGGAGTCCTCCTTTTAAAGGGTCGAGGACACATGGGAGGGGGATGAAAATGAGTATTCCTTGCACACAACTATGTGCCATGACCAATTTCCTGAGAAGGCTTGAGGGATAGGTGATGGATGATATACAAATAAATCATGATAATAATTTATGGTGATAGTTGCAAGGGGTACCCTGGAGAGGGTGATGTTGTACCTAGCATCTCATCTCACACCTTATCCTATTTGTCTCGTGTGGATGGCCAACGGTTTGAGGATCTGTAGTAGGTGAGATTCTGTGCAAAATATCTCTGTCCTCCGAGGATTGTGAGACATTATTGTCATTTGTGCAAGTTCTTTCACCTGCATTCGGGGGGAGAAGATACTTTTGAATGAGTGTGACATTCATGTCTTAAGGATTCCTACTCAACCTGAGTAAGGTTGGAATGATACAGCTCACAGTGGCTTTCCACCCCTTTATTCACAAGGAGATCCGCTACTGAGTTAGCTTTCCTTCGTACATGGCAAAAATTATTGCCTCTATGTGGTTAGGGATACCTCCATCTGTGTATCAACTGTTCCAAAACCTTTGAGGAATCTAATCCTTGGAGGATTCTAGTGGCTTCCATTATTATGACTTGCGAGTCTCCCTCCATTTCTAGGGGGAAGTAATGAAACTCAATTGAAATTTGAATACCCTGTATGAGCCCCCACAACTCTGCAGAATTTTTTTTGTCCCATCCCATGTTACCAAAGTAAATCCAAAGAGGTTCACCTTGAGAGTTCCTGATAATTCCCCCAAATCCTGCATTTCTGGGATTGCCTTTGTACGCACCATCGAAGTTGCATTTGAAGAAGCCATTCGAAGGGGGTTCCACTTTTCAGGGGCAGGAGTTCTGCCTACACTTTTAGGATTGATATACAGCGAGGGTGTTTATACTCAATTTCAAAATGTTCCATATGTGGCACTCTGCTGCAGAGGTGGGAAGGTCATCCTGACTCCAAGCGTTTAAGGCCAATGTTTCATAGAGGTTGTTGTGAATCTTGGCCCAAAGCTTCTCTAATTTGGATGATTTCTCTTTGAAGATGTGGTTGTTCCTTTCCTTCCATATATTCCAAATAAGGATGCCCGCAATGATCTACCAGAGTCTATTAAGGAGAGTGCTACTATAAGGATTTTCCATCCAGCTGCTAATGGTGTTGATGATGTTGCCCCTTAGTCGGTTGGAATGATGACATAAGACTATAATTCTGTCCCACAGGAAATTAGCGGTAGGACATTGGTCCAATAGGTGATCGATGGTTTCCAAGTTTTCCCGACATAGTGGGCACCTAGAGGGTCCTGCAAACGCCCTCATCAAAACATTATCCCATGTGAGGATGCGGCGTTTACTGAGCAACCAGAGGAAGGTGGCTACTTTAGGCTAGAGATTGGCATTCATATATTTTTTCAGATGAGATCTATTGGACCTGGATTCTGCTAATGAAGGATTTTGTAAGCTTCCTTGGTCAAGTAGATTCCACTTGGCATATGCCCCCAGTGAAGGATGTCAAGTCTTGGCCTTACTCTGATTTTTATTTTGGTGTTGAGTTCCTCCCAGATGTCTATGTGGCTCTCATTGTTCCAGTTGTCTTTCCATCTGTTTGTGTGTAGACATTTCCTATAATCTTGGGTAGTGTCATTCGTCCAAAAGGCCTGTACATTCTGTCTTTTCCTTCCTTGGAGAAACACACTTCATATGGGTCTTGGAAATATGGAGGATAGGCTTGGTAGCTGCTACCAGGAGTCCTCGCGGAGTCTAGCTTGGGTACCACTTCGTAGCTCCTAGAATTTGTTTCTTTGTATCATATGTTTTTGGCTACTTGTTGCTTTCCATATTTTGGATCCCCTAGACTCTAAGTTGAACTGGATGAGGTCCTCCTTAGGATATGAGTGTGCATACTTAGACGCAATAGATTATCCCATGGATTATTAGGGTTGGAGACCCATTTCCACCATATTCTAGCTCCCATTATGTTATTACTATGCTAAGGATCACACAATTGTAACCCCCCTTGACTTTTAGGACTACAAAAATCCTTCCAGTTGACTAAGGCCCATTTTTTTTTGTCTTTGGTGCCACATCATAGGAAAGATCTTGGCAGGTTGCACATGGCTTTGAGGACCCATTCTGGTGTTGCCAAGATTGAGAAGAGGTAAATTGGGAGTGATTGTAGAACATAATTAATGAGAACCAAGAAGCTTGCAATATTGAGGGAACGATGGGTCCAATTGGATAATCTGGTTTCCATTTTGTCCAGCAGGGCTCGCTAGGAGGAATGTTTGATGGTTGAATCAGTAAGAGGGGCTCCTAGGTATTTTGAGGGCAAGAAAGTGATGGTGAATCCGAGGATGCGGGCAATGTTCAACTAAGTGAGAGGGAGGTATGAAATAAAAAGATCTGTGATTTTTCAAGATTGACCTCTATGACGGAGGCTTCAAAAAGGGAATATATAAGGGATTTGAGGGTGTAGGCTTCCTGGACCGAGGGGTAACCCATAATCATATTTTCGTCCAAAAATTATTGATGGGATGATGGCAGGAAGTTGTGGAGGGTTAAACCATGCGGGGCACCTGACTAGATGGAGATTTTGAGAAGGCGAAACAATCCTTCAACCATAATGATGAAGATGAAAGGAGAAAGAGGGTCCCCTTGTATGATTCCTCTTGAGGGGTTGAAGGTAGCAAAGGGAATACCATTAACTAATATGGAGAGAAAATGGGAGGTGATGAGACTCATGATCCAACGAACCGAGGTCTGGCTGAAGTCGAAGGCTCTGAGTACATTTTTTATGTAGTCCCAAATGAGTTTGTTAAAATCCTTGGAGAGGTCAATTTTGAGAAGCATTCCAAGTTTTTTGGATTTTTTGAGAGAGTGGATGACTTCATGGGTTAGGATGATGCCATCAAGAATTTTCCTGCCTTCCACATAACCTGGTTTCTCCGGGGAGATCATTATGGGGAGGAGCTACTTCAGCCTATTAGAAATAACTTTGGAGATAATTTTGTAAATGGCATTGCAGAAAGCTATGGGCCTGTAATCACTTGGGGAGGCTTCATTGTCTTCTTTTGGAACAAAAGTGATGAAGGTGGAATTTAGCATTAGAGGAAGCCAGTGAGTGGTGCGCGATTGCTCTACTACATCCTAGACTTGGTTTTGGATGGTGTCCTAGAACAAATGGAAGAATTTGGTGGTAAACCCATCAGGACCTGGAGCTTTCCTTGCTTTCAGCTAGAAGACTGCTTGTTTCACCTCAGCCAGGGTGGTAGATGTGAGTAGCAGACTGTTGTGATCATCCGTTATCAGCTTGGGAATGTGTTGGGTGATTTTCCCAATGGTCTCACACCTCTGATGATTTGGTTCTTGAAAAGTGTTCCTGAAGTGATTGCGCATCTCCTCAATAATGGCCTCTTGCGTTACCAACCACTCTCCACTTTGGTTTTTCAGAACAATGATTCTGTTATGCATCCTATTCTGAATGGTGGAGCGATGAAAGAATTTAGTGTTTTGTTCGCCCTATTTGAGCCAGTAGATTCTTTATTATTGTCTCCATAGGGTTTCTTCCTTGTTCCTTCTTTCCTCCATATGAGTAGTCAAGGTATTCTCCTAACTTTCTAACTCAGCTGAGAATCCTTCTTGGATAATAGTTTGTTGCAAATTCTTCATTTTGTCCTCTAGATATTTTTGTTCTGTGAAGATATTCCCAAAGGTTGATTTTTTCCAGATCTTCAGTTCTCCTTTGAACATTTTCAGTTTTTCCTGGAACTGGAGCATCTTAGTGCCTTGTGGGGGTACTATGGTGGTCCACCATTTTGAAACCATATCCTTGAACCCTGGGTGTTGTTGGGTGCTATTTTTGTACATTTTTCCTACACTTATCTTACTTATTTTGCCTCATAACCATAACCAATGGGAGTATGTCTACCCCTTTCTCCTACTTTTTTACCTTAACCTGTGTTTTCTCACCTTGCTTTCGTTACTTTGCCAATTTATCAATTATTATGATATATCATACCTTTTTATGACTAATTGATGGTGAATGTTTGGAGAAGATCGATGGCCTTTGTGTTTTCATTTTAGATGTCATTTATAGCACCAAAGGTTCCGAGCATGAAGTTCACAGGAGTAGTTAAGAGGGTGCTATTACAGCAAAGCAATGATGTTGTACATTGTTGTTACAGACCCGCCGACAAAATACTATTACACTTTCTTGTTACAGACTCATTGGTGAACTGTTGATACAATTGTACTCATGACTAATCTCATTAGCAATTGTTGTTGATCTGTCCTCTGGCCGTTACACTAGAGCTGTGATTCCATTACGGTAGCCGTAGAAGTTGTTTATCATTGTATTTTTGGGATAACAGCTGAAGGGCGATTTTGATTGTAATATTTTATTTTCTAGTTAGAACTTTATTAGAAAGTGGTTATAACTATATGTGTTCTATTTCCATCAACATGAGAATCGTAAGATTCTCATGACTGATCTATCGCTAAATTTTCTGATGTAACGACTATATAGTTCTCGTCCATAGAGGTCAAGAGGTTAGTAGAGAACAACGTTATTTTGGCTCTGTAATTGTGTTTAGATTACTACATATTACCCTATTATTGCTGTTACATGTGTTATTCTATTTAGTTTCCATTAAAAGTTATTTTTCTACCTGTGCCCTGCTAGGGAGGAAGGGCCATCCTCTTTAACAAGGATTGCAACGATTAAAGTAGTTGTGTGTGTGTGTAAGTGTATTTCACTTTATCTATCAATAGAGTGTCAGTGCTACTGTTTAGCTAAGAATATATCTACTTCAATTTCAATAGTTTATATGCTGTTACACATATGATACTAGAGACACCAACTGGGTACTTATTGTGTGGAGAGCTAGACAGATCAATTGAAGTGTGATTTCAATCTTGTAGATCCTTTTTATTTCTGCATGAGTGATTTATTTTTAGCATTTACTTCAGCAACGACTTATTTTATTTGGAATTTCTTCTGATTGTTGTATCAGCACAGACAGTACAATTGTTATTGGAATAAACAGATGTCCCTGGATTGATAATTAAATGTGTTATGTTCAGTAATTTAAAAACGATTTATATTGCCCAACATTTTGGCGTCGTTGCTGTAAATGGTAGTGACAATCCAATCAATCAGAGTTGTTTCTTAGAACTGCAATTTACGTGTGCTTTCATAGAGTGTCTCCAACGACACAATTACCGGGTAGTAAGACGAGAGGTAAGAACCTGCGTAGCACTCTAAAAAACTTGAGTGGACTGACCAATGTCTTGCTGGGACACTTAGGAGGTTGAATTTCTAAGAATTTTGTTTTTTCTTAGAGTGTCTCCAGTGACACAATTGACGGGAAGTAAGACAAAAGGTAAGAACCTACGCAGCAGTCTAACGAACTTGAGCGGGCTCACTAACATCTTGATGGGAAACTTAGGAGTTGAATTTTGGGTATTTTTTTTAAGGGTGCTTTCAACTATATAGTCATTGGGCGGTAAGACGAGAGGTAAGAACCTACGCATCACTCTAACAAACTTGGGCGGGCTCACTGCTATAGAAATTGAAGCACTTATAGGATGAATTGATACACATAGGGCCCATGTGACTTGGTAGGAAAACATCAACATCTACAAACACCCCCCCCCCCCCACTCTACTAAGTACAGGAAAGACGGGTCATAAGAAGGAAAATAAGAGTGAATATTTGGGAAGAAAGATATTCTTTGAAGATCTGATTTCAAGGGTAGAAAAGGAACAATCCAGGTCATACAGATACAATAGGAAGATAGGACCACATAAAGGAACTACCATATCAAGGCCTGGACCATCTATGTCTTCCGTGTCTAGACCTCACCATCCTTCAAACAACATATCCACTCCTGATATCAAAAATCCAGATTCAAAACAACAGTGGAAAATCATTGATCAGGATCTGAGAATTGAAAGACATGGAGAGACCAGTGGGGAGCATCAGGGACATGAGGAACAACATTCATTTTACCATCAGTTGGATGTTAGTAGCACTATTAAACATTTGGTCCTGGATCATTTGGATCCTTTTGTTTGTCAATATCCTGTACACTCTGAGAGAAGTTCATCTTATCAGGAAGAATCAGCCATGGGGGACAAGAATGTCAAGACAGATAGCTCCGTTACTTTTGAATTCCCAATAGTAGTAACATGGGATGAGGCTCCTATGAATAATATCCCTCTATCATCCTTACCATCCTTTTAGGGGATGGTTGTTGAAGATCTTGATACCTTTATGTTTGAATTCACTGTGCTGTGTAGAGGTTATGACTACACTTTAGATGCCCAAAAGCTAAAATTATTCCTTTCTAATCCGCAAGGAGAAGCATTAATATGGTTCATGAGATTTGGTGCTGGCACGATTCAAACCTGGAATGACATGAGAGAGGCCTTCCTCTTTAAGTATTAGGACTAATGCCGAGCCAAGGATTTGAAGGATGAGATTTTTAGAATTTCACAAAAGGAGGAGGAGAGCCTGGAAGACTATCTGGAGTGATTTCACTACAATTTATAAAGGTCTAAGTTCAGTAAATTAGACCCAGAAATTCTAAAGCCAATATTCTTAATAGTATTAACAGATGATTGTCTGGAGCATCTGAACATAATAACAAAAGGAGACATATTGCAAGAAACGTTTGATGAAATAAGGAAGCTTTTCCTGTGTAGCTCAAGAGGATCGATCAAGGAGAGAGTTTCAATTCGGGACCCTTCACTTCAGATATAGAGGTCCACAAGTGGAGGAGTAACCAGAGCATAGATCGGGAACTTATTTGAGGATTTTAAAATTGACCTTCTTAGCACTCTCTTTGCCTAGACCACTATGGTACAAGTCAAGAAAGCACAAGCAGAAGCTGAAGCAACTTCAACACTATTCTGTCCCCGATGGAAAAGGAAACATTTGGAAAGAGAATGTAGACTGAATAGTGTCAACCTGTGCAACATATGTGAGTTTGCACACTCTATGAATCAGTGTCCTAAGTTTCCCAGACTGGAGGCAGTAATTCAAGAATCAAGCGAGGATGTTCAATCTTCTTATTTCATCAAATCAAAGAGACCATGGCAGCCGCGACCTACAGGCAGTCCTTCAGATTTTTCTTCTCTATATCCTTGGAATAATGTTTATAATAGTCATCAATACCCATGGAAGTATCCTACTCCTTCCTCAACACAATTTCCTTCACCATGGAACTAGTGGCCATCTCCTCCACCAATGCAATATCCTCCATCACAACCCAATCCTTGGGGTCAGAACTAGACAAGAAATGGCCAAGATCCAGTACGCCCTCCAATATCGATGCAACAACAGTAGTTACAAATTCCTTCTATTTAAAATCCTACACCTTCTATCCAACCCCAATTACCTATGAAACCTAACCCCAATCCAAATAATAAGGCAGCCTAGAGCATGGATGCTTTGGTTACCCTCCAGAATTATCTTATTATTTCTATCAGACTTAGTCATGTTTGACTTCGATCAGGGAAAGTAATAAGATTTTAACATACCCCTATTATTACCGAAGAAAGTGAATCACCCAGAAAGGATATGGATGATTCTGAGGCAGCTATTATACATGTAACAATTGATACAACACCTGTTATTACATTTGTAACAGCCAACTCGGGAGGGTATGATGTTCTTACAGTAGACAATCCGAGTAATATTGGTACATCTGTGGTAGCTGACTCAGCTGCTAGCACTCAAAATCCCCCATACCCTCAATTATTAACTGAAACTGGGCTGGTTTCACAACCTGAATCCGAATTCCTCAAGGATCTGTAAAATTTATATGTGCAGATTCTACTGTTACAAGCTCTTAAAGAAGTGCCTATCTATGTTAAAACAGTGAGGGATCTATGCGTCAAAAGACCTGGGAGGAAACCTAAAGACCCTGCTACTATCCATGCCATGGGAAAATTGTCTGATCTTGTGATTGATCAACCTTTTTTGACTAAATATAATGACCCAGGGAGCCCTAGAGTGGCTATCCATATTGACAATCATCTCATAATAAATACTTTGATTGATCTAGGGGCAACTATTAATGTCATGACTAAAGACCTCTTCATCTCTCTAGGACTCATGGACTTAGACCTACACCCACAGTGCTTGAACTAGCAGATAGGTCTCGTGTCAAGCCCGAGGGAATGATTGAAGATGTGTTTATCATTGTGGCTTCCTGGAATTATCTGGCTGAATTTCTCATTTTACAAACCAAATCCATCCTGGGGTGTCATCCTTTGATCTTGGTAAGACCATGGCTAGCCACTACGTATGCATATATCAGATGTAGGTCTGGATCTATGGTAATCTCAGATGGAAAAGCCACTCAGAAACTGAACCTTTATCCCTGATCTAAACCTCATATGGATTCGATTAGTCCCTGGTGGGACAAATTTGCACCTGAATCTGATCTTTCCCTACCTCTTCTCACGCTTGGAAAAGCACAATACTTTAAGGATGAAACAGAGGACGATATCATTAATGGTTTTATTAGTAATTCATCCCCTATTGCCTCTATTAGAGGTTTGGGAGAAGAATATGAGGAAGATGATGTAATTTTTGAACATTTGAAAACAACTCCACTTACTATCAGCAGTCTTGCTGAAATCAAACCTAGAAAATGTTTAAACATCAATCCTAACATGATTGTTGAACAAAACGGATTGCTGATACAGCTGTTAGAGAAATACAAAAAGGAATTTGCATAGGACTATACCGATATGAAAGAAATCCATCCTACCCTATGCACTCACCACATTTACCTTAAACAAGATTGCAAACCAGTTAGACAACCTCAGCGTCGAATGAGCCCTACACTTAAGGAGATAGTGGAAGAGGAATTGTAAAAACTCCTTAATGCTAATTTCATGTACCCAATTTCCGACAGTGAGTGGGTGTCTCTGCTTGTCATAGTTCCAAATAATAATGGAAAATGGAGAGTGAGTGTTGAATATAGAGAACTTAACAAGGCCACTCAAAAATACCATTTTCCTTTACCATTCATTGATCAGGTCTTGGACACTCTTTCTGGAAAAAAAATTATTTTCATTTCTAGATGGCTTTAGTGGCTATAATCAAATACAGATTGCTCCAGAAGACCAAGACAAGACAACCTTTACTTGTCTGTGGGCTACTCTTGCATATAGAATCCTTCCCTTTGGTCTCTCCAATGCACAAGCAACCTCTCAAAGGGTAATATTAGGTATTTTTTCTGATCTTTTGAATGATTGACTTGAAATACTTATGGATGATTTTACATGCTACAGGGATGCCTTTGAGACAGCATTAGTTAACTTGGAAAAAGTGTTGGAACGTTATGAACAAACTAATCTTGCTCTGAGCACGGAAAAATGCCACATGATGATGACTGAGGGAATTGTGCTGGGCCATTTCATTTTAGCATATGGAATCAAGGTATATCCTAAAAAAATTGAAGTAATCTCGAAAATCCCGACCCCTAAGACTTCGAAAGAGGTACGTCGTTTTTTGGGACATGCAAGATACTACAAGAGGTTTATAGAAATTTTTTCAAAGATTGCATCTCCTCTATTTTCATTACTTATGAAAGATGCAAAATTTGTGTGGATGGTGAAGTGTGAGTAGGCCTTTTTAAAGTTGAATAAATGTGTAACATCACCACCTGTTTTACGAGGACCAAACTGGGAATTGCCATTTCATATTGCTACATGCGCATATAACATGGTTGTAGGTGTTGTTTTGGGGAAGTTGGAGGATAAGAAACATTATGCCCTTTATTACATCAGCAAAAACTTAACTCCATCAGAAATCAGCTACACTATTACTGAGAAGGAATTCCTAGCAGTAGTGCATGCTATTAACAAATTCTGGTACTACATCACAGGGTACCAAGTATTTGTATACACTGACCATGCTACAATTCAATTTTTAATGAAAAAGCCTATTACTAATGGTAGAGTTAAACGATGTTTATTGCTGTTACAATAATTTGATATTACTATTTTTGATAAACTTGGAAAAGATAATGTATTTGTTGATTTCCTTTCTAGATTAACTATAAGTAATGACTACACTACCATTGAGGATTCTTTTCCAGATGAGTATCTTTTTGCCATCTCTACTCACTCACCATGATATGAAAATATAGCCAATTACCTTGCCACAAGAAAATTCCCACACCAATCGTCTTCCAAGGAAAGAAGGAGGATTATATAACAGAGTGCCACCCACTCCTGGATAGAAGGCAATCTCTATCACACCGGGCCAAATTTTTAGATTAGGCGATGTGTTAGAGAATATGAGGTATTTGAGATCCCAAAGGCTTGTCATGAGGAACCTTGTGGAGGAATCTTCGCTGACGAGAGGATAGGACGTAAAATACTCTCAATAGGGTACTACTAGCCAACTATATTCCAAGATGCCAAGAAGTTTGTGAAAGGATGTGATAGTTGCCAAAGGATGGGCCAGCCTCTGAAATTAGAAGAGATGTTGTTACAACCTCATATAGTAATAGAACCATTTGCGAAATGGGCCCTAGGCTTTGTGGGGCCAATTAATCCTTCATCACAGAAAAAAACATACATATTGGTCTGCACCGATTATGTCACTAAATGGGTCGAAGCAAAGGCACTAACTAGAGCAATAGAGTAGGCTGTTTCAAACTTCCTGTTTCAAGATATTTTTGTTCGCTTTAGGATATCTAGAGATATAGTGACAGATGGGGGTCCTCAGTTCACATCTCATTTGATCAAGAATTTGGCTAAAAAGTATGGAATCCATCACAGAATCACCACACCATATCATCCAAAAGAAAATGGTCAAGTAGAAAGCACCAATAAATTCATTGAGGGAATCTTAACAAAGACAGTAGCCAGCCACCGAAGAAACTGGGACGAGAAACTTCCAGAGGTACTATGGGCTTAGACGACAACATGGAGGAATACTATGCTTTTTATAGCATCATTTCTCACCTTGACATGATTCATGATTGCTTTGATGGTTTTGGGCACCCATTCCTACAGACTTGGACAAATTCACTAAAAAACAGTGTAAAAATCCCCATACACGACTATGCCCGTACTTTTCCACGTGTATACGCGAGTCCAGCTAGACTTTTCCGCGTATGCCATTAAAATGATTAAAAAATATATAATTATTCCCTATTTTCAGGCTGGGTTGATGGTTACTCAGGTAGTTCAACCACCCCAACACGTGGCCAACTGTTTCCAACTGTTGGAACTACTTGGAGGGAGTATAAAAACCCCTCATGTGTATGGCCTAAGGGAGAGAGAGAATTATTGATATTATACTCTGTTGGTATTCCCTATCCAAGTCTGATTCCCCGTGCCTCCTGCACTTTCCCAGTTCATTACAGGAAACCCTTGTTTCCTTGAGATGTTCATCTCCCTATATGTCATCTCGTATGCACCAGTTTGGAAGGAGTCTTAGCGAGGCAAGGGCGGGACGGATCCGGACGACGGTCTGCTCAAAGATCGTGGAAGGATTCAGGTGATCTCTCCACTCGTTACTTTTGTACATGCTATTTATAATACAGAAGTACCATCTTGTTCCCGAAATATACATGTTAGTGTCTGCTTACATATATGAGAAAATTGTTATTTAAGCATTCATTATGGTTTATTTAATGTTTTATATGGATTTCACTAACATTTAGAGTAGATATATGCTGTACAACCAGTTCTTCGTGCTTGTTTCTTCTTGTCTTTCAGGTTAAGAAGGAAGGATGGTTGCTGGGGGTTTGGACCCCGCGGGATCTACTTCAACCGTAGGACCTACGGGTAACTTCCTCGATCTACTCTATTTAGTTTTTCATGAACATGTATGGTTGTGTGAGTCCTTCTTAAGTAGCATGCCCCTGCTCTGTGGAGGTTGTAACCCAATGAACCTCTAGGGTGATTTTCCCCGAAACAGAACTGGCGACTCCGCTGGGGATCACATTCTTGTGACTCCCCTGTTGGGTGGTTTCAGCTGTTTGATAGGTTGCCGACAGTTTTAACTTTCATTTGCAGTCCAGTTTACTTTTTCTCAGTCAGTCTGAAGTCCTGGTTTCTTATCCAGGCTTGTCCTTTTTGTTTTTTTCATTATTTACCTTTGTATACACGCTTTTTTCTGCACACAGTCACTTATACATGCGATTTTGTCTAAAGGGACCTGCGTATATGCGAGTTTCCTTTATCACAGTCGTGTATGCATGCTTGTTGCTAAACTGTGAAGTAGCGTATACCTAGGCAGATTTTGAATTTTTGGATTTCTTGACTTTTTGGTCCTTTCTGGCTGTGGAGACCTGTCCCTATAGTGTCTCTGCACTCTCTGGATTGTGAAGAAGGTGGTCTTTTGTCTTTTCTCTCTTTCGTTTGATTGAAAACTAGTCTTTTTGGCAAAGTGTTGTTTCTGGTGCTGGCACTTCTGGTTTGAGTACCAAGATAGCTTTCTGAGCATTCTTGGCTGTTCTTCTCTATCAGAACAGAGAGCTCCTACTCATTTACTCTTTCCTATCTTTGTGTTTTGCTTGGCACTACGATTTTTGCTCATTTCTTGATTGGTTTTCTTGAGTTCAGTAGGCTAGGTCTTGTTGCAACTTTTGAAGAGTTTTTCTTGCTTCTTCGAAGTTTTTTCTTGCGGCAAGTTTATACTATTATTCTAGGCTGAGTGGCTGAGTTTTCTTGTCTTCTTTTGCTCTTATTGATCTTGCTACTAGTTAGCTTTATAAGGTTTGGAGCATTTTTGAAGTTTGTGCTTGAAATTCAGTCTTGTTTGGTTTGGATTTTGATAGTTTTGCTTGGTCTTTTCGAGCTCTTTCTCTATAAAACTAAAAAGCTCAAAAAACATTTGTTTTGCTTTTTGTTTTTGCATTTCAAAGGCTCAAAAAACATTTTCTCTTGTTATTTGCTTTTGTTGTTGCATTTTCATTTTCGTTTTGCCATATCTTTTGAAGCTTTTGTGAGGTTTCTTGCTTTCAGTTTTTGGCTTGATAATTGGAAGGGAGTTGTTATTCATTTCTTCTTCTTGTTTTTAAGCATCTTTGGTGTCTTCATATTAAGAGTTCTTGTTTTCGAGAGCTAGCTTTCTGGACTACCAAGAAGAGTTAAAACTGAAGGACTTTTTGGGAAATGTCACTCTGCTTTAGGAGATTTGCATCTTAGGATTTGCATGCTTGTAGTGATTTGCATTAGGTGCATTTAAACATTTAGTCAATTTCTTAGTTTTTGTGAGTGTGAGTTTGCTATTTGAAAAGAAAAAATACAATTTTTAATCTCGTAGAACCCGTGTAGAGATTGCTTTTCATCGAAAGACAATAACTGCATCTGCATGTAGTTAAGTTTTTATTAATTTCTTTTTGCGTCAAAAACATCATAAGTTTCATCTCCATATCCTTGTGACTTAACATAACAGCCCATTAAAATAAGCGATTTAATTTAAAATCAACTAGCAATTTTTCTAAGTGTCATACACCAACTAGCTAGGTTGTAGGGCCTTGGATTAGGTGAGTGGAGAGTTAACTCTGCAAGGCCGCTCAAACAAAACATAGAAGTTGATTAATTGAGCGAAATCCAACTCCGTTAGGTGGACCGGGAAAGCTCTCCTCCAGAGAGTCAAGCGCGAGGGGAAGTGAAGGCTGAAAAGAGGGATACCCCCCCTCCGATTAGCTGAATCTAACCTCAAGACCGTTCCGCCCGGCTTATGATACGGATTGGTGCCCATAGTTGCCACTCCTAGGTTCCACACAGGTGACTGCGGGGGGGAATACCCGTGGTACCTGAGGCAGATGTCGCATCACTTTCTCAAAGAAGATTGGGTGCTCATAAGCTTGGGTGCTTGAGCCTAAGAAAAGGCTATCGTTAGGAGGTCGGCGTAACTATTTCTCGATACCTTCGGCTTGTTCTCGGGCCCTAATCATCCGCACTCGCTGGAGGTCCCGTAATTCGCTTTCTTGTATTTTGTGTCCTGGCCTCATCACCTGTGAGTGGAAATACTTGGAGGTCAGTTGTTTGATTGAATCTCAAGGATTTTTATTTTAGTGAGTGCTCTTCGCCTCCTATTCGCTAACTTTTCACTTTTTTGAGTCTAATATAAAATCTATAAAAAGTACCGATCAAGCGCCCGTCGATCGAGGAGAATCCGGGCTATCTCCCGAGAGTCCGTGCAGCCTTCTTCTTCGAGAAGGCGTAGGAGTGATTTAGCAGGTGGTTACCACCCTGTGGCATCTGACGCAGTGGAGAGAGATCCTCCACAAAGGTCTGAAGGTTTCATAGCTGATTCTGGTGTCGGTTCCAAGAGGAGCGTTCCGCTCACCTCACGAGTTTTATTTCCTCAGGAAGAATATTTTCAAATTGAAGACGTACCTGAGCCTCCTGCGACAGGTCCATCTCCTCTTCCTCCTAATTATCCGTTCGTTGTTCATTACATCGGACCTGAGTCTGAGAGACCGGAAGATTTTCCGTATCATTCATATCTTTCGATGGCCACGACTGGGAACGCGGCCTCTGCCGTGAGTGCTGCAGGCATTCAGACTCCTGCTTCTGTTGAAGGAGGGGGCACTATTGCTTTATCTTCGATTGCTTCTAGTGCTGCTGTGTTTGGCTCTGGTTTCACCCAAGCACATGCTTCTCATTCTGGTCCCTTCTGTTTAGGGATGCCCTCTAGTGGGAATCCCTCTTTTTCCTTTTTCGCTGCTGCAGCTGGATCTACACCCATGTCTTCTATGGCTAGTGGATCAGCTTCTTTTCAGGGTTTCCCCTTTGGAACTGGGCACATTCCTAGTTCCAATCCTTCTTTAGGGTCCTTTCCGTTTACGTCCCAGACCCAGAGTTTCAACCCTTGGTCTAGGGGGCAAAGTTCGACTACTTTTACAGGGTGGAATCCTGTGTTTACTACAGCGGGGGCAGGGAATCAGTTTTATGCAGGTCATCAAGGGAATGCTTCTTTCCCTTCGTCGAGTGCTTACCAGACCTTTTCTCCTCTTTCTAATGCCTGGAACCCCTATCAGGGGCTCTCCTCTTCATTCAATACTTCAGCGGGGGGAACTGGTCTGGGCTTTGGTAACTTTGCGTTGGGAGGAGGTTCTTCTCCTTTTTCTACGAGTCCTTTCTGGCAACCTGGTGCCTTATCAAATCCAGGCTATTCTTTTCAGAATGTTGGGAATCCATCCCATCAAGGATGGAATCCTCAAGCTCCGCCTCGCTTACCTTTTCTGGCAACGTTGAACTTGCCAGATTTGTCGAAGTTGACTAATGATCTGATTCATTATAGTCCGGGGTGGCCTCCGGTCCCGACCAAACTTCCTTCAGATATTCCAAAATTTGAAGGTAAGAATGGGGAGGATCCGGCTGACCACATCACCACTTTCCACTTATGGTGTTCTTCGAACTCCCTGATCGATGATTCGATTAGGTTGAGATTATTTCAACACACCCTAACTAGAAACGCTGCCAAATGGTATATCGAGTTAACTGGGGGCAGTTTTGCTACATTTGGAGAACTGGCTGTCACATTTCTAAACCATTTTCAGTTTCCTGTCCGATATGAGGCTGGGACGGAACTCCTGGCTAATTTTAAGCAGGACGAAGCAACTCACATTTCTGATCACATTCAGGAATGGAGGAGAAGGAAGAGGCTTATTAAAGCTCATATTCCAGGAGAATTCCTTCTCGAATGGTTTCTCAAATCCCTGCAGTCAGATATTTCGAAAGATGTATCCCTATCTGGGGTATTTTCTGAGGAGCAGGCCATTTTTAGGGCCCAGCAGCTGGAACTGATCTATTCTCAGTCTGGGGTCCTTTATAAATATTTGCCCAATGCTCCTCGCTCCAAATTAGATTTGTCGAAAACTAAACCTGGTCCGCATGGTGATGGGCTTGTCGGATCGGTCAATAGTGGTGCAGCCAGCCTGCTTTCTCAACTGCAGCAGTTGTCTTTACAATCTGCTCCTTCTGGTCAGGCTGTGCCTGCTGATTCATCACCTTCCCAGTCTTTGTCCATAAATGTTGTCCAAACTTCCGATCCCAAAGGAAATCAACAATCCGATGGGAAGAAGAAGGGACGTAATAACAAGAAGAAGGGCAAGAACGGGAAGGGAAATGCAAATAAAACCAACGAGCGTGTTGGTGAGGGTCAAAAGGAGAAAAATAAAGTGAAGTTTCCATGCAAGTCAGGCCGAGACCATCTCACACACTCTGCCTAAAATCTCAGGATGCTCAAGACTTGTTAGCTCAAAGAGGTTCTTTCTAGTTCCAAGGCCGTGGTTAACAACCCTTTTCCCCAAGGGCAAGAATTAGTTGCCGGCGCTGAATCGTAATCCCGGGCTTTTGGGGGCACCTGTAGAAGGGGAAATTCCATCGAACATTTTTATGATGAGTGCTCACGCTGGATATCGTTACGAGATCCCGTGATCATAGGTATTTGGCGGGCGGTTAGTCCCTCCAAATTCTCTCGCACCGCCCTCAGAGTCCTATTCGAATCCACAAGATCTCTTTGCCTCGCTGCACAGAACGCCGAGACCCTCAGGTCGAACTGGTCCAACATCTGAATCATGATCATTTTAAATTGTCAGTCATTATGAATCCAATCAAAAACATGTTTGTTTTTCATTTCTTCATACATATTTGAAAAAATCCAAAAAAAAATTATATAAGTAAAAATTTTTTGCAAAACTTACCGACTGTGCCCCATGCTGTGCCTGGTGGAAGAACTAGATCTGGATCTCCACGGAAGTCCATCCCGGCATAGGGATAGTCGTCCACTGCGATGATTTGTTCTCCCCACCAACGGAAGAACTCATCATCCCATGTGGTCCGGGGTACCTCACTACCCCCCAATCTCTTCATCATGTCCGCCCAACGGGCAATTCTTGGGTCCCGCGGGCTACTGATGGTAGAGATAACTCTGGGTCTCAATGCTGGTATCTTCTCAAAGAAGAATGTTGTCAAAATTGTACCGTAGCCAAAATGTTTGGTCTTTGCTTGGCGGATTGAGGTCAACTATTGTTTCATGTTCAGTAAAAGGGTTGTGCACCAATCATACACATGAGTCAAACATTCTACTGCTATGCTCATTTGCGTCCTGGACGCCTGATGTAGGGAGGCAGATCCTGCCACTCTACCGATGGTGAAAAGGAGGATTTTCATGTGCAAATCCCGTAAATCTTTAATTGCAATCTGAGTTCCAACCTTTTTGGAACCCTCTACGCAATACACGTGGACATAGTCTTCCACGGTTAACCCTCCCAGGGGCTTCCCGTGCAAGTCTACTGGTTCTCCTCTCCGGGAGAGTCCAGTAATAAAGTATATGTCTTCCACTTCAATGCATATTGGCATCTTATCTATCATGAAACAGTCTTGGTCTAGTTCCCAGTAATTGACGAGCATTTCTAGCAACCGAGGATTGCTTTTCATATTTGGCATTTTAAAGAATTTGAACAATCCGCAATTCCGAAGGATATTTTGCGCTGCTCGATCTTGCATGACCTCTTGGTCAATTGCGCTATGCTCACGTTCTCTCCATGAGATTGTCATCCTGTCAAATTTCATCAAATCATGCATTAGCCACGCTTTTTAAGTTTCGGACCTGCGCATACGCGACTTTTTCTTTGCACAGTCGCGTGTATACGCGAGTTTCCTTTAATGAACCCGCGTATGCGCAAGTCCGCATTTTTTAGCAAGGGTTTTCAAGCTAAAATTCACTTAATTTTAAATTCCAAATGGACAAAATGATTTGTAAGGATGATTTAGGAGCCTACCTGAAATTTCGGCGCGATTCGACGGTCGGTTGTTCCTGATTTGATGAAAGAAGTTTTTTGCTCCAGAGCACTTTTTTCCAAATCAGCAATGCAATAATGAACCAAATATGAGGTAATTTGTCTATTTATGCCTAAAAAGTTGAAAATTTTCGCAAAAATTCATTATGCTCATTTTTTCGATCTATCTTAAGCTGCATAACTCGAATGCTTGGAAGTGCCCAGTTTGGTATGTTTTCAGGTACATTTTGACGATTTTGAGATTTTTCCCGGTTTTTGATCCATGATTTCCGACTCTTCATGACAGGTATATGATCTTCACCGGCATATAGGTTAGGGAAATCACTCTCCGTTGCATCTTGCATACTAGCCTCCATACTGATCACTTGCGTTAGGGTCGATCCCAACAGGTCATGAGTATTACACCTATTTCACTCGCCAATTATTTAATCATGACTTGATGGTAGAGCCTTCCTTTACATGGGCTTCCTAGTTAGTTCCTCGCTATCACTTGTTGCCCATGCTGCGTTTTATGTAGGCTCGGGAGTCCTCTTTAGTCCCGCCATGTCTTATGTGTTGAAGCTTCATTCTTCTTCTTCATCACTATCATTTTTCTGGCTTTTACCCTAGAGGCTCCCTGGTGTCGTTAAGTTGTATTACTGCATTGCATATTGGCTACTTGTTTATCTTGGCCTTTAGCCGGCTTCATTTGGACTCGATGTTTAAGCCAACTTTTGACCTTGACTTTCTGTACAAGTTAACCATTGCATGCACTTGGCTATCACGACTTGACACCTTTTTACCCATGGATGGAACGTTCCTCTGAGTATCGCTTACCAGTTTTCGCCACCTTGCATTGAGCATAGGATTGTTCCAATCCCAGGAACTAGTGCATCTGATTTTTTGATACTCGTTCTATCCATTGTACCATAGCATTCTTTTATTCTTTTTCAAGCTTATTATATGAAAAAGACAAAAAAATCAAATATAACAAAAAGAGCGGGAACGGGATGTATCTTCGTTATTTTGATGGCAGTACAGAGTCAGTTTTGTCGCCCTTGAACAAAGCACATTTACTTATATATATCTCCTTCATTTGGGATGGTTTTAGTTTTGACCTAGGTTCAGCCTTTACCATGTTTCACTTGTCAGTTCTAACCCGGTTGGTTATCTATTCCAATCATATGGAGAGTTTGTTTTGCCTCCTGCATAACAGACTTATACAGTGTCACTTTTTACTGCCATGGTCATCATGAGTCGTGCTTTTTTTCAAGGGAAGTCTAACCTGAGTCGGCCATTCTGCGGTGTCTCTTGACTCATTATTCAGTCGGCCTTCCCGGTCTTGTCAGTATCATGTTCTATCACATCAGATGTTTTGGTCTTCTGCTCGTGCTGGTTTGAGAAGGTCCCCATTGACTTCTTGCCGGCGGGTTTGTCTCTTATCGATTACGACACATTGCTCTGAGAGAAAACCTAGAGCCACACCTTGGGCCTATTTTCATCATTGATAGGTGACCTCGTGCTCAGCATTTGATCATCATCATGGGTCTTTGACTGAGTGGTTTCCCCTGTGTTCGACGTCAGCACACATTATCACACTTGGGATTCGTGCAGTACCTTGATTTCCATTTGACTCTATCGGTGGATTTCTCGCCTCTGTGTCAGCTTTCATTATTGGTTGGTTCAGAGGGTTTCTTCCGTGCGCTAGCTTCATCTTGTGCACGTCGGAAACGTACTTCGGTTTTGGTTCCATCACTCTCCTTTGTCCGATTCCTTCCAAATCTTGGCCTGCGGGTTACACTCGCGCTGGACTGATGTGGGATGCCTTAATGCCTTCCTTCCAGCAGATCTTTTCCCATCGACTCCGACTCATTGCTCGGGGAACAAGGTCTAGAGTCTTTTTGTCAGTACCTTAGGGTTTGCAGTCATCAGTGGCAGACTCTTCGCTATCGACAGTGGGGATTCATTATTGCCTCCTGATTTGTAGATTCTTTCAAGTGTTCGACTTCAACTCATTCATTCGCACTTGTTATATTGTACTGGGGCACCTTGGCACTCATTTTCATTATCGGTGGGTTGTCTCGCGTTGGTTAACGATATACATCATTGACCGGTAATCCAACGATTTCTCACATGGTCGACTTCAGCTCATTTATTCCCATTGTGTAGAATTGTGCCATAGTGATCGGTGAAGACCTCGGGTTGCATTAGCATTTCTCGGTTCACTTTTGACAGTCCATTTAGTTTCTGCCAGTGATGTTGTCCACCCTTATATGTTGCAGTTCAGTTCAGCAGCATCCTATATGTTGGCTCCTGAGTTGCGTGATTGTACCGTTTGTTCCACCTCTTATGATTCGGTACTTGGAGATTCAGTTACTTATATGATCAGACATCCAGTTGCACCATCCTTGATCAGCTTTCTATATGTGATACTTGGACATTGATTCAGACTTGTATTTCCGGGCCATGCTCAGATGATTCATTGTGTACTTTCAGTTCAGCTATACTTGTATACATGTTGGATCTATTCATTACTTTCTATATGATGTATTTTTGACTGAGCATGGGTATGCCCACCTCAGCATGAGTTGACTCTCTGGTTTCTTTCATTGGTTTTTGGCAGGCTGAAATCTAGTGAAGTCCTCTCTTGTCCTTGCGAAGTTCTTTCTATGTGCATAATACATTTCGGCCATCATGTACCCCTTCTGACCTCATATATTAGGGGGCATCTGTTATAGCATCATTTCTCACCTTCATATGATTTATGATTGCTTTTATGGCTTTGGGCACCCATTCCTACAGACTTGGACAAATTCACTTAAAAACAGTGTAAAAATCCCCATACGCGACTATGCCCGTACTTTTCCGCGTGTATACGCGAGTCCAGCTGCACTTTTCCGCGTATTCCATTAAAATTATGAAAAAATATATAATTATTCCCTATTTTCGGGCTGGGTTGATGGTTACTCAAGTAGTTCAACCACCCCAGCACGTGGCCAACTGTTTCCAACTGTTGAAACTACTTGGAGGGAGTATAAAAACCCCTCATGTGTATGGCCTAAGGGAGAGAGAGAGAATTATTGATATTATACTCTGTTGGTATTCCCTATCCAAGTTTGATTCCCTGTGCCTCCTGCACTTTCCCAGTTCATTACAGGAAACCCTTGTTTCCTTGAGATGTTCATCTCCCTATATGTCATCTCGTATGCACCAGTTTGGAAGGAGTCTTAGCGAGGCAAGGGCGGGACAAATCCGGACGACGGTCTGCTCGAAGATCGTGGAAGGATTCAGGTGATCTCTCCACTCGTTACTTTTGTACATGCTATTTATAATACAGAAGTACCATCTTGTTCCCAAAATATACGTGTTAGTGTCTGCTTACATATATGAGAAAATTGTTATTTAAGCATTCATTATGGTTTATCTGATGTTTTATATGGATTTCACTAACATTTAGAGTAGATATATGTTGTACAACTAGTTCTTCGTGCTTGTTTCTTCTTGTCTTTCAGGTTAAGAAGGAAGAAGGGTTGCTGGGGGTTTGGACCCCGCGGGATCTGCTTCAACCGTAGGACCTACGGGTAACTTCCTCGATCTACTCTATTTAGTTTTTCATGAACATGTATGGTTGTGTGAGTCTTTCTTAAGTAGCATGCCCTCGTCTGGAGGTTGTAACCTAACGAACCTCTAGGGTGATTTTCCCTAACCAGGATTATCACAATATGAATTGGTATATGGTAAGAATCCCTTATTCCCTATATAATTTGAAATAAAGACATTAATAATAGCATTGTAGGTCAATCAGGATTTGAGTACAGCATAGACACAAAGACTGAACCAGCTCAATGAGTTGTAAGAGAAATAACTGCCTGCCATTTAATAGAAAGAGATAATTCAGCATCAAAGAGCCAGATGTCATGATGGGTTTATTAAGAAGAAAAGTTTCTAGAAAGGAGATTGGGATCTTTTGTACATTTCAAGGTTTGAAGATTTCAAAGGAAAGTTCTGCACCATATGGCTAGGTCCTTACGAAATGGATACGGTCTTTGACAATGGGGCTATAAAATTGGTCACCATTGACAGTACTAAGACACTGTTACTAGTTAATGGGCACCATCTAAGGTTATATCATCAACCCACTTCAAAGGAATCGTTTGTCAACATTGTCGCGGACTCTGATCTTCATGTTATGATAGCAAGGGAACATTCTCTTGTGCAGCCTTAAAAACTGAAATTCTAATAAGTATAGTAGTTGAAAACCACCTTTGTGGCAACTGTTACACATGTTTAAAAAAAAAAAATTTAAATAAATAAATAAATAAAAGGAAAAAAAAAATCTAACTATGAAAACCCCTTTCCAGGGCACATTCAGGCAACCAGTAACAGCTGAAAACCACTCTTGTGGCAATTGTTACACCCATGTTTTTCTTCCTGAAACATTATCTTCCCTTTCCAATCTATTTCATAGGATGATGGTATTCATGTAATTTCATTTTCTGTACCAATTTCTTTTGATTATTATGTTTGTTTGAGAATAATTTAAGGGATGTCTTGGCTGTTACACATGTAATAATTGACAACCACGAATACTGTTCTTTATGATTCATTCCATAAATAGCAATAACTATGGTGGAAAAACACAACAACATGAGCACTGCAAGAAGGACGCTTCCAGTTCAAAGTCTTCTTCCACATCACCTCAGGTATGTCATTAAAAAGGTAAATGTTGTCATTAATGATTTGATGATTAATTAGCAAAGTAATGATACTCCTGTGACGGCCATGGGCGGCCGTCACCATTAAGGTGGGGGGAATATTACTTGGAATCATTGAAAAGAGATCGTAATAATAAATATATATTAAATACGCATGCTCCTAATCAATAACATAATTGCTAATGATGACCAATTCTGGTTGGAAAAGAGCGTCTGTACGAAATCCCATTAATTTTCATAATGAGCCATTTATGAATATTAGTGTAAGGTATGATTTGGTAAATTCGTGAAAGTTGTCACCTCCCATCAACCTCCTCAACTGAAACCTTGCATTCTCATTGTAAAATCGTCGATTGGGATAAGTAGAGATGCTGAGAAGATGCTAATTCAGAGACACAGTGATGTTACAGCAAGGCTGAACAGAAAAGAAGCGAATTCAAAGACTCAGTGATATTACAGTGTGGCTGAACAAGAAGAGGAAAATTTAGAAACAAACAACAGAGATGGGCAGAGCAGTGGTGAGGCATGGGCCAGATTCCATGGATGCCCTGGAAAATTTTCCAGAAGCTTACCATATATTATGAGATGCTGGATGGGTTGAGTTTTTCCAGAAGCTTGAAGGCTCAGACGAGGCAGTGGCAATTGAATTTTCTCAAAACTTGAACAATAATCAAGCCCAATTAAGGAGCATGCAAGTGGATGTGACTGAAGAGGTAATTGCGTGGGTAAATTTATTACCAATATAGGGGTGAAGGTGGTTTAACAGAAAAATCAATGACCCCTCCTTTAAAGGAGACTTCCCACTAGGGGAAGAAAAACTAGAGAAGAAAGGAAGAGCAATTGACATATTTTCACTTCATCATCCTTGGGAAGACATTGCCTTGGGCTTCATCAAATATATTGTGAGGGAAGATCCACGATAGTGTTCAAATATCACTTTCGTCTGCTTAATCACCTTCAACACCAGCAAAGAATCAATCTTCCATTCTATTTGATATGGAAAATCAAGCATATGGTGACAGTAGTGAAAATAGCAGCACACTTGGAGGCATGCGTGACTAATCACAGACTCATTAAGATAATTGTGTTGGATTCCCTAGGTCGACAAGGAAAAACTTGGGAAGAATTAAAGAGAAAAATGCCAAGGACAAGTCGGGGGAAATAGACCATGACGTTAGGAGGAATTTAGGCAGAGGTGGAGACCTAGATTCGGCCAGCTAGATTTAGGATTGGGAAGAAGCCTATTGATGAACCAATTGGGGATGGAAGACCGAAACAAAGATTAAAGGTCAGCATACCTGCAGAACCTTTGCCTACGGCCGAGAAGCAGACGAAAGAAGAAGTTTTGGAAGAAGAAAGCCAACCCTCCTCATCAGGTAAGGACCAAACCAATGACTTGGTTTTAGAAATTGAAAATATAAGAAAGGAAAACAAGGAATTGAAGAGGAAATTATTTGAGGGGAAGGAAATCCCAATGTATGTATGCATGAAATGTTTTCAAGACTTAACAACAGCGGGATATAAGGCCCATAGAGAAAATATTAGCCCAATCAAAACATAAACAGAACAGTAGGAGGCTGTTACACAAGAACCTGTGGATGATATTGTTGTTACACAAGAACCAACAGTTAAAGAAAAGCCTCCTATAATAATTGACCTACGAGCCAACCCACAAGAACCTGTGGAGGCCACTCTTATTGTAGAAGAAACAAAAATGGACACAGAGGCTACTCTAGGTAAAAACAAAGGGGTTGACACATAAGAACCCACCGAAGAGGCTGTTGTTACACAAGAACCAGTAGTAGAGGAGCAGTATATGTGGAACTACCCCATGTAGCAGAGGCTGGTACACCAATTATTGATGAAGATACTGAATGCAGGAGAACACCGAGTCCCATCTCAAGATGGATTTTTGAGAAACTCCTGTAATTTTTGAATTACAAAAGTGGAAACAGGAAGCAATCTCCCTTCACGATGGGACGATTTCGCTAAAGAAGAGTAGAGAGAAATATGTACTTTACATGAAATATGGATGAAACTAGAGTTAAATAAAGGGTGGGAGAATTACAAGAAGAAGGAAGCTGTGAAGAAACATGAAGAACAACTACTGTTGTTACAGCAGTAGGTTCAAGACCTCACCATAGAAAAGTAGAAAATTCATGACCTCGCTCTTAACTTGCTGGGTTGTAGGTGGCCTTCTCCATCCTATCCTATTTTTCTATGGGAACTTTACTTCTTATTTGAATCAAAATCCATTATGCAGGACAGACCTTATTTATGTTCTTCCACTCATACATTTCTAGATGCTTCCCGTTCCTTCGACTTTGATGAGCAATGCTTGTTGTGTGAGTTATTCTTACACAATATTATTTGTGAGCATGTGAGTATACAGATGGTTGTGACAATATTATCCTATATGGGAGATCTTCAATTGAGGGCTTTTGTGTCCTTCATGAAGAATCATATTGAATGGAATTTGTCCATTAAATATATGGGGACTTATGAGGAGAAGATAGCATTATGGGTTTGGGCAGAACCAGGATGAGCTGCCGAGTTGAGACGAGAATTCAAGAGAATGTTGGGTACCCCTGGGATTAAAGAACCCGTTGCCACTTATAGAAGAATAATTGTGAACTTCTACCTCAATCAGTTTTCAATGATGAAGATCTGAGCTTTGACAGAGTGCTTGAAACACATGGAAGCCAGCAGTGCTGAGCTATTGAAGGGGGATCAATTTTCATTCCATAGTTTCATGGTGGTTGTTACACATGTACCAGCCTATGCACAGATTGTGCAATCCCTTGGTGCTTTGTGGCTGGGATTGAGGTTCAAGTTTCCTTTCATCTGGTTGCCCATTGAGGATTACCAGATCAATTATGAATTAAGCAAGCATGAGTCAGAATCATGGGTACGACAATTGATGGCCAATCAGGGATACAGGTCTGCATACAAAGACATGACTAATGCTTATGATCTCACCGACCTGCACCGAAGATATTCCCATGAGAGATGAGTTTGCATGAGGACATTTAAGTATTTCATATGGGGGGGAATGTTGGGTGCTAGTTTTGTACATTTTTCCTAGACTTATATTCCTTATTTTGCCTCATAACCATAACCAATGGGAGTATCTTTACCCCTTTTTCCTACTTTTTTACCTTAACTTGTGTTGTTTCACCTTGATTTCGTTACTTTTCCAATTCACCAATTATTATGATATATAATAAATTTTTATGAATAATTGATAGTGAATTTTTGGAGAATATCAATTGTCTTTGTGTTGTCTTTTCATATGTCATTTATAGCACCAAAGGTCCCGAGCACAAAGTTCACAGGAGCAGTTAAGAGGTTGTTGTTACAACAAAGAGATGTTGTTACACATTGTTGTTACAAAACCACTGGCAAACTACTGTTACACTTTGTTGTTACAGACTCGTTGGAAAACTTCTGGTACATTTGTACCATTGAATTTTCTCGCCAACAATTTTTTTCAATTTGTCCTCTGGTCGTTACATTATAGCCGTGATTCCATTATGATAGTTGTAGAAGTTGTTTAGCATTGTATTTTTGGGATAACAACCTAAGGGCGGTTTTTATTGTAATCTTTTATTTTCTAGTTAGAGCTTTATTAGGAAGTGGTTATAACTATATGTGTTCTATTTCGATCAGCATGAGAATCATAAGATTCTCATGATTGATATATCCCTGGATTTTCTAATGTAACCACTATATAGTTCTCGCCCCTATAGGTTGAGAGGTTAGCGGAGGACAACATTATTTTGGCTCTATAATTGTGTTTAGATTAATACAGATTATGTTGTTATTGTTGTTACATGTGTTATTCTATTTAGTTTCCATTAAAAGTTATTTCTCTACCTACACCATGCTAGGGAGGAAGGGACCTCCTCTTTAGTAGGGATTGCAGCGATTAAACTAGTTTTGTGTGTGTGTGTAACTGTATTTCAGTTTATGTATCAATAGAGTGTTATTGCTATTGTTCAGCTGATAATATATCTGCTTCGATTTCAATACTTTATATGTTGTTACACATATGATACTAGAGACACCAACTGGGTAATTTTTATGTGGAAAACTTGAAAGATCAATTGAAGTGTGATTTCAATCTTGTAGATCCTTTTTATTTTTGCATGAGTGATTTATTTTTAGCATCTACTGTAGCAGCAATTTCTTTTCTTTGGAATTTCTTCTGGTTGGTGTATCAGAACAGATAGTGCAACTTCCATTGGAATAAATAGATGTCCCTGGATTGACGATTAAATGTATTTTGTTCAGTCATTTAATAGTGATTTATATAGCCCAACATGAGCCGGAGCCAGTAGCAAAAAGGTTTGGGAGCATGCTTACCTAGTCGTAACCATTGAAGTTTTATTAGCCAGTGGTAAGAGCCTACCGCAGGGATGATAGTAGCAACTATGTCTCCCCCCAGCCCGATGAAATCTTCTATGATTTGAAATCTATTCAGTCATGAGGCTATCTATTGGGTGCCTCCTATTTTATTATTCAATGTGAAGATTCCATTGGAGGTTTGAAGATCAATGAGGTGGTTTCCATGAATGAAGATCTTGAACCCATTACTGTCCAAATCTAGATGCATCATTCCTCCTTTATTTTCCTGAAGATTGGTTATCATATTGAAGTCTCCTTCCAGGAGCGAGAGTAGAAAGGCTCTCTGTTTATTGAGTTCTTATAGGTTGTCCAAAAGCTCCTTTTTTTATCGATGTTTTGGGAAAAGTAGATATTTGTGAGCAGACCATGGATATCTGTGCCAATCAGGTGAAAGTTGGCCTGGATGAAGTATTTGTTTGCATGAAATTTCTCTAAGGAGATGATTTGGGGGTTCCATATGATTGTCTGGCCTATAGGCGCTCCATTGGCATCAAATGCTATTGTATTTCTACCTTTCCATATTTTTTTGAAGATTGTATCCAGAGTGGAGATGGAACATTTGGTTTCTTGCATGTAGAATATTGAAGGGTGTTCCTCAGTAATCCTTTATATCATATTCTTAGTGTGGCTATTGAGAACGCTTATATTCCAAGAGGTGATCTTCATGGGATGGGATTGTTGGTGTAGGCGAAGAATCTTGTCAACTTGGGGAATCGCCCGGAATCCACCATTTCTTTTCCTATTTCTATAGTTCTTTGCAGAGTTTTTTTCCTGCCCCTTTTGCGAGACTCTTTCGTGAAGTATCTGGTGTTTATGGGAAAGCCCCCCTCAATACCCAGAGAGGGGAGCTGCTACGCTCTGGCTTGGATTTCTTCCATATTTTGGACCTGTTGCTCTGGAATAGATTTGATGTATTTCCTATTGCATGCATCATCTAACCCTATGAGATCTAGGCCCTCAAGATCAATGCTTTCTGGTTCTTCCTCCATGGCTTCTGGGATTGTCTTCGTGATCTATTCTTTTCCTTTTGACACATTGTTTTCCCCTGCGTAGCTTGCGGTTAGAGGTTTCAGGAAGGTCTCAAGGGGGACCTTTTCCTGTTGATATTTTGAGGACTGGGCCTACTCTATGGAGGTGTGCCCGACTTTGTTGACTGGTTCTTTTTCATTTTCATTTAGATGATTTAAAGCTGCTAAGCTGTTGCTAGTCACATGTCCTTTTTTATTCTGCTAAGGGGTAGCTCTCTTTTTGTGCCTTTTCTTTCTTGCTACCTTTGTGAATCCTCCTGCTTCCTGATTGTTGGATTCCCTTTCAACCATAGATTTCTTGTGTAGGGGACAATCTCTGAAGAGATGCCTGTGATGGTGACACTTCTTGCATCTAAAAGGAATATTCTCATAATATGTAGTTCGTGTCCATTCAAAATATTCATGAAATAAACTTACCTCGCTTGGTAGAGGTTTCGACAAGTTCATGTAGACACATATGTGGGCATCTGCTGTGTAGTGGTTAATCTCGGTCTCCTCTGCGATCTTGACGAATTCCCCTAGGGCATTTCCAATGTCTCTAATGGTAAGCTCATCCCAGTAATCCTGGGGGAGGGAGTAGAGCCGAATCGAGGCAGAAGCCCAAGTAAGATCCTACTTTTCAGGGTTGAATCACTCCATCCAGGGTTAGAGTTATAGACCTAAAGTGTTGAAGAAATAGGGGCCTCTGTCCATTATTTTTTATTTTCCTTAAGTGCATGTGAAGAGCTCATTACAGAAGATTTAAGCATACAGTTGTAGGTCTATGTGGCCTTTGGGTTTCCACTTAGAATCTATTCATCGTCTCAACGCTTTTTTAGTAGGCCAGAAGCCCATGAAATTTCCTATCAGTGCATGATTTTTCATGAACTAGATTATGCCATTGATAAGATGTGCTGGGAGCTCGATAAATGTTGTTTTGGGGTTCTTTGGTATGCATGTTGCTAACTTAGTATTCACTTCTTCTGTTGTGGGTGAGTTTGTTTGCTGCGTAGTGGGAGTCGCCCATGTGGTTTCATGTGAGGGGCCATGTTATGCTGATTGATGGTATCAGCCCTTGCCATCGTCCCTGTGGGAGGTTGGCCTGCAATGGGGGGAGCAGGTCCCTCCACTAAAGTGGGTCATCCGTGAGCCTCAAGTTGGCCAGGAGAAGGAAAATGACGTAACAGTCTGTAGATGAAGGTCTGCGTGGGGCAACCAATGTGGAATCCTGCAAACCCTAGGTCATGGCTGTCAACCTGGTGTAGAGCTCCGCTATAGTTTTGTTACTTTTGAATATTCGATAATATCAACTAATACTCATGAAGGATTTAATATCTAGCACATCCTTAGGTATTGGCCAATTTAAAATGGCCTTCACCTTTTTAGGATAAACAAATAGGCCTTCCTTAGAAATCACATGTCCCAACTACTGAAATTTATCTTTACCACATAAGTTTCCTGCATTAACACACAACCTAACCCCTCAAGGCATGCATTTGGACAAACAATAAAATATTTTTTCTAGATCAACAATATTCAAGATTCAGGTTATTGTTAATAAGTATTTTAATCTATCGAAACTCTCTGGACCATTTTGTTTCCAAATAAAATTCACTCCTTTTTTCCACAAAAAGGTGATGGTATAGGCTAGTTTACAAAATCTTTATATGAATATTTGATAATATCAAGTAATACCATGAAGGATTTAATATCTGGCACATGCTTAGGTATTGGCCAATTTAAAATGGCCTTCACCCTTTTAGGATCAACAAATACGCATTCCTTAGAAATTACATGTCCCAAGTACTGAACTTTATCTTTATAAAAATCACTTTTCCTAAAATTGACATACAACTGATGTTCCCTTAATGTTAGTAACATTATCCTTAAGTGCTCTTCATTCTTTGTTTTTGAATATATCAGAACATCATCAATGAAAGCCAATACAAAATTATCTAGATATTTATTGAACACAATATTCATTAGACATGTAAAGATATACGATGCCTTGCTAAGACCAAATGGAAGTACTACAAATTCGTATTTTCCATTCCATGTTATAAGTGAATTTTTATGTATGTCCTCATCTTTGATTCTTAACTCACGGTAACCTGATATAAGATCTACACTTGAGAACAATTATGTCCCTCTAACTTGATTGAGCTTGTCATTTTGCCAAGGTAAAATATATTTATTTTTAATTGTCATCTTGTTTAGATGTTGGTAATATATGCACATCCTCAAAGTCCCATCTCTTTTCCTTGAAAAAAATACAGGGGCTTCTGAAGGGGAAAAACATGGTCATATGTAGCCTTTATTGGAAAACTCTTGAAACTGCATATTCAACTTCATAAGTTCAAGCACACTCATTTTATAATTTTCTTCAGATATAAGTGTGGCTCCTAGTACTAACTCAATTGAAAAAATATATGTCTCTCCTTAGGAGTTATCCTATAATATCTTCCAGAAATTAATCCTTAATAACTTCAATTACTTATAGATTGTCTATAGTATCATTTTGTGTTTTCTTTGTAATTCGTTCTATCTAGAAAATAAACGATTCATAATTTTTGTGTACACACCTTTTTAGTTGTAATGCTAAATTTTGTAGGGTGGAGATAGGCCCCAGTTTGCTTTTTAATGCTTAAAAAATTCCTTCTTCATTAGCATATGAAATATTTTTCTCTAAACAATTAATCATACATTCTATTTTATCCAACCCACTCATTCATATCAAAAAAATTGTTATATATCCATTTAAATTTAAAGGACACTATTTAACCCAGTTTGTCACTTTTATTTTAGTGTCTGTAGTTAACTAAACCAGCTAGAACTTTTAAAAACTTATATTCTTAACTTGAACCTTTCTAAAACTCACTGATTGGCATAACTAATATTGGTTCTTGGATATACTAAGATAGATATAAGTTGGTCTAATATTATACCTTCAATTTTTATCATGGTCAATTGATGCTCTGTCTGACTATATTGTTATGTTATTTATTTGGATGCCTAGTGTATGGCCTGCAAATTTTGGGCTAATTTGGTATTGTATGGGAAGTTTCTATGTAAATGGGTTCTCTAGAGCCCAAACGTTTTCAAGGTTCTCTTTCTCTTCCACCATTCATTGCTTTACAATTTAGATAATTTTTTTTGGAACTAGTTTGGGAATATGCATGATGTGGCTAATTATTATAGTTAAACCTCTTGGGCTAATGGATTTTCTGAAGAAAAAAATCAAAATGGAGGATTTTAACTTCTTAATTCTATTTCCAATTCTAATTTTTTCTTTCTCAGACTACTATTTTGAGCCTTCACTTTTAATTTTAAATTATTTGATAACAAATTATTAGTTTTCGTATAGCTTCATCAATGGTCTTTGGATTTTCAAACTCAATCATTTCCTTGTATGAGAGAGTAAGGCAGTCTAGAAAATTTTCACCTTTGCTTCTTCCTCTTGAATGTATGGAACATATATTAACAAGTTTGTAATTTTTTCCATAAAATCATCCATACTCAATTGTCCCAACTTGAATCATGAAAATCCTTGGCCCAATCATCATAATATATCTTTTTTAAGTATTTTTCCTTGAGTTTTTATCAAATTCTTCCCAGGTAAGTCTATTTTGTTGTATATTATGTTTTGTTTTTGTTTCCTCCCACCATAGTGAAACTTTGTCTTTTAATTGAGATAGTTCTAATCTAGCATTTAAATTGTTGGAATATTCATATACTTGAAATGTTTCGTTGTATTTAGGAGTTATTCTTCTCCTGCGTCTTCTTTCTCTCCATTAAAAGTTTTTTTTTGATCATCTTGAACTCTCCTTGGAGTTATGCCCTCTTTTTCCTTCTTAACTTCGTGTCTTTTGAAAATGTTTTATCTATCCCTCCCTCACTTTTAGTTTTTTCATACTCATTTTAAAAATTATCATGCTCACTTTTAGAATTTCTTTATTTTAAGGAATCATCTCTACGCTCCTCTACCTCTATATCTAGAAATTTGTGGGTTGAATTTTCAGCCAAATCGTTAATGAGCTTCTCCTACTTTGTGCTTTCTTTAAGAAAATGCTCATTCTTGGCCTTAATGTTGGCCAATTATTGCCTCATGTCTTTTTCCATTTCCAAAAAATTGGCGGTTGAAGGTGATTTTTCATCTCCTAACTGAACCCAAATCTTCTCTCCTTCAATAGGAGTTATTTCCTATTTAGACTACCTAATCTAGAGAATACTAGCCTAGCCTTGAAATTGATATACTACTAATATGGCCTTTAAATTATTGGAATATTCATATATCTAGAAACATTTGGATGTATTTAGGAGTTAGGATTCTCTTGTCTCTTCTTTCTCTTCATTAAAAGTGGGTCTTTTGATTATATTGAACTCTCCTTGGAGTTTTTTTCTATTTTTCCTTCTTAATTTGGTGTCTTTTGGAATTTTTTTATCTGTATCTTCTTCACTTTCAATTATTTCATACTCATTTTCAAACTTATAATGCCTACTTTTAGCATTTCTCTATTTTAAGGATCTAGATACACCCTCCTCTACATCTATATATCAATATGTTTGTGGTTTGAATTTTCATCCAACTTGTTAATGAGTTTCTCTTGCTTTGTGCTTGATTTCAGAAAATTCTCATTATTGAAATTAGTGTTGGCCAATTATTGCCTCGTGTATTTTTATGTTTCCAATAGTTTGGCAATTAGAGGTGAATTCTCATCTCCTAAATGAACCCAAATATTCTCTCCTTCAATAAGAGATATGGCCTATTTAGAGTACCTAATCTAGGAAATACTAGCCTAGCCTTGAAATTGATATACTACTAATATGGACTTTAAATTATTGGAATACTCATATACTTGGAAATATTAGGTTGTATTTAGGAGTTAGGCTTCTCCTGCCTCTTCTTTCGCTCCATTAAAATCAGTTCTTTTGATCATATTCAACTCTCCTTGGAGTTTTGTTCTATTTTTCCTTCTTAATCTAGTGTCTTTTGGAAAAAATTTATCTGTATCTTCTTTAGTTTAAATTTTTTCATACTCATTTTCAAACTTATCATGCTTACTTTTATCATTTCTCTATTTTAAGGAGCCATATACGTCCTCCTATACCTCTATATCTAGATGTTTGTGGGTTTAAATTTCAGCTAACTTGTTAATGAGCTTCTCTTTCTTTATGTTTGATTTAATAAAATGCTAATTATTGAACTTAATGTTGACCAATTCTTGACTCTTGTATTTTTATATTTACAACAATTTTCCAGTTAGAGGTGAATTTTCATCTCCTAATTGAACCAAAAAATTCTCTCCGTTACTAGGATATCTAACCTATCTAGACTATCCTAATCTAGAAAAATCTTAGCCTAGTTTGTCTATACCTACCCTAAACTGTCCTACTCTACCCTACCCTACTCTATCCTAAACTAGCCAAGCCTAGCATTTCCTAGTAAAGCCTTTCCTAGCTGAGCGTCGCTTAGCCTAGCCCACTCTAGCATAGTGTAATTTTTCCTAGCTTATTCGACTATATCCTAACCTACTCTAGCCGATCCTAACATAGCCTACTTTAGCCTTGCATAACCTACCACAAACATTTTTATCCTAGCCTATCCTGGACTAATCTAACCTATCCTTCTCTAAGTTAGCCTATGCTAGAAGAGATTACCTTGTCCTCACTTACTCCAGCCTAACCTCAACTAGTTTATCCTACATTAGCATACCCAACCCTACCTTATGATATTCTATCATAGCGTACTCTACCCTAGCCTACCCTACTTTAGCCTATCGTAGCCTAACATAATCTAGTCTACTCTTTCCTATCCTAGACTATTTTATCCAAATCGACCCTACCCTAGCCTAGCATACTCTTAAATATCCTATCTTAGCATAGCCTAATCCTAACATAGTTTAATATTGCATACTCTAGCCTAATTTATCCTAGCCTAATCTAGCAAAGACTAGGAAATCCTACTTGGCCTATTCTAGCTAGCCTAGCCTACTCTAGCCTAGCTCACTATAGCTTAGCGTAGCCTAGAATATCATACCTTAGCCTATAATAGCCTGCTACAACATAGACTAGCATACTCTAACATAGCCTAGAATTCTCTAGCATAGCCTACTCTAGCTTAACCTATTACATCCTAGATTAGCTTAGCCTACTCTAGCTTAACATATCATAGCCTAGCCTACTCTAGCAAAATTTAACCTAATCTTGCCTTTCCTAACCTACTTTAGCCTATACTAATTTATTCTAGCCTAGCTCACTCTATCCTAAGCTAACATACTTCATCCTAGCCTATTACAGTCTAGCCTAACCCACTCATGCATATCCCACTATAGCCGAGCATGCTCAAGCATCACCCAGTCTAGCCTAGTGTCCCTTGTCTTAGACTACTTTCGATTAGCATATTATAGCCTAGCCTAGCCTAGCCTAGCCTATTGTATCCCAGACTAGCTTAACCTGGTCTAACATACCCTACACTAGCCTATTCTATCCTTGCCCAGTGTAACCTATCCCAACCTACTCTAACCTATCCTGGCCTAAACTAGAATATCCTATAACTATAAAGATGTACCTCCATAAAATCAAGATGCTTGAAGTACCTCCCATCATACTCTAATCTTTCCCATCCCAGCATAGTTTACTATAACCTAACATATCCACCTCTATTGTGGCCTAGCTTACTCTAGCTTAGCCTAGCCTACTCTCCTAGCCTACTCTAGCTTAACCTAGCTTACCGTAGCTTAACCTACCCTAACATAACCTAGCCCATTTTTTCCTACCCTAGCCCAGCCTAGCCTAACATATTCTAGCATAAGCTAGCATATTCTAGTATAGCCTAAGCTAGACTAACCTTATCTAATGTAGACTACCCTGCTCTAGGCTAGCCTATGTGAAGGTACCCCACTGTAGCTAATCCTAGCATATCCTAGTCCACTTTACCTTAGCATACCATATCCCAGCCTTATAGGCTAGCCTAGACTACTCTAGCATATTGTAAGCTAGCTTGACCTTCACTTGACCTGCCTACTCTAGCTTAGCCTAGCCTAATCTACATTAGCGTGCTCTAGCCTACACTAGCCTACCATGGCTAGCCCACCATAGCCTAATCTAGCCTACAATCCTCTAGCCTAGCTTATGCTAGCTTAGTATATTACTGCTTAGCCTAGCCTAGCATAGTGTAGCATTATATCACCTTTCCTAGCCTAGCTTTACTCTAGCCTAATTTTTCCAAGCCTACTCTAGAATAACATTTTATATTCTAGCATGTCCGAGCCAAGTGTACTCTAGCCTAGTCTAACCTACTATATCCTTTCCTAGCATATCCTAGCCTACACTAGAGTAGACTACTTTAGCCTGGCCTACATTAGTGTGACCTAGTCTGACGTGACGTAGCCTAGCTTGGCCTACCTTACTCTACTCTAGCCTATCTTATCCTAGCTTATCCTAGGCTACTATAGCATAGCCTACTATAGCCTAATATAGCCTAACTTACTTTAACATAAATTAGGCTCCTCAAAAATGGCGTAGACTACTATAGCCTAGGTTAGCCTAGCATACCCTATCCTACTCTACTATAGCATAGCCTACACAAGCCTAACTTGCTTACCTTAGCTTACCCTAGCCTATTATAGCCTCACCTACCCTAACCTACCCTATCATACTCTAGCCTAGCCTAGCCTATACTACCCTAGCCTACTCTAGCATAAGCTACTCTAGCCTGCTATAGCCTAGGCTACTCTGGCCTAGCCTAGCCTAGCCTAGCCTAGCTTAGCCTAGCCTACTCTAGCCTGGCCTCGCCGAGCCTATTCTAGCCTTGTCTAGCCTAGCCTAGCCTAGCTTAGACTAAATTATTCTAGCCCAACCTAAAATATTCTACCCTAGTCTAGAATAACCTAGCCTCAATTAATATAGCCTATGCTAAACTATTCTAGCCTAGCCTAACCTAGGCTAGCCTAGGCTAGCCTTGCCTAACCAACTCTAGCCTAGCCTAACCTAGGCTAGCCTAGCCTAGCTTTTCCTAGCCCACTCTAGCCTAGCCTAGCCTACTCTAGCCTAGGCTAGCCAACTGTAGCCTAGGATAAATAGCTTTAACCTAACCTACTCTAGCCTAGCCTAGCCTACTCTAGCCTAGTGTAGCCTTCTCTACCCTCACCTACTCTACCCTATTATATCCTAGCCTAACCTACTATAGCCTAGCTTAGTCGAGCCTAGCCTACTCTAACCTATCCTAATGATCTGGATTTATGCAAAAAAACAATAAAAGAACAAAATATACATAAACGCAAAGATGCAGTGGAAATAATATTTCATTTCATTAATATAATATAATACAAATATGCTTATAAACATAATGGAAATAAACTAGCTAGGGCGCTGGTAGCGTATCTCTGAGAAGAGATGTAGCAGTTACAGGCCTCTGAACTTTTTTACAATGAGGCTCGAAGGCCTATTTATTTTTTAGAAACAATGGAAAATCCTAAACATCCAAAAACCTAACCCTAGGAGATGAAGCGCCAAAACTATGGGCCCCGTTTGGGTAAATTGGTGTTTCAGCTTCCCGAGGACTTAACTTTGGCATACGATCTCCGTTTGATGCACACCACACCTCGTTATAAATACCTATCCGAGGACTACAAATTTTTAGGGGAGAATCATTGGTCCGCAGACCCATGTTGCTCCTAGTTTTCCCAAAAAATGTTGTTTAGGGCCTCAAAATGGCTCTGGATGTTCATGAATCGAAAAACTGCTAATTAGTAAGTTGTGCTAAAACTGAAAAACTGAAAGAATGGATGGTGGAGGTTCAAATGGAATATGTGGGTTGCTACCAATATCCACCTGGATCATTAGGGCCCCAAAAAGGCTCCAGAAGTTTAGGACCCGAAAACCTGCTAAAAATAGTAAGTTGTGCTAAAAGCGAAAAACTGAAAGAACCGATGGTGGGGGTCCATGTTTCGGGAAATAACTCCCTAGAGGTTTGTTGGGTAGAAACCTCCACAGATCAGGGCATGATATTCAAGAAGGACTCACACAACCATATTTGTTCATGGAAAACTAGATAGAATAGATCGAGGAACTTACCCGTAGGTCCTACGTTTGTAGTAGATCCCGCGAGGTCCAAACCCCCAGCAACCCTTCTTCCTTCTTAACCTGAAAACCAAGAAGAGAAACGTGCACGAAAAACTAGTTGTACAATATATATCTACCCTAAATGTTATTGAAATCCATGTGAAACATTAAATAAACCATAATAAATGCTTAAATAACAATATTTTCACATATGCAAGCAGATTCTAACACATCTATTTCAGGAACAAGATGGTTCTTCTGTATTATGAATAGCATGTACAACAATAAAAAGTGGAGAGATCACCTGAATCCTTCCACAATATTTGAATAGACCGTCATCCGGATCCGTCCCGCCCTTGCCTCGCTAAGATTCCTTCAGAACTTGTGCACACGAGATGACACATAGAGAGATGAACATCTCCAAGAAACAAGGGTTTCCTGTAATGAACTTGGGAAGTGCAGGAGGCACGGGAAATCAGACTTGGATTAGGAATTCCAACAGAGTATAATATCAATAATTTCTCTCTCCCTTAGGCCATGCACATGAGGGGCTTTTATACTCCCTCAAAGTAGTTTCAGTCAGTTGGAAACAGTTGGCCATGTGCTAGGGTGGTTGAACTACTGGAGTAACCATCAACCCAGCCTGAAAATAGGGATTTTTTATATATATTTTTAATAATTTTAATGGCATACGCATAAAAGTACATGTGGACTCGCGTATACACGCGGAAAAGTCTGGGCATACCCGCGTATGGGATTTTTAACATTGTTTTTTAATGAATTTTGTCCAAGTCTATGGGAATGGGTGACCAAGGCCATAAAAACAATCATGAATCACATCAGGGTGAAAAATGATGCTATAATAGATGCCCCCTAATATATGAGGTCAGAAGGGGTACATGATGGCCGAAATGTATTATGCACATAGAAAGAACTTCGCAAGGACAAGAGAGGACTTCACCAGATTTCAACCTGCCAAAAACCAATGAAAGAAAATAGAGAGTCAACTCATATCTGAGGTGGGCATACCCATGCTCAGTCAAAATGATATGTATATAGAGAGTACATAATAGATCCAGAATGTATACAAGTATAGCTGAACTGAAAGTAGATAATGAATCAGCTGAGCACGGCCCGGAAGTACAAGTCGAAATCAATGTCCAAGTATCACATATAGAAAGCTGATCAATGATACTGAAAATAGATTTCTGATCACAAAAGTAACTAAATCTCCAAGTACCAAATCATATGGGGTGGAACTCATGGTACTATCACGCAACTCGGGAGCCAACATATAGGATGCTGCTGTACTAAAACTGCAGCATATAAGGGTGGACGGCATCACTGGCAGAAACTGAACGGACTGTCAAAAGTGAACCGAAAAAAAAAATGCTGATGCAACCCGAGGTCTTCACCGATCACTATGGCACAATTCTACACCATGGGAATAAATGAGCTGAAGTCGACCATGTGAGAAATCGTTTGATTACCAGTCAATGATGCATACCGTTAACAAACGCGAGACAACCCACCAATAATGAAAATGAGTGTCAAGGTGCCCCAGTACAATCTAACAAGTGCGAATAAATGAGTTGAAGTCAAACACTTCGAAGAATCTACCAATCAGGAGGCAATGATGATTCCCCACTGCCGATAGCGAAGAGTCTGCCACTGATGACTGCAAACCCTAAGGTACTGACAAAAAGACTCTAGACCTTATTCCCAGAGCAATGAGTCGGAGTCGATGGGAAAAGATCTGCTGGAAGGAAGGCATTAAGGCATCCCACATCAGTCCAGCACGAGTGTAATCCGCAGGCCAAGATTTGGAAGGAATCGGACGAAGCAAAGTGACGGAACCAAACCGAAGTACGTTTCTGACATGCACAAGATGAAGCTAGCGCATGGAAGAAACCCTCTGAACCAACCAATAATTAAAGATGACACAGAGGCGACATATCCACCGATAGGGTCAAATGGAGATCAAGGTACTGCACGAATCCCAAGTGTGATAATGTATGCTGACATCGAACACAAGGAAAACCACTCAGTCAAAGACCCATAATGATGATCAAATGCTGAGCACAAGGTCACCTATCAATGATGGAAATAGGGCCAGGGTGCGGCTCTAGGTTTGCTCTCAGAGCAATATGTCGTAGTCGATAAGAGACAAACCCGCCAGCAAGAATTCAATGGAGACCTTCTCAAACCAGCACGAGCAGAAGACCAAAACATCTGATGTGATAGAACAAGATACTGACAAGACCGGGAAGGCCGACTGAATAATGAGTCAAGAGACACCACAAAATGGCCGACTCTGGTTAGACTTCCCTTGAACAAAAGCATGACTCGTGATGACCATGGCAGTAAAAAGTGACACTGTATAAGTCTGTTATGCAGGAGGCAAAACAAACTCTCCATATGATTGGAAGAGATAACCAACCGGGGGAGGACTGACCAGTGAAACAAGGATAAGGCTGAACCTAGGTCAAAACTAAAACCATCCCAAATGAAGGAAATATATAAGTGTATGTGCTTTGTTCAAGGGCGACAAACTGACACTGTACTACCATAAAACTCATGAAGTAACATCCCGTTCCCGCTCTTTTTGTTATATTTGATTTTTTTGTCTTTTTCATATAATAAGCCTAAAAAGGAATAAAAGAATGCTATAGTACAATGGACGGAACGAGTATCAAGAAACAGATGCACTAGTTCTTGGGATAGGAACAATCCTATGCTCAATGGAAGGTGGCGGAAACTGGTAAGCGATACTCAAAGGAACGTTCCATCCATGGGTAAAAAGGGTGTCAAGTCACGATAGCTAAGTGCATGCAATGGTTAACTTGTACAGACAGTCAAGGTCAAAAGTTGGCTTAAACATCGAGTCCAAATGAAGCTGGCTAAAGGCTAGGATAAATAAGTAGCCAATATGCAATGCAGTAATACAACTCAACAACACCAGGGAGCCTCTAGGGTAATAGCCAGAAAAATGATAGTGAAGAAGAAGAAGAATGAAGCTCCAACACATAAGTCATGGCGGGAACTAAACAGACAACATGGAGTTGTAAAGCTCCCGACAGAAATGGTTGTATTACCCTATGGCAAGTGATCAGAATGGAGGCTAGTATGCAAAATGCAACGGACAAGTGGATTCCCTATCCTATATGCCAGTGAAGATCATATCCCTGCCATGACGGGTCAGCAGTCATGGATCAAAAACCGGAATAAATCTCGATTTCGTCAAAAATGTACCTGAAAATATACCAATCTGGGCACTTCCAAGCATCTGGGTTATGCAGCTTAAGATAGATAGAAAAAATAAGCATAAAAAATTTTTGCAAAAAAATTTTCAATTTTGGGCATAAATAGACAAGTTACCTTATATTTGGTTCATTGTTACATTGCTGATTTGGGAAAAAGTGCTCTGGAGAAAAAGCCTCTTTCGTCAAAAGAGGAGCAACCGACCGTCAAACTTCACCGAATTTGTTAGGTAGGCTCTTAATTCATCCTTGTTATTCATTTTGTCAGTTCATAAGTTAAAAATTAGGAATTTTCACCATAGAACCATTTGTTTAAAATCATGGGTTTGCACATACGCGGGTTTATAATGACCAAGTCGCGTATATACGCGACTGTGCACAAATAAAGTCGCGCATGTGCAACCCAGAATGAAAAAAAGCATATCTAATGAACAAATTATTGAATTTTTGTAGGATGACTATATCATGGAGAGAGCGTGAGCACAATGCCATTGACAATGAAGTCATGCAGGACCGAGTATCACTAAATATTCTCCAAAATTGTGGATTGCTCAAGTTTTTTAAAATGCCAAATATGAAGAGCAATGTCCGGTTGCTCAAAATGCTTGTGAATTATTGGGAACCGGAAGAAGAATGCTTCATAATAGATCAAATGCCCATACGCATCGGGGTGGAAGATATTTATTTTATTACTGGGCTCTCCCGGAGGGGGGAGCCAGTAGACTTGCATGGTAAGCCTTTGGGAGGGCTAACTGTGGAAGATTACGTCCACATCTACTGCGTAGAGGGTTCCAAGAAAGTTGGAACTCAAATTGCTATCAAAGATTTAAGAGACTTGCACATGAAGATCCTCCTTTTTACCATTGGCAGGGTAGCGAGATCTGCTTCCCTACACCAGGCATCCAGGACTCAAATGAGTATAGCAGTAGAATTCTTAACTCATATATATGATTGCTGCACATCTCTACTGATGAATATGAAGCAACAATTGACTTCCATCCGAAAAACAAAAACAAAACATTTCGGATACGGCACAATTTTGATGACATTCTTCTTCGAGAAGATTCCTGGGTTGAGACCCAAAGTGATCTCTTCTATCAGCAGCCCGAGAGACCCAAGAATTTCCCGTTGGGCTGACTTGATGAAGAGATTAGGGGGAAGTGAAGTTCCCCGAACCACTTGGGATGATGAGTTCTTCCAATGGTGATGAGAACAAATCATCGCTGTGGAGGACTATCCCTATGCCGGGATGGATTTTCGTGGCAATCCAGACCTTGTCCTTCCACCAGACACGACATGGGGCACAGTCGGTAAGTTTGTGATTTTTTAATTATATGATTTTTTTTTATTTTTTCAACAGATGTGAAAAAATGAAACATGTTTTTGATTGGATTCCAATGACTTACAATATTATAATGATCATGATGCAGATATTGGACCAGTCCGACCTGAGGGTTACCCGCGACATAAGCGTCGTAGAGGCGAGGCGGATATAGTAGACTCAGACAGAACTCTCCATGCTGTACAGAGGAACTTGGAGGGTTTGACCCGCCATGTGCCTATGGCTGCAGTGGAAGATCTTCCCGAGGCCATCCAGAGACGAGTAGTAGGGGTGCCTCGTGACTGGGTGCGGTTATTCTGCCGAGTCGCGACTGCGATCATGTTCTATAGGAACACAGCTTCTGGACAGGGACCACAGGAGTAGCTAGATGTTATTTACCGGATGACTGTATATTTTTGATACTGAACATGATCGAGCATAAGCCCAAATTTTGTATGACTTATGGATCCAAATTTTGTATATTTTTTGAAACACTCTGATGATATATACAACGATTTTTGATATGATGAAACAAATGTATGAAAATGTATGATGTTTTTGATGTTTAAATTTTATTGTATGGAATGATTAATATGCCAATCAATTGCTTGATTAGCTAATGAGTCTGCCATCCAATTGTCAGCTCGAGGAATATGAATGAAAGTTAAAAATTGAAATGATCTTTGTAACAAACGTACCCTCAAAAACAACCAGAGTAAAAATGGATCTCGAACCCGATAAGTATTGTTCAACTGCGACACCACCAGCTAGGAGTCCAAGAAAACTACCAACGAATCAACACCCAAAGATATTGCCTCCAAGAGAAGATGAATAACTGTAGTGTATTCTGCTACATTATTGGAAGCAGGACCAATGCAGACTCCTCTTGATACTAACAGCTGACCAGATGGATGATGAAGCACCCAAGCCACGGAAGCCAAGTTTCGGGTGTGTCTACTAGCACCATCAGCGAAACCGTAATGACTCATAGCACTTGACACAACCTGCCAAAGCAGATCAAAAACATCACCATCACACCAAAAACCTAAAGACCAGATATATACAAAATAAAAACTACTATACAAAAGCAACATGCCAGGCCAAAGCCTACGCATAATACTTTTTCAAATAGAGCCCATTTCTGGGCTCCGGCAACTCGTTTCCTTCGAAATCAACCAAGGTATATGCTCCTTTCTTGAGGACCTTTTTAACGATAAAGGGGCCATACCACATAGACTTAAACTTTCCTACCCCCAAGGCATCTTTTTCTTGGGCGTAGACCAAAACAAGGTCGCCTTCCGAAAAAACCCTAGGTTTGACCGCCTTATCGTACTGAACTTTAACTCGATTTTTATGTGCTTCATTCATCACGGCGGCATCCCGACACTGCTCATCGAGATGTTCCAGATGAAGGAGAGGTTCTTCAAGACTAGTAGTGTCAGGAAAAATTTCAACAGCTAACTTAAGAGAAGGAATATCGCATTCAATGGGAAATACGGATTCCAACTCGTAAACTAGCTGAAACGGAGTAAAGCCAGTTGCAGTTTTCACTGATGTCCTGTATGCCCAAAGTGCAGGATACAGCATGATATTCCAGTTGGATCGAGCTTTATCAATCATCCTTTGAAGAATGGTCTTCAAGGATTTGTTCACGGCTTCCACTTTCCCATTGGCCTGAGGATAATAAGGAGATGAATGCTCCTGCTGGAAACCTAATTTCAGAGCCAACTCAGGCATCATGCTATTCTGAAAATGACTGCCATGATCAGTGACAATCTCTCTAGGAATACCAAAACGAGCAATAACCTATTTGAATAGGAAAAGAGCTGCAGTCTCACCATCATTCCCAAAAGTAGGCATAGCCTCGACCCACTTGGTGAAGTAGTCTACTGCTACAATAATGTACTTGTGACCTTTAGCCGAAGGCGGGTTACAAGTAGTATAATCAATACCCCACTTTGTAAAGGGACCGACAGTAATGATTGGAAAAAGCGGAGCTGGATGAGTGCGCATTTTTCGAGTATAAACTTGACACGGATGACACTTTTTGACCGACTCTACACAATCTTTGAAAATCGAAGGCCAAAAGTACCCAGCACGCAAGATATTTTGGGTTGTAGCAAGCCCAGATAAATGACCACCACAAGCTCCACTGTGGCAATCATTCAGCACAGCCTCAGCTTCTTCGAGAGTTAAGCAACGTCTCAGGATTGAATCAACCCCTCGACGGTATAAAGCATCACCAATAATCAAGTAATTTTTAGCCAAGTGACGCAACTTACGATGCTCATCTTTCGAAAAAGTAGAGGGAAACTTCGCAGTCTGAAGATACACAATGATATCTCCATACCAAGGATCCTGTGGAGAGATAAGAAACAAATGTTCATCCGGGAAGGATTCATCATAGACTATCTCTTCCCCACAGGGAAACTCGGAGATCAATTCCGCGAAAACCAATGATTTCTTGGACTTGGCAGACATAAAATCAAGATCAAATTCCTGCAAAATCACAATCCATCTATTGTATTTGCCCCCAATCACTCGCCTACTGAGAACAAATTGAAATGGATTGGCTGCTGCCAAAACATAAGTTTTTCGTAGAAGAATGTAATGTCTGAGTCGCTGCACAGCATGAACAGCTGCTAAAGCCAGCTTTTCTATCGGAGTATACCGGAGTTCAGGTCCTACCAAGCCTCGACTAAGATAGTATATAACATGCTCTACAAGAGCATCATCTTCTTGAACCAGAACCATACCAATGGTAGATTCTGCTGCTGCAAGATACAAAAGGAAATCCCTGCTATAATCAGGTGGACTCAATAAAGGAGCAGAGGTCAATGCTTTTTTCAAAGCATCGAATGAGCGCTGAGCGAAGTCATCCCAAAAGAATGGAACTCCCTTCTTCAACAATCTCATGAATCCCTTGGAAACTTCAGCATAATTTACGATAAATCTCCAAAGAAAATTAGCTTTTCCTTGTAGACTTTGAAGTTGACGAATAGATGATGGGGGAGGCAACTGAAGTATTGCCTCAACCTTGAAGGGATCTACCCTAATCCCTTCCCTAGACACGATAAATCCCAATAACCGACAGGATGTGACCGCGAAAACACACTTGTTCGGATTCAACCTAATCTTGTAGAAACGACACTATTCAAATACTTGACGAAGGTGAGCAGGATGATCAATTCTCTTTCGAGAATGAGCAGCTAAATCATCCAAGTACGCCTCAATAATATGTTTGATGTCGTGGAAGGCATATGACATGGCCCACTGAAAAGTAGCCCCAGCATTTTTAAGACCAAAAGGCATCTTCTTGTAAGCAAAAGTACCCCAGGGAAAAATAAAGGCAGTCTTATACTGATCATTACGACGGATGGTAATCTGATTATATCCGGAAAAACCGTCCATGAAGGAGAAAATCTCATTATTGGCACACTCATCAATAATTTGATCAATAAATGGTGTGGGGTAATTATCTTTAGGACATGCTTTATTAAGGTCTCTGAAATCTATGCAAACTCGAATTGTTCCTTGCTTTTTATCTACGGGAACAGGGTTTGAAACCCATTCAGTCAAAGGAACAAGATAAATAAATCCCGCCTTAAGCAGCTTCTCCACCTCGACTTTGATAGCTACAGCCTTCCTAGGATTGACCGGACGAAGCTTCTGCCTCACAGGCTTAGCATTTTCGTAAGTCTTGATCTCATGCTGGACAATAGATGGATCTATACCAGGCATTTCCTCATAAGACTAAGTGAACACATCCCTAAACTCTTTAAAGAGATCGATGTAAATCTGAATCTCTTCAGGAGAACATTAAGCTCCAATGAAGACATTCTCTATAACATTGGGATCCCTGGAAATGTTCACCGGGATAGTTGGAGAAATCACAGCCATGTTCCCTTCAGCAAATACCAGTGTTGGTGCTAAAGGGTTCAGGACTGGGCGAACATGACCAAGAGAAACAGGACTTGGAAAACTTGATTCAACTTCGCTCAAATCAGGTAAGAAGTAAGACCGATGATGCAAATCATCCCACAGTCTTCCTACACCAGTCATGGCTTCCAGGATGGCCTCTTCATATGGAAGAGTGGTATCAAGGCAATCCTGGGCAGAAGAAGAACTAAGTGTCCAAGCTGGAGCCACATCGCCATCCAACTCCTCCGGTGAAAGAGAAGTTGGAATGGACTCTACAGATTCAACAATAGACTGATAAGCAATCTCAGCTACAGACATCGGAAATGCCATTCCACCCACTTGACCTTCCGCTAATGTGGAGGTAGGGGAAGGTAAGGTCCAAGGGTCCGAAAAATAATGAGTTCTGAAGAACTCTCTTCGAATAGGAGCCCTGGAGGATGAAATCGCATTTATATGAACAGTAGGAGGTGGAATATCGAAAGTACCCATCAAAGAAGAATACATCCCAACCCCTAAATTCTCAACAGGCGCCTTGGTATTATCCAATTTTGGAACAGTTGAGTCAGTAGATGCATTTGGGTCTACAGGAGGACAGTCCAGTTGGTCCACTGTAACAATCCTCCCTTCGTGAGGGAAACAAATAATTCGAAATAATGAGGATGCAATCGCATCCATCTCATAAATCCAGTTTCTCCCCAACAGAAGGTTATAGTCCAAGCTTGCATCAACTATCTCAACTTCTATATTCATAGTTTTGCCCCCAACACAGATGGGCAAAGCTGGGACAATACCATGGGGTCTGTGATAATGACCATCAAACGCAGTCAGAAGAGTAGCAGATGGAATAGCTGTGGGAGATCCAATTGTCTTCCAACATGTGAGAGACATCACAGATGTGGAAGCACCCTCATCAACGATTGTCCGAAAGATATTGCACTTCCGGTATGATGATTTAATATGAAAAGCCATATGATGGGGGAGTCTCTTCTTAACATTAGACATATCGAATGTAATCATAAGAGAGTTATTTGGATCTACAGCTCCAATAGCAGCGAGAAAAGCACTGTGGAGAGCCGGGTAAGACTAGAGCACCTCAAGAGCAGACATGGCACAAGGACTCTGCGCTAGATCTTCCACAATAGAGTATTTCTGGGCAGCCTTAGCATTCGGATTAATCGTCGCCCGTTTAGTAGATGCTTTTGGCATCCGAGGTATAGGCTCAACAGTAGGCTTCGTGATATGAAGCGGCTCAATAGCATTGGGAGCACCCTTGGCTTTCGAAGCCTCAACTTCGCCATAATCACGGGATCTCGTAGCGATAACCGCGTGAGCACTCATCATATATATGTTTGATGGAATTTCCCCTTCCTGGGTGCCCCCAGATGAAGCCCCAGTATTTTGATTCGCGCCAAAAACTAGTTGTTTCCCTTGGGGAAAAGGGTTAGTCAACATAGCCTGGGAACTGGAAGAACCCTGCTGAGCTAACAAGTGTTGTGCATCTTGAATCTTAGGGAAAAGGTGCGTAAGATGGTCTCCAGCACATAATTTGCATGCAAACTTCACTTTCTTCTTATCCTTTGGCCCCTCACCACCCTGCTCGTTAGACTTATTCACATTACCCTTCCCATTCTTGCCCTTTTTCTTATTACGTCCCTTCTTCTTCCCTTCGGATTGTTGATTTCCTTTAGGGTTAGAAGACTGAACGGCATTTACCGACAAATACTGAGAAGGTGATGACTCAGCAGGCACAGCCTGACCAGAAGAAGCAGATTGTGTAGACAACTGCTGCAATTGACTAAGCAGGTTAGCTCCGCTACTATCGATCGATCCAACAAGTCCATCACCATGAGGACCAGGTTTAGGTTTAGATAATTCTAACTTGGAGCGCGGAGCATTAGGAAAATATTTTTGAAGGACCCCAAATTGAGAATATATCAATTCAAGCTGTTGGGCCCTAAAAATGGCTTGCTCCTCAGAAAATACCCCAGACAGGGATACATCCTTAGAAATATCTGACTGTAACGATTTCAAGAATCATTCCAAGAGGAATTCACCGGAAATATAAGCTTTAATAAGCCTCTTCCTTCTTCGCCATTCCTGAATATGATCAGAAATGTGGGTTGCATCGTCCTGCTTAAAATTAGCCAGGAGTTCAGTCCCGGCATCATAACGGACAGGCAACTGGAAATGATTGAGAAATGTAGTAGCCAAATCTCCAAATGTAGCAAAATTGCCCCCAGCCAACTCAATGTGCCACTTGGCAGCATTTCCAGTCAAGGTGCATTGAAACAATCTCAACCTAATCAAATCTTCGATCAGGGAGTTCGATGAACACCATAAATGGAAAGTGGTGATGTGATCAGCCGGGTCCTCTCCATTCTTGCCTTCAAACTTTGGAATGTCTGAAGGTAGTTTGGTAGGAACTGGAGGCCACCCCGGACTATATCGGATCAGATCGTTCGTCAAATTCGATAAATCTGGCAAGTTTAAAGTTGCCAGAAAAGGTAAACGAGGAGGAGCTTGAGGATTCCATCCTTGGTGGGATGGATTCCCAACATTCTGAAAAGAATATCCTGGATTTGATGAGGCACCAGGTTGCCATAAATGACTCGTAGAAAAAGGAGAAGAACCCCCTCCCAACGTAGAGTTACCAAAAACCAGACCAGTTCCCCCTCCCGAAGTATTAAATGAAGAGGAGAGCCCCTGATAGGGGTTCCATGCGTTAGACAGAGGAGAAAAATCCTGATAAGCACTCGACGAAGGGAAAGAAGCATTCCCTTGGTGACCAGCGTAAAACTAATTCCCTGCCCCCACTGTTGTAAATATGGAGTTCCAACCAGTGAAGGTAGTCGAACTCTGACCTCCAAACCAAGGGTTAAAACTCTGAGTCTGGGAGGTAAAAGGAAAAGACCCTAAGGAAGGTTTCAGATTAGGAATATGTCCACTTCCGAAGGGGAACCCCTGAAAGGAAGCTGATCCACTAGCCATGGAAGACATGGGTGTAGATACAGCTGTAGCAGTGGAAAAGGAAAACGAAGGAATCCCACTAGTGGGCATTCCAAAACAAAAGGGACCAGATTGAGAAGCTTGTGCTTGGGTGTGACCAGAGCCAAACATAGTAGTACTAGAAGCAATTGTAGATATAGCAATAGTGCCCCCTCCTTCTACTGAAGCAGGGGTCTGAATGCCTGCAGTACCCACAGCCGAAGTTGCGTTCCTAGTCGTGGCCATCGAAAGGTATGAATAATATGGAGGATCTTCTGGTCTTGCAGAATCAGGTCCGATGTACTCCACAACAAACAGATAATCAGGAGGAAGAGGAGATGGAAGTGACTCAGAAGATTGAGGTACTTCCTCTACTTCTAATTCTTCTCCTGCTTCTCGCGGAAACAAGACTCTCGAGGTGAGCGGAATGCTCCTCTCGGAACCAACACCAGAACCAACAACATGACCTTCAAACCCTTGTGGAGAATCTCTCTCCAATGCGTCAGATACCACAGGGTGGTATTCACCTGCTATATTACTCCTACGCCTTCTCGAAGAAGGCTCTGCACTCTCGGGAGATAACCCTCGGATTCTCCTCGAATGACGAGGCGCTTGGTCAGCCACTTTAATAGATTAATTAGATTCAAAAAAGTATAAAGCTAGGCAAGCTAGGAGCAAAGAGCACTCACTATAAAGATCCCTGAGATACAATCAAACAAGCAGCCTTTAGGTATTTTCGCTCCGGGTGATTAGGACCGGACACCAAAATACGAGAAAGCGAAATATAGGACCTCCCGAAAGTAATCTGGGATAATTATGGCCCAGGCCTACTAGCGAAGGTAACAGAAACAGTTACACCGACCTCCTAACAACCTCCTTTTCCGGCACAAGTACCCAAGCTTCGCAAGGGAACCCCCCAGAAGTACTACTGGAAGTGATACGACGTCTGCCTCAGGTACCATGGGTATTCCCCCCCGCAGTCACCTATGTGGAACCTAGGAATGGAAACTATGGGCACCAATCTGTGTCAGAAGCCGGGCAAAACGGTCTTAAGGTCAGATCCAGCAAATCAGAGAGGGGGTATCTCTCTTCTCGGCCTTCACTTCCCCTCGCGCTTGACTCTCTGGAGGAGAGCTTTCTCGATCCACCTAACGGAGTTGGATTTCACTCAATTAATCAACTTCTATGTTTTCAGTTTGAGTGGCCTTGGAGAGTTAACTCTCCACTCACCTAATCCAATGCCCTACAACCTAGCTAGTTGGTGTATGACACTTAAATAAAAAACTTTCTAGTTGATTTTAGATTATAGCGCTTATTTTAATTGGCTGTTATATTAAGTCAAGGGATATGGAAATGAAACTCATGGTGTTTTGTGACGCAGAAAAGAAATTAATGAAAGCCAAACTACATGCAGATGCAATATTTGCCTTTCGATGAAAAGTAATTTCTACACGGGTTCTACAAGATTATATTTTTTTTCTTTTCGAATTACAAACTCACACTCGCAAAAAATTATGAAAAGGACTACTAATGCTTAAGTGCACCTAATGAAAATAACTAAGAGCATGGCAATTCTAAGATGCAAAATCTATCAAAACCAAGAGAAATTTCCCAAGAATCCTTCAGTTTTATCACTTTTCAGTTGTTCACTAAGCTAATTCCCAAGTCAGAAACTCTCAACATAAAGACACCGAAATATACCCAAAATAAGAGAAAGAAACCAATGACAATTCCCTTCCCAAATTAAGTCAAAAACCAAAGGCAAGAAATCTCATCAAAGCTTCAAAATATGTAAAAAGACCAAAACAAAAAATACAAAACAAAAGCAAAGGAAAAACAAAAATGTTTTTTGGGCTTTTGATTTTTATAAAACGAAGACTTCAATAAGACCAAGAAAGCTATCCAAATACCAAACCAAACACACTCTGAATTCCACGCAAAACTTCAATAAAAATGCCCTAAATCTTATAGTGCTACTTAGTAGCAAGATTCATGTGAGCAAAAAGAAGACAAGAAACCCAGCAATTCAGCCTAGAAGAATATCACAATCTTCAAGCAAACAAAAACTTCAAAGAACCAAGAATGACTCTTCAAAAATTGCAACAAGAACTAGTCAAATGAAATCAAGAAAACTAACCAAAAAGTAGGCAAAGATCCAAATGAAAAGCAAAACATAAAGTTAGGAAAGAGTATATGAGTTGAAGCTCTCTGTCCTGATTAAGCAGAACAGCCAAGAATCCCAAAAAAGAGATCTCGGTACTCAAACCAGAAATGCAAGCACCATAAAAAAAAGATTTGCCAAATGAGTCAGTTTTCAACCAAACAAGAGAGAAAAAGACTGATAACCACTTTCAACACAGTCCAGAGACCAAAAGGACACTGCAGGAATAGGTCTTCACAGGCAGACAAGACTAAAAAGCTCAGAAATCAAAAATTTTAAAACTTGCCCAAGCATACGCTACCTAGCAGTTTTGCAACCAGCGTGCATACGCGACTGTGTTAAGGGAAACCCGCGTATACGCGACTTCCTCTAACAAAAATTGCGTGTATACGCGACTGTGTGCAAAGAAAACAGCGTATGAAAAGGTAAATAATGAAAAATATAAAAGATCAAGCCTGGATAAAGAACCAGGTCTTCAGTCTGACTAAGAAAAGCTTAACTGGACTAGAAATGATGATAAAAACTTTTGGAAACCGTGAAAACAATTGAAACCACCCAACAGGGGAATCACAAGAATGCGATCCCCAGTGGAGTCGCCAGTTCTGTTTCGGGAAATAACTCCCTAGAGGTTTGTTGGGTAGAAACCTCCACAGATCAGGGCATGCAATTCAAGAAGGACTCACACAACCATATTTGTTCATGGAAAACTAGATAGAATAGATCGAGGAACTTACCTGTAGGTCCTACGTTTGTAGTAGATCCCGTGGGGTCGAAACCCCCAGGAACCCTTCTTCCTCCTTAACCTCAAAACCAAGAAGAGAAATGTGCACGGAAAACTGGTTGTACAATATATATCTACCCTAAATGTTATTGAAATCCATGTGAAACATTAAATAAACCATAAAAAATGCTTAAATAACAATATTTTCACATATGCAAGCAGATTCTAACACGTGTATTTCAGGAACAAGATGGTTCTTCTGTATTATGAATAGCATGTACAGCAATAAAAAGTGGAGAGATCACCTGAATCCTTCCACGATCTTCGAACAGACCGTCGTCCGGATCCGTCCTGCCCTTGCCTCGCTAAGATTCCTTCAGAACTTGTGCACACGAGATGACATATAGAGAGATGAACATCTCCAAGAAACAAGGGTTTCCTGTAATGAACTTGGGAAGTGCAGGAGGCACGGGAAATCAGACTTTTATTAGGGATTCCAACAGAGTATAATATCAATAATTTCTCTCTCCCTTAGGCCATGCACATGAGGGGCTTTTATACTCCCTCAAAGTAGTTTCAGTCAGTTGGAAACAGTTGGCCACGTGCTGGGGTGGTTGAACTACTGGAGTAACCATCAACCCAGCCTGAAAATAGGGATTTTTTATATATTTTTTAATAATTTTAATGGCATACGCGGAAAAGTACATGTGGATTCGCGTATACACGCGGAAAAGTCTGGGCATACCCGCGTATGAGATTTTTAACACTGTTTTTAAATGAATTTTGTCCAAGTCTATGGGAATGGGTGCCCAAGGCCATAAAACAATCATGAATCACATAAGGGTGAAAAATGATGCTATAACAGTCCAAATGGAATAAGTGGGTGGCCACCAATATCCACATGGATCATTCCTCCCCCCTTAGGAAGAAATTGTCCCCATTGTGTTGAGATCCTCCATGAAATGAGGCAAATTTTGCTGAACTGGGTATTGGATTTTTCGAACATGTCATGGACCCATGGGCAGACATGCTGGATGCGTTCACTAAATTTGGTTTCTTTATCAGCCTTAGAGAGTGCATGTGTTGATTCTGTCTGTGTGGTCGCATGAGGTATGGAAATATTAAGCAGCGGTGAGCCTAGGGTCAGATCAATGGAGTGCTTGACCTGACAGTGTAGACCAACCTCTGTGGGTGAGGATAAAATGTCCTCGTATTCCTCCATGCCTTTTTCCATCTATTTCTATTGTGGAGGGGAGCCTTTTTTCGAGGTTGTGGCCACAATCATCTTCTTTCCCTATGAGTGAGTTGTAAGGAAAATAAATTTCCTGGTTTGGGAAACAGTCTTACTGCGTTGTTTTGTAATAGTCAAGGAGATGGCAAGAGGCGGTACTACCTATCGTATCCTATAAAAATTATTTCCAAAATTAATAACAATAGAATGGGGCCTAGACTCATACACATCATGTCGCCTCCACAAGTATGGTTGGCCCAATAATACATCAGCTACATCAAGAGCAACAACATCACACAATACATCATCTGTGAATAGCTTGATGTTGTATGTAAGGTGTCACTGTTGGCAGACACAGAGATCTGTCCCTGGGTAGGTCAAGCCGCTTCACGACCTCTGTTGAAATGAAGTTCTTTTGGCTTCCACTATCGACAAGAAATTATAGTGGAAAACACTTCACCCACATCTGGGAATGGAAGAGGTGCTCCCCCTCCTCGGAATCCTCGCTCTGAAGCTTGGTGGTGGCAACAATGGCACTGAGGTTCGCATAAATGATCTCCCTCCCTTTTTCATCTCCCTTGTCTGGTTCTGGCTCAGGATTATAACATGCATCTCATTCAGGTACATTCAATTCAGCCACCAACAACAATTTGGCCCGACACTCATTTTTGCTGTGAGTGAGGCTGTTATGAAATTCACACTACTTCCCCGTGTCCTTGTTTGGACTTGTGGTGGTGCTCTGAGTTTCCCTGCTTTGGCTCTGCCCCTTGTTCTATGGTTTAGGGCACCTTTCCCTAGCTTCGGAATCGTGGATCCAAATTCTCGCTTCTCTTGCTTAAATTTCTGCTCAATCTTGGCGGCATAGCGATATGCCCTACCAAGTGAGGTAATGTCGAGGAACTCAAATTCCTCCTAAATGTGTCTGTGTAGATAGCTGTGGTACTTGAGCACCAAATGTCTCTCTAAATCTTTAATACCCAACTTTGTGCGCAGGGTATGGAACAAATTTGTGAGTTTGTGCATATCTTGATCCCTTTTCTTCTACAACATGGTCCATTGGATGTACTTGTCCTCATAGCACTCCACAAGGTAATATTGTTCCTTGATGTCATCTCAGAACGAATTCCAAGTGGGTGCAGCCGAGAATAGAGAGGGTTCCCTCTCATCCATTTTCTCACAGTACGTTTACCACCAGTCTTTTACATGGGACGTGGCTTTGAAGGGTGAAAAATTAATCTTTTCTCGATCATAGAAATCAAGGACCGAGAAATGCCCTTCTAGAAAATTCAACCATCTAGCTACGACATTTGCATCTATCTAGCCTTCAAATACATGAATGTCAAAGTTTACTTGTACCTTGAAGGGAGTGGTGCCTCTAAAGTGGTTGTTGTATTCAGATGCACCGTAGGTGGGCAGCCGTTGAAGGATCTAAGCAAGGTTATCCATCATCGCGTTCCTCTATTTCTCGAGGGCCTCCTCAAACCATATTTTGATAGGATCTCCTTCTCCCTCATCTTTCTTTTCTTCTGCCATGGGAGGTCATTGAGGTTTGTGAGGTTGATCTTGCAAGGGTTCAACTGGATCGAGACCTAACTCCTTATACCTTGACCTTGTTAGGGACATGCAAAGAAAAACAGAGAAAGAGCAGACTGCTCTGGCACTAATGATCTAGAAGAAAGAAATAGACATAAACATAGAGATGCAGTAGAAATAATATTTCATTTCATTAATATCAAATAACAGAAATATGCTTACACACATAATGGAAATAAACTAGCTAGGGCGTTGGTGGCATATCTATGAGAAGAGATGTGGTGGCTACAGACCTCTAAAATATGTTACGGTGAGGCTTGAAGGCCTATCTATTGTTGAGAAACAATGGAAAACCCTAAACATCCTAAAACCTAAACCTAGAAGATGAAGCACCAAAACTATGGGCCTCGTTTAGGTAAATTGGTGTTTCAACTTCCTGGGGACGTAACTTTGGCGTACGATCTCTATTTTATGCGCACCATACCTCGTTAGAAATAGTTATCTGAGGACTACAACTTTTGATGTGAGAAGAATTGGTCCATTTACCCATCCTTCTGTTGGTTTTCCCAAAAAATGTCGATTAGGGCATCAAAATGGCTCAGGAAGTTCAAGACTCAAAAAATTGCAAAAAATAGTAAGTTGTGCTAAAACTGAAAAAATGAAAGAGCTGATGGTGGTGATTCAAATGGAATATTTTGGTGGCCACCAATATCCACCTGGATCATCAGGGCCCCAAAATGGCTCCGGAAGTTCAGGACCCGAAAACCTGGTAAAAACAGTAAGTTGTGCTGAAAGTGAAAAACTGAAAGAATAGATGATGGGGGTCAAAATGGAATAGGTGTGTGGACATTAATATCCACCTGCATCACCTGACCTATCCTAGCCCACTCTATGAAAGACTAGGCTATGCTAAGCTAGGTTATGCTAGGTTATAGTAGGCTAGGTAAGGCTAGGCTATAATAGGCGAGGCTACGCTAGGATAGAGTAGGGTAGGCTAGCCTAGCCTAGCCTTTCCTAGCCTTCTCTAGCCTACCCTACCCTACTCTAGCCTACCCTACCCTACCCTTCTCTAGACTAGCCTACCCTGCTCTGGCCTAACCTAGCCTACTCTAGCCTAGCCTAGCCTACTCTAGCCTAGCCTCTCCTAGCCTAGCCTAGCCTAATCTATCCTAGCCTAGCCTTGTTACCATGATTAATCCCTCTTGCGGACAAGAGCGATCTCCCTAGTACTCCAATGAGTAACTAGAAGAAAAGATCCATTTGAATATCTCTTTCTCTATATTATTTGTATTGTAAGATCATTACAATAGTAAAGTAGAGAGGACATGCTCCTACCTATAAATCCAAATGTTTGATTTAGCTTTTTGTCCGTCACTCCAAAGTAGTTCTCCAATGATGAGTAGAGCCTACAGTCACATATAAGACAAAGAATCAAAGAATCTGCAATATATAATAATAATAAAATACTAATCCAACTTAGCGACCAAGGAATCTAAGTATTGACATCATTTCAATAAATTTAGAAACAAGACAACGAGAAAAAGAGATCCATATGTATTATCATAAATTAAAAAGAGAAATCTTACAACTTGTTGCCTTGATGTCGTACAAATTTCTCCTGGGGTCTGAGAAATCATTCTCCTTCATTCTGATAAGCCTTCCTCTCTAGAATGACCAGCATGAATTCTTGGGCACAAAGGTGTGATCTTCAATGTGTTAACATCAACTCACTAGTATAGAAAGTATACACTCTATGAATGCTCTGCAACTTAGAAACTATACAAATCAGTCTCTATTCACATTAATAACTCAGGTATCTCTACCCTTGAACCCAAAACTTGAGCTCAATATATAGGGAGATTGAATTAGTTTCAGATCCATTAAGAGAGGGATGGATTCATCCCATGAAGGGTTTTAAGTTCCTTGGACTAAGGGATAAGATCCATGAGTGGAGGGATAAAGCTCGAAATTATAAGACTCTAGAGGCTTCCAGTTGGAAGAATATTCGACCAAATAGGCCTCTAACAGTTAATTTTTATTTTTACTTGCTTTTCACGGGGGTGCGTAGGTTTTAGTGGAAAACAGAGCGGCGATCGCCGCGACTAATGGAAGGATCATCAACGCATGCACAGGGAAAGGCTACTAAAATTGCGCAGATGCAATTTTAAGGGATTTACAAAGCTTTCCTCCAATTTCCAAGACTTGATTCAGGAACATAAGTGTTTTTACCTCTAAGGGAACATGATATGAATGGTGATAGACCCATATGAACAGTCAAATGTCAAGGTGAAAAAGTGACGTGTAAGCCTAGCCTTGCTTATCCTAGCTTAATCTGCCCTAGCTTAGCCTAGCCTACTCTAACCTAGCCTAACTTATCCTTCTCTAGCCTAGCCTAGCCTAGCATACTCTATGCTAGCATAGTGTAGCCTAGTCTACTCTAGTGTAGACTATCCTAGACTACTTTACATTACTCTAGCTTACCCTACTCTAGCCAAGCTTACTCTTGACTAGCCTAGGGTAGCCTAACCTAGCCTACTCTAGCCTAGCCTAGAATAGCCTAGCCTAACCTACTCTAGCTAAGACTAGCCTAGCTTAGCCTTGCCTAGCCTTGCCTAGCCTAGCCTTGCCTAGCATATCCTACTCTTGCCTAGCCTTGCCTAGCCTAGCCTACTCTTGCCTAGCCTAGCATAGCCTACTCTACTCTCACCTAATCTATTGTACTTTCTCCTACTCTACACTTTCTTATCCAAGCCTACTCTACTCTTTCCTAGCCTACTATAATTTCTCCTACTCTACACTTACCTTGCCTATCCTACTCTAATCTCGCCTAGCCTGGCCAAGTCTACTCTCACCTAGCCTAGCCAACTCTAGCCTATCCTAGCTTACTCTAATCTCGACTAGCATACTCTACTCTTTCCTAGCGTATTCTATACTACTCTACTCTCACATATCCTATCCTAACGTACTCATCTCTCACCTAGCCTAGCCTAGTGTACTCTAGCCTGTCCTAGACTAGCCTAGCCTAGCGTACTCTATCCTATCCTATTCTATCCTAGCCTAGCGTACTCTAGCCTATCCTATCCTAGCCTAGCCTAGCCTAGCCTACACCAGCCTAGCCTAGCCTACTCTCGCCTAGCCTAGCACAGCTTGCTTATCCTAGCCTACTCTAGCCTAGCCTAGCCTAACCTATCCTAGCCTAGCCTATCCTAGCCTAACCTATCCTAGCCTAGCCTATCCTAGCCTAGCCTTCTCTAGCATAGCCTAGCCTACTCTATCTTAGCCTTGCCTACTCTAGCCTAGCCTTGCCTACTCTAGCATAGTCTAGCCTACTTTACCCTAGCCTAGCCTACTCTCGTCTATCCTATCTTAGCCTAATCTAGCCTAGTCTACTGTAGACTAGCCTAGCCTACTCTAGCATATTCTAGCCTACTCCACACATGCATATCCCATTCTAGCCTAGCCTACTTAAGCATCGCCCACTCTAGCCTCACATCCCTTAGCTTAGACTACTCTAGATTAGCATATTATAGGCTACCTTAGCTTAGCCTAGAGTATCCTAGATGAGCTTAACCGAGCCTAACATACCCGACTCTAGATTATTCTATCCTTGGCTAATGTAACCTATCCCAACCTACTCCAATCTATCCTAGCCTAAACTAGAACATCCTATAACTATAAACATGTAACTCCATAAAATCAAGATGATTGAAGTAACTCCCATCATATGCTAATCTTTCTTACTCCTCTATCATGGCGTAGCTTACTCTAGCATAACTTATCCTACTCTATCCTAGCATACTTAATCTTAGCTTGGCCTACTCTAGCTTAACCCGCCCTAACATAACCTAGACTATTTTGGCCTACCCTAGCCTAGCCTAGTCTATGTGAAGCTACTCCACTCTTGCCTAAACTACTCTAGCATAGCGCAACGTAGCCTAGCCTAGCCTACCCTAGCCAATTCTAGCATAGGCTAGCATCTTCTAGCCTAGCCTAGACTAAACTAGCCTTATCTAATGTAGATTACCCTACTCTAGGCTAGCCTATGTGAAGCTACCCCACTTTGGCCTAGCCTACTCTAGGATAGCCCAACCTAGACTATCCAGGCCCATTATACTGTAGCATACCATATCCTATCCTTCTAGGCTAGCCTAGCCTGCTATAGCCTAACATAACCTAGCCTAACCTTCACTCACCTTACCTACTCTAGCTTATCCTAGCATAATCTACTCTAGTGTGCTCTAGCCTACACAAGCCTACCATAGTGTGACATACTATAGCTTAACTAGCCTACCATCCTCCAGCCTATCCTATGTTGGCTTAGTCCACTGTAGCCTAGCCTAGCCTAGCCTAGCATAGCTTACGATGATCTAGCTTAGCCTACCCTAGCTTACTCTAGCCTAATTCGTCCTGGATTACTCTAGCATAACATTTTATAGTCTAGCATGTCATAGCCAAGTGTACTCTAACCTAGCGTAACCTATTATAGCCTTGCCTAGCCTATCCTAGCCTACTCTAGAGTAACCTACTTTAGCCTAGCTTACTTTAGTGTAGCCTACTCTAGCTTAGCATAGCCTACTCTAGCCTAGCTTAGCCTATTTTGGCCTACCTTAGTCTACTCTAGCCTAGCTTATCCTAGCTTATCCTAGGCTACTATAGCATGGCCTATTATAGCCTAGAATATCCTAACCTACTTTAACATAAATTAGGCTCCTCAAAACTAGCTTAGACTCCTCTAGCCTCGATTATACTAGCATACCATAGCCTACTATATTATAGCCTACCCTAGCCTACCTAAGCCTACGCTAGCCTACTTTGGCCTAGCCTACCATAGCTTACTCTAGCCTACTCTAGCCTAGGCTACTCTAGCCTACTTTAGCCTAGCGTAGCCCACTCTAGCCTATCCTGGAATACTCTAGCCAACTCTATCCTAGCCTAGCCTACTGTAGCCTAGCCTAGCCTAGCCCACTCTAGCCTAACCTACCCTAGCTTAGCCTTCTCTAGCCTAGCATACTATACTCTAGCCTAAGTTGTTCTAGCTTGGCCTAAGCTGTTCTAGCCTGGCCTAAACTATTCTAGCCTATCCTAAACTATTCTAGCTTAGCCTAGCCTAGCCTACTCTCACCTAGCCTAACCTAGCTTAGTAGCCTACTCTAGCCTTCCCTAGCCTAGCCTAGCCAACTGTAGCCTAGCCTACTCTAGCCTGCCCTACCCTAACCTACTATACCATATCCTACTCTACCCTAGCAAGCTTACCCTACTCTACCTAAAGCTACTCTAGCCAAACCTAGCATAGCCTAGCCTAACCTAACCTATTTTATTATAGCCTAGCCTACTCGAGCATAGCCTAATCTACTCTAGCCTAGCCTACTCGAGCATAGCCTAACCTACTCTAGCCTAGCCTAGCCTACGCTAATCTAGCCTAGCCTAGCCCAGCCTAGGCTAGCCTAACCTCGCCTAGCCTACTCTACTCTCACCTACTCTACTCTCGCCTAACCTAGCCTACTCTCACCTACTCTACTCTTGCCTAGCCTAGCCTACTCTACTCTCACCTAGGCTACTCTACTTTCTCTGCTCTACTCTTTCATGTGACACAGCCTACTCTACTCTCGCACAACCTAGTGTACTCTATCCTAGCCTAGCCTAGGCTACCCTTGCCTACTCTCACCTACCCTACTCTAGCCTAGCTTAGCCCAAGCAAGCCTACTCATGCCTAGCCTAGCTTAGCCTAGCCTACCCCAATGTACTCTAGCCTAGCCTACTCTAGCCTAGCTTAGCCTAGGCAAGCCTACTCCAGCCTAGCCTAGCCTAGCCTAGCCTAGCCTAACCCAGGATAGCCTACTCTCTCCTAACCTATCCTATCCTAGCCTACTCTAGTCACACCTAGCCTACGCTACTCTCACCTAGCCTAGCATACTCTAGCCTATCCTAGCCTATCCTAGCGTACTCTAGCCTAGCTTAACCTAGGAAAGCCTACCCTAGCCTAGCCTAGCCTTCTCTACCATAGCCTTATCTAACATAGCCTAGCCTCCTCTTTTCTAGCATATCTTACTCTAGCCTAGCCTACTCTAACTTAGCTTACTCTAGCCTAGCCTTGCCTACTCTAGCGTAGCCTAGCCTACGCTACCATGGCCTAACTTAGCCTAACATAGTAAGCCTAAGCTATCTTAGCCCATCTTAGCCTAGCTTAAGCTAGCCTAGCCCATCTTAGCCTAGCCTAGCCTAGCCTACTCTAGCGTAGCCTATCCTAATCTACCCTAGACTACTCTAGTGTAGCCTTGTCTACTCTAGCTTATCCTAGTGTACTCCACCCTAGCCTAGCCTACTCCACCCTAACCTAACCTAAGATAGCCTCACATAGCCTGACCTCTTCTATCCTAGCCTACCCTACTCTCCCCTAACCTACCCTTTCTTGGCCTACCCTACTATCACTAGCCTAGCCTACTCTAGCCTAGCTTACCATACTTTATTCTAACATAGCCTAGCCTAGCCTACTCTAGCCTACCCTAGACAACTTTAGCCTAAAATACTCTAACTTAGCTTACTCTACCCTAGCCTACTCTAGCATAGCCTAACTTAGCCTAGCCTAGCCTACTCTAGCCTAGCCTAACATAGCCTAGCCTACTCTACCCTCGCTTAACCTATCCTAGCCTACTCTAGCCTAGAAAACTCTAGCCTAGCCAACTCTAGCCTAAGCTAGCTTAGCCTAGCCTAATCTAGCCTATCATAGCCTAGCCTACTATAGTTTAGCCTTCTCTACCCTCGCCTAACCTCAGCCTAACCTACTCTAGCCTACTCTAGCCTACTCTAGCCTAACCTAGCCTAGCCTAGCCTAGCCTAGCCTAGGCTAGCATAACCTACTCTATCCTAGCCAACTCTAACGTACTGTAGCCTAGCCTAGCCTACTCTCACCTAGCCTACACTAGCCTAGCTTACTCTAGCCTAGCCAGCCTAGACCAACCTCGCCTTGCAATAGCCTAGCTTCGTTTGGGCTATCCTATTCTGGCCTACTCTAGCATAGCCTACCTTACTCTAGCCTAGCATAGCCTATCCTACTCTAACCTAGCCTACCCTACTCTAGCCCAGCATAGCCTATCCTACTCTAGAATAGCCTAGCCTACACTACCTTAGCCTAGTCGAGCCTAGCCTAACATAGCCTATCATAAGCTATCCTAGCCTACTATAGACTAGCCTAGCCTACTCTTTCCTAACCTAGTCTACTCTTTCCTAACCTAGACTAGCCTAGCCTAGCCTATCCTATCTTATCCTATCCTAGTCTAGCCTAGCCTAGCCTGGCCTACTCTAGAATAGCCTATTACAGTGAATCGTAGCCTAGCCTAGCCCACCATACTCTAGTCTAGCCTAGCCTACCCTACTCTAGCCTAACCCAGCCTACTCTAGCGTAGCCTAGCTTACTCTAGTGTAGTGCAACCTACTCTAGGCTCGCCTCACCCACTTTATACCAACTTAGCCTACTCAACCCTGGCATAGCCTAGCCTAATCTCTCCTAGCATAGTCTAGCCTAGCCCAACCTAGCCTAGACTAGCCTAGCCTACTCTACTATAGTACATCCTAACCTAGTCAAGCCTACTCTAGCATAGGGTAGCTTACTGTAGTGTAGGGTAGCCTAATGTAGCCTAACATAGCCAATCCTAGCGTAGCGTAGCCTATCCTAGCGTGACCTAGCCTACTCTAGCCTAGCCTAGCCTAGCCAACTCTAGCATAGCCTAGCCTGACATAGCCTAGCCTAGCATAGCCTAGCCTAAGCTAGGCTAGCCTAGCATAGAATAGTCGAGCCTATTCTTTCCTAACGTAGCATAGACTAGCTTAGTCTTAGCCTAGCTTACTATAGCCTACTATAGCCTAGCCTAACCTAACCTAGCTTAGACTAGCCTACATTAGCTTAAATTACTCTAGCTTAGCCTAGTCTAGTCTAACATATGCTACTGTAGCATAGCATAGCCTAACTTAACCTAGCCTAGCCTAGCCTAGCCTACACTAGCCTAGCCTACTCTATCATAGCCAATCTGGCCTAGCCTTACCTAGCCTGGCCTAGCCTACATTAGCCTACTCTAGCCTAGCCTAGTGTACTCTACCCTACTCTAGCCTAGCCTCACCTAGCCAACCTTAACATACCCTCCTTTAGCCTAGCCTAGCCTAGCCTAACCTAACCTATCCTAACCTATACTAGCCTACTATAACCTAGCCTAAGCCTAGACTACTCTAGCCTAACCTAGCCTACACTAGCCTAGCCTAGCCTAGCCTAGCCTATCCTAACCTATTCTACTCTAACTTAGCCTAACCTAACCTAGCTTACTCTACTCTACTGTGGCCTAGCCTAACGTGATATAGCCTAGCCTACTCTCTCCAGCCCAGACTAGCTTAGCCTAGCTTACCCTAGGCTACTCTAGCCTAGCCTAGCCTACACTACCCTAGCCTACTCTATCCTACCCTACCCTACCCTACCCTACACTACCCTAGCCTAGTCTACACTACCCTAGCCTAGCTTACTCTAGCCTACTCTAGCCCAGCCTAGCCTACACTACCCTAACCTAGCCTACACTACCCTAGCCTACCCTAGCCTAGCCTACTATAGCCTACACTACTTTAGGCTAGCCTAGGCTACTATAACCTAGACCATTTTAGCCTAGTCTAGCCTATTCTAGCCTAGCCTAGCCTAATCTAGCCTAGCCTAGCCTAGTCTAGCCTAGCCTACTCTAGCCTAACCTAGCATACTCTAGCCTAGCTCTAATCTAGCTTACCTAACCTAACCTAGATTACTCTGCTCTACTCTAGCCTACCATAGCCTACCCTAGCTTACTCTAGCATATTCTAGCCTATCCTTCTCTACTCTAGCCTAGCCTATCCTAGACTATTTTAGCCTAATTTAGCAAATCCTAGCCTACTCTATCCTAGCGTACCCTAGCCTATCCTAGCCTAACCTACTCTACTCTAGCCTAACCTAGTCTAGGATACGTTATAGTAGCCTACTCTATCCTGACTACTCTAAGCTAGCCTAGCCTGCTCTAGCCTAGCATATCCTAGCCTATGCCTACCCTAATCTAGCCTATCATAGCCTACTCTAGCCTTCTCCAGCCTAGCGTAGCCTAGCCTACCCTAGCCTAACATATCCTAGCCTAGCTTAGTCTACTCTTTCCTAGACTAGCCCAGCCTAGCCTACTCTGTCCAAGCATAGCCTAGCCTAATCGAGCCTATATTACTTTGGCATAGCCCAGCTTACTCAAGCCTAGCATACTATAACCTACCGTACCCTATCCTAGCTTACTCTATCCTAGCCTAGCCTAGTGTTCCCTCACGTACCGTACTCTTGCCTAGCCTACCTTAGTACCCTACTCTAGCCTAGCATAGCCTACTCTTGCCTAGCCTACCTTAGTACCCTACTCTAGCCTAGCATAGCCTACCTTAGTACCCTACTCTAGCCTAGCCTAGCCTACTCTAGTACCCTACTCTAGCCTAGCCTCGCCTACTCTAGCCTAACCTATCGTACTCTACCATACCCTGCCCGAGCCTAATCTAGCCTAGCCTATCCTTGCCTAACCTATCCTAGCCTAGCCTGGCCTATCCTATCCTATCCTTGACTAACATATCCTTTCCTAGCCTAGCCTAGCCTAGCCTAACATATCCTTTCCTAGCCCTAACATAGCCTTGGCTACTCTAGTGTAGCTTAGCCTACCGTAGCCTAGTCTACTGAAGCCTAGACTAGTCTACTCTAGCCTAGCCTAGCCTACTCTTGCATGGCCTAGCCTAACTTATCCTTCCCTTGCCTAGCCTAGCCTAATCTAGAATAGCCTAGCCTACTCTAGCGTAGCCCAGCTTAGCATAGCCTAGTCTAGCCTAACCTAGCCTAGCCTAGCCTACTCTTTCCTAGCCTAGCCTAGCCTAGCCTAACCTACTGTATCCTAGCCTACCCTAGCCTAACGTAGTCTAACCTAGCCTAGCCTAACCTACTCTATCCTAGCCTACCCTACCCTAACCTAACCTAGCCTAGCCTAGCCTAGCCTACTCTACTCTGGCCTAGCCTACTCTACTCTAGCCTAGCCTAGCCTACTTTAGCCTACTCTAGCGTATTATACCCTAGGCTATGCTCCTAGCCTACTCTATCGTAGCCTAGTCTAGCCTATTATACGCTAGCCTACTCTAAAGTAGGCTACTCTAACCTATTATACACTAGGCTAGGCTCCTATCCCTACTCTACGCTAGCCTACTTTAGAGTAGGCTACTCTAGCCTACTCTAGCCTATTATATGCTAGGCTAGGCTAGCCTACCCTAGCCTGCTTTAGCTTTGCCTAGCCTAGGTTGGCTAGGCTAGTCTACCAAGCTTACTCTAGTGTAGCCTAGCCTACATTACCCTAGCCTAGCCTCGCCTCACCTACTCTAGCCTAGCCCACCCTAGCCTAGTCAGTCTCGCCTACTCTAGCGTAGCCTTCTAGCATAGCCTACTCTACCTTAGCCTACTCTAGCTTTGCCTCGCCTTCTCTAGCCTACCCTAGCCAAGCCTATCCTACCCTAACTTAGCCTTGCCTACCTTACCCGAAATTAGCCTAGACTAACCTAGCCTACTCTAACTTAGCCTTGCCTAAACTAGTCCACTCTAGCCTATCCTACTCTAGCCTAGCCTAGTCTACTCTAGCCTATTCTAGCGTAACCAAGCCTACACTAGCTTACCTTAGTCTATTCTTTAGTAGTCCAAGCTAGGCTACTCTAACTTACCTTAGCTTACCTTAGTCTACTCTATATTGGACTTGCCTAGCCTACTCTAGCTTACCCTACTCTACTACATTATGTTATTTTAGTTAAAAAAATATACCATACTACATTGTATCATTAATAAAATATAATGCAAAACTTAAATAACATATTAAATATTTAGAATTGAAAATCTTTAAAAAAAACAATTGAAGTAAACAATATTCAATATTAATAAAGAAATCATTCAAAAACAAATTAGATTAAATGCTATTAATAAAAGTATAAATATAACAAAATTGATTTAAAATGAATTAAATGTATGAATATACAATTTAAAATAAATTGAATTTAACCACAATAATAATGTAAAAACAAAATGTAATATAAGTTATAAAATACAAATGAAAAACACATTTTTAAAAGAAAAACATATTTATAAAATATAAAAACATAAATGAAAATATTTGGTGAGGAATACAAAAATCTAAAACTGATTTTTAGAGAAGCAAGCTAAGTCAACTAATCTTTTGAATTGAGAGAAAGAACTCACGAAACTATAACGATAATAAAACAATTTAAATAAGTCCACACTTTAAAGCAAATAAACTAAATGAATGAATAATGAAATAATCTGAACCTAATAGAACACTAATCGGATCCATAAAACTAGTGTAATAAATTAAGCCAAGCTAAAGAAAAGAGACCAAGTAATGCTAGATTAGCAAGAAAAGTTTGAGTTACTTTAACGAAAATGCAAAACGCTTCACAATCTATATACAGTGGGATTAACTTTGTACAATTAACTTTTCCTTCAACATATAATCAAGTATTTCTAAGTAATTCAATTTTCCGATCGTGACTATGCTCGGTCTCAGATGAATCGGCCGCAGCTTTTCGACTTCAACTTTTTAAAGTAAGTATTCGAGATGGATAAATTTCATATAAATTTGTGAGGTCTAAATTATAAAGCTGACTATTATACATATAAGATGACCATAATACATGTAACATCAGGGTATATCGTTAAATTTATAGCCATAAAATTAGGGAATATCGTTAAATTTATAATGAGTAAATCTAGTAAATTTAAATAATTTCAAATATTACAAATATAATGAATTTTATAAAGTTATTTTTATTTTACATTCTATAAACCCTAAAACCCTAACTTCTGCCTGCATTGATCAGCAGTTATGAGTTAAAAGATGAAGGATAAACACAAATGGGTAGTCTACCTACCGGTTTTACAATTTTCTATCCCATAACATTTTATAAGTTTCTACCCAAAATATTTTTCGAAATTTCTAAACTAAGAAAAAAAAATCTGACAACCATTCTGTCTTATGGATCATAATTTGGTATGTTATGGATACTCATACATTAGAAAAAAAAAACAGAGAAAAAAAGCCCCACCATATGGCTGCCTGGTACTAGAAGCCCAGACCTAATAGAAATATATATGATAATAAGTAGCAGGGACAGAGACTATAAGGAGATGTAATAAGGCCCGTCACTTCGCATCTATTTCTTAGGTGAAGCCTGGCTCATTGCACTATTGCTCCAAGACCCGTATTGAGCATTTCGGAGCTAACCTTTGATTTTGTTGACCTTAAGCATCTCTAAGACCTTAGGGGATTCCGACCTTCTAAATGGCTCCGTGCCCATGAAAATATATTTTCTACCCCCTGTGCAAGCTCTAGAGAGAATTTAAGATATTTATGGGGGACTTTTCACAACAGGTAATCAGGTTTTTCAACAAATATATAGTTTTGATAGTTTTGCAATATAATAATTAAAATTATTAGTTTTTATAATTTTAAAATATAATAATTAAAAATTTGATCTTAGGTTAAAAAAAAAAAAAATCATAAATATTAATTACTTTATACTATAAAACTTTATTAACATTAATTATAAATTTATAATCAAAATATTAATAAAAAATAAATAAATATTAAATTAACAACTAATATTAATTTATTTAAACAATTTATTATTGTTTTAAAATTATTATTACATTTCTAAAAAAATATATAAATTTGTTTAAAAATAAAATAAAAATTTAATTTTTACAAACAACCACAATCAAAGCATTCCTAAAAATAGTCATGATCAGTTCTTGAAAACTTGAAAAAAGTCAACTCGTCTCCAAAAACAAATACTAATTTTATTAATATAATATTTAAATAACATTTCAATATTTACAAATAATAATCTAATTTATAAATACATTAATTTTATTAATATAACATTTAAATAACATTTTAATATTTACAAATAATAATCTAATTTATAAATATATTTTTTTTTACATATTGGATGAACCAACCTGACTTGATTGGGAATCCTGAATATACTCACCATTAAAAATATTTATAATCCTAAAAATAAAAATAAAATACAAAATCAAATAAACCCATTTTCATTTTCAACTTTGTTGGCAATCCAGATCTTAAAAATAAAAACACAAAATCAAATTAACCGTAACTTTATATCTTGTTGGGAATCCTGAATATACTCACGATTGAAAAGATCTAACACTAATCTTAAAAATAAAAACAGAAAATCAAATAAACCCTAACTTTATATTATTGAAAATAGCGCGGACTTTTCGCTTCTCGGTCCGTTTCCTTTCATACAAAAATTTAGATTTAAGACAAAAGCACTTTGAGACAAAAATATTTAAGACATAACTATATATTTAAGATAATAGCGACTTAAGACAATGACAATTAAGACAAAACCCATTTAAGATAGTTAGCAATTAAGAGAAAATCATTAGCATTGGGAAGTTTGCATTGAAATATCATGAGTGGATAGTGGATAAAATTATATTTTTTATTTTTTAAAATCGATATTCAAACGACATAAAATTTAATCATGTCATATTTATTTCTTTTATATTATATTTTTATTTTTTCATTAAACCACATTCTAAAAATTTAATAAATAAATAGATAAAAAAATATTATTTTTAGGTTGGCAACTCAAGGGGATTTGAACTTTGAATCTCGTGTTTTAACCATAATTGCTCCAACACTAATATTCTTGGGCATATTATGTTTTTTCCTGCTAACTGCTCCAAATACAACCTCTAAGAACTAGTAGGGTCCAAGGAAAAGAGCTACAAGTTCCCCAAATCTGATCTACATTTCATGGACAACCACATTTCCCCCAAATGTCCTCCACATATTTTCCTTGGTGTATTGGAGTTTGAAAAATACATAGGATGCCACAAGTAATCCTAATCATAAGAATCAACTTTCCTAATGACTAGGAGACCTTAAAAATAAGAAAACATCTTAATTTATGCCTAAAATTACTAAAATTTCCTATCCCAAACATGAAATTAGAAATTCTACAAAATTATAGGGCAACAAGGAAACCAACTTCCTCTTCCAAAAATCTCTAAGACCTTATGGAAGACAAATACAAATTTTGAAATAAATTGTTGAAATTATGCTCTTGCATCAACAACTACCAATGTATCCTTGTAGGCCACCCCCTTTAACAATAGACATAATACCAATGTCCTTTACCAGCTAGAAGGAACTCCTTACGTAATTCTCTCTTAGATCCCATTAACCCATTGTAATGATTGTCTTTGATGTCTACCTAGTTGCAAGCACATTATGAAGCAACGTAGCATATTGCTGGTTGAGGATTTTGATAAGTATGTGATTTTGTTGACATCTTGTGACTATCTCATATGTGAATATCTAAAATCTTGGATGCATGTTTCCTTGACACTATAACATGACTTAGTATTGCCTATCATACCGTGTCACTTCCTCCTCGAGACACCTAGAACTCGCTAACACTCCCTGTCACACACTCTTATTCATTCATTTATGAATTTTGGCCTATTGCGCCTCTGTCATGTTTTCCTGGCACTCCCTAACACTCCTTAGCACGCATTGGCACACCTAGGCACTTGGAACAACTTTGTATGCTTCCCTAACACTCTAACATGCCTTGGCACTTCCTAGAATACCGTGTCACTCCCTTCTTAACACACCTGGAACTGGCTTATACTTCATTTCCATGCATTTTAAACTAGTGCTCCTTTGTGTTTCGCTGACACTTGGCCCTCACACTCCCTAGCATGTGTTCATGCCACACCCTGGCACCTGCCACATCTTGGCATGCCTATCATGCCTTGGAACTGCCTAACATGTCTTAGTACTTCTAGGAATTCCATGACACACCTTGGTATTCCTTAGCTTTCATGTCGTCATAGATAACCTTGCTTTTTTTGTGACTTGGGAACCCAACCAAGTCATTGGAAAATCGATGTTGTGCCCAGCCCAAAGTTTCCCTTTGTATGAAACTACTTTTTCCAACCCTTTATGTAACCATAGGCTTACCTCCTACAAGTCTTATTCTAACCTTCTCCTAACACACTTTATCCTTGAGACACTTGGAATTTGTTGACACTACTTGTCACACACTCTTATTCGTTCATTTCCATGCATTTTGACCTAATTCTCCCTTGTAATGTCCTGGCACTCCCTAACAGTCCTCAACATCCATTGACACTTTCTGGCATGTGTTAGCATGCATTTTCATTCCTTGGCATGCATTGACACTCCTTAGTTATCATGCCCTCACAATTACCCTTACTTTTTTGGAACTTGGGAACCCACCCAAGTCTTGCCTTGAATATAACAACTTGACCAAGTTACAGTTACTACAACTAGATTGTGCCTTTTTCACCTAAGAAATGACTATAACCCCTCACCCATTTAACCCCCTAAACGCTAAACCCCTAACCCATTTAACCCCCTAAACCCTTAACCCCTAACCCCTTAAACCCTAATTCCCGACCCCTAACCCATTTAGCCCCCTAAACCCCTAAAACCCTAACCCATTTAACCCCCAAACCCTAACCCCTAAAATACTTGACTGCTAAATCCCCTAACCCCCTAAACCTCTTAACCCCTAACCCATTTAACCCCCTAAACCTCTAACCCCTTAACCTCTAACCCATTAACCCCTTAAACCCTAACCCCTAAAATCCTTAACTGATAAATCCCCTAACTCCATAAACCTCTAAACCCCTAAACCCATTTAACCCCATAAACCCTAAGCGTCTACCCCTTAACCCCTAAGCCCTTAAGCCCTAATTCCCAACCCCTAACCCATTTAACCCCCTAAACCCCTAAAACCCTAACCCATTTAACTCCTAAACCCTAAACCTCTAAACCCTTAAACCCCTAAACCACTAACACCTAAACCCCTAAACCCCTAAACCATTAACGCTTAACCATTAACCCATTAACCCCTTAACCCTAACCCCTAAAATCCTTAACTGCTAAATCCACTAATTAAGCCCTAAGCCCCTAATCCCTAATCCCTTAACCATTAGCTCATTATTCACCTAACCCCTAATTGTGCCTAAATCCCCTAACACCTAAGCCCCCAATCCCTAATCCCTTAACCAATAACTCATTATTCCTCTAACCCCTAAATGCGCCTAAATCCCCTAACCCCCAATCCATAACCCCTTAACCACTAACTCATTATTCCCCTAACCCCAATCCCTAATCCCTTAAATACTAATTCATTATGCCCCTAACCCTTAAGCCCCCAATCCCTAACCCCTTAACCACTAACGAGAATATACCACAGTGGGCATGCACAAGAAGAAGAACCAAAGAAATCAAATTCAATAAATAAAGCACAACCACCACTCCAAACTCGCTTCTCTAAAACACATACAACTGCAATAAATCCCACTGAAGCTTACAAATTTATCAAGCCCTAATTAACTTACTAACAAATTCAACAAGCCAACATGTTACAATTTTTTGAGTCACCCCCAAATCAATTAGTAATTATTGCATGAATGTACATTTGTTTGTAGTTTTATTTAAAAGGTTGAAATTCTCTCAAGAGCATATAGAATATATCCAAAAGTTAAAAAAATGGAAATTTTGCTTACCTCCACAAGGTATCATCACACCCGGATAGGTGAAAACATACAAGTCTAAATCTTCTACCTCTAAGTCTCAATGAAACTTCAACATGTCAATAACATACTTGCAACAATGCTTAATGAGTTTTGTATATTGGCTAAAGAGATGTACATCCATCCATCCAAAAATAAACATCTCAATCAATCCAGCACCATAAATTGTGCTAAATAGTTCATCATGTTATTTCAAATATTACAATATTTTCTTATATAGTTAGCTCACATGTTCCTTGAATATTTGAAAGCCAAACTACCTTAGCACAATATGCCAGAAAGATTTGTACTCTAAAAGACAAAAAAAGACAACTAAAATAGGAACTTTAACTCTAATCCAGACACTTCATTCTTAGTAACATGATATCTAATGAAGATGATATGTGGAAAAAAAGGCTTCATATATTTTCTATCACATGTCAAACTGAGTGAACAAACACATGCATAGAAAACATCAGAAATAGGGTTCATAGATCAACTTGTATTATATGGTTTCAAACCCTTCTTGTCTCCTTCAAGGGGGTTTTTGGAGGTCTTAAAAAAGACTTCCTTTTGCTAACCAAATGGATTTTTTCTTTCACACATGTATGGAAACGTACTTTCCAAATCATATTGTAATAGATTCATAAGGTGATGTTATTGGTATTAACTACACCTTATTTGGAGACATCATTTTTATTATAGGGGTTGGTACCTTTCTATTGGATGTGGTTGGCGATGTGAAGACTACTCAACCTCTAGTAAAGATTCATACTAACTCTAACAAGCTTATGGATGCTTTTTTACAAAGGGAGACCCCTCTAAGCTTAACTCATTGGATTCTTTGTTTGTTCATGCTAATTATTGTTCTCAACTTTCATTCTCCAAGGGGCTAAGACTATTTGCTTCATTTATTTTACATGGCCCGATGAAAGAAGAAGAATGGAGATTGTCTCCACATCTTTTCCATTTCGCTAAGTTACAAAAAAAGAGTCAAATTCTATAGCCAATAGACTAATAGTGTCTTGATACACCTTTAGTGAGCTATGCATAGCTCTCACCTATCACTGTAGCTTAATGAAATGACATCTAATAGCTCCAAGACACCATTATAAATGGAGTATTTGTGAAGTTGTTGTTAAATGATCGCCTCCAAATGTTCAATTCTCGTGAATTTTGGGGGAGGGGGGTCTTTTGGTGTATTGAGCGGGGCGAGGGGACATAAGGGTAGCATGGATGGGTAGAAGTGAGAGGTTCGAGCATGGTTTACTAAGATCTACAATCCTAACATTAGAGAATGAGAAGGAGCCTTAGGGCCTTATGGCATAGGGGCTAGGGAACCTATAGGTAAGGTAATGAGAGAAAGTGATAGGGGAACCCCCAATAGTTGTGACAAGGGGATTAGAGGCCACATTATCACAACCCATACACACTTAACCCATAACCACTAAAGTCCCTATCCTTTTAACCCCGAAGCCACAATCCCTTAATCCATACACCCATAACTCATAACAAATTAACCCCTTGATCCCTTAAACCCAAAGCCACTAACCCCTTAACCCCTAACCACTAACTTAGAATCCTTGAACCCCATAAACCCTAATCCCATATCCTCTTAAATATTGACCCTTAACCCATAACCCCTAACCCCTAAACTCATTAACCCCTAACCCCTTAACCTTCTGACACCTAAATAACATAACCCTTAGGCACTTAACCCCTAAATCCCTTGACATGTAAGCGCTTGATGGTTAATATTAACCCCTAAATCCCTTAACCATTAATCCATTAATCTCTAACCCTTAAACCCCCTAACCTTCAAATCCCATAAGCCCTAACCCTTTACCCTTTACCCTTAACCCCTTGCTCCTAAACCCTTAAACCCATTAAATCCTAGAACCCCTTATCCTTTATCCCAAACCATAGGTTCTCCAACGCTAATATTCTTGGGCATATTATGCTTTTATCTGCTAACCGCTCCAAATACAGCCTCTAAGAACTAGTAAGGTCCAAGGAAAAGAGCTACAAGTTCCCCAAATCTAATCTACATTTGATGGACAATCACATTTCCCCCAAATGTCCTCCACATATTTGCCTTGGTGTATTGGAGTTTGAAAAATACATAGGATGCCACAAGTAATCCTAATCATAAGACTCAACTTTCCTAATGACTAGGAGGCCTTAAAAATAGAAATAAAAACATCTTAACTTATGCCTAAAATTACTAAAATTTCCTATCCCAAATATGAAGTCAGAAATTCTACAAAATTATAGGGCAACAAGGAAACCAAATTCCTCTTCTATAAATCTCTAAGACCTTATGGAGGACAAATACAAATTTTGAAATAAATTGTTGAAATTATGCTCTTGCATCAGTAGCTACCAATGTATCCTTGTAGGCCACCCCCTTTAACGATAGTAATACCAATGGACTTTACCTAGAAGGAAATCCTTACATAATTCTCTCTTAGATACCCTTAACCCATTGTAATGATTTTCATTGATGCCTACCTAGTTGAAAGCACATTAAGAAGCAATGTAGCATATTTATGGTTGAGGATTTCGATAAGTATGTGATTTTGCTGATATCTTGTGACTGTCCCGTATGTGAATATATAAAATCATTTTTTTTTGTACCAGTTTAATGAATTACTTTCCATGAATTTTAAACTAGTGCTCCCTTGTGTTTCCTTGACACTTGGCCCTCACACTCCCTAGCATGTATTCATGCCACACCCTAGCACCTACCACATCTTGGCATGCCTATCATGCCTTGGAACTGCCTAACATGTGTTAGTAATTCTAGGAATTCCCTGACACACCTTGGTATTCCTTAGCTTTCATGTCGTCATAGATAACCTTACTTTTTTTTGTGACTTGGGAACCCAACCAAGTCATTGGAAAATAAATGTGTCCCCAACCCAAAGTTTCCCTTTGTTTGAAACTACTTTGTTCAACCCTTTATGTAACCATAGGCTTACCTCCTACAAGTCTTATTCTAGCCTTCCCCTAACACACTTTATGCTTGAGACACTTGGATTTCTTTGACACTACTTGGCACACACTCTTATTCGTTCATTTCCATGCATTTTGACCTAGTTCTCCCTTGCAATGTCCTGGCACTCCCTAACACTCCTCAACATCCATTGACACTTTCTAGCATGTGTTAGCATGCCTTCAAACTCTTAGCACCTGTGGCACTCCTTGATTCTCATGCCCTCACCAGTTACCGCCCCACCTTTTTGGAACTTAGGATCCCAACAAGTCTTGCGCATGACTCTATAACAACTTGACCCAAGTTATGGTTACAACAGACTTGTACCTTGACCTTACTAATAAATATTCTATAACCCCTCACCCATTTAACCCCCTAAACCTTAAACCCCTAACCCATTTAACCCCCTAAGCTCTAAACCTCTAAACCTTTAACCCCTAACCCCTTAAACCCTAATTACCGACCCTAACTCATTTAACCCCTTAAACCCCTAAAAACCTAACCTATTTAACCCAGAAACCCTAACCCCTAACCCTTTTAACCCCTAACCTCTAAAATACTTAACTTATAAATCCCCGTAGCCCCCTAAAACTTTAAACCCCTAACCCATTTAACAACCTAAACATCTAACCCCTTAACCTTTAACCCCTTAACCCCTTAACCCCTAACCCATAAAATACTTAACTGCTAAATCCCTTAACCCCCTAAACCTATAAAACCCTAAACCCATTTAACCCCGTAAACCCTAAATATCTAACCCTTAACCCCTTAAGCCATAATTCCCAACCCATAACCCATTTAACCCCCTAAACCCCTAAATCCCTAACCCATTTAACCCCAAAAACCCTAAAGCTCTAAACCCTTAAACCCCTAAACCACTAACACCTAAATCCCTAACCCCTTAACCCCTTAACCTCTAAACTGTCAACGCTTAACCATTAACCCATTAACCCCTCACCCCTAACCCCTAAAATCCTTAACTTCTAAATCCCCTAAGTCCCTAATCCCTAATCCCTTAACCACTAGCTCATTCTTCACCTAACCCCTAACTGCGCCTAAATCCCCTAACCTCTAAGCCCCCAATCCCTAATCCCTTAACCACTAACTCATTATTCCCCTAACCCCTAAAATGCACCTAAATCCCCTAACCCCTAACCCCCCAATCCATAACCCCTTAACCACTAACTCATTATTCCCCTAACCCAAATCCCAAATCCCTTAAATACTAACTCATGAAGCCCCTAACCCCTAAATGTGCCAAAATCCCTTAACCCTTAAGCCCCCAATCCCTAACCCCTTAACCAATAACACATTATTCCCCTAAACCCTAACCCTCTAACCCCTAAGCCCCTATTCCTCTAACCCCTTATTATACCAGGCTCGTGGTGATTTCTTGAGGCCATACAAGGATTTTACCGCTTGCATGCTTTATGTTCCTAACCCTTCACAAAAAATCCTTTTGGTTGGGACACAAAAACATTCTCTTTCATATCTCCATTCAAGAAAGCAGTTTTTACATCCATTTGATGGAATTTCCAACTTTTTGAGTTTCTAGGGCAAAGAATGTCCATATGGTATCCCATTTTGCTATGGGGGGGGGAATTATTCTCATAATAGACCCCTTCTTTTTGTGTAAAAACTTTTGCCACAAGCCTAGATTTATTCTTTTCAAATGAGCCATCTGTTTTATACTTTTTTTTGAAAAATGTTAGCACTTAATTTAGCAAGGGTCGTAGAAGGGGTTCCAAAGGGACTACTACTAGATCAAGTGGAAACAATGGGACAAGAACCCATTGTCACCTCATTCAATTTCCCCTGCTCTTTATGCACTTTCACTAATGGGAGGAGTCTCGGTACAGGGAAATTACTAGAATGATGAGACCAATAATGATGCACAATGTGATTTCCAATGCCCATTCAAAGAAGAGGATTAGATAATAGGTTCACTACTTTAGAAGCAAAAGAAGGACTCTCCAAGAAAGGCTCGAGGGAAAGATGACCTCGGGTTTAGGAATATTAAAAAATGATGAATGCTTAAGATCAAAAATTCCAAAATCCCTCTCTTTTGATTGACATGTTTATACTAGGCTTCAAAGTGAGGCAAGTAAAAATTCAATTAAAGTATGAGCTTTGGGAGAATCTAGGGTGACTTTCCATGAATTGTTTTTGGAGAGAAATACTATAAGAGACTAAGTTTTGGGAGATATACCATGGTAAAGGCTCATCCAATGATCATTTATAGTCAAGATAATAGGTTTTGAATGATGAACTACAAAGTGCAAACCTTCAAGAAATCCTCAAGTCAAAGGAGCATCAAGGGTTCCCTCTTGGTGTGATAGTTAGGGCATCAATTTATGTGAAATTCCACCATCGTATTTTGTTCAAAATTGGAGGATGGCTAGAGCTCTAATCTAGCCTAGGAAGCGATGCCTTGCTTGAGGGCCTTTTGCTATTTTTATACACCTTATCCTTTTTTATTTTAGCCTCTCTATGCATCATACTATTTTAGAGAAAATAAACCTTTATTCCCACACCTTGCGTGTGAGCCTCTTCTTGGAAACTCCACATGATGCAATTAAACCTAGCCATATATGCATGGTTTCTTTTCTTCATGAAGTCAAATTAGCCTTACATTTTTTAAATGCTCCTAGCCATATATGTTGGCAATTCAACGTAAATGCTCCCTTGTCTTTCCCTGACAGTCCCTAACACTTCCTAGCACATGTTGGCACACCTTGGCACCTGGCACATCTTGGATGCATGTCGTCGTGACACTATAACATGACTTAACACTGCCTATCATTCCATGTTACTCCCTCCTCGAGACACCTAGAACTCGCTAACGCTCCCTGTCACACACTCTTATGCAGGCAAGCAAGTTGACCCTAGCTGAGGCAGCCCACCCATCACAGGTGTTTTCCATCTTCTCCATCCATCGTTAATGGTATCTTCCCTCCAGTATTGGTTTACCATTTTATAATTGGTGTTCATAGCATAAGTGAACCATTCACTCAACTCCTGTTTAGGGAATAATTTGCCCCTCTGTTGCTAGGATTCATTCTAAAAGAGAGTTGTTTTTCCATTCATTATTTCCCAGAATAAATGCTACAAAATAAGATCTCTATTTTGGGCTGCTAGATTCCAGATGGTCGATCCTTTAGGGGGGTCCCGGTATCTTAAAATATCATCTGTACGATTGGGCATGCCATATTTCCTCATCCATATATGCTTCCACAATCCCGTTCTTCCTTGTGCCCATATCCACCATAATTTCATCCCCAATACCTGGTTGAGAATAAATGGGTCTCTAAGGCCTAGTCCCCCTTCCATCTTAGGTTTGATAAGGTTTGACCATGCTACGAAGGACCATTTTTTCAACTGTTGGACCCCTCCCCAAAGGAATTTCTTCAATATTTCCTCCATTTTTCTGCAAATTGTTTTGGGTGTGGCCATTCCAGACAGCTGGTAAATGGGGATGGATTGTAGGATGAATTTAAGAAGGATGGTGCGGGGAGCCATATTGAGGCCTCTAAAAATTCAATTGTTGAGATTTCTTTTAATTTTGTGGATAAGATCACTCCAGCAAGCAATTTTCAGAGAGCTTTCAGCAAGGGGCATGCCCAAGTATTTAGTAGGAAGATATTTGATACCAAACCCCAACATTCTCGCCATAAATGTTTTGATATTTCTAGCCTTATTAAAGAAGAAGATGCATAATTTTTCATTATTAATAAGGGTGCCATAGGCTTCCATAAACACATGGAGTATATCTTTAATGTTTTTTTCTTCCTTCAACGAGACATGACAAAAGAGCATAATGTCATCAATAAATTGCTGGTGGGTAAGAGGGAGGTAATTTACCCAGAAGCTAAGGCCACAGATATTGAGATTACGAGCTTCCTTATTTAGGAGTCGATGGGGTTTAAATAAGGTTTTGATGTTCATTTTAGATAGAATTCTAGAAAAGTGATCAGTAACACCTTGAATATAAGGAAGGGTTACCTTGGCTAAGGGAGGGGTGGAAGGACAGGTTTTGGGGCGGGGATGGAGGCAAATAGATCTTTAGTTGATCCTTCAGTTGCAACATAAATTAATCCTAATTAACCGAGTAGTGACACATTAAAAATGCCTAATTAATCATGAAATTAAACAAATATGGATATGAGAGGGAAACCTCTAAACCCCTAACCCATTTAACCGCCTAAACCCTAAAATTCTAACCCCTAACCCCTTAAACCCTAATTCCCAACCCCTAATCCATTTATCCCCCTAAACCCCTAACCCATTTAACCCCCTAAACCCTAATCCCATTAACCCCTAACCCCTAAAATCATTAACTACTAAATCCCCTAACCCCATATATCTCTAAGACCCTAACCCATTTAACCCCCTAAACCCTAAACCTCTAAACCCTTAACCCCTAACCCCTTAAACCCTAATTCCCAACCCCTAACCCATTTAACCCCTAAACCCCAAAAACCTTAACCCATTTAACCCCCTAAACCCTAAGCCTCTAAACCCTTAAACCCCTAAACCACTAACACCTAAAGCCCTAACCCCTTAACCCCTAAACCCCTAAATCATTAATGCTTAATCCATAACCCATTAACCCCTAAAATTCTTAATTGTTAAATCCCCTAAACCCTAACCCCCTAATCGCTAATCCCTTAACCACTAACTCATTATTCACCTAACCCCTAATAGTGCCTAAATCCCCTAACCCCTAAGCCCCCAAACCCTAATCCCTTAAGTCCACATTGAGAATTTATCCTAAACAAGAGCCTTCGAAGGTTGAAGTACATGCTGTTAGACTTCTCCTCATACTAATTTTTTCACATACTCGGAGGTTCAAACAAGGAAGAAGACAACAACGCAAACAAAGGTTGCCTCCTCCCGCAAGGAGCCTTCAACAAAAATGACGAATTCCCTTCTCAAATCCTAATTCGTTGAATTTGTAATCCTAAAGTGATGTACAACTAGTTCTTCCATGTCCTCATGACATACTATTCTGTCTTCAGCCTCATTTTTCAGTGAGAAGATCCTGTTATGTTATCTATGTTGGACCATTGCTTTATGGAAGAAGCGTGTGTTCTTCTCTCCTTCCCTCAACTAGTTGACTCCATATTGCTACTTCCAGAGTATCTCCTCCTGTTTTCAGCGTTCTTCTAGTTGCATTATGAGCTGCCCCTCTTCTTCAACTATTAATTTTGATCTACCCTCTGCGATAATCTGCAGTTGTACAGTATCTATCTTATTCTTTAACTCCTCCTGGTCTTTTAAGATGTTTCCAAAGTCCTTTTTGTTCCACTTCTTGATCCTTTGCTTGATCTCTTTTAGCTTGAGTTGGAATGTATGCATAAGATTTCTTCTCGCCACTTCGTTGTTCTTCTACCATTCTTCGAGTTGCCCGAATAGCTTAGGGTCTCAGAGCCAAAATGATTCAAATCTAAAGGGATTATTTCTTGGTCCTGTTTTGAGGTCGATTTCCAGTCTTACCAACCAATGTTCCAAGTCCATTCCAGGGAGAATGGAGGTTTCCATGTATATTTCTTTGAAGATGACATGTTTTGAGACCAAGAGCCGATCCAATCTGGACGCAATCTGATTTTGACCTCCTCTCTGATTGTTTCAGGTGAAGGTTCTGTTGTTGGTTTTTAGGTCCACCATTTTGAGCTCCGATATTGCATCCCTAAACATATCCATATCTAGGTCATGTCAGCGAATTCTTCCTTTCTTCTCTTCGAGGGACGTTATCATGTTAAAGTCCCCTCCTACTATCCATAATTCTTCTTGAAATTCTCTTCTCATACTAGCCAGGTTGTGGAGGAAGACCTCTTTCTCCCCTAGGGTATGAGGCCCATAAACCCCAGTAAGGAGAACCAAATCATTGGATCCCATGTGTCTAAAGCGCCCTGTAAGCATTCAGGGACTACTTACTCAATCCTAAAAGACGACTTCCGTCGGGTTCCACAAAATGGTTAGTCCTCCCACACTTCCTCTAGAGTCGAGTGCAATCACTTCATATGGTAGCTTGAAACTTAGAACTATCCCTTTGAGCTTGGCTTCATGGATCTTGGTTTCCTGGATGATCATAATGGTGCCCTTGTCTTTCCTCAGTCGCTCCTTCAAATACCATTGTTTGGCTTTACTATTAAGGCCACAAATATTATCCATACCCTTTCCCTCCATATGATTCTTATTGGGCTAACATCACCTTAATGTCATGCCCATCAAAATCATCCATTGGTTGCTATGGTTGGTTTGTAAAACACCTACAAGAAAATATTCCTCGAGGGGGATATGACTATATTCACTGCCACTTGATTGAATTTTTCAGTTGTATGACATCATGTTGATGTCACTAACTATTGACTCTTTTAATTGACCTTTCCTCCTGGTTGATGTCACCATCTCATTAGGTCCAACTACCAACACTTGTCGATGGAGGGAGGCAAAATATTCCTCGAAGGGAAGTTTTTATGGAACTTCTTTGATGCCTTTCTATACTTTAACCCCCTAACAAAAATAAATTTTAAATACTACATTGGGTCTAAAATAAAGGCCTCCTAACACTTAAATGAATTTTTTACTCCTCGGAAAACCCTCTTTCCACATGGTCACCATCTTCTTTTCCATATGGCACTACTATGTCATTGCATGACCCCTATTTTGGGTCCATGTTTTGTTTTCTACTTCTTCCATGCATCCTCTACTAGCATCATCAATTAACATCATCATTCCCATCAATATGGTATCATGCTTATCCATCACCATTTCTCATTGGTGTTTTCCATAGGCTAGGGGTAATGATTCTCTGAATGAACTACTCAATGGGTAAACCCCAAAATTTTGGAGGTAAACTTCCGAAACCTGACTAAAACCCTTTTTCATTCATCATTGAGTTCAAGACCCAAATTTTTTTACACTTGATTGATTTATTTCCCAGGTTTTCAATGCAACTCATGTGCCACACAAGTACCCCTACTCCACCATGTTACACGACATGTCACATCCTAGTACTAACACTAAGGCCACATGTAAACCATATAGGTGTAACGTGCCTCTCCATTCCTTAAACTTCCTCAATGCGTTATCTCTAAAACTAATCGATCCCTTAAGAAAACATTAGACCATCTATAACCTTTAATAATATTAAAAAGTCTAAGATTTAACCTTTAATAAATTTAACAAAAATTAAAACATTTATTATTAATCAAATAATATTTTTTATAAAATAGTTATTATTAATCAAATAATATTTTTTTTTGCATAATAATAATTATGATAATTGTAAAAGTTTTGGGATTTTCATTAAATTTCATTTTCCACCTCGTGCGCGTATGGCCAAGGAGGATTGGTGGGAAAAACAAGTCAAATGATAATACTCACAGGAGTTGATTATACATGATTTTCTACATTTTTCCGAATCCAGTCTCTAGGTATGCAATGCTGGCAGAGTTTTCTGAGTTTTACAGGTATGCAATGCTGGCAGAGTTTTTTGATTCCATGGAAGCTGCCATCAGATTGCTTCAGCTCTGCAAGACAATTAGTAGCTTCAGTAACATCTGTCCCCAAGTCGAAACAATGACCCACAAGTATATCTCGGTTTAACCCGCAGACTGTTTCTTTTTTCTCCTCTCGTACCTACAATGCTTATAACTAGAAGACCGTAACAGGTATGGTACTAATCACTGCAGGGTCGATAGGCCAGTAACGAGATTTAGGGTTCTTTCTAACTGCAAAGACCAATTTCTTTGAATGCATGCTTCAATTCTATTGTATCATCAACTAATATTAAACCCTAAACTAATTTGCAGGAGATTGATGTATCATCTGGCACAAATGAAGCACATTTTCCCCGAAGGATTGCTGTTGGAGAAGACCATGGCACCTGACGAGAAGACGCTGTGCATGAAGCCAGACTTGAAAATCACTCTCTTGCACGATGCAGTGCTAAGTGGCAAGGACAAGGCCTCCAAAGGAAACAACACGTTGGGTTTTCGAAAAGCATTCCACAGCCGCTTAGTTGCATTTGTCAAGCCTTATCCCAAGGCGAGTTTACTCTTGCTATCTTGTATTATTTTTTCGGGGTTCTATCTTTTTTTGGTCAAACCTTTCAATAGCACGGGTTTTAACTTTGTATGTACATTGTATGAATTCATTGCAATACAAGGAGATGATGTTCTAGAGGAAATCCTATAGAGCCATTCAATAGAAAATGTCAGCTAACTTCTCTAGTCTCCTCCCCACTTCCTCCTTTGATATGTAATAGCCTTTCCCCAGCAAGAGGTGCTGCTTCTACTCTGCCTAACAATCATCAAGGAAAATCCCAACCCTCTATGACATCTTCACTATTACCCAAAAGTTTCCAGAGGCATTTTTCTCAGACAACCCTCACACTCCAGCCATCTGTGGATTGATCATTCCCTATGCCCAAGCAAGACCCAATTCTGAAGCCTCATTCCGAGGTTCCTAAAACAGTGAAAAAAAATGGTGGTGATGAGGCTTCGAGGAGGATTTAAACGTTGGCAGGGTTATAAAATATGCCTGCTTTACCATCTAACCTAGCTCTTGTGATGCAATAGACAAATTTATAGATAGGGAAAAAGTTGAATATGTTGATCAGCTGATGCAGAATTGCACTGTTGGGGGCCATTATCCTTATCTTTATCATTTGGGTTCAGGGACTCATCACAATGATTTAGAGTAGAAGCATAGCTTGAGGAAGAAACTGAGGCAGAGGATCTGGGTGTCTTTGGAATTTCAGAGGATAGAACCTGATTGTATCCTAGTCCATTTGGATGATTTTTATCAAACACATGATATGAATTGTCACAACTCTTACTGATTATCCTAGTGTTAGATTCCTTCCTGAAAGCCTTCCCTGCTTCTGAATTCCATATCTTCAAGAAAAAAATCAGTGGGTGGGTTATTGCTGGGCATTGTCATCATATCCATTGTGTTACTGGTGTGATAACCAGCAGAATAATTAGAGGACATGATCAGTGATTCTCTGGAAAGACGAGCTTCTGCTTCAAGTCTTGCATTTTTCCACTGTGCTTTGTGCCTCGTCAGAGCCAAGGCATCGTACCCCTGTGGAGCACTGGGACTGACTTCTGATTTAGGTGCATGGGTTGAGGGATCAAGACCCATCTTCAACAAACGCTTCTTCAAATGGGTATTCCAAAAATTCTTGATCTCGTTGTATGTTCTCCCTGGTAACTGTGAGGCTATTGCAGACCATCTGCAAGTACCACAGACATAAATAAACCAACTCAGTGATATAAATGAAATTGCTGATAAATGCGGATAGCTATCAAAATATTTATGTGCCATATATAAAGTACACAATTTGTAAAGCCACGACAGGAGTGAAGGTTATGAACACAACTTGTAAGGCCATGGCAGGAGTGAAGGTTATGGACAAAAAAAAATGGTTTTTCAAAACAACTCTCTTTTATAACATGATCGATATGATATGTATTGCAAAATATTTTCAAATTATTAAATCTAAACTATTGAAAAACGATGAGAATTTGTAATGCCAAACCAAGAGTAAAGGTTATAAACCAAAAATTAATTTGGGAACTCTTAAATCTAAACTATTGAAAAAAACACATTGAGAATTTGTAATGCCAAAACAGGAGTGCAAGTTATACACTAGAAAATGGTTTGGAAACTCTTGGGATCATGTTATTAGATAGCATTGATGATTTTCTATGTGGTACTGTGCATCCTAAATTATGGTATCCATTAGCAAGAATATTTGTAATTAATCAATTACATTTTAGAGGGGTATGCTGCTGGGTGAGTTACAAAAGTACTGAATGCCACTAGGTGCTTAATAATGTCAATTAAAGACATCCTTGTTATGCCTTACCGATGAAGAAAGTTGTTATTCTTCATAAATGCTGCACAGAAAACCTGGTTGGCTGCCTTACACCTTTGAGCTGGGAAAAATGATCCTCACAGATAGGTGACTCATGACCTTGGAACTGCTATCAGTGAATCATGATAGCAAGTCATACAGTCTACCTTTTAAGCCTTAGAGTAAGGAAACAACTGTGGGCCACGCTCAAGTACCCTTGCATCCAAATTAAAAAGATAAGAGCACCCAACTATAATCGTTGGCAACCAATCAGAGACTTCAGGGTTTTCAAAAAATGAAATACTATAAAAAGTACTGCCTTGCCCTGTTTCCTTTCTTAAGGCACATAGTCCTTTGTTATGAATGTGCTGCTGCTGTGCTGCTGGCTGTCAGTTTCAAGCCTTCAGTAGGTTGAAAGTTGACTTAGGGATAGATGGCTTCTGATATGACAAGACGACCCTAAGAACTCCTCTCAATGCTCTACTAGCATATACTAAGACTCTTTATTGTCTTATCCAATCACTATTTAAAATGGATGCCAAAGAGCCTATCTTTTATGGCTCCTCTAGTCTCTCTCAAATTACCAAGACCTGAGATTGTCTTGCTTCTGCATACATGTACATCTCTGATTCCGTACCGACAGAATACCAAAAATAAAAATAAAAATAAAAATTGATAGAGGGTTGTTACAGATTTGTTCTTTGTTTTATATTCTTTTGTGTAAGGATCACCTATTGACTTAACATCACGTTGTAATTTACCCAAAGATTTCTTGGTAAGAAATACAATACATGGAAGCAACATATGTTGAGAATATTTGAGTACAAGTGATTGGTTGCTATTGTCCTAGGTAAAGATACTCGACCACAAGTTGTTGGTAGAGATTGGGACAAGTTTGATGAGTGGCCCAGTAGCTTACAGCTTGGTTTTTGGACTCTAAAGGCCATTCAGAGACATATCATTTATGTGTTATGTTGCTGGTATGCATTGTACTTGGTGCCATTTTGACATATTCACCCTGACATGGTATAAAGATGAACAAACTTTGCAGATTTTGTCTCTAGTGAATTGGAATCTTAAAAGTATTTTTTTCATTAAAATTTTAATTATTTTTATGTGTTTTTTTAAAAGTGAGTCCATTGAGTCTGGTTTGATAGGTGTCCAGTTCAAAGACCAGTTCCAAGTATTAAAACTATGATTGGGAGTATTGTACCTTGATATATAATATTGCCTATTGTTGATATCTTCATTAGAAATCTTGTGTATTGATTAATGGATTGCCAGTACAGCTGTGTCTCATCTTCTATTTTGGTTTGCTTTTCGTAGTCTTTAATATAAAAGTTGTCTATTGTTTTCATTTCCTAAGAAACTGCTAATACATTTTATTTATTTGGACTGAACAGCCCTCCAGTTGTTGCAAAGTGTGTAGCACTTCTCAAGCGATATGTCTTTAGGTGAGTTTATTCTAGTAGTGTTTCGTATAGTTCTTGTTCTATAGTAGAGATATGAAATAATTGGTTCCTTTTTCTTTTTACATTACGGCTCAAGTTTATATGAAAATATTCTATTGCTTCAGGTAGGTACCATTAACAGATTTTTTGACTTGTAAAAAAGATGAAATGATAGACAGTTGTCTTTATTGTGTTATCAAACACTTCAGTTTTGATGATACATATATTAAATATAGATATTCAAGATGTATATACAGTTTGTTGTCATATGGTTGTCACATGTGCAAATACTGCAGGTATGCTTTGTGTGTGGTTTTGTGTCCATTTTTTAATTTCTTCTGAACATACGTTGCCAAAATAATATAAAATAAAGGATCGTTATCCTCTGTCATTTTCAATTGGGGATGCTGAGCCAAATATATTTGCAAAATTTCCTCTTGCTGTTTCAAAATTTGATTCTTCTGAACATACATTGCCAAAATAGTTATAAAACAAAAGATTGTTTTTCTGTGTGTCATTTTCAACAGTTAATATAGACCCAATTGCATTTGCAAAATTTCCTCTGGCTGTTTCACACATTTGATTCTTTTCCCCAAATATTTGATGGTCGATGCAGGTATATACCTAGGATAGAGACTCTAGAGCAGATTGATTTGTTTTGTGTGAATCTAATTGCTGAGTGCAATGCCGTTACCAACAAGAAGGCTTCTCCATGGGTGCAGTCTGCAAACAGTCAGCATGTAGCATCCACTGCATCTATCAATTCATCTTCTCCAACCTCAACATCTGCAGCATTTGCTTCAGGAGCTCTTGTTAACTCATTGAATTATGTTCGTGGTTTGGTTTCATGACATATTCCAAGACATTCATTTCAGTCAGCACTGTTTGCTGGAAATTCTCATGCTAAGAGGACAATCACATCCTTGAGAAGCAGATCGTTTGGTTCTCCAGTCAGTCCAGGTGGCACTGTAAGCAGAAGTTCTCCTGAGAATAAAGAGGCCACAAATTTGGCTATCACGAATATATTAGGTCTGGAAACAATTAATGAGGAGAACAACAATTATATTGCTCTTGATGTTCTGAAATCAAGATGGATTGTGGATAGGCACCAACAAAGTTGGACCCCATCTCCTGTTATGACGGACAGGTATTTCTTTCATTTAGATTTGCTTCTCTTTTTTCAGGTCCTACATGAGCAACAAGATGAACATGTAAATGAGCTAGGTGATTTTGCTGCTTCCAAGTTAATTGGGCTAGATGAAGTCAATAATTTTGTTGGTTTTTGATAATGAGATTCATCTATGCATTGCCCTTTTTGTTTTCTTTAAAATTCTGTGTCATTGGAGAATGTCAAAGTGTTGCGACACCCTATGATGAGGTTCTTGCATCCTATTGGATGATATGTTGCACCCATAGTTTTAAAAACCAGAACTCGGTTTTTGAACTGGCCCATCTATCTAACCAGGTTTCGAATTTGATTAAATGAGGCAGATTTGGAAAGTAAAATACATGAAATCTTTATTAGATATCATTAACTGGCTTCACATCCATATAGCTTGATTTTCTTTGATTAAAGGGAATGCTTTTAACAGTTTGATCCAAGATGCTTGCTGTTAAGCTGGGAACAATAAAGATATTTTAGCAGTCTTAGTGATGGAGATGATAGCTGTAACCACCCTTGTCTATTGTCCAGCAATACACACCTATTGATCCTTGAGTGTATTGTATAAAATTGATCCACAGTCCTCAATCATGTTTTCAATTTTTCTAATGCATTTAGTTTATCTCCAATAATTTCTACTTGAAACACCTTAATGTACTGAATCAGAAGTAAAATTTCTACACCACATCTTAATGTAACATATGAGATTGCTTTCTTTCCCTTGTTTCTTGGCACCAGTTCTGTATGTGTGGACATTGCCTGTTGCATGGTTATCTCCATTACAAATACCATTCCCAGTAGACTGTTTCAGATTCCATACTCAACATATTTGGCACCTCACTTGCTTCGAGTTCAAGTTTACTGAGTGGACAATCTTCAGTTTCTTAAAACATTTTGATGCATTTATACTACACCAATGTAGCATTTTTTTTTTTACTGTAAAACTTGATCCTGAACATCCATCATAGCTTTTGCTATTTGTTCTCCATACTGCCTGCTCAGTTCCTTGTAACAATCCTTATGAGCATGAAAACAGAGGTACCTTGAAGAAAGTGCATAACAGATTTTAGTTGCATGGTCCAAGCCTCTAAAACTTCACACAAGAGCTGCCACAGGTCCGAGGGTAGCCTTCAAGGTGACTGTAATTCAAGATTCTGCACAGTTCAAACTTCAAATTGCTTCACATAATGCTGCCTCTGCGGCTAGAAGAGAGGGCCTTATACTAGGCCTCTTGGCCCTTAAACAATCCTCCATGGTTCTGCAATTCCGAGCCACACAGATCTGAAGAGATTACTGTAGGTCAGAGGTCTTTATTACCACAGATGGCTGCCAAAATAATTTGTTGTCCAATTTTGAGAAGGAATAACCCAAACAAATAACTCTTATGTCCTCCTCACCTCGCTGTTCTGTGTTTTCCTATGCTGGTCTTAGCTAAGTGCTCACCAGGAAACCTATTCAACATGAGATCTATCCATTCAGTCATGCCATAAAGTAGGAGTGCCCTCTGTTGAACCATATATAGAAATAGGTGAAATACTTCTGCTGCAATATTTAATGGTAGTGACTCACTAAGAGTCTTCATAATAAGCCATGTTTCTTAGAGTAACTGCCTTTAGGCAATGATCCTTTCATGGTGGATCCCAGAAGGTGCTCTTCTAGTCTTTTGATTTCTAGCTCAGTTAATATTGAATGGTCCATGACAAACCAAATCAGGTCTTAAAGTGTATTTCAACAAGGCTGGGTCAACTCCCTCTTACTTCGATAGATGAGGGGGTCATTATAGCTGCAATTGTATGCCTTGACAGTAGATCCTGTTGGATATATAAAAGGAGTGACCTTGCTAGAATATAACCAAGGTCATGATCATGCAGCTTCCATGCATCCTTTCAAATAGCAAGGATATATCTGAGCCTTTCTTAATAGATTCATTAGGTCTTCTGTCGAGAATTGTGTACGTCCTTTTGATGACATGAGTCACGTGATTATCTAGCTTACAGTGAGCAACATAATTATAGGAAGCTAAAGAATCGATGAGGTTCTTCTTTAAACTGGTTGGCTGAATATTTTTAGACTTCAGGGGTGAAGTATCCTTTGACAAAGACAGAGTGCTGTGGAACCTTTGAAAAGATCGGATAACCAGATTTTACATCTGTCTTGTTTACATCCTTAATTGTGAACAAGACTATCAATTTACAGAGGTTACAATCATATCACCATAGCCACTGGACTGTTGAGTAGACAACTATACATAAGATGAAATCACACATAGAAAGGGCTGATGACATATATACAGGGATCTGTCCTTTACTGATAGGTCCATGATTTCATAATGGTCCGTGTTCCATTCCCTCTTGCAATCTGAATAGTTATATCAACCATGCTAAGAGTAGGTAGATCATAGCAAAACCACAGGTATAACTTACTGGGCCACTTCCTTTATTAAGATGGTCATTAATTCTCTTGACCATAAGACAATAGACGACATTCACTAGAGAGATCATTATCCTTTATCAAGTATGAACACAGTCATGACTTTCAAGAGGAGGTAATCATGGTGCCATTGTCATTTAAGAGGAAAGATACTTCTACACCTCATCAAGATCAAATCTTCAAATTGAGCCACCATCTTTCGACAGCTGGTTAGTGAGAACAAATTATTTATGTAGCTTGCCCTTTGATATAAGTTTTTTGTAAATCTTGCTTCATGAAATGAAAAATAGGAAGTGATGGGGCAGTTTTCCATGTAAACAGATAATGGAGGTGCTTCAGTATCTCGGGACAGATGCAAGCAATGCAGCAAATGAACAGAAGTAAGTTGCTATATTAAGATTCATGTTATAATCTGACCCTTCATCTTTTTCTATATTAAGATTCACTTCATCTTTTTCTAAAATCTGACAATGCCTATTATAAGTTAGTTGTTAAGAAATAGTGAAGCTATTATTTACTGTTATTTGTTGAAAGTTTTACTTACGGTGTTAATTAGTATTATTTGTTTCTGGCTATGTTGTCTTAATTCATGCAGGTGTCTGGATGGACTCAAGACTATGAAGGTCTGAAATTTGAAGCTGGCTGTAGATCGTACATGTTGATCAGTGCCTACTAGCAAGCTGGTGTCTCTTTGGGTTGTGGTTGTATTGCTTGTGTTGATTATAGTTAATTTTCTTTATATGGCTTAATTTGTTTCTAGATTATTATTTATTATTAGTTTTTTGTGCAAGTCAAGCTACAAGGGTGTCACAGTAAGCTAACTCCATTGAATTATTTTTTTATTAAGTTAAAAATAGGGGCTTGCATGATTATATATTTTCCAATGATTATGGCATTATGTGTTGAACATTTTTAAAAAATCAATGCCTATTATACAATTTCAAAGACTCCCATAACTCCTCACATAATTTTTTGAAGGGTTCTAGCTCAATGGAAGAGCACTTGCTATGCAGGAGGTTGGTGGTTCGATTCCACTGTACCCTAACATAAATTATTCAATGATATTGTAGATTTTTTTAATTAAATATTTTATATTGATTTATTTTAATGGTGAGATATTTTTCTGGATTCATTGTTTTATATTGTCTCCAGAGAGACAATATATAGGATTAAAAACATTGTCTCCATAAAGACAATATGTCTTTAATTCCAACTATTGTCTTTGGAGAGACAATAAATGATCCAAAGACAATAAATGAAACTGTCTCTAGAGAGACAAAAATGAAATTGTCTTTGGAAAGACAAAAATGCTTGTGTTATATATTGTCTTTATAGAGACAATATTTTAAGACAATTTAATTTTAAGACGATTTAATTTAAGACACCCGCTTAAAGACAAAATTTAAGACAATACACAAGTTTTCTTTTGTCTCAAATTAAGACAATTTACCCAAAAATTGTCTTAAATATTGTCTTAAAACCCCCCTTTATGTTGTAGTGATGAATCATGAATCATAGATTCATAATAATCTTCAATTATAAATGATTCCAGTCATTGGAAGTGCTAGCTGAAACGTAGATCATATTCTTTGTTTTTTTTGCCAATGCTAATGTAATGAAGTAATATTTAAGCCTCTGTTGTTATCAAGTTTAACAAGTAAATAAAATACTTTGATGATTTAGTATTGGAATTTTTTTTTGAAATGAATTGGTAGTTCCAAACTAGTTCAATTGTCCTTATAAGCACCGATAGAATTTGAAATAACTCGAGTTGTTGAGATGTCAGGATTTTGGGTCACCAAACATGTAGATCCATGGAAAATCCAGCAAAATAGGCAGATCCACCAAAAATCCAGCCCCTACCTCAAATATCTAGATCTATAACCCCTAGGGTTTACCACCAAAGCACCCAAAACCCCAAATTTACTGCCTCTATTGTTTAATCATTTTCCCTGTGATCGATCCATTTCCACTACACACTGTACACACTGTTCTACCATGGCTACGAAACCTTCTCAATGAGAACTTAAATTTCGATGAGAAAATAAAAGTAGAGGAAGAACTCAAAAATAAATAAAGAAAATTGAAATGCCAAAGAATAAAAACAAGGAGAGCCAAAAATACCTTCGAATCCCAACAATTTGAATTTCATAAATAGAGGATCCACGCAGGGGTGTGAATATGGCTGAAGGATGGATGACACAATTATGTAAATGTGATATCCCTATTGATCGAACATGCAGGTGTTGCAATTAAGCCAACCGTTCGTTTGTTTCATAAGAGCCCCTGCCTATTTTTACCCATAAAATCTAACCTGTATGACAATTTAGTGAAATATTTATTTATAACATCTAATATGTATGACAATTTAGTGAAATATTTATTTATACTCTTTTCACTTGCAAAATTGCTTTATTTCAGCTGACTTCAGCAGGACTAGAGAGTAACTATTTTACCATTTTTAGGTCTACTCGATTACAATATATTATTTTCATAATATTTCACAAACCAAACTTTGTTATAGCCTATCCTAGCCTACTCTATACTAGCTTTTTCTAGCCAATCCAACTCTAGCCTAGCCTAGCCTATCCTACTCTAGGCTAGCCTAGTTGACTCTAGACTATCCTACTCTAGCCTAGCCTAGTTGACTCTAGTCTATCCTATTCTAGCCTAGTCTACCATGCCCTAGCTTGGCCTAGCCTTGCCTAACCTAGCCTACAGTAGCCTAGCATGCTCTAGCCTAGGCTACTCTAACTTAGCCCAACCTACTTTGGTTTGGACTAGGCTACTCTCGACTCTCTTAGGCTACTCAGTCCTAGCTAGACTATTCAAACTTTTTCTAGGTCTAATTTAACATGGGTTACTGTAACATAGCATACTCTACATAGCTTAGCCTACATTTTCCTAGGTTAACTTAGCTTAGGATAGGCTTTTCTAGTATATCATTTCCTACTCTAGTATATCTTATCCAAGCTTAGCCTAGCATACTCTACCATAGCCTAATCTATCATTTTCTACTCTAATCTATCCTACCCTAACCTACTATAACCTAGAAGAGCTTAATCTAACCTAACCTAGTCTACCCTACCCTAGCATAACCTATCCTAGCCTACCATATCATAGACTACTATAGCCTAACCTAGCTTTTCTTATCCTACTATACCCTAGCCTAGCATAGCCTATCCTCACCAACCCTAACCTGGTCTTACCTTGCCTACTCTAACCTAACCCATTCTCACCTAACATAGCCTACTCCAAAATATTCTAGCCTAGCCTAAATTAGCAAACTCTAGCATCGCCTACTCTAGCCTAGCCTAGCCTATCCTAGCCTACTCTCACCTAGCCTAAGCTAACCTTGTCTACCGTACCCTACCATGACATAACCTATCCTAGCCTACTATATCCTAGACTAGTATAGCCTAATATTTCTTGTCCTATCCTACTATACCCTAGCCAGGCCTAGCATATCCTCACCAACCCTAACCTAGTCTAACCTCGCCTACTCTAGCCTAACCCAGTCTAACCTAACATAGCCTACTCTAACATATTCTAGCCTAGCCTAAATTAGAAAACTGTAGCATCACCTACTCTAGCGTAGCCTAGCGTACTCTCACCTCGCCTATCCTAGCCTAGCATAACATATCCTATTCTAGCCTAACATAACATATCCTAGCCTACTCTTGCTTAAACTTCTCTAGCCTAGCCTAGTCTAGCCTCCACTAGATGTTTGTCTTCTCTAGCATAGCCTACTCTAGGCTACTTTATCCAACCCTATCGTATGCTAGCCTAGCCCAACCTAACTTAGCCTAGTCTTACCTTTCCTACTCTAGCTTAGCCTTGTCTAGCCTTTCCTTCTCTAGCGTAGCCTAACTTATCCTACCCTATGGTAGGTTATGCTACTCTAGCCTAGTCTAGCCTAACCTAGTCTAACCTAGCCTATTTTATTTTATCCTAATGTATCGTAGCTTATGGTAACCTACTATAGCCTAGCTTAGGCTAGGGTAGCCTAGCTTAGGCTAGGCTAGCCTAGCTTACTCTACCCTAGTGCCTAGCCTACTCCAACATATAAGCCCACTCCAGCATAGCCTATAACTCTATTCTAGCTTAGTCTAGTATATACTATTGTTTCCTAACCTAGCCTACTTTAGCCAAGCGTACTCTAGCCGAGCCCAACCTAGCCTAACATATCCTCACCTAACCTACTATAGCCTAACATAGCTGAGGATAGCCTACTCTAACATATACTACTCTAGCCTAGCCTAACTCTACCCTAGCCTAACTCTACCCTAGCCTAGCTTACTCTAATATTGCGTAGCATATCCTACTCTAGCCTAGCCTAGCCTATCCTAGTGTATTGTAGCCTACAACACCCTCCTCTATTTTACCATAGCCACTCTAGTGTAGCGTGGCTTGTTCTTGGCTAGCCTAGCATAGCCTACTCTATCTTAGTTGATCATACTTTAGATTATTCAAGCCTAGTTTTGTCTAATCTAGCCTAACTTAACATATTATATCCTTATGAAACCTAGTCTATTATATCCTTGTGTAGCCTTGTCTACTTTAGTGTATCCTAATTCACTATAGTTTAGCTTATCCTAGTGTAACACAATCTAGATTTATAATAGTTTATATATATATATATATATATATATTTATATTGTTATAAACTATTATGTATATATAAACTGTTATAAACAATTTCTATATATACATATATATATTGTTATAAAATGTTATATATATATAAAATATTTATAACAGTTTATATATATACATAACCGTTTATAACCATATCTATATCTATATCTATATATATATATATATATATATATATATATATATATATATATATTCATTGAAACATTTAATAAAATATATATTCATAATAACTCTTAAAAAAATGTTTATATTACAATTTAATTTTATAATATAGACTTAGATATAGAAACATTATCACTTTATGTTATATCAATTCAAACACTTTTTTATTATACATTGTATTATTTTAGTTAAAAAAATTATACCATGCTACTTTGTATCATTAATAAAATAAAATATAGAAAAGAACTTAATAACATTAATTATCTAAATTTTAAAATCATTTGAAATAATAAATTAAATTAGATAATATTAATAAAAAAACCAATAAAAAATTAAATAAATAAAATAATATTAATAAAAGATTAAATATAACAAAAAAAAATTATAAAAGAATTTAATATATTAATATCTAATTTAATAGCCAAAATCTATTAAACTTGGCCATCATAATAATACTAATGTAAAAATAAAATCTAACAAACACGATTATAGCATATAAATGAAAAACATATTTATAAGATGTAAATACATAATTCAAAATCATATCAAAATAAATTGGTTAACGGAAACTATATTGTTAATCTAAAGTAGGTCATTATAGAAATTATTTTTATTACACTTTAGGCCAATAAATATTCATAATTGAGAGACAAAACTCACACCTAACTCTAGAGGTCGGAAACTAATTTAAATAATACTAAACTACAAATAAAATAAAATTACACGTAAGTAAACTACAACAATGAATTAGGAAGCCCGATTAATTTAATAATCGCTAAATGTGTAAACAGAATGATCAGAATAAAATGAAAAAGTGATTGGATGGATAAAAACTAAGGTAATGAATGAAGCCGGACTAATGAATTATTTCTTTGAAGAAATAAAATCAACATAAGAGACTATAAGCTTGAATTTTAAAATATAAGGCATTTACATCTCACTAAATTTAATACTCAAATATTTGAGTGGAAAATCTCTTAATAAAAAAAAATGTCTTGCACATGCTCAACCATAACATTAAAATTAGATGATAATTATTAGATAATAATTATTATTACTATTATAGAGATTATAATTATATTATTAATTATCATTTTAAGTATTAATACATAAATATTTATTTTCAATACAACCTCATTGGTTAACATCCAATGTCTTCATTTTACAGTGATGTGCAACATTTAACATTGATGAAAACCATGACGTCATGTCATTCCTCATTGTGAATGAAATTATTTCATGTTAACATAGTGGTTATAGGTTATGAAATAATTTATAAAGTCAATATGGTCCTTGTGTACACATGGTATTAGAAAGAGAGTGTAAAGCACATGCCACATCACCTTTTTTATGGATTTAGGGAACTTGTATTAAATAGCGAATAGTTATATATGTTTGAATATAGATAATAAATTTCCTCGTCAATTTAAAATTCTATTTTGTAATAAATATTTAAAGAATTTTATTAATTATTATTTCTTTCAATGTATAGTTAACGTTCATGTTTAATGTTCCAAGAGATCATTAATTGGCTATAAAGAAGAATCTCATTTTTTTTTAAAGAATGCTCTTTAAACATTATTGACAGAAGATTTATATGTACATAGTTATAGAAACTATAAAAATACTTCAGTAAGGAACATAGGAAATTTATGAGCTTGCATGTGAATCTTCATTTTGAGATTGACACACATTAGTGCGCTATCAAAGTGCCCCATCAAAGTATGAGACTTGAAAAAATAATTATTTCCAAATAAGAATTTATTTTCATTTTTATTTGAGTAAAAAAAATGTATTCCAACAAGTTTCCATGTTTTATAAATCTCTTTCATCCATAAGATATTGTTTCCAAAAAAGGGAGAATTACAAGTGATTGAGTCGAGGAGAAGTTAAGAGGAAAGGTGTAACACCTCTCATAACTATTGTCTTTATTTTTTCTTTTATTTTTTCCTTCGTCGCAATTCGACGAAACTCTGTCATTACTGGAATTTCTGTCATTTAGAACTTTATTTATCTTTATGTGGTGACAATACTCCTTTTCTATAAATTTCTTCTTAATCTTTTCCTTATCATGTGCTGTATTTATTCCTTTTAAAACCTATACATGTAACATGGATCTATCCCCTTTTGATATTTGGGAACAACATAGTCTTGTATATACACTTAGCTGTGTTTGGGAATTCGTAGGGACATTAATATTTGTTCTAATACTCCTTTAGATCTCGTTGATAGGTTTGCATATGCATTAGAATTATACTACGAACTTTTTACATGAGGCATATCTATTCTCCATGGCATGCATACTAAGTACTCTACCTTGGAACTTACATATTCACCTCATCTATCTTAGATTCATATCCATTTTATTTATGTTGTAAGATCATTTAATTACACATAGCACAATATATATGATATACCATGGTAGATAGGTTTTAATCCTTTAGTTATCATTATCTGTCATACTTATATTAAATAAAAGATTGGTCGTGGACTTCCTAACCACCGATACCCAATTGTATTTTTGTTTCGAAATACTCTCACAAACACTTTACACCTAACTCTATCAAGAATTTGAGGCATATTAATAGTTCCAGCTCATGTATCCGTTTCTTGGATAGTGTGCGAACTGTTATGAATATTTTTCCATAACTTTGAGCCGTCCATTTAAGTGTAAAGGTGCCTTAACGTCCATAGTAATAAATCATCTGCCATAACCATAAATTCATCCAGTATTTCTTCACGTGATAGTATTGTTTCCCAGTTCCAAGGTGACGATCTGACGCAGTTCTCTAATCCAGCTACACGTGTATGGTAGATATTGATTAGGGTTTAACACACTTTGTAGTTTAAGAGGCTCAATCTACAATGTTCATTTCTCTTTGGGGTTTCTGTCGAGAACCATCGTTTGCTCTTTCTAACCAGGTTGGGAACGGGATTTGCAGTTTGAGTGAGACAAGTCACTACAATTCACATGAGCTCTTCATTGTCATGGATTTACCAACGACTGGTAAGGTATTCCCTCCTTTTTAACTCGATTCTACTTCGCCATTTTATAAGTTCGTTGTTCATGTCATGTTTACTAAATCTTGTAGATGCTTCTACATTTAGTTGAGAAATGTTTTCTTGCTTTATTTTATCACTGTATTCATTCATATCTTCTCGTTATTGTAGGATTTAGGACGTTTTTTCTTCCTCATTTGGTAACATTAATCACAATCATAACCTATTCCTTTCGGTGCCATAATGGCACTAAATTTGGATGCATCCTATTCCAGAGTAGGTGATTTAAAAATTACGCTGGTGTAGAGAATCCTCAGTCTGCTTGCTATGAGGTAAATCAAAATATAGTTTGAATTTTAGTTGTTTTAGTTTCCTTTTTACCAAGAACTGAACCATAATTTTACTCATAATTTTTGACAAGTTGGGCACCATTATTTATTTGTCAATAGATATCTACTCTGTTAGTTATATTCTTGCCAGCGTTTAACCAAAGGTTCATTTTATTCTCTGAGTACTGGCAGCGTCATTAAGCCTCTAGGTTCTTCCATACTGCTGCCGTGGATTTTCATTATTCCTAATCACATGTTTCACATTGACTGTGGGGATGTAAATCCATTCAACAGTTAGACGTGGACCTCCTTGGAGTTCATTCTTCTACCCAGTTTATACCTAAAATCGAATCAGGTATAATTTCGTTTCGAAATTGTTCTTCTATGTTTAGCACAGCTTGTCTCTATCAGTTGTGTTAGTCCTAAACAATTTTCTTTAGTTATCGGTATGAGCACAATGTGTTTCTTTAATATATCAGTCCCAGTTTCTCTTATATATTTAGCGGCAGATCTTATTAATTTTTCCCCATCGTTTTTCTTTTGAGTTACACTGCAATGATATGTCATCCTCTGTAATTTCTATTTCATAGAACATCTTAGGTTAGCTTTTAACTTTCTTCTATTTGTGTCTACAGGTAAGGTGTCTTAAATTTTAGATATAGGAAGCCCATCCACATGTTCTTTATAAACGCGTCAGCTTCTAACTATTTAACTTCTATGGGACTTTAACAACATGTTGGTTCACCTCCGCATTTGCATACTTGGCATTCCAGTATATACGAGATAGGATGTAGCTAGTCCCAAATTTTATATGAGTCAGAAATATATATAGATCATTAAATCTATTCCACCCAGAACTGTACTATTTTATGAAAATTTATTCTATTGGGACTTTATAAAGACTATTACATTTTATTAATATGAGACTTCCTTCAGGAAGAAATGTAAATTTTACTATATATCAATTCCACCTTAAGTAATATAACCCAGTTGTTTGTTGGTACAGACTACTTATTTTGGCTATTAAAGTAAAGTCAGATTTAAATATATAGGTTTATATATTTATCTATATATATATTGTATACTCTTTTTATATTGCAGTTCCCCTTTTTAATACAATTTTGGTCATCCAGTAAAATATACCCAGAAGAATCAAGTAGTGATTTCAATGTTCAGGATTTGATATTCCACCAAGGTTTCAATCTCATTAGAAAATATAACTTAATAACATATGCCTACTCTCGCGGTTATGTTATGTATTTCTAACTTATGCATAGTCAAATCAGTATGCACTTTAAACATGTCTCTTCTTACCATGCAATTTTTGATAAATTTGATGTATGAGTATTCATTTCACATATATCTCAACGTCTCTTTTTATTTAGCTATGGTTTAGCTTAGAGATATTTACAACAGAAGTACAAAACATAGTAAAGTTTCTCTTTTTTCACATGTGTTGTGCTCAGGTTTACCTATTGTGGGTGTAATATGCTATTTCAATAGGTATATAGTGTTTTTATATCAAGAGATCAGAAATCACATGTGTTACTCTCGATTAGTCTTTTAGCATATGTGCCTTTCTTGAATCTGCAATTCTGAATAAATTCTAAGCTGCTTAGAATATATATATATATATATATATATATATATATATATATATATTAAGCTAGCATCATATTGTAAGTAATTCATTTATTCTCTGTCATCACTTAAAGTTTTCTTGCTGGGCATTAATTTCTATACATGTATATATCTACTTCTACCAGAGTCTATACCTATAACTATGTAGAGTTATATACTTTAGATCTGAAAATTTAAAATATATTTAATGACATTCTCCCTTTCAGATTCTAGTCAGGTAATAATAATAGTTTATTTGTTTAGCTTGAATAGATAAATTATCTGTTAGATACATAACCCTAGATTTAAACCTGTCACCGAGTTTAGATATTGGGAGTTGGATCTAAACAGACTTTTTCCATATAGCCATATAGATTTTTAGTATTACTACTGGAGAAAAATTTGTTAATTATATGGTCCTTTTCTAAACCATTGTATTCAATGCTAAATAAAAATATGTGAAATCTACAATTTGAACTTAAGAAAATTCACATTAATCTTAACAATTCCCTAATCAGGTGTCAAGAAACACATATGAGAATTTAATATCAAACAGTTCAATTCTAGTGAGGTGTGCATACCAATTTGCTCTGACTAGTTTCCACCCAACTGTAGATTTCTCTCTTCGTAACTCACCCTCGAGCAGAGACCTTAGTTCCAGTTATAGACAACCCTTTGTATATCCTGGAACATCTTATTTAAGCTTTTCTTTCCATAGTTTGTTTCCATTTACTGCGTCCAGTAAATTCAGGATGTTTTCTTCCTGTTTTGCTAGGCTTTCCCTCTGTTTCTTCCACAGAGGTACTTTAAAAGATGTTTTTTCTGCTCTTCTAGCTTTTTCCACCTCTTCCCAATACTTTCTTTTTTATTGGGAAAATTATATATTTATCTCCAAATCTAATTTGTAGCAATTTGTTTTATTCCTTCCAAGGATTCTCTAGAAGGGGTGGGAAAGTTTTATCACCTTATCCATCCTCATGGATTAGGTTTTCTAGATCTCAATTCTCAATCTAGTCATTGCACACATAATTTTCCATTTTATTTTATTAAATAAAATAAATCCACATAATAGTTTTCCATTGAGGTCCACTTTCCCCTTTGGACTTGTTCAATTGTCAAATTAAAACATAGAAACTCGGAGTATTACATATTCTCCCTCTAAAAACAAACACCGTTCTCGGCATTGAAAAAATAATTAACTAAATCACTATGTAAACAATGATGGATATTTTTTCTTCATATCAGCCTCTTGCTCCCAAGTATCCTCTTCGGGTGTAAAGTGCCTTCACTGCACTTTTACCCTGGCCACTTTCCGGTTTCAAAGTTCAATTTCTTCCCCCTCCAAGATTTGAAGCAACTCTGGAATGAATTCCCCTTCAGGTTCCACTTGAATCACATTTTAATCAATAACGTGAGCAGAATCATGTAGATATTTTTTTAATAATGAGACATGAAATACATCATGAACCTTAATGTGAATGGGTAAGGCCAATTTATAGGAAACTGGTCCCACTCTTTCTAGTACTTGAAAAGGTCCACAGTGTTTTGGAGCTAATTTTGCGCAGCTTCTAGTGTGAAAAGTACTCTTCTTAGGCTTAATCTTTAGATATACATGATCATCCACACTGAATTCCCTGTGAATTCTCTTTTTGTCTGCATAAATTTTCTTTCTGTCCTGCGCTGTTTTGATATTTCGCTGAATCTGTTTCACAACTTTTTCCATTTCTTGTAAAGCTTCTGGTCCAATTATCCGTTTATCTTCAGGTTGACTCCAACTTAGGGGGATATGGCACTTTCTACCATAAAGTGCATCAAACAGGCTCATCTTTATGGAAGCTTGATAGTTATTGTTGTAGGAAAATTCGGTTAAGTGTAAATAGTCTTCCCACTTGGTTAGCCTATCCATAACATACATTCTTAACATATCTTTTAGAATCTGGTTTGTTCTTTCAGTTTGACCATCAGTTTGGGAATGGTAGGTAGTACTAAAATTTAATTTGGTACCCATGCCTTCAGACAAAATCCTCCAAAAGGCTGCACTAAATTTTGCGTCTCTGTCTGAAATGATCATTTTAGGAACACCATGTAGCCTCACAATCTCCTTCATAAACACATTTTCTACTTAGGTTGTACCAAAGGTAGACTGTACATGTATAAAATGAGCAACGTTAATCAAATTATCCACTACAACCATGATAGAGTCATGTTGATATTTGGTTCTTGGTAAACCAGTAATAAAATCTATGGAAACAGTCTCCCACTTCCATTCTGAAATGGGTAAAGGATTCCATAACCCAACTGGATGCTGATGTTCAACCTTTACCTGTTGACATTCAATACATCTAGCCAAGTAATTTTCCACATCCTTTTTCATTCCAGGCACAAACATGTTCTTTCTTAAAGCTGTGAGTAATTTCTGGTATCCAGGATGTCCAGCATAGGGTTTTTTATGATATTCATCCAAAATTTATTTCTTTAAGGAATCTGCATCAGGAATGTACAATCTATCTCTGTAACAAATTATCCCTTTTTGATTTTGTGTGTAACCTTTCATTTTTTTTTTAGAATTTGTGCCTGAAGCTTTTCATATTTTTGGTCTTGGTTCACTACCCCTTCTACGAGTCCCTCCAAGTCAAAGTTGACACTACCTCTAATATTGCTCACACTTTTCCAAGAATTTCTGCTTAATGCATCTGCAATCTTGTTTTCCTTACCTTTAATATGTTTTGTATCCATGCCAAACTCACTAAGGAAAGAAAACCACCTAGTTTGCCTAGCATTCAGATATGTTTGAGTGAAGAAATGCTTTAGGCTGATGTGATCTGTCATCAACATAATTTTTTTTCCTAGAAGGTAATGTCTCTACATCTTAAGGGCGTATATTACAAAAACTAATTCAAGATCATAAACACTAAATTTTTCTCATGTTTCTTAATTTTTTGGATTCATATGCTATAACAGAATTTTCTTGTAGTATTACTCCCCCTAATACTTCTCCACAAGCATCTGTGCATACTACAATTCCTGATCTGGGTTAGCAATCTTTAAAATAGGTGTTGTAGTAAGTTTTAGTTTTAGTTGCTCAAAGCTGTTTTGATTTTTTTTAGTTCATTAAAATTTAACTCATTTCCTTTGTAAGGAAGTAATGGGGTAGGCTAAGGCTGAAAAATATTTCTACAAACCTTCGATAGTATCCTGCGATTCCCATAAAAGATCTTAAAGAGGATACATCAGTAGGTACAAGCCACTTCCTTATTTCTTTTATCTTTTCTGGGTTTACTACCAACCCTTGTTTTGAAATTATATGCCCTAAGTATTGAATTTTATCTTTGAAAAATTCACATTTGCTAAACTTAGCATACAATTTGTTTTCCCTTAGAGTTTTCAAGACAGTTCTAAGATGTTCTTTATGCTTAGCTTCACTTTTTGAATAAATCAAAATGTCGTCAATAAATACTACTACAAATTTGTCTAAGTATTTATTTAAGACACTATTCATTAAGCACATAAAAGTGGGAGGTGCATTAGTCAACCCAAACGGTAGGACCACAAAATCATACTGTCCATACCTGGTTTTAAATGATGTTTTACTGACATCTTCATCTTTAATCCTTAACTGCTGGTAACCTGTCCTTAAATCAATTTTTGAAAAAACTGTTGCCCCTCTAACCTGGTTAAAGAGGTCATCTATCCTAGGTAACAGATATTTGTTTTTGTTTCTCAGCTTGTTTAGTTGACGGTAATCAATACACATTCTAAAAGTATCGTTTTTCTTTTTCACAAATAACACTGGTGCTGCCCATGGGGATACACTCAGTCTAATGTACCCTCTGTCCAACAACTCTTGTAGTTGCATTTTCAACTGCATTAATTCTGGAGTACTCATTCTGTATGGGGCTCTAGAAACTGGAGTTGCTCCTAGCACTAAGTCAATTGAAAAATTAATATTTCTCTTAGGGGTCAGATGAGGAATCTCATCTAGAAAAATATCTTTAAACTCTCTTATTACCGGTAATGTTTCCAAAATATTTTCCTCTGCCTGCTGTCCCAATTCCTCTACATGAACAGAATAAACTTGATAACATTTTCTAGCAATTCTTTTCAGCTGTAGTGCTGAAATTCGTCTCACAGATATGGGCTTAGGCTTTCCTTTCACTATAACAGGTTTTCCCTCCTTGTCAATGCAGTGTAAGGTTTTGTCTAAACAATTCAACATGGACTTCTGTTTTTCTAACCAGTTCATCCCTATCAGTACATTTTATGACCCTAATGGTCGAATATTTAAATTTAATTCTGTTTGGTATCCATTCAGATTTATGACCTTGTTTGGGGTAACTTACGAGTTACTTTCCATTTTGTACCAATGGCTAACTGAACTAATCAAGACTGCTAAAACTTTTATGACTTTAAGTTACATTTTCCTACCATTTGAGGACTAATATAACTTAAAGATGCACCCGGATCTATTAAAATAGTAAAAAATTGGTCAACAATCATACCTTCTACTTCAACCATAATGGACTGGTGTTCTGCTTGACGATCTCCTAGAGCGGTGCTGATTTTGGGGATGTTCCTTGCGACATCATTACAAGTCATTACCTCTCTCAGTACTTGTACAGTATGGATATTCTGATGTGGGCAATCCCTCAATAAATGAGGTTCTCCACAACCCCAACATTTCAAAGGCTCTTTCATTTTAACAATCCCCTCTCTTTTATTATTTCCATTCATTTGTTTGGACACAGTTTGTGATTGAGCAGTTTGATTTTTGCCCATTTTGCTGAACTTCTTTCTTTGGAGGTTTCTCCCAAAGTTATTTAAATATGCTGGTTTTGTTTTCTTTCCACTGGAGTCACCTTTTTTTGACCAATTCTTTACTTCTTCACTCTTATCTTTGAATTGTTGGTAACACAATCTTGCCTTGCACACCACCTCATCCATATTCTTAGGGTTATCAATCTCTATCTTTTCCTTGTAAATTGTGGGCAAACAGTTCAAGAACCGTTGTACCTTTTCTTTATCCTCTCTGATATAAGGTACATATCATACCAGATTTGTGAATTTGGTTAAAACTCATCAATCATGAGCTGTGTCACTCCGAGTTCATGAAACTCTTTTGCTTTATCATCATAATAGCGTTCACTCAAGTATTGATTTTTAAACTTAACTTGGAAATCCTCCCAAGTAACCATTTTCTAGTCAATGGCATGAACTATTTTTGTTTCTTCCCACCACAAGGTAGTCTTACCTTGTAGCTGATAAATAACTAGCCTAGCTCTTAAGTTACTTTCATATTCGTAAACCTGAAAGTATTTTATCATATTCAGAAGCCACGCTTCAGCATCTTCCTCCTTATCTCCATCATAGAAGGGAGGTTTGGTCTTCCATAATTCACTCTAAAATTCCTTCTTCTGTCTAGACTATTGTCTAGAGTCGCCATCTTCCTCCAAATCTTCTCATAAATTGACTCTTCCCTTTCTCTTTCTTCCGGAATCTTCACCTTCTTAACTATTCCTGGAAGTCAATTCTCTTATTAGTCTATCCTTCTCCTCATTGCTAAATATAGCCTTGCATTGTGGCTTTTAAGCTGCGCCATTTCTCTTTGCATTCTGTGCAACGTAGCCATCAATGGAGCATTTGGATCTGGCGTGTTTTCTCGACCACCGAGATCTACATACAACTCGTCCTCTTCAGTCATAGTTTGTAGCTTTATATGTCAACACCGTTCACTGTACATAAAATTAAACATTACCAAATTTTAAATTCCAATTTTTTTTTTATAGCAGCATACAATTTCTGGGTGAGCACATAATTCTCCCAGTGTTTTAACTAAAGCTCTGATACCATTTGTAACACCTCTCATTACTACTGTCTTTATTTTTTTTATTTTTATTTTTCCTTCTTTGGAACTCAACGAAACTCTGTCATTACTGGAATTTCTATCATTTATAAATTTTTTTATCTTTATGTGGTGACAGTACTCCTCTTCTATAAATTTCTTCTTACTCTTTTCCTTATCATGTCTTGATTTATTTCCTTTTAATTCCTATACATGTAACATGGATCTATCCCCTTTTGATATTTGGGAACAACATAGTCTTGTATATACACTTAGCTATGTTTGGGAATTCGTAGGGACATTAATATTTGCTCTAACACTCCTTTAGAACTGGTTGATAGGTTTTCATATGCATTAGAATTCTACTACGAAATTTTTACATGAGGCATATATATTCTCCATGGCATGCATACTAAGTCCTCTACCTTGGAACATACATATTCACCTTGTCTATCTTAGATTCATATCCATTTTATTTATTTTGTAGGATCATTTAATTACACATAGCACAATATATATGATATACCATGGTAGATAGGTTTTAATCCTTTCGTTATCATAATCTGTCATACTTATATTAAATAAAAGATTGGTCATGGATTTCCTAACCACCGATACCCAATTTCATTTTTGTTTCGAAATACTGTCACAAACAGTTTACACCTAACTCTATCATGAATTCGAGGCATATTAATAGTTCTAGATCAAGTATCCATTTCTTGGACAGTGTGAGAACTGTTATGAAGATTTTTCCATAACTTTGAGCCATTCATTTAAGCATAAAGGTGCCTTAACGTCCATAGTAATAACTCATCTTCCATCACCATAAATTCCTCCAGCACTTCTTCACGTGATAGTCTCGTTTCCTAGTTCCAAGGTGATGATCTGAGGGAGTTCTCTAATCCAGCTACATGTGTCTGGTAGATATTGATTAGGGTTAACACACTTTTCTGTTTAAGAGGCTCAATCTACAGTGTTCATTTCTCTTTGGGGTTTCTTCCGAGAACCATTGTTTACTCTTTCTAACTAGGTTGGGAACAAGATTCACAGTTCCAGTGAGCCACTTAGTCACTACAATTCACATGAGCTCTTGATTGTCGTGGATTTACCATTGAATGGTAAGGTATTCCTTCCTTTTTAACTCAATTCTGCTTCGCCATTTTATAAGTTCTCTATTCATGTCGTGTTTACTAAATCCTCTATATGTTTCTACATTTAGTTGATAAATGTGTTCTTGCCTTATTTTATCACTGTATTCATTCATATCTTCTTGTTATTGTAGGATTTAGGATGTTTTTGCTTCCTCATTTGGTAACATTAATCATAGTCAGAACCTATTCCTTTCGGTGCCATACTGGCACTAAATTTGGATGCATCCTATTCTAGAGTAGGTGATTTAAAAATTATGCTGGTGTAGAGAATCCTCAGTCTACTTGCTATGAGGTAAATCGAAATATAGTTCACATTTTAGTTGTTTTAGTTTCCTTTTTACGAAGAACTGAACCATAATTTTACTCATAATTTTGACATGTTAGGCACCATTATTTATTTTTCAATAGATATCTACTATGTTAGTTATATTCATGCTAGCATTTAAACAAAGGTTCATTTTATTCTCTGAGTACTGGAAGCGTCACTAAGCCTCTGGGTTCTTCCATACTGTTGTTGTGGATTTTTTTTCTTCTTAATCACACGTTTGGCATTGGCTGTGGGGATGAAAATGCATTCAATAGTTAAACATGGACCTCCTTGGATTTCATTCTTCTGTCGAGTTTATACTTGAAATCGAACGAGGTATAATTTTGTTTCGAAATTGTTCTTCTATGTTTAGCACATCTTTTCTCTATCAGTTGTATTAGTCCTAAACAATTTTCTTTAGTTATCAGTATGAGCAAAATGTATTTCTTTAATATATCAGTCCAAGTTTCTCCTCTATTTTTAGCGGCAGATCTTATTACTTTTTCCCCATCGTTTTTCTTTTTAGTTACAGTGCAATGATATGTCATCCTCTGTAATTTCTATTTCGTAGAACATCTTAGGTTCTCTTTTAACTTTCTTCTATTTATGTGTATAGGTAAGGTGTCTTAAATTTTAGATATAGGATGCCCGTCCACATGTGTTTTATAAACGCATCAGCTCCTAACTATTTGAATGCTGTGGGACTTTGACACCAGGTTGGTTCACCTCCGCATTTGAATACTCAAAACACTGGTATATACGAGACAAGATGTAGCTAGTCCCAAATTTTATATGAGCTAGAAATATATATAGTTCATTAAATCTATTCCACCCAGAACTGTACTATTTTATGAAAATGTATCTTGTTGGGACTATATAAAGACTGTAACATTTTATTAATATGAGACTTCCTTCAGGAAGAAATGTAAAGTTTACTATATGTCAATTCTGCCCTGAAGTAGTATAACCCAGTTGTCTGTTGGTACAGACTATTTATTTTAGCTATTTAAAGTGGAGTCGGATTTTAAATATACATGTTTATATATTTACCTATATATATATATATATATATATATATATATATATATTATACTCTAATATTGCAGTTCCCTTTTTTAATACAATTTTGGTCATACAGTAAAATATACCCAGAAGAATCAAGTAGTGATTTCAACGTTCAGGATTTGATATTCCACCAAGGTTTCAATCTCATTAGAAAATATAAATTAATAACTTATGCCTACTCTCACGGTTATGTTATGTATTTCTAACTTATGCACAGTCAAACTAGTATGCTTCTGCACTTTAAACATGTCTCTTCTTACCATGAAATTTTTGATAAATCTGATGTATGAGTATTCATTTCACATATATCTCAGCTTCTCTTTTTATTCAGCTATGGTTTAGTTTATAGATATTTACAATAGAAGTACAGAACATAGTACATTTTCTCTCTTTTCACATATGTTGTGCTCAGATTTACCTATTTTGGGTGTAATATGCTATTTCAATAGGTATATAGTGTTGTTATATGAAGATATTAGACTTCTGATGTGTTAGTCTAGATTAGTCTTCTACCATATGAGCATTTCTTGAATTTGCAATTCTGAATAAATTATAAGCTGCTTAGAACACACACACACACACACACACTCACACACACATATATATAGCAGAAATTAAGCTGGCATCATACTATAATTAATTCATTTATTCTCTGTCATCACTTAAATTTTTCTTGAAGCACATTAATTTCTATACATTTATATATGTACTTGTACTAGAGTCTCTACCTATATCTGTGTAGAGTTATATACTTCAGATCTGAAAATTTAAAATATATTTAACGATATTTTCCCTTTGAGATACCAGTCAGGTAATAATAACAGTTTATTTTTTTAGCTAGAATAGAGAAATTCTCTGTTAGATACCTATCCCTAGATTTAAACCTGTCACCGGGTTTCGACATTCTGGGAGTTGGATCTAAACAGACTTTTTCCATACAACCATACGTATTTTCAGTATTACTACTGTAGAAAAATCTTTTAAATGTATGGGCCTTTTCTAAACCATTGTATTCAATGCTATCTAAAAATATGTGAAATCTACAAGTTTAACTTAAGCAAATTCACATTAATCTTAACAATTCCCTAATTAGGTGTCAAGAAACACATATGAGAATTTAATATCAAATAGTCCAATTCTAGTTAGGTGTTCATAGCAATTTTCTCTGACTAGTTTCCACCCAACTGTAGATTTCTCTCTCCGTAACTCACCCCCAAGAAGAGACCTTAGTTCTAGTGATAGACAACCCTTTTTCTATCCCGGAGAAGCTTATTTAATCTTTGCTTTCCCTAGCTTGTTTCCGTTTAGTACGTCCAATAAATTCAAGACGCTTTATTCTTGTTTTGCCTAGGGTTTCCCTCTATTTCTTCCACAGAGGTACTTTAAAAGTTGTCTTTTTTGCTTTTCCAGATTTTTCCACCTCTTCCCAATACTTTCCTCTTTATTGGGGAAATTAGATATTTATCTTCAAATCTAATTTTTAGTAACTTGTTTTATTCCTTCCAAGGATTTTCTGGAAGGTGTGGGAAAGTCTTATCACCTTATCCATCCTCATGGATTAGGTTTTCCAGATCTCAATTCTCAATCTAGTCATTTCACACATAATTCTCCATTTTATTTTATTAAATAAAATAAATCCACATAATAGTTCTCCATTGGGGTCCACTTTCCCCTTTGGACTTGTTCAATTTTCAAATTAAAACATACAAACTCAGGTTATTACAAAAGGTTTGAATCTTATTCCTAAGTTATTTTTGAGAAAGGACATAAGGAGACCATGTGTTTCATGATTTCATATTTATGACAAAAATATCAATTAGGTTAGGTAACTCATGAAAATGTCATTTTTTGTTGAGGAGAAGGATATTGAAATTAGTAAACCAATAAAATAGTGTTTCTTTGACTCATGATTTATATATTTAAACCAAAATAACCTAGTTCCTTTCCTAAAAGGAGGCCTCAAAAAATTTGTTAATCAAACATTCGACATCAATTGAGTACTTCGAAAGTGGATAACCCTGTACATGTGGTCTGAGATAGATGAAAATGATCTCTTATCACATATACAGGACATGAAAATATTGACACAGGGAGAAGGAAAATGAAATAATAAAACAAAAATGAATACATTGGGGTGTTATTTGAGACCAATTGAAAAAATGGGTAAGTTAGTTCTAATTTGAGCCCATGGAGGTTATTATCCATCACATAAAATAATCAAAGTTACCCATTAAAATAGTTACGATAGAAATGAAAGGAATGCCCTACATGATATTTGATATTTGCAGACATAGATTTCAATGACTAAAATGAATTAAAAGGAAACTAATGTGCTTTTGAGAGTAGAGAGAAATATATTTCATATATGCATACATACATTGAAATGACTAAAATCAATTAAAATGAAAATAATATTCCTGTGAGAGTAAAGAAAAGCGAAGTAGAAAATAGTTAATATAATATGTCCTTGAAATACAAATAATCCATTACTAAGAGAATGATCATTGTTCAAGTTCTCAAGTTCCTTTCTATCCATGGAAGATCCAATTGTCTTCTCTATTATCACATACATATGAAATGACAAACTTGGCATCGATAGAGGCTCAGGCTTGCACATAATTACATTAGCATAGTTTTTTCTTTTTCGAGTGCAATAGATACACGTACAATATTTCTGAAAACTCATAACTACTTCTAATAATTTTATTCTTCTTTTAATTTTTATAACATCTCATGAAGAAATTATACTTCATAAATTAAACAATACAAAAAGAAGTGGAACAATAGAGATGAAAATGCACAAATAGAGCACATTATTTACCCTTGGGAAACCCACTAAGGGGAAAAACTGAATAAATATTTCCAATAGAGAAACTATTTTGTTCAACAATACACACACTTAGAACACTAGTCAACAAATAGGTCAAATTCACCTTCAACAATTCTATGGTCAAACCTGGTATTGTCCCACCAAATCAAGCCTTATAATATGATATGATAATCTACCTTATTATATTTTCTATGTTGAATTTTGGTCTTCTTTTTCTGCCCAAAAAATGAGAAATTTCAACCCCTACAATTGCCCAAAGTTTCATACTCATGCTACAAAATGCCTAGAAAAAGATGCCAACTACAAAAGAGAGAGAATATCCACATTCACAAGCTTAAAAGAGAGACAGAAAGAGATATAGTTCATGATTATTCTCATCCTCCTTATCCTTCTTGTCCTTCTCTTTCTTTCCTAGAAGGCACTTGATGAGAGAGATGTAAATTGGTTCCATGAGGAGAAAATTAAATTGTATTTATATAGTGTCTGGTTTGGTCAAATGGGTGTGTCTTTAGCTAGGTCGACTTGACTTGGAGGGAGGTTGAAGTTCCAAACTTAGAGAAAAAAGAACTTTAAATCAATAATTCAAATTTTCTTCTTTTAAATGTCCAAATGGGACTTGCGTCAAAATATATTTTCCTTTTGATTATAGCATTTAAAATATACTTTACATGAATAAATATAAATTATGAAGACTAGCCATACTAAAAAAAATTCAACACTCCCTCTTATCTAGGGAGGTATTCATAATGATTGTCTTAAGTGTTCTCAATTTCACAAATTTATCTACGAAAAAGGATATAACAAAGTCAACATTTCTAATATCATCACCATCTTCTCAGAATATCTGACACCATTAGCAACTCATCCACAAATATTACATCATCAACATCTCATCAGAATCCCTAACATTATCAACTAGTTGGAATCTCTAACAAAATATTAGCATCAAATAGTTGGAATCTATGAAAAACTTTTAACATCAAATAGTAGTGGCAAGTGGTCAATTCCACTAACCCAAATGGTCAGTACTCCTAACATGTGGCACAAAATTAGCATCATAAATAATGTTCGGTACCATTGAACCAACTTGTCGGTACTCCTAACCTAGGCCACACTCTACTTGAGAAAGTGGGCATGATGCAAGATTCTCATCCAACCTAAATATATTGAGCTATATGTTTAAAGGCCTGCACTTAACTGAGTGATCGTCTACCTCTACAGTAGTTCTCCCTAACTAGTCAATATCCTTACATAAGGAGAAAAATTATCCATCATTCTATCATATCACCAATTCCTCTGAATGAAAGAAGTAACCTCCACAAGCTCCACCTTGTTTGTGAAGTACATAAAATTGTCTTTGGACAATGGTTTCATCAAAATATCTTTGTATTCTTGTTAGTGGAGATGTACTCGATCATTATTTCTCTCCTATACACGATGTCACATATGTAGTGGTACTTGATCTCGATATGTTTTATTATGTTTATTTTATAGGTTATTTTGATTTTCTAGATAGCCTAGTTTGCACTCCGTATGTTGTTTGAATGTTGGGTTCTAAGCCATTATATAAATTTAGAAGTTGTCTTCTCTTGGTTGTTTAATTAAATACTATGTTTTGTATATTGGTTTATCTGTTACAAATTATGTCAACCAGAGAGACAAAATTTCTCTGGTCACCATCCTATCATTTCGGTTATGCAGTGCTATTGTTATTTCCTACGAGATAAGGCTTTATTTTCCTTATGTCGACCATGTTGATTTTATTGTGGTTTTGTCACCTCATTAATACTATTATAATACACAAGAGGGATAGTGAAATCCTTTTTGGTGTCTAATATACTCTAATAAGCTCTATTAATTTGGTCTAGGTAATTACCCAATCAAGTCGCCACTGTGGATTACTTATCGTTTCCATTCTCTTCTTTTGTGTTTTGTTCACAATGCCACATCAACCTGGTTGTGTGCATTGGTGTGCATGGGAATGGGGAAAATACAATTAGGATGCATAGGATTATGGATAATCTTGTTGGCCTCATGCTAAGGTTTTAGCTCAAAAGGTTGCAATGGTCTTTCAAGATTCCACACCTTTGAGACCTTATTTTGATATCCACCACCTTGAATGTTTTGATAGAATAAAAATGAAATAAATCTTGGACTCTAAGCTAATTAATAAATTCCCTTATTTTCTCCTAGAAACTAGACACGCCAAGGGAAGGAGAAGCCAATGGATTCATTTAGTCACCCTATATTGGTAGCTCAACACATTCTTGGTGCATGTCCTCAAGGAAAATTGTGACAATGGAAACAAGATCATTTCCTTCCTAAATGATCTCAAATGGAGTAAATGGTGCATCAAGGACAACCTTGACCATCTTGATGCATTCTTTTCTCATATGGAAAGGTATATACAGTGTGAATTTTTGCTTCATCTTCCCCATGGTTCTCATTACTTAATCTAACTCTTATATGGCTCTATTATGTTTTGATTTTGTTAACATTATATTTTTTTTCTCCTCTTGAATTTTGGACCCTAAATTTCTTAGGTATGATATTACTATTTTTGGAAATCATCTAGTAGCCAAAAAATCTGGTAGGAGTGAGGTTGGTATATTTTTTAGAAAATGTCGGAAATGGTGTAATATTTCTCTATAAAGTAAAAAATTGCATTCATCTCTCTCTCTCTCTCTCTCTCTCTCTATATATATATATATATATATATTAGCGTAAATCCTTCTTAATTCTAGACCTATAAGGGACCTAGTGGAATCAAATCTCTCGATATGCAATTTTTTTCTCAATTTTTGCACTTAAGAAAGTTTCTCATGTTTACATATTTGCGCCCTCAAAAATATCATAAATTTCGAGTTGAGATGTATATATGTTGGATAAATGCGTTGTTGTAAATTAATTTATTAAAACTCTCATAGTATAATTTAATTATAATGTGAAATTATTTGCTTATGTGAATTATCATTACCATAATGATCATATAATATTTATACTCAATGAAGAACTAAAGAGTTATATAATCAAATATGAAATTCTATTATATCTCTTATATAAACTTCTATTAATTCTAATTATTCACAGGCACACTTATAAAATGAATATTATTAAGGTTTTTAAAATACATAGTTTCTGAAATAAGATTATGCCTAGCTTAATATTTTTTCAGTTGATATTTTGAACTAATATAATAAAAATATTTGTAATGAAATGGGATTTTATAAAAATGAAATAAACACTAATCAGCCTTAATCCACCATAAATACAAATCTACCAAGTGCAAAGAGGGATCAAATCTCTTTTGATTGTAAAAGAGGTTTGCACCTTAAGAGATTCGATCTGTATGTGTGTTTTGTTAATTTAGATTAAACATGGATATTGGGCCATTTTATTTATTAAAAGAAAAATATTTATTATGATAAATTTATTTATTCTTTCATTAATTTTAGTCAAATTATCTTAAATTAAAAAATATTTGTAAATGTAATAAAATCTAGGTTTTTAAGCTCTTGTGGTTGTGAGTTATTGAAGAGCTTCCCGGATTATCCATAGTATTTAGGAACATTTGTCGATGTTTCGAATCCCAACGGGGATCCATCTTCAGGACATTTAAATGAAGGATTGAAAGAAGGGTTTTGGGCAATTAATAGTGAAAAAATATAAAAAGAGTCGACCAGAGATATTTTTTTTATTTTATTTTATATATATTTTTAATTTTATTGTTTTAATATTTTTAATTAATTCCAAAGAATATATTTTTATTCTATATATATTTTTTATTTTATTGTTTAATATTTTTTTCTTTAATTCCAAAATAATAGGAAATAATTTTATTTCTAATTTTAATAATTTTATTTTAATTTTATATTAATTATTTTTAATAAAATAAACTAATTTTAATTTAGTTAAATATTATTCTTTAATAATAAATAACTAATATAATTAGTAATCAATATTATTATATATTATTGTTTATAATTAAATAATTAACAATAAAACAAGAAAACTACTTATTAAATAATATTAACATTTACTTAATAAATAAATATTAAACAAGTAAATAATTATTTAATTTATTATGTTATATAGTTACTAATTTAATTAGTTTAATTAATTTGATTAATTTACTTATTATTTAATTTTGTTAGGGTTTAAAAATGGTTTTTTATACTTTTTCACTCTTAATGGCCTAAAACCCTTCTTTCAATCCTTCATTCAAATTTCTTGAAGATGGATCCCTGTTGGGATTCGAAATGTTGACAAATGTTCCTAAATACTGTGGATAATTTGGGAAGCTCTTGAGCAATAAAATCTAATTTCAAAAAGTATTGTTGGACACCTAATCCTCTATGGGTAGGTGTGGAAGGTGAAGAGTCACAAAGGAGTCCAAGTGACGTTGGAAGATGAATCCAAGGGTCACACTAATGTAACATAAATAGACATCTATGGTGAATAATATGAACAATGAATGCTTATCTTTCTATGTCTTTGTTTATCTTTCTCACCCACCATGTGTGTTGGTATCAAAGCCCGAGATCTACTGCCTATTCATGAGCCACTTGTTTCATGTGGTTATTATCTACTGTTAGTCCTTCCTCCCTTAGTTTTGCATCTAAGCGCTCTATTCTCTCTGCATAGTCGGCCTCCACCATCATTAGATTCGGAGGTCCTCTCTCCTCTACCTCATTTTCTCTCGGTAGACAGTCATAAATAACCTGCAGCCCTATGGACACTGATGCCCTGGTGACCTTATGGCCAGCATTGTCGGCTAAAGTCTCGTTCTTGAGAAGCTGACTACGGCTCCATTATAAATGTGAGGGGGATTTGCATCTAATTTAAACTACGATTGTCTCAAATTATTCATTTTTCCTTCAAAGTCACTTTGTCTTCCTTCGTTGAGAAGAATCCACAGATGTTTAAAATATCAACGACTATTTTCGTGTTTTACTTCGCTTGCTTGGGGAGGAGGGAACTTCGGCTTTTGCTACCTGGTAATTTAAGTCTATCCTGCATATTTTTAATTAAAAACATAAGGGCTAAGAAGACCTTATAGAGGTATTCTTTTGTAAATTACAAAGGTGAATAATTATTTATGCTGGAGAAATTAGTTTCCAAGTAGGTTGCTGGAAAATATCACAATAATATAAGATCTGCATTTAATTTTTGAGTTGTTTGTGTGCAATCAAGTTGAAGGGTGATTCCCTTGCGACATGGCATTGGTTCTAAGTGCAATGTGGTGCTGGCAGATTATTTATCCTCGGAAAATCCCACAAAAAAAAAGGGGTTAAACTTATCTTCTTTGTCCCCAGTTCTTCTCCTATAGTGGAAGCATTGCAAGTCTGGTTGCAAGTCTCTTTCCATCCGCAGTGAAACATCCTATACACCCTTCTCACTATTGACTCTGGTTCCATCAAGATGATAATTAACTATGACATCACAACATTCGTCATTCATACCGCCACCCTCCTCCTTCACAGTTGTGCTCCCCTCCCTCTCGGCCACGCTGCTGCTCAACCTCATCTTGCTCACAGCCTCCCTCAACTCCCCCCTGCTCCTCCTCGCACAACTCCCCCTTCATACTCTCGTCCCTTCCACTTCCCGTAACCTCCTCCACCACTTCATCTCCCCTTCCCTCCGCAACACTCTCCTACCACTCCCCTTGGGCTGCTCCCCTTTCCACAGCCCCCTACCACCTCCCTTCTACGTTGCCATCACCGACCTCCCCGTCCGTCCTACCCTCCATCCCACATCAGCTCCTCTTGCAAACTATGGTGCATTTCATGGAATATGGTGCATTGGAGACTATGTAATGGCGTATGGTGCTACACTTGGGTTGTTGTAATAAAATAAAATAAAAGGTCGTGGTGTATTACTTGTGCAGAATTACACGCTCTATTAGCCTAACAATAGAGCTTGCAGTGCATTTGATACATTTGGAGGGTTTATAATGAAACTAAGATATCTTGATACATTGTCAATTTTCTGAGCAGTGAAGTTGATACATTGACGCGGATGCTTGTGAAAATTGGTCCAAATTCTTGCTATGTATGAGCCAGATAGTATATGGTGCAACCAGTTTGAAGTATTCAAACATTGATATATATGATTTTGTATGTACGGTATGCTATTTGTACCCTACTATGGCTAATGCCTCCATATATAACATTATTTTTCCTCTAATTATGCTGAATGCTCTCCCAATCCACCATACCATTGTTATCCATGCACAATTGGTCTACTCCTATACACTTTATGCAGTGACTTTAGCTTGACATATAGTTTGGGCGTGTTGTGACTCTCTTCCTGGGCTCGTTTTGGACCAATACCTCATTTACATTTTACTGGTATGCGCATTGTTTACCTCATGTGTTCGAAGTTTACTTGGACCTGTAGATTGTGCGGTGGACTGTGGTGAAGGTTGTTACTACTATTTCTTGATTAAATCTAGCGACAGATTGGACTTGGACTTGGACTTGTAATGATCAAATTCAAATCCCTTTGAGGAATTTGTGGAATATTGAATTGTATTTTGAGTGTGGATTAACCAGTGTTGTCTCAAAACATAAGATTATGATTATTATATACCTTGTTAAAGCATTCATTGTATCTAAAATATTGTTTTTTCTTAGCAAAATCAATTGTATATGACTTGAGATGTAAAGTTGGTATTTTCCTCATTATTGTTTGCTAAGGGCAGAGCTGCAAGAAAATTTTAAGGTTTTAAATAGATCAAATTGAAAATTTATTATAGTTATTGAGAACTCTAATCATGTCTACTATTGAAAGCATGGTTAGAATCAGAAAAGACTCTCTCTCAGTAATTTAGAGTTGTTTACAAAATGCACATGAAAATATTGATTTTCAGTAGCTTGAATCTCATCTACAACAAGAAGAATTGCATCAGCGGAGTCATCAGTTTGAACTTTCTTTTGTTCAGAACATTGAGACAGACTCCCATCAGCAACAAGAAATTGCAGATGCAGTACCCATTTCAGGAGAAAATGTGCAGAAAGTTGCAGAAATACAGCATGCACCTCCCAAGCCCATCATCAGACCTTGGGAATAGCTTGTCCACAATAAGCACAGAACTGGTCTTGGTTATGACATGCAATTTTCCTTTCATATTCCATACTACTCCAAGCCCATCAAATTTCAGAGTGCCAGATTTCTTTATGACAGTTCACCTACAGCTGTTCCAGATCCTGCTCCTCTTCCACAGCAACAACAAGAAATTGTAAAATGCCAACACTGTGATCGAGTTGTCCATATAAAATATCATTGTTTCTATCTTCACCCATGCAAGCACTGTGGTCGACACACCCATTCTTCACACAGATGCTTCAGAAAAAATCCTTGTGCAAGAACAAAGATTCATCTTGGATGGATCTCTCCTTGGAAATGGGCATGTCACATGTCAGAACTTGTTCTAGAATATTGAACAATATTGCAGTTGAGTTTTCGCCATCATCTCACCTTGTCCCTGACAGGGGGGGGAAATGGTGGTCATCTACAAGCTTCAAAGTCACATCAACCAAGCCTGAGACATAATCTCTCATTCCAGATTCAGAGTTGTAGCTAGAGACACAACAGTTCAAGCAAGCCTGAGCCATAATTTGTCATTCCAAATTTAGAGTTGTATCTAGAGACATGGATGCCCATAAGCATGCCTTTGGTTGGTGGTCAACCTTAAACTATCTATGTGAGGTTGATATTCTTCCTTTTTTATAACACTTCCTCTAGCAGAAGACTTCAGCTTCTTGCCAACTTTGGAAGAGTTCCAAGAAATGCATCAAGCTTTCGAGTGTTGGTGGTCATCCTTAAACCATCAAAGGTTGTAGACTTCCCTAATTTTAGGTTGAAGGTCTCCCTCTTCAAATATGATGGACACTTCCTCTAGTAGAATCCCTTAGCTTCTTGCCAGTTTTGGAAGAGTTTCGAGAACTGCAATAAGCGTTGCATTCCAGTGTTTGTGGTCATCCTTAAACCACCTCTTTATGCCAACATTTTAGAGAGTTGATTCAACCTAAGCGCTTCCATGCATACTTTGCAGATTTGTATTACAACTCTCTTCTTGGACTCACACATACCCCTTCGGATTAAGGGGGGGAACGTTGGACACCTAATCCTCTATGGGTAGGTGTGGAAGGTGAACAGTCACAAAGTAGTCCAAGTGACCTTGGAAGATGAATCCAAGGGTCACATTAATGTAACATAAATAGACATCTATGGTGAATAATATCAACAATGAATGCTTATATTTCTATGTGTGTGTTTATCTTTCTCACCCACCATGTTTGTGTTTAACAAGTATAAAGAATTGAAGTCAATTTGAATTTCCATATTATGAATTCAATTTCATAAAATTTATATTTGAAAGTAAAAAAATGTTTGGAATTAAATCCCATATTTCAGATAAACTTAAACAATAAAATTCATAAAAAATAAATCCATTTCAAGAAAATGGCAATGTTGCACTAGACGTGATTTTGGAATATAGATTCGTTATTATGTCTATTTTTACTTATTATTTGTTTTCACAATATAATGTTATTTCAAATGTTTTAATGACACACACAATAGCTCCATGAGTTAGTGATATTTCAAAACAAAAATAAAACTATTATTATATTTGTATTTTTTTTTTGCATGATATATACATTATATGCAAAGCGAAACTATTAAAATAACTAATTTTCAATTATTTAAAAAATATATATATAGATAAGATACTAATTTTGATTTTTCAGTGCAGCTAATTTTCTCACATGAATTCCCTTAAAAGTACGACACTAGGACATGAAAGTATTAGTATTAGTTCTTATGACATTGAAATATAAATCTATATGATAAGTATTGCAAAATTATTTTTCGTTTTTGGATACATATAAGGCGAACTAAAAATTTGGTTTCATAGATACACATTATTAAGGGAAATCTATCAAATTTAATTTTATGTCTTTAAATAGGCTACATTAAATAAGAATATGATGATGAAAACCATTGATTCTCAAAACACAGAGTCACAAAATCACTAATGTTAACATCGCATGACATGAAGGCTATTATATATCTAACAGAATTTGAAATTTTTAAATGGGCTACATTAAAGAAGAATACAATGGGAAAACACATGAGTTGTTAAAAGCACAAAGAAATAAAACAACGAACAACTAATTTAGGTCAGTTTTATTTTAATTATTTGTTTTATTTCTTAATTGTTATTTTTATTACCAAGTAGTTTGATTGAGACAAAATGTTTAACATTATAAGACTAGATTTTAAAACAACTCCTTCTAGTAGGATTTATTTTTATTTTTATGTACTTTGAATTACTCTATCATATCCCCAATTTTCTATGATTTTATTAGCCATTTGAACAAGTCCAAAAGGGTACAGTGGTCCCCAATGGAAAACAATTGTGTGGATTTATTTTATTATTTCAAGTTAATAAAATAAAATGGAAATAAATGTGTAAATACTAGATTATGATTAGAGATATGGAAACCAAATCCATGAGGATGGATAACGTTGTAAGACTTTCCCAGTTCCCTAAAAACCCTTGGAGGAAATAAACTAAATACTAAATTTAGATTGGAGATCAAAATATAAAAATTTTCCATAGTAAAGAGGAAATTACTCAGAAGAGGTAGAAGAAAGCTAGAAAGCAGAAAAAATAGCTTTAAAGTACCTTCGTGTAAGAAACAAAGGGAAAGCCTAGGCACATAGGAAAGCAACATCCTGATTTAACTTGACGCAATTAAGGGAAATAGACTGAGGGGAAAGAAAGCTTAAATAAGTTGATTCATGATAGACAAAGGGTTGTCTATTTCTTGAGAAAAGGACCTCTGCTGGAGGGTGAGCTGTGGAGAAAGAGCTCTAATGTTGGGTGGAACCTAGTCTACCTTAAGTGGTATGCACCATTAATTTGAATTTTTTTAAATTATACATTAGCTCTATTATGAGTTAATCAGAAGACAAAGTAGAATAAATCTGTATTGAATTCTGAATAGGAATATATGTCTATGATGTGGTATTAAGAGGAATTGGAAATTAACTAGGAAGGTCTATACATTGAATAGATTTGACTATAATAAAATAGTCGGTTTTGTGGTGTGGTACAGACATAACTCTGTAGAGGACCAACTCTCAGAATGTCTACACCAAGTGAAAGGTTTTAGATCTGAGGTTAGGTACCTCACAACAAAACTGATATTCCATTTACAAGTCTTTCTAGTAATTATTTACAATTCAGAAAATGTGATTATAGAACTAGTATAAAAGCAAGTAAACAGTATAATTAAACTAAACTCTATGTTGTAATATAATGAGAACTGTGAAGTGTTAATTATGAAACCATATACTTGTAGAAGTATAGTATTTATTCAAGATGCATTTATATTAATTGTGATAAGAAAACTATCATAGAAGAGATACGCTAAGTATAGGAAAAATGAAAATGGGACCATTTTCTATGATGAAATTCTAGTATACAAATCTTTACATGATAGTACTGTCAAACAAGAAAATTCATTTCTGAATATTAAAATACAAAAAAGGAATTCATTATGTTCTGAAAATATATATAATGTGATATTATAAAAGAAATTCTAATTAGGAATGATCTTCATATAAAAATAAATATGTCCATTATATATATGATAGAGTCATATAAGAGTAAATGTTTAGTTTACTAAACTTTCCAAGTTAACTACGGGATATATATGTCCCAATTATACAATGAGGGAAAATTTCCCGCTTTTATAAATTGTAAATTCCATTGAAAATTTTATGCATATTTGCATGTAAGGAGCCCAACAAGGAATTGGACCAACCTAGATAGAAACATGTTCACCAGTTAAATTGGAAAGTGAAAGATTAATAGAGGTATAAAAATTTTGAATTGGGGATTTTTTGAGTACTTGAAGAAGGAATAGGACCAATAGCTAGTTCAGAAACAAAAAGAAAAAAAAGGGATAGTAAAAAGGACTGTAAAAGAGAACAGAAATTGAGAACTGAAACCCTATATTTAAGGGTAAAGGAATCACCTTAGAGGGTAAACATTTGGTTGCCATCTTGCAATAAAGCAGAGTATATTAGTTCTCAATATGAAGAAAAATGTTGCATACCCAGATCATACACTTCATTCAAAACTATTGTAAACGAAAATCACAGAGTAAGACTAATATGGAAGTTTTGCAATGAAGAAGGAAGTCTAATTTCCATAGTCACGAATGTTAGAAACTTCTTCAAGTTGTATAGACTAAAGCTACATTATATTTAGATCAAATTATCTGCATACAGTCATAAGTAAAGAAAAATCAAAACCTTGGTAGAATAATGAACTCCATCAAATTCGATGTAAGCGACAACATACATAACCTTTTGAGGTTAAAAAAATACTAAAGATCTCAATAAGAATAGAGTGAGGGTTTCAAATAGAAAATCAAAATCTAGAAACAGTTACTGGAACTCAACTAAAATAAAGGAGAAAGCACTGGAATGAACATTATTTTTAATTTCCTGTAGCTTGTAGAAAATCATTCGAGCACAAAACTAAGGGTTTCTAGGAAATTATCTGCGTTTCACATTGCCATAGTGAGAACATTATTGTCGTAAGGAGATTTAACATACATAAAACTCAACTATGATAAAAATGAATAACTAAACGATTTATAACAATTGAATAAATTACAGTGAGAACGTAGATAGGATTAAACAAAGGAAGAATCATGTAAACTATGCATTCATGAGAAATTTCCAACAAACTGTCTCAGCATATGGAATTATGTCGAAGAGTGGAAAATTCTAGAAAGGCAAAATACCCACAAAAAAACTATATCATCATCTTTCAACCATAAGCATTGTAACAAAATTACAGTTTGAACATTCCTAAGACTATGAGCTTTGCCTAAACGAGTGAAAGAAAACGTAGAAGCAATATTGTGGGTAAATGAAGTGAAAAGTAGAACAAGAGCTTACCATAATGACTGAAAAGGAGGAAGGATTTTTCAGTAACTAGTCCATGGAGGGACGAAAACCCAACGTTGTGACTCTGAGCAATTAAATCAACAAGATTAGCTATAAATAAAAGTGAAAACAATATATGTCAAAAAAAGAATTAAAAAACCATAGTTTAAATTCATAACGTTTTACACGCATGGAACCATTACCTGAATGGGATAGCAGAATAATCACTGTGTTCATCTCCTAAATTGACGAAGACTAGTTCCATTAATCCACAGCGAGACGGGGAATACCAGAGAGGTCATATTTCATTTAATTTATGAAGGGTTGACGTGGAGCCAAAAAGATGCAACCAAACAGAACAAAAGAAAATAGACATCACCCAAAAATGAAAGGATTTATGTAATTCAAAACCATAACTTAGAATCAATCCTCACCCTCCACTTGGCGTAAATGGATGGTTGAATGACATGTTTCTGCCGATGGGAATAGTTAATATGGTCACCAAACTACCCATGTGACTAAGTACCATGAATTAAAGACCAAGAAATCCCGAGGTAAATTAAGTATAGTGATTTGGTGTTACGGCCATACAGTGAAACGTTTAAATATTAAGACATCAAAGTCCTAAAACCATCGAAGTTCCAACCTGTATAATCAGTGTGACAGATGAGTTAATACGGGCTACCAGTTGTCATTGGAATTAAATGAAATGGTACATTCCCTATTGTAGCACTTAGTTGTGTAGTATCAATGGTTCACGCAAACTTCTAAATTGGAAGATTAAATATAATAAGATATGTGGCAATGTTACTAAAGTGGATTTCATGTGGCAATTTGAGGGATAAACTATATGTGTTAAACAAGATATATAATACCAAGATACATTTGTCTCTGTGAGACATGGAAGGATGTCATATAAAGGGCTCAATTTATATCTTTTATTCATATATTTTGGATAATAAAATACAAAGGTATGTATTATCAAATATATATTTGTTCATTGAAATTAAAGGGATTGCATAATTGAGAATTGTTATTTATATTTAGGGAAGGAATCCAACTATTAAGATAAAAGCAGGCCATGGAGAATATGTAAGGAAAAGCTTTTCAACCTTAGAATTCCCTTCTATATATGTTCTATGAAGAGTTTATAAAGGAAGGGTTTTATATATGAAGTGGAAATGATATAGACAAGTTCAATGTCAGTACAAGCAATAAAATAGTGAAAAGAGGTAATTATATAAGCAAGGTATTGTGGTGGTGAAAGTATGCCATCAGTACAAGAAATAAAATAGTGAAAAGAAGTCATTATTTAAGCAAGGTACTGTGGTGGCGAAAATTCGTCAAAGTGTGATGAAAGGTCATCTACCTAAATAGGAAATAGTAAAAAATAAAAAATAAAAATGTTGTGAAAATAGAGACATTACAAATGGTATCAGAGCCCATGTTAAAACACTGGGAAATAATGTGTGCTTACACCAGAGAATTTTTTTGCTGTAAATTTTTGTTAAATTTAATTTTCACTAATGTTTAATTTCATGTACAGTGAAACATTGTTGAATCATACAACGACAAATCATGAGTGAAGGGGATGAGCTATATGTGGATCTGGGTGGTGGAAAAAATCCAGCAGATCCAAATTCTTCATTGATGGCTATGCTGCATCGAATGCAAAGAGAAATGACGCAACTGAAAAACCACAATGAAAGGCTATCTTTAGCCAGTAAAGAGCAAGACAAGTTAATAAGAGAATTGACCTCCCAGAACATTAACGAAGGTGAACATTATGGAAGAAAGAGAAAGGGAATTGTAAATCACTCAGAAGAGTCTGAGGAAGATGATGCCTCTAGACAATATTCTAGGATGAATAAGGAATGACAGGGTGAATTTTGAAAATTCAAGCCTCCCTCCTATGATGGAGAGAAGGAGGAAGATGCAGAAGCTTGGCTTCTAAACATGATAAATTACTTTTAGGTTTATGAATATGAAAGTAACTTGAGAGCCAGGCTGGATATCTATGAATTGCAAGGAAAGGATACCTTATGGTGAGAATAAACCAAGATGATTGATGTCATAGATGAGAAAACTTTCACTTGCGAGGATTTCCAAATCAAATTCAAACATAGATACATGAATGAACGCTATTATGATGATAAAGGAAAAGAGTTTCACGAACTTAGGTTGGGACAACTTACCATTGATGATTTTGTAACCAAATTCACCAACCTGCTTTGATATGTACCTTATATAAGGGAAAAGAAGGAAAAGGTACAATCATTCTTAAACTGCATACCTATTATATACAAGGATAAGATAGAATTTGATAATCCCAATACCATGGATGAAGTGGTGTGCAAAGAAAGACTATGTTACCAACAGTTTAAAGGCAGACATGAACAAGTAAAGAATTGGCAGAACAAAGAGAAGAGTGACTCTAGTGGAAAAAGGACAAAACCACCATACCTAAAGAACTTTGGGACAAACCACCAAAGAAATAAGTTCACCAAAACTAGAGAAAATCACCCAGCTCAATCACAAACAGGTTCCAAACAGATTGATGGAAATAATAAGAGAGAAGGAGATGTTAAAATGAGAGAATCTCTAAAGTGTTGGGGTTGTGGAGAACCTCAATTATTGAGAGACTATCCACACAGAAACATTAAGACCATACAAGTACTAAGAGAAGAAACTAATGTAAATGATGTGGCAAGAAACATCCCCAAAATCAATGTTGCCCTGGAAGATTGTCAAGCTGAACACCAGTCCAGTATGGTCAAAGTAGAAGGTATGTTTGTTGAACAACTTGTTTCTGTTTTAATAGATCTAGGTGCATATTTAAGTTATATAAGTCATCACATGGTAGAAAAATGAAATTTAAAGTCATATAAATTTCAGCAGTCATGGGTAGTTCAGTTGGCTACTGGGAAAAAAGGGAAAGTGACTCATAAACTACCCTAGACAGCTATAAATCTGAATAAGTACAAAACTGAATTGAATTGAATTATTCTACTTTTAGGGTCATATAATGTGTTAGTGGGAATGGACTGGTTAGAAAAATAGAAAGCCATGCTAAATTGTTTAGACAAAACCTTACACTGCATAAATAGTGAGGGAAAACCTGTGATAGTGAAAGGCAAACCGAAACCCATATCTGTGAGACAAATTTCAGCACTTCAATTGAAAATAATTGCAAGAAAAGGTTTCCAAGTGTATTATGTTCATGTAGAAGAAGTGGGACAAAAACCTGAAGATGATATTTTAAGAAAATTACCATTCATATAAGATTTCAAGGATGTGTTCCCAGATGAAATTCCTCATCTTCCCCCAAAGAGATAAATTTACTTCTGAATTGACTTAGTACTAGGAGCAACACCCATTTCTAGAGCCCGATACAAAATGAGTACCACAGAATTGATGGAGTTGAAGATGCAACTACAAGAGTTACTAGATATAGGTTACATAAGACCAAGTGTATCCCCATGGGGAGCACTGGTATTGGTCGTCAAAAATAAATACGGTAACTTCAAAATGTGCATATATTATCGTCAACTGAATAAACTGACAATCAAGAATAGATATCATCTACCTATGATAGATGATCTATTTGACCAAGTTAGAGGAGAAACAATATTTTCAAAAATTGATCTTAGGACAGGCTACCATCAACTGAGAATTAAAGATGAAGACATAAGTAAAACTACATTTAGAACCAGATATGGACACCATGAGTTTGTGGTTCTACCTTTTGGGTAGACTAATGCACCTGCTACTTTTATGCACTTAATGAAAAGTTTCTTAAATAAGTACTTGGAAAAATTTGTATTAGTATTTATTGATGACATTCTGATTTATTCTAAGAATGAAGCTTAGCATAAATAACATCTTAATTTTTTTTTACAAACACTCAGAGAAAACAAGTTGTATTAATTTTAACAAATGTGAATTTTTCAAAGATAAAATTGAGTACTTACGTCATATAATTTCAGAGAAGGGATTAGAAGTAGACTCAAAAAATATACAAGCGATAAGGGAGTGGCCTATACCTACTAATGTGTCTTCTGTAAGATCCTTCATGGGAATTGTAGGATGCTATAGGAGGTTTGTAGAGATATTTTTAGCCTTAGCCTACCCTATTACATCTTTACAAAGAAGAGGAATTAAGTTTTAATGGAATGAAAAATGTCAAAATATAAACTTAAACTTACAACAACACCTATTTTAAAGATTTTTGATTGAGATCAGGAATTTTTAGTATGTATAGATGCTTGTGGAGAGGGATTAGGATGAGTGCTACTACAAGAAAACTCAATCATACCCTATGAATCAATCAAACTCAAGAAAAATGAACATAATTATAGTATTTATGATTTAGAACTAGATGTTGTAATACATGCTTTGAAGATGTGGAGACATTACCTTTTAGGGAAAAAGTTTATATTGATGACAGATCACATCTGTTTAAAGTATTTCTTCACACAACCTGATTTGAATGCTAGGCAAGCTAGATGTTTGTACTTCCTTAGTGAGTTTGACATGGAGATTAAACATATTAAGGGGAAGGAAAACAAGATTGCAGATGCATTAAGAAAAAATACTTGACAAAGTATGAGTAATGTTGGAAGTAGTGCTAACATTGATATTTAAGGATTTATACAAGAAGTGATGGAACAAGACGAAAACTATACAAAAATTCAGGCACAAATTCTGAAAAAGGATATAAAAGGGTATACACAAAACCAGAGGGGATTGGTTTGTTATAAGGACAGATTATATATTCATAATGTGGACTCCTTAAAGAGAGAAATTATGGATGAGTACCATAAGAGACGCTATGTGGGACATCTAGGATACCAAAAATTAATTTCAGCCTTAAGAAAAATTTGTTCTAACCTAGCATGAAAAAGGATGTGGAAAATTACTTGGCTAGATGTATAGAATTTCAACAAGTGAAGGTAGTGTTAGCACTCAAATCTACCTCAGGCTGAAATGAAGTAAAACTCAAGGCTACATCAAACCACGCTCAGCCTCGTAGCTAGCCCTACGAGGACAGGAGAGGGCTCTCTCCGTCAATCTCGAGAAAATAAGCAATAGGATGCGAGATGACTTACAATAAGAACTGATTTTAGGCTAGTAAAGAGATAGGTATGTTTGATTTTTGGTTTTTGGGTTTTCGCTGGAGTAATGGGAAAACAAATTTTGGGTCCGGGGATAAGGTCAGACCTTTGCAGAGTTCAAGCTGGGGCGAGGTAGGTGATGATCTTGATGCTTTAAATTGGATGTGTGGATAGATTAGACCGATGAGGAGCTGAAGAGGGCAAAGAAGAACTTTGATCCTCTCCAAACAGCTGAAAACATATAGAACTAACTGAATTCAAAGGCTAAGCACTGTAAACAATGGATTCAACCTTATTTCACTCATTCAATTTAGTTCAGAAGCATAATGAAAGGATGGCAACATTAAACATGAAGAAACTTACAGTAAACAAAGGAGAAACATCATCAAGAGCAGAACACCACAAGGATCCCAACAAGTGCCGCAAAACCCCTGATCTTTCCTTAGCCAAAATATGAAAAGTATGTACAATAGTATCAAAAGTATCCCAAGAGTCCAACCTGTAGAATGCCTCGGAAATTACAATATATAGATCACTCTAACCCCTTTCCCCACCTCTAGGGGTCGAATTCCCTCTTCAGGGATCAGTTTCAACCAATTCTAATCATGGAACTACAATCTAGGCAGCTAACCACTTGCCTCTAAAAGAGTGGAAATTGATCCATTACATGATTTTTGACTCATTTGAGAGTGAATCTTCCAGAAGAGATAAAAACAAGCCAAAGTTACATATCAAACATGAATTTACATCATAAAAACCCAAAAATTCTATCCATAAGCAAAACTGGTCCATAATAGGCGAAATACTGAGCTGGCAGCTGAAAATTCAGAAAAATTTCTAGGTGGGTCGCTCCTGAACTGCGTGGGTCGCTCATGTTCCAGGCTAATTTTGAGGTAGCTCCTGGCATCCAAATTGAGCTCATGATAGCTCGTTGGAAAGCCCTGGATGTCTAATTTCCAACCCAAGTGGAGTTTCTGAATTGGTATGATTAACTTAAATGAGCCATATGATGTGATGGGCAGAGTACGAGACATATGTATGGTCCCAAAAACAAACACTATTTATGTTCTTGCAAGGAAGGCTCAGAAACGTGAGAAGGTTAGATATCGTCTATCAATCATCAAGTATGACACAGATGAAATAACTTCAAAATTTTCTGAAGAAATAGCAAGCAAAATTGAAAATAACATTGTAAGTATGCTTATTTTTATTTCCTCTATGCATTATTGTAAGGATGATTCAATTTTTTATAAATTATTGATCATTGACATGTTTTATTTTGTTTCATAGGATTTTGTTCCGAGTCTTTCAAACATGTTTGATGGTATTTATATGTTGGTGCCAAATGTTATTTATGTGATCAAAACTTTCCACAAAGACAAAATAGAGGAAAGGAGATTGAAGCAAAGATTAATAGCTCATGACACTGCAACAGTACAAAGAGGGGATCAACCAAGAGTCACTAAGGTGGGTCAATCTAGTAAAATTAAACATGTTTATTTTGAAGGTGTCGAACATGAAACAGAAAATTATGATAGAATTAGTGAGGAGGAGATGAGAACTATTGTGCAAAAGAAGAAAACAGATCAGACACCAAAAAGAAAAATTGCCAAAGATGTCTCTTTTGTACCTCATGAAGGAGAGCTTGTTTATAAAAAAACTGATATGTTATCCAATAAGACTAGGAAAACAAATATTGGTGAACCTGTAAAGGTCAAGAGCAGCAATGAAGAACAAATTGAAAGCTCTTACGGAAGCAGAGAAATCATAACACCAGGTGTTGAGTTAGAGGATGGCATTATTAAAACAAAACAAAATTCTATTCGACAAGAGTTGAGGAAGAATAAATTAATTCTTGGTGGGCAAACATTTGAGCTTAATGTTAACCAATTTTATGGCCCAGATGAAAGAAAATCTCAATATCAAATTAGAAAGGCCCATCACCTACATGTACATAATCTGAAAACATTGTTCAGGTTCAATCCATATGCACATGTGGTGGATTATGTGGTTCTTGTCGATCCATGTTAGGTTCCCAACAAACAAGCATTTGACAAGACAAAATGTTTTGATTATAAATATTATGTAATTGGAGGGAACCATTCAATAGAGGCTAAGAGACAATTGATTGTAGAATATCCCAATAACTATCTTTTTCAAACAGTGAAATGCATCATTTACGCTGGCTTAACAGAAATGGAATCAAAGTTATTGGCATGGGATCATAATGCAGATAATGAGTACAGAATGAAAATGACTTTCATCCAAAGCGTCAGATTTATTCATAATGAATTCATAGAAAAATGTCGTGGGGATAAGACACAAGTCAGTGTAGCATTTCGAAAGGAATGTTTAATGGAAACATGTTATCAAATTGATGAAAAAAAAACAAAAGATGGAAAATTGAATACAAATCTCTTCAGAGGCACAGATAACATTTTTCAGTTGGCATTTAGAACTGGGGAGGTATGGGATTTGATTGATGAGATTTTTGATCGGTGGGAGAATATTTCCATAAAAAAATCAGAAGGTTAGAAAGAGTAAACCCATAATATGTACCAACAGTAAGGGGTCTCCTGAAATGAAGCAGCTTCCAAAGGATATGACTATTACACCTTGGAGAACAATGCAAGGTGTGAAGGATGATAAATTAGTCAAATCAGTATTAGCCCGTGTGAAGTCGGGTGAATTATCAATGGAAGAAATGTGTGCAAAATTTCAAAAGTAAGTTTCTTGAATTATTTCTTTCATTATAATTTTATTTTAAATAAAACATAATGATGTTGGTAGAATTTGTTATACATGTCAATATATTAACGTTTTTAACTTGATTTATTCAGTCAGAAATTTTTTATGAAAATACAAGAACACATGGTTAAAATGTTGAATGAAGACAGTTGGGATGATGTTGTACGCAACTACCCAGAAGCAAGTTCTACATCAACAATAAAAGAGCTTTATATTGCATTCAATAAGGTATGTTGATTTATAAATTTATTTTATTCATATTTTAGCTATTTTTATTTTATTACTTATACATATCTATATATATATATTTTTATGTCATTAAAGATGTCGAAGAAGGATGGAAATGGAGTACCAGATACTTTCAAAAGATTTATTGAAAAAATTAAGATGGAGAACATGAGAAGGAAGCGTCTTATGAATGTTGAACTAGATCCTACTCTTAATCATTACATTTGGAATGGGCTCGACAGTGTCCAATATCAAATAATACAAAGTGACTGTGAAGACATTGCATCACTAATACCTAAAAGGGAATATGGCTTAGTTATTGCAGATATTCCTCATGGTTTCAATTTCCCAGACATTGAATATGATAGAGAACCATATACTTATCAAGCTTTTAGTAAAGTGGTTACGGGTTTTCAAGAAGTGACAACATCACCACTTTGGCGATTTATGACATTTCATTCAGACACACAGTTTCCAATGTTATTAACAAGATTCAAGGGTAAAGCAAACTCAAGGATGCAACTTACATGGTAAGATTTTGAAATTGTATGTTTGATTCCTCCTAAAAAATTTTATTCATGTAAAATTTAATTGAACTTTTACTATGTTATGTAACAGGCAAAAGTCAAATATTGTTTCTTCCGAAGATCAACCTATTATAAATGATTGTGAATTCATCCATGTTGAATGTTGGACAAAAGAGGATAGCTATAAGCATATTATTATGAATCAAGTAGATGGGAAGAGTCATAGTCAAGTATTGGTTTATGATGCAGTGGTAAGAAAACTAACATATGGGGATAAAGATGCAAAAGGAGATATAGTTAACATTTATCAAAAACCACAAGCATTGATTAACTATCTTATAGATCTATGTTCAAATGAAGGAGAATGGGTTTTGGATTTATTCTCAGGTTCAGGTAAGTTTTAATATACAACTTTAAATTTAAATATTGTCTTTTTTACTTTTTATGTCTCCATACTAATTTTCTTACTTTTTTTTTTGTGCTTGATGATTAGGTACAACACTAGCATGTTGCCTACTAAAAGGAAGAAATTGCATTGCCATTGAGAAAGATCCAGTTCAATGCAAATTTATTCAACAAAGAATTAATGCTCTTAAATTCCTTCCAGATGCGAAGCAAGAAGTTGGTTTGAGGAAAGGAGATTTTAATGAATCATGTGTGGCAAAAAAAGCAAAGGAACCTCAACCACCATTATATGGAATGATTGGAAAGGGACACTTTGGAAGATTTGTTGACATGAAAGATCCATTAGAAGACGGCGATGATCAAAATGAAGAAGAAAATGTTGCGGAAGAAGCCATCAATGTTGTTCTAGATGATGTTGAAGATGTATTAGTTGATATTGTTGATGATGTTTAAGTTATGCTTGCAAACAAAGCTTATTTTTTAGAACTATTAATCAGCTTTACTTGTAATGTTTAGACTTTGATATTTTATGAGAACAACCCCTTTTTTTTGCAAAAAACATGTGATTGCTATTATTTTTTGACATAAAATTCAATAAAAATGTTGTTTTCTTAAGTTTTTTTGTTAAAATTCTCCCAAAAATTAGTTTATTTAATATGTTTTTTTCAACAAAAACTCTGTAAAAGTGTATTTTTTGCATTGTATTTATATTGAAAAATTGTATTTTTTTGTCATATGGTTCAAAATATTGGTTTTTTAGCGATAATTTTTTGATGTGCATTGAAAAATTATTTAACAATACATAAACATGTAGAAAATATAAACTTTAGAATATTGACCTTTTTTCCATCTTTTATGTATGTGAAAAAGTGAAGATATCATTACAAGTTTTTATTTAAAAAAAAAATATTTATTTATTTATTTTTAAAACACAAGTACATAAATGCACTTAAAAATAAACATCTCATAGAAGAAGAAGACATTAAAAAATTTATAGTGTCAAAATCAATCCTATAAAAAAAACGTTGGTGATGATACACCACCACTATTCAAAATCGACATAAAAAACACCACTTTAAAATAAAAAAAATTCATTAAAAAAAAAACAAAATGAAAAAAAATTAAAGTGCCAAAAACATGCTCAAATTTTTTTTTCTTGATTCTGCATCGCCACTTTTTCAAAATCAGGTGTTTTTCTTGATATTTCAAAAAGTAGGTAACATTGAGGTTACCTATTTCATCGGTAACATTGTTGTGGATTAGTTAAAAAAAATTACCATAGATGATGCCACGCAGGATGGTGATTTCAACATAATGGGGAAAAAAATTTCATTGAGTAAGTTTGCCTGTGCTTTGTGTTGGAAATACCTAGAGGGGGGTGAATCAATATTTCTTTTCAATTGTTAATTATTGCCAGTTAGATTCTTCACAATTAAAGATAGAGAGATATATGTAATAATGATATTAAGAATTAAAGAGAACTTCAATCCCTTTTTAATAATAGTATACAATAGATGAGAGAAGGGCACCAACCCTTTTAATGAAACAGACACCAACCTGTTTTCCAAGCACCAACTTGGACTTTGATGAGGCTCCGACCTCTAGGGCTTTGACCCTATCTTCTCAAGGCACCAACCTTGTGTTTAGGGGCACCTACCCCAAGGACACCAATCCCTCAGTCTTCTTTTTAATAGAAAATGTGTGATGTACTTACTTGACTGTCATCAACAAGATTCTTCACTGTTATTTCTTCATTGTACTTTGTCCATCACGTGACTTCAATAGTCCTCACATAAGTCTGAGTGACTGTCCACGGAACTGGTCTTGAGATATACCACTGGATTGCAATCCTTCTTCTCCTAGCCATCAATCCAATCTATTATAGGTGACTATCCCTCCTTAGGTGATTAGACTGAGTTTCTGAAATGAGCCACAGATTACTAAGTCCAGAGCCTTCAGAAAGGACTGCAATCCAAGAATAAGACAAACTGTCTGAGCTCCTCAAAAAATTAGATCACAAGTTCGAAGACTGTTGCAAGTCTGAGCTTGGAGGAGCCTTCAACAGAGGCCTGTCCACCAGTCCGATCTCCCACAGGTGGCTGTCACAGGCGCACTTTATCCACAGATCCAAGCCCTTTATTTACTGATCTGAGGCTTCCAGAGGTGACTGTTCTTCAAGGATTATTGCTGGTCCGATTTTCTTATTAGTGACTGTCCGAGCCCTACTTTGATTCTCCACAGGCTAAGCTACAGATCCAAATTTATTTGGTCTTCACAGCAGATCTGAGCTCTTCAAACTGATCACAGGAATTGAGGTTAAGGTCCGAAATTTTGTACAAGTCTGACCCTTCACAGATTATTGTACACTGTTCGAAATCTCAATGGAAGGATAACCCAATCAATATGATTTTTAAGTCCTCCTTGGCCTTAGTTCACAAGATGTGAACTCTCCTCAATGTTTTGTGTTTATCAGATGTTCTTCACCGAATTACTGGCCAGAAATGAATGAAACACAAATTTATATATATATATTTGTTTGTCCCTATGAAGAGACACAACCATTGAAAAAAAGGCTGACATTATATGACTGCATATATATATATATTTATCTTAAAAATTCAATTTCTCACAAACTATTGGGAGTTTCGGGGCAAGTAAGAGCTTGTTGGAAAGAGGGAAAAATCCTCTTTAATATGGTCTAGGATTCATTGTGAAAGGATGCCTCCAAGGTGTCTAAATTTATTTTTCTTTATGACTGTTGATGGAATTTTAGTGCAGAAGGTGATTGGGACAGTAAGATATCATTAGAGCTTCTTCATCATGGTGTGTCTTCCATGTCATCATGATAGTATGCCATCATATGATAGTGCACATGTATGTCATCATATGTCATAGTGTAGCATCTATCAATCTTCAATTAAGAGAGCTCATCAAGAGATCTTATATTCCATCAATGACAATTATTGACCAACAATCTCCCCCTTTTTCATTGATGGAAATATCATAGAATTCTCTCCCCCTTTGACATCAATGGAAAATGGGGTGCCCAAGTACTCCCCCTGTCATGCTGCTCCCCCTAACATACTATACCCTTGACATGCTGCTTGATCTAATGTGATGCAAGAGCAATGACCCCCATCTTTTGGTGAAGATACTCAAATGCTTCTTGTGGAAGGGGTTTTGTAAAGATATCCGCAATTCGCTCTTTTGTATTGACGTATTCCAACCTGATATTGTGTTCAGCAACTTTTTCACGGAGAAAGCGGTATTTTATTGGAATATGTTTGGTTCTTGAGTGCATCACCAGATTCTTTGAAAGACTGATGGCGCTAGTATTGTCACAAAAAATAGTAATTGGTTGCTTAGTTTCTATGTTGACATCCTTCAAGGCTTCCTTCATCCATAGAATTTGTGTACAACAATCAGCAACTGCTATATACTCGGCTTCAGCTATAGAAAGGGATATAGATGATTTCTTTTTGCTGAGCCAAGATACAAGACAATCTCCCATAAAGAATGCATTTCCACTGGTAATTTTTCGATCATCCACACTTCCGGCCCAATCAGCATCAGAAAAAGCTGTCACAATAAGAGTTGAACTCTTAGGATACCAAAGACCGAAATTAGTCGTTTCTTTAAGATATCTAAGAATTCTTTTCACAGCTGCTAGATGGGATTGTTTAGGACTTGACTGAAATCTCGCTACCATTCCTACTGCTTGCATAATATCTAGTCTTGTAGCAGTTAAGTATAAGAGAGATCCAATTATTGACCTATAAAGAGTTGCATCTATTTGGGGGGTATGATCGTCTTTGCTTAATTTACAATCTGTGGTCATTGGTGTGCTCATAGGTGCACAATCTTCCATCCCGTATCTTTTAAGCATGTCTTTAAGATATTTTGCTTGATATAAAAACATGCCTGCAAAGGTTTGAGATATTTGTAGCCCAAGAAAGCAAGACAACTCACCAATCATGGACATCTCGAAATTTTTGGACATATTTAGAGCAAATTCATGGCTCATTTCTTCATCATTGCTAGCAAAGATTAGATCATCGACGTAAACAAGAGTGATCAAAAGTTTTTCCTTGTCCATCTTCATGTACAGATTGGTACCTGCCACTCCCTTTTTGAAACCTTCTTGTTGCAGATAGTGATCCAACTTTTCATACCATACTCTAGGGGCTTGTTTTAATCCATACAAGGCCTTTTTTAGTTTGCATACAAGGTCTTTTCCTTCAGCAAGATCAAATCCTTCTGGTTGCTCCATGTAAACTTCCTCCTTGAGATCTCCATTCAGGAGTGCTGATTTTACATCCATTTGATAAACCTTGAATCCTTTTGAGCAAGTAAATGCTAGAAACATTCTTATGGCTTCCATTTGAGCTACTGGTGCAAAGGTTTCTTTTGAATCCAATTCCTTCGATTTGCGAGTATCCTTTGCAGACAAGTCTGGCTTTATTTCTGATGATTTGTCCATCTTCATTCATCTTGTTTTGAATACCCATTTTGTTCCAATTATATTTTTATCTTTTTGGCGAGGTACCAGTTCCCAAGTCTCATTTTTTTCGATTTGAGACATTTCTTCTTCTCTGGCCTCTATCCAATGAGGATCTTTGCTTGCTTGAGAAAAATTTCCAGGTTCTACTAAGGATAATAGAGCCACATCATATTTTCTAGGGGTGCTTATCATCCTTCTTTGAGTTTGGATTCCTTCATCTATATTTCCGATGACCTGTTCTTCTGGATGATATCTTTGAACAAACTTGATCTTGAAGGGAGTGTGTGAAGATTCATTTTGAGGTTCTTCATTCTCCTCTTCTTTTTAGGTTCTTCGTCTTCACTTTGTTCAAAGAAAGGCTCAACTTCATGATCTTCAATTCGTTTTTCTGGAAGGCCTTCATCAATCTTTACATCAATGCTTTCCACTATTCTTCGTAGACGATAGTTGTAACATTTGTAAGCTTTGCTCCTAGTGGAGTATCCAAGAAATATTCCTTCGTCAACTCTTGAATTAAATTTACCTAGTGAGTCATCATTTATTTTTATGAAACATTTGCTTCAAAAAACCCTGAAATATTTTACTGAAGCAGGTCTTCCTTTCCATAATTCATAGGGATTCTTTTCATTATTTGGTCTTAGTTGGGTTTGATTTAAGGTGTAAACTGCGGTGCCAACTACTTCTCTCCAAAATTTTGGTTGCAAATCGGCTGCTAGTAGCATTGTTCTTGCCATTTCTTGAATGGTTCAGTTCCTTCTTTCAACTACTCCATTTTTTTTGTGGTTTCCTAGCAGTAGAGAGTTCTCTTTCGATTCCATGCTCTTTACAGAATTTATTGAGCTCTTTTGAGGTGAATTCTCCTCCTCTATCCGTTCTAAGACATTTAATCTTAGAATATTTCTCATTCTCAATGAGAGCCTTAAGATTTTTAAGACATTCAAATGCTTCGGATTTATATTTTATGAAATATATCCACATCATTCTAGTATAGTCATCAACAAATAGAGCAAAGTACCTTTTACGCTGAAGATCTGGAGTTCTACTTAGCCCACAAAAATCTGCATGAATAATTTCCAAAGGTTTTGTTGTTGAGAACTCCTTAGTTTTGTGGCTAGTTCTGGTTTGCTTTCCATGTTGGCATGGGCCACATACAACTTGATTTGGTTTGCACATTTTTGGAATATCCCTTACTGCATTAATTTTGTTGATGTTGACTAGGTTATCAAAACTTGTATGCCCCGATCGCTTGTGCCATAACCAACTTTCATGTGTTTGACTTAAGTAACATTTATCTTCTTGAATTCTACTGAGAATGTAAACATTATCTGGTGTTCTTACTCCTTTCGCCACAAGCTCTCCTGAGGATGAGTCTCTTATTTCACAATTTTTTGTACTAAAGACAACATTATGTCCTTGGTCACAAATCTGGATGACACTTAAGAGATTGTGTTTGAGCCCTTATACCAGCAAGGTATTTTGAGCCTTTCCTAGTCCATTGATAAGGGTAGCAGTCCCTTTTCCAGTGATTTTAGCAAATCCACTTCCAAAGGATACATTTCCATTTTTCTTGTTCAATGAGATAAACTTCTTTTGGTCGCTTGTCATATGTCTCGAGCATCCACTATCCACGAACCAATGATTTTCTTCACTATAAGCACATAGAGCTAGGCCACATTTATCATTTTTGAGATTTATGTTTTTAGCTTTTTCCCTTTTGAGAGGGCAATTTTGTTCTTTATGATCATAAACATCACATAATGAGCAAGACGGATCAAACTTAGCCAAAGGATCAAAGGAATTGTAAGTTTTGATTTGTTCTTGCTCTTTAGGCCCACGCAGTTGGTTTGGTTGATTATTCAATCTTGGTGCTTCATTCTTATAAGCCTTGCAATGCTTAGCTTGATGCCCAAAGTTTTTACAATTGTAACAATGCCCAAGAAAAATAGTTTGATACCTGTTGTAGTATCCATAGCTTGAATCAACATTCTTCCTTGGAGTTGCTCTTTAAAATCTTGGTTTTGAGATGTGACCTTTTTCCGGAGATGATTTTTCTTCTTTTGGATGGCAAGAGAGTACATTAGCATAACTTCTGGCATTATTCTTCGTACTTGATGATTCTCCTTTGAAACCAATTCCAGACTTGTCATGTTGAGGTCTTTGAGTATTAAGAATGTTGTCAAGAGCTAGAGAGCTTTGCCAACTCCTTTTGATTTGCTCCAATTCCTTTCTTAGGGACACTATTTCAGCTTCACGTTTTTCACAAATATCATCCTTCTCTTTTAACTTGATGTTCAAGAAGTCTTCCCTTCTTTTTGCTTCCTCTCTTTCTATTTTGAGAGAAATTATCTTCTTTTGTAGATTCTCGTTTTCTTCAATGGCACTCATTAGCAAACTATCCATGTTTCTTTCATCTTCTATTTCTGAGTCATCATCATTTGTAAATGCCATGAATGGTGTTTCTTTGCTTCCAACATAATTACTTTCCTCATCTGATTCATCATCGCTTTCTTTGTACTGATGCACATTTCTAGTTGATTTCCTCTTTATGACTACGAATTCATCTTCATCGGACTCATCTTGTTTAGAGAAGAAGTTCTTCTTATTAAACCCTTTCTTCTTGTACATCATTCTTTTAGAGTCCTTTTCATCATCACTATCATGTTTATGAGGACATTTTGTAGCGTAATGACCTATTCTTCCACAATTGAAACAAATAAGACTGTACTTACCTTTTAGCTTAGATGCCCTTTTTAGTATTTGTACAAATTGAGCTAACTCATTTTCAGTATCTAATTCATCACTGTTGTAATTCCATCCTTTTGCTTCTTTTGTAGATTTTGAGGCTTTGAAAGCTGCTTCTTTGAAATTTGAGATCCCTTTCCTCATCTCATAGGCAATAAGAATTCCATGAAGTCCATCCATCTTGAGAGTATCTAGGTCCTTCATTTCTTCTATGGCACTTACGTTGGAGTCGAATCTGTCAGGAAGTGATCTCAGGATTTTTTGAACTATGGTGCTTTCTTCAATATTTTCCCCTAGTCCTTTAAGAGAATTAACCACTTCAGCTACTCTAAGGAAGTATGATGCAATATATTCTTCATCATCCATTTTCACACTCTCGAATTGTCTTCTATAGGTTTGAAGCCTTTCCTTCTTAACTTTGGAGTCCCCATCATATAGTGAAACCAATTTATCCCATACTTATTTGGCTGAGTAACAGTTCATGACTTTCGTAAATTCAGAATCGGTGATTCCACTAGTGATGGAATATAAAGCTTTTGCATTAGCAATGTAGGCTTTTATATCATCTAGATCAGTTGGAAGACTAGTGGGAGCTTTGTATGCGTCCAAAATAGAATGCAATACTTCAAGGCCATGAGACATTAGATAGTAGGACATCCTCTTTTTCCAGAAACTAAAATTTGTTCCATCAAAGATAGGGAGTTTCCCTGTTGCTTCCATGTTCTTCATTGTGCCTAAGAATCCTTCTTCCAGCTGTTAGGCTGATAATGAAGAAGCTGGCTTTGAAACCAATTGTTGGAAATACTGAGAGGGGGGTGAATCAGTGTTTCTTTTCAATTGTTAATTATTTCTAGTTATATTCTTCACAATTAAAGACAGAGAGATATATATAATAATGATATCAAGAATTAAAGAGAACTTCAATCCCTTTTTAATAATAGTATACAATAGTTGAGAGAAGGGCACCAACCCTTTTAATGAAACATACACCAACCTATTTGCGAAGCACCAACTTGGACTTTGATGAGGCTCCAACCTCTAGGACTTCGACCCTATCTTATCAAGGCACCAACCTTGTGTTTAGGGGCACCTACCCCAAGGACACCAATCCCTCAGTCTTCTTTTTAATAGGAAATGTGTGATGTACTTACTTGACTGTCATCAACAAGATTCTTCATTGTTATTTCTTCACTGTACTTCGTCCATCATGTGACTTCAATAGTCCTCACATAAGTCTAAGTGACTGTCCACAGAACTGGTCTTGAGATATACCACTGGATTGCAATCCTTCTTCTCCTAGCCATCAATCCAATCTATATTTATAGGTGATTGTCCCTCCTTAGGTGATTAGACCGAGTTTCTGAAATGAGCCACGGATTACTAAGTCCGGACCCTTCAGAAAGGAATGTAATCCAAGCATAAGACAAATTGTCTGAGCTCCTTAAAAACTTAGATCACAAGTTCGAAGACTGCTGCAAGTCCGAGCTTGGAGGATCCTTCAACAGAGGCCTGTCCACCAGTCCGATCTCCCATAGGTGGCTATCACAGGTGCACTTTTATCCACAGATCCGAGCCCTCTATTTACTGATCCGAGGCTTCCAGAGGTGACTGTTCTTCAAGGTTTATTGCTAGTCCAATTTTATTATTGGTGACTGTCTGAGCCCTACTTTAATTCTCCACAGGCTAAGCTACAGATCCAAGTTTCTTTGGTCTTCACAACAGATTCGAGCTCTTCAAACTGATCACAGGAATTGAGGTTAAGGTCCGAAATTTTGTACAAGTTTGACCCTTCACATATTACTGTACACTGTTTGAAATCTCAATGGAAGGATATCCCAATCAATATGATTTTTAAGTCCTCCTTGGCCTTAGTTCACAAGATGTGATCTCTCCTCAATTTTCTATGTTTCTCAGATGTTCTTCATCGAATTACTGGCCATAAATGAATGAAATGCTGATTTATATATATAGTTGTTCGTCCCTATGAAGAGACACAACCATTGGAAAAAAGGCCGACATTATATGACTGCATAGGTCGGCTTGACTGCAAATATATATTTTTTTATCTTAAAAATTCAATTTCTCACAAACTATTGGGAGTTTCGGGGCAAGTAAGAGCTTGTTGGAAAGAGGGAAAAATCCTCTTTAATATGGTCCAGGATTCATTGTGAAAGGATGCCTCCAAGGTGTCTAAATTTATTTTTCTTTGTGACTGTTCATGAAATTTTAGTGCAGAAGGTGATTGGGACAGTAAGAGATCATTAAAGCTTCTTCATCATGATAGTATGCCATCATATGATAGTGCACATGTATGTCATCATATGTCATAGTGCAACATCTATCAATCTTCCATTAAGAGAGCTCATCAAGAGAGCATATATTCCATCAATGAAAATTATTGACCAACACTTTGGTTCAACATCATTGATCATATTTGATTATGAAAATAGATTTCTCATCTACTTTTAGTAAGAAATAGAGATTAATGGATACCAAATTGAAGATGTGTATTGCCTTATATCCTTAGAGTTTACCATAGTTCAATTTTTGCAATTTTCAAAATCACTAATATTAAAGTACATGGGATGCCAACATCCCCATTTGTTTAGAACAATTAGAATCACATAGTGCATAATGTAGTTGATAAATCATGTTTTAAAGTGTCACAAGAATTTTCTTGAAAGTTACTTTGTCCATTATGATTCATATCCTAGAGGAAATGATGACAAAGGATATTGTTGCACATTGTTATGTTATAAGTTGTGTTGACTATATTTGGTATATTCATGACAATATTTGAGAATATTTTTATAAGAGTCAACATAAGTGCAACATTGGAAAAGTTCAACACCACATGGATAGTTAATTTTTCACAAGAGAGATTATTTTGGTTTACCTTTATAGGCTCTTTAAGGAGACATAAAAAGATTGTGATACTTAGGCATATCCCTTACACCATCATCAAGTACACTAGAGAGAATGTTGGCAAGTTGGATTGATCATCTTGTCTAGTTTCAATGTGGATCCCTTGAAACAATATGAATAATTGACATTGGAAAATGATGATGAAGAATATGTTGCATCAATTCCCAAATATTTTGTCACTAGATATTGTATGGAGTTGGAAACAAGTTTGTGCAAAAAGTAAGTAATTAGATAACCATTCATGAAAATTTATCAAGTTTTCTTTAAGGAACAAATAACCCAAATGGAAAAATGGAAAACCTTCCAGAAAAATCAAGAAAAATAGGACAACTATTGGGGTCCAACAACTCCTAGGTGGAGAAAATTGATCTTATAGTAAGATACATTAACTAATTATATCACTAGAGGTGTCACATAACTAAGAGTTCACCCTAATAATTTTCGAGTATGGGCATGAAAATTTCATGATTGTGTCATATGTATATAGTCACACAAAATCATCAAGTGATATTGACATTGCAATGGATAATGTATCTATAGATCATAGTTGCAAAACAGTGTTGTGTTTTAGAGGAAAAAATATTTCTAGTTGTGTAGTTATAACATTGCAACCTGTTTCATGGTTCCAAAGTTTGACCATGCTAATATATTAATGTGTTGCCTTAGCACACTACCCTTGACACAAATATTGGCCAAAACAAGGCACATTTTCTAAAACAAATGGAAAATTGAGCACATTGTTGCGCGTGGAAACGTAACAATGATGATGAGCCATTTTCTTCTTGTTACGCCTTCTTCCCAAAGTTTGTACATTTATGTAAAATTAAAAAATATGAAAAAATATGGAACCAAAAATTTTCTATTGCCTTACTATATTATTACACAAGGTCTTCAAAATTAAAAGGGATTGATTAGTTTTTATATGCATTTGAATTTATGTTGTTCGTATCTTGATGTCCATTTAAAAAAAAGAAAAAAAAGAAAAAGAAAAAGAAATTGAAGTTGAGTTTGTTACACAATATTTATCATGCAAATTTGGATTTGATATATATTAATTTTAGATACCAAAATGTTTCAATAAGAATCCATAGTTTGACATAGCATAATACAAGTTATCCACTAGATAGAAGATGCCAAGATAACAATAAATAATATAATACTTGTGAAATAAAATAAACATTATAACATCATCATAATACAACACAATGGAGAAATCGTTCCATTCCCTTTCCATTTGTTGTTGCAGGGTTTGTCTTTGGATGGACTCGTAAGAGTCCTAGTAGACATGTTGAGGAGTCGTTTCAATAATGAAGGATCGCTTGTGGGAATTATTGGTGGTGTGTTTAAACTTAAGGGATCGAGTTGATTCCATTAGAATTTATGGAGTACTTGTTTTTTTTTACAGAAACGGTTATAGTTTTATATTAAAACTTTGTCTTGAATGCCTTAGATCGGATTACAAAATTTGGAACCAAAGTCCAATTTTTCTTATCTATTAGGAAATCTATTAACCAGATACTTATATGTTGATGCTTCTTACATTTGGTAATCGAGTCAATCTCCGAGATTTTCCCTAGCTTGTGAATACAAACAAATTGCTGCAACAAAATACAATAAAACATGACATATATAGAGCACTTGTTAGACATATAATTTCATACTATAGTATCAAAATATTAAGAAGTGACAATTGATGGAAGAGAGAAGTGTACAACAACAATATCATCATCAAGGTTATCAATGCCACTTTCTTTTAGGGTGACAAGGATTTTCTAAAGTATATTTCCTTCAACGGAGCTATTAGAATCTAATATTGTTTGACAAGTTAGTAAGAAATGATTACACCTTATCCTTGACATAAAACTATGATTTCTAACACCTTAATAGTTTATTAATTCTCTTTCCTTATAGTTTTATCACTTAAATAGAGGGAAAAGAATAACATGAAAGCATTGTGAATGATTTTACAAGAAATATATTCCCTACATATAAAGTTAAGGTACAAATTTATCTAGTCAAAAAAGGCTTTGTGGAAGATTGTTGATGGCATCACAGAATGAATCCTGCATCTCTAGATGAATTAATAGTAAAGTTTAAAGTCAAAGACAACAATGTTATAGCACTCATTAGATTGGGTTCCTTCGATTGTAAAGTTCACTTAGTGGATTTGACAATGACCTTAAAATAAGTTTGGGTTTATTTAGAAAAATTGTGTGGTTCAAATATTTAGAATGATAAAGTTTTAATAAAATAACTACATGATTTGAATATGTAAGAGTCAAATTGATATTAATCATGTTAATAATTATATGTCCTTGATTTTTAAAATAATGGGTATATGATCTCTTATTGATATACTATGATACAACAATTATTTTATTCAAAAACATGTTATCATAATTAAATATGTTGTGTTCATTCTTGGCAATTTATCATCTCAAACTGTAAGAACACTAATCATTACTCTTATGTGAAGGAGAATTATGAGTGTTTCTAATTATGTTGGTTACACCTTTTATGAAATGTTTTCAAATTTGAATAAACCATATTGGGGATTCTCTAATGTAAGGAAGAAAAGAATAAATGTTTTTATTGTAACAAATAGGTTCATAATGCTTGAAACTATAAAAAGACAGTTGTAGATCTCCTCAATCTTAATGGTTTTTTATGAATTTTTTTTTTTTATTTTATTTATTTATTTTTATTTTTATTTTTATTTTTGTGTTGAAACTAACATCAAATTATTTTAAATAACATAATTTTATGAAAGGTATAATAATATGCATATTAAAAGGTTACCGAAAAAATAATGGTTTTCAATACGCCTCAATAGTATTTTGCAGTATGTCTCTTAGGTGGACTAAAAAACCTTGATTAAGATTTAATATTTCTTTCTCATGTTTTTAAAGATGTTATAGTAGTTTTCAATTAGGTTTAACGCAAGTGGGTGTGAGGAAATTTAGGACCCTCCCCATACAGGTAGAAATCCCACTTTCCGATACATATTGTCTTAATGAGACAATTTTTTATGACCTGCATATGATCTATTCATGTGTTGTTGACCTAGCCTTGGGCCATAAATAATACAAGGTTTTCCTTGAGTATCAACCTCAGAATTAGGGGAAGTGACCAACAGGTTTCCCATTAGATATATTACCTATGTTGAAAAGGATAATAGTGGTTAGTTTTTCTCTTGTACCTATTTTATATAGGGCAAGCACAAAATTTCTAATGTATTTACACCATGAATTCCATTAAAAAATGATTATTTATAATGGACTATGACCTAATTTACTCTCCTATTGTGTATCTAAAAACATGACAATAGATAATCAATTTAATAAACATTTATCACATACTACACATGTTTCCAAGGAGAACCCCCAGTTGGAATAAACTCATTTACTATATGTCTTAAATAATGATAATCAACAATTATTTACAATTGTCGATTTGCATCACTTCTGAGGTTCCACATCCATAGGGTTGTGTTCCGAATTCCTAATACTCCTACAAGGAAACACCATTCTACTATGGACATGAAACAACACTCTAAGCTATTTGTGATCCCTCATTCAACTTCAATGGATATATTTTTCAAACTCCAACATCCTCATCCAACTATTTTCCCTTCTACAATCAACTTTCTTATTGGCCACTTTCAAGAATTTTTTAGATCGATTAGTTTACTCTTATATCCCTTCAATTATCCAAACATATCAGATTCCCTTTGGAAATCATTTTCAACTATATATTTGAATCATTTCTACCATCAAATTCCACATATACAACCTTCCTCATTCAAATATATCTAAATAAAAAAATATTGTTTATGAAGCTCCCATGAAATCCTTCAATCTATGATTCTCATCAAATCTAGTTGATCTATTTTTCTAGTTGTCAAACACATATGTGCATTATTCAACCCAATCTAGTCAATACTAGATAACTTCATCATTAATCCTCTTTAGTTTTTTCTTATTTACTAGTCACTAGACTTGGTTCAATCAAATTTCTTAGTCGATCTTACTTCTAGGCTCTACGCTTCTTCCAGATCATCCAAAATAGGATAAATCTTGTCATGTAGGTGGTGTATTTTCCCTCGAAACTTATTAGTTATGAATAATATGAGGAAATAAGTCCTTCACCTTCTATAATAGATGTACCAATCCTTAACATGTCTCTTTACCCATTTGAGTTTCATGAAGTTTTGTATACACCATAATGTCATGTTCCAACTCAAACTGCACCTTTGGAACCATGTCTTTAAATTCTAGCAAGACTGACAATTATTACACACCGTCATCAAGGATGGAAGGTTACAAAAACTTCAAATTCTCAACATTGGTAACAAAATAAATTTTCATATATGGAGGAAAGTCCAATTGAAAAATAATTTTGTTGTGAAACCAGCTCCAAAAAGAGAAGAAAAGAGATATCAACACCTTAGAAATAAGCCACTTCGAGGGGGAAACCTCCAATACATTAAATGAATGAACAATTATTGGATGATACAAATTACAAAACCTCCTTTCTATATATAGGAGTCCATGGGGCCACAATGTAATCCTAGCCGACCTAACATTAATAATTTAAGGGCACAATAATAACAATATGGGGGTTACAAGTGTACAATAATAACAATAAGGGGGTTACACTAACAATAATAAGGGACTATACTAGTAATATAAGGACCTAACATGCCCCTCTCCTTAAAGAAGTGTTGTCCTCAATGCTTGAGTAGCTCTGGGTGCTTCTGTATAAAATTCTCATCCTCCCATGTAGAATCTTCAGTGGGTAAGTTCTTCCACTTGATGAGATACTCTGAAATTGATCGATTCCGTAGTTGTCGAGTTCTTGTTTCCGTGACCGCTTCAGGTTCCAATATGATTTTTCCTTCCTCATCAAGTTCTAGAAATATTGTTTGAACTGGAAGATTTTCACCTATAACCTTCTTTAAGCATGAAACATGGAAAACTAGATGTACTCGCGAAGAAGCAGGAAGCTCCAATTTGTATGCCATAGTACCAGTCTTTTGCAACACCTTGTAAGGACCATAGTACTTTGGCGATAATTTATTATCCTTCTTAGCTTGTTTGAGGGACATTTGTTTGTATGGTTGTAGCCATAAAAATACCCAGTCTCCTACATCAAAACTTCTCTCACTGCAATAATGATCTACCTGTTTTTCATTCGATTTTGTGCCAAATTCCGGTTGTCCTTTAAGAGTTGGATAACTTCTTGTTGATGCTCGATGTGATCTTCCACTGCTTGAACCTTCGAATTTTCTCTTAAAGATGATGTGATGGATGGTGGATGATATCCATAAAGTGCCATAAATGGGGTCATTTTTGCTGCAGTATGGAAGGAAGTGTTATACCACCATTCAGCGAGAGGTAACCATTTGACCCATTGTGTTTGTTTATCAGATACAAAACAACGAAGATATCCTTCCAAACATTTATTTACTATCTCAGTTTGACCATCAGATTGAGGATGATAAGATGAGCTATGAGCTAATTGATTACCCAAACAAGAAAATAACTCCGTCCAAAAATTTCCAGTAAAAATGGGATCTCTGTCGCTCACAATGACCCTTGGGCTTCCATGTAGCTTTTGAATTCTGTCCATAAATGTAGTAGCAAATGTGCTTGCTTTAAATGGATGAGATAATGCACAAAAGTGTGCATACTTGGTAAGTCTATCAACTACCACCATGATGACACTCTTTCCTTCGGACTTAGGTAAACCTGTGATAAAATCCATTGAAATCTCCTCCCAACATTGACTTGGAATGGATAAAGGTTATAGAAGTCCCGGGGTCTTAATTGTTTCCACTTTATTCTGCTGGCAAACCAAACATTCCGCCACAAACTTTTGAATATCAGATTTAAGGCCATCCCAAAAAAATTCTTTCTTCACCCTGTGGTAAGTTTTTAAAAATCCCGAATGTCCTCCTAAAGGAGAAGTGTGCAATTCCAGAAGAATCTTTTGTTTTAGTTGGGAATTCTTACAAAGATATAAGCGATCTTTGTACCATAAGGAATCATTTTTCCAACTAAATGTATCGGATGTACTAGGATCTTGCTGCAACTTTTGAATGAGTGTCCATACATCTTTGTCCTTCTTCCATTCATCTCTTGCTTCGGTTATCCAATCTGGTTGGATAATATAAATGGCACAAAGCAATGCTTCCACCTCTTCATTCTTTCTTGAAAGTGCATCTGCAACAACATTAAGCTTTCCTTTTTTGTAGATTATTTCAAAGTCATAACCCAACATCTTTGTGACCCATTTTTGCTGCTCTTCTGAAGATAGTCTTTGTTCCAAAAGTGTTTAAGACTTTGACATTCAATTTTACCGCCAAGAAGAAACTTCCCATTAAGTGAGACTATCCATTTTCTTTAGTGCATGTGATGTCTCTAACATTTCCTTCTCTGTCATCTAGGTTTTTGTAAATACTTTCCTTTGATTGGATGAATTTCAAAAGCAATGGGTCTTCCTTCTTGCATTAAAACAACGCCAATTCAATTTCCTGAGGCATCACATTCCACAATAAAGATTTTTGTGAATTCTGGCATAGCTAATACCGGTGTTAGGCACATTGCCTCTTTAAGATGTTCAAAGGCGTTAGTTGCTTCAGGAGTCTATGAAAATGCATCTTTCTTCAATAATGTTGTTAGAGGTGCTGCTATTCTCCCATAATTCTTAAAAAAATTGCGATAATACCCTGTTAACCTGAGAAATCCTCGCAACTGATTTATGTTTGTGGGGACTTTCCATTCCTTATTGGCTTTTATTTTGTTAGGGTCTACCTTAACTATTGGAAATATGTTTCTTGTATCCTATTATATTGAATTGATTGTCCTTGATGGCAACTCTCTGACAAAGGATGCAGATAATGACTGTATGAAGAACTCAGGAAACCGTCAGCAGCTCTATATAAGAAGATTGATTGTTTCAAATACAGAACAATGTATACGCGGGTTTGTAAAAGCCAAGTCGCTTATGTCCGCGGATAAGTACGACCCAAGTCGCGTATGCCTATTTGCACTCTAAATTTATAAAACCAGGGGACATGACCATGGTATTGGCCCACGGTATTAAGCGTTGGATTATGTATTTGATCCCGTCCAGGAATACCATCAGCGGTTGAGTGGTTTTGACTCATGGTATTGATAAAGGCTAAAAATATATAAGGAGAAGAGGATCATAGTGCAAGGTGTGCATGTGTAAGGGTTGTTAATAAATAAATCTCTTTAAGAGATATCTGCATGGTTGAACTCTCTTCTTAATTGATAGATCTGAATCTATGATGCACCTATGGATATGATGAAGGTTCAAGATCTCTAGATCTAGAAATGATGAATCTCTAGGATGATCTGCAAAAGAAATGATGAAGACCTGGCGCCGGTCTGATGAAGAAATTGAATAAATATAGGTAAGTTTATAGATCTAGTCTGTTCTACAAAGTTTATCCTTTACAGATCTATATGCTAGTTTGTCTCGGTAAAAGCGCGTATATACGCGGGTTCGCTTAATAAAAAGCGCGTATGGAAGTTAGGGTTTCTGAAGCTTATTTACAGATATTACTTCTGTGATTTCTGTTTTCTCTCTGCTGTCGGTCAATGGAGTCTACTTGAAGTTCTAGGTTGATTGAATATGGAGTATGCTGCTGATTTGATAATGAACAAATCTAATCACTAATTGAGAAAACATGACGAAGGATGAGTGACTATCTAAAACAGTTATGCATTGCTGATAGATTCTCTGAATTGAAAGTTTTAGATCTGAATATGAGTCTAAACAAATTCTGAAAGAAAGCATACGCTAGTTGGTGAAAAGAAAAGCGTGTGTATACGCGGAAACTGTGAAGAAAAGTCGCGTATTATTTCAAAATATAAAAACTAGCATGCACTGAAGCATATGCAGGTTGGTGTGAAGAAAGACGCGTATATACATGGGTTACATAAAGAAAAATAGTGTATGGTATCTGAATTAATGGTTTTTCAAGGTTGAATGTGTATCTGATTATCTACTCTGAAGTCTGGGTTATTTCTGATATTCTGGTTACAGTGGTATTGCTGTTCTGATTGAAGTTTTGGGTAAAGTATGGTTGTTGATGTTAAGGGGTTGTATTGAAGCTGTTTTGATCCAGTATGAAATTGATGAAACGTGGTCTCCAGTGGATCTGAGGGTTGAAGCCTTCAGTATGAAAGTAGAAGCTTTCAGCCAGTAGAAGCTGGTGTTGAAATCAGGGGGTCGAAGCTCCCTTCCAAGAGAGGCTGGTAAACGAGATCAGGGGGTTGGAGCTCCCTTCCAGTTGTAGCTGGAAAACTAGAGAAGGTTGCAGCCTTCTGCAGGTAGAAGCCTGCGTACTGGTATAAGTCTGCATCAGTACAATGTTGTAAAAGGTTTTCTATATAATAAATATTGAAGACAGAGACGACAACAACGGTGGTTTTCTCCCGAATTGGGTTTCCACCTTAAATATTGGTGTTCATGTGTGTGATGCTTTATACTGTTGTTTACTGCTCATAACTTCTGATTATCTAGCCTTATTCATAACTGATAAATCTGTTTAAAATACTGATTCTTTAAATCTGAAAGATAAATCAGTATACACTAGTTTCCTTCTATATTTTCGTGTGCATACGCTAGTTCAGTTCATAAAAACCGCGTATGAAAATCTGCTAAAAAAAAAAAAGTAAAAAGTTTTCAGTCAGATCTAAATACTGATTCACCCCCCCTCTCAGTATTTTTCCCAAAAATTGGTATCAAAGCAGGTCCTTCTAGAAAATCTTAGCCGCTAGAAGGAAGATCAATCAAGATGGAACAACATCTATCAGGCCTCCGCTCTTCAACGGAAACAATTTAATCTTCTGGAAAACAAGGATGAGATCCTATCTTCAGTCTCTGGGAGCAGATGTATGGGCTATTGTTGAAGGAGGATATCAATATCCAACCGCAGTACCAACAGATCCAACAGAAAGAAAGAATTATGAAACAAATGCAAAGGAGGTCAATGCTCTATTGGGAAGTCTAACTAAAATAGAATTTGTCAAAGTCATGCAGCTGGATACAACAAAGGAAATATGGAACAAAATCATTCTAAGTTATGAAGGTGATGCAAAGGTAAAAAGTGCTAAACTCCAAACTCTCAGAATTCAATATGAGAATATAAAAATGCATAATGAGGAGAGCATTGCCAATTTCTTTTTACGTCTTTATAAATATGTAAAATCGTGTAGAGAAATACAGGAGAAAAATAACCGACTCTACTTTGGTTGAGAAATTCTTAAGATCACTAATGGCAAAATTTGAGTCAAAATTTTCTGCTCTTGAAGAAAAGCAGGATCTTCAAAATATTACTATAGTACAACTTCATGGCATACTAACTGCATGTGAAATGAGAAGAGGAGGACCATCTGAAGTAATAGAAGCCATCTTTAGAGCTTCTATAAAAGGGAAATAATTACAAGAGATAGAAGGATCAGGGTATATCTCAGAAGAAGACGAGGTAAACTTTGTAAAGAAACTCCAACTTGGCACAGGACGGTTCAGAGGTAAGCTTCCTTTCAAATGTTTTTCCTGTGGAAGAGTTGGTCACTATGCTGCTAAGTGTCCTCATAAAGAAACACATGAAAAAGGGAAGGAAGTAGCAAGAAAGAATAAGAATCGGTTTAGCACTAGAAAAAGTTATTATACTCATGAAGACAGTGATGGGCTATCTGACAGTGAGGAAGAATGTGAACAAGATCTTAGACTTCTCATGGCATTTGAAAAGGAATCTAGAGAAGAAAATAATACTTTTATGGATGCTCTAGAGGACAATTATTTTCTTGATGAATTCAATCAACTCAAAATATGCTTAGAAGAAAGTAAAATATCCATAGAAACTCTGAAAAATCAGCTTGAAGAAATGGAGAAACACAATGAGAAATTAGAATGTGAAATAGTAAGTCTAAGAAAAGAAATTGAGAGAGTGAAGACTTTGAATATTAGATTTGCTAAAGGATCTAAAACCTTAGATGAGATTATCAAGGTACAACGTTCTCCTCTTATAAAGACAGGTCTTGGATATATCGGAGAATCTTCTCAGGCTTCAACACCAAATTATCTAAAAGAAGCTACAACTAGTATACAACGATGCACCACTCGGCAAGGAATAAAGAATCTTTACGGGTAAAATCCTTGACCATCTTAATTCAAGAACACTAACGAATACCTTTCGAAAAACACAAATCAACGAGTAAATTCAAATGAAAATTTCATGATAGCAAAAAATTCTTCTATCAAATGGACAATATTACTAATCATGTCACAATTTGTCATAAAAAAAATTGTTGATGTGTTGCATATAAAACCATCATGACAAGAGAAACGAAAAAGAAAAGGATTGATATTGGAACAAGAAGAATACCTATAACAACTTTTCTCCTCTTCAAAATGAAGTTGAATGTGCTTATTGCAATAACTTTGGCCATGAATAATCTGAATGCAGGAGAAAAGTTCAGCCAAAAGAACATGTTCCTTCAAGCTCCAAAGTATGGAAAAATAAGGAATTACAGGTTGAAAATTGTGGCATAGAGTTATTTGCAGAAGATGAAGAAAACCAATGGTACATTGATAGTGGATGCTCAAGACACATGACAGGTGATAAAGACAAACTTCTTGCATATAGTGCTCTAGAAAAAGAAAAAAATGTTACATTTGGAAATGATACTCCTGTGGTCATTAAGGGAAAAGGGTCTGTTTTTCTAAAAGAAAAGGTGAAAGCTAATGAAGTCATGTATGTGGATGGATTAAAGCATAACTTGTTAAGTGTAAGTAAAATGTGTGATCAAGGAACTGAAGTTGTCTTTAGTTCAAAAGAATGTGTAGTACGTGATCTTGATACAGGTAAAACAATTATAAAAGGAAAAAGAACTCCAAGCAACCTGTATGTATTAAAGAACTGCAAAGAACAATGTTACTTGAGTAAATCTTCAGAAAAATGGCTATGGCATAGAAGGTTGGGGCATATGAGCTTCTCTCAAATCAACAAATCAAGCAGACTTAAAGCTGTTCGTGATCTTCCCAATATTACTCTACCTGAAAGTATCATATGCAAATCTTGCCAATTCGGTAAGCAAACCAAAGTGAAATTTAATGCCAAGGAAGGATCATCAAGTAAGCCTCTTGAACTCATTCATACTGACATATGTGGACCTGTGAGGAAAAATTCACCACGTGGTGAACAATACTATATCTTATTTATTGATGATTTCTCTAGAATGTGTTGGATTGGGTTGATTAAAAACAAAGATGAAGCATTTGAGAAATTTCAGATCTTCAAAGCACTGGTTGAAAATGAATTAGATCTAAAAATCAAATGTCTTAGATCTGATCGAGGAGGAGAATATATATCAAATGAATTCTTTGAATTTTGTGAACAACATGGCATAAAGAGACAGTTCTCTGTAGCAGGCACTCCACAACAAAATGGCGTAGCAGAAAGAATGAATAGAACAATTCAACAAATAGCTAGAGCTATGCTTCTTCGGTCCGGAACACTGACACATTTTGGGGAAGCGGCCTACTTGAGTAAATAATATTCCTAACAAGGCACATGTTCATGTAAATAGTGATAAAACTCCATGTGAACTATGGTATGATAATCCTCCCACTGTGAAGCATTTTAGAGTTTTTGGAAGAAAATTCTTTATCAAAAATAATGATGAAAAACTTGGCAAGTTTGAACCCAGAGCAGATGAAGGAATACTTCTTGGTTACTCCTCTAGGAGTAGAGCATATTAATGTTATAATAAAAGACTTCGGAAGATTGTTGAATGTATTGATGTTGTTATTGATGAGTCTCCTGCAGCTCCAAAAGAAGAAAAACAAACAACAGATGAAGACGATGGTGACATATATCCTTCTACATCAAATAGAAATGATATAGACAATGAACCCAATGAAGAACCTGAAGATGATTTATCTGAAAAAGCTCCATCCAGATATGTTCAAAATAATCATCCAGAATCTCAAATTTTGGGAGAAAAGGGATCAGGTGTACAAACAAGAAGGACTCTTGTGGGATCTTCTAGCTATCTGGAATTTCTATCCTCTATTGAACCACACAATGTCAATCAAGCTAGCAAAGATGAATGTTGGATTCAAGCCATGAATGAAGAGCTTGATCAAATTGAAAAGAATCACAATTGGGAATTAGTACCAAGACCTCATGACAAAAATGTCATTGGAACTAAATGGATATTAAAAAAAAATTTAAATGAGAATGGGGATGTTATAAGAAATAAAGCTAGACTTGTTTGCAAGGGGTATTCTCAACAAGAAGGTATAGACTTTGAAGAAACTTTTGCTCCTGTAGCTAGACTTGAAGCCATAAGAATGTTTCTTGCGTTTTCAAGATTCCAACAAATCAAAGTTTACCAAATGGATGTTAAATCTGCTTTTCTCAATGGTGATCTAGAAGAAGAAGTTTATATAGAACAACCAGAAGGATTCATTTTGGGAAATGATGAAAAACTTGTTTGTAGACTTAAAAAGGCTCTATATGGTCTCAAACAAGCTCCAAGGGCATGGTAATATCGTCTTGACAAATATCTTCATCAACAAGGATTTTCAAAGGGGTCTGCTGATAGCAACTTATACACAAAAACTGAAAATGATAAACTATTGATTGTGGTTGTATATGTTGATGATATCATTTTTGGAAGTAATGAAGAGTCTATGAGCCAGAAATTTGCTTCTGATATGCAGCAAGAATTTGAAATGTCTTTACTTGGGGAACTAACATTCTTTCTTGGCTTGCAAGTGCAACAAACAACAGATGGCATATTCTTATCACAAGAAAAATATCTTAAGCAAATTCTGAAGAAGTATGGCATGGAAGAGTGCAAACCTGTAAGTACACCAATGATAACCGGATGTAATCTCAGTTCTCATGATGATTCTTCCACGGTGAATCAACCAGAATACAGATCTATGATAGGAAGTCTACTTTATCTCACTGGGACTAGACCAGACATTATGCATGCAGTTGGGATTGTTGGACGATTCCAAGCTAATCCAAAAGAGTCTCACCTTCACGCTGTCAAAAGAATATTCAAATATCTACAAGGAACTCAAGACTTTGGACTGTGGTATCCAAAGAATGCTGATCTTACTCTTCATGCTTACACTGATGCAGATTGGGCTGGAAATGTTGATGATCGGAAAAGCACTAGTGGTGGTGCATTCTATATGGGGCCTCGGTTAGTATCTTGGTTCAGCAAGAAGCAAAGCTCTATTGCCTTCTCTACAGTAGAAGCAGAATATGTGGTTGTCGCATCATGTTGCACTCAACTTCTTTGGATGATGCAAACCTTATAAGACATTCAAATCAAATGATCACTTCCTATCTCCATTATGTGTGATAATACAAGTGCCATCAGTATCTCAAAGAATCCTGTTATGCATTCCAAGACCAAGCACATTCCCATCAAGTATCACTTCTTACGTGAAAAAGTGCTTGAATAAAAGGTGAAGTTGGAGTACGGTCCCTCCAAAAAACAAGTTGCTGATATATTTACCAAACCTTTACCCAGGGAAGCATTCGAATATCTCAGACAAAAGATGGGAGTAATCTTTGCCATGTAGAAGATTAGATCTACTTAAATATAGAAGATTAAATTGGATACGCGGATTTCCTGAATGACAGTCGCGTATATATGCGAGTTTTTACATAGAAAACCGCGTATGGGTGTTTGCTGACAAAATTTTTCTGGGTCAGCATTCTTCAGCACAGCTACAGTGTTGTTGGGTATCTCTGGTGATGTTCCAGCTCTCATATTTTTGTTTCATTCTCTAATGCTTCTGATGAATATGCCTTGATGATTTGCTGTTGAAAGTGTTTAGGATGCACAGGCTAAGGGGGAGAATTGGTCATGTGGAAAGGATGCATTGTTGGCATTCTAATTATTTGTTGTAGTCTGATCTCATGCTTGAGAATTTTTTATCTTGATTGTATAAGTCATTTCTGTAATTTGATGAAAAAGGTCATGTTGAGTCAAAATGTGTAAACCCACTTGGTTGGGTACTTGAGTCACATATGTAAATCCACTTGGTTGGATCATTGATGTAAGTATGAGTCCTTGGTGATAGGAAAGGTCATAGATTCATGTACTTCATTGAAAAATATGTTTGAAGATTCAGCATGAACTCAGGGGGAGCATGGTAACTTCAGTGCACATCAGATCTACAGAGCTCTTCTTTCTACAAGAGAAGAAAAACCTTGTTTTGGTTTTGATCCGCCATTTTCCCTTGATGTCAAAGGGGGAGAGTATCATGGTGTTTTAATAATGGTTATAATCAATGTATCTATCTGTTGTGGTGATCAAACACCATCATGGTTTCCATCAAGTCCAAAGGGGGAGATTGTTGGAAATATGATGCAATGTGTTGTCCTTGATGGCAACCTACTTGATGAAGTTGTCCTTGATGGAAATTGACTTGATGAGTTGTCTTTGGATAGCAACCTATTTGTTAATGATGTAAATCTGATGTATCTACAGAGCAGTTCAGAAGTAACAAAGAAAGAAATTCTAGTAAGTGCCAGAGTAATGATGAATAAGATATGTCAAAAAGAATACGCGGGTTTGTAAAGGAAAAGTAGTGTATGTACGCGTAAAAGTACGTACCAAGTAGCGTATGCCTATTTTCGCTCTAAATTTATAAAACCAGGGGACATGACCATGGTATTGGCCCAAATTATTGAGCGCTGGATTATCTATTTGACCCCGTCCAGGAATACCATCAGCAGTTGAATGGTTTTGACTCATGGTATTGACAAAGGCTAAATCTGTATAAGGAGAAGAAGATCATAGTGCAAGTGTATGCATAGGTCTGGGTTTAATGAATACTTCACTCTGAAGTATATCTGGATGGAATGGGTAACATTCTATTGATAGATCTAAATCTATGATGCACCTATGGATATGATGAAGGTTCAAGATCTCTAGATCTAGAAATGATGAATATCTAGGGTGATGTGCAAAAGAAATGATGAAGACCTTGCGCAAGTATGATGAAGAAATTGAAGAAATCTGGGTAAGTTTATAGATCTGGTCTGTTCTGTAAATTTTATCTTTTACAGATCTATACGCTAGTTTGTCTCAGTAAAAGTGCGTATATACGCGGGTTCGCTTAATAAAAAGCGCGTATGGAAGTTAGGGTTTATGAAGCTTATTTATAGATATTACTTCTGTGATTTCTGTTTTCTCTCTATTGTCGATCAATGAAGTCTTCTTGAAGTTCTGGGTTGATTGAATATGGAGAATGCTGCTGATTTGATAATGAAAAAATCTAATCACTGATTGAGAAAGCATGATGAAGGATGAATGACTATCTAAACAGTTTTGCATTGCTGATAGATTGTCTGAATTGAAAGTTTCAGATCTGAATATGAGTCCAAACAGATTCTGAAAGAAAGCATACGCTAGTTGGTGAAAAGAAAAGCGCGTGTATACGCGGAAACTGTGAAGAAAAGTCGTGTAATATTTCAAGAATATAAAACTAGCATGTACTGAAGCATACACAGGTTGGTGTGAAGAAAGACGCGTATATAGGCGGTTTACATAAAGAAAAAAAGCGTATGGTATCTGAATTAATGGTTGTTCAAGGTTGAATGTGTATCTAATTATATACTCTGAAGTATGGGTTATTTCTGATATTCTGGTTACAGTGGTATTGCTATTCTGATTGACGTTTTGGGTAAAGTATGGTTGTTGATTTTAAGGGGTTGTATTGAAGTTGTTTTGATCCAGTATGAAAATTGATGAAACGTGGTCTACAGTGGATCTGAGGGTTGAAGCCTTCAGTATGAAAGTGGAAGCTTTCTGCCAGTAGAAGCTGATGCTAACATCAGGGGGTCGTAGCTCCCTTCCAGGAGAGGCTGGTAAACGAGATCAGGGGGTTGGAGCTCCCTTCTAGTAGTGGCTGGAGAATGAGAGAAGGTTGTAGCCTTCTGCAGGTGGGTGCCTGCGTGCTGGTATGATTCTACGCCAATACGAAGTTGTAAGAAGTTTTCTTTATAATAAATATTGAAGACAGAGACGACAACAGCGGTGGTTTTCTCCCGAATTGGGTTTCCACCTTAAATACTGGTGTTCATGTGTGTTTCTTATGTGTGATGGTTTATTTTTTTATTACTGCACATGCTTACTGATTACTAAACATCTGATGAATGAATGATGTAATGATCTAAGTAAAGAATTAAATGCATAATAAGATCTCTGGACATACGCAAGTTTTCTTAAGGATATCCGCGTGTATACGTGTTGGGTTCAGCAAAGTAGCGTATGGTTTTAAGAGAGAGAAAAAGAAAAATGTTTTCAGTCAGCTCAAAATACTAATTCACATTTATATACAGTGTTCCCAACACAACCTAGCATAACAACTATGCAAAAAATTAAATATTTTGTAGGTAAACCTGTTCAAGGGCAACCCTTTGTAGGCCAACCTTTTTAGGGTCAACCCTTTGCAGGTCAACCTCTTCAGGGACAACCCCTAGTAGGTCAAACTATTCAAGGTCAATTTGTTCAAGGCTAGCCATTTCAGGGCCAATTCCAATATGGAAAATTGGGACAAAATCCACCTTTCGAGAGTCAACCGTACCCTGGTCATACATTTTAGATACCATCTCAACCCAAATTTGGTATGGCTACCCCTGGATATCTTGGAGGTGTGCCAATTCCAACTGCTCAAGATATTCTAGGTTTACCTCGATACCCTCCTCCAAGCACTGGAATTGTACCTTAGGGTTATCAATTCGCTCAGCAAGACCTTAATAGGTGGTTACCTTTTATAGAAAATTTAGATTTACCAGACTTGTCTCGGGCAAATAATGACCCAATTTAATATCTTCTTTTTTGACCGGCCATGCCTACTAAGTTTCCCAGTGACATTCCAAAGTTTTAAGGAAAGTTAGGAGAGGTCCCCTCAAGCCATGTTATGACTTATCATCTGTGGTGTGTGTCCAACTCTTTAATCGATGATTCCATTAATTTAAGACTTTTTCAAAGAACTTTGATCAGCTTAGCTGTGAAGTGGTACATTGAGTTACCACGAGGCTCTTTCAATCATTCAAATGCTTTAACAATTTCTTTCCTTACTCATTTTCAGTTACCATTCTTTTATGATAATGGCACAAAATTTTTGACTTCATTCAAAAAAAGTACATCTACGTACATTTCAGATCACATCCACGAATGGCGACGTAGACGTCGTTTAGTCAAAGTTTTCATCCTAGATCAAATTCTGGCTGAGTGGTTTATCAAATCATTACTCCCTAATATTACTGAACATATAGCTAAAGGAGGCATTGTAACAGAAGAGAAGACTATCGCTCAAGCCCAATATATAGACATTTTTTATACACAATTTGGTACTTTGAATGAAAAGATTCCAAATTTACATAGCCTAATTCAACTTACTATGACTCCTTTTGATTCTCATGCTACAGATGGTGTAATTGGTATAGTTAACACATTGAAGAGTAAAAAGAAACAATCCAATTATACTACTCCAATCGTAACTTTATCTAATTCACCTAAAGAAGACTCTTCTCTAGAAACTTATGTCAAAATCCATGTCGTAGATTCGTCTACTACAAAGACTAAATCATCCGGGAGTAAAAAGAAAGGGAAGAGTAAAAACAAACAAACAAAATTCTCCAAAAGAGAAGGCAGATAAAACCCAACCATTTGAAGAAAAGAGGAAACCTCATTATCCTTGTCTTATCTATGACGAGGACCACTACACAAAAGAGTTCCTTCATCAGGCTGAGGTATCTAAATTTTTCAAAGGTTCACCCACACCTGTTGTTCTTAAGGATCCTTTTCCTTTGCAAGACAAAAAAATGATTTCACACAATGGATATTATTCCAATTCATCAGCGAATATCCTAATGATGTCCTCCCAAGTCATGGTTGCAACCCGTTCTCAAGATTATGGATCTAAGAGTCTTGTAACTAGAAATGAAGCTGGGCCATCCAGTCAACCTTCGACATTGACTCCTCTTATTTCCAATCCATTACACATCGATAAGATTATTCTTGATTTAGTAATTAAGCCATCTTCCAAAGGTTTACTTCGAAAATTGGCTTTCAACCCACATGCAAGAGTCGCTCAGAATTACAATATTGTTGAATATATAGCCATGTCACCTTCAGCAATGTCGACCCTCAAAGTGCTGCAATCTTGTCCAGCCCAGAGGAATTTATTATTGTCAGCTATTGGATCAATTGACCCTCAACACTCTAATCTCATCGTCTTTGATCTTGAGAACTTTGTACCTAGACTTCCGCACCAAATGGCTTTTCAAATACCTGTTTTAGTCAAATCCAGGCAATTTTTTCGCACACTAATTGATGAAGGAGCATCTACATGAATAATTTCTTTATTTTATTGGAAAACTCTTGGTTCTCTGGAGATTTATCAATCACCTACGATTTTGAATTGATGGAGGATGTTTTCGTCCTTTTGGAATTCTCCAGGATTTACCCATAGAGGTAGAAGGAAAAACCTTTACACTTGAGGTGGAATTCGTTGATGCCCCTCTTAAATACAACTTATTTTAGGTCAGAGTTGGTATTATGACATGAAAGCTTGGTAGTCTCATCAGTCTTTCAGTTAATAATTTTTCCTCATAAAAGAAAAATTGTCAAAATTGATCAGTTGGCTTACTATACTTTAGATCCTACCTCTACGAATAGTATCCCATATGTCGGAAAGTCGATTATCCCTTATGAAGATGTTGGAGTAGGTCTACTTAAGGATTCCACTATTATGGGAACTTTCTCCATACCTCCTCCTAATGTGCCTCGTACTATTGCCAATATCAACATGATTACATCAAGCACAATACCATTTGACAACCTATGGATTGTGCCTTTAGAATATGTTAGACTTATTAGGCAACGAAATTCCTTTAAGTCTATACGAATTGGCCTATGTGGCAGTTCAATCGCTTTCTCGCCCTTCATCAACCAATATTGATCAAGTGAATGTGATCAACGATGAGTCTTCTTCTCTACCAAGTTTAACCACAACATATTTTTCTGATTATTTTCAACACATATTTTCAAGTGATGAAAATATTCAGGAAATTTTTTCATTAGATGAATTAACTTGGGATGATCTTTACCATCACCTCTCTTTTCAAGTAGACCTCGATAGAGTTGAAAATGACTTTTCAAAAAAAAATTGACTGAATATGTTAATGAACCTCAAAATATGATGTCAATCCTTCATTCAGATTCTGAGATAAATTTAGGAAACATTTTGAAAAAAATTCCAATTGACATATCAGTCAAACTAGGAATAATTGAGAACATTAATATAGGTGCTTCATGATCAATTGACAAAATTAACATGTACTTATCCCTATTTCAAGAATTTAGCGACATCTTTGCCTCATCTTACGAAGAAATTATAGGAATCGATCCTAGCATTGTAGTTCATGAAATTAAGACATACCTGGATGCTAAACATATTAGACAAATATTACGTCCAATACATCCGTGAAAAGCTGCTGCTATTAAATCTTAGGTTGAGAAAATCCTTCGCGCAAGTTCTATTTATCCTGTTTTCTTTATTTATTTATTGGGTATCTAACATAGTTCTGGAGACCAAGAAACATGGAACTATCAGAGTATGTGTCGATATAGGGATATTAATAAGGCTTGTCCCAGAGACAATTATCCCACCCCTTACATCGACCAAATTGTTAATGATTGTGTCGGGAACGAAATATTTTCATTCATGGATGGATTCTCCGATTACAATCAAATAAACATACTCCCTGTCGATCAGCCCAAAACTGCGTTTATTTGTCCATGGGGCACATTTGCATATTGTAAATTACCTTTTGGATTGAAGAATGCTGAAACCAATTTTCAAATAGCCATGTATTATGCGTTCCATGACATCAAACATATTGTGCAACCCTGCTTGGACAACTTACCTTCTCATTCTATGCGTTGGGAAGATCATCCTACACATTTACATGCCATTTTTATGCGATGTAGGAATTACAATATCCATTTGAATCCACACAAATATTTTTTTGTGTACAATCAGGATAATTTTTGGGTTTCATTGTTTCTAAGGAAGGCATTCGTGTTGACCCTATGAAGGTTGAGGCTATTGTCAATTTACCTCCTCCTACTCTTAGCCAACTCCAAAGTTTGCAAGGGAAAGAAAACTTTTTACGTCGATTTATCCCTAACTATGTAGAGTTAACTAAAGGTTGTTGAACCCTTAGTTAAACTGAGAGGGGGGGGTGAATCAGTTTAACACATTCATGGACTTTTAAAACTTTTTCATTAAAACTTATTTACACCTTCATTTCATATTCAACTTAATATGTGAGTAGTCTTAGAATGTGAGCAGCAAGTATTAATATAATGTAACAATAGATTTAATATGAGAGAAGAAAGTATTGAGCAGATGAGATAAACCACATCAACACATAAATATCATGCACAAAGACACCAGATATAAGTGGAAACCCATAAAGGGAGAAAACCACATCTTATTATTGTTGTGATGCAAAGGCAAGCTCTAACTCCCTCTCACCACTGATTTTCTGTAGGCACCGACCTACAGGACGCTCCTACCTCAATTTTGCAAGATACAACTTGCAAGGAAGCTCCAACTCCCATCTATTTTCTGCAGGCACCAACCTACAAGAGGCTCCAACCTCAGTCAGCTACAACTGACATTTTATCAAGCTAAAACTTGATGTGGAAGCACCAACTCCCATCTATTTTCTCCAGGAACCAACCTACAGGAGGCTCCAACCTCAGTCAGCTACAACTGACATCTATCAAGCTACAAATTGATAGGGAAGCTCCAACTTCCTTACTCTTTCAAAAGAAAAAACACTTGCTGATTTACCTTGGATATCAGCTCTATTTTGTACCTTCTCTTCTGCTGTTCAACAGTCCTCATATCTATCCTTATATCATTTCTGTATCTTCTCATATTCACTATCATCTCCTCCTTCTTCTTTTCTCATCTCCTCCTTCTACTCTGCCTCACTGCTTCATTTCTGCATTCTCTGACTTTTCACAGCATCTCGTTCTACTCCTCCTTCTTCTTATCCTCTCTGCCTCAATTCCATACTCTGCATTCTCTATATTCACTCTCTCTAACCTCCTTTATGCATATCAAGTTGATATTATATATAGAGTTCATCACATGACTTTTTACATTCCTCAGGGAATTTGAAGTGAATAGTCCTGACTTTTTGCCTTCTGCCTTCTCATTTCTTTTACCCGCTCATTCAAAAAAATATAACAATATGCATTAATTTCAATACTATAGTGGGAGTTTTTTTTTCCTACCGGAGACTTGCCAATGAATCACAAACAATAAAAAATTAATTACAACATTTACATTCACATTTTCAGTTACACATTTCAATTTCATTCAACTCCTTTTCTAGATTTTGGCTTTACTGGATTTGTCTTTTCTGCTGCTGTTAAGTAACTGATCTGCATACTCCTGTTCATCATGCCTGCAAAATTCCCTGTGATTTTTCCATTTCCTACATTCTTTTTTTACCTCTGTTGGGCCCACATTTTCATCCCTGTGTTTATTCACCTGTTCATTGTACTTTTGTGCACCTGCTGCGTATATAACTGCTTTTTCAAGTTTATCCTCAAATAAATATAAATCTAGGAAATTTCTGTTCATTATTAATCTCTGTGCTCGGGCTCCCTGCTTACACCCTCTTTGTCCATACAATATACTTTCAAATCAACCCCCTTCAGACTTTTTGGATCACTATACATTTTTCTGCAACTGTCTCTCTCTCTTTCGTTGTAGTTGTGTAACTGCTACACATATAACTGTCTTTTAATATAACAGATGATTTTAAATCTGGGCAAACTTGAATTAATGCGGAAACTTCATTTTTCCATGGTTATAAAACCATACATATAAATTCATTCATATTTCAATCTTTACAATTTTTCATACGGGACCATATATATCGGGACCCACATATTCCAAAGTCTTCAGAGTGAAAACGCCTTTTGAATAGTTTTTACTACAGAACCTTTGGTTTAATCAACTCTCGGCATCTTCAAAACTGTGGTTAAACCATAATAAAAAACCCAACTTATAATATTTCGAATTAATATTCAAATATTCTGGCCAAGCCATTACATAGAAGTCTCTGCATATACTTGATTTTTATAATTTGACTCCACTGGTCAATAAGTTATATTGAACTCTGTTTATGAGGGCGTCAATGAGTATCTCAACCTTCGAATTTTTTTTTAAACCTTAGGCATTTCAAAATGTATCCATATGTATTAAACGTATAATTAGCTCCAGGCCATTCTTATGCACGCATTCCACTTTAATATATCAGATATTGCAATATATATCAACCCCGATGCATATTATAATATATACATGTTCCATGGAGCCCACTTGTTAATGCATTTCCTCAATCGACGGTTAATAACATATCGCGCAGCCAACACTGATCTGACGGATATCGCTCGGCGAAGATGCACAGATGATAACGCGTGATGGCACGCAATGTGAGTGGTTTTGCAGATTCGTTCAGGGATGTGTGTCGCCCGTCCTATGGAATCACTCTGATTTCATAAATACTGCTTGTCCCACAAAGGTGGTGTGATTCAAACCACTGGTTCACTCTAAACCGCGTCCATTGTTCCTCCTTCATGGTTCCGCCCCTCTACTCCAGGTTCCGTCGTCACTATTCACACCTCGTGGTTTTGTTTAGTTGCGCTCGAGGTTCCGCTTCGTTTCTTAACTTAATTCTTCTATACGTTTCAATGAATTTGTTGATATAAACTCCACCCTCTCTTTGTCTTCGCATTCACATTATTTCATCTACAGCTTACACCGAGGTTAAATAACTCACTGTGCCCTTAATGAGAGACCTTCTTAAAAGATTTCAGAACGTCATATGACATTTCACAACAGAATGTGTAATCTCCTTCTTCGAACGATCTATATAATGTAATCACATTCTGACTTGATATGGACATCACCATTGTATAACCGAAGGTCCTTTCCTTCGTTTCTCTTCAATGAGGCTTCCTCCACGACTTCGCGGGACACACACTTTCTCGGCTCTTCAATTAAAACTCAAATATTCTGGATTCGGTTGTCATGAAATTTTATGCAGCATTAATATAAACAGAGGTTCACATATAAACAAAGGTTCCTATTGCAGAGTGATTTTCTTCGGCCTCCCGTGGAATTTCGATACAAAAAATACTTCAATTAACTTCTCCACAGCATATACAAGCCTTAATCACATTTAATTCGAAACATAAAATCGACCTTAATTGACATCGATTCTTCCTTTAATTACAAGGTTTCATCTCAGAGCCTATTTCATAGGTTACCATATATCTATTGAATTCAGGCATATTCACACAGGACTAGTTCCGACAATGCACATCTGGTTCAGGAATGAATATATATATATATATATATATATATATATGGAATCACTTACATTCATCTCTGGCCTGGTCTTCAGTAGATGGTCTTTCTAACAATTTTGTCCAAGGCTTTTCAGAACACCACCCTCTGCAGCTCTTCCCTATGGCTCCAGAGTATTATTGACAAGCTTCAACTGATTTTAACACTTCCACTAGTACTCCATAACTCAGAAACTAACCTCTATATTAAACAGTGGCCTTTCTATCCTCGTTACTCTGTCTCTCCAGATCTTCTATCAAATGGCCTTCTTCTACTATCCTCACTAGTTTTCACCTTGAATAGCTCTCTGCTTCAGTTCATTGCTGCCTGCCTCTTCTACCTCTGCCACCTCTCTGCCACTTTGCTTCTCTCTTTGCTATCTCCTTTGCCTTTATTTTTCTATCTCTCTTTGTCTCTATTTCCTTTGATGTCTCTGCTGCCTTTCTGCCCCTTGAATGGTGTTTCAGGTGCTCCTCCTTTGTCATATCCTTTGCCATCAATGACAACATTTCCAACAAAGGTTTTAATCGATTATTAAAACATGATGTTCCCTTTGTCTCAGACAAGCTTATTGAAAAATCTTTCGATGCACTTAAACATGCATTGACCCATGCACCATTGTTGCATCCACCTGATTATCACCGAGATTACTTTTTGTATTTTGTTGCATCTAATTCCACCATTGGGATGGTTTTAGTTCAAGAGGACGAATCCAGTAATGAACATGTGATTTATGATTTAGGTCGGAACCTTACACCAACTAAATAAAGTATACACATGTAGATAAATTGGCCTTGGCAACTGTGCAAGTTGTACAACGATTTTGTCAGTACATATTGTTATGAAAAACTATAGTGATATCTGATTGCAACCCTCTGATGTATATTTTGACTAAAGAATTGCTAGGGGGGAGTAATCAAAGTGGATAGTTATCCTACCAGAGTTCGATTTGGAATTTGAAAAATCCAAATCCATGAAATCACTAGTGTTTGTTGAGCTTATGTGTGACTTTCCCCACACTGAATCTGAAACCGTGGCAGAAGATCATATTCCCAATGAATCTATGTTTCTGATTAGCACTTTGGATCCTTGGTATGGAGATACAATTATATATCTTCAAACCCAAAATTTTCGGCCTAAACTTTCATGATTTGATCAAAGTAGGATTCATTACCAGTCCCAAAAATATAAAACTATTGGTGATACCCTTTACCGTTGTGGTGTTGATTCTATCTATCGACGATGTTTAACTCGTAAAGAATCCAATAAAGATTTAAATGTCTGCCATTCTAGAGCATGTGGTGGTCATATGTCTGGGTTTGTCACTGCCCAAAAGATATTGCGTGATGGATATTTATGGCCTTCATTGTTCAAATATTGTATCCTTGCGGTTAAAAAATGTCACAATTATTTTGATCAAAAGATGTGCGCACCTCCCACTTCTCTTCACCCAATCATAGCTGTTAGTCCATTTGAAAAATGGGGCATCGATTTTGTTACATGTAACCCTTACTCGGTCGGGGGGCATGGGTATATTATTCTCGTTGTAGATTATTTTACCAAATGGGCCGAGGTGATCCCTACATTTAAGGTTGATGTAGAAACTGCAACTATTTTCATATTCAATCATGTGATTTCTAGGTTCGATGTCGCTCAAGCCATCATTACAGATCATGGAATACACTTTCGAAACATTATGATGACTGGAATTTCCGCTAAACTTGACCTATACCATGATAATTGTTTGGTAAATTTAATTGTCTTAAATTGATTACATAAATTATCGACCGAAGTTGGTAAACTTGTGAAGTGAAAGTGCACAATATATGCTAGAAGCCTCTTTTATTCATTTAGTTTATTGGTGTGATGATTGGATTTGTAGAGATTACTTTGAAGGATGTTTTTATTCTTATGTTCCTAATGAAATTGATAAATTTAAATTAAAAGTAAGTTCTAAAAATCAACATGCTTTCTACTCTGTAAAAGCTGAAATAAATTTTCTCTATCTTATGAAGAAATCTTAACTAATTTATTTGTTAGTATCTAAAAATTCTTATTCTCTAAGAGTCTTGTGCATGAAGATAAAATTGAATTCTAGAAAAGCGAATTTATACATTTTTATGTTTTTGAAATGAAATGTTATGGCAATGAAACATGTAAAGAAATCACTATATCTCTTGAAAATAAATCATTTATGAACATAAAAGAACACACTCATATGTTGAAAGGAAATCATTCAATCACTACTGTTTCAAAAATAAATCACTCATGTTCTTGAAATAAACCACTCATGAACTTATAAAAATACTCTAAAATAAATCACTACTACTCTAGAAGTAAAACTATGAATCCTCTACAATTTGACAATTTGAAAGGAAATATGGATGAATCTACATCAAATGATAAAAGAAGACTTATGAAAGCATCTACATCAAATAACAAAATGGAATTCTGGAAACAAATACAGAAAATGATAAATTGGAATTCTGGAAACAAATACAGAAAATGATAAATTGGAATTCTGAAAACAACTTCGGAAAATGACAAATTGGAATTATGAAAACAACTACGACAAATGACAAATTGGAATTCTGAAAACAACTATAGAAAATGACAAATTGGAATTATGAAAACAACTATGGAAAATGACAAATTGGAATTTTGAAAATAACTACATCAAATGATAAAATGAAAACATGAAAACAACTACATTAAAAACATAAAATGCAGAACCTTCATTGTTTGCAGGGGCCCTCCAAAAACAGGCGGTCAAATTTTTACTCCAACAGTTACCTGCGCATCAAGTCTTTAAGGTAATTATTCATTAAAAAGGAATGAAAAATAGAGTTATAAAACTTCACAATATGCTTCAGAAAATTAACCTCTCCTCTTTGTTTCAATGGAGTGTTTATATAGGAGTTGCAATGTAACTTCATGGAGATTCATATGGCTAAAGATCAAAACTGAATGGACACCTATTTTCCACAAATTTGATGAAGCAAAATCCATTCCAACCTTTGTTTTCTTGACTTCGCATTTATTGACACATGGGCACAATTTTTTCTCACGCAACTCCAAATGAGGGCTCCAAAGAACCTGAAATATCTCCTAAATGGTAACGAATTCAAGAAAAATGCCCACAACAAACTCAATTGGGCCCGCTCTAAACAAAACCCATGTTTTTTTTTGTGAGATTCACTTTAGTTTTCTCTGAAAAAGAATTTTAAGTTGATTGGTCAAAACTTCTTCGATTTCCCTTGATCTTTTCCTGGAGGTCCACATGTGTGAGCTGAGTGGAATTTGACCAACAATCCATATTGGAGCTTCTAGAAACAATTTCCATGTGTTGGATTTCATTCTAGAGTGGTGCTACTACCTCAACCATGGAGACAACTATGGAAACTATAGAAACTTGAATTGTCAAACTATCATTAGTAAAACCATGCATAATTCTTTTTAATTCATTAAAAATAATAGAAATAATAATAATAAACCATGTAAACATGTATGTGGGAATTTGGTGCATTTATGAAGAAATATGGTTAAAAATGATGACAATGGGTGAATGAAATGATGCGAAAATGGATGGTTTCATCAACAAAATTATGAAAAATTGGAGGTTCAACATTCCCCCACACTGGAGATTGTGCATGTCCTCATGCAAAAAAAGAATTGCAAAGTTTCATAATCCAACCGGTCCCTTTTGTTCTTTTATTATGTTATTTTAACTAAATCCTTGACCAAAGCTCCAAGAGAGAAATATTGACCCTTTATCTCAATAAGATGCACTTTTCTCCAACCCTTCATTATTTATTATATGTAACTTGTGTGAAAAGAAAGGATGCCCAAGTACTTGTCACTATTTTAATTGTGCTCGAATTGTTCAAGCCTTGGTAGAATACCATATTGTGAAGAACACATCAAGAATTTTACTGCATATATAGAATGTGCTTTCCATCCTTGTGAAGTTCATCCCATTAGTATGGCTGGAAATGATCATAGATTGCAACCCATAATGATTGTCTTCTTATCTTCCATAGATAGCAACCAATCATATTTCAACAATGTTATCAAATAGTTTCTTCAAGAATTCACAAACTAATGAATGAAGAAGACCTCCCAATGTGAATCTTTTGACAATATGAGTTTCACATAACACAAAATAAGAGTTGTTGTGAGGTTATACAACTCATCAAAGCCTAAAATATGCTTCCAAGTGATTTCAAGAGTGTGAACAAAGCCTTGTTGCAATCTTCTTCTTGTGGCTTTGTGCTCATCATTTCTTGGCTTCCATTAAAAATCTGAAGATGAGAAATATGACACATAATTTAAGTGCTCCTTGTACTTTTTGATCATGTGCTAAAAACATGTACCATGACGTCAATTTTTTCTATTTGTAAAGTAATTCTATTTCTCAAGAACATCATGTTGACAGACCATTAAGGAAGGCATGAATTTATCAAGAAGAGAAAGTTTAAACAAGAGAGTGGTGAAAGAATAGAAGAACATCATTATGAACATGGAAAACAATGAGATGATTGCATGGGCAACAAGACTTTGTTGATAAATAATCAATCATAACTTGTAGGATTGGTTGTTAAAATTTATGACAAAACATAATGGGAGAAAAATTGGAACTACATGTTTACAATAGTTTTTCATCGAACTTTCTAGAATTTTAAAAATTAAGACTACCTTTCTAGTTTTTCATCAAAATTTTTGTGCTCATTTTCCCTACCTCAATGCATTTACCATAAAAATTTCAGGCCCAATAGATGTACGGTTTGCAAGTTATGATCAAATCAATTTCTGCCCTATTTCATCATTCACGCTGCCTAACGTTGCAACAAAAAAATATGCCACGAACTCATTTTAAGGACAAATTGAGTGACTCAAAAGGAAAAATATGTATTATTACCTGTTTGGTCAATTTAGTGTGTCCTAAATTGCTACATTAATTTTTCAATCCGGGATTCGTAAGCTGACGAAGTGTGGCGCACTATATGTGTAAGATAACCTATCTCTTACTTTTTGTCATTTTTGGGTTTTTTATTTATCTTGGGGGTTTTTATCTTGGTTGGTTTCCTAATGTGATATGGAAATTCTAAAAGACAAGTATGGATATAAATGTTCAAGGCAATGATGTCCTTTATAATGATTTCCCAAACTTCAAACTTCAAAAGGGTTTTAAAACATGCAATGAAAAAATTAATTCCTAAAAGAAAATGAAAATGTGCCACTATACTAGTCAAACAAATAGTGAACTATTGATCATGAAACCCATTACCCTTGCTGCTGTCTAAATACAAAAGAAACTGTGCTCAAAGAAATCCAAGAATTGCAAGCAAAGTAAAGCTAAAATCAAATTACATCGACTCATATTCTGACCCCTCACCATTAGTCTCGCTATGGCTTTCGGAGGTAATCATAAACAACTTGAGCAATCTGATATCTAATTTGCAGAAAAATAAACTAATATCAAATTACACACTCATACTTCAATCCCTCACCATTAGTCTCGCTATGGCTTTCGAAGGTAACTGATAATGACATGAGCAATTTAATATCTAACTTGCAGAAAAATAAACTAATATCAAACTACACACTCATACTTCAATCCCTCACCATTAGTCTCGCTATGGCTTTCGGAGGTAACTGATAATGACATGAGTAATTTAATATCTAATCTAAATAATAAAGAAAATGTACAAAACTGAAATAAATAAAACAGTGCTGGGGTTAAAAGCTAAGAAAAATAAATCAGCAGAAGGACAAGACTGATTCCATGTCATTAGTCATTGTAAAACTATGTGCAAATGCCCGGGCTTCCTACTGTAATATGGAACAAAGACACTGATCAGTTAACAGCAGTATAAAGCATGAAAACTTATGGACAGAAATAAAACGTTAATACCATAAGAGATGTAATATATACACGTGAATAACTATGGCATAATGAACGTAAGGAAATAAAGCATGAAACTATACAGCAATAAACAAAACCTCAGCGTGTGCAGGGGCCCTTTGCACAATCCTCGGGCAACAGCTATCAACCACGAATTATGCTTATGAACAGAGTCTTCTCATGTATTCAAAACGCAGTCATAACAAGGAAATGATGTCACAGCACAGTGGGCTTTCTTTTCAACAAAATTACATTACAGAAGCTAGCTACTATGCGTATGAGAACGCATTATTTATAACAGAGGATGACATAACTACTTTCCTACAATTTGCGCTGATAAAAGACACGTGAAAAACCACGTCCAGAAATCTAGCATTATGGCTGTCGTGAAGATTAAATCTATGGAGGGTGGTCGTTGGATTCGGCTTATGGAGCAGTTCATAGGTGTTGATATGTCCCCTAAGATTTAGGAACGGCCACTCAAGTCTTCACGTGGTGAAAAATGGAGTTCTGTCACCGTAGGACTCTTAGGTTGACCACCGCTTGACTACCTTTGACCACGACCTTCTTTGGTGAATTCGACTGAGCCAATAGGACTCGGTCCATATCCATGTCATTTCCAACTTGCCCATGTGGCTTGATTTGCCTGAAGATACCTGCAATATAGACTTTAACAAAATGGCTGTGGAAAGTTGAAGCAGCTGCGGAAAGTGACAAGATTCTGCAGCTCAATGAGCAAAAATCTAATTCAAACAACAGACACAAAACATAGTTAAAAACCACTTTAAATGCTCTTTTATGATTAATATGCAATGATGTTGATGACTTAGGAGGTCCAGGTAAATGGAAAAAGTCTAGAAAGGTGTATAGGAAAGATGCAAGTTTTGGACTCAACATACCCCCACTGTGAAGGTGTTGCATGTCCCCATGCAACCAAAATTTTGATCATCCTCCTTCAATTCATATGCCCTGATACCTTTGCAAGTACATCCAATCCTCTTCTCCTCTTTCTTGGTGCTGCTAACATCCTGGGCTTCTTCATCAAGCATCCGAATTTGAGATTAATCAGTGCTCTACTTATCTTCTTGCATTTCTTCTCCAATTTCCTGTTCTTTTTGTGCCACAGTCCCAGATGTAGCATAGTGTTGTCATGAATGATCTTGTCCAATCTGCTTTGCTCCTTTAATGCTTCATTTTCATTTTTAATATGTCTATTTAAAACCTCCAACTCAAATACTTCTTGTTTCAACGATTGGACTAGAGCTTCTTGTGTTGTGTGAGGCTGAGTGGATGAAGTGCTGGGACCCGTGGCTGTTCTTTCTAAGGATTCTATGTAATCATACACCTCTTGCTGCTTTGGATCTATCTCGGGTGTCGTTTTCCTTGGGCTATCCCCAAAATGTTGTGGAGGAGAATTGACTTCAAAATCTGGCCGAAAAGGACTCATGTCAACATCTTGAGGACTAGTTTCAACGTTTGGCTGAGAATGAGGTGGAATACGGCCAGTTGGAGTTTGTTCAGGTGTTCCTCCTCCCAAATCAATAAAATGGGGTCCTTTTGTTTGTGCTTTCCTCCACTTTATTTTAAGCCTGGTGCTTCTTCTTACATGCTGTGGATTACTGTCTTTTTCCTTCTGTTTTTATTTTCCTTTCTTTTTGGCCATAGCTGACTGTTCCTGAAGGTGAACTAGTCTCTCAGACAATACTTGATGGTCTTCTTCTGAGGAAGGGGTTTGATGCACAACCTCAATGCTTCTTTTCTCTTTTGATTTTTTTGGCTTTTTACCCTCAGTCTTTTCCTTCCTCCTTTTAGACAGTCTTTCTTCTCTACTAGTTCTTTCAACTGTGTTAGTAGGAGTGCTTTGAGTTTTATCACCTGTTCTCTTTCTTCTACTTCTTTTTGATGTACTGCCTTCAGGGGTTTCTTGGGGTTCTTCAAAGAAATTTCTAATTAAAAACTGCTCCCAGGTGTCCTTTTTCTTTTTTAATTGTTTTTCTATCAAGATTTTCACGAGACCATGGTGATACAAATGTGGTTCTACGTCCCCCAGATGCTTTTGGATGGTTACAGACATCTTTTTCAAACTGTTTAGTAAAAAGTATGGCAGATTGAGGGTCTGGTTGTCTAGGAAATTCATCAACAGTCGGGTATGATACATGTACATTGATCCAAAACGTCCCTCACAGGTGATAAAATTTTGAATAACCAACAGTAAACTGGCCCACTCTTCCTTTAAAGCATGGACAGGAATTCCATTTTTGAAAATGGTGACATCCATACCTGGGTTACGTAGGATCACTCTCCAGGCTTCCTCGCCAATGCTCTTGTTCTTGAACCAGCGTTCACCTTCTTGAGGGAGTTTTGTAGCAGCTGTTATGGATGCCTCAGTCACTGTAAATTTGAGGTCCCCAATTTCTACCTCCAGACTGTTGAAAGACCTCGCAAAAGCTTTTGTTACCTCCTTATTGTAGCCTTTAAACTTTTGAATAAACTGAAGCCATTTTGCCTTTTTCAATATGTCTTTGACTTGCGGGTATCCTTCCATAAATTTGGGTCCCTCTGGTTCTGTCCTCAACAACCGACCCATCCTTCCTTCCATTCTTTAAAACTCGTCTGCGTGAGGAGGGTTTAGCGGAGGTAAGATGGCTGAATTAGCGGAAATGAACAGGGTTTATGAAGGAGACCAGTGACTGTAAGCGGATATCAGAGAATAGGTACACAGAATGAAGCGGAACAGAGAACAAAATGGGGTGAAGGCTTATGTGAGCACGGTGGAAATGCAGCTGTGAGGTCAATTGAACAGTAGGGGGAGTAAAGTGCATCCGATAGTATTTAAAATTGGGTGGCTACAGAGTAGACACAAGCACGTTTATGAAACGGCTACGGATTTTGTGCGGCTGAGAGAAGCCGTAGTCAAATCAACCACGTTCCATAATTACAGGTGGAGTATCAAAGTATAACCGAACACGAGTGAAGACCGGAGGCTTGATTATGAGGCCGTTTAAAAATGAATGCAAGGATTGTGGGGGAATCTTATAGAGATCGTGGAACGGTTATGGAGTTATCAACGCAATCATTGCATATAATGGAGCTATGGTTTATAACCATGTAAAAATGTGCTTGAATTCCATTTGAAATAAATTTCTACTCATACCTTGGAATTCTTTCCATTTTTTATTAGTCTTCAATCAGTTGCTCCTCGTTGATGCTTTTGAATGCCTCATGTCTTCATAATATGTCCTCATACCTGCATTTGATTTCATGATTGTTGAACTAACATCTGACTGTAAATTTTTGAAAAACAGAGTGGTAGTTGCAGAAACTGCTTCTGGCTACAGAAACTGGTGTCAGCTACGAAAACTGACACAACAATTATTTGGGTGAATGGAGATGGATAGATGATAACTGACTAAATGAAAATGGTCATGAAAGAAATTTTTTATTGGTGAAATGAAATGAAATAGATAAAATGGAGTGAAATGAAATGAAGTGGAATGAAATGGAGTGGGTTGTCATAAAACTTGTGAAATGAAAGAGAGAGGGAATTTTTTTTTTGGAAAATATAGGGTGTCAGGTGTTCCTGATTTTCACCCTACATTTTCTGTATAAGACTGCCAATCAGTGATTGGTTTTCAGGCTTATACAATTTATTTATTTTTATTTATTTTGAAACTGAAAAGAACAAAGGCTAGGCTGATGGAGAAGAAGGATTCTTCTTCACCAGCCTTATTGTAGAATTATATTGAAACATTTTTACAAATTCCTCTTTTGAGAGTGGCTTAAGATAGATCTTTAATCTGTGGCCATTCACAATAAGAGGAGTTTGAGATTCATCAATGGTCTTGATTCTTACCGCTCCATTGCTAAAGATCTTGTCAATCTCATATGGCCCAAGCCAATGAGTCTGAAATTTTCCTTTAAAATCTTTAAACTTAGAATCAAATAGCAATGCCCAATCTCCTTCTTGAAACTTCTTCTCTTTGATGTATTTGTCATGCCATTTAGCTCTTTGATATTGAACTAGATCAATTCTTAGAATTGCCTCTTGTCTGATCTCATCTAGCTCATTCAATTGCTCCATTCTATGCTTTTGGGCTTCTGATAAGTCCATCCCCAACTGAACTGCTATCTTGAAGGTCTTGACTTGGAACTCAATGGGGAGCAAGACTTCTTTCCCATAAACAAGTTCATAGGGAGAATGTCCTGTTGTATTTCTCCATATAGTTCTGTAGGCCCACAAGGCTTCAGGAAGCCTTTCTGCCCAATCTCTTCTATGTAGATGAACAGTTTTGGTGATGATACTTTCAAGAACTTTGTTTGTAGACTCCACTTGACCATTTGCTTACGGATGGTAAGGAGTAGATCTTCTGTGCTTGATTTTGTATTCTTCCATCAACTTCTCCACCAAGTTGGATGTGAATTGGCTTCCCTGATCTGTCACAATTTCTCTTGAAACACCAAAGCGAGTAAAAATATCCTCATAAAGAAAATGAACAACTGAATTTTCAGTAGCAGATACTAATGCTTTGGCTTCTACCCATTTAGTAACATAATCGGTACAAACCAATATATACTTCTTTTGCTTAGATGGTGGATTAATAGGTCCAATGAAATCTAAAGCCCATTTTCAAAGGGTTCAATGAGTACCTGTGTTTGCAATGGCATTTCATTTGAAAGGGTAGGTTTCCCTACTCTTTGGCAGCTATCACACCTTTTGACATATTGTTTTGCATCTTTGAAGAGGGAAGGCCAACAATATCCTAAAGAGAGGATTTTATAGGCTGTCCTTTTGTCAGCAAAGTGTCCGCCGCATGGTTCATCATGACATGCCTTGAGGATATCAGGCATTTCATCCTCCCTGACACATCTTTTGATCACAAGATCTGGCCCTGTTTTAAACAATTCGTTAGAAATCCATGAATATTTTGAACTCTCCTGAATAATCTTTCTTCTTTCACTTGGAAATAAATGTGGAGGCAGTTTCCCTGTAACCAAATAGTTAGCAATATCTGCATACCAAGGTGTCTTAGTAGTTACTGCAAACAAGTATTCATCGGGAAACTTATCCTCTACAGGAGAATCTTCTTTAGTATTCTGAATCCTAGACAAGAAATCAGCTACTGTATTTTGTTTCCCTGGTCTATCCAACACAGTAATATTGAATTCCTACAAAAGTAGGAGCCATCTTGTCACTCTGCCATTAGTAACAGCTTTGTTCATTAGATATCTAATCGCATAATGATCAGTATGAATAAAAGTTTCATAGCCTGTTATATAATTTCTAAACTTATTGATTGCATGAACAACAGCTAAAAACTCTTTTTCAGTTACAGTATAGTTCAACTCAGTGGGAGTCAAATTTTTACTGGTATAGTAAATGGCATAAGGGACTAAATCTTTTTGACCCAACACAGCTCCTAGAGCTGTATCTGAAGCATCTGTAGAAATATGGAAAGGGAGTTTCCAATTTGGTCCTCTCAAGATAGGTGCTTCAGATATTCTTGTTTTCAAAGTTTCAAAAGTTGATTGACAATCAGGATCCCATTTAAATTCACAGTCTTTTGTAAGCAATTTGAAGAGTGGAGATGCTATTTTAGTGAAGTTTTCTATAAATCTTCTATAGTATCCAGTAAATCCTAGAAAACTTCTAACATCTCTTTGACAATTTGGAATAGGCAACTTGGAGATGACTTCAACTTTTTATCTATCAACCTTAATCCCATCTCCTGAAATATGATTCCCCAAAACAATACCTTCAGAAAACATCATAAAGCATTTTTCATGGCTTAATGAAAGGTTTGTTTCTTTACATCTTATAAGGAATTTTTCCAAATTTTCTAATATCTCTTCAAATGAATTACCATAAACTGTAAAATCATCCATATAAACCTCTACACAATCATGGATTAGATCAGAAAAAATTCCTAGTACTGCTCTTTGGAATGTTGTGGGTGCATTACATAACCCAAAAGGAAGCACTCGATAGGCAAAAGTCCCCCATGGACAGGTAAATGTGGTGAATCTTGTCTATGCCTTGAAGAAGATGGAGTTGTGAAAATCAAACTCTTGGCTCTAGCTATAAACCTTCCCCTAGAATCTCTTGCTCTATGCATGTCATTTTTATTTTTATTTTTAAGTTGGGCTAATAATTCTCTTTCTGATCTTCCAGGTCACACTAAGTGCAAGAAGAGAGCATACTTAAGAAATTATTGAACCAATAACTCTCTTTTCTGATCCTCTAGATCACACTAGGTGCAAGAGGAGAGCATACTTCAAGAAGTTGTCAATTTTTCCCTTCTTTTTATTGTTTTTTTTTTATAAAGAAATTGGCTACCTAGTTACACTTCCCCGACAACGGCGCCAAAATGTTTGGTAAATTTAGTGTGTCCTAAATTGCTACATTAATTTGTCAATCCGGGATTCGTAAGCTGACGAAGTGTGGCGCACTATATGTGCAAGATAACCTATCTCTTACTTTTTGTCGTTTTTGGGTTTTTTATTTATCTTGGGGGTTTTTATCTTGGTTGGTTTCCTAATGTGAGATGGAAATTCTAAAAGACAAGTATGGATATAAATGTTCAAGGCAATGATGTCCTTTATAATGATTTCCCAAACTTCAAACTTCAAACTTCAAAAGGGTTTTAAAACATGCAATGACAAAATTAATTCCTAAAAGAAAATGAAAATGTGCCACTATACTAGTCAAACAAATAGTGAACTATTGATCATGAAACCCATTACCCTTGCTGCTGTCTAAATAAAAAAGAAACTGTGCTCAAAGAAATCCAAGAATTGCAAGCAAAGTAAAGCTAAAATCAAATTACATCAACTCATATTCTGACCCCTCACCATTAGTCTCGCTATGGCTTTCGGAGGTAATCATAAACAACTTGAGCAATCTGATACCTAATTTGTAGAAAAATAAACTAATATCAAATTACACACTCATACTTCAATCCCTCACCATTAGTCTCGCTATGGATTTCGGAGGTAACTGATAATGACATGAGCAATTTAATATCTAACTTGCAGAAAAATAAACTAATATCAAACTACACACTCATACTTCAATACCTCACCATTAGTCTCGCTATGGCTTTCGGAGGTAACTGATAATGACATGAGTAAGTTAATATCTAATCTAACTAATAAAGAAAATGTACAAAACTGAAATAAATAAAACAGTGCTGGAATTAAAAGCTAAGAAAAATAAATCAGCAGAAGGACAAGACCGATTCCATGTCATTAGTCATTGTAAAACTATGTGCAAATGCCCGGGCTACCTACTGTAATCTGGAACAAAGACACTGATCAGTTAACAACAGTATAAAGCATGAAAAATTATGGACAAAAATAAAACGTTAATACCATAAGAGATGTAATATATACACGTGAATAACTATGGCATAATGAACGTAAGGAAATAAAGCATGAAACTATACAACAATAAACAAAACCTCGGCATGTGCAGGGGCCCTCTGCACAATCCTCGGGCAACATCTATCAACCATGAATTATGCTTATGAATAGAGTCTTCTCATGTATTCAAAACACAGTCATAACAAGGATATAATGTCACATCACAGTGGGCTTTCTTTTCAACAAAATTACATTACAGAAGCTAGCTACTATGCATATGAGAACGCATTATTTATAACAGAGGATGACATAACTACTTTCTTACAATATGCGCTGATAAAAGACACGTGAACAACCACGTCCAAAAATCTAGCATTATGGCTGTCGTGAAGATTAAATCTATGGAGGGTGGCCGTTGGATTCGGCTTATGGAGCAGTTCACAGGTGTTGATATGTCCCCTGAGATTTAGGAACGGCCACGCAAGTCTTCACGTGGTGAAAAACGGAGTTCTGTCACCGTAGGACTCTTAGGTTGACCACCGCTTGACTACCTTTGACCATGGCCTTATTTGGTGAATTCGACTGAGCCAATAGGACTCAGTCCATATCCATGTCATTTCCAACTTGCCCATGTGGCTTGATTTGCCTGAAGACACCTGCAATATAGACTTTAACAAAATGGTTGCGGAAAGTTGAAGCAGTTGCGGAAAGTGACAAGATTCCACAGCTCAATGAGCAAAAATCTAATTCAAACAGCAGACACAAAACATAGTTAAAAACCACTTTAAATGCTCTTTTATGATTAATATGCAATGATGTTGATGACTTAGGAGGTCCAGGTAAATGGAAAAAGTCTAGAAAGGTGTATAGGAAAGATGCAAGTATGGGACTCAACATTACCTTTTCTACCACCATGTGCCTTCAGAATCCCATTTTGATGAAGAAAAGACGCTACTGTGCAAAAATACCAAAATCTGCCCAAGTTTATCCAAAATGGTGAAAAATGAAAATATGCCTTTAAAACCCACTAAAAAGTCCTGGAAAATTGCACTTTTTTTAATTATGCCCACATTTTACTCGATTTATCATATTCTGAGAAAACCCAGAAGCTCAGAATTTTATATTTCTCTCCATTATCTTGCAATATTTGTGTCAAAATTGTCTCTGGAACAAGTTTCTACAACGAAAACAGGTTGCTATAGCAATAGCTATAGAAACTGCAACTTTCCGCAACTGTTGCAAAAAAATGTCAAATTTTGCAGAAAATTGTTTTCTCCGAGTTTGAATTGCTGATTTGAATTGTGTATTGTATGCTTAAGTAGAAACCATGAAACATATTTCATATTTGACTGAAATAGACCCAAATTTATTAAAATGAAAATGAATGAAAAAGTGGTGTAATGGTGCAATCATGTTGTTTTTGAATGACAAAAAGATGAACACACTGCTACAAGAAACCAATAAAATGTATTGCTGCAAGTTGTTGTTGATTCCATAAAACCATTAGTCTTCATTGAAGCCAAAACTCATGGTACAATTCTTACCATGCAAATGAATGTGTCGAAGTCGAGCATGGGAAGAAATCATTGGATTACCGATCAATGATGAAAATCATTAACCAATGCAAGAAAACTCACCGATAATGTTAATGAGTATCAAGGTACCTGAGTGCATCTTGACAGGGACAAATGAATGTGCTGAAGTCAAGTTGCCTGCAAGATTTGACAATCAAGAGACATTGTGGTATTCACATTGTTTCAACGAGGAGGCTTGCCATTGATGTATGCAAGTTCCAAGGCACTCCAAATAATCTCTGATCTTGATCCCAGATAAGGTGTCGAGGTCGATGGGACAAGATCTGTTGGAAGGTGGACCTTAAGGAATTCCACATCATCCAACTCAAGCATAGAACCAAAAATGATTTGAAGAACCATAATAAAAGATTGAAACCATCATAAAATTGTAGAACTTATTGTGAACTTTGCTCGCCAGTTGCCTGGTTTTCAAGCAAATCTCATGTCCAAATGTGCCAGCAAGCTGGTTTTCACAATAGGACTTATTTTTTTCTCTTTAATTTTTATTTTTATTTTTTATATGTCCTACTCTACTTGAAAAGGAAATCTTGTTCAAATATATGAATACTTCAAATGGAACCATGTCTATAACAAGATGATAGATAAACTCATATGAGGTTTGAAATATACTCTTTAATACGTACCAATATACGAGAAACCAATTTCCTTGATTTACATGATGTCAGAAGATACTGAAGAATTAAGCATTGGGATCTGATAATTTCCCTGAACCAATATTCAATGTAATCTTGTATCCCTTGGATTCCTGCTATCATGTCATGCAAGCCTTCAAACATGTGATATTCATTCATAGAATATGGTGATAGGCATGCAAGAAAGTTTTCAATCTCAGGTTCCAACAACTGCTCTTTATCAAGAGGAATCCATGATTCTTAGACCTTATCTGAATCTTCTTCTTCTAGATGTTGTTCTTCAATGGAAGCTGGTGAATCATTTTATAATACCTCAAAATTGTAAGTGGATTGAGGTGTTTATTGTTGGGGATTTGAAATTGTTCTGTAGGTAGTGGAGTGGGAATTGATTTTTGGGGTGCTTGTGTGGTTGGAAATAGGAAAGGTTGAATTGAGGTCGATTAATGGTGAAATTGATGTTGTGGTGGAGGTGAATGGTATTAATAACATTGATAGTGGTATTGAGGATAGGGAGGGAAATATTGAGGATATCATGGATTTCCTTGGTATGGCCTTTTCCAACTTTGTTGCCAAGATTGGTTTTGAGGTTTGGATTGAGATGGCCAAGGTTTCCAAGGTTGGTTTTGAGGTTGGGATTGAGATGTCCAAGGTTGCCAAGGCAAGGGTGTTTTCCAATTAATTTGAGATTGTTGTGAATAATCTTAAAACTGTGCATAAGGATATTGCATCATATTGGGCTGATGAGGTTGCCATAGTCCTCTTGGAGCTACATAATAGAGTTTCTCTTTTGCTTGATTCGCTGCATTATCCTTCTAGTCAACTGCTTTCAACTCTAGTAATGATGGGAAATCTTCAGTAGTATGTGATCCTGCACAAATTTTACAAATTTTAATGTTATCAAGTGGAAATTCATGCAAAAAATGTTTCATTGTACATTTAGAGAAAAATAAAGCAACATTTTCAACTTTTTGCTTGCTTTGCATTCTTAGCATGCCATTTTGTTCATTTAAATTACCAAGAATATTTAGCAAATTGTTAAGTTTAGTTTGACTTACCAATCCTCATGTTGACTTACTTTATCTTTCCATAAATGGATCTTGAGAGGATCTTACATACTTTACTTTTCCTCTTGATATGTTCTTGCACAATTCACAAATCTCTTGAAATGAAAATTGATAGACATCTCCTTTTCCCACCAGATGAAGAATATCAATCCATTCATACTTTATAGAATTTAGTAGGATATTTTTCAATGTGTCTGATCCTAAATTATGAAATTTAGATCTTTTGATATTATAAGTAAATCTCTCCATTAAATCTTCTAGGATTTCATCCTCTTTTTGATTCATTTTAAAGACTTCATTTCTAAGGTCATGATGTATGCAATAATCTTTCTATTTTTCCAAAATACTCTTTTCATATCATCCCATGTCCTTATAGAAATTGTTCCTAAAATCATGAACCATATAAGAGCTCTATCCTTCAATGTTGCCGGAAACAAATTCAATTTTTGAATGTGTAATGAGTATCCATAAGATCTACAAATTATTTAAAATTCAAAAAGAAAGGTTTTTGGGACTTCTGATCTCATACCTGCGAAGTTAGGAAGTACAGATGGAGGGATTCTCTTCATACGACCATTTACATCAGTTTCTTGAATGGGAAATCCAAAACGATATTCCACATTTTCATCATCCTCATCCATTTCTTCAACCTCCTTTGTCATATTTTCTTCTACTTGCAAAAATAAGAATTCATTTTGAGGATGTGTGGCTCTTATTTCACCATGTGATATAGTTGGTGTGGTAGGTGATTGAAGTACTGTTTTTTTTTTTTTTTTTTTTTAATGAAAAGAAAAAGGCTCCTATTTAAACTTCCCTGGCAACGGCGCCAAAATTTTTGTTCAATTTAATTGTATTAAATTTATTACATAAATTATCGATCAGAGTTGGTAAATTTGTGAAGTGAAAGTGCACAATATATGCTAGAAGCCTATTTTATTCAATTATTTTATTGGTGTGATGATTGGATTTGTAGAGATTACTTCTAAGGATGTTTTTATTCTTATGTTCCTAATGAAATTGATAAATTTAAATTAAAACTAAGTTTTAAAAATGAACGTGGTTTCTACTTTGTAAAAATTGAAAAACAACTTTCTCTGTCTTATGAAGAAATCTTAAATAATTTATTTGTTAGTCTCTAAAAATTCTGATTCTCTAAGATTCTTGTGCAAGAAGATAAAATTGAATTCTAGAAAAGTGAATTTATACATTTTTATGTTTTTGAAATGAAATGTTATGGTAATGAAACTTGTAAATAAATCACTATAGCTCTTGAAAAGAAATCACTTATGAACGGAAAATAACACACTCATATGCTGAAAGGTAATCACTCAATCACTAATTTTTTGAAAATAAATCACTCATGTTCTTGAAATAAACCACTCACGAACTTGTAAAACTACTCTAAAATAAATCAATGTTGCTCTAGAAGTAAAACTATGAATCCTCTACAATTTGACAATTTGAAAGGAAAGATGGATGGATCTACATCAAATGATAAAATAAGAATTATGAAAGCATCTACATCAAATAACAAAATGGAATTCTGGAAACAACTACAACAAATGACAAATTGGAATTCTGAAAACAACTACGGCAAATGACAAATTGGAATTCTGAAAACAACTATGGCAAATGACAAATTGGAATAACAAATGACAAGTTGGTATTCTAAAAACAACTATGATAAGTGACAAATTGGAATTATGAAAACAACTATGGAAAATGACAAATTGGAATTTTGAAAATAACTACATCAAAAGATAAAATGAAAACATGAAAACAACTACATTAAAAACATAAAATGCAGAACCTTAACTGTTTGCAGGGACCCTCCACAAACAGGCGGTCAAATATTTACTCCAACAGTTAGTTGCACATCAAGTATTCAAGGTACTTCTTCATTAAAAATGAATGAAAAACAAAGTTTTAAAACTTCACAATATGCTTCATAAAATTAACCTCTCCTCTTTGTTTCAATGGAGTGTTTATATAGGAGTTGCAATGTAACTTCATGGAGATTCATATGGCTAAAGATCATAACTGAATGGACACCTATTTGCCACAAATTTGATGAAGCACAATCCATTCCAACCTCTGTTTTCTTGAATAGGCGTTTATTGACACATGGGAGCAATGTTTTCTCACGCAACTACAAAATAAGGCTCCAAAGAACCTGAAATATCTCCCAAATGGAAATGAATTCGGGAAATCATCTCATAAAGAACTTGATTGGGCTCATTCTAAATCAAAGGCATCAGTGGAAATGTGAAAGAGAAATTTCCAATCTGGACCTCTCAATATAGGTGTTGAAGAAATTTTTTCCTTGAGTCTATCAAATGCCGCTTGACACTCATCATTCCAATGAAATTCAGATTCTTTAGTCAATAATTTAAACAATGGAGAGGATACCTTTGTAAAATTATCAACAAACCTTCTGTAGTAGCCTGCATATCCAAGGAAAATTTGAACTCCCTTTTTAATGGTTGGTGGGGGCAAATTTACAATAACTTTGATATTAGCCGGATCAACTTTAATTCCTGCAACATAAACATGATGACCCAAAACAATACCCTCAGTCATAATCATAAAAAAAATTTCATTACTTAAAGAAATATTAGTTTCTCTACATCTCTACAAAACTTTCTTAATATTATGTAAATCTTCTTCAAAAGTATCATCCATTATTGTAAAGTCATCCATATAGACCTCTACACAAGCATGCAAAGGTCACAGAAAATACCAATGACTGCTCGTTGAAATGTGCCTAGTGCGTTGCATAAACGAAATGGTAGTACCTTATTTGCGTAGGTACCCCAGGGACATATGAATTTTGTCTTCTCCTCGTCCTTTGGAGCTATCCTAATTTCATTGCACCCATTGAACCCATCTATGAAGAAAAAATACTTCTTCCCTGCTAAAGTGTTCAGCACTTGGTCTATAAAAGGCAAGGGAAAGTGATATTCTAATGTAGCTTTGTTTAGTTCCCTGTAATCTACACACACTCGCCATTTTCCATTATTTTTAGGGACAATAACCAATGGAGATACCCATTGGCTATCTGAGATAGGATATATGAACCCTACATTTAACAATTTCTGCATTTCATTTTTCACAATTTCTCTTAAAGAGGGGTTCATTCTCCTTTGTGACTGTCTCATGGGCCTGGAATTTTCTTCTATATAGATATGATGAATGCATGTATCCAGGTGAATTCCACTCATGTATGTATATTCCAATATTCGAAAAGTTTTTCAATGTATGAATTAAATGTTTCTCTTGTTCATGAGTTAAGGCAAAATTGATGTTTAAATTTTTTCCAGGAAAAAATTAAATTACATTACCTCCACATTCAGTCATTGAATATGCAGGGAATGTAGACAAGAGGGTTGAATTTAATTCAGATACTGTATTATGCTCATACAATTTCTGTAGGTCAGTAATGATATCTATATTATGACTAGACTGCCCTTCCAAATGATGTGAAAAATCAGGGATAGAAATACAACAAATTATCATATTTTCCTCTGAGTTTTCCTTAAGGCTCATGGCTTGGGCTATTGTCAAAAATGGTTGGGTACATTCTGAGTTATTCTCCTCTTCTTCAACCCAATGATTATTTTCTGATCTTAATAGGGGTTTAACATGGGGGTATAAATTGATATGCTTAGTTTCTTCTCCATGAGTGATGGTCATGTTTCTAGACCTACACCCTATGTAGGCATCTTCCATGGCTAACCAAGGCTTCCCCAAGATCAAGGATTCCCTCCCAAGTTTTTTTTAGGTTGAAGAACATAAAATTCTACAGGGTACTCCCAGTAATCCAATGAAATGACAATGTCTTCTAATACACCCTCTTGCTTTACTTTATACCTATCTACTAATTCTAACATGGTAGGAGTAGGAAGTAAGTCAAAGGATCCTATGTGAGATAAAGTCTCCATTGTCATGGCATTGATGACTACACCTAAATCAATTAGAGTGTTCCTTATCTGATACCCATTAATAAAGGTGGTAACCATAGGGATTCTAGGTTCTCCATATTTCTTAGTAACAAATCTGGTAGACATAAGGCTTGCAAGTTTCCCACCTACTTGAATTATGGATGGCTCTTTCTTTTGTCTCCTTGGTTTCTTGGTACATAGCTCCCTAATTTTTTTGGCGTAAATCAAGATATTCCTAATTTCTTGCAGTAACGGGATCTTAATGCATACATTTCTCAGTTCAGACACAAGATCGAACTCAGGTTGTTTTATTTTCATCTCCAACCTCTCTGGAAAAGACAGTTGGACTGTATGGGACGAGGAAGGTTGTTGTGACTTTGAAGTGGTTTGTTCTGCTGGTTCAGGTGTGTTTTCTACTTTAGGTTTGTCTAGAGTTTCTTCCTCTATAAATTCTTCAATTTTTATGGGTTGATTCACCACTTTTTTTCCGATCTAAGTTTAATTTCTAGCAGTGACACAGGAAATTCCTGCATCAAAGTAACAAAAATTTCCTGAAAATTTTGTGGTGCAATACAATAGGTAGGAAAAGTGGGATAAGTGACCACTCCAATATTGTGAGCAGATTGGATGGTTTTATTGTTGGGTTTAGATATTGGTTGGGCATGAAGTTGTGTGGGACGAGGTTGATTTGGTGGGGTAGGCAACTAAATCTACTGATGTTGTGGCTGAACCATTTGTTGCGGTATGGGTTGTGGTTAATAGAATTATGAGATGGAAAATTATGTGCATCAGGGTAATAAAAGTTCCCTTGCCAAGGTTGTTGTGGAGCCCAGGGCTGCTAGGGAAGTGGAATATTCCACAACTGATTCTGAGTATAAATAATTTGAAAATGTCGTTTTGACATACCTATAGGACGTGGTTGCCATGGGTTTTTAGGTGCCACTGAATAAAGTGCATTGAGGACTCCCTGATATGCTATATATTTTGTTTTAATATCAGGAATAGAAGGACACTGATCAGTAGAATGCTCAGCTTCACAAATTTGGCATACCTCTATACTATCTGCACGACATTCCCTTAAGGAATGTTTCTTCCTACATTTGGAGCAAAACACGGTCAGGGATTTATCCAATTCCTAAGACAAATTGCTAACAATATCAACCTTAAAATTTTCAAATAAACTACCCATTTCAGCTCTAGTTACTCCAGCTCCGACAACTGGTTTGAGTAGCCTGGAAGAAGTGTCTCTTGATCCTCCACCAACTTTATAATTCCCCCTTGAATATAGTCGACACAGCTCACACACATCATCATAACTTAGTTATGATATATCACCTACTCCCATCAAGTTCAAAATCTCCAGAAATTTCGGTCAGATTGCTCGAAGCAAATTTTTTCTCTTGGTCTCTTTGCTCAATGGATTCATCTTGGATCTCTGTAGATTGTATTGAAATCTCTCCACCAAGTCCTCAACACTCTCCCCTTCCTTCTGATTCATGCCAAAAAATTCTTCTCTGAGGTCTCTAGTTTTACAATAATCTTGATACTTCTTCAGGAACACCTTCTTCATTTCATCCCAAGTTGCAATGGAGTTTGAGCCCAACCACATAAACCACCTGAGAGAGGAATCCTTTAATGTAGAAGGAAACAAATTCAACTTCTGAGCATTGGAAGAACAATCATAGCTTCTTCATAACACATGAAATTCGAATAAGAAGGCATCGGGATCTTCATTAGAGACACCATGAAAATAAGGCAAGGCTGAGGGAGGAATGTTTTTCATCTGAGTAGCTCCAATAATCTCCCTGATAGGAAATTCAAATGTGACTAGTTCCTCTTCCTTCTCATTGTAGTCCCCATCTGTGTTACCAATACCCTCTAGATGAGCCATATCAGACCAGGAGAGAGTAGGACCCTTGAAAACTACAAATTCTTCAGAATCAATGGTCTAGAACTTTGGTTCTTGAATAGGATTGATGAGGAATTCCTTTTTAGGCTGACCACTAAGCAAAGATGTTGAATTTCTTGTAAGAGGAGGTTCTAAATGGGCAGCAACATAAGATTTTCCAACAAAATATTTTGTTGTAGAAGTATTAATCTACTTAGGATCAACGACCAACCTCTTTTCAGGACTATAGACCTCCTATTCATATTCCTCTTCCTTTTCTACCTTTTTTCTTGCAGACTTCCATGTTCTTGTCAGTTTATTAGTGAATAAAGTGGTGCTCACACAACCACAAAAAAAATTTGGAAATATTGGGCCCTATTCATATATTATGTGTTGAGATTCAACAAGATGACGAGCTTAGTGGAAATTAGGCACCTTCACTAAGTGGGGCCCACATGCTATTTTTAGGTGTATGTATATTTTTAGACATGGTGAGCATATTCTATAAGTTGCAGTATTTTATTTGTAGATGGTTGATCAAGTTGGAAAAATAGATGAAATTATATTTTTAGAAGATTGGGCGAAGTCTATTTAAAGATCACTAATCTAAAAATAGATGCATGTCGATTATTATTAGCCCTTAATAATAATCCGATAATAAATATCAAGTTATTCTCTTGGAGCACTTTATTTCAATGAACATATTTGGAAAATCAGTGGGATGAAGGAATTACGCAATTCCTAGGGTGGTTGGTGACTCATGCATGGTGGACTCAGTTAGAACTGAAGTGGTAGAGTTGTGACAGAGTTGGAAGAGTAGTTATGGGAGTTGTTATTTAGTTTAACTCAGTTAAGTGAGTTAAACTCAATTGTGCTAGTTGTATCTAGTTCTAACTAAAGATACACTAGTGAGAGTTTAGTGAATTAATTATTTAATTAATTCACAACTAGAGACTCACTTGCAACTGAACAAATATAGCAGTTAACTACTTGCATGTCAGTTCCAATGGAGACCCAGTGGAGAGATAGGTGAAAGGGTGAGATGGACTATCTATTGTGACTATAGTGATGCATTAAATGCATTTGACACACATTGGAGATGCCAATGAGGATTTTGCAGTCAAGACAAGGCCAATTCGAATTCATTCAGTGGTCTTCTTCAACAGGGATTGCGCAGTGGAGGTAGGTTGTCAAGAGGCAAGAAATTGGTGCATAGATATGCAAATTTCTACATGATAGTGTGTAATGATTGTTGATTGTACTGAGAGCTTGATGTACTAAGCTTTTTATGAGATATACATAATATATGATAGTTGGGGTTTTTAGCTTTAAGCTTTCCCGTTAAACAACTTTGTTTATGTGCGATTGATTTTGCTTCATATGTGTTTTGCAATTGGCGATTTAATTTACGCAAAGAATTAAGTGGAAGGATTTTGTATTTAACATAAGTTAATTTGTTAGATCAGGGGAGTTTGGTAATATAGATACATATTTTATAATTTATACATGGTATCGGAGCAGTGTTAATCACTGAATATTGCAATCTTGAAGCGATGATGAGTTTTGTGCTGGTTGACAATTCAAATTTGCTGCATAAATTTGTTGGTGTGATAGTTGAGTATTCATTGAAATGGCTTTCAATGGGTTGCAGTTGGAGTATGACCTTGAGGGTAGCTCGAACTATATAGCCTAGAAGGACAAGATGGAGGTGGTGCTTGAAGATAATGGTCTAAAGGAGTTCATCGATAGCGATGTTCCTAAGCCTACTTCTAGCGATGTTGCATTACTTGACGCTTGGAAAAAGAGGGTAGCGAAGACAAGAAGAATTCTGTTGGAAGGTGTGAAAGACCATATTGTGTCAAGCCTTCATGGGAAAGCCACTCAATTTTCAATGTGGAAGGCTTTGACAGATATTTTCCAAAGCAGTAGCGACCATAGGAAGTTGGCGCTGAAAGATAAGCTCAGAAAAATAAAAATGGAGAAGGGCGACAGTATTGCAAAATATCTCACCAAGTTTTTCCAATGTAGGGATGAGATGGGGAGTGTGGGAATCATAGTTGTGGATGATGACTTGGTGAGATTGGCTCTCCTTGGGTTACCGAAGAGTTTGCACAGTTATCAGGACTCTGTCAATGGACGGGAGAAACTTCCGGATTGGGAGCGAATTTGGTCGGATCTTGTGCAGGAGGAGATAAGGCAAAGTACCAAGAATGGCTCTTCATTGAAGAATGATGATGAAGAGAATTGAGCTTTGGATGCCAAAGCAAGGAAAGGGAAGGGGAAGAAATCCCATCCAAAATCCGAAGCTAAAGGCAAGAAGTTGGATTTGTCCAAAGTGAAGTGTTTTCATTGTCACGAACATGGGCATCTCGCCAATAACTGCCCACAGAAAAAGAAGAACAAGAAGGCTACTGGAGCTACAGCGGGTGAGGCCTTAGCCTTGCAATTTGAACTTGATTTCTCTTTGATCGCATGCTTGGTTTCAAGCGCAATGGGATCGGTTTCGTATCTTGATAGTGGTGCTTCCTTCCACATGACGGGAGACAAGGAGTTGTTTAGTGACTTGGAGGAGAAAGATCTCCAAATGCATATAGATATGGGAGATGATGGTAGATATAGTGCGACCGACATTGGAACCATTACCTTTGAGAGGGATTTAGGTAAACCATTTTTTTTGAAAGATGTTATGCATGTTCCATGTGTGAATAAGAACTTGGTCTTGGTCGCAATGTTGGAGGATAGAGGTTATGAAATTGTTTTTAGCGAGGGAAAAGATTTCCTGCGAAATAAAACAATGGGTCAAACCAAGAGGATAGGGATTCAAGTTAAGAATATATACAAGCTGGAGGTAGATGGCTGCGCTGCAATGATGGGAAAATTAGAAGAATTGGTGAGTCGGGATGAGGGCGAATTATGGCACAGGAGATTGGGTCATATTCACCATGGCGCCTTGAAGATTTTGTGGAATATTTCTACTGGACTTCCCAAGGGTACTCTTGCGCAGTCAAATAAGTGCAAGGGATGTACTATGGGTAAGGTTGTGAAGACCACCTTTCATGAGAAGGAGAACCGTGCATCGGTGACCCTGGAGAGAATTCACACAAACGTGTGTGGACCTTTCTTAGTTTCTTCAACAACAAAACACAGGTATTATGTTATATTTGTTGATAAATATTATTGTAGATTCTAGATCTTCTTCATGCAGAAGAAGAGCAAAAAAATCTTAAAGTTCAGTGAGTTTAAAGCATTGGTGGAGGAGTCAGGGAAGCAAGTGAAGGCTCTGTGGAGCGATAATGGCGGTGAATATATCTCTAACGAATTCAAATACTTCTGTAGCAAAGAAGGAATTTGAATATAGCTCATAGAACCTCATAACCCACAGCAGAATGGGGTCACAGAGAGGAAGAACAGAACGATCGTGGGTGTTGCACAAGCTATGCTACATGACTAGGGCCTACCGATGCACTTATGGGCGGAAGCATGCAACACTGTGGTTTATGTGCAAAACCATTTTCCTCATAGAGTACTTGGCATGAGTAAACCTAAAGAAGATTTTACTGGTAAGAAGCCTGATATTTATCATTTTAAGATTTTTGGCTCATCTGTTTACATTCATGTGACAAAGGACGCCAGGAAGAAGTTGGAGCCGATTGCAGAAGTTGGGATATATGTGGGGTACACATAAACACCCCATAATTATCGTGTGTATTTTCTAAACAGTCGGATGACTGTGGTGCGACGGGATATAAAATTCAATGAGGAGAAAGCCATGAAGTTGTCGCTTAAGAGGGAGCTACACTTGCATGTTTACATGAAACTTCGTTCCCAAAGATGAACCTCAAGATGTGGATCACCCACAAGAGGAGGATCATGGAGTGGAGGAGTCCACTTACGAGCCAAACATCGAAGAAGCGTAATAATACCATAGAAGTCAGAGATCAAAGCTTGATGCTAAGACAAGGCACGTAGTAGAGTCCTTGCATCATGTCACAGACACGTACATTCACTCCGACCGACCACCGGATATATGGCTCTCGGAGAAGGCATTGTAATGGTGAGCCATATCTTGAGGAAGCTAGCCTCTAACCACATGGGCAGATGCCATGGTGGAGGGGTATGACTCTATTATTAAACAATGCTTGGGAGACTGTTCCAAGGCCAGTTGGTAAATCAGTGGTAGGTTCGAGATGTATCTAGAAGGTAAAGAAAGCTTCTAATGGGAGTGTCGAGAAGTATAAGGCAAGATTTGTTGCCTAAGGCTTCTCACAGATCGAGGGGATTGATTATGAAGAAACGTTTGCACCTGTCACACAATATTATTCGATAAGGACCATCCTTGCTCTCTTATCACAGATGGGTTGGCACATTCATCAGATGGATGTGAAAACTACGTTCCTTAATGGGATCATTGAGGAAGAAGTGTACATTGAGCAGCCTGAATGATTTGAGATCTTCAGCAGTGAGTCGTTAATGGCAGAATGTTCAGCACAGATAGATGGCGTGTGTGATCGCGTGCTTGGTACACAATATTAGTCGACAAAATTATTTCACCGACTCGCTCACCAGAGTGAGGCGAACAAACCCATGCACTGTAAATTGTGGTGGAGTGTAAGATTTTAATCATTGTACTTTATGTTGATGATTTAATACTAACAGGTGATGAGCAGTTGATATACTCATGCAAGGCAGATCTTGCAAAGGAGTTTGAGATGAAGGATTTGGGCCTCCTTCATTATTTCCTTGGATTGGAAATATGGCAGCGAGAAGGTGAACTATTTGTGTCTCAAGGAAAGTATGCTCGGGAGATACTTGGTAAGTTTCACATGCAGGACTGCAAGGCCATGGATACTCCTCTTCTAGGAAATTGGAGGAAAGAATATGCTACATCGGCAGAGGTAGTGGATGCTACAGTATATCTACAGTTGGTGGGTTCGCTCATGTATTTATTTAATTCAAGATGGGACATATGCTATGTGGTGAACCAGCTTAGTCAAGCAATGGTTAAGCCTACCAAGCTCTTTTGGAAGGCGGGCGAGCAGGTCCTGTGATATCTCAGGGCAACATCTGAGTATGGTTTATGGTACAGACAAATGAATGAGGTGAAGTTGCATGGCTTCATAGATACAGATTGGGCAGGCAACCCAACAGACAGAAAGAGCACATCAGGAGGGGTTTTCAGTATCGAATCTACAACATTTTCTTGGTACAACAGGAAAAAAATATCCGTGGCACTCAGTTCAGGAAGCAGAATACATGGCAGCAAGTCAAGCTACATGTGAGGCTATCTAGATGAGGAAGATCCTAGTCGGTTTTTTCGGTTCTCATTTAGATCCTACACTGATACATTGTGATAATCAGAGTTTCATTAAACTCTCGATTAATCCTGTGTTTCATGATAGATGCAAGCATATAGATATTTGGTATCATCATATCAGAGATTGTGTGCAACGAAAGATCATGTTGCTTCAGTACATTCCTACAGAAGATCAGGACGCAGATATTCTAACAAAGGTGCTCACTACGAGAACATTCGAATACCATAGAGGCATGATTTGGGTGAAGGATAATCCTTCTCTTTTTGAGAGGGAGTGTTGAGTTTCAACAAGATGATGAGCTTAGTGAAAATTAAGCACCTTCACTAAGTGGGGCTCGCAGGCCACTTTTAGGGGTATGTCTATTTTTAGACATGGTGAGTGTATTCTATAAGTTGCAGGATGTTATTTGTAGATGGTGATCAAGTTGGAAAAATAGATGAAATTATATTTTTAGAAGATTTGGCGAAGTCTATTTATATATCGCTAATCTAAAAATAGATGCATGTCAATTATTATTAGCCCTTAATAATAATCTGGTAATAAATATCAACTTATTCTCTTGAAGCACTTTATTTTAGTGAACAGATTTGGAAAATCAGTGGGATGAAGGAATTACGCAATTCCTAGGGTGGTTGGTGACGCATGCATGGAGGACTCAGTTAGAATTGAAGTGGCAGAGTTGTGATAGAGTTGGAAGAGTAGTTATGGGAGTTGTTATTTAGTTTAACTTAGTTAAGTGAGTTAAACTCAGTTGTGCTAGTTGTATATAGTTCTAACTAAATATACACTAGTGAGAGTTTAGTGAATTAATTATTTAATTAATTCACAACTAGAGACTCACTTGCAACTGAACAAATACAGCAGCTAACTACTTGCATGTCAGTTCCAATGGAGACCCAGTGGAGAGATAGGTGAAAGGGTGAGATGGATTATCTATTGTGACTATAGTGATGCATTCAATGCATCTGACACACATTGGAGATGCCAATGAGGATTGCATAGTCAAGGCAAGGCAAATTCAAATTCATTTAGTGGTATTCTTCAGCAGGGATTGCGTAGTGGAGGTAGGTTGTCAGGAGGAAAGAAATTGGTGCATAGATATGAAAATTTATGCATGACAGTGTGTAATGATTGTTGATTGTACTGAGAGCTTGATGTACTAATATTTGTATGAGATTATTAAATGATCCATTGATATACATAATATATGATAGGTGGGTTTTTTAGCTTTAATATTTCGCGTTAAACAAGTGTGTTTATGTGCGATTGATTTTGCTTCATATGTATTTTGAAATTGGCGATTTAATTTCCGCAAAGAATTAAGTGGAAGGATTTTGTATTTAACATAATTTAATTCTTTAGATCACGGGAGTCCGGTAATATACATACATCTTGTATAATTTCTACATTATGCAAACAAATTCAAAAAATTCTACTTACCAAACAATCAGAACATGGCTTTGGCAAAGTATGATCTCTGCAGGTGTGTAGGCCTTACCCTATGCCTTACCACTTCGACTCCCCTAGCCCTGAAAATATCAAGCAACAAAAATCATACTAAAACACTTTCAGTATTTTCCCTTAGCACTTCCCCGACAACGACGCCAAAATGTTGAGGGAAATTATAGACTTATAATTTGACAAACATAAATTATCAACCAGAGGTAGGTAAGCTTATGATATGTTGCGCAAGATATATGTAGGCTAATACTTTAAGTGCTTTTCTGATTAAAATAATCACACACACAGCTCTAATGTCTCTTTTCCCTATTAATACTTGGTAGAAAAGGCTATGGAGTGGATTTAATCATCCCTCTACAACTCCTAATATTTCCGATGTTGATTAGAAAAGATAAAGGACCAAGAAAACATTCATAAAAATCAATTTAACATTCCATCACATAAACCAAAACATGATCAAATGATTCCAAACACATTTATCAAATAAACTTCACCATTTAACCATTACACGTGCTGCTATAATTCAGAAAATATAAACAATAGTTGTGCAAATAACTCTGTTAATTCATAACAATAATCAAAGAAACACAAAGTTGTAACTAATGGAGTTGTGAGAAAAGGGGGGCCTCCCTTACTCACAACCCCTTTACTGTTAAAAGGGTTTACATAGAAAAATTAACAGAACATATAAATTTGTAATGATCTGGAAAATTATTACAGTGATATACAAGTCTGATATGTCCAACCCCTTGGAAAATGAAACATAACAATATTTAAACAAATACAGAGGCATAACTGTGCCCGAATTAAGAAAAATAATGCTACAACTATTTACTAATAATAACTTAACAAGATGACAAAAATAGCTCTGTTGAGTTTGATCCATGATTGGAATCATGGGTCAAACTGATTTCATTACGTTTTTGGAGCTTTTCCCCCATACGGACATCGAGAAGAGGACTGAAGATCTGGGTGGTTTTGATGATAATTCTGAGGCAACCAATAGGACAACGTCCATGTAGGGGGATTTCCTAATAAAACCCATGTTCCCATTTTACTTGAGACTAACTAGAACATACTCAACAACCGATATTGCTGCAAGAAATCTGGGCAATTGTAAGAAATCCACATCTACAGGAAATTGCGAAGTGTCTACAGGAAATCAGCGATCACGGGCTATCTACAGGAAAGCGCGAAGCTACTTCGAAAAGTGATTATTTTGCATGAGATTCAATCAGTCAAAATTCACAATTTTAAATAATTCGATTAGGAAACACTTAGCCTCTAGAAATACTTAAGAAAAAGATAAAATGATACCTTTTAAGATAATTTGCATACCACAACACCCTTTTGGTCAAAACATAGGTAATATGGTGAAATAGGAGTAATTAGGAGTTAAAAATAGTTCAAAAAGGGGGAAATAAAGGGCTTAGAATGCTATCAAAATTGAGAAAAATCAAGACTCAAGAACTGTCTATGACCAAAATAAAATAAAAAAGATGATAAGGTACAACCCTGTTTGAGACCTCTAAAAGCCCTAAATAATTTTGAAGGAATTTCATTAATCAGAACAACAAAATTCACCGATGAAACTCACACCATTATTCAAACCAATCTTAATGAGAATCATTCTTAGGAAATACCAATATACACAATCAAAGGCTTTATGTAAGTCCAATTTCAACACCAAAGAATCTTCTTTTTAGACTTTATAATTTGAATACATTCTTGTGCAATGGAAATTGCATCTTGTATTTGGCGATTCTAGAGGAAACCAAACTTCTCAACTAATATATAAAATAATAATTTGTCCTTGATCCAGTTTGCAATAATTTTTTAAACTAGATTATAAGTCATATTACACAAATAAATTGGACTTAGGAATGAGGACTATGAAGGTAGAATTAATATCCCCTATAAACTCATGAGATTATCTTGATTCCTCCACCATCAATAACAGGTATTTGACCATAATATCTAGGAAATGGAACAATAAATCCACCATCTACATGTCTAGCCTAGGACATTTTTCATGGGAAAATGATCAAAAAACCGCATAAATATCTACCATAGTGACAGTGTAGGTTTTAACCATGTACAAAAATTATCTGCAAATGAATTCTTAAAACAAAAAATAAATAACAACAAGATTATAAAACATAAAACATATATATACATATATTTTCCCCTGCATCCCAAAACCGGGACTACCTGCTTTATTTTTCATTATGTTCCTTTCAATGTTACAATACATATATACATATGTCGAAGCATTCATAAACCCCAATCCATGAACCCTGGATTAGAACATAACCATAGTTCCCTTGACTGGATCTACAAAATACCACGGACAAAAAACCATCATGCCTAAAACCATGTGCTAAACCCATGCACAAAACCATAAGGAGGTCTACCCACCTAATATAGGGTCCAAAAGATAATTTCCTGGGGCGCTGCCATAGACCCCGTACAGGGGGGCTGTGCCCCCCATGTGACCCCCCTGTTATGCCCAAAGCAACGAAGTGAGGGCATGGTGCTAGTGTTGGAAATAATATGACACTCACCCAACAAATAGGTCTCTCTATTTCCACATTATCATATGTCGTGAACATCATAGGATAGGAATCAATAAACCACAATTGGTTGTCGATATCTGCTAGAGGTTTATCCTTGTATATCTCTTCAAAATATTTTGTAGCTTCTTTTAATCAGATTTGGTAAGATTTTCTCCCATGTCTAATGTAGTATACCTAGGGGGGATAAAATAGGGTACAGAGGGAGGTACCCGAGGGAATAATATGATGTAGTAATGTAAGAATGATAAATAAATTGGTCATAGTTAATCAATAAAGTGGCTAACCCACATTATGCAAGGGACCACATGTAGCTAGGGAATAAATTGATAAGCCCATTTTATTGGATGTATGGTGTTGAGATACCCATAGTAACTACCCATGGTATTGTATGTATGAAGCCTATATAAAGGCTAGAGACTCTCCATTGAGACATGGAAGTATTACGGTATTGACAAGCACATGGCTTGTGGAGTGATATCCTTCCTTAAGGAGTGATTGTATGGTGTTGCCATAACTCAAGGGTTTGATATTAATAATATTTCCTTGGGTTCCTCCCTCTATAACCTATATCATCCCACCTAGGTATACTACATCTAATTAAATCTCCCATACAATGTTGTTGTTGCGCCTCTATTTGGAAAAATGTTGAAAGAATTTGGTGTTTCGGATTCCACTTTTAATCCATATCACACGGATCTTCAGATGCCATAATTCTTCGTGAACCTTCAATATATGTCTCTTATTAATCTCAAGCTAATTTATTGAAATCAGATGCGAGTGCATCACAGAAGCATGATCCATATTGTTATATAATATCTCCATTTCTGCCTCAATCACCACAATTTCCTGACACATATTTTTCTTTTCACACTCCCAATTATAGACCACCTTATTTAGCCTCTAAATCTCATCCATAATTATCAACATACCAAACACATCCTATTGATTTTCATATGAGAACCATGTATCACAAGTAGTATTACAGAACCTAATCTTCAAGCCATGTTCTATTGAATTTGAAAGGCAGTATCTTCAAAATATTTTCCCCCATCCATTGAAGAACAATGGGGGCATGATCTAGCACCATATACTGTAGCACCCATGACCTCACATGACCCAAAATTTACAAAAGCTTTTCATGGACCAAAAAAAAACATAACCTTTTTCCTATATGCTCAAATCTTGCACGTCTGTTGTTCCATGTAGGGACTATGGGATAGGGTATAACATCCACCAAACATTTCTCAGCAAAAATCTCTTGGAAATGGTTTCCCAATGGATACAAGAGACATATTTCACCCCCACATTCACCCCTAAAAATTGTAAGATTTCCCAGCCAAGACCATTGGTTCAATATTCCACATGCATCCATCCTTTTCCAAAAAAGCATCTTGTCCTTAAAAGGAGCATATAAATTAAGAAATTGAACTCGACAAGGAGAGCCCCTAACAAACCCATATAGCAGTATGCCTGCAAAAAAATTGCATGCTTTTATATTAACCCATTTAGGGTTCCACATAGCTACGATACCACTGGAGAAGCCATTAGAATCAATATCTACAAAACACCATCACACGAAGACTAAAGAAAAAATAAGTTTTAGCCCTTTCCTGGGTCACCATAGTTTCTTGGATAAAAATTATAACAGGAAATTTCAAATGGATAAGGCATTGAAGGGATAGTTTCTAGGTGGCACCCCCAATCCCCTGAAGATTCAAGGAGAAAATTTTCATGAGGGGACATTGAAAACATGCACATATTATTTAAGGGACCAGGAATTTTCAAAATCAATAATGGGAAAATCACATAAACCATTATCCTCATCGAATACCAAATATTTAGCAATTGATCACCTAATTTTCATGGAGTGACTCCCTTTGTCCCCACATTTCTGAATTATAATATTCATTTCAGATTGAGGTATTATGATAGGGGTCGAGGAAGGATGTGGGTCCTGATGGACAGTGAGGGGAACTAAATCCATGGAGGGATTCCTCATTAAAATCTCAATATCACTGCCATTGGAATTATGGGGATACAAGCCAAATGGAGAATAACTAGATGAAACAGACTCGTTATTACCCACATATATGGAATCTCCTATTACATAAGTGGCTTATAAATTTGGTCCACTGGGGATAATAACACCACATAATTGAGGTAGATGGGATGGGTTGGGACCAGAGTCAGGGGGTGTCTAGACATAAGCAGGTCAGAAGGGACAGGAGCCGACATAAAAAGCAGGGACTAGGTTTCAATTGAATCAAAAAATTATGCAAATTGGTTCGACACAGATCTAAACCTTCACCATCACCACGAGAGGGCGATAGAAACTAAAAGATGATTTATGTTTTAAGGATATATCACATAAAGGAGATTAAAAATGAGGAGAAGAAAAATAACTTAGTGAAACATCACCCGCTTCATCTTCATTCAATGTGTCAGCCGAGACACTATATGAATTTACCTTTGGAAAAGAACCATGTTTGATTTTGTACTGCCTTGGACAATTTTCCATCACATGGCTCATCTAGTGGTAAATTAAACAACAAAAATTTATTCACCAGAAATCAATACATTGTTTGTGTCTAATAAAACCCCAGAGTAAGTCAATTTCCTTTGGGGCTCCACCTGAAAATTTGACTTCCACCAAAACCCAGGCGGCATGCTTTTCCATTGCACATAGACTCTTTGGATCCAAATATATAAATTTTCCAATCATGTTACCTATGTATATAATAGCATGTTTTTACCACAGCTCAAGCAACAACCCAGGTAAATTTTCCCAAAACAATTTCTTCCAAGGGACCTCAAATAAGGGATTAAAAAAAAAACATACTAATTAAGCAGTTGTAGAAATATTCTTCCATTAACCCAAGGGGTTTTAAAAATACAATCAACATCATCAGGATGTATAAAGTGAACTCCAAACTAATTGTTCATCAGAACACTGATCTTGGGATTATATTTGAGGATAGGTGCCTAGTGAGTTTTAACCCAATCCTACAAGGGCTCTCTTCTACAAACAAGCTACCCAATCCAAAAACATGTCCTCTCCAAAACGCAGTTGCATGGGATCCTATGAGGATTTTACCACTTTTTAAATTTTACCTCTTTTCTTCTTGTCACAGTCATCACAAAACTCTTTCCAAGTGGAGTTATCATGTAAAAAAGAGTTCATTGGAATATTATTCACTGTTGGATTCTCGAGACGTGTCAAAAATTCCTACCTGTATTGACCCTCTGAATGTAAGCCCACATACGACAGCTCAACTGCCATGGTGGATTTGATGAGCTCCTTGGGATATGATGAGTCATACCCTGGTGGAAACTTGATATCCATTGTACCCTAGCATATGTTACTGAAGAAATACAATTAAATAGTGTTAGGTCAATCAATTAATCAAATCTCAAAATCAATCGAAAACCAAGAAAAATCCTGGTAAACAAAGGTTAATTATGGTAATTATCAAGCAATACGATACAACCCATATTAGAAAATAATTGTATATTTCCCTTCGAATAGGAATTAATTAACCACAAAGTACCTAACAAGACAATACCACTCAAAAACAACCCAGATTCCTAGTGTTGGGTTGTTTTTTAGTGGTATTGACATGTTAGTTACTTTGTGGTTAATTAATTCCTATTCGAAGGGAAATATACAATTCTTTTCTAATATGGGTTGTATAGTAATGCATAATTTCCATAATTAACCTTATATATATATATATATATTCCTTAGCTATTGAGTTGATAAATGATATTTGAAAATAACATTATTGATCATACATCTTGTGTAATTAATTCTATGTTTAGTTGACATATATATATATATATATATATATATATATATAGTGTGTGTGTGTGTGTGTGTGTGTGTGTGTGAGTCATACATGAAATTTTTCAATATACATATTAAATAATGTATTACATATTTTATATCAATTTTATATAGAGAAAAATAAAATAATTTAATTTAAAAATTTATATACTTTCACTTTCTATTGTGAAGGAGATGTGTAATTTATTATTCTTAACAAGTAACATTTAAAAAATATTAATAATAATAAACATTTATGTGGATTATAAATCAAATATTTCAATATACATGTTAAGTAAAAGAAATGTAACATTTTAAAAGATCTGAATAACAAAAATAATTAATTAGATAAATACATATTGTTTTTTTTTGTTATTACTTTTAATTTGTTATTGTAAGTATTATTTTATTATTTTTAAATGTAACCTTATGTGACAATATCTTCCTCATACTAAGTTGTATGAGATCATTTACATCCACTTTATATAGAGATAATTTGATTTTTTTTTTCAGTGGTTCTCCAAGTTTGAGGAATCGCGACCTAGGGGCATCTAATCTATCAAAGTCACCCGGGGATCACACTCGGCCTAAGCCACACTGGCCCTAGATTTTTTTGCATGTCTCCTCCCCCTATCACAGGGCAAAACCACCCCTCGTGAGTTTTGATCACGGGGCGCCTTGCTAAGGAGGTCCATTCTCAACCAGTTGTTCTAGTGAGACTTGACAGAGATAATGTGATTGAAAATTTTAAAAATATATATAATTTTTAATATTAAAGATATATGTAATTTTTTAGCTACTTAATATGGAGTTGAAATTTGACATGTAAAAATAATATAATTCATATTACATGATATGTAATACATTATATTTTTAGTTGGCATGTAATACTTAAAATAAAAATATGTTAATAGAAAAAATATATTTTACTGTTAGTCATAAATAAAATATTTCAATATCCATATTTATTTAGAAGGATGCTCTAAGTAGCATGACCATATTAAATAACATAGTTTTATATCAATTTTATATAAAGAAAAACATAGAGAAAGTCTTATGGATATATGTTTTTTATTTCCAAATATGATTGAAATATATATTAACATTTTAATGTGTAGAATGTGCATTTAAATAAAAGATTTCAATATCAACTATATATATATATACTCTTATATATATATATATATATATATATATATATATATATATATATATATTTGAATTTTATATACCTAAAGAGAGAATTCTTATTCCATTAATAAGTTTTTTAAAAATGAGATTCATTATTCCTTAATTTTTTATTATGGAGTTAGCATGTAACATTTTAAAAATTAATAACAAAAATAATTATTTTTATAGAGAGACATATAGATGTATGTTTTCTATTTCCAAATATGGTTGAGGCATGTACTAACATTTTAACGTGGAGAATATAATTCATTAAAATGCATTTTATATATTACAAGAGAAAACACTTATTCCATTAATAAGTTTTTCTAACAAAGATTTGTAATTCATTCATATTTTAATATTAAATTGACATGTAACACACATACACATATATATAACATTTTAAAAAATAATTATATATAAAAGGAGCCTTACTAATATATGTTTTTATTCTACGTGTAAACCTTTTATTAAGTTTTACATTCAATTTTCTTTTTTTCATTTAGAGAGATTTGATTTCTCTTAATGCTTGATAGATAGGAAATTAAGATAAATCTATGCTAGCATAAAATAAGTGAAAATAAAAAATTCTTATACTTCAAAGATTTTATTAATGTATTTCTCAAAACCATTAAAAATTCATCTTAATTCTAAATTTATAAAAAACTTAAAGAAATCAAAACTTTAAAAATACAAAACTAGAATTAAAATAAATCTAATTATTATCAAATACAATACAATTTAATATTATATTAAATGACTCATTCTCATTAAAAATAAATAAAAAATAAAATAATACATAACCCAAAATATAATATTTTAAAAATATCAAGCAAAGCAATGAGGGAGTCATTTTAAAATGACTTTTAAATCCACATTGAACAAATTATAAAACTAAAAGTTTTTGCCTTTTTTTCCTTCAAAGATCAAAGGTTAAGGAAATCAATATTAAAAATGGCAAGGTCCCATAGGAAACCAAGAAAGAAAGTGATGAATTGCACGTTTCTAGTGCATACCATGTAAACTAGAAGTGATCGATTTGATTTAAAACTTTAAAGGACCACATCTAGGAATATAAAATTGAGCCAATTGCATGAGGAGATTATAAAATTTATTTCTCATATTCTTAAATGTTTAAACAAAACCCACAAGATATAAAGTGAGATATGTATTTTTTTTTTTAATTAAAAAATAATTCATTTAGATAATGATATCCAGTTTCAATTAATCCAGATATAAAGTAAGACGTGATATAATGTGAGATATGTCTTTTTTTTTTTAATTAAAAAATAATTCATTTAGATAATGATATCCAGTTTCAATTAATCCAGATATAAAGTAAGACGTGTTCAATTTTTAAAATCAAAAGTTGATTCGTTTAGATAATGATATTCATTTCCCACTAACAAAACAACATCAAGATATAAAGTAAGACTAATTTTTTTGAAATAAAAAATTAATTCATTTAGATAATGATATTCATTCCCAACTAACAAAACAACCACGTGGTGTTATCATTAGAATAATAGAACCCTGTGTATTATCATTACAATAATTGATTTTATTTTCAATTTTGTTTTTTTTAATTAATTTGTTATTATTATTAAAATAATTAATTTGTTTTTTAATTATTAATATTGCGTAATCTCTTGGAGTTATGAATCATATTCATTTGTATTTTTGAATGAGCTGGAAAGAGTGTTTCACTTGAAGTTGAATCTACCCAATAATAGCTCTAATGTTTTCAATCTTTAGAGTCCTCCACTTTGCTCATGAAAGAAAAGTGGTTATTGTATGGCCTATTCTGCATCTACAATCAACGCATGGCCTATTCTACATCTACAATCAACACATTATGGCTCTTAAGCCAACCTAGCCAACCTTTTTGAGGAACATTCATTATTTTGTTAATCAATATGATTTATATTCATTTAATTATATATGATTAACTTAATTCAAGTTGAAAGGTGGCGTATCAAAGTGATTTATCATTTTTATTATTCTTGCATATGTCTTATATGAATGTGATCCCTAAATGTCAAATGTAAGAAATAAAATCACTGATTTTCATTATTCAATGCTCTAGTATGGTTTTTTTCCTATGGTTAACAACTTCTTCTCAAGATTTGATGATGAGTTTGGGAAGTGCAGGTGGATCCTCTGCGTCGTTATGGAAATATGCTCATGAAATGACCTCACAAATCGGACTAATCTCTTACTGCTCATGCGAGTCAAACTAAAAAAGGGATTTGCTCTGAACAAAAACTAGTTCACGAATCTTTGGTTATAGTTCATCTCTTTGTATCTGAGACTCAAGTTGGAGAAACTAATATTGTCTTTTTCGCAAACAGGTTTGAATGTCAGAGAGAGTGTCCTTGCTAATTATGACTTTGTTATGAACAATAAAAAGTATTAGAGAGTTTAATAACTCTAATACATTAGTAATTCGAATCATTTTTACAATAACGCAAGCTCAAAAAATTAAATGTGTCAGCTTCAACCCAAAATGCACTTGCGTACAATCCAAATCAACTAAAAAAAACTAACTGAAAATTGATTGGACCTCTTCTTGAGCATTTGATTAGATAGTAAGAAAACAAAACTTCCCTTCAAGTTGTCCCTATCAGAGCATAGAACATGAAAAGGCTCTATATAAATAATAATAATTAACACAACTCTTCATATTTTTAGAAATTTTAAAACTATAATTTTATATTTCAACAATGAGTGGAGTTTTCACGAAAAACCAAATGAATAGTGTAAGAAACATCGTAGCGTGTAAAAAAGAACATGAATCAAACTTCAGTTGCACCATAGTATGTTCTTCACAAAGGTATTAAATAGGCATTCTTAATTAAGTTAATCATTTTCACTCAGTTTGTCATAACAATATCTTCCTTTCTGGATGAATTAAATAAGCATAATGGCATTCACCCCTCCATAAATGTGTCTCTTTCATCATCATCCAACTGCTGACCATAAATCTTAAATGCAACTCAAGAGCACAAGTTGCAACAAGCACAACCAAGCAGAAATGAGAAGATTCAAAGGTCGATCTGTTTATACATAGCAATTTGTGACATAATATAACACAGAGGATTCATTTCTTCATTCTCAATATAGACAAATGACAAGAATATCCATGGGATCTAGTTTGTGTGCAAATTTCAATTATCGTATTTATGGTCATATGCGTAAATTCTGGTAACGTAAAATGGTTCTTACAAACTTTGGGTAGAAGGTGATGATGGCTTTATCTGGTACATTTTTTGGTAAACTTAATGATATTTTGCACTATTATGTTATGGTAGAATGATTTTCCATTTGTGAATGCCTTAGAGTTGTTTATTAGATTGTTAATTCAGTTGTTTATATCAACATCAACTACAGGAGAAGCCACAACAACAAATACAAATAGTTGAAAAAGAAAAAAAAGAAAAAAACAACTCTTAGAATGTGATGCCATGGAAAATTCACTAGTTCGAAATTGATAAGAATTGAAAACTAAAAAGAAGTGGAGTAGACGGTTTCTCTTCTTAGTATTACGAATCAGTTAAATAAGATTACATTGGAAACATCAACAATAAATGACTACAAAAAGACTCAACTAAAACTAGACTAAGTGAAACTAAATTGGGACACTTGGATGGACGGTTTCGACACCTAGCAAGTGGTTGGAATTAGATTCTCCAACACTCCCCCTTAATTACAACCACATAAAAATTTAATTAAGATACCTGCTGGTCTATGTCTCAGTGAGGATTACAGTTAAAAAAATTGACTTCAACTAGATTTAGTTTTCTTCTTCTCTTCTTCCAGATTCTATAGTCTCTAAATTGTTTCAACATTTTCTTCTTGTTGTATTCTTCAAACCTCAGTTTCTTCATTTGCTGGTGGAGGTCTTCTATGGTTCCAAGTTGTCTAAGCATGTCCTGGACTTCTTCAAAAAATGACTTGTATGTGGACTGCTGCCACATATTGGCTTCTGTAGTGTGTTTTTCATCATCAATCTGCTGCAACATAAGATGCGAATAATATTTTATCTCTTAAAAACTCCAATACCTGAAAATTTCATTGACGTGTTCGTCATGCATGCTATATTCAATATTCATATCTATAGCTTTTATGTAGACCTCATCAAGACATGGTGTTGCAAGCCATGTTTCAAGAAAATTCAACTCTTTTTCATAATCATTTTGTGTACTTGCACATTGGAAATTAATGGTAATTGTAAAAACATCTCCAAAACCACATTGGTTTTCTTCCTTCTTCTCTACAATGGAGGCTTTCTTCTGTTGCGCTTCCTTCTCTGTTTCTACCTCTATCTCTATTTCTTCTTTCCCTTTGCAAAATTCTTTCTTTGCATATGTCTTTATCTATGTTTATGTCTCTGTCTTTATCTCTGTCTCTGTCTTTATCTCTTCTTCACTAACCTGTGTTGCTGAAAACAGGTTGTCTTCCACTGTCTTAAGTGGTATTATCTCACCAAATAGCATCATGCTAATATGACGTTTTTGTTGCATCATCCGCAACCAATCATCATTAGCCAAAAATTCTCTATCAAAATTTACATCAACAATATTAGTCACTGGATTTACCATAGTATTTTTACTCTCATCAACGAGCTCTGTTGTTGGATTCACTATTTCATCATCAAAAACCTCTGTTGTTGGAATCACCAAAACATCATCAGCAAGCTCTGTTACTGGAATCATCAAATTGTCATAAGAAAGTTGTGTTGTTGGATTCACCAAATTTTTGTCAGCAAGCTCTGTTGTTGGATTCATCAAATCTTCATCCACTTGTGGCTCTACACTATGGGGTTCACAAGCATATTTGTGTTGCTTCTCTATTGCTTCTGCAATTTCTTCATAGACATTATCCACTTGTGGTTGAGCATAGTGGGATTCAATAAAATTTTCATCTCGTTGTATATATGATTCTATAGATCTATCTTCATCTTCAACCTCAATGCTTTCCCTTACACCAAAACACCTCTCAAGTGTATCCCAAGCCTCCTTGGTTGTCTTGGAATTTGAAATTAGAGGGAGAATGTTGTCATCCACTGATTTTTTTATGCATTTTAATACAAAGGCATCCTTTTGCCTCTTCACTTCCAAATCTAAAACTATCTCAAAAATATCTTCTTGTTGCTTTAGCTGCTTGGCTTTTCCCATTTGTTTTGTGTCGGCTCACTCCGACTCAGCAAGTAATAAAAAATGTAGAAATCGAAACTAACTGCAATAAAAATGACACTGTTGCTTGGTTTTCACAAACTAACAAGTCTACAAATGCTCAAAAAATACCTTGCTTCCAAAAAAATTCAAAAATTATGTACTAAAGCAACACTTTCACACCCCTCTCTTTTAAAACAAATTATATGAGCCCCTTTATTTTTTAAAATCCTTTTACCCAAATGCCTTAGCTTTTCTCTTCTGCAATGAGCTTACACTGGTGTGGCTCCATAACACCGCTTCTGTGCAGGTCGCGCCAAAAAACTCTTTACTGGATCAACACGGGTATCTGGCTCAAAAGTGTGCTAATCAGCCCTAGTATCGGGCTCAAAGTAGTGTTGATCAGCCCTAGTATTAGCCTCAAACCAGCATTGATGGTTGATCGGCTCGCTTTTTCCTTCAAAAAGAGAACTGATAAAATAAAACTTAAAAAAAAAAATCACTAAACTATTAGGGGCTTCTTCTTCTGATGGTTCTTTGTTCTTATTTTTCTTTTGGATCTTGGCACCTCAAAAATATTCCTTTGTATCTTGTGCTCACCTTGTTCTCACGTTGTTTCTCTGGAGTCTTACACAATGTAGCTTCAATATATGTTGCTCTCAAGGAGTCTTACACAAAATAGCTCTAATACCATGACAAGAATTGAAAATTGAAAAGAAGTGAAGCAGAGGATTACTCTTCTCAGTATTACGAATCAATTAAATAATATTACATTGGAAACATAAAAAATAAATGACTGCAGCAAGACTCAACTAAAACTGGACTAATGAAACTAAACTAGGACACTTGGAAGGATGGTTTCGACACCTAGCAGGTGGTTGGAATTAGATTCTCCAACAGAAATATGGTGTCCTCCATTTCGCTTTATCTGTCAATTATGGTGAGTATAAGAGTCGTACTTACAAAAAATGAGCTCTAAAAAATCTCCCACTCAATAAAAGAAATGGGTACGTAACAGACTGAGTTGTGGTGCATGTGCTTACCCTTAGTGCTAGAAGTGTAGCAGTGCAATGTTCGATGTCCGCATATTTCTTGATGCAGAAACCAGAAAGAAGAGTTGACTTGTAGTTCGAGATTACAACATGGCCTATCTTGAATCTCACGATTTTAGTAACTTCTTAGAAGAAATAATGAGTTGAGTTAAATCCTTTCAGCATTCATTTGCTTTCACACATTTTATTTACTTCTTTTATTTCATGGTTTCCCATTTCTAGTTGTTCGACTAGTTTAATTTAATTTTTGTTCATTTCCTTTCGATGCACTTATTTTATGTTTATTTACCTCATTTCTCTCTCATATTCAATATCTTAACTCATCCTATGACTCTAAGGTAATAATTCCTTAACACCATTAATTGACTAGGTATCCTTATGACTATTGTTCTTTTCCTCTCTCATAAAAATGGAAAATGCACTCCACACCCCCTATTCTTGGTGCCCTTGACTTTAGGCAGAATGAGTGTAGAGCCATCAGTAACAGAGAGTGAAGAAATAAAAATTAAAGAGGTTAAATTTGGCATTCCTTCTTGCATTATTGGTCTTAGGTAACTATAACTTTACTTTCATAGTGATATTATAACTTCTTGGTTTTGGGATCTAGTAATGTATATTTCCTCACCTAGATTTGTAGCCTTCCATCCTTCTCCCTGAAGACTTACACCCCATATTTACACTAATAAGATAAATGGGGATTGGTCATTAGGTTGCTTGATCCCTTGCACTTTGTTTTTAGTTCCTTTCCTTCAATTATTTTGATCATGAATGGGGATTCTCACTTCCTCCATTGGAATCAAAATAATCCTCCACCTATCCTTCATAAAGAAATCCAAAAAAAAAAACTAGACATTTCGGTTAGACAGTACAAAACATATGAAGAAGCTAGATATACTAGCAAGCATGTCAATCATAAAAAGTTAGAAGAAGAAATATGATTTGGGTACTTTTCACTCAAACCAATAAGAGCAGTAGTATCAGAGTCACATTGAAGATTCCCCTCTACATGGGTTAGCCTCACATCGAGCCTATCCATGAAAAAATATTGATTCCTAAGAATCCTTTTAGTGTATTTTAGTGAAGCAAACACATTGTATATCTCCACTTATTTATATTTTAGCACCAAGCCAAGCAAGGTCTTCATTTTCTAGTGTAGTGCAATTGGTTGAGGTAATTATTTCTTCGTCTCCTAGTGTGACAAGGGTCAGGAACCCAGCAAGAATCCTCCAATATCTCAGAGTCAAAATAAGATTTATTTTTTGATCCCGCCATGGTTTCCATGTTTCTAATTTATCATTGAGCCTTAGGTGGAACAAAATTAAAATAAATCACAACCAAATCCTGGGAAAATTGTACCTAACATAGCTTTCAACACTCATTGGTTGGCTAATAATTTCCTTTGTTCATTTTATTACTTAGCTCTTACATTATTAAAATTAACATGTTTCAATGTACTTTTCACATATCATTCACAGTATCTAATAATTTTTCACAAACCCTAGGTTGAAATTTAAAGTGGGGAATTCAACATTCATGTTGCAATTATTTTCCCATTGCTCTTTGGCGCCATATGAAATTTCTTGTATTGGAATCTTCATATTTTTCTAGATAGATCCTGTAAAACACTTCTTGAAAACCAATGTGGGGAAAGAAACAAATAATTCAAAAGAAGAGAAACATAAATAATACTACTAGGGAAAAGAAGATGAGATTAAAAAATGTATATCATTGACCAAGGAATGTATGAAAATTCGCATTATTCACCTATAGATATGTCTCTTAACATCCTTGAATTTTTGTAAACAAATTAGGCCAAAACTCTTAAAATCATTGTCAAAACAATCATATTTTAAGAGGGGCAGATGAAGAGATTTTTAAAACTTGTCTATATTGAAAATAAACCTCTAATTCTAGTTTCCAGTCCAATTGGAATCACTCCATTTTTACATCATTGCACCAAGAGGCACATTCTGCAGCCCAATATGAGTGTGACATGTGTGATTTATTTTTGTGCTCAATGTGGAGTTGACATGTATCCTTTTCAAAATAAAAATTGAATATATTGTAAATAAAAAAGAACGTCACCTTTAATAAAAAAGAACATGAATATAATATTTAGTTAGTTTTAATTAAAAACATTATAAAACATCAATAATCCCACTCTCACTATGTTTAATGGGTTTGTTGTCAATATTACAACATAGAAAGAAGGAGAAGTGTTAATTAATATTACAACCCACTATGAAGATACATGGTAAAAATATTTCACTTTCACTCTTGGAGCTATAAATAAAATATTTCTATGTTAAGTATTTATAGAGATAAAGTAATTAAAAAGAAAAATTGTTATATTTTCCTTCTAAATATTTCAATATAAGAGTTAAATAAACTATTTGAATATCCATCGCATGTATGTTATACCAAATATCATACTCAGAGGTGGGGTGAATTAGTGTGGTGGAAAACATATCATTTCAAAACATTTCATCAATAATCGAACATGTAGTGCCCTAGATCCTAGTGCCCAAGTGGCAGAGGGAAGCAATAAATGCTCACATGATCACCATGATCAAGGAAATTAAACCAAGAGATCATCAGTGCTTCAAGATTCCTTCTCTGCAGCTGGTAGATCAAGCAGAGGTTGTGGCAGCATGTTGTTAGCAACTTGACATTTATGGTAAGATTGGGAACAACACATTTTACCATATTCTAGACTTACTCACCAAGTAAACAATACTAAGGAGCACATTAAGAAAGCTAATGGTATTGGAAATAGACTCGGCTCAGTCAAACACATTATCCATACTTTGTTTCAATGGTGAGAGAGTGCAGCAAACCTAGAAGAGGAGGAAGAGGTCGAGGCATACCACCTCTTCCTCCTTGGCATGGCTAAGGATCCTAATGCTTTGATGACAACATCCCTAAGTGATATCAAATTTTTTTCCCTGACATAGAAGCCTAGTAGATGGGAAACAACATAGACAACTTGTGGGAATTTTGAAATATGTTGGGTCACCACCTCAGAGATCAATAATACACCACTATAGTGCTCGAAGGGCGTGTTATGGATCTATATTTCCACTTGACACAAACCTGAGAAGGCATGCATGTCATCGCTAGAATTATGGCTCACAGATAATGCCTCCTCCTTCGGAAAACAATTATTCTTCACAGAGCCCATTGGTCTCTTTTTGCAAGGAAATAGCCCTCTTAGGTAGACTACGATGAACACAATGGGTCAAACCATAATAACGCATTAGATGTAGAGGAGTACAATTCAGAAAATGACAAGGGAACTAGGGCCACCATGTGGTAAAGAAGCTTCAACTAGTGGCCAAGGTGTCATATCCAATCCTCTACCCTCTTCTTGACAATGATGACTATTATCACTTAACATCGGTGGAATGTGGGGATTCTTTTGTGCTAAAGGATTGCAAGGAGAATCCAGGCATGTAGATCCTGACACTGCATAAGTCACTAATGAAAATCAGTATCTCTTGTTAATTTTTTTTTCCACTACTCTTAAGTTATTTTTATGTTTAAACTACTTTCAACACACTTAGGGAAGATATTTGGTTTCCCATACATGGGTAGATAGTCCTACATGTAACAGTTTAGTGATGCAAAGTCACTTTTTCTTTTTCCTCAAACCTGAAAATGTCGAGATAAGACACTCCAAGGATGTAAACTATGTAAATTTTCTATAATGAAATGAATTATAACTTACAAAAAAAATCAAACATGTAGCAATGTATCATAACAATTTTCAGTATAACAATAAATGAAACAGTGCATCAAGAAGCCATTGTCACATCGACACAAAACAACACAAGTTTTTAAGTGGAAACCCTTATGGGAGAGAACCACAAATTCTTCTTCTTTTTATTCTTATTTAAATCATTACATATATTTGTAGGCAAAAACTTGTTGGAGCCACTCACCCCCAAGATGTGCAAGCAACTACTTATGATAGGTTATAACCTAATTAAGGCACCAACCTTAAAAATGTGCAAGCATCCAATTGCAATAATGTACGTCCTAATTGAGGAACCAAACTTATAAATGAGAAAGATTTAACTTGTTATATACTTCAAGCTCATTTAGGCACCAACGTCAGTGGATGTACCCACTTCCTTCTTCAACTCCAAGTGGACCACTTTTCACAATATTTCAAATTGAATCCACTTGCTCTTCAATCAATATAAGTCTTCAAATTGATCATATTGTTGTTCTCATAACGTTGTCATCAACCTATCATATCATGTTCATACCTTGTTATAACCTATTCTTCAATTTGGTCACATAAAAATTTTGCTGGAACCTGCTTAGACCACATACACCACATTCACTGCAACATGCTCATAAGCCTCCAAAACATATAACCCTAATTTTGAACATAAAAAATGCATCATCAAGTATTTTCATGCCTTCAGACATGTTCGCAACTAAAATTTAATCATCATGCTTCTTCCATAATCCAATTTGGCTTTGAAATGAGCCAAAAAACCCTCAAAATTAATTTAAAGCTATACAAAATATTAATAATTTGACATAATGGCATAATCTGGGTGCATTATACAAAACAGATTTTCATGTGATCTAAAAAAAATTCTAAATTCTCTACAAAACGGTCAAATTAGGTGCCCCAATAATCCCATATACAAAAAAAAATTACCAGGTCTTACTAGACTCGAACCCACAACCTTTCTACAACAAATCAGACCATGTAACCAATTGACCTCGACAATTCGAAACCTATCACAAAAGGATGTATATATATGTATATGTGGAGCTAAAAACTGTAACAAAACAACCAGTGCTAGCATGTCACAACTCATCGAAGCTTTCATTTGTAACCATACTTAATATAGAACTATGTGCCTATGAGGACTCGTCCACCAACCAAACATAAAAAAACAACTTCACAAACACATCACCACCATCGAACTGAAACTTGTATTTATGATCATAGATTTATACTGGTTGATTCAACTTGTAAGTTGAATTGGTTCACAAAGGTATGCATTTATATGGTTTATGTGGTCTCGTTCTCATGTGATCCAACCATGGCACCAATGTTTTTGTTTGGAGACTAGAGCTTTGGAATATGAGATTAACATGACCATGTGCATGACCTTTCCCTTAAATTTTTTTTTGTGATCCTTTGGGACTATCCCTCAAGTGTCCATGTGATCGTGTCATGTGAGATAGCTCTTAGGGGATCATGGTCATGAGCATGATGTCATCTTTCCACGTGGTGCCTCGTGAGGTGTGCCACTTATCACATATTTATTATCATTTAACCAACCAAAAAGTACCATATGTACCTTCCATGTGGAATACCGTGGATGTGCCACACCACCTTGCTAAATTCATCCAAATCATGTGTCTGGCCATGTTATCGCCTTGATTTCCATGTCATTATCTTCAGTAAATCAATCCTCACAACATTAACTCCACATCAACTCCTATAGCCAATCATACTTTTTTGTATGTGAAGACTACCATGTAGCCTCTTCTAGTCAATCAAAGTGCGACACATTGCATTGTGAGATTGGCTAGAAAGTAAGAGGGGGGGGGGTGTCTGGTTAAACTTTAAGCATATTACTATGTCAATTGTCAGTCACTTCTACATCTAATTGTTGGATCCATTCGATATGAGAAATCATGCTCAAACTTTAATGTTATTAAATTTCATGAATCTTGGGCCACTATCCACAATATATTTAATTATTGAACCATAGACCCATCCATAATATGTACATTGTTTAACAAACTTGATGTTTGTGGGTTTTTCTCCATAGTTTGGGCCCTTTACTAATGTTGATCTTCAAATGGCCATAACTTTTCATCTTGTAGGAGTTTTTCAGAGTGTGATATATCATTGGAAAGGTATCAAGGAGGAATATCAAACCATATTATCCATATCCTCATTAGGATATCGTAACCTCATAAAAAAATCAATAAAATTCAAACATGTTTGACTTCAATTAATGAGGGAATGCAAGAGGTCAAGCTATCATACTACTTCATGAATCATAATATTGCTTCCATAGGAATCCCCTTTGACATCAATGACACTTATTTTCATCAATGGCAACATTATGTGCAATAATATCCCCTTTTCTCATTGATGGCAACACCACCAGACATTGATAGTCATTGATAACAATGAGCCAAAACGTGAAACAACCCTTGACATGTTGTTGGGAACTTCTACTTGATTTTTTTTCTTTTCTTCTTTGTCTTTCTAATTTCATGTTTGAATGATCTCTCCCTTTAAATTTTTTCTTGATCTTGTTACTTCTTTGTCTTCCTTCTTCAATTTCTGCATTCTCTCCCGCTTTGGCATTAATTGAAAAGGGACATAGTTTCCAACCAATATGTCATGATTGTGTCTAAACTTGATCATGATATAAGTGGATTCTTCCCCTAATACTATGATGTAAGTGCCTACCAATGTTTCTCCAATTGTTCCTATACTTTCATATGGAACTAATAGAGTATCCCCCTGAGACCATGTTGTTAATTCTTCTCCAACAATCCTTGGACTTTTATATGGAATTTATAGAGTAATTATTCTCCAACTATCCATGGAATTTTCTATGGACTTGATATAGTTTTATCTTGAGATTTTGCTTCCAACGCTTCTTCAACTATTTGTAGACTTTCTTGTGGATCTAATAGAGTCTCCCCATGAGAGCATGCTTCCTTCATCTATAAGTGCATGTCATATATGTCAATTTCACTCTTTAATTTCTCCTAAAGTATCATATGGACATAATGGATAAAATATCTTGTCAATATGATTTCATTTGCTAATATGCATCTTAACCTCTCCTTACATTATTTTCCTAGTGTAGTCTTATTTTACATTTGAGATATCATCATCAATTCATACTTACCAACTCTATGCAAATGGAATATCCCCTTGTCATTGTTCATTACTTTTCTTATTAACATGTGTTTCCATAATACCAATAAACTATTCTTACAAGTGATCATTCTACCTACATAATCTTGCTTCTTCATTATTTTATTAAACAATTTATGATCTTGAAGAAGCTTTCACCCATGGATTAGATCTAAGAAGCCAGATATAACCATGGTTCTTCTTATCTCCTTCTCCATCCCGTAGATTTTATTCTTGGATTAATAACGAGTCGCTCTCTCTTATTTCGTCTCATGTTGAGTCTACAATCACTTTAAAGAAAATACCTTCTAGCAGAGGATTTTGCGGAAGCCCCCATAAAAATAACCCAAAAATATGCTTACAGGAGAGGTCACTAACGGAGGTCCGTAGGCAGATGTTTAAGTGGATGTTTTTTAAATGGTGCATCTAAAATATACAAATGCATTAGTGCTTTACTATCCATACAAGCACTAGTGCCGCATAGAACATGGTGTACCATGGAAAATTTATTTTTATAAAGAAAAAACATTGTGCACTAAATAACACAACGAACTGGTACTTGAATAATCAATAGCACCAAAAAAGGTTAACTTTTAAAAATTGTCAGTGTTATATACACCTGCAACACCAACACACTTCATGTAGTAAAATGACCCGGTGCATACCAAGACAGAGCACTACTATAGCTTTTAAATTAAAAAAAAAATGTGTTTTTATTTTCCAACAATGCATCAGTGCCATAAATGTACTAAAAAATCTAGAGGCATCTTCTAAAGAGCACCACTAGGTAGTTTTTTAAATTTTTTAAAAATGTGGTGCTCTTGGATATCTTTCGCACCAATGTGGTTATCATAACGCACCGAACGAGGGTTGGATAAAAAAAACCTCCCAACCGTAAATTTCATTTTTAATATCTACAATGCTAGAGAGATCAGAAACACCAGTGCCACCCTTGCCTCATGCAAGTGCCCTGACATCAATGCTTCTCTTTCTCACCATACTTTTGTATCATGCTCACTGCTTGACTTTCCAATTTTTTCAAACTGTGGTAAGAAAATTTTTTGTCCATTACATGTCAACAATTCCTCCTAGTTGGGGTGGAAGGTGGGGGAGGGGTTCTCATTAACCCTTAAGGGATAATAGTATATTGGTATGCTTGGGGACTAGGCAAGAAAATGAACAATCAAGCTGAGGCATATGGTCTTTTATTTGGTCTCATCATCACTCATCAAAGAGGGATCAAGGTTATGAACATCATGGGTGATTCTCTCCTTATCATAAAACACATGGTCAAGAATAGTGCAACTCAGAATAATAAACTAAACCAAATCATGGAAATAATCAAAGGCCTTTGTCAGCAATTCAAAAAAGTACACTTGTATCACATTCTAAGAAGATTTAATCAGGAGGAAGACATTCAAGCAAATCAATCTTGTCAAAGAGAGGAGATCAGTAGCCAGGTAAATGGAAATTAATACCACTACCCCATTCCGTAGTCATGATGTTAGAGAGTAAATGGTTAATGGAAAATTTTCCCCCTCTTAACAAGAAAAACAACATTTTTAAAGGGAATATAGGGGAAAATTGTGAATTTTTCCATTCATGAGCAAGTGATCTTGGTTCTCTCTTTGGCCCCCCCTCTCCCCTTCTTTCCTTCCCTCCTTTGTTGGTTCCCTCCCTCCTCGCTCCCTCCCATCCTAGCTTCACCCCTCCATTTCCTAGTCCCCTCTTTCTTCACCCCCTCATCCCTTTTCCATTCCCCATTCCCCTCATACTCCATCCTCGCTCCTCCTTTCATCTCAGACTGGAGACACGTAGAAAAATGAGTAGGTGACACTGTAAAATTAACTTGTGTAAACCATGTGAATTCATTAACGTAGTGGGTTGCATCAGTACAAAGAAATGAAAGACATATGGCATCAGGAAGGGTATAAGCGTAAAAATTCTTAGATTTCAGTCCCAAATTCAGGTTCGTCACATGCCCCATCTTACCATAACAATGTGAGCGCCCTCTGAGATTGAGCCCCAATTAAAATTACAAAGTTTGATCGAATGGATCACGCGAGGGGGGAGTTAATTCACTCCAGAACAGGGTCATTCCAAACAACAAAGAAATCATGGGAATGATTGGGATCTTGGAGGTATGAATCCAATAACCAGTTTCAATTTTCATTATAAATTAAGGATTTTTTTTCAAATTATTAGTCGTGAGAAGGATGAGGCCCTACACTCGGGTGGTAGCAGGATTTAGGGCTATGTGAGGGGTTTTCGGTGGGAATTTGTGAATTCGTTTTTCAGGAAGGGGTGGATTTTTGTGGCTTTGTATGTCGGGAAATAATTTTGTGATTCTAAAGTTGATAGGGGGAATTCTGTTATTTTGAAATCATTTTTGAGAGATATTGGGGGTAGGCTTTTTAAGAGGTGCTTTTAGCCATGGTTGGTCCTCCTAGCTCTGGCCTAGTACTATGAGTCTGAGTTCATGATAGCCTGGTGATGGGAATTGGTTTTAGGAATTAAAGGAACAGTGGAGTGTCTTAAGTTAGAAGAAAGAGGGGGGTACAATTCAAGGGAAAGTGTGAGCAAGATCCTGAGAATTAAGCCCTACGACGGTGCGTATAAGTTTGATGTATTTTCTATGTCAATCATGTAGCAGAGACATCAGCAGAGGGAGTAACAATAGGAGCAGGAGAAAATTGTGGATCCATACAATATGGACTAAGCATGGGAGGCTAGAGAGAGGGAGAACACCTAATTGTTTTCCTACAATACACACTCCAGGTGTGTTACTTGGATCTCAAAGGTCCCTGTTACAAACTGCCATGGCGTCATGGATTTCAGAAATAGAACTATAAAAAGTTTATACTTTGTTAAACTTTGTCGATTCAAATGGTAAAATAATAGTGAAATGAGAAGGTAGTTGTACAAAGAAAAGATATCATATTAGGGTTTCATGTGTCTTATTAGTCACACACCAAACACCGTGAAAACTTGCACGGGTGCCTTTCACGCCACTATCGTATCCTATAGTCGATGTCCTTCAAACCTACGACATGATGTATATGTTTTAGGCTCGTGACTTTAAATGACATGATGTATATGGCTTGGGACCATGATCTTCAATGATCATTCTGTGCAGGATAGATTTTAATAATTTATCACACACAACACCTTATTATGTAGCCTTATCACTTATTATTACCGAAATTTTGTATATAATATATTATTTTTCGCATTGCAGTAATACTCATCATATTGATTGAAAAATGAAAATAAAAAACTAAAAAAATTGATTACATGTTTTTCTAAATATTAAAATCAATTTAAATTTAATTTTCAATTTGGAATCCTGGAATAATATTATTGTAACACTGGTGGCATACTCCAATTTTGAAAAATATGTTGAATATTATTGTCAGGCCATGACGACACCCTCCCAATTTGAAAGAGTTGTTTAATCTTGTATTCTAATTATTTTTCAATTCCTTTCAATGAATTTTGTTTTAAATGTCTTAGGAAATTGTTGAAATTATAACTTTGAAATGTGTAATTTGTATGATTTGAATATTTTAAATTTTGTTAAATATATTTATATATTATTAATAAATAATAAAATTTACAATTTATCCTAATTTATGTTCTCCAAAAACAAAAATATGAAAGAGTGAAGTTGTTAACTTTTGGACAGATCTAGGCCCGCTCCTTTTTCCAATCTTCCCAAGATACTTGATCAACGGCGTGGATTTTCATTTTATCGCCCATTTTAGCCTATCTACTTCGAACCCTTTTTTCTCCTAAGTCTACAGGATATATGAAAAGTGTCATGTATCATTGGAAAGGTCTTGGATCGGACTATTCAACCTACAACCTTCATTCTCATTTGGACTCGGGAGTTAGAGAACAAATTAATTCAAATATATGTTACCTAAACTACAAATTTGACACCATTCCATTCATAATTCTTCTTGAATATCATATCAATGATAGCACACATTCAACAATTTTCCCATGTTATTGGACTTTGACATCACTAACACTACAATTGACATTAATGACAACACGCATGAAACAATCTCACTATGGAGTATAATAGATATTATGTCCTATAAAAAATTGTTATAGGATCAACTTATTCTTTTGTTGATACTGCTAAGATAAGAGTTAAGGTTTCACACACCTCAACTTTCAATAAAATGATTTTGACCATGTAGAATCTTCTTCTTGAATAGTCTTACATGGTTAGCTCAACATTTTTAAGTAATGGATACTAACTTTCAATTAGTGATACAAAGACTAGGGTTACACTCATCTCTCATTACAAACACATCAACTTCATACTATTTTAAAATGCACTTATTCCACAAGTGTGAAATAACCTTATCACTTATTATTTCTGAACTTTTGTATATAATGCATTATTGTTAGCATTGCGGTAATACTCATCATACTCATTGAAAAATATTTTTAAAAAAATCAAAACCTAAAAAAATTGATTACACTTTTTTTTCTAAATATTCAAATCAATTTAAATTTAATTTTTAATTTGGAATCCTAGAATAATATTATTGTGACAACAAGAACGTCCTCCAAATTTGAAAAAATTGTTGAATATTTTTTTCAGGCCACGACGATGTCCTCCCAATTTGACAGAGTTGTTGAATCATGTGCTATAATTTTTTGTTGATTTATTTCAATGGATTTTGTTCTAAATGTCGTAGGAAATTGTTGAAAATATAACTTTCAAATGTGTAATTTGTATGATTTGAATATTTTAAATGTTGTTAAATATATTTATATATTATAAAAAAATAAAAAAATTATAAGTTATCCTAATTTATGTTCTCCAAAAACAAAAATATCAAAGAGTGAAGTTGTGTAATTAATACATATTTTGAGTCTCCAATTGATGCTCAAATGCAATCAAATTAAAACACATCGAGCTCAGATCTTGAGGTAATATAAGATTTTAGTGTAATTAAAAGATATTTTGTTGTGGAAAGGCAAAGCAACAAATGAACGTCAATTTCCACAACATTAGAGATATGTTGTTCTTGATAAGGTCTTCTAACATTTTTGAAATGGGGGAATATTTTCTACATCTGAACTCGATTCTGAATCAGGATCCTAAAAAATTGGATACATTTTTATTCAAATTGACATGGATTAAAAAAAATATATATATATATATAACCGAAATTTAAATAAAATATGAACTTAGTTGAGATGGAAAGGGAGAACTTTGTGAAGGAATTTGGTCAACAATATGGAGTGGAATACAATTTGAAAAATTGGTCACATGATATTATTGATATTTTTTCCCTGCATTTGAGAAAAAACTGAAATAAAATTTGGTGTGCATATCTATAATTAATCTCGAGAACCATATAACCACAATCTAAATTTCAATATAGTTTCAAAACAAAAGGTAAATTTAAGTGGATAATATATACTATGAACTATTGTAATTCATGTGGATGTGTCTTAAACGATAATTTGATATTATATGTCATTTTATGCGAAAATGAAATTCTAGATAGCTTTTAAACACGACCGGTGCGCTTATCAGAACAAATCACATTGATGTGTTTAAATAATACCAGCACCGTGTTAATCCAAGTTGTCATTGATGGCAACAGGTTGAATGAATGAACACACTTGATGAAGGTTGAAAGACTAGATGATAACATATAATTTGAAGTTCTCCTAATGATGCTGCACTATGACATATTACTGCACTATTATTGAATACATGATGCTATACCTTCATGACTTTTATGGGTACTATCATGATGACACTATGATCCTATAATTGATAAGCCAAACAAAGGAGAAGCCTAGCAGTGGAAAAGGCATGTTGTCCTATTCACCTTCTACACAAATAAATTACCAATCACATTAAGAATTATTTTTCTCTATCTTGGAGGCAAAATTTCTCTATGAAACATTTACCATCCTTAAGAGCATAATTTTATCTTTCCAACAAGCCCTTACTTGGCCAAAAACTCCAAATGGCGAGGGAGCCAAACAGGGATGTGTCTTTTCATTTGTTATTTCAAAGAAGGCTATATATACACAGTCCGAAATTCATTTATGGGCATCAATTTTGGTAACACATCCACAGAATAGAAAATATTAAGTTCACATCTAGTGAACCTAAAGGTTAAATAAGATAACAATTTTTTTTGGGCTTGAAAGATAATTTAAACCGCATTGTAAATCCTGTGGAGGCTTTCAACCTGTCACTCAGATTTATCCAAAATTACAGTAGATCTGAAGTAGCTTTCCTGTGTGACCGATTGCAATATTTATTGGGTGCATGGTTGCTATTATATTGGCTAAATGTGTGGCATGAAGATAAGAATCTCCTTATTATCAAAAGACAAGTTATTCATTCACCACTGAATTGAAGTTCACTTATAAGGGAGCACTGTGAACATAATTTTGGAAGCAGTGTGTAGATGCTGCTATGAAAATTATTTTCTTTTGAAGGGTTCACAAGATTATTTCAAAGTTGTTTTTTGCCTAGAAATGGAAGCATTCTCTTGCACAAGTTGAAAGCACTATCTCTTGTGCCCTTTTCTTATGAGTATACATCAGAAATAATATCTATGTCAAATTTCCTTCCTGTGGTTAAAAAAAAATGGCCTTGAATCAATGTGGTGACTGTGTATCATCATTTTCGTTGGACTATATTTTTGTTGATTGTGGGTATTGTCTTCATTGGACTGTGGATACTATTCCTATTCAGACTTTGGCTCTTTCACATTTGATTTCACCGGTGGAAATTCACTGGGAAAGTTGTGAAATCAATTGCATTTGCTAGTGTACTTGTGGAGAAATCTCTTGTAGATTTAAGTAGTGGCATTTTTCCTCTTGGATAGTGAAGACAACGACACTGATGGAGTAATTGAAGGCCAGTGATGAAGACAACTTGATATTGAAGCATAGTTAAGAATTTTTGGAAGTAATTGTATAGCAAGGAATATGTCAAGGACATTCAAGTAAGTACATCACACATTTTCTATCAAAATAATATTGAAGGATTGGTGTCCTAGGGGTTGGTGCCTCTACACACAAGTTTGGAGCCTTGAGAAGTATAGGGTCGAAGCCCTAGAGGTTGGACCCTCACTTAAGTCCAAGTTGGTGCTTGGAAACAGGTTGGTGCCTGTTTCATTAAAAGGGGTTGGTGCCCTCACTCATCTATTGTATACTATTATTTAAAAAAAAAAGATTGAAGTTCTTATTAATCCTTAATAATATTATTATACACCTCTATGTCTTTAATTGTGAAGAATTTAACTAGAAATAATTAACAATTGAGAAGAAATAATGATTCACCCCCCTCTCAGTATTTCCAACAATTGGTATCAGAGCCACCTTCTTCATTATCAGCCTAAAAACTGGAAGAAGGATTCTTAGGCACAATGAAGAACATGGAAGCATCAGGGAAACTGGCTATCTTTGATGGAACAAATTTTAGTTTTTGGAAAAAAAGGATGTCCTACTATCTAATGTCTCTTGGCCCTGAAGTATGGCACTCTGTTTTGGATAGGTACAAAGCTCCCTCTGTTCTTCCAATTGATCCAGATGAAAGAAGAGCCTACATTGCTAATTCCAATGATTTAAATTCCATCACTAGTGGAATTACCGATTCTAAATTTACAAAAGTCATGAATTGTGACTCGGCCAAATAAGTATGGGATAAGTTGGTTTCTCTATATGATGGGGACTCCAAAGTTAAGAAGGAAAAGCTTCAAACCTATAGAAGACAATTTGAGAGTCTGAAAATGGATGATGAAGAAGATATTGCATCATACTTCCTCCAAGTAGCTAAAGTGGCTAACTCTCTTAAAGGACTAGGAGAAAATATTGAGGAAAGCACCATTGTTCAAAAAATCATGAGATTGCTTCTTGGTAGATTTGACTCCAAATTAAGTGCCATTGAAGAAATGAAGGACCTAGATACTCTCAAGATGGATGAACTTCATGGAAGTCTTATTGCCTATGAGATGAGGAAAGGGAGTCCAAATTTCAAAGAATCGACTTTCAAAGCCTCAAGATCTAAAAAAGAAGGAAACGGATGGAATTACAACAGCGATGAATCTGATACTGAAAAAGAGTTAGCTCAATTTGTACGAAGACTAAAAAAGGGATCTAAGATAAAAGGTAAGTACCCTCTTATTTGTTTCAATTATGGAAGAATAGGTCAATACGCTGCAAAATGTCCTCATAAACATGATAGTGATGATGAAAAGGACACTAAAAGGATGATGTACAAAAAGAAAGGGTTTAATAAGAATAACTTCTTCTCCAAACAAGATGAGTCTGATGAAGATGAATTTGTAGTCATAAAAAAAAATCAACTAGAAATATGCGTCATCACAAAGAAATTGATGATGAATTATATGAGGAAAGTAATTATGTTGGAAGCAAAGAAACGTTATTCATGGAATTTACAAATGATGATGACTTAGATTTGGAAGATGAAAAAAACATGGATAGTTTGCTAATGAGTGCCATTAAAGAAAATGAGAATCTACAAAAGAAGATAATTTCCCTCAAAATAGAAAGAGAGGAAGAAAAAAGAAGGGAAGAATTCTTGAACATTAAGCTAAAAGAGAAGGATGATATCTGTGAAAAACGTGAAGCTGAAATAATATCTCTAAGAAAGTAATTAGAGCAAGTCAAAAGGAGTTGGAAAAGCTCTCTAGCTCTTGACAACATTCTTAATACTCAAAAAACCTCAACATGATAAGTCTAGAATTGGTTTCAAAGGAGAATCATCAAGTACAAATAATAATGCTAGAAGTTATGCCGACGTACTCTCTTGCCATCCAAGAGAAGAAAAGTTATCTCATTAGGAACAAAGTCCCGTTTCAAAACCAAGAATTGAAGAAAGAGAAACTCCAAGGAAGAATGTTGGTTCAAGCTATGGATACTACAACAGGTATCAAACTATTTTTCTTGGGTATTGTTACTATTGTAAAAACTTTGGGCATCAAGCTAAGCATTGCAAGGCTCATAAGAATGAAGCACCAAGATTGAACAATCAGACAAACCAACTACATGGTCCTAAAGAGCAAGGAAAAATAAAAACTTAAAATTCCTTTGATCCTTTGGCTAAGTTTTATTTGTCTTACTCATTATGTGTTAATTATGATCATAATGAACAAAATTTCTCTCTTAAAAAGGAAAAAACTAAAAGCGTAAATCTCAAAACTGATAAATGTGGCCTAGCTCTGTGTGCTCATAGCGAAGAAAATAATTGGTTCATGGATAGTGGATGCTCAAGACATATGACAGGTGACCAAAAGAAGTTTATCTCATTGAACAAGAAAAATGGAAACGTATCCTTCGGAAGTGGATCTGCTAAAATCACTGGAAAAGTAACTACTACCCTTGTCAATGGACAAGGAAAGGCTCAAAATACCTTGTTGGTAGAAGGGCTCAAACACAATCTCTTAAGTGTTAGCCAGATTTGTGACCAAGGACATAATGTTGTCTTTAGTACAAAAAATTATGAAATAAGAGACTCATCCTTAAGAGAACTTGTGGCGAAAGGAGTAAGAATACCATATGATGTTTAAATTCTTAGTAGAATCCAAGAAGATAAATGTTACTTAAGTCAAATAGATGAAAGTTGGTTATGGCACAAGAGATTGGGGCATACAATTTTTGATAACCTAGTCAACATCAGCAAAATTAAAGCAGTAAGGGACATTCCTAAAATGTGCAAGCCAAATCAAGTTGTATGTAGCCCATGCGAACATGGAAAGAAAACTAGAACTAGCCACAAAAATAAGGAGTTCTCAACATTAGAACATTTGGAAATCATTCATGCATATTTGTGTGGGCCAACTAGAACTCTAGCTCTTCAAGGTGAAAGGTACTTTGCTCTATTTGTTGATGACTATACTAGAATGATGTGGATATATTTCATAAAATATAAATCCGAAGAATTTGAATGTTTTAAGAATCTTAAGGCTCTCATTGAGAATGAGAAATATTCTAAGATTAAATGTCTTAGAACAGATAGATGAGGAGAATTCACCTCAAAATAATTTGATGAATTATGTAAAGAGCATGGAATCGAAAGAGAACTCTCTTCTGCTAGGACACCTCAGCAAAATGGAGTAGTTTAAAGAAGGAACCGAACCATTCAAGAACTGGCAAGGACAATGCTACTAACACTTGATTTGCAACCAAAATTTTGGAGAGAAGCAGTTGGAACCGCAGTTTATACCTTAAATAGAACTCAACTAAGACCAAATATTAAAAAAAATCCTTATGAATTATGGAAAAGAAGACATGCTTCAGTAAAATATTTCAGGGTTTTTGGAAGCAAATGCTTCATAAAAATAAATGTTGACTCACGAGGTAAATTTGATTCTAGAGTTGACGAAGGAAGATTTCTTGGATACTCCACTAGGAGAAAAGGTTACAAATGTTACAAAAACCGTCTACGAAGAATAGTGGAAAGAATTGATGTGAATATTGATGAAGGCCTTCTAGAAAAGAGAATTGAAAATCATGAAGTTGAGCCTTTCTTTGAACAAAGTGAAGAAGAAGAACCTGAAAAAGAAGAGGAGAATGAAGAACCTCAAAGTAAACCTCAAAGTGAATCTTCAGAAACTCCCTCTAAGATCAAGTTTATTCAAAGACATCATCCGGAAGAATAGGTCATCGGAAATATAGATGAAGGAATTCAAACTCGAAGAAGGATGATAAGCACCCCAAGAAAAGATGATGTGGCTCTATTATCTTTAATAGAACCTAGATTTTTCTCAAGCAAGAAAAGATCCTTATTGGATAAAGGCCATGGAAGAAGAAATGTCTCAAATCGAAAAAATGAGACTTGGGAACTGGTACCTCACCAAAAAGATAAAAATATAATTGGAACAAAATGGGTATTAAAAAACAAGATGAATGAAGATGAAAAAAATCATAAGAAATAAAGCCAAACTTGTCTGCAAAGGATATTCTCAAATTGAAGGAATTGACTTCGAAGAAACCTTTGCACCATTAGCTCGATTGGAAGCCATAATAATGTTTTTAGCATTTACTTGCTCAAAAGGATTTAAGTTTTATCAAATGGACGTCAAATCAACATTCCTAAATGGAGATCTCAAATAAGAAGTTTACATGGAGCAACGAGAAGGATTTGATCTTGCTAAAGGAAAGACTTTGTATGCAAACTAAAAAATGCCTTTTATTGATTAAAACAATCCCCTAGAGAATGGTATGCAAAGTTGGATCACTATCTGCAACAAGAAGGTTTCAAAAAGGGAGTGGCAGGTAGCAATCTCTACATGAATATGGACAAGGAAAAACTTCTGATCACTCTTATTTACATTGATGATCTAATATTTGCTAGCAACGATGAAGAAATGAGACATGAATTTGCTCTAAATATGTCCAAAAAATTTGAGATGTCAATGATTGGTGAGTTTTCTTATTTTATTGGGCTCAAAATATCTCAAACCTCTGCAAGCATGTTTATATCTCAAGAAAAATATCTTAAAGACATGCTCAAAAGATATAGGATGGAAGATTGTGCACCTATGAGCACACCGATGACCATAGATTGTAAATTAAGCAAAGATTATGATACCCCTCTCATAGATGCAACTCTTTACAAGTCAATAATTGGAGCTCTCCTATACTTAACTGCTACAAGACTAGATATTATGCAAGCAGTAGGAATGGTAGCAAGATTTCAGTCAAGTCCTAAAAATCCCATCTAGCAGCTGTGAAGAAAATTCTCAAATATTTGAAAGGAACGACTGATTTCAGTCTTTGGTATCCTAAGAGTTCAAATCTTATTGTGACAGCTTAATCTAATGCTAATTGGGCCGGAAGCGTGGATGATCGAAAAAGTATCAATGGAAATGAATTCTTTATGGGAGATTCTCTTGTATCTTGGCTCAGCAAAAAGCAATCATCTATATCTATTTTTACAGCTGAAGCCGAATATATAGCTATTTTTTATTGTTTTACACAAATTCTATTGATGAAGGAAGCCCTGAAGGATGTAAACATAGAAACTAAGAAACCAATTACTATTTTTTGTGACAATACTAACGCCATCAGTCTGTCAAAGAATCTGGTGATGCACTCAAGGACCAAACATATTCCAATCAAATACCAATTTCTCCGTGAACAAGTTTCCAAAAATAATATCAGGTTGGAATACATCAATACAAAAGAAAAAATTGTAGATATATTTACAAAACCCCTTCCACGAGAAGCATTTGAGTATCTTCGCCAAAAGACGGGGGTCATTGCTCTTGCATCACATTAAATAAAGAAGCATGGCAGGGGTACAGTATGTTAGGGGGAGCAACATGACAGGGGGAGCACATTGGCACCCCATTGCCATTGATGTCAAAGGGGGAGAGAAGAAAAATATTGCCATCCAATGACAAAGGTGGAGACTGTTAATCCAAGTTGTCATTAATGGAAACACGTTGAATGAATTAACACACTTGATGAAGGTTGAAAGACTATATGATAACATAACATTTGAAGTTCTCCTAATGATGCTGCACTATGACATATTACTGCACTATTATTGAATACATGATGTTATACCTTCATGACTTTGCTGGGTACTATCATGATGACATAGATGTCCTACATGATGGAACTATGATCCTATAATTGATAAGCCAAACAAAGGAGAATCCTAGCAGTGGAAAAGGCATGTTGTCCTATTCACCTTCTGCACAAATAAATGACCAATCACATTAAGAATTATTTTTCTCTATCTTGGAGGCATAATTTCTCTATGAAACATTTACCATCCTTAAGAGCATAATTTTAGCTTTACAACAAGCCCTTACTAGGCCAAAAACTCCAAACGGTGAGGGACACCATGAATTTTCAAGTTATAAAAATATATTTCTGATATTGAGCCGACCTATGCTCAAGGACACAAGTCTGCCTCCAAACAGGGACATGTCTTTTCATTTGTTATTTCAAATAAGGCTATATATACACAGTCTGAAATTCGTTTATGGGCATCAATTTCAGTCACACATCCACAAAATTGAAATGATTAAGTTCACATCTCATGAACCTAAAGGTTAAAGAAGAGAGCAATTTTGTTTGGGCTTGAAAGATAATTTAAACCGCATTGTAAATCCTGTGGAGGCTTTCAACCTGTCACTCAGATTTATCCAAAATTACAGTAGATTTGAAGCAACTTTCCTGTGTAACCGAGTGCAATCTTTAGTGGGTGGATGATTACTGTTATATTGGATGAATGTGTGGCATGAAGATAAGAATCTCCTTATTATCGAAAGACAAGTTATTCATTCACCACTGAATTGAAGTTCACCTATAAGGGAACACTTTGAACATAATTTTGGAAGCAGTGTGTAGATGCTGCTATGAAAAGTATTTTCTTTTGAAGGGTTCAAAATATTATTTCAAAGTTGTTTTCTGCCCAGAAATGGAAGCATTCTCTTGCACAAGTTGAAAGCACTATCCCTTGTTCCCTTTTCTTATGAGTATACATCAGAAATAATATCTGTGTCAAAGTTCCTTCCTGTGGTTAAAAAAAAAGGGTCTTAAATCAGTGTGGTGACTGTGTATCATCATTTTCATTGGACTATATTTTTGCTGATTGTGGCTACTGTCTTCATTGGATTGTGGATACTATTCCTATTCAGAATTTGGCTCTTTCACATTTTATTTCAGTGGTGGACATTCACTGGGACAGTTGTGAAATCAATTTCATTTGCTAGTGTACCTGTGGTGAAATTTTTGGTAGATTCGAGTAGTGACATTTTTCCTCTTGGATAGTGAAGACAACGACACTGATGGATTAATTGAAGGCCAATGATGAAGACAAATTGAAAGTGAAGCACAGTGAAGAAGTTTTGGAAGTAATTATACAGTAAGGAATATGTCAAGGACATTCAAGTAAGTACATCACACCATTTCTATCAAAATAAGATTGAAAGATTGGTGTCCTAGGGATTGGTGCCTCTAAACACAAGGTTGGAGCCTTGATAAGTATAGGGTTGAAGCCATAGAGGTTGGAACCTCACTTAAGTCCAAGTTGGTGCTTGGAAATAGGTTGGTGTCTGTTTCATTAAAATGGGTTGGTGCCCTCACTCATCTATTGTATACTATTATTTTAAAAAAAAGGATGGAAGTTCTTATTAATCCTTAATATTATTATTATACACCTCTCTGTATTTAATTGTGAAGAATATAACTGGAAATAATTAACAATTGAAAAGAAGTATTGATTCACCCCCCTCTCAGTATTTCCAACACAATGGTGCATTCAAATAATACCTACATTAGTTTCCTACACTCTGAAAAAAATATTTTATCATATCGGTGTTATTGTACAAAAACAAACTAATGTGTTTCAAATGAAAACAACACGGGTACACACTTGTTTCCATATTTTAGAAATTAAAAATGAATTCAACCATATTGGTGCTCTTATACCAATTACAACAACGATTCTTTTAAATACAAACTGCACTGATGCATTTAAATAAAAAACATATCATTGCGTTAAAATAATTAACCGCATTGATTCGGGATTTCGAAAATAAAAATAAAATGTATCATGTCGGTGCGTTGAAAAAATTTGGTGCCCCGAAAATGTCGGTGTGCTTTTATTATAAACACACCGGTGCACTTGACTATCAAACGCATCGAAGTTTAGATAAATTGAAAAAAAAGCACAAGATTTTTTTTTTTTTTTTTAATTTTTTTTTTTTTTTTTAAATTCAAAAACGAGCAGTAATTGATTTTTTGAAATATGGTTTCATCAAGTCTTGTAAATAGTAAAACGTTATTCACTATTTCATTAATTTTTCCAAATTTTCTAGGGAATGATTTGCAAGAGAGACATATGGAGCATTGTCTAACAAATGAATACTTTGGAGCAGCGGAACTATAGGAGATGAGAATCTTAAAGTATGGTGATTCACTCAAAACCTTGCATACTAAAAAATTTAAATTTTATTATTTATTTTACTAATAAAAAAATTTACAATTTTTGTTAAGATTTAATTAAAAGAGAGATCATTTGAAAGAGAGACATACTGAGAGCACTGTGGAGCAGAAAATATTTTGGAACTGCAGAAAGATCATAATTTGAAAGGTATGGTGATTCACTCATAACCCTAGACAGAAAAAAATGTTAATTTGTTTTACAATTTCTGTTAAATTTATTCATAATTTAAAAAAATAATTGTATGGTAAAAAAATTACTATTGATCTTACTAGTAAAATTTTTATGATCTCTGTTTTTATAAATTTTAAATTTAATGGGTTTGTGTACTTACTATACATAGGGTGTTTGACATGTGAAGTAGGGGAATCACTTATTGAATTAGATACAAAATTTGTAAGCCCTGACCGTTTTTTTAAAACGAATATATGTTCCACAGTGTGCCTCGTGTAATATGACAAACCAATGCATCCTGTGTAATACGACACACCGATATATTATAATATTGTCAAATCTGGCTATTATGTTCATTGTTGCTCCCCATGTAATATAACACATTGGTGTGCCTCTTCCAAATAGAACCGTTAAATCATTTCGGTGTGTTGAGCGTTACAAATCGCACTGTAATAATTTAAAATTATTTTAAAAAATAATTTTTCCTAAGGGCATCGAACAATTAAACGCCTGGTGCATTTAATGGGATAAATGCACTGATGCATTTATTCATATAAATGCACTGGTTACGAGATCTCTTTTTGGCTTAAAATTATGTAATCTATTAATAAAATAAATTTAATGGCTTCTATATTGAATGGTACAGGTTGTATATTGTTAAAAAAAGTCTTAGAAGGTATTAAGTAACAAAAGTATTGATTGACACAATGATAACAATCGAAAAAGCAGAGAATTCAAGTTCTTTGTAAATTATTTACAAAATTAATATGTTTGAACGATATTTAAGTTTAACTAATCCGTATTAGTTAGTGTGTGTCATGCAAAGCCAAAAAATGAAGAAGGTCTATAATATTATTACTAATCTAAGTGTAGAAGAGCATAAAATCCTGATAGAAAGTTTGTATAAGGATGAATTAGGTGAATGAAAAATACTATTCAATATGATTTTTTTTTAAGAATATTCATTAATAATATACTTAATAATATTAGATAGCATGTTTCAAATAATTTATTAATTTGTATATGCTTAATGTTCTATAGGAGGCAACAACGAAGGAAAATATAAATGTCATTCTAAAAAAAGAAAAATTATAGAACATGTAAATGATGATGAATTAGTCCTTAGCTCATTTGGAGTGGTTTTGGATATTAATAAATGGGAGGGGGGAGGAGGGGGGCGAGGGGGTTTAAAAACTATGAGGGATATGGTGGAATGAATGTATAGACACACTTTTCACTTAAAAAAAAATATATATCCAATGATTCTAAGAACCAAATTGTATCTAAACTACAAGAAGTGTTTTCAGATCAATGATCAATGAGACATGTCAGACTTGCAATAAAAAATATATACAACAACAAAAAATAATAATTCAAATGGTAATATGCAATGGGCAATGAGAAATGTTAGACCTGTAATAACAAAAACATACAACAATGAAAATGAATCATTCAAATGGTAATATTCCTAATTAAAATGTTTTTTCTAGAATTATGTGTATATATTACTAAAAAAAATCATTTGTTAGTATCAATTTTTTATATTTAGTTTTCATATATCAATATAAAAATAGTTTATTACTTTTTCATGAAGATTATGAAAATCTTAAATGATCAACGAGTTGACATGCAAAACATGTCAGTAGGAAAAGTGTACAAAGAGATGGTTAAAGAAATGGACATAATTACATCATAGGAGGAGCCATCTCAACAACAACGTGCTTCAAATGTATGTAATCATGATTGAATTTGTATAAAAAAAATAGCATTAAATATTAATTTTCAATTATTTTCTTGCAAAAACGAAAACAAGATGGAACTCATTCAACACATAAAATAGGATGACAAGGAAGAAAAGGGTTGATTTCAAATTTTGTGAGTAATTCTTAATATTCCGTTATAACAACTCGAGGTTTCATTTTTGTATATTTTAAGTTTTTTTAAAATAACCATCCTTGAATTTTTTCAAATAGGTGCTAACATACAAAGAATTGTCATCCGAAGAATTGATTGAGATTGGGTTAAATATGGGTTGTCAGTATATGTTTTCATATCAAAAATTAATTATGAAATTTGTAAGTATCTATGTTTTTTTACTGCTCTGATTTTATAATTAATAGAACAAAAAAATCCTTTATTTTAAATCTATGATTTATAATGGGGTTTAAAACATGCGGGAAACAAAGTAGCGAAATACGCCAGCAGAAGATTGGTTGCAACAAGGCATAAGACTTGGTTTTGAAACCATGTGCACATTTTATGAGTCACTTCTTGCTATGGTATAGTTATATTCGATTTACATTGATGTAGATTATTTATTTCAATTTTCATTATTCTCACCAACATAGATACACTCATTACCCTTTATTTTTATGTTTGCAAATGGAACAATATCAAGAAGATGAAAATAATTGATGCAATAAACAAAACATTCCTCTAAATAACTCAAGTCACGGAAGTAGCTAGAGCACTGACAACAACCCCAGCGATAATGATCATCTATTTGGATATTAATGCAACCTATTGTATTTTTTGAAATAGTTGTCTGTGAAAATCAAACATTTTGTTTAATGTAATGGACATAGTGTCTCAATTGAAATAAAATGGGTTACCAATTGTTACATCAATTTTTGGTCATCTAACCTGTTACTATTAGATGGACCAAAGTACACCATGTAAGACCAATTTTAAGCTAAGTAAAATTTCTTTCACTATGAAAAATAACTTAGTAATCCATAATTTATTAAGTTATTTATGGTCTAAACAGGAAACCCCATGAGGAAATATTGGATAAATCCATATTTGTTTGATTTTCCTCAAGGGATAATTAGTTAAACAATAGTTTAATTAATATTCCTGGTCATATTTAACCCAAAACAGGAAAATTAATTAGATAAATCATTATTTATCTTATTATTTTCTAGAAATAATTATTTAAATAATACTCTTTGTTAAATTTGACTAAATCATTTATAAATAATTGAATAAATCATTATTTATTTAATTATTACTCAAACACATCCTTAAATAATAAATAAATCATTTATTTATTTATTATTTACAAATAAATGGATTTGACCAGATTCAAATTCTTTTTCCCTCCAACAAATATAATAAAATATTCTATAAAAGTTAGATATTGATTTGGTTAATAATATTCTAACTATGCACCAATATCTAGACTAACTCAATATTTTGTTAAAAATAGAAGGGATTTTCAATTCTTTCACTATCTTTTGTTGCAAAGATCACTCTGGATCTATTCTTTTGGTCTGACTTTGATCCTCCATCATTTTCATATTTTTCTATCTTTTTTCTTGTGAGCTCCCTTTGAGTTCCATTTTTGTCTGGGTTTTCTACACCATCAAGTGAGAGAGATATTAGATCTGAAGCATTGAGGACATACAAGAACCCATCCCATTAAGGGGGACTAGTAACATCTTTCTATGTTCCCTTTCCAGGTGTCATAAATACAAAACTTTTTAAAAATATTCTTGTCTTGTCTATTGGATGCATGGAGCAACTCTTTCTTTTATTTGTTGTTTAATGTCTTTAACTGCATAGATCTGGATTTTGCAGCATTTACCTTGTTCAACTAACTGCAGATCTAAGGAAATTAGTAGCCATCTTTGATGTTAGGGCTATTTTTTATGCACAAATAAAGTGAGTTTTTTTTCGTACGCTTGCGATTAGAATTCACACTAACAACTGGCGATTCCATTAGGGTTTATGATTAGAACCGATGTTTTTTTTCATATCCTTGCATGACCAGCTACTTCAAAACCTAGGGTTTTTCTTCAGCTTCTTGTTTTTCTTTTCTTGATGTTTTTTTTAACCTTTAAAACCCTAAAACAGTAAAAATTCTAACTTTCGTGTGTTTATGGGCCATTATGCAGGTGGTAGGTATCAGCCGCAGTTGAGACAACACTTTTTATTTTTTTGAAACCTAATCCCGAGAGTGCCGGAAGTGCAGGTCACACTTTTTGGGCCCAAACCTGTGACCTCAACCTCCAGGATGCAAAGAACTGCCTAAAACCTACGACCTCTCCTGAAAACAATTTAGAAACTGTGACCTGTACTTTTTACGAGAATTTTTCTGTGATTTTTCTGGGTTTGTCTGTACTACTGTTCAGGGTTGTCTAACCTCTGTCTCCACCCATCTTGGACTTGTAATTGCTTTGTTTTACTTGTCGAAGTAGGAACCTATCCCCCTAGGGCTTCAGTACAATTCCACCTTTCTAGGAGGAGTTTAGCTAAAGCAGGTCGTCTGAAATTATAATGTGTTCAGCCATTTTTTAGATCTGATCCTGTACCTTCAGATCCATTTCAGATTGGTTATTCATCCATCCAAAACACCTCTTTTCAGTATGTTTGTTCCTCCTCTAGGGTCCCCTTCATTTCCCTTCAGGTTGTAGCCTTTCGCCACCTCATTTACAACACTTTTCCCCCTACTTTTTTGTTGTTTACCGCACCTATGTCTAGTAGATATGACCTTTAGATCATTGTCCCTCCCGAATTTATATCCATTGCCTCTTTTTGTGTGTTTTGACTATATTTTTCCCACCCATAGACTAGTTGTTGAGAAGCCCTCCTTCTTGGGTTTAGATTGATGCACCTTTAGCCATTTATTTTCTGTTATATTCAGTTTACTTTACTCTTATTTACAGATTTATTTACAGTTATACAACACATTTTTTCTTTTTCTCTATACACATCTGGGTTTAAAAATTAAAATTAACACACTTAACATGCACACCCTAAGTGAAGAGAGCCTAGTTTACACCGCCAGGCCAAGACTATAAAATTGTAATAATTTGATCCTGCACCTCCTTTCCCTTGTTGGTGTCTTTTCCTTTTGTTCTTCCATCATTCTGCCCCCAAGGTGTTTATCCCAGAGACTTCTTAGCCTTCATCCTCAGTTTCTGTTAGGAAGACTTAGTCCTCCGCATAGGATTCGAGTTAGTCCTCCACCGAGTCCCCATTCTGACTTTGCTTCTGGTTCATCGGGTTCCACTTCTAATTCTATCCCCGGTTTTCCTCTTGTCACCTTCACCACGTGTGGTTCAGGACCTAACGGTGGTGGTAGCCTCGGCCCTAATGCTGGGAATCCTACTAGTGGGACTGCAACAGGAACTATCCCAACTGATCCCTTGCTCCCTTATATGGTAGGCCTCAGTCTTCCTAATTTTAACCAGTTGATAAATGACCCCATACGCCATGATCTTGGTTGGCCTGTTATTCCAACCAAGCTCCCTTCCGATATCCCCAAGTTTGAAGGTCTTGCTAGAGAATATCCTACAAACCATGTTCGATCTTTCCACATGTGTTGTTCATCTAACTCCATCACCGATGACTCTCTTCGTCTTCGGTTGTTCCAACGTACACTTACTGGAGAAGCTTCTAAATGGGATGTTGACCAAGCCTCCTCCTCTCATACTACTTTTGCAAGTCTTACCCGAGATTTTTTGTCTTACTTCCAGCTTCCCCTTCATTATGACACTAGTACCAAACTTTTGACCTCTTTCCTTCAATCATCTGCGACCCGCCTATTTGATCATGTCCAGGAATGGCAGAGAAAAAAAGAGCCTATGTCGAGCCCCTACCCTCGAAGACCATGTCTACATGGACTGGTTTCTCAAATCCTTTTTGCCTGCTATTGGCAAATATGTCGCATCTCATTTCCCTCAGACCAAAGAATTTTCCCTCTAGATTGCGTTGAAATATTACCTGATCTACGCAAAGTTTGGTTATGTTTATATCGTCTTACCAGATCTCCCTAGACCTGGTGGTGCCAACGCACCGAGGGCATCCCATGGCGCTGACGATATCATTGGAGTCCTTTCTCATCCGTACACTCATCTTCCCATGGGCTATTGTTTCCCTCAAGGAGGGGCCAACTCCTCAAACACTTTTCCCCTCCCGATAGCATGTATCCAAAATACAGCATGCCTCCTCATTTTTCCCAAACTATTTACCACAATTTTTCTCACCCCCCTTATTATCTGTATCCGCAGCCTAGTGCTCTAGATCCTCCAGCATTAGCACCCCCGCCACCCTTACCTTCTCAACCCCCATAAAAACAGCCCCCCCCCCAAGGGCAGGTGTATGCACAACAGGGCATGAATAATCCTCCTACTTCCAAAAATAAGACGAAAGGTAACCAAAATAAATATGCCTCAGTTAATCCAGGACCTAATCCCCAAGGGAATACACCTAAAACTGCTAACCAGCAACATGGCACCCAGCCCAAGCAGGACAAGCATGTTCTCACGAAAAAACCTTGTTCTTGTTGCAGTGTTTATGGTCATTATACCCACGATTGTCCTCTTTTACCTCAGATGTAGAAGATGTGGGAAACTCAAGCAACGTCCTGAGCACAGCAAGCCTCCCCTTCATTTCCTCCTAACGTTGCACCTATCCAACCGGATTTGTTTAACAATCCTTTCCCACAGCAAGGAGACGTGGCTACCCAACCCCTTGAAGGTCAGGTAGCCACTGAACCTTCTCCATCTGGTACCTCTGATTACCAGATTCTCATGATGAACTCTGACCAACCCATTACCATTGACCTCAACCTTCAACCTCGCTCCCGTGAGCACAAAAATCCTCCTGCTATGTCTGCCCCTGAGCCCCCTTCTTTAGGTCCCACAAAGCCTCTTTCAACAACCAATGGTCCTTTACAGATCCCTCAGCCTAAGGCATAGGTTTATACCAAGATCCCCAAGGGACCATTACACCTAAACGCTGCTTCTGGCAAAGCTGCCCATTCATATAGTATAGTAGATGATCTGGCACAATCCCCTGCTACCATCTCAACATTGGAACTCTTCCTATCGTTCCCTTCACAACGAAAAGCTCTACTAACTTCCATGGATGATGTGGATCCTTCAGATGATCGTTTGATCATCTTCGATGTTTACTGGTCAAAACATCCTCCTCTTCCTGCCTCCTTCGCCTTCCAAATCCCTGTCAAGATCTGGAATGCTAACGTATCACATTGTATCATTGATGAGGGGGAATCCACCTATGTGATGTACTCCTCGGTTTGGAAGCAACTCGGATCTCCAGATTTGGCCCCTTCCACTATGACCCTCCGAGCATGGGATGGCCACTCTTCCCAGCCCATTGGCCTATTCCACAATTGTCCTATTACTCTTGCGGGCAAGACTATTTATTGAAGTAGAAGTCATTAATGCCCCCTCAGACTACAACATTATATTGGGTCGTAGCTACAGTTATGTGATGTCTGTTGTCCCATATGCGATTCACCGTAAGATGTGTTTTCCTCACAACGGAAATATTGTCATCATCGACCAGTTGACATATTACGAACCGAAGTCTTAGACCTCCCCTGAGTCCATCATCTCTTTGGTGGCCAATAAAAAAATAGTCTAACCTTTGACCTGTGTCTTACCCGGAGTCTACAAAGACTCCTCTTCACTTGGTTCTTTCCCTGGTCTTTCTCCTCCTGTCTCTGATCCTAGCTTGTTGAACATTTGCATGATGCAATCGTCCTGGTCTGACCTAAAGCAGCCCGCTTCGACTAGTCAGCAGCCTCGCCCTCTGCAACCTACTACTAGCACCTCGACTCAACCTTCAGGACCTCCTCCTCAAGGCCCTTGATCTGCAGCTGGAATCCATGAGCCTCTCTACCCTCCTAGCATAGTTGATCCTGGCCTTAACCATCTTGGAGTTTTCCCGCCTGGCCATTACCCCTCCCGTAAGATACCATTTCTAGCTCCCCCTCCTGGAGTATTTTCGATACCTGTTATGGCTACCTTATCCCTTCCTAACATGACCCTGGGGATCCTAGTCTAGTACATTGATCCTCCAGCCACTAATCCTCTTGGTCAGGCCAAACATTATCTTGCTATGACCCTGGTCCAACTGATTGCCATGACCCCTTCCTTTGCTTTTGTGCCTCAGCCACCTCAATAGGAACCTACTCCTATTGCAAAAGTTCTGGGTGTGGGGGGAAAATCTCACAAGAAGGCAGCTAAAGACAAGGCTGCTTCGACAAACCTTGCTCCTCCTCAGCCTCCAAAGCATACCCCCCGGTGTGCTTTGTGTGATGTTTTCGATCATGCCAACCATAATTTTCCTGAATTGCCTCGTCTCAAGCCCATGGTCAATGAAGAGTTTTCTAAGTTTGATATCCCAGAATTCCATGTTAATTTACTTGATTCAACCAAGAAACTCAAGACTTTGTGCATAAATCACCCCTATGCTTTGTGTGATTTCCATGGCCACTATACTTACCTCTGTCCCCGCCTTGACGAGTACCGCTCCTCTTTGGAAGTGGTTCACCAATTCGAGGCCAAGTGCAACGAGTCCACTGCTCCCTTATTTGCATGTTTTGCTTTAGAAAAACTAGAGGACACATTCACTCCCATTTAAATTCCCCCTGTAGATGTCAAAATGACAGAGTCTTCAGCTACTGTCCACTACCTATCATCATCTATGGGATCCTCTATGGAAGACCCACATGGGCCTTCCCCTTTTGTTTCGCCTGACCTCCCTTCATCGATCACCTTGGGCTCAACATCATTGGATCCTTCATCTAATTTTTCTTCCGTCACCCTCCATGACGATGCACATGTGAATCTTTCTTCTCATGATGATGATTCAGGTAGCTTCGCCGCACCACGTGGTATTTCTTCCACCAGTCACCCCATCTTCTATTTTGATGACGACATTATGGAAGCATTTTCCACCCCTGAATTTATCTACCCCCCCTTACATCGAAACCATACATTCGAACCACATACACCTTGTGGTCATTACATTGACACACAATGTTTTGGTAAGGGGGAACCCATACTTGAGAGTCCAGGAGAAGCAATTCTCCACAACCCTCATAGTGTATCTAGTCATGTCAACTCTAGTAGCATCATTCTTCCCTGTTTCGAAGAACCTCTAGAGTCCAATATCACTTCATTTCACTCTAGGGATGATCACCCTTATCATTCCTTCCTCTTACATCAGCAACCCAGTCCCCTAGACATTTTTTTTGACCAACCTATGGATTTTCTAGGAAAGCATCAGTTCATTATCTCCAAATCCACTCTTTGGGATAGTGACACCATGTATGCAACCCAAAAAACTTATTCCTACATTCCCTTTCTCGATCTGCATAACCATAATGAAAAGAAATGGCGCACTGCATCATAAAAATGTGTTTAGATTCCCCTTTTCTAAATATATTTTGGCATGACCATAACATGCTTGGGGGCACCTATGCCCCTCAACCATAAAAATCCTAGCTCTAAGCCAAAAACAACATTAAAACCCCCTTTCTCTGACAGGTTGCACTTTTCAGGTCATTTCCTGGGATAGGTCGCAGTTTTCTTCCTAGTACTTGCTACCTAGGTCGTAGAACAGACCCCAAAAAGTGTGACCTGGCCTATTCATGAGCTCTAGGTTCCTAAACTGAAAGTTTTTTCCCCCTAATTGAAAGAGTATTGTTAGGCCTCTTACCTGAAACTGATAGATCTCTATTCCAACGGGCGATTTGTCCACTATGATCGCTGCAAGATTTAGGGCCTTTCCTCCTCTCTACATTCACCACAACTACACTTGCAAATGAATGAATTTGGAGGGAAATGATTTATTAAAAGATAAACCCCAGATTTTTCTTTCGCCAAGTTCAGCCAAACCATAACTTAGTTTGAAAAACCATCAGTACCATTGGAAAGCTCTCACCGAGCTCTAAAATGGGTATCCTTTAGTTTTTGTGATTTGATACTTCACCTAGACACATTTTTTTCCAAGAAGGATCACGTCACCACTCCTTAAAATTGATTTTTTTTCACTTGCAACACTTGTACTTAGGGCACCATTTTTCCTCCATACTTGACCATGCTTGTGTCGATTTTCGTTGTGAGTAACTATCTTGTACTCATGTTTTTACGGTCCCCACTTGGCCTATTCTATGTGGAAGCATCATCGATTCGCCCTTGTTTATAGCATCTGAATTGAGTCATCATCACATTCATGGAGTCTATCTCGATTCCCTTTCTATCCTGCCATATTCCTCCATCCTTCATTTCTTTCTCTCTCTCTAATGTCACACATTTTGGCCTTCAGTCATACTATCCCCTATCCCCTCTGGTGTCGAGTTAGTGCTATTAGGTCATCCATGTCCTTTATGCTCTAACAAGGGAAGTCGTCCGCTTGCTACTCAATACCCCCCATTCCACCATCATCCCTGGTTTCAGTCTATCAGACCCTCTATTATTATCTCTTGTGCCTTAGTTGAGGACCCCTTATTGCCTCACTTATGGCGGACCTCCTTTTGTCGACATCAACTCATTCATTCCAGAAGATAGGTCTCGAGGGAGGTGTACCTTGGTTCCAGCTTCCACTCTTGTTCGGTGCCTCAGATTAGGAAAAGGGAATATTTATTTCCCTTTGACTTGATTGTTTCTCATCCCCAACTCCTTACAGCATGATCAAGATCTGTATACTTGATGGTTCAGTGATGCAGTAGATTGTACCAGTGATTCCCGGATGTGTGTGAGATGCTTCAGACCTCATGAGGGGTTGGCCCTTCAGGTAGCCCCCCACATACCCAGATGACTTATCTACTACAAAATTATATGGAGCTCCATATATTTGATCATTCTGGCCTCAGTCGCTTGCAACGCCTCTTTATTTTTCATGTATCATTCATATTTTCAAAGCCCTTTCCTGTTTTACAGGGCCTCTTTGGTTGTACTTATATATCATGTACTCAGATATTATTGTATAAGTCTTGGCTGTTATCCTAGGCACAGTATGTATGTGGGATCCATTATCATGTTTTTATCTGACCCATGTTTATGTCAGCATGTACTATATAGTTCAATCCCTTGTTCATGGGACGCATTATTATTTATAATTTGTTATCTCGGTGGGCATAGGTATGCCTCCCCTGCCTCTTGTAGAACACGAACTCACTCATAAAAGAGACTTGTCACACCTGTATTTCTCGCCTCCTCAGGGTCTTGTCCTCTAGCGCTTTATTCTACCTTATATTTCTCTCTCTCTCACTTCCCCTTTGGTGTCTGGTGATTGAGTTATTACAATGTACTTCGGTCATACGATTAGCTCCTAACGCTCGCACGTTGGGGAGAAATATGTTACACCAATTTTTGGTCATCTAACCTGTTACTATTATATGGACCAAATTACACCATGTAAGACCAATTTTACCCTAAGTAAAATTTCTTTCACTATGAAAAATAACTTAGTAATCCATAATTTATGAAGTTGTTTATAGTCTAAACAGGAAACCCCATGAGGAAATATTGAATAAATCCATATTTTTTTTATTTTCCTCGAGGGATAATTATTTAAACGATGGTTTAATTAATATTCCTGGTCATATTTAAGTCAAAACATGAAAATTAATTAGATCAATAATTATTTATCTTATTATTTTTTAGGAATAATTATTTAAAACATTATTTAAATAATATTCCTTGTTAAATTTGACTAAATCATTTATAAATAATTGAATAAATCACTATTTATTTAATTATTACTCAACCACATCCTTAAAATAATAAATAAATCATTTATTTATTTATTGTTTACAAATAAAGTGATTTGACCAAATTCAAATTCTTTTTCCCTCCAACAAATATAATAAAATATTCCATAAAAGTTGGATCTAGATTTGGTTAATAATATTTTAATTATGCACCAATATCTAGACTAACTCAATATTTTGTTATAAATAAAAGGGTTTTCCCATTCATTCACTACCTTTTGTTGCCTAAATATCACTCTGGATCTATACTTTTGGTCTGACTTTGATCCTCCATCATTGTCATACTTTTCTATCTTTTTGCTTGTAAGCTCCCTTTGAGTTCCATTTTTGTCTTGATTTTCTACACCATCAAGAGAGAGAGATCTTAGATCTGAAGCACTGAGGACATACAAGAACCCATCCCATTGAGGGGGACTGGTAACATCTTTCTATGCTCCCTTCCCAGGTGTCATAAATACAAAATTCATTAAAAATATTCTTGTCTTATCTATTGAATGCATGGAGAAACTCTTGCTTTTATTTGTTGTTTAATGTCTTTAAGTGCATAGATCTGGATTTTGTATCATTTATCTTGGTCAACTAACTGCATATCTAAGGAAATTGGTAGACATCTTTGATGTTAGGGTTGTTTGTTATGCACAACTAAAGTGAGCTTTTTTCATACACTTGCAATTAGAATTCACACTAACACCAATAACAATACCATTGTGTATGATCAAGATCCTATTATTGATATATAATAAAATACATTTTAATTTATTATATTGTGTTATCCAATGTCACTATGAAATGTTACACCATTGATTAAATATATGGATGATTAAATATTATAATGAAGAGATGTGAAATCTAATAATATAACAAATCAATCCAAACATCATATACAAATGCACCAATAAAATTTTAATTTATATGAATACTGTTATAATATATATGTCAAGTTTTCAATGAATAATGGATTTAAAAAATTACAATAATTGCACTGGCAAAAGACGATGTTTCCAAAAAATAGAAAATTTCATACAAAAATTCGGTATGTCATTAACATAAAACGCACCAGTGCGTTACATTATATAAAATCACCATGGAAACATCTTTTTGCATGACTAGTGCCTTTTCGAAAAATGACAGCACTGAAGCGTTTATTTCTTCAAGCACCTATATTGTTTGCAATTAATTCCCCGATGAATTGTAATTCTTAACACACTAGTGCTTTCATAGAAATAACACCCTGATCCTAAAAAATATTACTTCCAGCCCCGATGCATTATTAAAATTAACAACACTGATCCTTTTATATCCCTAAGGCACTGGTGCATTTATGCAAATAATACATATCGACACTCTGAATTCAAACAAAACCATCAGGACTGCAATTATGTCTTGTGTGCCCCACTGTCGTTCTTTAAAAGAATGACCCAGGGTTTTTTTTGATATATAAGCACCGGGGAAGTATACATTTCAAGCTTCAGTTATCTTTGCATTCAACGCCTAAATTATTTTAGTTATGTATGCAATCCAGTGCTTTTATATATGTAGTGCACCAATGCTACTTGTCCCATCAAGCGTGTCGCAAAATCATCCACTAAAACCTTTGTTCGCCCATATTTTTTCAGTTGTGATGAAGTTATTTTATAATCTCCACTAAAACATTTATTATCACAAACAGATGTTTTGGAGAATGCTTTTTTGACAATTTTTGCTAATTTTATAACACCAAAAACTTTTGTTATAACCTTTCCTAGAAGGTATTTTCGTTGTAGTGAATCATGTGTTATGTGTCCTTCACTGTGACATGTGTAACATACCATGGGCTTCAACACCGTAGGAAATGACACATAAGATCTATTTTTAATTTTATTCATATGTCTAAGCATGCGAGTTGGATCATATCCTCTATACCTAATCATATCATGGGTTCTAAAATCTTGTGCTTTGTGGCCAAATTTTGTGCATGAAAAGAAATAACCAAAGAGCTTATTTTGATACGTGGAGGTATAGGGAGATCTTGATCTTCGAAAGTTATTTCTTGGAGGAGTCTCATCTATCTGTTTATTTCTAATTCCTACTCCATTGTTTCATTTGGATCCTTTGTGAATATTTTTTGTCATGGGGGGTTCCATTCTTTCATTCTAGTTCCTTCCTTTTGTGAATTATATGTACATGGTTGATTCACAACATCATTCCAAGAATCAGTAGATATATTGAAATGAACATGCTTTTGTTGATTCATTATCTCCTTGGGATTTTTATATGATTTATTGTTGGATGTGATGAGCATTTTATCCAGCTTATTTAGATGATATCCATTTGTTGTGCTTAGAAAAGCTTTATTCTTGGATGTCTCACAACTTTCTTGATAACCAAGACTTGTTTTGATGAAATGATATCTTTGCATCCTATGAATATGATATAGAGATTCAATCCCTTTGTGAAGATATAGGTTTTTTTTGAGTTATTCTCATTTTTCTTTCAAAAACACAACTTCCTCTTCTAGCCTTTCACAAAGTTTTTCTCTCTCATTTAGTTGTTCTAATAGAAACTCCTTTATCATTTTAGCTTCTTCTAGCTCAATTTTAGAGAAAGAATGGTTTCTTCATTTAGATATTTTTATTGGATTGCTACATCAATTTACCTTCCTTATTTCTAAGAGTTTTTATTTCTTTCAATGCACTTTTAAGTTCTCCTTCATAATCTATTTATAGTTCAAGTTCTTTTGTTACGATGCAGAGAAATATTTCACCTCTTTCATAATTTGTCACACTTTCATTTCTTTCATAATAACTTTCTTCTTTTGAGAATAAGTTCCTCTTCTTGTCATCTCCCTTCTTCTTTTTATTCTTGGGCTTGAATCTTGGTTCGTCATCACTATCATTCATTTTTTCATAAGGAAATTTAGAAGCATAATGTCCTACTCTTACACATTCAAAACACTTAGAAAGGAGCTTAACTTTGAACTTTTGATTCCTCTTTTCAAATTTCGTTCAAACTTGGTTTCTTCTTCATAAAAATTAGAGTCTACCCGATTTTCAAGTTTTTTCCCTTCTTTGGTTTCTTGACATGTTGCTTTCTTGACTCTCGATTTTTTCCCCTTTATCCTTAGCTCATAAGCTGAGAGTGTTCCATGACGTAAATCTATAGTCATTTTATCCATGTATATTGATTCTTTAAGGGGTGATACTTTGGGATTGAATCCTAACGGAAGAGATATCAATATTTTTTTAACAACAATAGTATACTTGAATTTCTCACTGAGACCTAAAATAGAGTTGAAAATATTGTGTACTTAAATAAAATATGAAGTATTATACTCATTTTCTTCCATCTTCAAACTTTCAAATTAGGCCCTGAAATATTGTAGCTTGGCTTCTTTCACCTTTGTGTCCCATTCATAAAAAAATTTAAGCTTGTTACATACATCATGAGCTGTCATACATAGAATTATTTTGAAAAAATATAAATATGTCAAACCACTCAAAATAACATGCTTAGATTGTGCATTGTTTGTATAGATTTTCTTACAAGTTTTATATGTTGTAGGAGTATCAAAAACTTTATATTCATTTTCCACAATTTCCCAAACATCAGCTCCCAAGGAAATGAGATAGTCCTTCATTCTTATCTTCTATAAGGGATACTTAGATCCATAAAAAAACAAAGGATTGCATGTTTCTCTAATCGATGCCATCTTTCCTTGAAATAAACCTTCCAATAGTTAAATCTTCCTAAATTAACTCTCTCTGATACCACTTTTTAGACCAAATATCACACTAAGAGGGGGGTTGAATTAGTGTGGTGGAAAACTTATCATTTCATTTCAAAAAAATTCATCAATAATCAAACATGTATAAATTTATCATAAAAAATTGTAATATAATAATAAATGAAATAGTGCATCAAGAAGTAATCATCACATCAACACAAGAGGACACAAGCTTTTACATGGAAACCCTTATGGGAAAAAACCACAAATTCTTCTTCTTATACTTCTTTAATTCATTATATATATTTGCAGGCACTATCTTGTTGGAGGCACCCACCCCCAAGATGTGCAATCAACTACTTGTGTAGGCTACAACATGATTCAGGCACCAACCTGTTGACAATGTTGGACCCACAAACATTCAGTGTATCTCCCCGATATGAATTCCCAACTAGACCTCACATTGTTTGGAGTAGGAGTCATAGTAGCGGGGTGTTTAATGATATTCCTTATATTTAAAAATGCAATGAGTGGTGCACAATGTCTTTGGTTAAAGTAAGTGTGTGACCCTTTGGAAATTCTATATGATGCTTGAGTGGTTCTAGCAGTGAAGGGAAAAGGAAGTGCACTCCTTGGAATCCTGTAATAGTACAAATCTTGAAAGGAACACAGGAGATGAAGAGACATCACACAAACTAACACGTGGAATAGTACACAAGTTAAAGGTGATGGGTTAAAACATGAGCACACATTCAACAAGATTCGTACAATTTAAAACAAAATATTTCATAATCATATGCATAATTTAAACAACGTACATCGCAAATATAAGAAGAATATTCCTACTACATTTACAATATATGCATGAAGATGTGTTGACTCTGATTTTATTATAAGTAAAAGTTCCATTCATACATACAACATGAGGAACCACTTGCCCCAATAGTGGAACGTGAAATCAACAACACCTGCTCCTCCCAAAGAATTATACTCCCTCTACACTATGGAGAAGCCAATGATGACACAAAACTCCCAAGCCTTTTCTAAGCCTTATCCTAGCCAAAAGCTTGGCTCCCAAAATCCCTTCAAAAGATTTATGAGGATGTATTTATAACAAAAGGGGGGTGACTCTTGGCATGCCCCCTTGGTGACTCTTGGACTCCCCTAATGAATCCTCACATTACATATGACTCTTCACATTCCATCATGGACACATGGAAATTCACTTATACAATAATTACAAATAATATAAATTTTCCAATCATACCCATATAAGAAAAAGTAGGATAGATACAACTTGAAATCCTAACAATAAAAAACACTATGATGCTCGATTTTCAGTGAAATCAAGGCAAGAAACTTCAACTTGGTGTCTCTCGGTCAAATACTCATGCAAAGATTGTTATTTTGCAATGACCTCCCCAAACTGCAAGATGGTGTCAAAATGGAAGCAGACTCTTACCTCCATAGCATTCAGGTACAATTTCTTAGAGCCAATATGAACCTCTTACTCAATCAAGAACAACATCATTTGAATCTAAACAGGGCTACCAATGTAGTTTTGCATGTTATGTTTATTCAGATCCATGTCCTCGATGGTGATCTAGTTTAGCTACTCCAAGTACTCATCAATCTCCTATCCCAATTGGCGCTTGTGCTTAGCTCGGGTGAGTGAACCGACTAATGGGATATTATGGGTTCTCACCATGAATTCCAAATTTTTGTACAACTGTGCATACACAACCTTAATGTTTGTGATAAATGTGGCGAGATCAGTATATAAACCTTTTCTTTCTCTAGATATTCCTGTGGCTTCATTATTTTTACTAATGTGAGTTTCGTTGCCTTGTACTGCATTGTCCAATCATGCTCATAAGTGATGGAAATTTGTACATTCTTAAGGATAATGACAAAATCTATACACTGAAGCTGCAAGTTATGCATACAGAAAATTTCCTCATGCGTGGTCATGATCTCCTCATATAAGTCTTGCATAGTGTTTCTAAGTGTGGATACTTTAGCAAGTATCACTTCTCTAATTTCTTCCAAGTAGAACTATGCAAAAGTTGTGTTCTACACTGTTGTGTAGATTTTTTCACTCTCTTACTGGAAGCATATAGGCTATGTATCAATTGTTTGTTCTCGGTATTCAAATACTGAGTGTTTGATTTAGCAGCACCTACAAAGGCCAAGTTGGCTTTGGCAATAGTATTTCAATTCCTGTTGATGTCCACCACAATCACCCTTTCCCTCATGAATGCAGGAAACTCATGATAATCTGGGAAGTACTTTCTCCGCACTTGTACAATATTCTTATGCAATTCGTCGAATTATAGATTGTACACATCCATCGCCACAAGATCATCAAGGGGAACTACCTCCCCTTCCTCACACGAGGCTTGCTCTGCAGCTAAAGGTGGTGCAGTCTGAAAGGTGGTATGAGGTGTGCTGGGAATCAGGTCCACATAGTCTTGCGTGTTTGGCCCCACTTCCATGTTTGTGACTTCAATCAATCAGTCAAGGTCATTAGAAAACTCTCTTTCCTACACCTATTCACTTGCTCCTTCTATTGTTGGTTGATCATGTCTTGACTCTTCAACTTGTATGACAGTCGCCTCTTCTTCTGTGGCACCTTTACTTTCTTCCTCTTCCTGCTCTTGTCTCTCCTCTTGTTCTCTTCTTCTACGCTCTCGTTCTTCCTTCAACTCTTGTTCCACTTTCGATGCTCTTAGCTTTTCTTCCTCCAATATTTATTTCTCTCTCTTCCTCTGCTCTACTCTTTGTTGCCTTTGCTTCCTCTTTACTTTGATTTCCAAAGCTATTTGTTGAATGATATGATATGCTTACATATTCCATCTTTATTCCTCCTTTGCATTGTCATTAACCTTCCTCTTTCCCTTATCATGGATCCGGCTACTGTATTTAGCTATTGTTTCTTTTGGAAATGTTGTCGCTCTAAGTCTGCTTGAAATTCCTTTGCGAAATCATCTTTGATATGCTTCCATGTCAGTTTTGATCCCTTCTCTACAAACAACTTTATGTCTGCATAACCTAGAAAGCTAACCAAAACATGTTCAACTGCTTCCCCAGTACTAATTTTAGTATTTTATTTTGATGCATCTCTCTTGGGTGCCATTTTGATGGTGAATTCTGGAGAGGTGCTCAAAATTTGTTGTACATGTGGGATAGAAAAGATACCCATGGAAAGCAAAGAGCATTTTTAAGAAAAATCACCTTCAAGGAAAGTTCAAGCAGTAACTCGATCATCTGAAAGGAAGGATTACACAATTTCCACTGGGAAGAGGGTTTGATTGGCTAAGGGAACTGTGCAATTTGAATTCCCAGAAATTAGGGTTGAATCTTGAGGAATGAGGCTATGTAATGCGCAGTTCAGCCTGGGAATTGCACTGGGAGAGACTGCGCATTGCACAGTCTTAGTGGTGAGGAATGCAGGATGAGCCCTAGAAATATGCAATGCACATTTTGTCCATCATGTATTGTGCATTGTACATTTCTAGAGGCCAAACTCTCTGCTTGAGCCTCCAGATTGCGCAGTGCCCAGCTGGGAAAACTAAAATCAGGCCAAGAAAATGGAAGATATACCCAATAGAAGTGTGAATAATTAATCGATCTAAGATATAGTGATGGCTTGAGCACAGATTCGACTAAGTGTAAATGAAATAAGAAAAATTAAGTGCAGAAAAAAATTAAATGAGAAGAAAACCAAATCGATGGGGATATTTGTCGCAATTGCGACCATCGGTGGAAAAATGAATAAACTGATGCGACATTTTTGAAAGGAAAATGATAACTTGAAACACCACTTATACAAGTTAAATAAAGTTAAAATTCCACCATATATGCAAATAAACAAGAAAGAAAAACACTCACACAATCCAAACGATAAAAAGTTATAGAAAAAAGACTAAAAGCGATAATTGCAAAACTCACTCGGATAAATGACGAAGATCTCACCAAAGGTTCCTTGATATCCTTGGGAATTCCTGCAAAGCACTAAGATAGAGTGGTAGAATGAGTTCTAGGATCATCGATTATATAGATTTTATGAATTAATTTTTATGGCACACATGCCACAAATCAAGGTAAAAGCGGCACATGGTGACAATTTGCAAAAATAGAAGGAGTGCTACCTTTGGGTTACTAAAAATAGATCCCTAGATTCTAGGGATGCTTTTTATCTTCTCATATTTTCTTCGTTTCTCGAGAAAACTTTCCATTCACATCATTAGAGAGGATTGCGCAGTTCCGGGGAAATGGCATCTCCCATCTCAGTGCACTGCACAGTTTCAAAGATTAGTGAGGGTTTGCACATTTTCTAGGCTTAATGTTGGGCTGCCTATCATGGCTATGCATTTTATGAGCTCAATGTTGACTTACAGTCATGACTGCAAAATTTTTAACATCAAGGTCAACTTTGGCTCCATGAATTGCGCATTTTATAGAGACAAGCCAAGAACTTGAAGAAGGCTTAGACATGAGGTTATCTTGTGACTTAAAAAATATTTTCTAAGTGAAGAGAGAGTGAACACAAGCATAAATAAAATATAAAAATCATTCAAAGCATGGATACCTGAGAGTAGTGCAAGGTAGGCTACTTTGAAAATAACATTAGGCTAAAAAATCTAGGCAATGTAAAAATTTTGGAGTGTGGTTGTATCTGCTACAACATTAGTGACACAATGGTAGAACTCTAGCTCTCTAAATGAATCTTGTCTCGTGTGAAACCAATCTCACCCTTCTATAAGTATTGTTCAATTCAATGATTATCACAACTCCCTCACTTAGTATGAGATAAATACATAGTTCCCTTCCATCCTCTTCATCGATGGAACACTAACTAAGCCAACTCACACAGAGTTTTTTTTATTGTGGCAGAGGAGTATTAAGTGCATAAGTAAATAAAAATTTCACTGTCTTTATTTTCATCTATGGTGTTGAAATGTTACTAGCGGGCTTGGATAGTACCCCGACAGAGTCACTTCAGGAACAAAAACATTTATCTATTGTCGGATAACCTGGACAGTACCCCGGTAGAGTTGCTTGCTTCACCTCTCTGTGTAGGAAGCCTTTCTCTTCTTTCACCCTTTATTTTATTATTATTATTTTTTTTCATCATTTCGTTTTTCAAAGAACTGTGCGAAGGAACTTATTTACTTCATGGGGCTGAAGAGGGATCCCTACTTATTCAGATTAGAAGAGGTTTTTCCTTCAAAGAAGTATTTTTATGTACACCTATGCCATACTTTTTAAGGTTTTCCTCCCCTCATTACTCTACTAGACTAGAGTGACAAGGATTAACCGAATATATAAAAAACGATTATAGTAGATGAAACTAGTTAAAACCCAAACATCATGATTTCACCATGACTCTCTCCAATAAGGAATGCATTTTCCATCTGAGTATCACCAACCCCAAAAAAAAATTAATATTCATGAAAGAGAGGGAATAGCTAGAAAACCAAGTGTTGATAGAAGAACAACTTTCTCCCTGGATTTCACCATGCTTGCTTTAGAATCCAAACATGATTTCATGTGGAAACTAACCTAAGGTTCAAAACAAACAAAGGAAATGAGTGGAACAAAACAAAATAACGCAAATAAAATCAAAGAAACAACGAATAAAAACAAAACTCTACTTCTACTCCTAAACTAAGCAAAACGTAGGACAGACTCATGTGAAGTGATACTTCCAATGAAGCCACTGGTGCATTGGTTGGCCTATGTGGGTGAGGGAATACATGTCAAGAAATATAAGGAAGTAAATAATGAAAAAATCAAGATAAGACAATGTAAACCAAAATTATCGAAGTTTGAAATAATGCGTGGAAAGGTAAGAACGAAAAGAGCAAGGAAGACATTCTGTGATTGTGTCATTTTATCCTTACACACTATGAGCCAAAGACTTACACATGAAATTTTTCGAATTGGGATTTCAAGCAAACATAAAGAAAGAATGAATTTTTTTGTTTTTCCATAGTGGTCTCCAAGTACGACTCCTCCAAATATTGAGCGATATGATCATGAAAAACAAATGGAGGATACGAAAATTGTAAAATAGAAGGATTTTCAATATGTGTGTTAGAGTGATGAGGAGCTTCGAAAGATTCGACTTTATTCTGATCAGAGATGGAACTAACCTCAAGGCTACGATAACCTGGCATAACCATTAGCTGGGGTTGAAGTGTCTCGATAGCTTGAGGAAGTTCCAACTCATCAGAAGGTAAATCATCAAAGATAAGTGACTTCGAAAAATCGACGGTGGAAAAATCAGCATTGTGACCAGTTGAATCGATGAATAGGCCACGGTAGCCACGATAATAAAATTATAAATCACCAATGGGGGAATCCTCATGATCTAATGAACCATATAGAGGGGAATATGAAAAGAGGAAAATTTCACCCTCTGCGTCTTCAAAAAGGTAAGATGTGAGATTGGGAATATCATGAATAGAATATTCATCATCTTCACATCTAGATGAAAAAGTGACATCCCATGATTTTTTCGAATGACCAAAAGTATTAACATGATCAGAAACTAGATCCTCACAATATTAAACCAGAATGACAGAATCGTGGACAATGTCATGATGATGCGAAAGAGTCGTGGATGGAGGGAGGTCATCCTCCATCGCAGATTCTTGTTCGATAATGGGATATAACACATACTCATCGTAAATGACATCGCAAGTTGGTTTTTCAACACCAACTCCATCCAACACTTGATCCTAATGAACATCAAGAGAAAGATTTAAAACACGTAAACACAAAGACTCACAATCTGGAGGGCCAGTGTCACGAAAGGGTGGAGGATGAGGAGATAACACTTCATTATAACCATCGAGCTTGCAATCAAAAATTATGTAGGAATTCTGAGTATGTGGGGTGGAAGGAGATGGTGGTTCATAAAAAATGGAATTTTGAGTCTTTCCCACCACAACTTGCAGAAGTAAAGCTGTTAGATGAAAATCGGACGAAGGGTTACTTGGAACAACACCCTTGTTCATCTAATATTTAGAATCTTTACGAGTGAGGCTTGTTGGGTGTAATTTAAGTGATTGTAACTCATGCGAGGTAAGTGAAAATTGAACAATATATAGAAAAATTTTGGTCAATAAATCCAAATTAACTTCATCTTCTGGATATTCAAAACAAATATGCAAAAAATTATTAAGAAAATGATGTAATTCATCAGGTAAATTTTGCAATTCTAATAATTTCTTGCACAAAATTTTATGATAAAATTTGTCAAAAGCGTGAAACAGTTTTGTGACAAGATGTTTGAGTGAGTGAATAGAGTGATCGGTCAATGTGTGACACTATTTCCTTACAAACCCTTCGAACGTGCGAGTGAACAACCAAAAACTAACATCCTCAAGGGGAATGTCCACTCTTCGCAAAATTGAAGAAAACATTAAATATGCTCAAGATGGTTGTTTCACCCTCGCCCTTAAATTTAAGGAGTGACAAGTCATTAATGATATTTGGCAGCACTTGAAAATTAAGTTTTCTGGAAAAAAAATGTTGCGAGAAATATTGTGGGGTAATTCATGAAAGGAGTGGAGAAATATTTCAAAACAAACTTAAAGGGCTCAGCTTGTCATCTGGCCCTCCTTCTAGTGCCAGTAATGTTGACACTGCTAGACCTACCAACATTCAGGGGATCTCCCTGGTATGAAGTCCCAACTAGACCTCACACAGTTTGGAGTAGGAGTCCCAACAGTGGGGTGTTTAATGATATGCCTTGGGTTGCAAAACACATAGAGTAGTGCACAATTTCTTTGGTTAAAGCAACTGTGTGACCCTGTGAAAATTCAATATGATGCATGAGAGGTTCTATTAGCCACCTATGATAATTTTTCAAAGCAAATAGGTGGCTAAATTTTTCATCAAGCCTTCAAGTGATAAATTCCCTTGAAAATCTATCATCCTTGAAGTCTTATGGTTTTCCTATCCTGGAGGTTCATCTTCACTATTGTTTCCATCTTCAAAACACGCTGATTCACCAAGGAAAGTTGTTCCAAAGGCCTACGAAACTGCCTATTTTCACTTATTTCCGCCCATTTTCCTAAAGCCTTCTTTTCATCTTTTAACCCTCCATTTAGCCTCTAAAAACTTTAAATCCCCTTTAAACCTTTAAAGATCCATTTACAGGTTTAAAAAACCCTTTCTTTTCTCTCTACCGAAAGCCAAAAAACCCTCAAAAATCCTTTCAAAAGCCTTAAAGCAGTCCTTTTAACATTTGGGTTATTAGCCCCTGAGGGCCTATAGCTTTAGCCCTTTCTTCTCATAACCTCACCCCCGTGACCAGGCGCTAAGACCTCATCGCTCATCGTAATCGGAGTTTCCTTTCCCTCACCTTCCCTTTACTCTTCTAATCTTCCGATGTAATAAGCACCTTTTATTCTGCCTTCAGTCCTTCCACTTTCCACAAAACCATGCTTTCACCTTATAATTAGCCCCTGCCATCGCAGTCTCAAAAATTTGTTTCCCTTTGTTCTTTTCCTTTCCCTCGACCCCCCGACCATGCGATGTAGTCCTGGTCATTGATCGAAGAAGATCTACGACCATCGCATCACCCAATCCCTCAACCTCCGCCCACTACGTGACAAACATCACACGTCACTGCATGGCCCACCATGTCTTCCGCCCCTGCATCTCTATTCCTATCACATGTGACCCGCACCATCCGATCAACATCCCATGATCCGACGGCTTATACTCAATATCGCAAAATTTTTGCGCCCAAAGTTTAACGTTTCAAAATTTTGTGAAATGGGAGGTATTGAGAATCCACATGTCGACCAATGTATGGAATCGCACTCCATTCACCCAAAAATTCTTACTGCCTTTTTGTTATGCAATAACCACCAGTTGTTTTCCAAAATCATTCTTCCTCTTTTTTGCGCAACATTTCATTTTTAAACCTAGTTAGCTGCTCTGCCAGGTTTTCGCTCCTTCGCCGCTGCATTCCACCACTCGCACCGCTCCTCCGCCATGCCCCCGAACCTCTGTTGCAGTTGCCCAAGATCCCACAGGATTTTATAACATGTTTTCTATGTTTTTGTAGGTTTCAGCAGGATATTAATACATATGATTTCCATAGTCACAGTCAGATGGCAGAGGTTGCAGGGTGATGATCCTGTGGCCAAAGAACGCGAAGAAGGGAAACAGAAAGGATTTATTTCATGATTATTCAAAGGAACATTATCTCTGATCCTGGAAAACCCTCCAGATCTGCAAAACAGTCAACAGCGCAGAAGATATATCAGTGGAACATTCCTTTTACTGAAGAAAGGACCAATTCCTACTACCCATTCTCTATTCTTAATCGAGCCCCAGAAAAGTTATTATTCTGACAGAATTTCCTAAACTATCAATACATTGGTTACACAACATGGAAGATCTGAAATCCAGTTTGTCTACCTTACTTGTCACAGAGGATAAAACAGAGTACTACAGTCAGTAAAAGTATTTCACAGAACATACCCTAGGGGTTATTGTCAAACTAACAAATACCCCTAATTCATCTAAAGGGTACACATAGTTAATGTAAAACTATTAAGTAGAGTGGGAATCCAAATAGTTCTTCCCCCTCTGTCTTAATGAATCATTTAAGTACTATCTACCATTACCACCACTCATTCACCTATAAGAGCACATCAAAAATGCATTGTAAAGGGTTGGAAATTAACTGATTGTAAGTTGTTTTATTGAGTTAAAGTTCTTTGAGTAGTTGTTGTAAATAGGATGGGAGATGATTTCTGGATTGTATCAAGCTATTGGACAAGAATGTATGTGACTGGTTTTTCTCTACTAATATGACAAGCATGTTCATCGGATCCTGATCTAAGTCATTGGTGATCTGTCTCTTCTCTGTTATTGTTTTCCCTCTATGTTACTTTATGTTCATTTTCTCTGATAAGAAACAGTAATGTTGGCTTAGGATATATTGTTGTAAGTACCCTAATGCTTCATGCACATTCTTATCTTTATGTTTTTTGCTATTTTTGTATCTTAGAACAAATTCAACATAATTTAACCAGTTAAAGATTTGGTTTGCCCATGCTTACTGATGTATGAATTTAGAGTTTTTTTCTCAGATGATATTTTTTGGTTTAGCTGAAAGAATAGGAAAATAGGGAGATTTAGTGATTATCCCTGTCCCCTAAGTTCCCTTTCCAATAGTTAACTTTCTAAGATCCCTTTGAGTTGAATGTCAAAAGTAGAGAAGGTTAAAAGTCTTTCTCTGATATTAGGCCTCACTCTGTGTTTTAACGTAAGTGTTTTCTACTGTCTGAAAGTAGTCAAGAGGACTGCTGGATTGTTGTCTTCAAAGTTAGCATCATCAAGAGTATTGATCATAAAGGTATAACGTATTCCTTGTCCCTTGACTCAATCCGAAGTGGTCACCTTGGAAGTTTTTCCTTGTTATTCCCATTCATTTCTTTATTTTTTCATCTCATTCAATCGTCTTAAGAGATCCTTTGTTTTAGATGACTAGCCCTTTGAAAGCCTTGGATATTTGAATTGCAAGTAAACCCTTTTATGAACCCATTTCCCAATGGACTTGTATTCTCTTTGAATTATCTCCCAATTGTCAAAAATCCTTCACTACTCATTTCCTTTGCCTTACACTAAACCCTTTTGTCAAATTTTTCCAACCAAACAAATAAAACAAAAACCCTTATGCTCTATAAATAGCCTAATACCTTAGACTGAACTTCAAATATATACCATTCTTTACCTTGATAGAGAGATACCTCTCTGGATCCAGGAGGGCTAGATCCTAAGATCCCAAAGCGCTTCTGATGTTGCCTAGTCATTTGGTATGCCAGTAGACTAAATCACAAGGACCACAACATAATGACGACTCCATTGGCGAATACTCTGAGTAGACTACTATTTTAGACATCCTTAAGAACTCAGAGAACCCACAAGCCTCATACTGGTAGTTAATTACTGTGGTGGACAGTAAATATTCTTGAACATCTGAAATCATCTACCTGGCGACTCCACAACTCCTAAATGATCAAAAGAATCCACTGGTGATCAGTAGGCCTGCTGATTACTCCTGGTTCCACAAAGAATCCACTGGGGCAGCCCACACTACCATAAGAACATTATTTACACCCATGATTAGGAAACTCTGAGGATTAAGTTCTTTTGTTTAAGACTAGTTGGCCTCTTAAAAATTGCTATACCTGGCTAACTTTCTTCTTTTTAGATTTGAAACTTAACATACTAGCTTCAAGAAGAATCCATACCAGAGCTTATCCTAATCCAAACCCTCCTGAAATAGTTGATAACCCAGAAAGCATTCTTTGGAAGTCTCTCACGTCTAGGGATCCAATTATTGTCAAACCCATTCATAGAGCTAACTCAGTACCTGAAAACCTTGCAGATCCATCAGATACTCAAGTTGACTTAGATTTACCAAGTAATTTACCAAGAACTAAGTCATTCAGTGGTATAATTCGGACAGAATTTGAGCCTCCACGTTCACCACCACATAGTGGTCAACATATTAGTGACAGAGAAACCCCTCCATCAACACCTCCTGATATCCATCTCATTCATAACTTGGGTCTCTCTCACCCTAAATCTACTCAATAGTCTGTTGTTGTCCAAGCAGTTCTACCATCCATATACTTGTTGCTCAAGCCACTCCTTTACTCCCAGAAAACACTATCATGGCAACATGGTATGCTCCCTTAGTGTTACCGCAGCCTCTGGCTCCTTTACGCAATGAATGTCAGTCCAAAATTCCCCACTTCACTGGAAGTGAATCCACTACTTCTCAACAGCATGTGGACAAGATGAATGATGCCTTCGATTACATGGAAATAGAGGATGAGACCATTAAGATGAGAATATTTGCCCAAAGCTTAGGAGGAGAGGCCAAGAAATGGTTTAAGATTTTAACTCCTCATAGTATCAATGATCTCCCTTATTTACATCAAACATTCACAAAAAAATGGGAAATTAGGAAGAATCCACTCAAAATACTTTCAAATTACAACAACCTAAACAAAAGTCCTGGGGAGAGTGTTCAAAATTATTGCATCAGATTCAATGGTGTGTATAATGCACTGCCCCCAGACTTGAAACCTCCACAAGGATCGGCCTTGGCCAAATTTCCTAATGGATTTGATCCTGAAATGGCCTATCATCTTAGAGAAAGGGATACCTTGACTTTAGAAGACATGCAGAAGGGAGCTCTTAGTGTGGAAGTTAATCTGATAAAAAAAAGAGCTAGGATGAGGGCTGAAAATAAAGTAAACTATAGGGAGGACATTGCACCTTCTACATCTGACTCAAAATTAGACCATCTAGCTAAGAACATGGATAGGTTAGAAAAAATGATGGAGAGGTTAGTTGTCCAAGAAAGTTCCCACAATAGGAACCAGACTCAAAATCAGAACCAGAACTTTAGGAGAAACCCCCCTCAGATGAAACAAAGAGATTCATATCAACAAGTTATACCTCCATTTCAAGAAAATTATGTTGATGAAGAAGAGGGAATGATAGAAGAGTCAGAGGGAACTATTATAAACATGTTGGGAGTGGATAACCAAGATTACACCTTGTTCACAAAAGACAACCAAACCTCATACACACATTGTGATGAGGAAGGGTTAGAATCTGAAGATTATAGGTTAGGATTCGAGGATGCCATCATGCAGGTCCATGAACAATATGATCTCAGAAGCAAAAAGAACCCAGAAAATCCAAAACCAAATATCTCTGAAATTTCTATTAAGAAAAGACCTGAAAAGACTCCTAAAGGGACTGTTGAAAACAACAAAACAACAACTGAAAGTTCTGGCAAAAACAAGGACAAAGACACCCAAACCATCGATAAACCAAGTCAAGAGACTAGTAGCACTAGCATTGCAGCTAATACCCCTGAAAAAACAGTTTCAACCAATGCACATAGTGAAAATCAGCAAGATGATTTTACCAATAAAACAGTGACCAACAAAACAGAATTGAACCTTTCAAAGAACCAGTTTCCTTTCAACTTGGAAAGTGAAATTGCCAAAATCAAAATTTCTGTCCCTCTCATTGAGTTGGCCACCCAAGATGTATATACATGCCAAATATTGAAAGCTTTAAACTTAGGAGAAAATAGTGATTCTGTCAACTTAAATGATGATCAACCAGCTCTCTTGTTTGGCCCAAAAATTGAAGGGAAGTTCCAGGAAGGAGTAGTGCCTCCTTTCTATGTCATTTTAAATATCCATGACAAAATCCTACATAATGCTATGCATGACTCAAGAGCTTCGCATAACTTCATGCCCAAAGTGATCATGGAGAGATGAGGCTTAGAGATAACCAGACCATACAAGGATTTATATTCCTTTGACTCTAGCAGAGTAAAATTTTTGGGTCTGATCAAAGATCTCTGCGTAAATTTGACCCAAATCCTAGCCAAGTGCATTGTGATGGATGTTGTAGTGGCTGATGTACCCCCAAAATATGGCATGTTGTTATCAAGATCCTGGGGTGCTAAGCTGCAGGGTACAATGCAAATGGACATGACATATGCCACTATCCCTGTTTTTAGCCAACTTAGAAGACTCTATAGGGAATCACACATAAAATTCATGGTGAGCATCCCAGAGAAACCAGAGAATGCCCCTCTTTATTCTGTCAATACAGACCTAGACTCTTTTATCTTATACAATGATGAATTCACTAATGAGCAAGAACTAGAGGATAAAAATTTAACCAACAAAGTAGGGGTCACAAGTTTGAACATGACTGCAACTCTGGAAATAGAGGAAAACAAGGGAGAAATACGTGAACAGTTTGCTGAATCAGAAAACCAGAGTGAACAGAACCAAGACTGTAAACAACAGATTACCCATCAACCTAAACTCCATGAAAATCCTGAGGAACAAAACGTAACACAACATAGTGCTGACCTTAGGGAGAAACATAATGGTGAACATGACGTTAGGGATGAAATTGATAACAAAACTGCAAACAACCCCTTATGGAGCATGAGTTTTGATGGGTCTTGCACTAAAAGGAGTGCGGGAGTAGGAGTATGGTTGCACAACACTGAAAACAATTATGCTGAAAGCCATGCTTTCAAGTTAAACTTCAAATGCACCAACAACATAGCAGAGTATGAAGCTCTCCTCTTAGGATTACATCTGTTGAAAAAACTAGGAGCCGAGAGGATAGTTTTTCATGGAGACTCAGAATTGGTCATCGAACAAATAAATGGAGAGTACATTTCAAAACATCCTAGATTAAGGGCATATAGAAATGATGCCATGGATCTTTTGAAAACATTCGTAGAATATGACCTTGTGTTTGTCCCTAGAAGTCAAAACATGCTTGCTAATGGTTTGGCTTGTGTTGCTAGTTCATATCAAAGAATGCATAATGACAAACAGTTCATTATTCAAACAAAATATAGACCAGCAGTGTCAGATAATGAAAAATATTGGTAGGTCTTTGAGGGTGACAAGCAGATAGAGGATTTCTTGCTTTCCAGGAATGAGTTTTAATTTCCAAATTCAAAATCCAAGTCCGAGGAAGACTCTTTAGATGAAAATCCCCTTGATGAAGAAAAACCATTCCCTATTGCAGAAATAAACATGCTAACCAAAGAATTTGAAATCCAAACAGAAGAATACAAAAACACAGATAAGGAAGACATAGAGGTACTGCAGTCCAAAGACAAAGGTATACCCCAAGGGCTGGCTCCCCTAGAAGACCTCTTCGATTTTAATGATGTGGCAAAGAAGCCTACTATAGAACCCACTGAATTTGATATTGAAGAATGCAATATAGGTAGTAAGGACCAGCCTAAGATGATCAAATTATCTAAAACATTGCTAGCACATATCAAAATGAAATACATTGATTTATTTAAAGAATTTGTTGATGTTTTTGCTTGGATCTATGAATATTTGAAGGCCTATGACACAACGTACATCCATCATAAGATTCCATTGACAGAAAACTAGAAACCTTTTAGGCAAAAGCTGTGCAGAATAAACCCTATACAGTTACCCCTTGTAGAAAAAAAATTAAGAAAATGTATGATGCTAGAATCATAGTCCCTGTGAGGTTTTCAGAATGGGTATCCAACCTCGTGGTTGTAAGGAAAAAGACAGGATAAATTAGGCTATGTATCGATTTCAGAAACTTAAACAGAGCCTCACTAAAGGACAATTACCCCTTGCCCAAAATGGAACACATCCTACAAAGGGTAGTTGGTTCTAAGAGGATCTCACTGCTAGATGGCTTTTCATGATACAACCAGGTATTGGTACTCCTAGAAGATCAGCTCAAAACAACCTTCACAACCCCTTGGGGCACTTTCATGTATGTGAAAATTCCCTTTGGATTAATGAATGTTGGTGCCACCTTTCAAAGAGCCATGGACATTGCATTCTCAGAAGAAATAGGGTACTTCATTGTAATTTACCTTGATGACATTACAATTTATTCCAAAAATGATTAAGAACACCTTAAACATTTGAGGAAGGTTTTTGAGAAATGCAGAAGGTATGGGCTATTTTTAAATCCCAAAAAGACACTGTTTGGTCTCCAAGAGGGTAAACTTCTTGGTCACATCATATCTGAAAGGGGGATTAAAATAGACCTAAAAAGGGTTGAGGGCATATTGCAAATTAGTCACCCTAAGAACATCAAGGAATTGCAATCTTTCATTGGGAATATTAATTTCTTGAGGAGGTTCATATTCAACCTAGCAGAACTCCTTAGAAACATGACTAACATGCTTAAAAAGGAGGTGGGAGTTAAATGGAATCTAGAAGCCAAGATGTCCTTTGAACTGGTAAAACATGCACTCACCCGAGCAGCAGTTCTCATCAGCCCTAATTTTACTAAGGATTTCTTCATTTTATCATTTGCATCATAACATAATGTCGCTGCTATCCTGTTACAAAAAAATCCAGAAGGACAAGAGTAGCCAATTGCATTTTTCAGCAAGGCATTAAGAAATGCACCTTTGAAATATAATATCATGGAGAAACAGGCCTATGCCCTGGTAAAGGCCTTGAAAGACTTCAGAGTTTACATTTTACATTCTCATATCATTTCCTTTGTGCCTAATATAGTGGTAAAAGACATTTTGTCACAAGATCCAGATGGCAAGAGAGGCAAGTGGATTGTTGGGATACTAGACTATGATTTGGAAATCAAACCCACTAAACTCATCAAGGGTCAAGGCTTAGCACAATTGATTACTGAATCTAACTTGCAAGCCCTTGAAATAAATATGGTAGATACATTTGATGAACAGGAGGGATTACCATCTCCAATTGTTGAAGAACAGTTCCAAAACTCACCTTGGTATGCTGATATTTTGTATGTGCTTATCAATATAAATTCTCCTCCTGATCTATCTAAGACAAAGGCAATGTTTTTAAAGTTGAAATATATAAATTATTGCATTTTAAATGAATGTTTGTATTGGAAAAATGCCAATGGCTTATTGCTTAAATGTTCACCTGAAGTTGATGCAGATAGGATCAAGCATGAGTTTCATGAAGGGGAATGTGGAGGCCATCTCTACTGGAAAACCACTGCCAATAAAATCCTTAGAGCTGGCTATCACTGGCCCACACTCTTCCAAGAGGTCCAAAAAATGATAGTTTCCTGCCACAAGTTTCAAATCTTTGAGGGCAAAGAAATCTCCTTCCTATACCTTTACAACCAGTCACTGTTGAAGCTCATTTTCAACAGTGGGGCCTAGACTTCATTGGGGAAATCCACCCTGCTTCATTTTCCCAACATAGATGGATACTCACAGCCACTGATTATTTCACTAAATGGATAGAGGCCATCCCTTATATGAATTTCATAGACTCAGTTATCATAAAATTCCTTGAAGACCATATGCTATCTAGATTTGGCTTCCCCAAGAAAATTATCATTGACAATGCTGCTGCATTTGGTTTCAAAAAGATGATTGATTTCTGCCTCAGATATCAGATTGTACTTGGTCATTCCACTGCTTATTACCCTCAAGGTAATGGGCTAGCAGAATCATCAAATAAAATTTTAGTGAACATCATCAAGAAGCTGCTAGAAGAAAATAAAAAGTCATGGCATAACAAGCTAGTGCATGCTTTATGGGTAGACAGATTGACAAAAAATAAATCCATTGGAATGTCTCCCTATCAGCTAGTCTATGGAGTAGATGCAGTATTCCCTACTAGTTTTGGAGTACCAGTGATAAAATTGGTCCAATAAATACAATCAGAGGAAGATAGCATGGTGAGGAGGATCAATCAGACCATACATCTCCAGCAAACAAGGGAGGAAGTCTACAACAGAGCTCAAAAAGTGCAAGAGAATATCAAAAATTTGTTTGATAAAGGACAAAGGCCTGTGATTTCAAAATTGGAGACAAGGTATTCAAATGGGACTCTAGGAGGGAAGATAATGTTGAGATTGAAACAAGAAGATGAGCTTAGTGGAAAGGAGTCGCCTTCACTAAGTGGGCCCGTAGGCTATTTTTGGCGCAAAGTCTATTTTTATACTATGTCTATTTTTAGACATATGGATCATGTTCTATGAGTTGCAGGATGTTATTTGTCTCAGGTTGGTCGTTTCTAAAAAAGTGAATGACTTCTATTTTTTATTAATATACATAATCTATTTTTAGATTTCCATTCTAAAAATAGATATGTTGAATATTATTAGCTCTTAATAATATTTGGACTCTTAACATTATCTTATTCTCTTGGAGCACTTCAGTTAAGTGCACAGATGTGGCACAGGAGCTGACAGAAGGAATTACGCTATTCCCGAGGGTTAAGTGGAGCTATTGCATGGATACTTTAGTTAGAACTCATGTGACAGAGTTTGGTGGAGTTGATTGAGGAGTTAATGGAGTTGTGTTCAGTTTAACTAATCTAAACATAGTTGAGCTATTTGTATTCAATTTAACTAATTGATACAATTAGTGAGAGTGGTGTGAATTAATTATTAATTAATTCACTAATTATAAACTCATTAATCAACTAAATAATGCATCAGTTAACTTCAGTGCATGGACAGTTTCAGTGGAGACCAGTGCATAAATAGGTGAAAGAGCAGGTTAACTATCAGTTGTGACTATACTGTTGCTATTTGCAACACACAGATAGGTGGAGAAGTCCATGAGGATTGCGCAGTACAATCCAGGTGGTTTATCTATTTAATGAAGCCATCCCATATCATTGAAAATTCAATAGAGGTTGGCTATCAAGTGGCAAAAGATTGGAGCATGTGTTTTGCTAGATCTAGCTTGATAGTGTGTAGCAATTGAGGGTGTGCATGAGAGCTTGTGAGGAGCTTTTGTACTATGATTGTTACATGATCTCCATGACATATAATATACATATAGCTGGGGTTTTCAACTTTAAGCTTTCCCATTAAATACTTTGTTCATATGTGTGATTTTTTGTGGTTTTAATGTATGCATGCAATTGATTTTATTTCCGCATGTGATGATCAATGGTAGAAGAGATTATGTCTTATGCATGAAGCTAAAATAGTGTGTGATCAGGAGAATCTCGGTGAATAATATATTTTTTATTCAAATCTCTACATGGTATCAGAGTGATATTGATCATTGGAGCAATTGCAAAACATTGAAGTGGTTGAGTTTTGTGCTGGTGGAATTCGAATCTGCAGTAGTGTTTTCTTGGTGTCGAAGTTGAGATGTCTTTCAACGGATTGCGATTGGAGTATTCCCTTAAGGGTAGCTCAAATTATATTTCATGGAAGGACAGGATGGAGGCGGTGCTGGATGACAATGGGTTGAAGGAGTTCATAGATGCAGAAATTCCAAAGCCTACTTCTAGTGATGCTGCCGTACTTGACGCATGGAAAAAGAAGACAGAAAAGTGTCGAAGGATTCTGTTGGAGGGCGTGAAGGATCACATAGTATCCAGCCTTCATGGTAAGGCTTCTCCATTCTTGATGTGGAAATATTTGATAGATTTATTTCAAAGCAAGAGCGATCAGAGGAAGTTGGTGCTCAAGGATAAACTCAAAAACATAAAAATGGAGAAAGGCGACAGTATGCCCAAGTACCTCACGAAGTTCATCCAATGCAGGGATGAGCTGGGAAGTGTGGGGGTTACTGTTGATGATGAGGACTTGGTGAGCTTGGCTCTCATTGGGCTTCTGAAGAGTTGGCATTCCTATCAGGACTCTGTCAATGGTCGGGAGAAATTGCCAGGATGGGAGCGACTTTGGTCGGATCTTGTGCAAGAGGAGATAAGGCGGAGCACCAAGGACGGATCTTCATCAAAGAACTATGATGAAGAGAATTTCTCTTTGGCTACCAAAGAAAAGAAGGGGAAGAGCAATAAAGCTTCTCAATCCGGTGCGAAAGGCAATAAGCAGGACATGTCCAAGGTGAAGTGCTTTCACTCTCACCAACACGGACATTACGCCACTAATTGTCCACAGAAGAAGAAAAATAAGCAAGCTGCTGGGACTGCAGCTAGAGAGGCCTTAGCCTCGCATTTTGATATGGATTTTTCATTGATTGCATGCATGGTCTCAAGTATGATGGGATCAGTGTGGTTTCTTGACAGTGGTGCGTCTTTTCACATGACAGGAGATCGAGATTTGTTTACTGATCTGGATGAGAAAGATCTTGGAGTGAACATCGAGATGGGCGACGATGGTAGATACAGTGCAACCGGTATCGGTACCATTTCCTTTGAGAGGGAGTCTGGTAAACCCTTCATATTGAAGGAAGTGATGCATGTTCCAGGATTGAAGAAGAATCTTATCTCTGTGGCGATGTTAGAAGACAAGGGATGTGATGTTGTCTTATCAATAAGGCAACTAGTGAGACCCAGAGGATAAGGGTTCGAGTTAAGAACCTTTATCAATTGCAGGTAGATGGCTGCACAGCAATGGCAGGCAAAGCAGAAGGAGTGGTGAGCCGAGATGATGGCGAGTTGTGGCACCGGAGATTTGTGGCACTGCAGCAGATTTCTACTGGGCTTCCTAAGGGTACTCTTGCGCAATCATATTAGTGCAAGGGGTGTACCTTGGGAAAATTTGTGAAAGCCACCTTTCACGAGAAGGATAGTCGCGCCACGATGATCCTTGAGAGAATTCACACAGATGTGTGTGGACCTTTCTCAGCAGCTTCGACAGAAAAGCACAGGTATTATGTGATATTTGTTGATGATTTTTCTCGTAAGTGCTGGATCTTCTTCATGTAGAAGAAGAGAAATACATACTCAAAGTTCTGTGAGTTCAAGGCACTGGTTGAGAAAGAATCAGGGAAGCAGGTGAAGGCTCCTAGGAGTGACAATGGTGGTTAATTCATCTCTGGCGAATTCAAGGACTTTTGCAGTGCAGAAGGAATTCAAAGAGAGCTCATAGCACCTCATAACCCACAGTAGAATGGGGTTGCTGAGCGGAAGAACAGAACGATCGTGGGTGCTGCACGAACGATGTTGCATGATCAGGGCATACCCATACACTTGTGGGCTGAGGCATGCAATACTGCAGTATATGTGCAGAAACGTTTTCCTCACAGGATACTTGGCATGAGTACACCCGAGGAGGCGTTTTTTGGTAAGAGGCCTGATATTTCCCATTTGAGGATTTTTGGTTCACCTGTTTACATTCATGTGATGAAGGATGCCAGGAAGAAGCTAGAGCCGACTGCAGAGGTTGGGATATTTTCGGGGGGTACCGAAAATACACCCCACAACTATCGTGTGTATTTTCCAGACAGTCGCAAGACTGTTGTGCGACGGGATATCAAATTTCATGAGGAGAAAGCCATGAAGTGTTTGCTTGAGAGGGAGCCACACTTGCATGTAGATGAGGAGCTATTAGTTCCTAAGGATAAGTCTCAGGATGTGGATCAACCACAAGATGAGGTTCATGGAGTGGAAGAGACCACTCAGGCAGCGCCAACCATCAGAGGGCGAAAGCGCACTACAGAAGTTGAGCGACTGGCTCAAGATGCAGAGAAGGTTGTATGAGCACCTACATCATAGTGCAGATAGAGACAGTCACCTGACTGGTATACTAGATACATGGCTCTTATGGGAAAGTGTATTGTGACAGAGCCATCCTCTTTCGAGGAAGCTATGGAGGACCCCGCATGGGTAGATGCCATGGTGGAAAAGTATGATTTGATTGTCAGAAACAGTGCATGGGAGATTGTCCCAAGGCCGGAGGGGAAATCAGTGGTGGGTTCGAGATGGATCTACAAAGTGAAGAAGGTAGCTGACGGGAGTGCGGAGAATTACAAGGAAAGATTTGTTGCCTGATGCTTTTCACAGATTGAGGGGATCGATTATGAGGAGACCTTTGCACCTGTCGCAAGGTATTCTTCCATACGGACGATTCTTGCTCTCTCAACGCAGATGAGGTGGCACATTCATTAGATGGATGTGAATATTGCTTTCCTCAATGGTGTCATTGAGGAGGAGGCGTACATAGAGCAGCCCGAAGGTTTCGAGATCTTCAGCAGCGAGTCGCATGTGTGCAAGCTCAAGAGAGAATTGTATGGGTTGAAACAAGCACCTCGTGCTTGGTACACACGGATAGACAGTTATTTCACCAGACTTGGATTCTCCAAGAGTGAGGCGGATCCTAACCTATACCAGATTGTGGTGGAGGATAAGTTGTTGATCATTGTACTTTATGTAGATGATTTGATTTTGACAGGTGATGAACTGTTGATACACTCAAACAAGGCTGATCTTGCAAAGGAGTTTGAGATGAAGGACTTGGGCCTCCTTCATTATTTCCTGGGATTGGAAATTTGGCAGTGCAGTGGTGGACTGTTTGTTTCTCAGGATAAGTATGCCTGGGAGATACTGGAGAAGTTCAACATGCATTGCTGCAAGCCTGTTGATACTCCTCTTCCTGGTGGTTGGAGGAAGAAGGATGCTATTTCAGCGGAGGTCTTGGATGCCACTGTTTATCGACAGTTGGTGGGGTTGCTTATGTATTTGGTCAGTACACGACCCAGCATATGCTATGTTGTTAACCAGCTTTCACAAGCTATGGTTAAGCCAACCAAGCTCTTTTGGAAGGAGGGGAAGCATGTATTGAGATATCTTAGAGGCACATTGGGATATGGATTATGGTACAGACAGTCGGATGAGGTGAGGTTGTGTAGCTTCACGGATGCAGATTGGGCAGGGAGCCCAACGGACAGAAAGAGCACATCTGGAGGGATTTTCAGTATCGGGTCGACAGCAGTTTCTTGGTACAACAGGAAGAAAAGATCCATGGCACTCAGTTCAGCAGAGGCCGAGTATATGGCAGTGAGTTTGGCTGCATGCGAGGCTATATGGATGAGGAATATCCTGGTCGGGTTGTTCAATTCACACTTAGAGCCTACTGTGATTTATTGTGATAATCAGAATTGCATCAAACTCTCGGTTAATATAGTATTTCATGATAGATCTAAACACATTGACATCTGGTATCATCATATCAGAGATTGTGTCCAGCAGAAGGTCATGTTACTTTCATACATTCCCACAGAGGATCAGGATGATGATATCTTGACGAAGGTGCTCACCAGAAGCAAATTCGAATAACACAGGGGCAAGATAGGGGTTGCAGATAATCCTTATCTTGTTGAGAGGGAGTGTTGAGATTGCAACAAGATGATGAGCTTAGTGGAAAGGAGTCACCTTCACTAAGTGGGCCCGCAGGCTATTTTTGGCGCAAAGTCTATTTTTAGACATATGGATCATGTTCTATGAGTTGCGGGATGCTATTTGTGGATGGTTGGTCAAGTCGGAAAAAATAGATGGACTTCTATTTTTAGACATATTGGGCGGAATCTATTTTTAGATTGCCAGTCTAAAAATAGATATGTCGAATATTATTAGCTCTTAATAATATTTGGACTCTAAACATTATCTTACTCTCTTGGAGCACTTCAGTTAAGTGCACAGATGTGGCACAGGAGCTGACAGAAGGAATTACGCTATTCCTAAGGGTTAAGTGGAGCTATTGCATGGATACTTCAGTTAGAACTCATGTGACGGAGTTTGGTGGAGTTGATTGAGGAGTTAATGGAGTTGTGTTCAGTTTAACTAATCTAAACATAGTTGAGCTAGTTGTATCTAGTCTAACTGATTGATACACTAGTGAGAGTGGTGTGAATTAATTATTAATTAATTCACTAATTATAAACTCATTAATCAACTAAGGAATACATCAGTTAACTTCAGTGCATGGACAGTTTCAGTGGAGACCAGTGCAGAAATAGGTGAAAGAGCAGGTTAACTATCAGTTGTGACTATACAGTTGCTATTTGCAACACACAGATAGGTGGAGAAGCCCATGAGGATTGCGCAGTACAATCCAAGTGGTTTATGTTATTTAATGAGCCATCCCATAGCATTGAAAATGCAATAGAGGCTGGCTATCAAGTGGCAAAAGATTGGAGCATGTGTTTTGCTAGATCTAGCTTGATAGTGTGTAGAAATTGAGGGTGTGCATGAGAGCTTGTGAGGAGATTTTGTACTATGATTGTTACATGATCTCCTTGACATATAATATATAGATAGTTTGGGTTTTCAGCTTTAAGCTTTCCCATTAAATAATTTGTTCATATGTGTGATTGTTTGTGGTTTTAATGTATGCATGCAATTGATTTTATTTCCGCATGTGATGATCAATGGTAGAAGAGATTATGTGTTATGCATGAAGCTAAAATAGTGTGTGATCAGGAGAATCTCGGTGAATAATATATCAGTTATTCAAATTTCTACAGATAAGGGTAAGCATGGCAAATTTGACAATTTATGGCAAGGCCCTTACATCATTCAATCTGCCATTGGTCCCAATGCATTTTTTCTGCAAGAAATGGACAGTACAAACCTATTTAGGGGTCCTGTCAATGGCAGGATGCTCAAGCATTATTTATGCTAAAACCCAGTTTAAAATTTTCACTCTCATTGTAAATACCATTGCTTTGTTTTTTTTTGAAAGGAAAAATAAAATATAAAAAAAATAGAAAGAGAAAGGTTCAGAGAAGCTCAAATCTTGAACCTATGGAGTTCTAAAAAGAGTGGCTCAAATCAGATCAAAACCTGAGCTAGAGAAAAAGGAAGAGGATTGGTTCTAACATGCCCAAAACTTGAAACAGCAAAGAAGAAGAAAACAACTCTAACAAGATCAAAACTAGAGATGAAATGAAAAGGAAAGGTGACTCTAAAAAACTCAAAATCTGAGTCACAACAAGAAGGAAAAATGTTTTGAATTTCAGATCTTTAGCCTTCAAAATTTTGGTTTTTGAAGTTCTGCAAGTTTCGGTTCATGTGTAGCCTGTCTTTATGCCATGGACCTACAGCAAATCAAACATTCTAAACCTGGTTTGGCTGTTTTTTCAATTTCTGTTTTAGAATATAGAGAATGAAAATCTGTCATACAGTTTAATCCTAACAGATATTAGATTAGGTAGAGAAGCTATGAGTCCAACTGTTTAATCTGGTCTCATGGAGGAATAAGGGTAGAATTAGATTAGTTTTTTCTTTCAATAAAAAATGATGATATGGAAGGTCTGCAATTCTAAGTGCACCTTGAAGAAAAAATGTTAGGACAGTAGGATGGGTAGGTAGATGTTTGGGGAAGAATTGCTGCTGATATAATGCTCTTCACTTATGTAGCAGCTGATCAAAAAAGAAAAATATGGTCAAGTACCAGGCTCTGGCCTACTTCCAAATATTATATCTGAGATTCTTGACACCTTCAAGAATATGCCATACCCATGTGGAGCCACTGTTAGCCACCTATGATAATTTTTCAAAGCAAACAAGTGGCTAAATTTGTAATCAAGCCTTCAAGTGATAAATTCCCTTGAAAATATATCATCCTTGAAGTCTTATGGTTTTCCTATCCTAGAGGTTCATCTTCACTATTGTTTCCATCTTCAAAACATGCTGATTTACCAAGGAAAGCTATTCCAAAGGCCTTTCAAACTACCTATTTTCACTTATTTCCCCCCATTTTCATAAAGCCTTCTTTTCATCTTTTAACCCTCCATTTAGCCTCTAAAATCCTTAAATCCCCTTTAAACCTTTAAAGATCCATTTACAGGTTTAAAAAACCCTTTCTTTTCTCTCTACCGAAAGCCAAAAAACCCTCAAAAATCCTTTCAAAATCCTTAAAGAAGTCCTTTTAACATTTGGGTTATTAGCCCCTGAGGGCCTATAGCTTTAGCCCTTTCTTCTCATAACCTCACCCCCATGACCAAGAGCTAAGCCCTCATCGCTCATCGCATTCAGAGATTCCTTTCCCTCGCCTTCCCTTTACTCTTCTAATATTCTGATGCGATAAGCACCTTTTCTTCCGCCTTCAGTCCTTCCACTTTCCACAAAACCATGTTTTCGCCTTATAATTAGCCCCCACCATCGCAATCGCAAAAAAAAATTTCCCTTTGTTCTTTTCCATTCCCCCGACCCCCCGACCATGCGATGTAATCCTAGCCGTTGATCGGAGAAGATCTACGGCCATCGCATCACCCAGTCCCTCGACCTCCACCCGCTACGCGACAAACATCACACGTCACCACATGGCCCACCATGTCTTCTGCCCCTGCATCTCTGTGCCCATCGCATGCAACCCACACTATCCAATCAACACCCCATGATCCGACGGCTTATACTCAATATCGCAAAATTTTTGCACCCAAAGTTTAATGTTTCAAAATTTTGCGAAATGGGCGGTATTGAGAATCCACGTGTCGACCAATGTATGGAATCACACTCCAGCCACCCAAAACCTCTTATTTCATTTTTGTTATGCGATAACCGCCAGTGGTTTTCCAAAACCATTTTTCCTCATTTTCACACCCCATTTCATATTTAAACCTAGTTAGCTACTCTGCCAGCGTTTCGCTCCTCCGCCGCCGCATTCCACCACTCGCACCGCTCCTCCGCCATGCCCTCGAACCTCTGTCACAGTTGACCAAGCTTCCGCAGGATTTTATAACATGTTTGTTGTGTTTTTGCAGGTTTCAGCGGGATATTAGTACATTTTATTTCCATAGTCATAGTCAGGTGATATAGGTTGCAGGGTGACGATCCTGTGGCCAAAGATCGCAAAGAAAGGAAACATAAAGGATTTAATTTCATGATTATTCAAAGGATCACTATCTCCGATCCTGGAAAACCCTCCAGATCCACAAAACAGTCAGCAACACACAAGATATATCAGCATAACATTCCTTTTACTGAAGAAAGGACCAATTCCTACTACCCATTCTCTATTCTTCATCGAGCCCCAGAATAGTTATTATTCTGACAGAATTTCCTAAACTGTCAGTACATTGGTTGCACAGAATGGAAGACCTAAAATCTAGTTTATCTACCTTACTTGTCACAGGGGATAAAACAGAGTACTATAGTCAGGAAATTATTTCACAGAACATACCTTAGGGGTTATTGTCAAACTAACAAAGACCCCTAATTCATCTAAAGGGTACACACAGATAATGTAAAACCATTAAGTAGAGTGGGCATTCAAATACTTCTTCCCCCTATGTCTTAATGAATCATTTAAGTCCTATCTACCATTACCACCACTCACTCACCTATAAGAGCACATCGAAAATGCATTGTAAAGGGTTGAAAATGCATTGTAAGCTTTTTTATTGAGTTAGAGGTCTTTGAGTAGTTGTTGTAAATAGGCTGGGAGATGATTTCTGGATTGTATCAAGCTATTGGACAAGAATGTTTGTGACTAGTTTTTCTCTACTAATATGACAAGCATATTCATCGGATCCTGATCTAAGTCATTGGTGATGTGTCTCTTCTCTGTTATTGTTTTCCCTCTGTGTTACATTATGTTCATTTTCTCTTATAAGAAACAGTGATTTTGGCTTAGGATATACTGTTGTAAGTACCCTAATGCTTCATGCACATTCTTATCTTTATGATTTCTGCTATTTGTGTATCTTAGAACAAATTCAACATAATTTAACCAGTTAAAGAGTTGGTTTGCCCATGCTTACTGATGTATGAATTTAGAGTTTGTTTCTCAGATGATCTTTTTTGGTTCAGCTGAAAGAATAGGAAAATAGGGAGATTTAGTGATTAGCCCTGTCCCCTAAGTTCCATTTCCAATAGTTAAATTTCTAAGATCCCTTTTAGTTGAATGTCAAAAGCAGAGAAGGTTAAAAGTATTTCTCTGATATTAGGCCTCACTCTGTGTTTTAACTTAAGTGTTTTCTATTGTCTGAAAGTAGTCAGGAGGAATGCTAGATTGTTTTCTTTAAAGCTAACCTCATCAGGAGTATTGATCATAGAGGTATAAGGTATGCCCTGTCCCTTGACTCACTCCAAAGTGCTCACCTTGGAAGGTTTTCCTTGTTATTCTCATTCATTTCCTTATTGTTTCATCTCATTCAATCATCTTAAGAGATCCTCTGTTTTAGATGACTATCCCTTTGAAAGCCTTGGATATCTGAATTGCAAGTAAACCCTTTTATGACCCCATTTCCCAATGGACTTGTATTATCTTTGAATTTTCTCCCCATTGCCAAAAATCCTTCACTACTCATTTCCTTTTCGTTACACTAAACCCTTCTGTCAAAGTTTTCCAACCAAACAAATAAAAAAAAAACCCTTGTGCTCTATAACTAGCCTAATACCTTAGACTGAACTTCAAAGATATATCATTCTTTACCTTGATAGAGAGATCCCTCTCTGGATACAGGAGGGCTAGATCCTGAGATCCCAAATTGGTTCTGATGTTTCCTGGTCATTTGGTATGCCAGTAGACTAAATCACTAGTACCACAATAGGTTCTAATAGTGAAGGGAAAAGGAAGTGTGCTTATTGGAAGCATGTAATAGTACGTAGCTTGAAAGGAACACACGAGCTGAAGAGACATCACACAAACTAACACGCGGAATAGTCCACAAGTTAAAGGTGATGGGTTAAAACATGAGCACGCATTCAAAAATATTTGCACAAATGAAAACGAAATATTTCATAAGCATATATGTAAGTTAAATAACATACATCGCAAATATAACAAGAATAGTCCTAATACATTTACAATATATGCATGAAGACATTTTGACATGATTTTATTATAAGTAAAAGTTCCATTCATACATACAACATGACGAACCACTTTCCCTAATAGTGGAACATGAAGTCAACAACACATGCTCCTCACAAAGAATTATACTTCCTATAAACTATGTAGAAGCCAAGGCTAACACAAAAGTCCCAAGCCTTTTCTAAGCCTAAGCTTAGCCAAAAGCTTGGCTTCCAAAATCCCTTTACACGAGTTATGTGGATATATTTAAAACCAAAGGGGGGTGAATCTTGGACTCCCCTCTTCGATCCTCAAATTACATATGACTCTTCACATTCCATCATGGACACATGGAATTTCACTTATACAATAATTACAAATAATATGCATTTTCCACTCGTACCCATATAAGAAAAAATAGGGTAGAGACAACTTGGAAACCTAAAAATACAAAACACTATGATGCTAGAGTTTGGGTGAAATCAAGTTGGGAAACTTCAACTTGAATTTTTTCGGTCACATACTCATTCCAAGCTTTGTATTTTGTGATGGCCTCCCCAAACCATGAGATGGTGTCAGGCTAGAAGAAGTCTCTTGCCTCCATAGAATTCAAGTACAATGTCTTGGAGTCATTCTGAACCCCTTGATCAATCAGGAACAACATCATTCAAATATTAATAGAGCCACAAATGTAGTTTTTCATGTTTTTTCTATTCAGATCCAAGTCCTCCTTGGTGGCGATATGCTTCAGTTGCTCCAAGTACTCATCAATATCCTGTTATACTTGGTGCTTACCCTTAGATTGGGTGATTGAATCGAATGATGGGTTCTTGTGGGTTATCACCATGAAGTCCAAACTATTGTACAACCATGCATACATGGCCTAAATGTTTTTTTATGAATGTGGTGAGATGCTTGTGTTCTGGATTAGTATCTGAACCTTTTCTTTCTCTAGCTCTGCCTGAGGCTTCATCATCTTTACCAACATGAGTGGCGCTCCCTTGTACCAAATTTTCCAATCATGCTCATGAATGATTACATCTTGAACATTCTTATGGATAATGAAGAAATTTATGCACTAAAGCTACAAGTTGTGCAATCGGACAACTGCCTTATGCACGGTCATGAGCTCCTGATATAAGTCTCACATAGTGTTTCCAAGTTTGGATGCTTTAGCAAGTATCTCTACTCTCATTATTTCCAATTATAACTGTGTGAAAGCTACATTTTGTACTATTGTGCAGAGTTGTTCACTCTCTTATCGTTATCCTGTAGGTTTTGTACCAATTGTTTTTTCTCATCCATCTAGTATTGAGTGTTTTATTTCACAGCACCTGCGAAGGCCAAGTTGGCTTCGACAATAGTGTTTGGATTCCTACTGGTGTCCACCAAAATCGCCCATTCTCTCATGAATGAAAGAAATGCATGATCATTCGAGAAGTACTTTCTCCTCACTTGTAAAATATTCTTATGTACTTCGTCGAATGAACGATTGTACACATCCATCGTTGGATCTTCATCAAAGGGAACTACCTCCCCTTCCTCGCTCGGGGCTTTCTCTACGATTGAAGGTGGTGGAGTCTGAAAGGTGGCCTAAGGTGTGTTGGTCATCAGGCCCACATCTTCATCTTGCAGCTCTAGTCCCAAATCCATGTATATGACTCATCTCTATATGTAAACTTGAGATTTTATAGTGAAAATCACAAGTGAAAATTTTAGGGTTTTTAGCCAATTATGTCAATTTCATTAACACATAAATATGATTTTAAACTAGGTTTTGCAAAAAATAAAGAATACATCTATACTATAAAAGTATATAAGACAACAAATGATGAAGGATTTCATCCCTCCTGGGATACATCTCCTGGTCTAGCTTCCAATGTTGAGAATCGTTCATTATGCCCAAAAATATGTGTTGAAATCAAGTTACAATGCTTAAAATGCTAAAACAATGTCTCCAATGGCTCCAAAACAGTAAATATCCTCTATATGGGCTCTTTTTGCACTCAAAAAGTTCAAAAACCAAACTCAAAAAGGTCAAAAACCGACTAAGTTATGCTCCCATGAAGTTTTTCTGCTAACTGTCCTCTAATTCACACCCACTTGCTAACTTTCCTACATTTTCCACTTTTTGCAGCCATGTGGGGTGACAAATTTTCCCCGCACCAGTGAGATTCCTGTCATTTCAGGTGCAATTTGTTGAACCCTTAATTTTCCTATATCGGCCATGAACCAGATAAAAAGGTGCCACTTGGCGCATTATTGGCCATTGGATGTGGGGTTTGAAACTTCTCACACCAAAAACTTTGACTACACTTTGAACCCAAGTATGGTGTTGAAAATGCAACAAGATGATGGAACTTAGTGAAATGAAGTCGCCTTCACTAAGTGGGCCCGCAGGCTATTTTTGGCGCAAAGTCTATTTTTAGACTATGTCTATTTTTAGACATATGGATCATGGTCTATGAGTTGCAGGATGCTATTTATGGATGATTGGTCGAGTTGGTAAAAATAGATGGACCTCTATTTTTAGACATTGGGCGGTTTCTATTTTTAGACTGACGGGCTAAAAATAGAACAGTCAAATATTATTAACCCTTAATAATATTTAGACTATAAACATTATCTTATCCTCTTGGAGCACTTCAGTTTGATGCTTGGATGTGGCACATGCAGCTGACTGAAGGAAATACGCTTTTCCTAAGGGTTAGTTGAGCTATTGCATGGTTGACTTCAGTTAGAACTCATGTGGCAGAGTTTGGTGGAGTTGATGAGACAGTGGTGGAGTTGTGTTCGGTTTAACTTAGTTGAACTAGTTGTATTTAGTCTAACTGATAAATACACTAGTGATGAGTGGTGTGAATTAATTATTAATTAATTCACTAATTATTAACTCATAAATCAACTAAAGAACACATCAGTTAACTGCAATGCATGGACAGTTCAGTGGAGACCATTGTTAGAGGTGGGTGAAAGGGTGAGTGTGACTATCAGTTGTGACCATGATTGTGCATGAGATTTGCACACACATTGATGGAGATTGCCAATGAGGATTGCGCAGTTGGAGCTAGTGGGATTCGAACTTGGATCTCATCATTAATCAACTTGGATTGCACAGTAGAGGCAGGCAGACTTGTGGAGAAGATTTGAACCCAGGACTTGTTCAAATCTCAGTTAGTTTGTGTGTAACTTTTTGGAGATAGTACTGAGTACTTGTGAGGAGTATTGTGCTATGTATTGTTACATGTTCTCTATCATTATAATATACAGATAGTTGGGGGTTTTCATCTATTGCTTTCCCCATTACATACTGTGTTGATATGTGTGCTTGATTATGTTTTAATGAGCGCATGCGACTGCTTTCTATTTCCGCATATTGAAGATCAATTGTACAAGAGGTTATGTATTATGCATGAAGCTTAAATAGTGTGCACTCAGGATAATCTCGATGAATAACTCAGCAAATTATTCAAATTTCTACATGGTATCAGAGAGAGATTGATCATCGGATCTATTACAGTTATTACAATTATTTCGGTAGACAGAGTCTATAACGGGCCAGGTAGCCTCTGGATCCATCCTTTCTTTGAAAGGTGATATATCTAGTAAATGCCCCTACAGTCGATCTCTGTGCTAGAAATAATTTGTTCTCACAAATCTAGAAGCAGCTGAGTTTTGAGCTGGTGGAATTCGAATTTGCAGCAGAATTTGGAATTCGAATTTGCAGTAGTTTTCTTGGTGCCAGAGTTGAAATGTCTTTCAATAGATTGCGACTGGAATACGCCCTTGAGGGTAGTTTGAATTATGTTGCATGGAAGGACTGGATGGAGGCGGTATTAGATGATAATGGGCTGAAGGAGTTCATAGATGCTGAGATCCCAAAGCCTACTGATGTTGCTCAAGTTGAAGCTTGGCAAAAGAAGATGGCGAAATGTCGAAGGATTCTATTGGAGGGCGTGAAGGATCACATTGTATCCAGCCTACATGGAAAGGATTCTCCATACTTTATGTGGAAAGCGTTGACAGATATATTCCAAAGCAAGAGCGACCAGAGTAAGTTGGCGCTCAAGGATAAACTCAGAAACATTAAGATGGAGAAAGGCAACAGTATCGCCAAGTACCTCACGAAGTTCACCCAATGCAGGGATGAGCTGGGAAGTGTTGGGGTGACTGTCGATGAGGAGGACTTGGTGGACCTGGCTCTCCTTGGTCTTCCGAAGAGTTGGCATTCCTATTAGGACTCTGTCAATGGTCGGGAGAAATTGCTGGGATGGGAGCGACTTTGGTCGGATCTCATACAAGAGGAGATAAGGCAGACTACCAGGGACGGACCTTCATCAAAGGCATCTGATGAAGAAAATTGTGCTTTGGCTGCCAAAGAAAAGAAGGGGAAGAGCAAGAAAGCTTCTCATTCCGGTGCGAAAGGCAAGAAGCAAGACATGTCCAAGGTGAAGTGCTTTCACTGTCACTCTCACATCTTACATTATGCCACAAATTGTCCGTAGAGAGAAAAAAATAAGCATGCCGCTAGATCTGCAGCGGCCTTAGCCTCAGCTTGAATCGGATTTTTCACTGATCGCATGCTTGGTCTCAAGTGTGATGGGATCAGTATGGTTCTTAGACAGTGGTGCGTCTTTTCACATGATTGGAGATCGAGATCTGTTTTAAGATCTGGATGAGAAAGATCTTGGAGTGCACATCGAGATGGGCGATGATGGTAGATACAGTGCGACCGGTATCGGTACCATTTCCTTTGAGAGGGAGTCTAGTAAACCCTTCGTATTGAAGGAAGTGATGCATGTTCCAGAATTGAAGAAGAATCTGATCTCTGTGGCGATGTTGGAAGACAAGGGGTATGATGTTGTCTTCAGCGAGGGAAAGGCTTTCCTGCACAGTAAGACAACTGGAGAAACCCGAAAGATAGGGGTTCGAATCAAGAACCTTTATCAGTTGCAAGTAGATGGCTGCGAAGCAATGGCATGCAAGGCTTTTAAGGAGTGGTGAGCCAGGATGATGGCGAGCTTGAACCGGGAGGATTGGGCCACCTTCACCATGGAGCTTTGAAGACATCAGCAAAGAGATTTCTACTGGTTTCCTAAGGGCACTAAGCAAAGTCAGATCGCTGCAAGGGGTGTACCTGGGAAAATTGTGAAAGCCACCTTTCACGAGAAGGATAGTCACGCCACGACGATCCTTGAGAGAATCCACACAGACGTGTGTGGACCTTTCTCAGTAGCTTCGACAGCAAATCACAAGTACTATGTGATCTTTGTTGATGATTTTTCTCAGAAGTGCTAGATCTTCTTCATGCAGAAGAAGAGCGAGACATACTCAAAGTTCTGTGAGTTCAAGGCGTTGGTTGAGAAGGAATTGGGGAAGCATGTGAAGGCTCTTAGGAGCGATAATGGTGGTGAATTCATCTCTGCTGAATTCAAGGACTTTTACAGCGCAGAAGGAATTCGGAGAGAGCTCATAGCACCCCATAACCCACAGCAGAATGGGGTTGCTGAGCAGAAGAACAGAATGATCGTGGGTGCTGCATGGGCGATGTTGCATGATCAGGGCCTAACCCTTCACTTGTGGGTGGAGGCATGCAATACTGTAGTATATGTGCATAACCCTTGTCTTCACAAGATACTTGGCATGAGTACACCGGAGGAGGTGTTTTCTGGTAAGAGACCTAACATTTCCCATTTGAGGATTTTTGGTTCACCTGTCTACATGCATGTGACGAAGGATGCCAGGAAGAAGCTGGATCCAACCGCAGAGGTTGGGATATTTTTGGGGTACACTGATATGCCCCACAACTATCATGTGTATTTTCCAGACAGTCGCAAGACTGTTGTGCGACGGGATATCAAATTTCAGGAGGAGAAAGCCATGAAGTGTTCGCATGAGAGGGAGCCACACTTGCATGTAGATGAGGAGCTATTAGTTCCTAAGGATGAGCTTCCGGATGTGGATCAGCCACAAGAGGAAATTCATGGAGTGGAAGAGACCACTCATGCAGCGCCAACCATCAGAGGGCGCAAGCGCACTAGAGAAGCTGAGCGGCTGGCTCAAGATGCAGAGAAGGTTGTAGGACCACCTACAGCACAGCGTAGGCAGAGACAGTCACCGGACTGGTACACTGGATACATGGCTCCTGTGAGAAAATGTGTCGTGACAGAGCCATCCTCTTTCGAGGAAGGCATGGAGGACCCGCATGGGTAGATGCCATGGTGGAAGAGTATGATTCGATTGTCAGAAACAGTGCATGGGAGATTGTCCCAAGACCGGAGGGGAAATCAGTGGTGGGTTCACGATGGATCTACAAAGTGAAGCAGGCGGCTGACGGGAGTGTGGAGAAGTACAAGGGAAGATTTGTTGCCTGAGGCTTCTCACAGATAGAGGGGATCGATTATGAGGAGACTTTTTCACCTATCGCAAGGTACTCTTCCATACGGACGATCCTAGCTCTCTCAGCGCAGATGGGGTGGCACATCCATCAGATGGATGTGAAGACTGCATTCCTCAACGGAGTCATTAAGGAGGAGGTGTACATAGAGCAGCCCGAAGGTTTCTAGATCTTCAGTAGTGATTCGCATGTGTGCAGACTCAAGAGAGCACTATACGGGTTGAAACAAGCACCTCGTGCTTGGTACACATGGATAGACAGTTATTTCACCGGACTTGGATTCTCCAAGAGTGAGGCGGATCCTAACCTGTACCAGATTGTGGTGGAGGGGAAGTTGCTGATCATTGTACTGTATGTAGATGAGCTGATTTTGACGGGTGATGAGCTGTTGATACTTTCATGCAAGGAGGATCTTGCTAGAGAGTTTGAGATGAAGGACTTGGGCCTCCTTCATTATTTCCTGGGATTGGAGATTTGGCAGCGCAGTGGTGGACTGTTTGTTTCTCGGGGTAAGTATGCCCAGGAGATACTGGAGAGGTTCAACATGCATGGCTGCAAGCCTGTTGATACTCCTCTTCCTGGTGGTTGGAGGAAGGAGGATGCTACTTCAGCGGAGGTAGTGGATGCCACTGTCTATCGACAGTTGGTGGGGTCGCTTATGTATATGGTCAATACACGACCCGATATATGCTATGCTGTTAACCAGCTTTCGCAAGCTATGGTTAAGCCTACCAAGCTCTTCTGGAAGGCAGGCAAGCATGTATTGCATTATCTTAGAGGCACATCGGGATATGGTTTGTGGTACAGACAGGAGGATGAGGTGAAGCTATGCGGCTTCACGGATGCAGATTGGGCAGGGAGCCCAACGGACAAAAAGAGCACATCTGGAGGGATCTTCAGTATCAGGTCGACAACAGTTTCTTGGTACAGTAGGAAGCAAAGATCCGTGGCACTCAGTTCAGCAGAGGCTGAGTATATGGCAGCAAGCTTGGCTGCATGCGAGGCCATATGGATGAGGAAGATCCTGGTCGGGTTGTTCGGGTCACACTTGAATCTCTTGTGATTTATTGGGACCACGATTGCATTAAACTCTCGGCTAATCCGGTATTTCATGATAGATCCAAACACATCGACATCAGGTACCATCATATCAGAGATTGTGTGCAGCGGAGAATCATGTTACTTTCATACATTCCCACAGAGGATCAGGATGCTGACATCTTGACGAAGGCGCTCACCAGGAGAAAATTCGAATACCACAGAGGCATGATAGGGGTTGCAGATAATCCATATCTTGTTGAGAGGGAGTGTTGAAAATGCAACAAGATGATGGAACTTAGTGAAATGAAGTCGCCTTCACTAAGTGGGCCCGCAGGCTATTTTTGGCGCAAAGTCTATTTTTAGACTATGTCTATTTTTAGACATATGGATCATGGTCTATGAGTTGCAGGATGCTATTTATGGATGATTTTTCGAGTTGGTAAAAATATATGGACCTCTATTTTTAGACATTGGGCGGTTTCTATTTTTAGACTGCCGGGCTAAAAATAAAATAGTCAAATATTATTAACCCTTAATAATATTTAGACTATAAACATTATCTTATCCTCTTGGAGCACTTCAGTTTGATGCTTGGATGTGGCACATGTAGCTGACAGAAGGAAATACGCTTTTCCTAAGGGTTAGTTGAGCTATTTCATGGTTTACTTCAGTTAGAACTCATGTGGCAGAGTTTGGTGGAGTTGATGAGACAGTTGGTGGAGTTGTGTTCGGTTTAACTTAGTTGAACTAGTTGTATTTAGTCTAACTGAAAAATACACTAGTGATGAGTGGTGTGAATTAATTAATAATTAATTCAATAATTATTAACTCATAATTCAACTAAAGAACACATCAGTTAACTGCAATGCATGGACAGTTCAGTGGAGACCAGTGTTAGAGGTGGGTGAAAGGGTGAGTGTGACTATCAGTTGTGACCATGATTGTGCATGAGATTTGCACGCACATTGATGGAGATTTCCAATGAGGATTGCGCAGTTGGAGCTAGTGGGATTCGAACTTGGATCTCATCATTAATCAACTTGGATTGCGCAGTAGAGGCAGGCAGACTTGTGGAGAAGATTTGAACCCATGACTTGTTCAAATCTCAGTTAGTTTGTGTGTAACTTTTTGGAGATAGTACTGAGTACTTGTGAGGAGTATTGTGCTATTTATTGTTACATGTTCTCTATCATTATAATATACAGATAGTTGGGGGTTTTCAGCTATTGCTTTCCCCATTACATACTGTGTTGATATGTGTGCTTGATTATGTTTTAATGAGCGCATGCGACTGCTTTCTATTTCCGCATATTGATGATCAATTGTACAAGAGGTTATGTATTATGCATGAAGCTTAAATAGTGTGTAATCAGGATAATATCGGTGAATAACTCAGCAAATTATTCAAATTTCTACATATGGTTAGGTTCAGTTCGGATTCGGTTCCTTTGTGGTTCCCGACGGTTGGTTGGCTTAACCACAACGTTAAACTTGAACTGCCAAATGTATTCAATGTGATGACATGAAACCACCATAACACTAAGAAAATTCATTATGGAACTATAGCTTTGGGGTGGTTGGGTTTTGGAACCCCGCCATACTCCAGATCAAAACTTAACTGCTTGCTCAAAACCGTGCCATGTGACAATTTCGAGATCGTCGGTGGTATGTCTATAATTGTGCCATATCATAAAATATCACCCTAACCTCCCATTCTATTCACATTTCATGACAATAAATTGTCGGTTGAACTGACCACCCAACATAACCATGACTGCACCTCCACCTGTTCACATGGGTCATGACAAGTGTTGACCTTTAGTTTTATAGCAGTTAACAAAACCCGCTGAAACTTTGGTTTGATATATATGTTGGGGTTTTGCTATATTATATGGTTTGGAATTTGTATCACAGTCGATATAACTTATGGTTTAAATTATTTACGTTATGCACATAATATATAAGGTTGGTGTCAGGGTTAACTCTAAACCTTATCTGCCCACCACATAGCGTGTTTGGGTGGACCGAGGTCTAGGTTTAACCCCGAGCCCAACCCCCAAAATCTCTTCCAACTAACCTCAAATATAAATTTTGAACTATAGTAGTAAATGAACACCATAGGCATGCCAGTGGAAGGATTTTCTGGCAAGTTGTTGGTCACAATTTCGAACCCGGTGGAGGTAGTTCGGCCTCATACACAAATTTTACATGGCTATTAGGAGGCAACGTGGTAGCCATGGATTGGCCCACGTAGAAACTTCTGATTGGTCTGCACCAATGAAATTAGAACCAATATAATATCACAAAATTGAACCAGTAAATCACATGCCACTTGTCCTCATCCCATTGGCTGATAGGAGTCACAATTACCATGTCCAATCATTTCATAGTCGAAATATAGACTGCTGACTGGGCATCCCTGCAAACTCATTAAAAAAAATTAGCTATTTTCCAAATCCATAAGAACACGATATCGAGAGCATTCGATATCATTTTTGAGTGAAACGAGTTGAGTTGTATTCATGGCGACGTGATCTTCACTTTGGCTTTAGTTTTTATCCAATCCGAGAACTTTGAATATTGAGCATTAAATTGATTCACTAGATCAGTCCTCCCCACTGGAATATTTTGGACCTACAAAATCTCATTATCAATCAAAAAATAGATGAGGGTACAACTCCCTCACCCTTCCAATCTCAATCCATTGAACTTTGCATGAATTTGTCACTTTCATATTTTCATCAAAATTACATCGCTTTCCCTAATTTTGGAGTCTCGAACTTTCTGTCAACAATGAAATCTTGCTGCAATTTTTCAAAATTTGCTGAAAATAAAACTTCCCTTGAAGGAATCTGAGCATTCCCTCCTTATTCTTCAATCAAAGGAAACTTAAACAATTTCAAATTCACTTCACCTTGAACATTTTCATTATGATGATGCTTCCCATGTCTAGCATTGCACTTGGTCTGACTCTTTACCAAATGTGATTGCCATCGCCATGCACCATCCTTCCTTAAATCCAAAACATTATGAAACCCACAAGAAGATGTTTTAGAACCAATGTCCTCTTTGTCAAATTTCTTTTAAATTTTTTTTTGACCGTTGCATTCTCTAACATTGGCATGTTTTTCACACCAATGTTCAACAATGATGGATCTTGCTGCAAATTCACTTCATTTTGTTTAATAATTTTAGGAGGAAACATGCTAGACTCCTGAAACATCTTATCACATGAATTAGAAACCTCAATGAAATCAAATTACAAATTTTATTCATATCCTTGAAAGGCTTCATTCTCAACATCATTTTTCTTGAACATTAAAAAATGCAAAATTCTGACTAGCATTAACAATTATCTTCATTTGTCCAGCATTAACAAGAGACAAACTCAATTTCTTTCTATGCGCTCTAAAAATGTAATCAATCCTATTCTTGAAGAAATGATATTTATTCTCATGGTGATGAAAAATATCTCTCCTATCATATAAATATGGGCTTCCCAAAACTATACCACATATATCAAGCAGAACTGCATCAAGTTCAACCTCATTAATAAAGTTTGCAATGATTGAAATTCAAGTATGCATTTCCTTGTCACCTACAATTTTTCATTCTCAGATATCCAACCTAAAGGAAAAGGTTTAAGAGGATGAATGGTCTCTAAATTCAACTTCTTGACAATGTCTTCAGAGATAAGACTTTCTTGTGAACTGCTATGAAACAATCTGTCTATCTTGGTATGTTTTGAAATAATTCTAATATGGAAAATATCAATTCTTATTTTTTCATATTGAGTATCATCAAGACAATTTAAATAAATATTACTTTCAATGTCCTTACCTTTCAAACACATGGGTGTGATCTTTGTTTCATCCCAAGAATCTAATCCTAAATCAAGTTGTGTAGTTGCAGGTGTCTTCTCCTTGTTCTTAAGCTTTTTGGGGCTCATCACAGGATGAAGTATCCAACAATGATCTTCATCATGGCCCTCTTTGGAATAGTGTTTTCATGTGATTTTTTATTTATCCATCTTGATGGAAGCATTATTCTTTCCTTTTCCCTTGAAGTTACCCTTTCCTTTTTCTCCAAACTCAAAGGTGTTCTCACTTGTTTCATCAAAAACATGTTTCCCTCTTGCTTCTAGATGTGTGTCTTGTACACAGATTTCATCTAAACTTGCAGTAGGGTTAAAAATGAGAATTTTTTGTCTCAAGTAGCTATGCAAACCTCCAATATATTTGAGAAAAGTATCTTGTGATGATAAACCTACACCCAAAATCAATGCTCTCCTCCTAAACTCTTGGGTATAACTTTGCACAATTTGACCCTTTGATTGCCTAAAGTCTTTCCAATCCATAATATATTTTTGCATATATGCTAATGGATAAAATTGTCTTCTTATTGCAGAAACAAAACCATTCCAAGAATAAAGAACCTTACCATGTTTCGTCACGTCATCTTGACTTTTGGATTCCCACCAAATGAGTGTTGCACTTTCCAACCTTAATGAAGTAATTTGAATCTTGGTTTCATCATCCTTGATTCTTTGTATCTTGCAATACACTTAAAGCTGACAAACCCAATTATCTAATCTCTCAACATTTACCTCTTCATTATACATAGGCAATTCAAACTTAATGTCAAGTTTTAAAATTGGAGCTTTATCATGTCCCTTTGGAGAATTTTAAGGTTTTTGTGAAGGGTTTTGATGTAGAATATGATGATGGTGGAGATGGTGGTGAGGATCGAGGCAAAGAGAAAGGTGGAGTAAAAGGTGGTTTGTCACCATTCCCTCCATTCCCTTATTGATTCTTGTCCCCATCTCCTCCATTTCCTTTTGGTGGATTGGAGCTCTCACCTTCTTGCAACCTTGTATTCCTCTCTTCATAAAGAACCTTCACCATTTGTGTCAAGTCAAATAATTCCTTTCTTAAATGTTGCTCATCCTTCAGCATATTTCCAGGGTCTCCATCGTGTGCCATGATTGGCAAGGCTTCTGGTGAAACTTGAGGTGAAATTTATGGTGGATATTGTGGAAAATGTGCTCTCCTTGACCTAACTTGAGAACTTGCTACCGCAATCTTTCATTCTCCTCTTTTAAGCTTCAACCTTGTAATCATCAGAAACACTTGCAACAAAATTAAATCCTAAAATAAAACTAAGAACCAAATTTTTTATACCAAATTGATCTGTATATCAAAACTTGAGAGTTTATGGTGAAAATTTCAAGTGAAATTTTTCGGGGTTTAAATGCTTTTAAACTCAGTTTTACAAAAAATAAAGAAGACATCAGTACCATAAATGTATACATAAGACAAAAAATGATGGAGGAGTTCACCCCCCAAGGCTACATCTCTCGGTCCAACTTCAAATGTTGGGCCTCTTTCATTATGCTCAAAAATATGTGTTTACATCAAGTTACAGTGCTCAAAATGCTAAAACAGTGTCTCCAATGGCTCTAGAACAGTCAAAAACACCTAGCTAGTTTTTTTCTGCACTAAAAAAGGTCAAAATTTGACTAAGTTATGTTCCCATGAAGTTTTTCTACTAATTGTCCTCAAATTTGCACCCACTTGCTAACTATCCTACATTTTCCGCTTTTTTTGACCACGTGGGGTGAAAAAATGCCTCACGCTGGTGAGATTCCCATCGGTTCGGGTGCAATTTGTTGAACCTTTAATTTTCCTATGTCAGCCATAAACCAGATAAAAAGGTGCCACTTGGTGCGTTATGGGTCATTGGATGTGGGGTTTGAAACTGCTCCCACCGATAACCTTGACTACACTTTAACCACGAGTATGGTCGGGATGGTTTCCACTATGGTTCCTAGTTTTTAGTTGGCTTAACCACAACGTTAAACTTGAACTACCAAATGTATTCATGTGCTATGTCATGAAACCGCCATAACAGTAACTGAATTGCATATGGAACTGTAGTTCTGTGGTGGTTGCGTTTCAAAACCCCTCCATACTCCAGACCAAAACTTAACTACCTACTCAAAACCATGCAATGTGACAATTCCTAGACCGTTGGAGGTATGGCTCTAACTGTGCCATAACATAAAATTTCACCCTAACCTTACATTCTATTCACATGTCATAACAATAAACTGTCATTTGAACTAACCACCCAATATAACCATGACCGCACCTCCACCTATTCACATGGGTCGTGACAAGTGTTGTCCTTCGGTTTGATAGCGATTAACAAAAATCGCTAAAATTTGGTTTAATATATATGTTTGGGTTTTTATATATTATATGGTTTTCCCTTTTTTTCATTTCCAATATAAATTATGGTTTAACAACTTTTTTTATGCGCATAATATATATGGTTGGGGCTGAGGTGAACCCTAGACCCTATCTGCCTGCCACATAGCATGGTTGGGTGCACCAGGGTCTAGGATTAACCCTGGTCTTGACCCCCAACAACTCTACAAACCAACCTCAAATATAAATTTTGAGCTATATTATTCAAGGAACACCATAGGTGGGCCGGTGGAGGGATTTGCTGGCAGGTTGTTGGTTGTGGTTTTGAACCCAATGGAGGTAGTTCTGCCTCATACCAAAATTTTACACAACTATTAGGAGGCCATGTGGCATGCAGCAATTGGCCCACGTGGCAACTCTTGATTGGTCCACACTAATGCAATTTGAACCAATCAAATCTCACGAAATAGAACTAGTAATCACATGCCACCCGTCCTCATCCCTTTGGCTGATAGGAGGAACATTTTCCCTGTCCAATAATTACCCAATCATTGTACGGAATTTTTATTGGGCATCCCTACAAACTCATTTAAAATTTTTCAGTTGTTTTCCAAATCGATCAGAACACGATATCAATAACATTCGATATCAATTTTGACTGAAACGAGTTGCATTGGATTCAGCGCGACGAGATATTTTCTTTGGTGTTGGTTTCGAGCCAATCTAAGCACACTGAATTTTGAGCATTAAACTGATCCATTAGATCACTGACTTTAATTAATTATTCATTTCCTTAGCAAACCCTTGTTCTTGCACTTGTTTTCTCACTCCTTATGTTGTTGGTTGATCCTTTACTGACTCCTCAACCTATATGGGAGTCATGTCTTCTGCCATGGAACCTTTCCTTTCTTCCTCTTCCTACTTCCGCATCTCCTCTTGTTCTCTTCTTCTAAGCTCTCATTCTTCCTTCAACTCTTGGTCCGATTTTTGTGCTCATAGCTATGCTTCCTCCAAGATTTGCTTCTCTCTCTTCCTTTACTCTGCTCTTTGTTTCATCTTCTTCCTCGTTGCTTCAATTGCCAAATTTTTTTGTTGAATGATAACATCTACTTTCATGTTCCAACTTTGTTCCTCCTCTGTGTTGTCAACAACCTTCCTCTTTCCCTTATCTTGTATCCATGTGTTTTCTTCTACTATGGTTTATTATAGAACTGATTCCACTCTAATTCTGCCTGAAATTCCTTTGTGAACTCATCTTTGATCTATAGCCATGTCATTTTTTATCCCTTCTCTACAAACATCTTAGTATCTGCATAAATTGGCAAGTTAACTGGAACTTTTTCAACTGTTTCCCCAATACTAATCTTAGTAGTTTCTTTTGAGGCATCCCTCTTGGGTGCCATTGTGACCGAGACTGTTGGAGAGGTGCTCAACTATTGTTGTACATGTGGGATAGAAAAGATACTCATGACAACCAAACATCAGTTTTAACAAAAATCACCTCCAAGGAAAGTTCAAGAATAAACTCAGACATTTGAGGGGAAATATTTCTCAATTTTCAATGGGACGAGGCTCTGACTAGCTGAGGGAACTGTGCACTACACAGTCCTAGCAGTCAGGGTTGAAGCTTGAGGACTTATATCATGCAATGTGCAGTTTAGCCTGGGCAGTGAGTTAGGAGAGACTGTGCATTGTGCAATCTCAATGGTCAAGGATGAAATTTGAGCTCTATAACTGTGCAATGTGTCTTTTTTCTATCATGTACTGTGCACTACACAGATCCATAGGCGAAGTTCTCAGCTTGAGCCTCCAAATTGTGCAGTACCTAGCTGGGAATAGTGAACTCGAGCCAAGGAAATTGTAGATATGTCCAAGGGAAGTCTGAAAAATGAGAAGATATGAGAGATAGTGATGGATTGAGTGCAGATTCGACTAAGTTAAAATGAAACAAGAAAAATAAATTTTGTAAACCAATTAAATGGGTAGAAGACCAAATCGGTGAGGAGAGTCACCACAATGGTGACCATCGGTGCAAAAATGAAGAAACTGATGCGAGACTTGTGAAAGGAAAATGATAACTTGAAAAAATAATTATAAAATTTAAATAAATTTAAAATTACAACATGTATGCAAATAAATAAGCAAAACAACACTTAGAAAAGCCAAACAGAAAAAAGCGACTAAAAGCGATAAGTGCAAAACTCACCCGGAAAAGCGACGACGATCGCATCGAATTTTCATTGATCTCCTTGGGAATGAAAGATATCTAATATCAAGGGTGATAATTAGCTCTAGGATCATTAATTACATATATTTGAGGAATTAAGGTTTATGACTCCCATGCCACAAATCAAGGGAAAAGCGACACATGGCGATAGTTTCAAAAATAGTAGGTGCACTACCTTCGAGTTACTAAAAATAGATCCCTATATTATAGGGATTGTTTTTTGTCTTCTCATATTTTCTTATTATCTTGGGAAAACTTTCCATGCACATCACTAGAAAGGATTGTGCAGTTCCGAGGAACCGACATCTCTTGACTCAGTGCATAGTGGAGTTTCTGAGCTCAGTGAGGGATTGCACAATTTCTGGGCTCAATGTTGGGATGCATGTCATGAATATGTAGTTTATAAGCTCAAGGCTAACTTCTAGTCATGAATATGAAATTTTGAATATCAAGGTCAATTTTGGCTCCATGAATTACGCAGATTCTAGAGGCAAGCCAAGAAATGTTGCATAAGGCTTAGATAGGAGGTTAACTTGTGACTTAGAAGGCATAACTAAAATATAAACACTATTCAAAGCATGATACTTGATAGAAGTACAACGTAAGATGTTGTGAAAAGAAGGTTAGGCTCCAAAATCTAGGAAATGGAAAAATTTTGGAGGGTGGTTGTAGCTGCAACAACACAACCTCAAAAATGCGCAAGATTTGAATTATTTTAGAATTTAAGTTTATTGAGGCACCCACCTCCTTCTTAAACTTTGTGTGGATTAATTTTCACAATATTTCCAATTGGATATATGTGCTCTTTAATCAATATAAGTCTTCAAAATGATCATATTTCTACTTTCATAATGTTGTCATCAACCTATCATATCATTTTCATACCTTGTCACAATTTTTTCATCAATCTAGTCACATAAAAGTTTTCTCGAAACATTTTTAGACCACATATAACACATTCACTACAACTTGCTCATAAGCCTCAAAAACACACAAACCTAATTCTGAACATAAAAAATACATCATCAATTTTTTCATGCCTTTATACATGTTCACAACTGAACTCTAATCATCATCATTTTTTTGGAATCCAATTTGGCTTTGAAATGAAGCCAAAAACCCTCAAAAACCATTTAAAACTCTATAAAACTATACAAAACATTAATCGTTCGACATAATGGCATAATTTGGGTGCATTATACAACATGGATTTTTACAGGCTATATAAAATGTCTAATTTTTCTACAAAATGGTCAAATTAGTCATGGAAATAGCCCATACACAAAAAACTTGATAGAGTTTAATTGGACTCAAACCAAGAACCTTCACACAACAAATAAAACTAGAAAATCGAAACCTATCACAAAAGAATGCATATATAAGTCTATGCAGCTCCAAGAACCATAACAATACAACAGGTGCCAGTATGCGATAGCTCGTCATAGATCTCACTGGAAACCATACTTAAAACGAAATTGCATGCAAGCGAGGAATCGAATTCCAACCAAAAATAACAAAACAACTTTTCAAACACACCACCACCACCGATATGAAACTCGCACGTCTAATTAGAGATGTATATACATTCATTCCACTTATATGTTGAATTGTTTCATGGATGTATGCATTTATATGGTTTATTTTGTTTCATGCTCATGTGAGTCAACCATGGAACCAATGTTTTTGTTTGGACACCAGAGCTTTGATATACTAGGCTGGCATGACCATTTGTGTCACATTTCCCTTAAATTTTATGCCACGGTCGTTTGAGACTATCCCTTAATTGATCATGTGAGCGTGCCATGTGACCGAGTTCCTATGGGTCCATGGAAGTCTGCATATGATATTATTATGACCTCATCATGTCATGTGGGCAACTCGTGAGGTGTGCTACATCTCACCCATTTTATTAATCATTTGACGAACCAAAAACTGTCATATATGCCTACCATGTAGAAAATTGTGGAGGTTCCATATCACCTTTTTTATGTCATCCAAATGACGTGTCAGTCCATTTCATCACCTTAATTTCCATGTCATTGTCTTCAGCCAATTAATATTTTCCACATCATCAAGAAAGCCACATCAACTCCTCCAGAAAATCAAGCTTCGACACATGTCATGGATGCCATGTCAACTCTACTAGCCAATCAAAGTGTGCCATGTGGAACCATGGAACTAGTCAACATGGGGGGGGGGGAACCTTGGTTAAACTTTTGGAATATTAATATGTCATATGCCGTTCACTTCACATCCAATTGATGGATCCATTAAATTTGAGAAAATATCCTCAAAACTTAATTTTATTAAAGTTAGTGAATTTTGGACCACTATCCTTGATAGCTTTTACTGCTAAACCATAGATTTGTCCAAAATATATGCATTGTTTAAAAAATTTGGTGTTTGTGGGTTTTGCTCCATAGCTTGGACCCTTTACTAATAGTAATCTTCAAATGGTATTAATTTTTCATTCAACAGGAGTTTTTTAGAGTGTGATATAACATTGGAAATATATCGAGGATGACTATATAACCATAGTATCCATAGGTTCATTAGGACACTAAAACCTGATCTGGGTAAATTTATCTACCCTTTAAACCAATACCTTTTACTTCGGCTGATGTGTTATAATTTCATTTAATCAAAGTGTTAATGAACATAAGTGGACATGTACATGCTGTAAACAAGAGGAACATAACAAGCATTAGCAACATACAATATTGATAACGAAGTTCATCTAGGAGGGACTACGTCTCTGAGCCTCAGTGTCAAGATGGTGTAGGTCATTCCATTAAGTGATGTAAAGAATAATGATGTACATGAATGGTGTTTTCTATGTCGTACAAGGAAATTCCCTCATGCAATAGTGGCTGGACCTCTCCACAAGATGTTCCACTAGAGTAACTCTCATTCAGTACAACAAGGACTCCTATAAGTATGAAAATAACTCATTCATAATGACTACGAGTATCCTGCCAACATGGCAACAAGGGATCTCAATCAAACATACATGTGACAATGAGTATCCTGCCAACATGGTAGCAAATGGATCTCAAACATAAAACAAATCCATGATATAAATTACATCTCATATCAAGAACAAAACAAGATCCCACATCAAACATCAATAGGGATCCATACAACACAATGCATCTCATGAAAATGAGACAAAGAAGTGCATGATCACACTACATATACCTCACATCCTAGAGATATATAAAGAAAAGGGTTATAAACTGTTGGATCTAGTTGTACCATCAATCTCATGGCATCGAATACCCTAAAAACGACTGTTCACACATTGAATACTAACACCTGCAACTCCACTTTGAAAAGTGGCTGAAAAACATAAGGCTTATATGGAAATTATAACTGCACCGTTGAACTCGTGTCATCGAGAGTTGTAGGATTGACTGTCGATTTTTTGAATTCTGACAGTGAAAATCTGGGCCTTATGTAATCTTTTAAATTCCCCCTAGATTCATCAAAGATGATACTCCACAGTGAATCTAGAAATCTGCAACTCAAAATAGGAATCTAATTTCACCATTGAGATCCTTGCCAAATTTCGAGAAGAATGAGTATAAATTTGACCTCACTCTGACACTGGAGAATTTCGACCTCCAAAGAATCTGGAAGATTCCCTCAAGATTCCTGAAGATTCTCCTCCACAAGGAATCTACAAAACCATTGCTCCAATGGAAAATTTTGGCGCACCATCGCACTCCCTACGAAATTTTGGTTAAAATGCATATAAATTTTAATACATTCTGAAAATTTTACCTCCTTGGGATCAAAATATTCCCTTGGCATCAAGAAAGATTCTCTCGAATTGTGTGCACCATCCTACCTCAAACTATGTGTCCGTCTATCGTCTGACCTACCTTCTCTTTTCTCACGGCTCCATTAGCCTCCTTGTGCCCTCATCTCTCATGTATTCTCCATCATTCTCCATGGTTTCCTTGAACCATTTGAATGGCATTTTATAATAAAGTATGAGAATGAATGAGATGAAGTGTGAGGTTGGCACATTGGTTGGTATAATCGTATTAAGATAGTTGTTGTTGGGAGGAAAAAGATTGAGGTTTTGTTTAATATGGAATTTAACCATATTTTATATGATTTTTTTTACATAACAATTTACCATATTTAAATTGATTTTGATTGTTTAATAACTATATTTAATATATAGTTATTTTTTTAATGATTTTTTTTATGTGAGAAATTAAATATCATTTTGTTTTGTCTTTTCTAGAAGGGAAAGGGGCCAATGGAAGAGCGCCATGTGTCAAAATCTGATGGGATTGCCATGTGGGTCCCACGTGCTTACTGGGATGCTATGTGGCATGTTGTGGGCCCCACTTCCCTTGCCTTGATAAAACTTCAAACTGCTCTAACTTTCTTATACAAGCTCGGATTGACACGTTGTTCACGTTGTTCCAAATTTAAGAGTGAGTGAAAAAAGGCATAACTAAAATATAAACGATATTCAAAGCATGGATACTTGATAGAAGTACAAGGTAAGATGTTGTGAAAAGAAGGTTAGGCTCCAAAATCTAGGAAATGGAAAAATTTTGGAGGGTGGTTGTAGCCGCAACAACACAACCTCAAAAATGCGCAAGATTTGAATTATTTTAGATTTTAAGTTTATTGAGGCACCCACCTCCTTCTTAAACTTTGTGTGGATTAATTTTCACAATATTTCCAATTGGATATATGTGCTCTTTAATCAATATAAGTCTTCAAAATGATCATATTTCTACTTTCATAATGTTGTCATCAACCTATCATATCATTTTCATACCTTGTCACAAGTTTTTCATCAATCTAGTCACATAAAAGTTTTCTCGGAACATGTTTAGACCACATATAACACATTCACTACAACCTGCTCATAAGCCTCAAAAACACACAAACCTAATTCTAAACATCAAAAATACATCATCAATTTTTTCATGCCTTCATACATGTTCACAACTGAACTCTAATCATCATCATTTTTTTGGAATCCAATTTGGCTTTGAAATGAAGCCAAAAACCCTCAAAAACCATTGAAAACTCTATAAAACTATACAAAACATTAATCATTCGACATAATGGCATAATTTGGGTGCATTATACAACATGGATTTTTACAGGCTACATAAAATGTCTAATTTTTCTACAAAATGGTCAAATTAGTCATGGAAATGGCCCATACACAAAAAAATTGATAGAGTTTAACTGGACTCAAACCAAGAACCTTCACACAACAAATAAAACTAGAAAATCGAAACCTATCACAAAAGAATGCATATATAAGTCTATGCAGATCCAAGAACCATAACAATACAACAGGTGCCAGTATGCGATAGCTCGTCATAGATCTCACTGGAAACCATACTTAAAACGAAATTGCATGCATGTGAGGAATCAAATTCCAACCAAAAATAACAAAACAACTTTGCAGACACACCACCACCACCGATATGAAACTCACACGTCTAATTAGAGACGTATATTCATTCATTCCACTTATATGTTGAATTGTTTCATGGATGTATGCATTTATATAGTTTATTTTGTTTCGTGCTCATGTGAGTCAAACATGGAACCAATGTTTTTGTTTGGACACCAGAGCTTTGATATACTAGGCTGGCATGACCATTTGTGTCACATTTCCCTTAAATTTTATGCCACAGTCCTTTGAGACTATCCCTTAAGTGATCATGTGAGTGTTCCATGTGATCAAGTTCCTATGGGTCCATGGCAGTCTGCATATGATATTATTATGACCTCATCATGTCATGTGGGAAACTCGTGAGGTGTGCCACATCTCACCCATTTTCTTAATCATTTGACAAACCAAAAACTGTCATTTATGCCTACCATGTAGAAAATTGTGGAGGTTCCATATCACCTTTTTTATGTCATCCAAATGACATGTCAGTCCATTTCATCACCTTACTTTCCATGTCATTGTCTTCAGCCAATTAATATCTTCCACATCATCAAGAAAGCCACATAAACTCCTCCAGAAAATCAATCTTCGACACATGTCATGGATGCCATGTCAACTCTACTAGCCAATCAAAGTGTGCCATGTGGAACCATGGAACTAGTCAACATGGGGGGGGGGGAACCTTGGTTAAACTTTCGGAATTTAATATGTCATATGCCGTTCACTTCACATCCAATTGATGGATCCATTAAATTTGAGAAAATATCCTCAAAACTTAATTTTATTAAAGTTAGTTCATTTTGGACCACTATCCTTGATAGATTTTACTGCTAAACCATAGATTTGTCCAAAATATATGCATTGTTTAACAAATTTGGTGTTTGTGGGTTTTGCTCCATAGCTTGGACCCTTTACTAATAGTAATCTTCAAATGGTATTAATTTTTCATTCAACAGGAGTTTTTTAGAGTGTGATATAACATTGGAAATATATCGAGGATGACTATATAACCATACTATCCATAGGTTCATTAGGACACTAAAACCTGATCTGGGTAAATTTCTCTACCATTTAAACCAATACTTTTTACTTCGGCTGATGTGTTAGAATTTCATTTAATCATAGTGTTAATGAACATAAGTGGACATGTACATGCTGTAAAGAAGAGGAACATAACAAGCATTAGCAACATACGATATTGATAACGAAGTTCATCCAGGAGGGACTACATCTCTGAGCCTCAGTGTCAAGATGGTGTAGGTCGTTCCATTAAGTGATGTAAAGAATAATGATGTACATGGATGGTGTTTTCTATGTCGTACAAGGAAATTCCCTCACGCAGGAGTGGTTGGACCTCTCCACAAGATGTTCCACTAGAGTAACTCTCATTCACAACAAGGACTCCTATAAGTATGACAATAACTCACTCATAATAACTACGAGTATCCCGCCAACATGGAAACAAGGGATCTCAATCAAACATACATGTGACAATGAGTATCCTGCCAACATGGTAGCAAATGGATCTCAAACATAAACAAATCCATGATATAAATTACATCTCATATCAAGAAAAAAACAAGATCCCACATCAAACATCAATAGGGATCCATACAACACAATGCATCTCATGACAATGAGACAAAGAAGTGCATGATCACACTACATACACCTCACATCCTAGAGCTATATAAAGAAAAGGTTTATAAACTATTGGATCTAGTTGTACCATCAATCTCATGGCATCGAATATCCTAAAAACGACTTCTCACACATTGAATGCTAACACCTGCAACTCCACTTTGAAAAGTGGCTGAAAAACATAAGGCTTAGATGGAAATTCTAACTGCACCGTTGAACTCGTGTCATCGAGAGTTGTAGGATTGACTGTCAATTTGTTGAATTCTGACAGTGAAAATCTGGGCCTTATGTAATCTTTTAGATTCCCCCTAGATTCATCAAAGATGATACTCCACAGTGAATCTAGAAATCTGCAACTCAAAATAGGAATCTGATTTCACCATTGAGATCCTTGCGAAATTTTGAGAAGAATGAGTATAAATTAGACCTCACTCTGACACTGGCGAATTTCGACCTCCAAAGAATCTAGAAGATTCCCTCAAGATTCCTAAAGATTCTCCTCCACAAGGAATCTACAAAACCATTGCTCCAATGGAAAATTTGGGTGCACCATCGCACTCCCTGCAAAATTTTGGTTAAAATGCATATAAAGTTTAATACATTCTGAAAATTTTACCTCCTTGGGATCAAAATATTCCCTTGGCATCAAGAAATATTCCCTCAAATTGTGTGCACCATCCTGCCTCGAACTATGTGTCCGTCTATCGTCTGACCTGCCTTCTCTTTTCTCACGGCTCCATTGGCCTCCTTGTGCCCTCATCTCTCATGTATTCTCCATCATTCTCCATGGTTTCCTTGAACCATTTGAATGGCATTTTATAATAAAGTATGAGAATGAATAAGACAAAGTGTGAGGTTGGCACATTGGTTGGTATAATCATATTAAGATAGTTGTTGTTGGGAGGAAAAAAATGGAGGTTTTGTTTAATATGGAATTTAACCATATTTTATATGATTTTTGTTACATAACAATTTACCATATTTAAATTGATTTTGATTGTTTAATAACTATATTTAATATATAGTTATTTTTTTAATGATTTTTTTTATGTGGGAAATTAAATATCATTTTGTTTTTTCTTTTCTGCAAGGGAAAGGGGCCAATGGAGGAGCGCCATGTGTCAAAATCTGATGGGCTTGCCATGTGGGTCCCACGTGCTTACTAGGATGCTATGTGGCATGTTGTGGGCCCCACTTCCCTTGCCTTAATAAAACTTCAAACTGCTCTAACTTTCTTATACAAGCTCGGATTGACACGTTGTTCACACTGTTGCGATCAGGGAAACGATCTCTTCAACTTGAACCTATTTCAAGAGAAATCCAAACACTTTTATTTTTGAGCTTTCATCAACCCTCTTTGTCCTGTGTGTTTCTGGAGCTGCCTGGATCATTCCTCCCCACTGAGGAGCTTTTGATCCTCCAAAATCATCAATAATAATCTGCAACTATTGTGTACATTTTCTGCACCACAAGTGTCTTGAAAAAGGTCACCCTTCCTTCTCCTTCACCTTTTTCCTTCGGAGCCATAAGCGATGAACCAACACCTGCATCCTTTGCAAATTTGTAGTACAGTCTCTCGCAAATTACATGCTCAAATATGACCAACTATGACCCAAGCATTCCATAATTTCCATGAGTTCAAATACTCGGTGGTCAAGTTTACATCAAATGGAAATCACACCCCAGCTATCATTGCAAGACCAAAAATATCATCGTCACATTTCAAAGTGATGGCAAACACCTCATCACTTTTACATGAAGTAAATACATCACACGATTTATAAAACAAGGCCAAAATATCATTGTTGCTTAATAAGTGATGGAAAAAGACATCATCACTTTTATAGTTAAAAATGAAACATATGATTTACAAACACGACCATGACACCATACCACATCTAGAAAAACTAACTCTCACTTATCAAAGTGAATGGATCATCTCCCTTTTTCACGTTTTCTTATCAAACAATCATTTCAACTGATTCACGCACCGATACTTCATCCTTAAGGTATTGCTCTGGATGGAGCCTCGAACACGTGGATCTTTGATGACCACTTTGGTTTCACTGGCTACAAAATTTCTTCTTCATCTAGACCTGCCTAACCAATTTATTTTTCTGCTGTTGAGAAGGATTTTTAAGCCTCAGCCTCCTTTGTGTTGTTATTCTTTTCCAACACTTAGAAATGACATGGTTATGTAAACCACAAAAATGACAAATTTTTCGATGCCATGATTTACGACCATGATTAGAAACATTCTTATAATCAAAATGAACTCTAGAATAGTGATACTTGTTATACCTTACCTGGTGGTCTCTGGTGCGATCAAGGTGATGAGAGCTTGCCTCAGCTCTTTCACTCCAACATGCACTTCCATGGGATTATGGTGAAGTGTTTCCATCAATTCTCTTCCCTGGTGAGTTCAACAATGTATGTTTTCCTTTGATATCCTTCGAACATCCGCCTTCAGTATATCCCAAACCTGCATAGCAAGGTCTCTACACAACCTCCAATGGTTGCGTTATGCCTTTGCCTCAAATGCCAAGTCCTCCTCCTTTGTACCCCATCTTGGTAAGGAGCCTCATGCCAGTTCCTGTAATGGGGATCTCCACATTTCCAATAGAAATAATAGCATTTGAAGATGAAACTAAAGAGAAATCAACACTGTTTACCTCAGCTATCGATTTTGAAACATGTGAAGAGGGCTTCTATGACCCTTCATTGCACTTCACTTCTTCCAAGGCCTCTATCGCGGCTTGTAGTTGAAGCTGCAATTACTGCTTCTCCTCCTTTTCTTCCTGTAGGAGTGTCTTCAATGCATCATGATCTGCTTGAAGAATTTCGTTGTGGCACTTCTTCCAATGCCTCTGTCGTGGCTTGCAATTGAAGCTGCACTCGCTGCTCTTCCTCCTTCTCTTCCTGTAGGAGTGTTTTCAACGCAGCATGCTCTGTTTGAAGTCTTTGGTTTTCACGCTTTAATTCTTCCCATGCCTCGATCATGGCTTGAAATTAAAGCTGTAACCGATGTTTTTCCTCCTTCTCCTCTTGTATAAGTGTTTTCAGCTCAGTGTTATATGTTGCTTGTTTCTCATAAGCTTTGTACAACATGTCCGCTTTCTCGGACACTCTGAGCATGGTCTCATACATGTCTTTGACATCCTCCATTGCTTAACTTAGCGAATGTTCAATATTTCATGCCTGCAATCCAAATTATCAAGAATACTGCTCTGATACCACTTGATCCAGGCAAATTTCACTACCCTTTAAACCAAGACATTTTACTTCAGCTGATGTGTTAGAATTTCATTTAATCAAAGCATTAATGAACATAAGTGGACATGTACATGCTGTAAAGAAGAGGAACATAACAAGCATTAGAAACATACGATATTGATAATAGAGTTTTTCCAGGAGGGACTATGTCTCCGGGGACCCTAAAACATATATTGATCAAGTAATTCTGAAAAAGTGAAAATATGGGCCTTAGGGAATCTTTTATATTCCTCCTAGATTCATCAAAGATGTTGCTTAATAGGGAATCTAGAAATATGCAACTCAAAATAGGAATCTGATCTCACCATTGAGATCCTTGCAAAATTTCGAGAAGAATGAGTATGAAGTTGACCTCATTCTGACACCGGTGAATTTTAGCCTCCAAAGAATCTGGAATATTCCCACAATATTCCTGAAGATTCTCCTCCATAGGGAATCTACAAAACCACTGCTCCAATGGAAAACTTGGGCTCACCATCGCGCTCCCTGTGAAATTCTAGTTAAAATGCATATACAGTTTAATGCATTATGAAAATTTTACCTCCTTGGGATCAAAATATTCCGTTGGCATCAAGAAATATTCCCTCAAATTGTGTGCACCATCGTGCCTCGAACTGCTTGCCCTTCTATCATCCTACCTGCCTTCTCTTTTCTCACGGCTCCATTGGCCTCCTTGTGCCCTCCTCTCTCATGTATTCTCCATCATTCTCCATGGTTTCCTTGAACCATTTGAATGGCATTTTATAATAAAGTATGAGAATGAATAAGACAAAGTGTGAGGTTGGTACATTGGTTGGCATAATCATATTAAGATAGTTTTTGTTGGGAGGTTTTGAGTTCAAATCTCATTGAGTCCAAATATTGTTTTAAAACCCAATTTTAGTTTTAATACAGTTTTTTCAAACTATATAATATATGGAATTCATATCTCCATATTGTAACGACTTCCAAAACAAAGAATTTAACCATATTTAATATTATTTTTGTTACATAACAATTTACCATATTTAAATTGATTTTGATTGTTTAATAACTATATTTAATATATAGTTACTATTTTAATGATTTTTTTTTTGTGGGAAATTAAATATCATTTTGTTTTGTCTTTTCTGCAGAGGAAAGGGGCCAATGGAGGAGTACCATGTGTCAACATTTGACGGGATTTCCATGTGGGTCCCATGTGATTACTGGGACGCCATGTGGCATGATTTGGGTCCCACTTCCCTTGCCTTAACAAAACTTAAAACTGCTCTAACTTTCTTATACGAGCTCGGATTGACACGTCATTTGCATTGTTGCGATCAGGGTGACGAATTCTTCAACTTGAACCTAGTTCAAGAGAAATTCGAGCACTTTGATTTTTGAGCTTTCATCAACCCTCTTTGTCATGTATGTGTCTCCAGAGCCACCTAGAACATAACCTCATCAAAAACTCAATAAGCTTCAAATCACTTTGAATTCACTTTATGAGGGCATGCAAGAGATCAAGTTATCATATTGCTTCATGAATGATATTATTGCTTCATTGGGCATCCCCTTTAACATCAATGACACTTGTTATCATCAATGACACATTTTGTCATCAATAACAACACTATGTGAAAAAATTAATAAATTTCAATATGAACTTCATATATATGTATATATATTAGAAAAAAATGCATACACACATACACACATACACACATACATACATACATATATATATGTGTGTGTGTGTGTGTGTGTGTGTGTGTGTGTGTGTGTGTGTGTGTGTGTGTGTACTTCATTCAATTGTTAATATAAAATCGATATGCGACATTTAAAAAATATTAATAATAATAAAATTATTCAATGTGGGTTGTAAATACAATATCACTCTACAAGGTTCTATAACATTGACATGTATTTAAAATTATATTAATAATAGAAAAACATTTTAATATGGACAACGTGGTTCATAAATAAAATATTTTAATGTACAATATTTAAACTTCATTTATATGTGTGTGTGTGTGTGTGTTACAAGTAGTCTTACTATTTTACATTTTGGCCATTTTTAAGTATATTTAAAGGTCAATTTGGTCTAAAATCTAGCAAAGATTTGTTGAACTTGCAAAATTTAAGTTGTGTAGTCTACACAAGTCAAGTGTTCAAGGACACTTTTGATGTATCGTATCCATTTATGCTTTCAAAAATATATAAACATATTAAATATGAGAGGGATTAAATTTTTTGAGGTGAAAACATTTTTTTTAAGTCTTTCACTCTAAAAAAGGTTTATGGTATCAAGATATTTGATCCCTCTTGATAGATATTGAATCTGTTGTTAAGATGGATCTATACTGGTATGAATAAATTACACCTAAAATAGTGACTACATGTCTCAAAATCTACTTTGTTCAATTTTACATGTTGATTATTTTTTGACATGTTTTACATATCAATTCAAGGCATATTTAAAATATACTTATAATGGACACATTTGTATGAATCTACTTCCTTATCACACTAGAATAATGAAAATTTAACATCGAAAGAAAATTTTATGACAAAAAATGTAACTACTAGTCCAAGGTAGAAAATGTAAACAAACTGATACATAGGATATTTCTGAAAAAATTTGAAATGTGAAATCTATGCACTTTCAAAACATATCTTTATTGAATATTTCCCAAGAAATACACTTCCAAATGTCTTTTGAATCACATAAATCCAATATCGTATGAAAATATATCATTAAAACAGTATTGCCAAGTAGTCTAGGCTCGCTACCACTTATTAGCATGTTAAAATGAAAACCATTTCATGAAGCCTTTTCAAATATACTTCATGAACATTGTTTATGATCATTTTTATGTTTACTAGAGCAAGAAATTCTTCACATATCTCTTCTTCCTTATTTTCACCGTGCATTGCAAGACAACAACTAACAAGTTTGTGCAGATTGTCAAGGGCCAACAAGTTCAATTTGACTACCAAAAATTGATTTAAAATATTTTCATAAACTTTGTTAAAAATGGTAAAGCACTCAAGGGTTAAAAAGCGCAAGAAAGAGAAATTAGTTTCATAGCACAAGTTATATATCCAATAAATTCATGACTACGGAGGCATAATAATCTATCATCAGGGCACTGAAAGTGGATTTGATTATTACTAAACTATGCCCTTTTAGATCGGTTCCGATGGATACAATTTTTCCTTTGGTGCAAAAGAAATAAGGATTATCTCTAAAAGAAAAAAGAATAAAAAATTTGCATGATGAAAACATCTGTGAAGCATCACGGACAAGTCTCCACTTGAAAACCTCTTTGAGGAAAGCCTAGGAATGTAGTAAAAAAACAAAAATAAACTAATAAAATTAAAAAGTCTCTCATAAAGAAAATATTTCTTAGGCACAATGAGGCAAAGCACTAGTGAAGACCAATAATGGTGCCAATACCTTGAGAAAACAAAAAGTGAAGAGAGAAAATTAAATAATAATGATAATGTTCAAATTTACATCAAGTGTTTACACGTATACAACGTCAAAAATCAAGAATAGCTCAAGCATTCCTATTACTTGGAAAGAAGGAAAAAATTATTATCAAGACAAGAGGTAGATTATAGATCAAAACATTTACAAAATAAAAGTTTCAAAATAACCTACCACACCTACTCTATATTGGTCAAGATGCAAAAGATACATGACATCCAACCTAAATAAGAAAATTTCATGAAACACTACAAATAAGCCAAGATCAAATTGAAACTTAGATTTTTCAAGGATAGCTATTACATAGATATCGATATCAACCATATGAATACCAACAGAATGCCAATTTGTATCTACACACATCATTCACAAGAGTAGATACAACAAGAAGTTTCATTGATAACATCAATGCTCTCACATTCTTTGAAGAATGATAGCTCAAATCAAGGAACAAAGCTTCAAAATATACCTTTCAATAGAAATAATAGTTATAGGGCTTACAAAATACTAAATACACAAGATGTAGAGCATATGTAGGTGTGCATATGCTTTTCAATACAAGGAATGCAAAAGAAACTTTTGGCCTTAGTCCACACAAGCTTACAACCATTAAATTATTGTGTAGCATCCTAGCACAATTATTTTCATACCAAGCTTGCATAACATGGCCACAACAACAATTCTAAGTTACTCTAAGCAACTCACAGTAAATTTGGGTTTTCAATGTAAGTACAAAATTTTTCCAATGTTAGTGTACAATGATTTTTCTTTGATTTCACATCATTTAAAGTGATTCCATCATCTTATAAATGATGTAACATGTTATACATATACAAAACAAGATAACACACCAAACAAAGTGACAAAACATTACGAAAAAATATTAGGATATAAAATTACAATATATAAGTTTTGAAAAAGAATGAATAATTCACAAGATTCAAAGATGGATTTTTTCTTTTTTAAACTAATGGATGAGAAAAATATATAAGTTTCTAGACCTCGTCCACACTTATATTCACTCCATGTCACATCCCAAACATACCATTAATACCGTTTTCCATCATTTCTCTCATTATTCTTACCATTCTACAAACCATTCCATCATTCTGTTGGAAATACTAAGAGGGGGGTTGAATCAATATTTATTTTACAATTGTTAATTTAATTCCAGTTAAGATTAATTAATAAATTAGAACACAAAAATTTAAAACACAATAATATTTTATTAACAGTAATGGCAAGGACTCCAATCTTATTTTTACAACAATTCAAGTATAATAACACTTCAACGCTTCAACCCTAGATGAAGACTCCAATCTTCAATCAAACCAGGCTCCAACCTTTACCATACCACCAAGCTCCAACTTGGTATACTTGAGGACTCCAATCCTTTAGGGCTCCAACCTAGTCTTGCCAAGTACTCCTATCCTCTAGGGATCCAACCCTTTGCTTCAAAAATGGGTACAAATACTTATATAGGGATTCAAATGTAATCTTCAACAAGTCCTCATAATATCTTCAAAATTTCCTTCAACAATGGTCCAAGATTTGTATTAATTATCTAGCTTGTGTCTCCACAGCTCTTCATATTACCCAAATAACCTTATACAAGGTTACTCCATGAGGGCTTCAACAATTCATCATGATGTCTCCAAGAATATCTCCAAGATAAGCTTCTACAAGTCTTTAACGATGCTACAAAATGTCTTCAATAATTTTCTCCAAGAGGGTCTTCAATAGGTTTTCACACCAGTCTTACAATTTCCTTCAAAAATTTGTTTCAATAAGGGTCTTCAATAATGTCTTTAACAAGGACTTTGCAAGGGCTTCCAAAGGATGCTTTAACAAGGACTTTAAAATTCCTCAATCAAGTCTTCAATGTTGTCTTCAGTAGGACTTCAAAGTGTGTAATATAGGTTCTCAATTCAACACAATTAGCTTTCTCCAATTTTCTTCAAAGACCTACCTTAGTAATGCTATAAAAAATGACTTCAAAATGGATCCAAAACTGCTCCTTATCCTTCTCCAAAACTATCTCAGGTTGACTTTCAAAAGAGTGGATTCAAGGCTTTCACTACTTCAAGTAAGATAATTAGGCTAGCTCCATGTCCTCCAATTATGCTCTCAACTTTCTATAGGTTTGAAAGGCTTCGTGCAACAAATAATATCCTCAAGTCCAAATACTGTGCAATAGTGACTACTCTTAGCTTTGCACTTCATTCTTCACAAGGTTGTTATCACAAGTCTGCAAGAGAAAGTAAGACTAACAATTTGTTGTCCTAAAAGTGATCCAACAACAGGTTTGAATATAGGTCTTTTACACTGGTGCTACAAGTCTAAAATATAGATATATGTGCTACTACAAGTTCGCAAAGGTATGCAGCAAGGTATGTTACATAGATCTAAAATATGTATGCAAATGAATGAAACTACAAGCCATGGAACTGAATTTTATCCCTCCACAAGTCCAAAAACAATTTGTTACATGTGTCAGTATTACAATTGAAACACGTCTAAGGAGGATATCATTATAGGTCTAAAGGTCAAAATAAATTATAGGTCAAAAAATGTAGTGTTGAAGTACAAATTCGAACCATAAAGATGTAGGAATTTACAGGGTAAGTTGCGTAGATCAAAAAACCAAAGGTCACCGCTCACAAACATATCACAAATCAGTACACCAATATTATCACATGGTTAAAACCCTCGAAGAGAGAAACAGTCCACGGCCTGAGCCAACGCAACCATTTCAGGCAATTTATTAATATAAAAAGAAAATTTACATATGTTTCTCTCATAAACGGTTACCGGACAAATGACCCTCCATGCTCTTTAAATACAGATCATGGACCAATTGGATGTTAAGCCACATATCAAGTGTTGTTAATACCAAGGAGAGAGTGAACCGTCGGATCACTACAAATCGTGACCGATTATAAGTTACAAATGTACATAGTAAAGAAACACACTTTACCTAACTCTACACTAGACTAAGTTATTCTTAACTATATTATATTTCCTATGTGTCGGAATATCCTAACATCCCCCCTTAAGAACAACTTGGGATAGGATTGAAGGATTTACAAAGGTGACACAAAAGGAGCCTGTTTCCTATGTGTCGAAATATCCTAACATCCCCCCTTAAGGACAAATTGAGATAGGGTTGAAGGATTTACAAAGGTGACACAAAAGTAGCCTATTTCCTATGTGTCGAAATATCCTAACATCCCCCCTTAAGAACAAATTGGGATATGATTGAAGGATTTACAAAGGTGACACAATAGGAGAAGGAAGGATGCATTAGAGCCTATCCCCCCTTAATGATAACTTTCTTGAACTCCAAGCATGGATTGAAGTTTGGTAAACTCTGCTTCTATGAGAGCCTTTGTAAATTTATCGGCTACTTGATCATTGGTTGGACAATACTGCACTTCAAGAACACGATCATGAATGATATTTCTGATGAAGTGTATGTGGAGCTCAATGTGTTTCATACGCTAATTCTAAATTGGATCTTTACATAGCTGAATGACACTTTGATTATCACACCCAAGTGTAGTTGGATGATGCTGATGAAGACTAAATTCAAACAGGATCTGATGAAGCCACATGGCTTCCATGTTGGCTTCAACTGCACCGCGATACTCTGTTTTTTCTGAAGAAAGAGAGATGTCACTTTGTTTCTTACAAGACCAAGTAATAGGTCCTGAAGAAAGAGTGAATACATATCCTGTAGTAGACTTTCGATCATCAGGGTCACCAGCCCAATCAGAATTAGTGAAACTAGTCAATAATGTAGATGCTCCTACACTGTAATGAATATTGAACTGAAATGTACCTTGAATATATCGAAGTATTATTTTAGCTTCTTTCTAGTGACTTTCATGAGGTTGGTGCATAAACCGAGAGACAAGACCAACGGAAAAGGAAAGGTCAGGATGGGTATGGGTTAGATACAAAATTTTACCAACAATTTGACGGTATAAGGTAGCATCAACTTTAGGGGTAGTAAAAGTGACTGAAAGCTTGACTCCAGACTGAAAGGGAGAAGGGGTTGGCTTACAGTCTTCCATGTGAAACTGTTGTAGAATATCACAGGCATAATTGGACTAAGAGAGGGTAATGCCTTCTTTGGATTGCAAGACTTGAAGACCAAGGAAGTAATGCAAGTGTCCTAAGTATGTCATTTCAAATTTCTTTTTAAGGCTAGAATTCACATGGTTTATAAGGTTTGGATCACTACCAGTAAGGATAAGATCATCAACATAAAGAACAATAATGGTGAAGGATTTACCCACTTTCTTGGTGTAGACATTGTTGTCATAATGACACCTAGAAAAGCCATTATCTAAAAGAAATCTATCCATTTTGGCATACCAAGCCTAAGGAGCTTGTTTGAGACCATAGAGAGACTTCCTAAGGCGAAAAACAAGGCTAGAGTAATTCTGGATAAAGCCAGGGGGTTTTTCTATGTAGATTTATTCATGCAAATATCCATGTAAGAAGGCGGATTTAACATCCATCTGATGGACTTCCCATTTAAAGGAGGTAGCAAGGGAAAGAACAAGATGGATATAATTCATTTTGGCAATAGGGGAAAAGGTTTTAGTATAGTCAATGCCTTCAACTTGTGAGAATCCTTTAGCAAAAAGATGAGCTTTATGTCTATCCACTTTTCTGTCTGGTCCAAACTTTGTTTTGTAAACCCATCTGCATTTGACAAATTTTCTTCCTTTTGGAAGAGGAACAAGATCCTAAGTATCATTCGCCAATAAGGAATGATATTCTTCATTCATAACGTCATCCCAATCTAGATTACCAGAGGCTTCTTCAAAGGTTTCTGGATCAGGATTTTCTAGAACTTAAGCCAATAAGGAAGAGGCTCTTTCGAACTGAGAACGAGTATGTCATTGATCACCAAGGTCACCTGCAAGAGAACCTGCTGCATCCCGAGTAGAGCGGACCCATATTGGAAGTTGTGGAGTAAAAGGAATAATTTCAAGAGGTGGAGGAGGATTTTCATTCTCGTCGTCATCATCTGAACTAGAAGGAATTATATTAAAATAGAAGAGAAAGAGAGAGAGGTGGCACATATGTCGAATCAGGCTCGCAGGCCAAAGGTGGCACACCCGCCAAAATAGGTTCCCAGGCCGATGTTTTTTCATCAAATTTTACATCTTTTCTAATGATTATATTTTTGGATTTTGGTTGAAGAAGTCTATATCCTTTTACATCTTCAAAATATCCAACAAAAATGCATTTTTGACTCTTAGGTTCTAAGGCTTTATGTTTCACATCTGGAATATGGGCCCAAGCATCACTTCCAAAAAAGTGAAAGTGACTTACATCTGGCTTGATTGAGCTCCAAGCTTCTTCTGGAGTTATATTCTTTAAAACCTTAGTAGGAGTGTGATTTACTATTTAATTTGCATAGTTAATTGCTTCTGCCCAAAAATTGAGACTAATTCCTTTAGATTGAAGCATATAATTAGCCATTTCTTTTAAGGTGCGATTCTTCCTTTCAGCTACACCATTTTTTTGTGGAGTATATGGAACACTATGTTGCAATTGAATGCCATGCTCAGTGTAGAAGTTGATAAATTTGTTGATAACATATTCTCCTCCATTTTCTGATCTTAACTTGAGAATTTGATGTCCAGATTGTTTCTCAACAAAGGCCTTGAAGGCCAGGAACATGTTAAAAACTTCACTCTTGAGTTTTAAGAAGTATACCCAAGTGCATCTGGAAAAATTATAAATGAAAGTTAAGAAGTATTTGCAACTAGAGAAAGAAACAACAGGAAGTGGACCACATAAATCACTGTGCACAAGCTGCAAAGGGGCTGAAGCGTGCCAAGAGGCACGTTTGTCAAAACTATCTCGATGATGTTTTCTGAGTACACATCCGGATCAAACACCATCTCGGCAAGATACCATAGGAAGACCCGTCACCATATTTTCCTTACATAAAGTTTGAAGTGACCGATAGTTTAAGTGACCAAATCGCTCATGCCAAAGTTTTCTCACTTCATTATTATGAGCAATAAAAACTGAAGGAAGACATGATGACCCAAAGTTTCCAAACTTATACAACCTTATGGAATCATTAGCAATGTAAGTAGCTAAAATATGTCTAGGATCTTAGAGGTCCTTGATTACAACATCATGAGGTGAGAATTCTACTATTTTCCCTTCACCTGAATGAGTTATCTGATAAACAGAGAGAAGGTTGCATGACAAGGTAGGAACACATAGTACATCATTAAACTGACCATTATCTAGATGAATGGTTCCAAATCCTACAACACTAAGAGACCTATAATCACCAACATCAATATGTTTGGTGTTACAATCATTTAAGGAAGAAAACATGGCTTTATTTTTTGCCATGTGGTAAGAAGCTACAGAATCAATGAGCCACTCATGAGAATGAGAAGAAAAAGATACATTTAATGCATAACAAAATCTTGTTTTTTGACAACCACAAGCAGAAAGTGCCATTCCTGAATATGAAGGTGAAGAGTGCTCCAAATTGATGTTGTGCTTCTTCATTGCTGCTTCTAAGACTTCCATCTTCTTAAAACATTTGGACTCTATATGGCCATCATGATTACAAAAGTTGCAATGTTTTTCTATCTTCTTCCCTTTTTTTTATTTGCCTTATCATTTTGGTGAGTTTTCAATTTGCAGTTAAAATTGCTTAGGACCCTTGTTTGGTTTCAGACCATAATTTTTAGAATACTGCTTCTTGGGATTATTTTGATATGATTGTTGTTGGGATACTAAGGCTTTCTTAGAAGTGTTCCCAGAAGTTGTAAGACCAAGGTGTAAGAGTTTTTCTTGTTCTCTTATCAAAGAATCGCAAAAGGCATCAAAAAAGGGGTTCTTGTAGGTGGTTCCTGAAGAAATGATGGCTTCTCTATTGGAATGGAAGGTGGAAACAAATACAGAGTATGTAGGGCCAAGCTTAGCAAGAATGCAATAGATGAGGCTACCATCTTCCTTTGTGACCTTACAACCTTCTAAAAGAATTCTAAGGGTCTTGAATTTGGACAAAAAATCTTCAATAGAGGAGAAATTATTATGTTCCAAAGTAAGAAACTCATTTTCAAGCTGGTGGGCCCTAATTTGATTTTGAATTCCAAAGATAGTGTTTAGCTTTTCCAAGGCTTCATGAAGGGTGTCAATGTCAAGGATACGAAATCGAAGATCTTGAGTAATGGACATTCCTATAAACCCTCGTGCTTGATCTTGTTTATTTTCCCATTTAGTGACTTTATAATCATTGCAAGGCTTAGTTTCTTGTCTTGTGGCTATTTTATAAAGCCCTTTCCTTCTAAGTATATCTACCATGTGAGATAGCCATTGGAAATAATTGGTGTTGTTAAGAATAATCGGGCATGCACTTTCCATTTTTTTCTTTAAAAATGAAGTTGAGAAAAGCTTAAAAAAACTACTCCAATGGAAAGATCTCGAAAAATTAAGCTGATAAAAAAAAACGGCTCGAAAAATGGCTTCCGAATGAAGAAGTTATGCCTTTTTTTAAAAACTGAGTTGAAAATGCCGAATAGTTACGAGAACGGTTTGAAATTTGATGATGAATTTCAGCTTAAAAAAAAAAAAATCCCACCCCTTTAACAAAATTTTTTTACAAAAATAAGCTTGAGAAAGACACTTGAACCCAAGACCTCTATTCTCATAAACTAACTTCTCACCAAGTGAGATAGTAAAAGGATTCTATTGTTTGAAAGGAGGAAGGGGGGTTTGTTTTTATTTTTTTTGTTTTCTTTTATTTTTTATTTTTTTCCTTTTTTTTCTTTTTTTACTCTTTGGTGTGTGTGCCTTTTCCTGCACAAAAAACACCAAAAACCGAACACAAAAAAAAACAAAATGTAAGCCTTATGGAAAAACGTTAGATTTTCGGTTACCCTTACCAACAACTATAATTTTTTTCACTATTTTTGATTTCTTGAGATCACACAAAGATGCGGGGAAAGAGCATACGTAGAAAAAAAAATCCCTTCTTCCTGTTTTTGATTTGCCGACTTCGCACACAACACAGAGAAAATATCATACACAGAGAAGAGGGTATAGATCCGGAAAATAAATAAATCCTATAAACTGAAATAAACAGAGCAAACCGAAATAAGAAGAACTATTAACAAATATAACTACAAAACAACTACTTTATACCTCCAGATCTAAACTGACATAACTTGGGAAACCAGAAACCTTTTTGCATGAAACGAAAGGCATTCCTCATTGTAATAGACACTCTGGACACAACAGAGCAGTTCTGCAAGCCCGAAAAGGTTCAAAAATAGTAGATCTAGAAAACGACAGCCACATGTAGTCAAACCGGCTTCGGATTTAGATCAACAATGGATGTGGCCCTCAAAATAGCTTTAATACCATGTAGGAATTTATAGGGTAAGTTTCGTAGATCAAAAACCAAAGGTCACTGCTCACAAACAAATCACAAATCAGTACACCAGTATTATCACGTGATTAAAACCCTTGAAGAGGGAAATAGTCCATGGCCTGAGCCAACGCGGCCACTTCAGGAAATTTATTAATATAAAAATAAAAGTTACATATGTTTCTCTCATAAACAGTTACTGGAAAAATGACCCTCCATGCTCTTTAAATATAGATCATGAACCAATCGGGTGTTAAGCCACGGATCAAGTGTCATTAATACTGAGGAGAGATTGAACCGTCGGATCACTACAAATCGTGACCGTCGGATTATAAGTTACAAATGTACATAGTAAAGAAACACACTTTACCTAACTCTACACTAGACTAATTTATTCTTAACTATTTCCTATGTGTCGGAATATCCTAACATTGCAGAGAGACCAACTACTATATCTCCTTACTAAATTATGAACTTCTTCGCTCTATTCTTTTCTCCTTGTCAACTAATCCAATTTTTATTTTATGCCTAACCGAACTACATATGGTTGTATATATAGTGGTTTGTCATATTTGAAGGGCATTTCCTTTGAAGAGGCATGTCAAGCCTTCATTAGGGCTCACTTGAGTAGGTTCTCAATTGGTATTTGTTTTTTGTCTTCAAAAATTAATTTCTCCACAATGATCAAGAATTAGAGGGCAGGTAAGTACTCATTGGAAAGCTCTTGGAATCCTCTACAAGTTGATACAATAATTTTTCCAATAAACTACTTCTATTGTTAAAAATATTAATTTTCCTTTCATCATATAAGTTTTTTCCACAACAAACCTACTTGAGGTGTTTTTTCATAGATCTAGGGCATCATGTAGCTAGGATTTTTCCATCATATTGAAATGATTTGGAAGATATTAGGGATTCTTATTCATATATGTTTTATTACATCCCTTAGGGTTTCTTTTATGTTATAGAATTAATCATGCATTTTAGGGAATATTAAGACATGCTTCAACAAGGGTTTTTTTCATGCACCTAGGATTTGCTTATGACTTCATAAATTCATACAAAGGATTTCATACATCAATAGGGTTAGGGAAACATGTTTCCATCAAAAATCAATGGATTTAAAACTTATATGGCTTGGCATAATCAATGACACAGAGGCCTAGGTTCAAAAATGCTAGACATGACATCATATTGACATCAATGAAAACATTATCCAGCAATATCCCCTTTTTTCATTGATGGAAATACTCTCCTTCTTTCAACATTCTACCCCCCTTTTACATCAATGGAAACCTCTTCATATTATGCTCCCCATTTCATTGTTTTTATCACCCTATATTTATTAATTAAACTCCCCGTGACAATATGTTGGTCTTCGTGTCATAGATTTCCTTCCACTATCATGGTGTTTGACCTGTGCTCCCCCTAAAAGTGTGCATGATCTTCTTAATAGGAATATTTTATGGATATGATACCCTAATTTGATTAGAAAAAAAAGTAATTATGCCTTGGTCATTCAAGGCACATTAAACATGATGTTTTTCTGGTGCAATCTACTTCCTTCTTTGCTTCATCAACTTGTCCTTTTAGGAGTAAAAATTCTTCCTTCAAATTCTTAACTTCATCTCCTTGCATCTATTTATTTTCTTCTTATAAATTAGTTTTTAGGGAGGTGATTTCTTCTTTATTTTGACCAATTTCTACTTCAAATTTACTCAATTCATTAGATATTTTGTTGATATGATTTGTTAAAAAATATTCCCTTCTTTTTGCTTCTTCTAATTGATTTCTCATGAAGGTGACTTTCTCATTGTGTATTTTTTCATCTTGATGAAATTCTATCTTAAGTTTGTTGATATCCTCATCTATTTCTTGTTTTTATGTTTTAAAAAAAAACCTCTTTCTTTTTTTTATCAAGTTCGTGATCAACATCTTGTATCTGCTTCTTTAGTTCATCATTTTCCTTATTCAATTTTCTTATCTCTTGTAGGGAAACTGCAAGCTTTGTATTGAGTTCTATTTAACGTTCTACTTCATATTTTGCATCATCATCGTCATCCTTTATTCAAGTGATTCCTTCGTCTTTGTTTTCAGTTAACTTCTCTAGTTCTATATTATATTTTAGCTCTTTTCCATCATCTTCTTGATTAGAGGTCATATCCAATAATATTATTGAGTGAATATCCTGAAGATTTGCCCAAAGCTCTTTGGGTTATGAACATTTCTCCACTTTGACCTTTATGAGATTTGGTATACCATTCAAGATTTATAGTTTTTGTATCAAACTCTTTTGATTCCTCTAAGCTTCCAGTATTCATTGAATTTCATACCTCAAATCCTTGAGCCATCAAAAATAATTGTGTTCTTTGTTTCAATGACTCATAGTTTTTTTGATTGAACAACTGAGCTTTCCCCACTTGATTTTCTTATGTTTTCATGGTTGAGGAAGAGACATATTTAGAGGGATTGGAGGCTTTTTTCCCTGGCTTTTAAATTTTTGTTCTAAGGACCTAACTTCCAGCTATTAGGTTGAGAGTGAAGGTACTGGCTCTAATACCAATGTTGGAAATATTGAGAGGGGGGTTGAATCAATATTTCTTTTACAATTGTTAATTTTATGCCAATTAAGATTACTTAATAAATCAAAACAAAAAAATGTACAACAAAAGAATAATTTGAATAATGAATCAGAGGACTTGTCCTTCTTGTCACAATTCAAGTACAATAACACTTCACGGATCCAACCTAGATGAATACTCCAATATTCAATCAAACTAGGCTCCAACCTATATTATACCACCAAGCTCCAAGTTGGTCCACTTTAGGACTCCAATACTCTATGGCTACAACCTAAGTCACCTGATACGGGGATACGGGGATATCGAGATTCGAACCTGATACGGCACGGTGACTCCCTAACAGATACTGGGGATACGATATACATATATTATTTTATAAATATATATATATATATATATATATATATATATTAAAAATTAGATATTTTTTACACAAATTCATACTTAATTCATTGATTTAAACATAGATTTATCATCTTAGATATTCAAGGTTTTGTTTGAGTGATGGGTACATTTTTAGTAGGGTCATGATTAGGGAGTTCGACAACCAATGTCACTAACATCAAGGTACATTGAGGGATTGGTTCTCTTGATTAAATACAAGTTCCATACCCTAATACATGAAAAACTCCAATGGAAACATTGCAATCCCCCCAATCCTGAAAAACTGATAAGTCTGCTAGATTTTGAATGAGATCTAAAATTCTACTTTCTCCATATGAAATCCAATGAGGTTGGAACCACTCTCAAACATCCTGAGTCATTTCATGGTAATGTTAAAAATTTAAGTAAAAGGATGAAAATGAAGATTAAGGAGAATGTCACTTTTACTAGGGCCATAGGCTTGATGCCCTCTCATGAAAAATCCTCCTCAATTGGTGAAAAAAAATGAAATTGGTGAACACCAATGAGCAAAAGCCCCCCTTTATAATAAAAAAACAACGCTTTTTTGAACCCGCGGGCCCGGCCGTATCCGGTTTTACAGGATACGGCATATCCCAACTGTACCGCGTTCGGATACGACGTATCCGTTGAATTGGGGCAGAATCTCGTACGTATACGTACCCGATACAGGGATTCGGGATTCGTGGCCCCTTTTAGGCGAATCCGGTGACTTAGGCTACAACCCTCTGATCTGGCTTAGGCTCCAACTTGGTCTTATTGAGTAATCCTATCCTATAGGGCTCCAACCCTCTGCTTCAAATATGGGTACAAAAATTTCTTCAAGGCTTCCAATGTAATATTCAACAATTCCTCATAGTATCTTCAAAATTTCCTTCAACAATGGTCCAATATCTATATCAATTATTTAGTATGTGTCTCCACAGCTCTTCATATTACCCATATATCCTTCTCCAAGGTTACTCCATGAGGACTTCAATAATTCATCACGACGTCTCTAAGAATATCTCCAACATTAGCTTCTACAAGTCTTTAGAAATGCTACAAAGTGTTTTCAATAAGCTACTCCAATAGGTCATTCAATGTTATTTTTTGTAGAATCGGATGTGTTATAGACATGAAAATTTGTGGAGAGTCTAGAATACATGAGTTCTCCAAAACCCACAAAACGTTTTTTGAAATTCCGCCTAGAAGTGTCTCAATTAGATTATTAACTCATTTTTAAATATTTCCTAAGTCTAAACTTAGGGAATATGGTTAATTAATCAATATTAATTCGGATACGGTGATAATAATATAGAAACTCACACTGATCAATCCAGAAATGATAATATCCAATGATTAAGTTTTAATATTGGTTGTTGGTGCTCCAACAGAGGATTATAAGAGGAGGTCGATGTGGTGATGGAGAAATCAGTTAGAGAGATTGATTTCATTGGCAGATCGATTTCCAAAGTAGCAGCAGTCAATTGCTAGAGAAAGAGCTAGTGAGATCGAAGCGGTGAGGAAGTGGGGTAGATACATTGAACTCGGAGGATGGATTCCAGATCCAATGAGTGCATTTGCAGATAGGCAAAATATCCACAGAGATGTTGACGTAGAGGCAGCGCAGTAGCCTCTAGAGGCAGTTTTGATTCTGCTGGAGAAAGACGAGTTTCTTGCCAGAAGTTGGAAAGTGGTTCCAGAGGTTAGGAGAGACATTTTACCAGACAACAATATGACAAGCGACTTAAGGAAAAGTTGGTTCAAACTTAGTGCAGAAGGGACTTCGCTAGTGTGACATAGTAGCTGCCTAGAGCCAATTTGGACGGCTCACCTAGAGTAGAGTTCAAAGCCCGGATGTTCCTATGGATTGAGGAAATTTTCTCACTAGATTTTTCTTGCCAGTAGTTCTCTATAGGATTTCCAGTTTTGGAATCCATTTGTACTCAAATTATTTTCATTAATGCTTAATATTAAAACCCTCATTTGTTGCACTAGTTTTCCCACGTTGGGTTTTTCCGAGAAATTTCGTCTAAAAATAATTGTGTTATTTTATGTGTGTGTACTATAATCTCTTCCAGCCTTTATTATTCTGAAGTTTTTATTTGTGAAGGTTGCAGTGTATTTATTTCGATGTTTGTCATAAGAAATAGCAGATAAATTGTTAAATAGAATTAACGATTAGAAGAAATAATATCAATTGTTGCAATAGGATTCTGGTTTCATAATTTTCACATGGTATATAGTTGATCAGCAGGAGAGCTCAGAGGCGAAGACAAAAGGATTTTATTTGTTTAGTATGGTCATCAGGTCGAAACCCCAGAGGCAACGCATTCACTTTTCCAAGAGGCCAAGTCACTTGAGGAGAATCAATTTTTTTTTGAGAGAGACATAAAAATTATATCTCTCCAAATTGAGTAGTTCTAGAGGCATAGGGATAAGGCGAGTATTTTCGGAAAGAAAATCTCCATCTGGACATAGTAATTTTTTAGTATTTTTTTAGAGTAGAGCTAGCATTAGGTGGAAGGAAGAATATCACACACTGAGGGAAAATTTTCCTTAGGGAACTTCTAGTGTGAAGAAGTTTGATTTTCCTTGTAGATCAACAGTCGTTCTGAGCAGATTATCTCACTCCAGTAGGGAGTGTGAATAGTTGAGCAGCAGTTAAGAAGAAGGAAGAGGAGATTTTCGACATTTATTGAGATTTCCATTGTTGGACTTCGAGATCGAGGTAGGTTGAATGGTGCTTCCAACTAAGTCATTTGGAAGGAAAGTATCTCCTTCCTTCTAGATGAGTTTTATCTCAATGCATATATCGATAGTGTGGTGGTGGTTCCCATGAATGAAGATCAGCTGAAAGAATAAAGAAAGGAGATGATGCAGGTAAATATATTGATAGTAGATGGTGTCAGGGATCATGTGGTCTTGCATATCACTAGCAAAGATACTACCAAGCATATGTGGGATGATTTAGCCACGTTATATCAAGGTACTTCCAAGTAATGGAGATGTTTCTTGAGGAGAAGTTGAGATGCATCCGAATGCAAAAAGGGGAATTCATAGACCCTTTCCTCACCATGATTCAAAAGTTCCAGGATCAGTTGCCAGTTGTTGGGGCAGTGCCTTAAGATTTATATTTAGTGTGGTTGTCGCTCAATAGTGTCTCAGAGGATTTGAAATTATTTTTCCAAATTATATTGGGCAGAGACACACTACCAAGATGGGAAATAATGTGGGTTGACTTGCAGCAAGAGGAGATGAGGTGAGCTCTCTTGAAAATCTCCATCAGTGGCAGCTATAGCGAATCGAAGGAGGTGAAGGAAGAGGAGAATGTGGCCCTTGCATCTAAGGGTCCTAATCAGGGACAGGGGAGAAATGAAATAAGAAGGAGGACCTATCAAAGTTCAAGTGCTTCAAATGTGGTGAGCTAGGTCACTAATGTACCCAGTTTCCTCTCAGGAAGAAGGACAAGGAGGAGAAGAAGGACTAGCGGGCAGCTTCTGCAGAGATTAAAAAAATTTCCTCCATACTTGAGGAAGACTTCACTATGTTTGTCGATATAACTCCAGGAGTGATATGGGGCGACTTGGTTTTGTAGCCACAGAGTGCTACAGATGGAAAGGATCCTTGAGCATTCCACCCCTTGGATCAATACCTGGCTACAAGGGGCCACAATATTCAGTATAAGGATGACCTAGTGGAAATTGATGCATTCATATGATAGAGTGACAATTCTAGATACTAGTATCAGTTAGATGTTGTGGAGGGTAGTGCAGAGTTGGAAGAAATGCAGTAAGGCACAGTGCAGAGTCAACAACAATGTAGAGTCTTCAGTGGATAATGCAAAGGATGGTAGCAGTCGGCACTTTAGTGAAAGATGCATCATACTAAATACATCTGGTTTATTTTTGGATGTTTTTTAGTTGCATATGTTTCAATAGCAGCAACAACAAAGTCGCAGTGTTGTCAACAATAGCATAGATGCAACAAATACCATAGTTGTGCAGTGGCTGGTGGATAACAACAACAATACATCAGCAGCGTGACAAGAGATGATGCCGAGACAGGGTGTGCAGTACCACTATAACACATTCCTCGCTAAGAGGGAGTGTTAGTTTTTGTAGCATCGAATGTGTTCTAGCCACGAAAATTTATGGAGGCTAGAATTCATGAGTTCTATAAAACCCAGAAATTGTTTTTGGAAATTCTACCTATAAGTGTCTCAATCAGATTATTAACTTATTTTTAAATATTTCCTAAGTATAAACTTAAGGAATATGTTTAGTTAATCATTATTATTTGAGATATGGCAAGAATAGTCTAGAAACTCACATGGATCGATCCAAAAATGATCCTAGCCATTAATTAAGTTTTAATCTTGGTCGTTGGTGCATCAACAGAGGATTATAAGAGGAGGTTGATGTGGTGATGGAGAAATCAGTTGGAGATTTTGATTTCATTGGAAGAGCAGTAGTCAGTTACTTTAGATAGATCTAGTGAGATCGAGGCAGTGAGGAAGACGGACAGAGAAAATGAAGTCAGAGGAAGGATTCCATATTTGGTGAGTGCATTTCTAGAGAGGAAGAAGAGCCAAAGAGAGGCTTATGTAGAGGAAGTGCAGTCGCCTCTAGAGGTAGTTTTGGTTATGCCGGGGAAAGACAATTTTCAGTGTCAGAAGCTGGACAATAATTTTAGAGGCCAGGAGAGACATTTTTCGAGACAGCAAAAAACCACACAGGTTGAGGAGAATATGGTTCAAACTGAGTGCAGAATGGACTGCACTAGTGTGACGTAGTAGTTGTGTAGAGCTAGTTTGGATGACTCACCCGGAGCTAACATCAACACCCAGATTTTCCTGTGGAGTGAGGAAATTTTCTCACTATATTTTTCTTGCCAGTATTTCTCTGTAGGATTTATATTTTCGACATCTAATTGTACTCATATTATTTTCATTGTTTCTTAATATTAAAATCCTCATCGATTCCATCGATTTTCCCAAGTTGGGTTTTTCTAGGGAATTTATTCCAAAAATAATTGTGTTATTTTATGTGTGTGCTATAATTTCTTCTGATGTTTATTCTTCCATGGTTTTTAATTGTGAAGGTTCCAGTGTATTTATTTTGATATTTTTCGTAGGAAAACTGATAAATTTATAAATAGAATTAACAATTAGAATAAATAATATCATTTGTTGCAATAGGATTCTTGTTTTGGAATTTTCACATGTCTACACACCACTCTTACAATGTCCTTCAAAAAGTTTTTTCAATAAGTAGTCTTCAACAATATCTTTAATAATAACTTCACAAGGGCTTACAAAGGTTATTTTAACAAGGAATTAAAAATGCTTCAAACAAGTATTCAATGTTATCTTCAATAGGACTTGAAGGTCTATACTATAGGTTCTCAAATCAACACAATGAGGCTTCTCCAAGTTGCTTCAAATATCGACCTTATTAATTTTATCAAGGATGACTTTAAATGGCTCAAAAATTGTGCCTTATATTTCTCCAAAGTTGTATCAATATGACTTTAAAAAGAGTGTCTTCAAGGCTTTCACAACTTTAAGTAAGATAATTAGGCCAACTCCATGTCCTTCAAGTATGTTCTCAACTTTCCATAGGTTTGGAAGGCTTCGTGCAACACAGACTATCCTCAAATCCAAATACTATGCAATAGAGACTGTCGTCATGTCTGCAATTCATTCTTCACAAGGTTGTTATCCCAAGTATACAAGTGAAAGTAAAAATAACAAATTTTTTTCCTAACAGTGATCCAACAACATCTATGAATATAGTTATTTTACACTTATGCTACAATTCTGAAGTTCAGAGATATGTGCTACTACAAGCTTAAAAATTTCAGAAACAAGGTCTTTTACAGTAGGTCTAAAATATGTTTGCAAATGAATGAAACTACAAGCCACAGAACCAAATTTTATCCCTCCATAGGTCTGAGAAAACTCTACTACATGTATGAGTAATACAGTTGCAATAGTTTGAGGAGGATATCATTATAGGTATGAAGTTCAGAAGAAATTATAGGTCTGAATATATAGTGTTGAAGTACAAAATTTAATCACAAAGATTGCAGAGAGATCAATTACTATATCTCCTCACCAAGTTTTGAACTTCTTCGTTATATTCTTTTCTCCTTATCTATTGATCCAAATTTATTTTTTTATTTAATTCCTAACCAAAATATGCATGGTTGTATATATAGTGGTTTCTCATATTTGAAGGGACAGATCCTTTGAAGAGGCATGTAAAGCCTACATTAGGGCCGACTTGAGTAGGTTGTCAATTGGTATTATTGTTTTTCTTAAAAAAATAATTTCTCCACAATAATTAAGAGTTAGAGGGAATGTAAGTACTCATTGGAAATCTCTTGGAATCGTCTACAATTTGGTACAGTATGTTTTTCTAATAAATTACTTCTATTGTCAATAATATTAACATTCCTTTCATCATATAAGTGTTTTCCATAACAACACTACTTGAGGCTATTTTTCATGGATCTAGGCATCATATTGTAGCTAGGGATTTTCCATCATATTGACATGCCTTGGATGATGTTAGGGCTTATTCTTCATAAATGCTTTATGACAGCCCTTATGGTTTCTCTTATGTTAGGGATTTAATCATGCATTCTAGGGCATATTATGACATGCTTCAACAAGGGTTTTTTTCATGCACCTAGGATTTTTTTAGGAATTCATAAATACATACAAGGGATTTTCATACATCACTATGAGTAGGGAAAAATATAGCCATAAAACATCAAGGGCTTACTAACTTCTAGGTATTTCCATCATCAATGACACATAGGGATAGCTTCAACAATGCTATACAGGACATCATATTGACATCAATGATAACCTTATCCAACGCAATCAAACCATTCACTTCCACTTGAGGAAACATCCACACACTCATTCAATTAGCCCACCACCTTATCCACTCATGGAATCCTTCATATTCATCCATTTCCATCCTTCAAAAGCTTCAAAAAACAATTCTAGCCATAAAAATAGACACCTACAGGCTAATTCTTGAAGCTTTAGGAATATATTTTTACACTGTTCAAAGACGTTATAGGTAATAGTATAAGAAAACACAATACTATAGGAAACTACCTTATAGACCTGGTGTATGAGTATTACAACTAAAATTATATCTAAGGATTGAAGAGAGACTATTATACATGGATCAACCATCCTAAGGCACTGCAATGCACTCTACATTAACATGTCAATTGTTACATGATGCTTTTTCCCCCTATAAGAAGCTACGAGAAGCTCTTAGGATACATATTTCATTAATGTCATAATAGAAACGCTACATATAGCTTGTATGAAACTTTCAAGGTCATTAATAGCTCAAGAGGATCTATTTATCTTTTAATATGTTGCCTACACAAATGAGAGAAAATGTGTATGTCAAACAAGGAAAACAATGGTATGTCACTAACTCCAACTTCTTTTATTTCATTGAGTCAAATTCAATATCAATTTTTAGTAATAATAGCTACAAGAAAACCTTTGCATAAATTATTGATTTATCCTTGAATATCCACTTTTAGGGGGTATTTGAAATTGTCATTGAAGCAATGAATAGTTGGCAAGATAAACATTTCATGAAAACAACTAGAAAAATAATTAGTAGTCTATGGATTTGGTATTGATCACATCATGAGGATGGTTTAAATAATTAAAAAATCACCAAGGTTTTTCGAATTAATAAGAGAAGGCACTCAAATCCACCATTACATGGTATTTTGTCGCATTTCTTCGGTCCTTATTCTAAGTGTCGTATTTTGTGTCACTCATGTCACAAATGCTGCAAAGTGACAAAAGTTGTATAAACTTGTTCATACTGGATAACATGCTTGAGATATCCCAAAATAACTAAAAGATAAATTCCCTGAAGCTTTTCTACAAAATTTTGTAAAAAACCTTATTTTACAATCCCAACGCAGTCCTTCCCTTAATAGCCTTGTGCTTGTCACCATGTCCTTAACCTATGAAAAACACTGCCAACGCAGGAATTCAATAGTAAAGTCACATTTTTTATCTTCAAGCGGGTTCTCCCAAAAATGGAGTAGAAGCTTCGACCTCTAGAATTCTCAAGAATGGATTTCTGGTACTTTTTGGTTGAAGATATGGTCGAATACTCCCATTTTTAACTCTTGATCTTATCTCCAAATATTTTCCCCTTTGAGATAAGGCATTTCCCCCTCATTAGCGGATCCATAACCTCTCCAACTATGCTATAAAAGAGTGTCATTCTAGTGAGCCTTGGTTGGTCATTGTTGATTACCATTATTTTGCTTGATTGTGCCTAGATGTTGTCGATTTGAAGAAGAAAGAGAAGAGATTGAAAGGATAGGCTTGCACTTGGATTTCCACTCTAAATGAGGCCTCCAACATCAAGGCACCGGTTGCAAGCTTCCCTTCGTTCATTAATGATAAAAACTATGCTTTAATTCCCATAACTCTATTAATATTAATTGGTTTAGCATGAAACTCCTTGATCTGTCATGTGGTTTGGTTTGAAATATATATGCTATGTATCTTTCATCTTTTGTCATATGATCTTCTTTACAGGTATTCGGATGTAGAAGGCATAATAAGAAACCAGCCTGAAATTGAAAGGATCGATATCGACATCGAGGAAACGACTGCTTAAAGAGTGAGGTAGGCCATCTCCCTCTCCTGTATTACTTCAATGTTAAACAAGGAAAGCTTGTATTCTTTGTCACATTTTTTACTAGACCCACTCATTGGGTTAGAGGGATCACTTCTTTCCGAAGAAGGGATTTGCCTACATAAAAAATTGGTGACTCCAATGGGGATTTTACACCCTTTTCACCCTCTTCTTGTGTTGTGTCTTCATGCTTAGTTAGGCCAACCGTTGAATGACCACTTGTTTGGCTTGTTTTTTGGTATATATTGTGGCTAGAAATTGTTTTAAAGTATCAAGTCTAAAGTGTTTCCTAAAATATTGCTTTTTTTATCCCTCTTTTCCTTCCTCAGTGCATATTTTAATAGATACAGTCGTGTTACTAGTGACGGATTTTGTTGGAACGGTCGCTACAAACCACTGGTGTCAAATGATGGGTTGCGCTAGTCTTAGAAAATAGAGATTTTTAGGGTCTCTTCTGGAAAACCCTTAGTGTGTCTTGATCCTTGAAATGTTTTCTTTGCTTTGATTACATTTTTATTTCTTTCAGTGTTTGTAGTCTCTTTGAAAAGCAAAAATTAATCTTATGATTTAAGTGGTAAATTTTTATTTTGGTTGAGTCTTGTTGTTGCAAGTCAATTAAAATATTTTTTTACTACTTGTATCGATAAAAAAATATTGACTTCGTGTATTAGGACAGTAGTGAACTTTGTGCTTGTTTAAAGAATTTGGGTTTTTCATCTGTTTAGTTTTCATTTCAAGAATTACTTTTCATTAAATGCATAAGATAAATTGCATTGGAAGGATATTTTTGAAATTTCTTATTGGAAATAGATTACATTTTTTTCAAAAAGTGAAAAAATTTTAAGTGGATTAATTGCATCAATTTCCTTTTGTGATTCAAAGCGAAAAACAAAAAAATGATTTAAATGCACCTTAGTGAAAGTAGAAATAATTTTACTTTTTTGAATGAGTTGGATTTGGGATAGTGTTGCGGGTAATGTTACCCTAAGGTCTTGTGTTGATAAACCTTCACAGATCAGGGGCATGCCATTACAAGAAGGACTCACATAACCAACTTCTATGCTTTAAACTAGAAACTAAAGGTTGTAGACCTTACCCGTATGTCCTTTGGTTGTAGTAGATCCCGCGGGGTGCAGACCCCCTGCAACTCTTTGTGCTCCAGAACCTGCAAACCAGCAAATAACAAGCACAAAAACCTAATTGTACAACATATATATGTTCTAGATGTTAGTGAAAAGCATGCATAATCTCATAAAAATAATATTAAATGAACGATTTAAGATCATTACACATGTATAAGAAATAAATGACACGTAAACATCAGGAACAAGATGGAACTTCTTTTATTAATGACATGTACAGCGAAAAAATGTGGAGAGATCACCTGAAATCTACCACGACCTTCGAGCATACCATCCTCTAGATCCGTCCAACCCTAGCCTCACAAAACTTCTTCCAAGAGTAGTGCACAATGGATGTCACATAGGGTGGGTGAACATCTCAAGGAAACAAGGGTTTCCTGAAATAATCTAGGAAGTGCAGGAGGCACAAGGAATATATCAGACTTGGATAGGGCTCCAACAGCGTATAATATATATCTCTCTCTCTCTCTCTCTCTCTCTCTCTCCCATAGGCCATTCCCTTGAGCGGTTTTTATACTCCCTAAAATTAGTTTTTTCAGTTGGGAATAATTAGGCCACGGACTGGGGTGGTTAAGTTACAGGAACAACCGCAAACCTCACCTCTAAAATAGGGAAATTATATATGCTTTAATGTTTAAAAAGGAATACGTGGTTCTCTATGTATGGATTCACGTGTATATGCAAAAAAGTCTAGTCAGAGTCGCTTATGCGTTTTAAGAATTTTTTTTTTGAGAAATATGTCCAAGCCTGAAGGGAAGGGTTGCCCAAGGCCAATGTATAAATCATCAAGTATATGATGATGATAAATGATGCTATAATAGATAGTGAAAGTGAAATCATTTTACATTTGAGAATTCGCATTTTGAAAAGTGAAAAGTGAAAGATAGTTATGGGGGATTTTTCTTGCTACAATTTGTTTAATACATCACTCTTTGCGATCTCTTCCCTTATTCATTTACCTTTGATTGAAAAAGAAGGAATCATTTTCTCATATAACCGCATCTTAGGAATTCAGGTGAAATCATTTTGAGCCCAAAATCGAAACATAATTTCAGATCAACATTAAAATTAACCTCAATTAACCTGAGGAGCATTTGGAATTAACGTAAATATCTAGAGGTCTAGGCTAATGACGTGTTCCAACATCGTTAAGTGTAACAGTTATTGCTAAAAACCTATGTTGCATTCTGGGGGTGATATCTCGTCCCACGTACGGAAGTATATAGGAATATGATCCACATATGGTAATTATATGGGGACTCTCTTATCAAACAGTTACACATTAGACACGGCTACTACCGACTGAGCTCCCATGTACCTTTGTGTATATTTTTGGATACCCCACTAGGTTAAAAACCTACCATAGGTAACCGAGTCGGTCGCCTTGTATATGTGATACATCGAACACAACATTCGTGGAGATTGGTTGCCATATATCAAGTCCTTGGTTCACCAAGGTGTATATTGCAGTTCACAGATACTTGGTAATCCATTATGCCTAGATTACCCTTTTTTATTTTTGTTTTTAAATTATAAAATTTACTTTCCATGGAATAATATCTTACCCGTACATGACTCCTTACTAGATATTAGGTTGAGAATAATGGCAACAGTTCTTGAGTTTACCAATCAAGGAATACCCTCAATGGGAATCCTGGTCCTTTTCCTTCTTTTGGAAATGTTGGCGCTCCCTATATGGAAATGTTGTCCCTCCCAGGATTAACCATTGGTTTTCCAGTTTGGTTATTTTCAACCCCCATGGTTCCAAATGTCCAAGATGCTTCTCAACCAATTTTTCCTCCGCTTGAATAATTTCAACCTCATGTTGACCCTAAATTTGACCCCTCTCCTTCTTTTCTTGTTTCTTCACCCCGTTCTTCCTCTTCGCATGGTGAAATTATATATTCTAATAGCCATGAAGCTAAGAAGAAGAAGAAGAGGATGATGAAGAAGAAGAAAAATAAGCAAGGGGGAAACCAAGCAACCATTGGTACTCATGCAGCTAATGTTGAAAAATATTCCATTCAATCCTACAAAGTAAAATTCCCTTACAATTTATCCAAGAATGACCACCTCCTTAGGGATTGTCCTGGAATTCCCAGGATATTAGAAGTATTTTCAACTGACTCAAATCAAACTTTGTCATCATCCTCTAGAGATTGTGTTGGTGATAAACCCTCAACCAATGATAATAAGTTCCATGGGAAGGAGGGAAAAGTCAAATTTCCTTGTAGGTTATGTGAAGGGAATAATCCCATTCACCTTTGTACTTATATGGATGAAGCCTCGAAAGTGTCAGATAACCTTACAACTTCTCAGCCTTGTCTTCCTGCTAGTTACTAGAAGCTTTCCCCTAATCCTCCACTAGTTGATCAAGTGATTGATCAGAAATAATCTATGATCAATCCCACTCTCTCTGAAATTGAATCCCATGAGTCTATTCCCGACCAACCATCGGTTGAGGAAATGTTTGACTTGATTATGTCATCAGTTGATCACGTCTTTCCTATAGAGAGTGAACCTCATACCACTCATGTTCTTTTTATTTCTTCAAATTCCCATGATTTGGAGGGAAATACTCTCATTCCCATGGTACAAGAGGGTGATCCTCCCATTCTCATAATACAAGGGGTAATTTCTTCCATTCCCACTATACCCCATCCAAGTAGTTTGGTTGATTCCTTTAATTGCAGTCGACTAACATGATACCATCTTCCTTCTTACGTTCCTTTGATATCACATTACAAGACTATAATGTGGTCGTACCTAGAACAATAATAGATGAAGGCGCATTTATTAGTATTATTTCATCAACTACTTGAAAAGCTTTAGGTTCTCCACAGCTTGTGCCTGATACCCAGAATTTTTTTCCTTTTAACAGAGGAACTAGTCAACTATCAGGGATCCTTCAGAAGTTTCCTATTACTTTAGGAGGAAATATTGTCTATATAGACGTGATGGTTGTCCAAGGCCCTTTGGACTTTAACTTAATCCTTGGCATTACTATACTTATGTTATGGGAGCTCTTATCTCTTCTATTTTTCATGTGATTCGTTTCCCGCATGGAGAAAGAATCGCGATCATTGATCAATTTTCATTCATTGGTCTTAATCTAGCTCCCAATAAATCATCATCCCTTAATGGTCCTTACATGAAAGTGGTATATTCCCCGCCATAGGTTAATTATGTGGCAACTTGTTCCATGTCTGCGTCTGCTGATGATCTAGTTAGTGATATAGTGAATCATGTACTGGGGGCATTGGACCCTGATTTCCATAGTGTTGTTCTCCCATCTGTTGATATATTATTGAAATCCATGACCTCTTATGGGCCATTAACAGGTATATAGAGAAAATTTCCTTTTCTTATTTCAAGCTCCTTAAAAAATGAAACGAGCTCTTTGGAGCATAGTTCCTTTTCTTGTATCAAGCTCCTTAAAAAATGAAACAAGGTCTCCAGGGAAAAGTTCATTTTCTTGTGTCAAGCTCCTTAAAAAATGAAACAAGATCTTCAGAAAAAAGTTCCAGTATTCTACTTAGGTGAATGAAATGAGTCTTGGGGGGCATGTACCTCAAATTGAGTCATTATTTTGGGGGCATGAAAACTTATTCCAAACATATTTTTTCTTTGTTTCAAGCTTGTGAAAAAATGAAACCAATTCCAAGCATAGTTTCCCATGTTTCAAGATTCTATAAAAATGAAACCATTCTCATGCTACCTCTCATGATTTCCATTTTATCAGACTATTTTTCCAAATGAACCTTAGTTTTATCATTCCATCGTCACCATCTACTTGGCTAATCATACACTCTCACTTGGTTATTTTACCCTTTCCTAAGGAACCCCTAAAATGAGTGCTCTTGTTATCCAGCTTCTTGACCTTTATGTTGGAAATATGATGCAGAGTGTTGTCCTTGATGGCAACCCACCGAATGAAGATGAAGACATGCGACTATTGACATGTGTTGTCCTTGATGGCAAACCACCTGATGAAGTTATTCTTGACTTGATGGACTTGGTAAATGATGTAAATTTGATGTGATATGATGTTTGTTGACAATATGATGCTGAGTGTTGTCCTTGAAAGGCAACCCACTTGATGAAGATGATGACAACTTACTTGTCTGTGATGAGGCTAATAACGAAGAACATGCGTCTCTAAGCAGTGCCTTGAATCGAATCGAATGTCCAGCTATCCAAAGTATGTCAGTCAGAATGATTGAAGATCTATACGCTATCATCAGGAGGAAGTTGCTAGAGTATGGACGCACCTTCGCTGAAGTAAAAGGCGATGCGTAATGAAATATACACGAGGTATACGTCGGTTTGTGGTGACCAGCGGTATATACTCGACATCGGTGAAGTGAAAAGCGTTGGAGGGAATCAGGGTTTTCCGAAGCAAGGGGTATGAACACATTCGATCCGTTCGCCGTGAGCCGTTTATCTGATCTGTGTTGATATGTATCTGTTGGTGACGTATGTTTGTGCTTAAAAGTATGGAAAGGGTCCAGTATGAACATATGATGAAATGTGGCCTGCAAGTGGTGTTCTATTGAAGTTGTTGGATCCAGTGTGAAAATTGATGAAACGTGGTCCAAGGTGGTGCTGAGGGTTGTAGCCTTCAGTCAGGGGGTTGTAGCTCCCTTCCAGGTGAGGCTGGTAAACGAGACCAGGGGGTCGTAGCTCCCTTCCAGGAGAGGCTGGTAAACGAGTCAGGGGGTCGTAGCTCCCTTCCAGGAGAGGCTGGTAAACGAGCGCAGGTGGGTGCCTGCGTGCTGGTCAAGTCTGCGCCAGCATATATGTTGTAAGATGTTTTCTCTATAATAAAATATTGAAGGCTGAGCAACTGCAGCGGTGGTTTTCTCCCGACTTGGGTTTCCACCTAAAAATCCTGGTGTTCATGTGTGATGCTTTGTGTGATGGTTATTCTGTTCTTACTGCACATGTTTACTGCTTATTGAATATCTGATTAATAAATGATGGAATGGTTTAAGTGAAGATTTAATGACTTATCTAAATCTCTGTGTATACGCTAGTTTAATAAAGGGGATCCGCGTATATACGCACGTCTGGCTCAGGAAAGTAGCGTATGCCTTTTAGAAGAAAGAAAAAGTGAAAGTTTTGATTATGCAAAGAATACCGATCACCCCCTCTCAAAGATTATTCCACCTCACAAAGTTACAGTTCCATTATTACTAGAACTAGTTGCTACCCTTTATACCACTTGTTCCTCTAGGAGGAGTCCTCTTTCAACTTTTTTCAGACTCCCAAAATATGAAAATATTTCCAAGAACTTTTTATTTCGAGCTTTTTAAAGAAAATGAACTGATGTCATCTCAGTATGCATTTACCCCTATTTTCAGGCTGAGTTGGACTAATTGTGAAAAAGGAATACCTTGCTCAAACATGATCAATAGTTTCTCTCAGATATTTTTTTCCACCTTTTCGGATTCGAGCGACTATCTACAAAAATGGATCTTTTGGTTTTTTCTTTTCCATCTATTTTTAAAAATCCCTCAATATGAAAAATATACTGAGTTACCCCTTCGTCAAACTCGTAAAACTTAAATGACGAAGGAATTTTCACCATGAAAAGATCGAGCTACTCCTTCCTAGGGATCGTTAAACTTCATAGGATGGATTATCCAAAGGGTGAACTTATATGCTAAGCATATGGTATCATCTTCAAGCTTGCTATCAAAAATAAAGAGGCACTGGCTAGAAATTAGCAAGGGGAAATGCAAGTGAAGCATGTTTTGTATTTTTTAGTAAAGGCAGCATGTTGCTCTTGAACATGAAACTCATCTGCATTTCATGTCAATTTGGGGATATACTTCATTCGTCATTTGATTTCTTGGGTTTGGGAAATCCATTTTCCTCTCATTTTATCATCATCTGTTGTCACCATGACCTTTGATCCTATTTCTAGTCAAATTTTTTTGAATTCTATATTTTTGTCGCCAATATGTTAAAGAGAAGTCCCAATTGTATAATTCAAACATCCTCTTCTCATTTTACCCTCTCTGCAATAGTCTTGAATCACTCCTATCATCTTGAGAAATACTTCGTTTTGTGTCAATGATGTGGGAATCATTATGGCCCTCCTTTGACGGATCGCTTCCTGTCGACTTCATCTCATTATCCAAGAATATGGTTTAGAAACTCTTTTTCAGTACCTTGGAGCTTGCATGCCCCAATGACAAGTTCTTCACATTCAATGACAGGTTCATATCATTGGCCTTCTATCGAATTATTATGCAAGTGTTTGCCTTCATCTCATTATTCACACTTGTAGATTATGTTATCGTACCATGAGGGTCCTCATCATTATTGGTGGTTTCTACTGTGCCCATTAATAGTTTACATCATCGGCTGGCAATCAGGTTGTTTCTACCATGTTCGACATCAACACATCTATTCACATGGTTAGATCCGTACACTGGGTAGATACAGATATAGACAAAGACCCTAGACCACATTTGTTATTATCTAGGCTGCATGGAGTTATTGCATATTCATGATTGTACACATGATCCTTTCTATGTGGATGGTTCCAACCGTACCGTGGATCCATTTCCATGATCTCTTTCAAACGGATGGATGTTCTCATGCCATGGGTTCACGTGTTATTTTATGCCTATTATGAGATATGTTATTAGGCATGTTCATATCAGATATGTCATATATTGTATTGTGTTTGATTGGCAGGTCTCCTGACGGTAGTTTTCCAAAGTCCTTGTCGTGGTTGATAAAGTGATTCAACCATCACCTATGGTTCTTATTTCATGCTAATTTGTTACACGATATTTTTTTGCATTCCTTCAGTCCTTATCTCAAGTGTCGTATTTTGTGTCGCTCATGTCACAAATGCTACAAAGTGAAAAAAATTTGTATAAACTTTTTCATCCTTAATAACATGCTTAATATATCCCCAAAGACCTAAAATAGAAATTCCTTGGAGCTTTTCTTCAAAAGTTTGTAAAAACCTTATTTTACAAGCCCAACGTTTTTCTTCCCTTAATAGCCTCATGCTTGTCACCATATCCTTAACCTATGAATAGCGCTGCCAGTGCAGGATTTCAGCAATAAAGTCACACTATCCCTCTTCAAACAGTTTCTCTCGAAAATGGAGTAGAAGCTTCGACCTCTAGGATTCTCAAGAATGGAGTTCTGGTACTTGTTGGTTGAGGATATGGTCAAATACTCCCATTTTTTACCCTTGATCTTATCTCCAAATATTTCCACCTCATTAGTGGATCCATAACCTCTCCATTTCTGCTATAAAAGAGTGCCATGCTAGTGAGTCTTGGTTGGTCATTGTTGGTTTACATTCTTCTGCTTGATTGCACCTAGATGTTTTCAATTTGATGAAGAAAGAGAAGATATTGAAAGGCTAGGCTTGGAATTGGATTTATACTCTGAAAAAGGCCTCCAACATCAAAGCACTGGTTGTACACTTCCCTTTATTCATTTAATAATACAAAGTATGTGTTGCTTCCCATAAATCTATTAATATTAATTGATTTAGCATGATTCTCCTTGATCTGTCATGTGGTTTGGTTTCAAATATATATATATGCTATGTATCTTTCTTCTTTTGTCATATGATCTTCTTTATTGGTTTTCAGATGTAGAAGGCATAACAAGAAACGAGTCAGAAAGTGAAAGGATCGATATCAACATTGAGGAAATGACTACATAAGGATTGAGGTAGGTCATCTCCCTCTCTCGTATTACTTCAATGTTAAACTAGGAAAGCTTGTATTCTTTGTCACAGATGTTACTAGACCCACTCATTAGGCTAGAGGGATCGCTTCTTTCTGAAGAAGGGATTTTCCTGCGTAACAACCACCTAGAAAAATGCACACATATTAAACTATGAATACATCCTCTATACTATATTCAATTTCCATTATAACCATATGCACCTCCTCAATCCATTACAATAGACAAATATTTCCAAGGCAGATTGTAATCAATATAGTTGGGTAGCAGAAAAGATACATAGCTCCAAAGATCACAAGTTTTGAGATAGGGTTACACAAGCTACAAAATAAGTTGTGTAAGAAATATTCCATTTTAGGATATTGTCTCACTTAGTTGATGCAATTAAGGGTGGAGGCCTAATTAGGCATGATTGCAAGCCTAGTTTAGAATTTTCTCATTTTAATAAAGTTGTTCATTTTTAAAAAACTAAAACTGCAAGTAATGATAACTAGGCATAAACAACAAGTTGTACCTTTTGGGATCTTATAAGAATTACTATTTTCTCTTCTTATTAACAAGGTGGGAATTGAATGACATAACAATGAGGTTCTTATCAAGTGATCATGACATTTATAGGCATATTTTTTTACAAATTTAAGATTTTTAAATGCTTAACATATGGTGAGCTTCTAATACACTATGGGTACCATTTTTATTTATGTGATTGTAGTAATGCATGATATTTATGGGTTATATATTAGAAACTAAAAATTTAACATCTTAGTGAATGGTGATGGACCTCTGACCAAAAAATTTTCAAGGTTTCCAATGAAGTTTCCATGATGTGATAAAAAAGGAGAAATAGTTAGTTTCTACATGAAGCTACAAAGGGCCCCACTTACAACAAAAAAACTTACAAATCATATAAAAATATCAAGGGATCCCTACATAAGCTACAAAATTAAATCACTAAAAAACTCCAAATTTCTATAAGAAAAATATATCGTGCAATTTTCTTATATATAAGATTTACATATCGTATTTCACAATCATTAACCCCTAAACCCAAGTTCAAATACTTGATCCCCAATAGCTTTTATCAACATGGGATAGGGTGGAATATATTCATGTTATCATCTAGGTACACTCAAAGATAACAAATTTAGTAGTCTGTGATCAAAGTAAGTAATTAAGTAACATCAAGGACAACTAACTAAAGATTGTTGCTAGGAAGAAAAGAAAAGAAGCAATAGAAGAATGTTCCCTTTTTACCAAGTTTCCCATAGTGATAGTTGTTTGATGTTATGCTTGGAACTCATTGATTATTTTGAATCAAACTTTGAAATTTGTATAGGGTGTATAATTACATCCTCCTCTATATCCTCTAAAAATTCAATGAAAGGATACTAGTTTCAATGGACCAAAAAAATCAATGAAAAACCACTACAGAAGCATCCTAGAAAACTTGGAAAAACCAAGTGATCTAGTGTTTTTATTCGTGTTCATTCATTAAATCGAACTATTAAATATTTACAGCATGTAGAGGACATCTTCCTCTATCTTCCATAAAAATTGTATTGAAGCATATTTTTTTAAGTGCGACAGAAAAACTAATTATAGGCCACTATAGGAGTAATCTAGGAAACAAAGTGATATGGTGTTTTAAATAGTACTTATTGATTCCTTGGATTCATGATATAAGAAATTTATAAGCTATATCAAACATATTTATTTGTTTCCCATATAAATTTCATGAAGTGGTATTTAGTTTTTGTCTTTTTTCTAAATTCAATTCAAATGAGTATTGGAGTAGGCAAGGAAACTATATTGCAAATCCTTCTATGGATTTTCCAATATATTTTGTATCTCCAAAACTAAATGAATCCTAAGGAATAATACCATATGAGGATCAAGCATGATAGATATTATATTTGAGGGAATTCATCTTGTTGCATAGGGTAATGCAAAACTTTCAATTGTGGGTTATTGATGGGCCTCTAAATTGTATATTTTATGGCCCATTATACATCTAAATTCAATACATAATTTCCCCTAAGCCATTACTTTCATTGGAAACATTTATCGTTTCCTTAATATTGTGTATGTTTATTTAATAATATATTATTAACATCATTTAAGTTGAAATATGATATATGCTTGATCTTAAAGTGATTTACGATTTTTATTATAATTTCATATGTTTAATATGGAGAATAACATGATCTCAAAAGGATAAGTACATGAAATAAAATTACCAAAATAATATTGATCTCCCTATTTCATGATTCTAGACAAACTTAGTTGTTATTCTGATCTTTCTCCTTCACCTTCTCTAGAAGATTGGAATAATGCCACAAAATAGGTTTCATAGTTTTAGGAGATTTTTTTTAAATCCTCCATTAATCAAGGAATTTATTGGAATGATTAGATAGACTCCTTTCAAGTATAAGAGGAACCATAAATAAATATTTAGTCTCTTCTTGAGGATCGTCATTCTTTTTTTTTTGCTATTTTTAATTTGTAAATTTGAATTTGGAAGTAATGCATATTTTCTATTCAAGTTTCTTATTGTAAAATAGTGTTTTTATCTTGACACCTAATCCAAAATGACAATGAACATTGAATAACATCATCGTATAGATTATATGGTGATTTTTTTTATTTTCTTTCAAGAGATATATTTTTATTTATGCCTTTCCATTTATTAAATTCATATACTTTCATTTTCAACAATCATTTTCTTTCATGTATTTCCTTTTATGCATTTACTTCATAGTTTGTCATTTCATAATATTAGAATAGTTTAATTTATTCACATTTAATTTATGTCAATTTCCTTTATACACATTTACTTTATGGTTATTTGATTTACGCTCTCTCATTCTCAATATCTTAACTCATCCTATGACTCTAAGGTGATCCTTGATTGAAACCATTGATTGATTAGGTATCCTTATGATGATTGTTCTTTTCCAGTCTAACAAAAAATTTAAAGACTCCCCACACCACTTTCTTTTGGTTCCCTTTACTTTGGTTAGAATGAGCTTAGATCCATCAGTAGTGGAGAGGGAAGAAATAGAAATAAAGAGGTTGAAATTGGGAATCTCTACTTGCTTTGTTTGGCTTAGTTAATGACCTATATTGGGTCATTATATTATTTTTCACATGTCTTGATGCTTTTAGAGAAAAATATTGGATTCAACTTAAAGGTTCATTTTAACGATGGGTCCCAACTTGGATAATTAAGGTATAAAACTATTTTGAGGCATTACAGGATGTTTTTTGGGGTCAAAAAAATCTCACTTGTGCTAGAACCTTTGGTGTTGTTCTAAACTTAGATACATTTCCAACGGTCATAGAATCACATCAATTGAAGTTTTTATGAAAAAATTGTGCCTCCCACAAGTTGACCTACCATGGTACAAGAGGAGGATATGTTAGACCTCGTTACTCATGTGTATGAAGCTAGCCACATGTGAAATTTCAAGAATCCTCTAGAAGGTCAAAAATTGTAACTCTAGTTAAGGGTTGAAGGATTCAAACCTTACTGCTAGTTATATATTAGGATATATTAAATATCGAGCCACTAGGAGGAGAAATGGTTCCATTTTATGTTTTTGTATTTTGTTACATAATGAGAGAAACTAGGAGTAGGAAGTTAGAGAGAATAACAAAAGGGATTAAAGCTTTATAGTGTCCTTACACGTCATAGGTCTGAGGTAACTCCATAGTGAGTACTTATTCACTTATACTTACGCTTTTCCATAATAGGAGCAACCTTACCTTCTACTTTGGTTTTATCCCATAAGAGTTTCCCAGGGAAAATTTTGTGTCTATTATGGATGGTGTGTGTACTTTTTTTTTAATATTTCTCACATTTTGGCTAATTTATTCATTAAGCATAAAAATAGTACAAAAAAAATAGGAAATATAAAGGGAATTAACATTCATGGTAAATATTTTAGTATTTTATCAAATATGCTATGATGAAATATTCTAGTGAAATATCTAATTAAGTTTATAGATCAAGTAATTACGACTTTATTTTCTTAGAAATATTAATTATTGGTTTTCAGATCTAACAACGTATATTGGCTCACCTAGATTTGTATCCTTTCTCCTTGCAGACTTGTACCCCAACTTTCCACTGACAAGATAAGTGGGGATTGGTCACTAGGTTGCTTGACTCCTTCGAAAATTTTTTGTAGTCCTTTCCTCCAACTTGTTTACAATTTTCCTTAAAATTGAATTTTAGGTTTCATTCTTCATTTTACTATTTAGTTATTATAATTGTATAATTACCATGTTTCAATGTAATTTTTTATATCCAGTGCATAGTACCTCATAAGTTTTCATGAACCTCGAGTTGACATTTAAAGTGGGGATTTAGTCATTCTTGTTGTAATTCATTGGCACATCCATAATTTAGTTCAGTTATTGTACACCAAATTATCAAACTAGCATTAATTTGAATATTCCATTCATCGATGATTTCAAGGATGCTTATGGCATTGTTGGTGTTGGCATGTTCAAATATTCATGTTTTATGGGTACATTCACCTTACTCCACCAATTGCTTCTCTAATTTCCTTATTTTTTATATTCCTACACTTTCCTCATGAAGGAAACGTTATTGTTGTAGGTCAACTCACGTATTGTATGTAAAATTTTAGAACTAACACTAGGGTTGAATATTTCATTTGTAAATGTAAGTCTTTAAACCTTTACTCATAAAGAAATGAACACAAAAATTATTTAAAAATAAAATAAACAATATTATTTGTACACAATTCTCAAAAAATTACCCTAGAAACCCTTAACTAGGAATACCAACAATATTTTAGAGTTGCACCTCTAAATCTCATTATATTAACTTCACCATTTACAACACAATATATAATATTTCACAGCATCTTGAACTCTAATCCATTAACCAAAATTACATTGAAACAATTCAAAGCATCCTTGGCTAAAAAACACCCAAAGGTAGGCCAAAAATGGACCAAAAACATCCAAAAAAAATTAGGGGCTATACCCTTGAACCCCCAAGCAGGGGCCTGTCCAACCACCCTCTCCCAACACAGTGTATGGGGTTAATCATGCAAAAAATATAACACATACCTAACATTTAGAATCCTTCACTTTCCTCATAAATGAAAAGTAGTTAATATAGGTAAAATCACTTATTTTATGTTAAATTTTAAAACTAACATTAGTATGAATATTCCATTCACTTATGATTCCAAGGGTGCTTATGATAATGTCAATGTTGGCATGTTTAAAGACCCATATTTTATGGGTACATTCACCTTTCCTCTAATAGTCAATTATTTTAACTCAAATCCTATATGTGTGATCTCTTTGGGTACCATCGAAACATACGGTTTTCCCTTAGCTTCTATTTCAATTATGGATTTCATGCCTCTACACTTGATTTCTAATTATGTTTTAGCTATCAATGAGGATCCTTGGGTGGTTCCTCGCCCTTCTAAGATAAAATTATTTGGAATAATAATGTCGTTGAGTTAGGTATATATTTCTTATTAAGTAATCTAGATAGGAGAATCCAATGTTGATAAAAATCTCCATAATTATATGGAATATGGTTCGCTCACTTCACCCAACATGTAGTTAACTATCTCAACTTACATGACTTATTAGATGTTGAATTGCATTTGATTTAGAACTTCCTTAAATTTGTAACTATGGATGATATAACATGGGAAGATATCCATAATTGGCCATTATTTAGTCCCAAACTAGAGACATTCTAAGTTATTATGAAAATCCTTTTTTTCTGTAGATGTATCAAGTGGTACCAAGACCCCACCCTAACACATGATGTGTCTATGAAGGTAAACTTGGTGAACATTTTGAACAATCTACCAGTGAACTCTTTTTGAAACTTAGCCTTTTTTAGACTACGTTAATTTAAGAAATTTTTTCTTTTGAAAGGTTTAAACTTTAAAACACTTTTTTTAAATACTTTCAAAGTGAATTTTTTAGGTCATCTTGTGAAATGCTAAGCCTTAACCTAATTGTGTCAAGGATTTTCTTTTCAAAACTCACCACCAAATTTTCCATTCCAATATATACAAAAGATGAATGTCTCATATATTTACCATGTCTTGATGGGAATCATCAAGGATCCATGGTAGCTCAAACAATATCATAGTATTACTCCTCAAGTTTTGTCAAAAAATTAATGATCAAGGTTTATTCTTAACATCATGATACCTTAATAACATGGAAATTTGAACCTATGTGGAATCTTCCTTTCTTAGTGAGCAACATTTTTTCAATAGGGGCCTATAATCCCATTGATTATGATAGGAATATTTAACCTAAGCCTTGTAATGAGCTCTAACTAAAGAAGTACTATATATAAGCAACAATGTTTCATATTTATTTGTACAATATCGTATTTTTAATGTTTTCATTTTCAAAATTTTCTATTATAGAGCGTGAGATTTTATTGGACTTATTAACTTTTGGACAAATGTTTTTTATTATGTATACGTGACTTCAGAGATAGTTTCTTTGGTATTTTTTATATATTTATCTTCATTAAAGTTTGAGGCATGTTTTTAATATGACATATAGTGAAAGGTTTTTCTCTACATTTTTATCTTGCATTATTAACCATACTTTTGTCAATATTGTGCCTTAGGTTCATTCCCACAAATTTGCAACAATATCCCTATTCTACAATGCATGTTGTAATTTGTCTCATACTGCCTACCATTCATAGGTTTCGTTATATCACTATTTTATCATTTGGTGCCTATGTCATGTTTATTCCTAGGCATGAGAAACCATATTTATCCCCATCATGACTTAAAAGTAGATACCTCATGTGTATTTCTCAATCTTTTTTTTTTGGCCATGTCCTCAAGGGGTTCTTGTTATTTTTATTTCTTTATGGTTTCATTTTCTTATTGTAACTTGCATCTTGGTGCATCCTATTATATTTTTGTTCCCTTAATCATGTTTATTTCCATTTTAGTCATTGTTGACCTTTCTCCATTTGCATACATTTTCTTTTATTTTGCATTTGCTTATCCCTAGAGAAAACAGTTATGCATGGAAATCATTTTCTTGACACATTTTTTTCATTTTTTTTCATAAGTATATTCCATGCACTTGGAATCTAATTGCATGCCATTGATCCACTAATTTTCTCCACTATAGCATAATTTTATCTCTTTTCATGCTCGCAAAAACATGAAAAAAGAAAAAAAAAATTAAAAACATCAAAAAGAAAAGGGAGGAAATAATTTTGATCTTTATTTGATTTAGTTTGAGTGGAAACTATCAATTATTGTTTTCTTTTAACACAAAAAAATGTTTTCTTCATTATATTATAGTAATGATTTAGATTTCCTTAGGAATTGTACTATGATTGGGTTATCTACTCCAATGAAATATTCTTCCTATCATTATCGAGCAAGTTTCAATATCTCTTTCATTGTTATAGTATGCTTTTTTTTTCCTTTCGATTTCATGCTAGCTAAGTCGTTATTATGCCATACTATATGTTCAAGGGAAGTTAAGCTTGAGTTGACCATTCTACAAAATTATTGAGCCATTGATATTGGCAATCCATATGTTAGTTTGTATTTGGTTGTTTCATTCCTCATAAAATATCTCAATTAATGTTTCATGTCGATTGATGTGGGATGCATTAAGGCCCTCCTTCCAAAGGATCTCTCCCTATCAACATCAGAACATTATCTAATAATTGGATCTAAAAACTTGTATAGTGCCTTGGGACTTGTATACATCACTCATAATATTCCTTTCAATGGATAATGGGCTTATTTCATCAACCCCTTATTGATTTATTGTTTGAGTGTTAAATTAGATCAATTATTAGCACTTGATAGATTGTACTATGTACCTTGGGTTCCAATTTCCTTATTGGTGGGTCCCCTTCTATTTATTAATATTTTTAATCGGTCATTGATAATTAGATAGTTTATTCCATGTTCAATATCAACTCATTATTTTCATGATGTATATTTTTACGATCATTGACTTGGATTGAATATCTTGGATTAGGGCCATTTTCCATCGATGCTACCATCCTAATTTTCACAAGTTTGTATCACTGATTGTTAAGTACTTTGAAGATTAAATTGCACTCTACTTTATTCTAAGTGTATTTTTTATGTTTACTATGATAGGTCCACTACGTATTTTCTCATGGATATGATATTTTATATGACATGGATCCATTGTGTTCATTTTCATGGCCATGGTAGTGTATTTTAGTTCATAAATCCATAATGTATTATGTTGGTGATTATGTGTATTCAAATATTCATGGATGGTTATTCCTACCTTGGGGATAATCTATATCTAATTGGTTGTTTTTTTGTTTGTAGGTACTTCGTAGTTACTTGATCTAAATAATTCCTCCTTATTCCACTCATCACCATCTAATTTTGTGAGGTACTTCGACCATTAGTTCCTCTTCTTACATCGTGCATTAAGGGTCATATTTTATGATTTTATTTGTTGTCATTGGCTAATCAAAGATGTCATTAAATTTTATAAAGATGAAATACACTTCAACCAATGAGATTTTCCTATAAAAATCCTTGGCCACTCTTCTTCCTTGTAAACGAGTCATTAGATGCACTTTCCTCATAAAACTAATTTGGCCACTTCTGGGATTTCCAAACAATACTTGTAGCCACCTATTAAGGCTTTCGTAAATATAAAGTTACAAGGATATCAAACAAGCAATGAGATGGAAACAAATTATAATTTTTCATGAAATTTTTGCATGCTTTGTATTCACTTAACTCACATGCCATGAAGCCTATTTTTATCTTCTCAAGAACCTGCAAGAAGATGCCAAGGCAAGGTATTAAAAAAGGATAAGAGTCTAAATTCAAGCATCTTTATGTTATTGAATTGGAGCAAGAGTCATTTATCTATAGTTTGTATCAATTGTTGAGAGTTTGACATCAGAATTAGTGTGATATATTGGAAATGTAACCCTTAGGGAATTATGTAAATTTGGAATATTCATGAAGGGAAAAAGCCAAAAGTGAACATGAAGAGACATGTGAATTCCAACATACATCTTGGAAGACGAAACCAAAGGTCATAAGAATGTATTTAATGTGTATTATATGAATACAAATTGTATCTCACATTTATCTAAACTAGCACAACCTAAATGTGGTTGGTATACATCGTAGGCATATAGGTAAATATTTCACCAAAAGATATAAATTCAAATCCTAAAATTGTTATGCAACTAAAACCCTAACCCTAATAGTTAATAGCTAAACCCTAGTCTTTAAACCCTTAACCAAAGGAATCAACCCTGATATGAGTCTAACAGTGGCATGAGAGCATAATAGGTCCTTATGAAACATCTCTGACCATTAGACCTACCATAACATTCCTCTATGCCATCCATATTAGAGAGAAATTCCCTCTTATCATATCTATTGTAGTGTGGGTGACATCTTATCCTATGAGCATTCAAGGTTTTCTACACCAACATGATAATCAAGGTTTTGCAATCCTCCTATTTGTTAATACTCCAAAAACCCACTCATGGGCACATAGAGGTCATTAACAAGAATGGGGAGGTTTATAATTTATTCTTCTAGCACCTATATATGGTAACAAACATTTTTGTGAATCATACGCCCATTTTTATAAATATACCCTTTCCCATGTCATTGGAAACCCTAGAATTCCATTGTCAACTCCTTTATGTGTCTTCCTCACCAAAAATTTGGGACTCTTCTCTCTTGACATGGGTGCTCCTCCTTACACAACCTGATCTAGTATCCTTGTGTGTCAATATACAGCCTCTCAAAGCTCTACATGCTTGACCTATATTAAAATTCTCATCTCAACTCCCACTTGTTGACTCACCTCCCATTATTGTTGCAACTCTATACTTCAAAACTTTATTTCTCGAAACTCGATTTTCCATTCCATTCCAAGGAATTTTAGGATCAAAATCAATAATATATTCCTATTTTCTACTCTAACTCCTCACATAGACCCTTCAAGTACTTGTAAATATTGGAATTTTAATGATCAAAGTCCTCCTAAATAGAGAAAGTGACATGTTGGATCCCTTCTCAGTACATAAAATGGACTGTTTATGGTACATAACATCTATAAAGGCATGATCATTTGATAAGGTTCTTACAAGTCTCCTTACACAAATTTTAGATAGTAAAAAGAGAGTCCAAGAGGATGCTTGTTCTCTCATTGCTACTCTTTAAGAGAAGGTTGTAGAGGAGTCAACACCTCAGTTGGAGCTCATTTGCCAGAACCTTATTGTATGCCTTCTGACCTCAATTTTATTTGGATGTTGAATCTATGTTTTGAGATGTATGACTCGAAACAAAACCCAAAAAATTGAAGGATAATATTGTAAGGGAAGGTAATGCATATGACATGTATTTTATAGTTTTCTCTCTAGATTTATTGTTTGGGCTTGTAAAATATCATTACCATTTCTTGACAGTCCTAATATCATCGGAATTCTTGTATCAATAGCATCAAATTCACATTAAATTGTGAAGAATATTTCAACTCCAAAAACATATTCCTTTTGTATGTTCACTTATACATTTTGGAAAATAATTTGAATTGCATTGTAAAAAAGTGCATATTCAGTTGAAGCTAAAGCCCCTTATTTTATGACCTTGAACTATTCAAAAAATGGCTCAAATTTATGAAGTGTTGGAGTTGTTGAATACTATAATACTCTCTACTATTAATGGTATAGTCAAAATAGTCAAATCCAATCTCACCAATGTTTTTGTGTGTTTACAATATGCGTAAGACAAAGTTCAGTTCCTGCAACACCAATCACAACTCTAATGACATGAGCCACAACAAAGGAATCAACACTCTAAACTAGGTTTTTTTTCAAAAAAATTCTCTTTTTTATATTGACTACCATAAACAACTGGTGTATGATTAGATCAATGATGTCACTTTGGGAGAATATTCAAATGAAGATGTAGAAATTTAGCTTGTGCTTCCCAAGTCCATCGTCAAGCCTTAGAAAGAAGTCGTCAACAATAAGCATAGAATTAGTCGTGTATATGAAAAGTAATTGTCCTTTCTCATTCTAAACTACTCCAAACCAATTCAGATTTAGATTTTTGGGTTTATTCAAAACCCATCTTCGCTTGCTCCATTTCCACATTAAATTCTCAAATATCAACATTATCATCAAGTTGCTCACATGAAATATTAGTTTTTTTATATTTACCCTTGTGATCATTGTGGAAAACATGCTCATCATTCAGATAAATGTTATAGAGATAGGAATCCTATAAGAGAAAATATTTACTCTTGATGAACCACTTCTTGGGAAATGGTCTTCAACAACTAAGAAGATATATCAATCATACCATAGAATTATTTCTTGAGTATTGACACATCTTGCAATGGAGATATTTTCCTCTTATTGCCTTGTATCTAACATGGGGGGATTTACAATCAACTACTAGTTTTTGAAGCTATATAAAGCAATACTGAGCCAAAAGTAGAACTAGATCCAACAACCAAAGTCAGTTAGAGCTAGTTTCATAGTTGCAGCCATAGATAGACTCATGTTCCATGAGCATGATTTAGTTTGTGGTTTTCCTTAAACCACCACGAAGTAGAAAAATTACTACTTTTGATATAATATAGTTTGTATTCACCTTTAAACCACCATTTAAATATTTTTTTGTCATTCTTAAACCACCATTAAAGATAACTTTCATTTTTAAAAAAACTTCCATTATGAAACCAACTCCAAAAATAGAAGAAAAGAGATATCAACGCCTTAGAAATAAGCCACTTCGAGGGGGAAACCTCCAATACATTACATGAATGAACAATTCTTGGATGATACAAATTACAAAACCTCCTTTCTATATATATGATTCCATGGGGCCACAATGTAATCCTAGCCGACCTAACAATAATAATTTAAGGGCACAATAATAACAATATGGGGATTACAGGGGTACAATAATTACAATAATAACAATAAGGGGGTTACACTAACAACAATAAGGGACTATACTAGTAATATAGGGACCTAACATGCCCCTCTCCTTCAAAACGGTGTTGTCCTCAACGCTTGAATAGCTCTGGGTGCTTTTGTATAAAATTCTCATCCTCCCATTTAGAATATTCAGTGGGTAAGTTCTTCCACTTGATGAGATACTCTAAAATTGATCGATTTCATAGCTGTTGAGTTCTTTTTTCTGCGACTGCTTCAGGTTCCAATATGATTTTTCCTTCCTCATCAATTTCTGGCAATATTTTTTGAACTGGAAGATTTTAACCTATAACCTTCTTTAAGCATGAAACATGGAAAATTAGATGCACTCATGAAGAAGCAGGAAGCTCCAATTCGTATGCCATAGTACCAATATTTTGCAACACCTTGTAAGGACCATAGTACTTTGGCGATAATTTATTATCCTTCTTAGCTTGCTTGAGGGAAATTTGTTTGTATAATTGTAGCCGTAAAAATACCTAGTCTCCTACATCAAAACTTCTCTCGTTGCGATGTTGATCTGCCTGTTGTTTCATTCAATTTTGTGCCAAATTCAGGTTATCCTTTAAGAGTTGGAGAACTTCTTGTTGATGCTCGATGTGATCTTCCATTTCTTTAACCTTCAAATTTTCTCTTAAATATGATGTGGTGGATGGTGGATGATATCCATAAAGTGCCATAAATGGGGTCACTTTTGCTGCAGTATGGAAGGAAGTGTTATACCACCATCCAGCAAGAGGTAACCACTTCACCCATTGGGTTTGTTTATCAGATACCAAACAATGAAGATATCCTTCCAAACATTTATTTACTATCTCAGTTTGACCATCGGATTGAGGATGATAATATGAGCTATGAGCTAATTGAGTACCCAAACAAGAAAATAACTTCGTCTAAAAATTTCCAGTAAAACTGGGATCTTTGTCGCTCACAATAACCCTTGGGTTTCCATGTAGATTTTGAATTGTGTCCATAAATGTAGTAGCAAATGTACTTGCTTTAAATGGATGAGATAATGCACAAAAGTGTGCATACTTGGTAAGTCTATCAACTACCACCATGATGACACTCTTTCCTTCAGACTTAGGTAAACCTATGATAAAATCCATTGAAATTTCCTCCAAAAATGGACTTGGAATGGATAAAGGTTGTAGAAGACCTGGGGTCTTAATTGTCTCAACTTTATTCTGCTGGCAAACCAAACATTCTGCCACAAAATTTTGAATATCAGATTTAAGGCCATCCCAAAAAAATTCTTTCTTCACCCTATGGTAAGTTTTTGAAAATCCTGAGTGTCCTCCTTGTTGTAGAGTTAAATCCCCTCTACGGACAGAGGTGATCCCTAATAGCCCAGATCGGGTCTAGCAACAATCGTATCACGCTAAGGTGAAAGTTCCTAATTGCAATAAACCAAATGGCGAAGAAGGCTTACCTTGAATCCAACGCTATTGTTTGTAGAGAATATGGCACTCTTATTTCCTTGCTCCAGCAAATCATAATCCTCTCGCTTGCCGCGATCGAACACCTGCACACACAAGAAACACAACAAACATTAGCGTAAAACCCAATATATGCAATTATGTATCAGTCAGAGAGGATACAACTCATGATCATAATGAAAAATACGAGTGGAACCATAACCAATAGTCGCTTATCATTAATTAATACAAAGGAAAATACAACCTGGCTCTGACGCTGAATATTCCTTTGGCGGGTCGTCAGCGGAATACGTCTCGGTAAAGCTCGTCGGGGATGGGGACAAGCCTCTCTCTTCGATCGTCAATCTCCTTGCTACTGATTTGGCTCTATGATGACTATCAAGGCTCTTGTAGCATTCTTTAGACTATGAAGGCTCTTGGAGACTAAACCATTCAGCATTCAGCCCTTCAGCTATTCAGCCCTTCAGCTATTTAGCCGTTCAGTTATTCATCCCCTCAGCTATTCAGCCCTTAAGCTATTCTGCCCCTTCATCAATGGATGAAGGCTATATTTATTGAGGAGAGGAGGAGGTTGGGATCCCTACAATAGTGGAAGGGAGGCCTTATCCCTTGGGAGGTTTCCCCATAAGGTGGAAAAAAGAGGCCAAAGGAGGAAGGCCGCGGTTATTCAGTCGAAACCACTCCTCATGACTCATCCACGAAGTTGTTGTAATCGAAACTTCACCTCTTTTTTTAAAAAACTTTCCATAAGCAGATTGGCGCTGGTGCTTAACTGGGACAGAGCACCAATTGGCGTGGGCTCAGTGTTAATTTTCCTCATTGGCGCGAGGACATAACGGGCTACCAGCGCTAATGCAAAAACAAGTGTTTTTAGAGGTCTACTCAAGAAATGATCAACAGAAGGAATTTTGTCCTCATGGAAAGGGATGCAATGATGATATTGGCAAGGCATGACACTGCTTATTGGTCACAAAAATGACCCTCCAATGGGCGAGATGGGGATTACAGGGACGGTGAAAAATTACTGTGTAACAGATGCCCCCTGAAGCATGAGGCCCGAGAGAGAGAGAGGGGTGAAATGCTTTACGAGAACGTGTCCAACTAAAAACACTGCCGTCAGAAAACCTACGTAGACAAGTACAACTGACATCTCAAATACATGATATATGTGGTATGGGCGCAGCCATCCATAATAGAGTATACAATAATCCAGATCCAAGGTATGGACGCAGCCATCCAGTGAGGATCAATAAATAGACTCAGGTATGGTCGCAGCCATCCAATCAATGAGTCATGTAACCAATCATAATAATCCACAAAATCGCAGCCTGGATTCTAACATACAAAATCCAGGGTCTTGCGCTCCATCTCGACCTGAACAGAGTACAATTTCAAGCATGTGAATAAGTGAGCTGAAGTCGAACATGCAAGAGCATCGTCTAATTACCAGCTAATGATGAAGGTTGTTAACAGACGCGATAGGTACCACCAATAATGAAAATGGTCCTCAAGGTACTATAGGTACAATCTACGGCATGTGAATCAGTGAGCTGGCGTCAAACACCCGTAGAATCACTCGATCGGAGGCCAATGATGAAAACCTCACGTTGAACGCGAAGAACCTGCCATTGAGGCATATAGGCTCCAAGGTACCAGAGGGGAGTCTCTAGATCAACCTCTCGGATAATGAGTTGAAGTCGACAGGAAGTGACCTTGATCGAAGGTGGGCCATAGTGTTTCCCACATCATCAATGCGAGACAGAAAAATATAATGTTTGTGAATCAAGATCATATGAGAATCAGAGGAAGGTTGAAACTTGCAGAGGTCAACTTCTCTTGAACATATCGGCGGCACTACAGTGGATTTGGCAGTATTTGACATCAAAAGATCAGAGGTCATGATGACGAGGCAAAGAGCAGATGGGAGGTCAAAAGGGATTACCCAAACCCATGGAGGCAAGTGAAAAAACGAGATGAGATGTCCCCAACCCGACACGAATGCAGACAAGTGCCATGTTCAAGAGCGACATACTGCCGACATGACAATGATGTTGGTTCCATTTTTCCCCACCATTTCTGGTGAGTACCTCTTTATTTTTACACAAGCTTGAAGAGGATACCATATGCTTGTCATATGAATTCTTCCTTCGAACGAACCCATCCTAGTACTATTAACGAGCCCTAGGAAGGAGAAACTCGAATATCGTCATTACGACTGAATCAAATGTCATCAGGGTTTAACGAGTCTGACAAAGGAAGAACTCAGCATCTTTTCATGTTTAGAGAGTTTGAAAAGACAGCAGAAAAGTAAACTCCAACCATCCCTTTTCGTAAATAGTTCCTCAGATCCAGAAAGGTAGAAAACAATGTCTGAGAAAACCTCCTAGTCACGATAGGCTAGGGTATTCCTTTTTCGTGAATAATCTATCCCAGCCCGAAAAAGGGGTAAACGTATATTGGGTAGATGTTGTTTCGCAGCCACTTTAACGAGTTCGAAATGACAAGCGTCTCGGCAATATTTTTAGTTTTCAAGAGTCAGAAAAGAGCTGAAAGATGACTCCTCCTGGAGGAACGAGTGGTATACAGGGTAGCTACTGGTTCCGGTAATGGTGGAACTACTCAAAACATGATAAAATTCAAGAGGCTGGCTAACAAGACCACTCATCGCGGCGGTTCCTCAGGAATGGGTAAAACAACCAAGTGAAGGCATATGATCGGCCAAGCAGATAGTGACGATGGAGTGAGAAAACCAAGGCTCATCTGGAAAAACAGGCTGATAAAATGGCAATCACAAGAGACAAAATGGGCATGGTTTCATTTTTACACAAGCTTGAAATCAAGAAACTTTGCTTGAAGTTGGTTTCATTTTTACACAAGCTTGAAACAAAGATAAACTATGCTTGAAACCTGCTTCATTTTTACACAATCTTGAAACAGAAACAAACTATGCTTGAAATAGTAAGCATGCCCCCAGCATGGTGACTCAATTCGAGGTACATGCCCCCCAAGCTTCAGTCCATATGAAAGGCAGATGGAGTGAAGGTTCAAGTTACGAGATCAAAAGAAAAACTCGACTGGGATTTTACGAGAACTTATCAAAGACTCGAATTTAACAGGAACGTGTTTCATTGTTTTAACGAGGTTGACACATTAAAATAACTATCCTCGAGACACCTTGTTTCATTTTTTAATGAGGTTGGTACAGAAGAAAAACTATCCTCATACACCTTGTTTCATTTTTTAACGAGCTTGACATAAGAAAACGAACTATGCTCCGACCAGCTTGTTTCATTTTTTAAGGAGCTTGACACAAGAAAACGAACTGTGCTCCGACAACGTTGTTTCATTTTTTAAGGAGATTGACACAAGACAAGGAACTCTGCTCCGATGACCTTGTTTCATTTTTTAAGAAGCTTGTCACAAGACAAGGAACTCTGCTCCGACGACCTTGTTTCATTTTTTAAGGGGCTTGACACAAGACAAGGAACTCTGCTCCGATGACCTCATCATAATGAACAAGAAGTCATTTCTTCCAAGAGTTCCACTCCCGATGGAAGCAAAACATCCTAGAATTCAAGACCCAATGCCCCCAGCACTTGATGCACAACATCACTATCACTGAGTACAGGCACGAGGTAGGTAGCCACATAGTTGACCTGCGGTGGGGCAGATACAAAGGGTGGATAAAAACCAGGAAGGGATGATGGTGGGCCAGCTTCCATATCAGGACCAAAAAATGAAAGCTGATCAATGGTCACGATCCGTCCGTCATGTGGAAAATAGACCACACGAAAAAGTGAGGAGACAAGTGCTCCCATGGCATAGGTGTAATCGCGCCCCAAGAGTAGATTGAAATCCAAGGGGCCTAGAATAACCATCACATCCATATGGAAAGTTTAACCTCCCAAAGTAACAGGAAACTTCGGAAGGATCCCTAACGGTTGACTAGTTCTTCTGTTAAAAGCCAACAGATTCTGCGTAACAGGCACAAGCGGTGGCGAACTAAAATCTTGCCAAGTAGTTGAGGATAGAACACTAATAGAAGTGCCTTCATCTACAATGGTGCTGGGTACAACCAAACCAAAGGCCTGTACTGTTATCTCGAAAGGCACATAAGACAGAAGGCGGTATCCTGCAAATTGATTCCAATCAAAGGAAGCAACCAAATTACTTGGAGGGGCTACCATCGAACTAAGATGGTCTTCCCTTGGTGTTACGGAAGAAGAAGGATCATCCTCCACGACCTCCATCTCGAAGGCAGGAGGAGTATCCTCCGGGACCTCTATCACGGGAGGCGAAGGAGTAGCTTCTTGAGGTATGGGGACAGGAGAATATTTCTCCAAGTCCGAGGAATCTAAAGAAACAAGAAGAACCTGAGGGATGTGAGGTTCACTCTCAACGGAAAAGACCTGGTGCACTGCAGACGGGGCCAGCTCAACCAATCCCACGACCAATGGTTGGTCGGGAATGGATTCCTGAATCTGAATTTCAGAGGGAGCGGGATTGACCAAGGATGACTCTTGACCAATCGTAGGATCAGTTGGTGAAGGACTCAAAGAAAAATGTTTATAACCAGCTGGGAGGCATGGTGTAGAAATAGTTGAGTTTCCCAACACTCACTTGGCTTCATCCATATACGGACAAAGGTGAATGGCATGGTGCCCTTCACAAAAATTATAGGGATTGGTAATCTTACCCTGCTTCTTAAGATTTTTACCAGCACTAGCTGAAGACGTGCCCCCAACCTGACTCCCAGAAGACAAATTCAACGGTGGATGATCGTTGGACCATTCTTCAAGCACCTTGGGAATGCTAGGGCAATCTCGAAGGAGATGGTCTCCCGTGCACAACATGCAAGGGAACATAACTTTCTGTGGAGGGTTGGAAGGTTTATCAAGAGGAGATGTTTCAGAAGCAGTAGCTGCAGATTTATCCTCTCTCTTATCATACTTCTTCTTCTTTGTCTTCTTCTTCTTCTTCTTAGCCACCTGGTTACTTGAATCCAGACTTTCACCAGGCGAATTAGAAGAGGAGGACGCAAAAACAGGCGAAGAAGGGGAGAGGTCCACCTTGGAATCAACATGAAGTTGTTCAGGCGGAGGAACTGATTGACCAGTAGTCGGGATATTCGGGACCATAGAGGTTGAAAAAAACCAAACAGGCAACCCAACAGTTAACCCAGGAAGGGACAACATTGCCATATAAGGAGCACCAACATTCCCAAAAGGAGGAAAATGACCCGGATTCCCATCAGAGGGGATTCCTTGGTTGGTGAACTCCAGAAAAGCTGCCATTAGAAACAACTCAACACAACACCCTAAGGAAACTAACTTTAACCAGGAATATTTCGTGGGCAGTTAATTTTTAAAACATTGAAACAAAACTCTACCGTTTCATCTTTTAAGAGTCAAGAAACAAGCAAAAGGTGACTCTATCGCTTTCAGATTGGAAACAAGTGTGAAAGGACAAGCGCTTGATGATCTTTTCGAATTTAAAGAGTCAGAAAATATCGAAATGACTACTCTGGAATTCTAGGCAAGAGGGTGTACCAGATAACTGTGAACTACAATATACACCTTGGTTTCAAAATGAAAGAGAAATCAACCAAGGACTTGATGTACGTGCAGGAAATCTCCCTGAATGTTGTGTCCGTTGTATCATGGGTATAGGGCGGTAGACTCAGCTTCCTATGGATAAAGGATAGAAACCTAGTGGGGTCTCCCTTTATATACGCGACGGTATGGGGAGCACAAGTCTGTACTAGTGTTGTCTAAAGCCAAGAGGCGAATGACAGCTACTAGGTTTAACGACGCCAGAACATGTCTCTAGCCTAGACCTCTAAATGTTTCGTTAATGTTTCAATGTTGCCTTAGTGTAAATTGAATAAATTTTATGGTTAATCTTCAATTATGTCTTGGTTTCAAGGCCCTACCGTATGTCATCTAACAATCTACTATATGCAGCTATATGAGAAAAGAAAAATTTTCAATTCGATGAATGCTATCTAGTTAAGGGAAGAACCTCAAACAATGATGAAACAAACAACAATACTGAAAACGAAATTTTTCCAAACTAGATGGCTTTCGCTATTCAAAAGTAATTCCAAACATTCAACGACGCGAATAATGCAATGTAATCTATGCAAAATCCTCTTTTTCGAAAACTATGCAATTGTAATCTATGCACAATTTCCTTTTCCTTTTCAAATTATAAGAATGCACTCAATGCATTTTTTGATGAAATGAAAATCTACTTAATGCATGCTTTTAATAAAAGAGAATGCAATCAAAGCGATTTCTAGTTTTCGATCATTAAACAATGTAATCTAAGTTCAATGATGGATCTCAAAAAATACTTTTGAATGCAATGTGATCTAATGCATTTTAACGAAAAGCAAACTATGAGACGAAGACTAAAAGAACGCAAATCTTCTTAATGGAAGGATGAATGCAAAAAGGATGTAATCAAACACTAAGAATGCAATCGTTGTTTCAAAACACTTTGTAACAAAATTCCTCAAAAGTTGAAAAGACGTATGAGGTCAAACACAAAGAGGACTTCCAAAGCACGAGATCAAAACAAGGCATTCATTCCCTTTTACATCAAGCAATCATGGAAAAAAGACATTTCAAAAAATGAGCAATCTAATCTATGCTCATACAGAGAAAATATTGGAAGGGAAAGACACACTGGTGAAGGATTAAGGGAAAAAATCTCAAATTTCACACACCCTGAAATTGGCACGACTTTATCATTGACAACTAGTGCCAACTAGCACGACTTGCTCATTGAAAACTAGCGCCAATGGCAAATTGGCGCGGGTTTCTAACTGACAACAAGCGCCAACGCCTAAAAATGAAAAAACAAAGAATTTCTCCCAACCAAGACCAGACTCACCACTTCAAGAAGAATCTAAAACAAACCCAGAAGCAAAGTACTGACCAAAAGAAACCTTCGAACAAGGGTAAAACCTAGCACCTACAGGAGATGGTGCGACTGTCTGGCTGTAATCCGTGCCAGACAGGGGATGGCGCGAGTGATCAACTGGCAACTTGCGCCAATTGGCGCAACTGTCAGGCTGGAAATCACACCAATGAAACCAACCATGAAAAGATGAAAATTCGGAAAAGAAGAGGTCAAATCTGATCCTCTGGGGGCTGAAAAAAGGTTTTACATTAGAAAAAAGTGAACCCAAAGAGCTGATCAAGCAGGCAAAGACCAAAATCAACCGAAAAGACAAGATAATGCTCCAATAAATTTTTCCCCAGCGGAGTCACCAATTTTTTGTAGAGGTAAATCCCCTCTGCGGACAGAGGCGATCCCTACTAACCCAGATCGAGTCTAGCAACAATCGTATCACGCTAAGGTGCAAGTTCCTAATTGCAATAAACCAAATGGAAAATAAGGCTTACCTTGAATCCAACGTGGTTGTTTGTAGATAAGATGGCGTTCCCGTTTCCTTGCTCTAGCAAATCACAATCCTCTCGCTTGCCGCGATCAAACACCTGCACACACAAGAAACACGACAAACACAAGCGTAAAACCCAATATATGAAATTATATATCAGTCAGAGAGGACACAACTCATGATCATAATGAACAATACGAGTGGAACCATAACAAATAGTCTCTTATCATTAATTAATACAAAGGAAAATACAACCGAGCTCTGACGCTGAATCTTCCTTTGGCGGGTCGTCGGCGGAATACGCCTCGGTAAAGCTCGTCGGGGATGGGGACAAGCCTCTCTCTTCGATCGTCAATCTCCTTGCTACTGATTTGGCTCTATGAGGACTATCAAGGCTCTTGCAGCATTCTTTGGGCTATGAAGGCTCTTGGAGACTAAACCATTCAACATTCATCCCTTCAGCTATTCAGCCCCTCAGCTATTCAACCCTTCAGCTATTCATCCCTTCAGCTATTCAGCCCCTCAACTATTCATCCCTTCAGCTATTCTGCCCCTTCATCAATGGATGAAGGCTATATTTATAGAGGAGAGGAGGAGGTTGGGATCCCTACAATAGTGGAAGGGAGGCCTTATCCCTTGGGAGGTTCCCCATAAGGTGGAAACAAGAGGCCAAAGGAGGAAGGTCGCGGTTATTCAGTCGAAACCACTCCTAATGACTCATCCACGAAGTTGTTGTAATCAAAACTTCACCTCTTTTTTTAAAAAAAATTCCATAAGTAGATTGGCACGGGTGCTTAACTGGGACAGAGCACCAATTGGCGTGGGCTCAGTGTTTGTTTTCCTCATTGGTGCGAGGACATAACGGGTTACCAACGCCAATGCAAAAATAGGTGTTTTTAGAGGTCTGCTTAGGAAATGATCAACAGAAGGAATGTTGTCCTCATGGAAAGGGATGAAATGATGGTATTAGCAAGGCATGACATTGCTTATTGGTCACAGAAACAACCCTCCAATGGGCGAGATGGGGATTGCAGGGACGGTGACAAATTACTGTGTAACACTTCTAAAGGAGAAGTGTGAAATTCGAAAAGGATATTTTGTTTTAGTTAGGAATTCTTACAAAGATATAAGCAATATTTGTACCATAAGGAATCATTTTTCTAACTAAATGTATCAGATGTACTAGGATCTTGCTGCAAATTTTGAATGATTTTCCACACTTCTTCGTCCTTCTTCCATTCATCCCTTGCTTCGGTTATCCAATCTGGTTGGATAATGGATATGGCACAAAGCAATGCTTCCACCTCTTCATTCTTTCTTGAGAGTGCATCTGCAAAAACATTTAGCTTCCCTTTTTTGTAGATTATTTCAAATTCATAACCCAACATCTTTGTGACCCATTTTTTCTACTCTTATGAAGATAGTATTTGTTCCAAAAAGTGTTTAAGACTATCATGATTAGTTTTTACCTTGAAGTGTCTTCTCATTAGGTAAGTTCACCATTTCTTTAGTGCATGGAGTATTGCTAACATTTCCTTCTCCTAAATAGATTTTTGTAAATAATTTCCTTTGATTGGAAGACTTTCAAAAGAAATTTGTCTTCCTTCTTGCATTAAAATAGTACCAATTCCATTTCCTTAGGTATCACATTCCACAATAAAGGTTTTTGTGAAATCTAGCATAGCTAATACCGGTGCTACGCACATTGCTTTTTTAAGATTTTCAAAGGCCTTAGTTGCTTCAAGAGTACATGAAAATGCATATTTCTTCAATAATGTTGTTAGAGGTGCTGCTATTCTCCCATAATTCTTAACAACCTTGTGATAATACCCTGTTAACCTGAGAAATCCTAGCAACTACTTTATGGTTGTGGGGACTTTCCATTCCTTAATGGCTTTAATTTTGTTAGGGTCTACCTTAACATCCTCATGAGATACAATACAACCCAGATATTCCACCTCTTGTACTCCAAAGAAACATTTAGATGTTTTTGCATATAATTGTTTCTCCTGCAATAGTCTGAACACCCTATCAACATGTTGAACATGATCCTTCCAAGACCCGTTGTAGATTAGTATATCATCAAAAAATACTAGCACAAATTTTCTAAGGAAGGGTTTGAAAATGGAATTCATCAACCCTTGAAATGTAGAAGGTGTATTGGTAAGGCCAAAAAATTCATAATGACCCTCATGAGTTTGAAATGTTGTTTTTGGAATATCTTCAGTCTTCATTCTAATTTGATGATATCCTGAACGAAGATCCAACTCGGTAAAATAAATTGCTCCATGTAATTCATCCAATAATTCATCAATCACAGGAATGGGAAATTTATCTTTAATGGTGAGCTTATTGAGATCCCTATAATCCGGACACATTCGCCATGATCCATCCTTCTTGTGTACCAATACTACAGGAGCAGAGAAAGAACTTTGACTAGGTTGAATTATACCGGCCTCTAACATTTCTGCAATCATACGTTCAATTTCGCTCTTTTGGAAGTAAGGATATCTATAAGGCCTGATGTTTGGAGGAACACTTCCTGGAATCAAATGAATAGCATGATCATGATCACGAATAGGTGGGAGTCCTTTGGGAGTTTCAAACACCATGGAATGATTGTCCAAGACTTGTTGGAGATCTGCAGAAATAGATGATTTTGATGTCGGAACTTCTAGTGAGCATAATTGTGCAATTACGCCTCTTTGTTCTTTCTTTAGAAGCTTTGTCATGACATTAGAGCTTATTATCCTTCCCGGCTTCCCTTCAATACCCCGTAATTCGACTTCCTTTCCTTCTGAAAAAAAATTCAAGAAAAGTTCTTGAAAATTAAAAGCTACCGTCCCCAAAGATTGTAACTATTGTACTCCTAGTACAACATCAACACCTCCCATAGGAATGGAAAGCATTGGACTATTCAATACATATTCCCCCATGGTTAGCTTGATATTATGGAATTTTCCAGAGTAATTTATAGTTCCTCCATTTGCAACCATCACTTGACATTCTGGTGCTGGGTATAGGAAATGATTCAATTCCTTGGCTACCTTACAATGAATAAAATTATGGGTACTACCTGAATCAATCAACACTATTACCTTTTTCTTCTTTATATGTCCTTCTATCTTGAGATTTTGAGTGGTAATTCCTGCCAATGCATTACACGATATGGTTGGACTCATTTCTTCCTCTTCTAAGGTTGGTTCGTGGTGTATACCCTCTTCTTTTGAAGATTCTTGTTCATTTTCTTCTTCCTCTTCACAATCTATGTAAAATAATTTCTTCTTAACACACTTATGACCTTTAGTGTATTTGTTATCACAACTGTAGCAAAGCCATTTTGCTCTTTTTTTTTCCAATTTTTGTGGTGTCAACCTTGTAGGTTTTGCAAATCTACGAGTAGCAACACTTCCCTCTTTATAGAAGTGAGTAGTAGGCTTCCTTGTCGCCATAATTTTACATTCAATTTTTCTGGCCAACCTGAATGCCTTCTCCAATGAATCAGGTTCCAAAACGCGAACTTCATGTTGGATGTTATCCTTTAAAGTACCTATGAAGAGATAAATCCTGTGTTCCTCTAAAATATCAGTTACCTATATTCAATTTTTGGAAGTCCTTAATGTGCTCCCCCACTGAACCCTTTTGTTTGAGATTTATCAATTGGCTAAAGAAGTTGTTTCTATTTGTATCCTCATAATGTGCTATCATTTCCTCTGTAAAAATTGACCAAGTGACAATTTTTTTACAGGAGCAAAGCCATCGATACCATACAAATGTATTTTGTTCTAAATGTAAATTTTCAATTCATACCTTTTGTGTGTTTTGCACATTATTGAGATCAAAATATTGCTCCATCTGTAGTATCCATGTTACAGGATCCTTTCCATCAAACTTCCTCATATCCATTTTTGGAATATGGTGGTTCTTCCCTCCAACATTAGAGTTTATGAAATCATGATTAACATTTATTTTGTTCTCATCATGAGTTTCCTCTACTATCTTTTCACCATTAGGAAAAATTTCTTGTATCAACTTTTTCAAACCTTCTATGTCTACTTTTAGATCAGTCTTCATGTTTTCCATGTTTTCTTTCATTTTTTCATCGATCTCAGCTTCCATGTCATCCATCTTAGCTTCCATGCCCACTTCTATGCCATCCATCTTAGCTTCCAAACCATTCATCTTAGCCTCCACGCCTTTCTTCAAACCATCCATCTAAGTTTCCACGCCTTTCTTCAAAACTTCCATTTCATTTTTTGTTGCTCTTTGCGAGAGTGAAATTTGTTGCACTTGCTCTTATAATTTTGATATGTCATGTTTCCATTCTTCATCTTCATGAGTCATAGTAGAGCCTTCTAAAGGCTTAATGGGTGTTGAATTCTTTTTATGGGCCATTTTAGAATCCAATACTGATATATATTTTATAATATGCCCTTGGAATCAATTCAACTTGATTCTTCAAACAAGACTTATGCATTTCGTAAAAAACTACACACCTTTTACTTGCTTTTGAGGATCTTGATATTGAAATTGAATTATCTCTATAATTGTGTATCCTAAATATCTGAAATTTAGCCCTGTAGTAACCCTCTAAAGCTTCTTTCAAATGCCACAGGTCTTATCTGATTTGGATTCTTCAAGACAAATTTATGTCTAATCTCCCACAATGACCCAATTATGGACTGGTTCAATAGAGCAAACTTGTACAATTTTCCACGTGTCACTGTTTCATCCTTTGGCTCTAAAATTGATAGACAGAAAACTAAAGTCCGTTTACTTGTAGCCACTTTTTACAACATTCCAATCCGATTCTCAGAGAGAGAGATATGAATATTTTTCCATGGTCAACTCTTTGAGGTGAAATTCAGAAGCTTGAAAAATCCCTAACTTCCGCAGATCATATCTCTGAAACTATTACGAATAAAGATCTGAAATTTTGTGATGATGTTCCTTAGGATTTCAGCTTAGCACTCTAAAAATTTCAGCTTCTGAACCTTCGTAGCAAAAAATTTATAGCGCAAATTCCACGATGACCTTTTTAGATTAAATTCAAGAGCCTGCAAAATGACCTAAATTCCATAGATTATATCTCTGAAAATATTGCGAACCAAGCTCTGAAATTTTGTGAAGATGTTCCTCAATATTTTGGCTTCGTACACTAAAACTTTCAGCTTCTTAACCTTCATATAAAACAAGTTATAGCGAAAATTCCACGATGACCTGTTTGGAGCAGCGAAACCCTAGAATCCAAAGCTCTGAAACCAAATGTTGTGAAACCAGCTCCAAAAATATAAGAAAAGAGATATCAACGCCTTAGAAATAAGCCACTTCTAGGGAGAAACCTCCAATACATTACATGAATGAACAATTCTTGGATGATACAAATTACAAAACCTCCTTTCTATATATAGGAGTCCCTGGAGCCACAATGTAATCCTAGTGGGGCCACAATGTAATCCTAGCCGACCTAACAATAATAATTTAAGGGCAAAATAATAACAATATGGAGGTTACAGGGGTACAATAATAAGAATAAGGGGGTTACACTAACAACAATAAACTATACTAGTAATATAGGGACCTAACACCAAACCAATTCAGCTTTAGATTTTTGGGTTTATTCAAAACCCATCTTCGCTTGCTCCATTTCCACATTAGATTCTAAAATGTCAACATTATCGTCAAGTTGGTCACATGAAATATTAGTGTTTTTATATTTACCCTTGTGATCATTGTGGAAAACATACTCATCATTCAGATAAATGTTATAGAGATAGGAATCCTATAAGAGAAAATATTTACCTTTGATGAACCACTTCTTGGGAAATGGTCTTCAACAACTAAGAAGATATATCAATAATACCATAGAATTATTTCTTGAGTTTTGACACATCTTGCAGTGGAGATATTTTCCTCTTATTGCCTTGTATCTAACACAGGGGGATTGACAATCAACTACTAGTTTTTGAAGCTATATAAAGCAATACTAAGCCACAAGTAGAACTAGATCCAACAACCAAAGTTAGTTAGAGCTAGAGTCATAGTTGCAGCCATAGATAGACTCATGTTCCATGAGCATGATTTAGTTTGCGGTTTTCCTTAAACCACTGCGAAGTAGAATACTTACTACTTTTGATATACTATAGTTTGTAGTCACCTTTAAACCACCATTTCAATATTTTTTTGTCATTCTTAAACTACCATTAAAGAGAACTTCCATTTTGAAAAAAATTCAACTTCTAGCTAGATTTAGAATCATTCCAAGAACTACTTCAAGTCAAGTTCTAAAGTTGGTGATCATACTTAAACCACCCCCCATAATAATTTGGAATAAATTACCATTTTAGTTTGTGGTCCTTATTAATCCACTAGATACAAAGAGAACATTTATTCATTGGCTACTATCCACCTTTTTATTTTAGCTCTTTTTTTGGACTCACGTGCACCCCTTCAGACAAAGGGGGGAAATGTTGGAAACATAATCCTTAGTGAATTATGTAAATATGGAATATTTACTTGTGTGAAAAGAAAAAAATCCACAAGTGAACATGAAGGTCCATAAGGAATCTAAGAAACCTCTTGGAAGATGAAAAAAAGGGTCATAAGAATGTAATTAATGTGTATTACATGAATAAAAATTGTAACTCATGTTTATCTAAATCATTTTCTCATTTATGTGAGCCTAACATGGTCAAATCTTAGGTAACATACATATTGAATATATTATTGTGTTATAGTTCTAGATCATGTTCATTCAAGAGAGGTGATTTGGTGGCTAAGGAGAAGGATTTTCGGTCTTGGATTTAGAAGCATGGAAACAATTCTTAAGGTGATCATCACTGTTGTAAATTTAATTATTAAATATATATTTATGGTATTCTCCCTCCAAAATATGCATGTTTATGGATTCATTTGTTCATCTTGAATATGATTTTGTTCATATAATTAGTAAGCTTGAATTATTATACTAAGACCTTATTCATGCCATATTCCATTTGTTTTTTTATGACAGACTGAGGAAGGTCCATCTTGTATGATGATTATGCAAGTTAGTTAGTGAAGCAACATTAATATTGTTGGATCTAGTGGGAATCATTGATACATTTAACAATATTTAGGATGCAAGTATGTTTATCCTTTCCTCTCTCATTTACATATGAACTTGGATGATCATTATTACGAGCAAGAAATATGTTGTCTATCATCTATATTTTTCATTGGATGACACCCATATAAGGAGAGCTTTCTCTTATCCATAGCTAAATTTCCTTGAAATAATGAGTCAAATGGGATGGATTTCAATAAAATTTAATCCATTGATGATTGTGTGATATACTCAGTCCACCCTATAGTCTATTCATACCTTTGATGTCCATGTGTTGAAAATGAAGGAAAATTAGCAACCCATAGATAAAAGTAAAACTAAATACAAGAACTCTAATAATGGGCAAGGAACTGCAACATCCAATGATATGAAAAATTATGTAATGGGGAATAAATAAAAGAAGAAGTCGAAATCCCCTTGTAATATTTGTGAGGAAGATCAATTTACTCTCCAATGCACGAAAATGGAAGATATTTAATGATGGATGGATCAATAGGAAACTTATAAACCTCTCATAATTATTAATCCTTTTCCTCCACACATCAGTGAATGGTTGTTTGTAACACAACACCTCTACAAGGGTGAAATACATAAAATGAAAATGTGAACATGTGTGATAAGTACATTAATCTTCAAGCTAGAACTTATAATTATGATGCTCTTGAGGCTAGATAATTTGAGAAGAAAACATTTATGTAATATGAAAATGGTACTCTATAGATAGAGAGGCCATTTATTCATACAATTCCTTTGTTGATTTTTATACAATAAACACAGTAGAAACTAATCTTCTAATTTGATAATTACTACCTAATAATCTTCCACTTTATATTATTCCACTGATATCATTGAGCAATTATACATAGAATATTTCAACAGTGATGCAATGAAAATAATAAGATTATAAAGACACAATCATGCAAAATAGAGACAACAAAATTTTTCCTAGGAAACCCAAACTTAGGAGAAAACCCAACAACTCTTCTTCTAGGAGAAATTATTATTCAACGAGGATTACAATAAAATGTCTAGAAATTTGAGCCAAAAAAAAGTCCAAACTTCAATCACTTCATTTTTTGTATTCTCCCACTAGTGCCTTTTATAGAAGAGATATAATGATAAGTGAGAGATCAAATGAAGTGTCGCATCATTTGTATATATACAAGTCTAATGGGTACACTTACCCCAAGGGACACAACCTTTCATGGTGAGGCTGACTTTTCCCTTTTGAGCCTACATGAAAACCAAAAGTAAAATTTATTTTATTTGAATTTCCATGATTCTTCTAGGTTGAATTTAGGAGGCCTCTTTTCATGTGGGAATACCTCCCATTGCGACAAAAAAATCAACACTCCCTCTTAGCGAGGGAGGTATTTTCCCTTGTTGCAACAAATTTTTATTTAGCTGAAATTTATCCTTAAGAAATATTTATGAGTTTTTCATGTTGATGCATGTGTATAGATAAATCCATCCTAAAGTTTTCAATGTAACTCCTTATATGCATGTGAGTATCTAGGGCTTTTGGAAAAAATCCTTTATGGCTCTTTAGGAAAATGCATCAATCTCATTTGGTCAAAGTATTTTATGACCCATCCAAGTCCTTCTAGCTTCATAGGAGATAAATTACCTTTAGACTATTCACCTTTCTATTCAAAGTCCTTTATGACCTAGCCAATTCCTTATGGCTTCAAAGGTGAATTACATCTATCGCCTTTGGTTAACATAGCCAAGTCCTTCTAGCAGCCAAGTCCTTCTGGCTTCTCAGGAGAAGATCTATACAATCTATGATTTCCTTATGTCATTCACCTCTATTCAAAGTCCTTTATTACCCAGCCAAGTCCTTTAGGCTTCTCAAGTGAGTATATCCTATAATTTCCCCTGTAATTTCCTTGGGCCATTCACCTTTATAGTTAAAGTCCTTTATGACCTAGCCAAGTCTGGATTCAAAGGTGAATGTATCCATCTCCCTTGGTCAAATTCCTTTATGACACAACCAAATTTATTTATGGATTCGAGAGATGGTCATGCCAATCCTTCAAATACCTCATCATTTCCTTCCAATAAGGGAGACATTCAACATCATACTAAGATCGTATTTTAAGTTTCTCTACAATCTTCTCATTTTTGGATATGTGTTGGAGCTCTCTTGCTCTTCTCTATGTCATGTATTTAATGAAGTGGCCCAAACATGTAATTATGGGTTCCAAAGTAGCTATTAATGTGGTAGTACTAGCTTCTCCCTTCGTCATGGAAGTAAATATTCCAACCATTGTTTCTCCATTTGTCACCTAAGCAAGTCCTTTTGTTATAGATACTCCCTCTATCATGTAAGAAAGTCGGTTTTCCATTGTTTCTCCCTCTTATTGGGAGAACTAGGCTTATCACAAGTCTTGCTTTGTTTTTCTTGATGTTTCCATCTACTTCTAGAATCATTTCCTTGGTAGCCCTCATGGTGTACCTACAAACCTCATTCAGGAGGCCATGGAAGAAAAAATTATTACCAAGCAATTAAAAAGAGAAGAGGCTCACCATGGAAAAATAATAATATTCAAGGGAGAAATATATGAAGTGATTATCTCTCGATTAAGGAAGAAATTGCATAGGGTTGTAGGAAATTTGCAATTTCTTTTTGATCCTTGCCTCCTTAATGAATTACATCTGCAATCTCATCAAGCTTTTATTCATTTATTTCTTCATCCTGTAGATTAAGCTTAGCAAGCCATTCATTGAGTTATTTAGCCACACCAAGTATACATCACACCAAATCCACTTCCATTCAGCGCTCCAAGCCTTTATCTAGGGTTTCATCCCACAAACCCTAGGAATCCCTTGTTGAAGACTTCAATATAATTCATAACCTCTACGTCTTCTCACTCTTGTAGGTTTTGACCCTGTACAAAAAGTATCTGTAAACAAACTCTTAAAACATCAAATAAAAAATAGCGAGAGAATAAAACATAAAATAGATATACACAAATATTTTCCCCTAGATCCAAAAACCAAGGCTATGATCCAGATCTTGGTTGAAATGGACCTCTTGCTACAACTTTGCTGATAACTTCTGTTATAGGTAATGAAATCAAATTTTGTCAAAGATCCATTTGAGGTGTTGAACAAATCTTTTCAGTAATATAAGAAACTTGAAATTTTATGACCTGTGGAGTGATAAAATGATTTCAAAAACTCATAGGACGTGTGGTGGCGTAGTGTTCTAGAAAGGTGTAACTTCAATTTCTCAAATCTCTCAAACCGGGAAACAAAATCAAATTCCGCAAAAAAAAATATTTCAGATAATAAAACATACTTTTAAATAATATATTTTTCACTCTCTAATATGATATATGGAGACCATGTAACTTGCATGAAGTTTATTGAATATTACTACAAAACATTCAAATTGAAATATGTTTCAAACCCTCATGGAGCCGTAACTTGAATCTTGATTTATGCAGGAACGAAATAAAATACAGAAATGAAAATAAAAATAGAGATGTAGTAGAAATAAAACTTCATTTCATTAATATCGAATGACTAACATATGCTTACAGAAAAAATGGACAAATCTAGTTAGGGCGATGGTAGCTTATCTCTAAGAAGAGATGTGGTGGCTACATGCATCTGAAATATGTAGCCAACTTCCTGGGGTCGTAACTTGGTCATAGTATCTTTGTTTGGCACGTATGATACCTCATTGGAAATATATCTCCGAGGACTACATCATTTAGGGCATAAAAATTTCTCTAGAAGTTCAAGACCTGAAAAAACTCCTAAAAATAGTAAATAAGAAAACTGATGAAACTGACTAGGTGGAATAGGCGTGTGGCCACCAATGTCCACCTGGATCATTCCTTCCCCCTTAGAAAGCAATGGTCCCCATTACATCCAGAGCCTCCATGAGGTACGGAAATTTATGTTGAACCTATTCCCTGGTGAACCACTTTCCCTAGTGAAGGAGTTGACCTGGTTTGAAGTGGGCGTAGCTTACGATGGGGTCTAGAGAGGCGTTCCTTCTGCGAATGTAACCAAAATGTCTCGCCCACCTGGAACTTGTGTGGCACTTGATGTTGATCCTACCACTTCTTGTACTTGGCATTGCATTTCCCCAAGATGTCGTGGAAATGTTGGCGGACGTCAGAAAGTACACGTGTGGATTTTGTATGTGTGGTTGCATAAGGTATGGCAACATCAGGCAGCGGCGCGCCTGGGGTCAGATCAATGGAGTGCTTGAACTGACAGTGTAGACGAACCTTTGTCAGTGAGGATAATATTTCCTTGTACTCCTCCACGACTTTTTCCATTTGTTGTTGTCATTCAAGGGAGCCATGTTTGGAGATTGTGGACATAATATTCTTCTTTCCCTATGGGTGAATTGTAGTGAAAAAAAATTCCTAGTTTGGGAAATAATTTTACTACGTTGCTTTGAAGTAATCAAAGATATCAGGAGGAAGTACTACCTCCAATATCTTGTACAACTTATTTCCCAAAGTAATAATAACAGAACAGGGTCTAGTCTCATACACAACATGTCACTTCCACAAGTATGGTTGGCCCAATAATACATTAAACGCATCAAGAGGAGCAACCTCACACAGTACCTCATCCGTGAAGGGCTTGATGATGTATATAAGGTGGAACTGTTGGCTAATACAGAGATCTCTTCCTTGGTGAAGCCACCTGATGGTATACGGTTGCGAGTGTGTTGTGGTCGGTAGGTTGAGTCGCTACACAACCTCTGCTGAAATGAGGTTCTTTTGGCTTCCGCAATCGACAATGAATTGTAGTGGAGAACCCTTCAGCCACATATACAAATAGAAGAGGCGCTCCCCCTCCTTTGGATACTTGGGATCCTCCTTCTGGAACTTGGTGGTGGAAATAGTGGCACTGGGATATGCATAATGATCTGCTTCCCTTTGTCACTCCCCTTGTCCGGTTCTGACTCAGAATAAAAACATGCATCTGATTCAGATGCCTTCAGTTCAGCCACTAGTGAATTTTTGGTCTAACGCTCACTTGTGTGGTGAGTGGAGTTGTTATGAAATTCACACCACTTCCCCGTGTCCTTCTTTGGATTTGTGGTATTTTTCTGAGTCACCCCACTTTGGCTTTTCCCCTTATTTTTTGGTTCGGGGCACCTTTCCCTGGCTTCGGATTTGCAAATCAAAAGTCTCTCTTCTTCTACTTAAATTTCTACTCGATCTTGGCGAAATATCGATATGCCGCACTGAGGCAATGTCGAGGAACTCCATTTCCTCTTGAATGTATTTGTGTAAATAGTTGCGATACTTAAGCACCAAATGTCTCTCTGAATCTTTATTACACAACTTTGTGTTCATGGCATGGAAAAAATTTGTCATCTCATGCACATCTTGATCCATTTGTTCCTGCAGTGTGGTTCATTGGATGTACTTGTCCTCATAGCTCATCATGGGGTAATATTTTTCATTGATGCCATTTTGGAACAAATTCCAAGTGGGTGCGGCCAAGAACAAAGAGGGTTCCCTCTCATCGTTCTTCTCACAGTAGGTTTCCCCCCAATCTTTGACATGGGGAGGGCTTTGAGGAGTGAAAAAGTAATCTCTTATCGGTCAGAGAAATCATGGATCGAAAAATACCCTTACAACAAATTAAACCATATATCTACGACATCTGCATCCATTTGTCTTTCAAATACAGGAATGTGGAAGTTGATTTATACCTTGAAAGGAATGGTGCCTCCAGAGTGGTTGTTGGATGAAAATGCACCTCCAGTGGGTAGTCGTTGAAGGATCTGGGAAAATTTATCCATCATCGCGTTCATTTTTTTCTCGAGGGTCTCCTCAATAAATATTTTGATAAGATCTTCTGCTCTCTCGTCTTTCTCTTATTCCACCATGGGAGGTTGTCAGGGTTTGAAAGGCTGATCTTACAAAGGTTCAACCAAATCGAGCCCTAACTCCTTATACCCCGATCTCATTCGGCACATGAAAATAAATATCGAGAAAGAGAAAACCGCTTGGATACCACTGATCTAGATCTTGGTTGAAATGGAACTCTTGTTGCAACTTTGCTGATAAATTCTGCTACAGGTGATGAAATCAAATTTTTTCAAAGACCCATTTGAGGTATTGAATAGATATTTCCATTGATATAAGACACTTGAAATTTTGTGACCTGTGGAGTAAGAAAATGGTTCCACAAATTCATAGGACGTGTGGCGGCGCAGTGTTCTAGAAATGTGTAATTTCAATTGCTCATATATTTCAAACCAGGAAACGAAATCAAATTATATAAAAAACCCATTTGAGATAATAAAAAATAATTTTAAATAAGATAATTTTCACTTTATAATACGATCTGTGGGGACCATGTCACGTGCATGAATTTTACTGAAGATTACTGCAAAACATTGAAAATGAAATATGTTTCAAACCTTCATGGAGCCGGAACCTGAATGTGGGTTTATGCAAGATCGAAATAAAATATAGAAATAAGCATAAACACAGAGATGTAACAGAAATAAAACTTCATTTCACTAATATCGAATGATTGACATATGCTTACAGACAAAATGGACATAAAATAGTTAGGGCAATGGTAGCTTATCTCTGAGAAGAGATGTGGCGGCTACATGCCTCTGAACTATGTTCCAATGAGGCTCAATGACCTTTTTATTATTGAAAAATAAGAGAAAACACTAAACAACCAAAACCTAACCCAAGGAGATGTAACACCAAGAGTTTATGGGCCTCGTTGGGGTTAGTTGGGCAGCCAACTTCTTGGGGTCATAACTTGGTCATAGTATCTTCGTTTTGTGCATATGATACCTCTTTGGAAATATATCTTTAAGGCCTATGTCACGGCTCTGAAATTTTAGGACCCGAAAAACTACTAAAAATAGTAAATAAGAAAATTGATGAAACTGACTAGGTGGAATAGGTTGGTGGCCCCCAATATGCACCTGGATCAAACTACCAATTTGATTTTTCATTATATTCCTTTCAATGTTACAACACATATATATACATGTCAAATCATTCATAAACCCCAATCCATTAACCTTGTATTAGAACATAATCGTAGTTCCCTTGACCGGATCTACAAAATACCATGGTCAAAAAACCATCATGCCAAAAACCATGTGCAAACCCATGCACAAAACCATAGATAGGTTCACCCACCTAATATAGGGTCTAAACAAATTTTAGGTTTTCCCACCTAATATAGGCTAGTGGTGGAAAGAATATTACACACACCCAAAAACTCTTGTATCAGAATTTCCTTTGCCTCAATTTACTTCCCTAACTTCCTTGTTATGCACCAAATGTGCTCAAGTGACTTTTTCCAGCCTCTTCTAGTCGCGCTTTCCTATTGAAAATATTATTGTATATCGTGCCCTTCTTAAAATAATCTTGGGCCACCTCCCTATATTTTTGAGTACCTCTGCCTTATCTAATCTGCAATTTGGACCATTGTACTAACACCCCAACTTTAGATCTTTACTGGTAGTATCAACCTCCTTAAATCCTCTATGTTTGGCCCTCCTATACATGAGTAGACCCCCGACGAATTCTCTCAAATATATTCAACACCAAATTCTTATACCCATCGAGTTAGAGCCTATGCCCTTGAGCATGTAACCAATGTCCTCTATCGAGTCTACTACAGCACATGCATTGACATAAATGGAATTTAATTATCTTTTGTTGTGATACAACAAATTGGGGAGGACATCATTTGAGTCAATGATCGATTCTTTTCAAATTGGTATTTTCTTTCATATTTTTACAATAGAACATCACATTCTTCCAATAGATCAGAGCTAGCATTTATGTAACAATATCACTACCAATGTGGAATAGTCAATTTTTCCACGTATCTGTATTACGACCAATCATTGAAAACATGACTCAATCCATGTGACACAATACATGTAAGGTGATGGCATATGATTTGTCTCAATGGAGAGGCTCAGTTACTTATTCTCTCTTGAATATAACCTCTTCCAGACTTCACTATATGTATGTATATGGATTACATGTGTTCAAGTTCTTTCATTCCACCATAACTATATTTTGCTTCTTTCTAATCATTCTCAAACTCTCACTGAGATTGGATTCCACCTCTGGCCTTCAACCACTACCTGTTCTACCTACAGTCAACCTCTACTTTTAATATATACTTGTCCATATCATAACTTTTCAAATATTTTTTTGTTAACACGGACTACGCCATTTCAATCCATGATGTATTTTGGTGTTATGTCTCTATTCAAATATTTCAATAGATTGAGTCAAAAATCCATGATATAAAACCCATGTTTCAAACTTAGTCGAGAACCTTGCTGCAAAGTAAATGGACTATCTCTGCAATATCAAGAATGTGACTAGACTTTCACTAAGAATAGGCTTCACAATAAGTGACAATGGAATATCTTCGCAATAATAAGAATGTAACTAGACTTTCATTAAGAATAGGCTTCACTATAAGTGACACTCCACTAGAGATCAACCATATGGTGACCATATCAAATCGTAACTCTCTGCCAAAATAGTGAACTAGATATGTCATCAGTATTTTTATATCCACCTTGGCTCCATATATCTAAGTGGGATTTTCAAGGTTATAAAGTTGCATACCATTAAATCCAGGAGGCATACCAATTCTTGGAAGCATAGAGCTTGTTCATTTCTTGTTTTTTAGAATTCATTCGATGAAACCTTAGAGTGATTTATTTGTAATCCATGAAGTCTAATCACTAATGTAAATTCCACCTCATTAATTCGCAATAAAAAAAAACTCATTTATTGATGAGGGATTATTGTCCAAAATTAATCATATCAATGACCAACATGAAATCAAGTCAATGTATCATAATTCTGAAGCTATGAGCCAAGAAGATAAAGAATCATAACAGTCAACTCAAATAAAATCATAATCATTCTTAGCTTTGATCAAAATTATAAACTGGCCCTCATCCAGATCTATTATCTTTGTTAAAATTTGGTCCTGGGATTTTCTTGATTGCAACCTGTTGAAGCCTAGAAAATCTCTGCTTCAAACATTGGGGAAAACCACCCAGTCGGGACCTTAGGACAGCTCCTTTTCCGTTTGGTACGGTGGCTCCGATTGGATTTAAAGGACCAGTTTCCTTATAACTAAATGGGTTGGTGATGGGTTGATTTGGATGGGTGAAAACGGGACTAAATTAACTGAAATAAAACTATTTAATTTAAACTAAATACTGATAAAGAAATTCTAACACTAACCTGGGTAATTATATGTGAATACAACTTAAGATTGTTCCAATTTAACAATAACCATAAAAATGTATTATTATTTAAATTGAAATGTGCATAAACAAATAAAGATAACTCTGTTTAAGAAATTAAACAGAGTTGTATTAGCATATTGCATTCATCATTGTATACCATCTATATATACTTATGAAAGATAACGTTTCAATTATACTCAGAAATGATATATAAAAAGAAGCGTTGTGAAAACCAAATATATATAAATGATAGCAAATTTTAAAGCGAATATCATAAGAAAAAAGAAATCAACAGTGAACAGATAGAAATACCTCATTCATCTTGAAGACTTTCAAATGAAATATGATACTCTAATCCAGTAACTCTAATGCAAAATCAAATTCCAAGGTACAGAAATACAACACTTCAAAGATAATTCCGCATAAAAATCACCAGATGTGATCCTTTTAAAAATATATAAGATATTGGAGTATAGAAAAGTAATTTCCAAGTCAGAAATATTAAGATCCAGGACCCTTCTCTAAATGCATGAGAAGGGTTTAAATACTACTTAGCTAAATCTAAAAATAGTCTATTACAAAAATTAAGGATTCGGTTTAATGACCGTCCTTTTCCTAGGCTAAAATACAGTAAAATTAAAACTAAATCTAAAAAATAAAGACTATTAAATAACTATTTATGAACTTGATCTTTAAACTTGCGGGCATCTAGCATAGTTTTGAGAAGATGTGGTTGACCGACTTCAGAATTCAACTGTCCTGAAAAGACAGAGTCGGCAAGTGTAGGCGCAATCTTCTCTGTAGAATTGATGATACAATTAAGCGCACTGTGCTGACTGTGTGGCTTCACTAAGTATGTCCAGTAAGAGTCCCAATTTAATCTTGTCAGCCCTTGGATTGATTTTTCTCTTTCTTCTGCCTTTTGCCTCCATTCTGTTTGCAGTTGATGTGCCTGTGGGAGATATCCTGGAACAGTTTCTGAAATCAAATTAGCTTTGTGTAAATTATCATTTACACAATCCGTAAGAGTGTTTGCCGTTGTAGCCGCCTCTGCTGCTGCCTTCTCTGCCCTTCTGATTTGTGCATCCCGGTTATTAAAAAGTATTTCTTTATGATTTTCATTAATAATGGGTGCACCATCTTTTCTGCCTTCTTCTATTTTTTTCCATACCAAATAATCATTGATCTTTTCCATAATCAAATCATAATAATTTCGTAAATCTACGACATGATTTGTGATTTTATCACTCTCTTGGCAAAAAGAATTCCATTGAAATATTTTTTGGCATAAAACTTCCTCTTGTTGCAGTAGTTGATTGTTTAAAGAGATAGTTTCTGAAATGAATTATGGAAGCTTAGGATCATCTTTATGCTGATCTTGGATAATCTGTATTTGTTTGTCTTTATCAGCCAAGCTTTTTTGATTTCCTATTTGCATTTCTTGAAGTTGTTGTTGTAATTCTTCAAGTTTCAATTGTGCTTCCTTATTGGCTTGTACCTGTTGCAATTGTTGTTGTAGAACTTTTATCTGTTCTTCTTTTTCATTCAACAAAATTTGTATCTCAAATGCTTTGTCAATTGTTGCAGAAGCATAAGCTCCTGTCATTTGAGATAACTTAGCGAGATTATCAGTAGGTTTTGTGGCAGGATCCTTCCACAAAACATCTACTTGTTCTGCTTCAGTAGCAATTGCACCTTCTAAATTTCTCTTTTTTCTTTGTTTCTTCACTACTGCTTTGTATTTTGGGCTGTAGAATACATCTAGAGGAGGAATGTCCTCTACATTAAGTACAATTTCAGAGGATGGTGTTATTGGTATGTGCTCAGTCACTGTGACGGTGCTGCTTGTTCCTGTGTTCAAAACTTTGGTTGTTTGGACAGGGGTCTGTACATTCTGTCCTTCTACATTAATCAATTGGTTAAAAATTTCCCATTCTTTGTCTAACTCAATGATGACTGGCTGTTGCTGTACATTGGTTGGAGGAGGATTTGTCTGTTGAGAAGTCAAAATTTGCTGTTGAGTAAGTTCTTTTGATTGTGCAGAATCTTTAATGGATTCTTCCATTTTATCTTCCTTTTCTTTAGACTTATTGGAGTGTTCAGAATCTCTGTCAGATTTTGATTTAGATTTACCTGTACTTGAACTGCCGTTAAGAATAACACTAGGATTTTGCTCCCTTGCGGGCTCTAAGCGTAGATTATCCAAAGGAATAGGAATTAGTCTCCTTTCTCTGTAAAGCTTGAATTCCTGAAATTCCTCTGGAGATAGCTGAGCTTGAGCTGAATTCAAAACTTCTTTAAATGAATTTCTTGCTTGGAACATATCATCAAAAAGATCCTGTTCCCCGGAAAATTCCCTTACTCTGATTGCATTGGTAAAATTCTTAACAATATCATTTGGGTCAAATAACCTTCTCGAAAATTTGAACAGCTGTAGGCATATAATGTTGCCTATCTCTTGGAATGCATGACCAATATCGAACAGTGAAAATGTTCCACATTTTACGGGAAATTGTGGCCAAATGCCTTTTTTCTTCTCTTTTAATTCCTTTGTTAAACCCCCTTGGCCACAGGTCTGATAAGCAATTTCCCGAGCTACAAGTCTATCTGGAACATATAGGGGTAAAACATGGGGGGAAGCAGAACTTCCAAAAACCCTAATATAAGTGAACAATTCTTCTCCAAACCATCTCGCGACGGGGAGAATGTCAACCTCTATTTCTAGGATAACCTTGGGGCATCCTTATTATGTAATGTTCTGTACAATGGTAGCATTACACCATGGCAAATTTGATAAAAATGGGGGACAAACTTAGACTCCCATAGTTCCTTATGATACACATGAATAGGCAAAGGATCATGGATAGTCCATTGCCAACCCATCACAGGGAATTTAGAGACATAACAGATAGCGTCCATGACATAAGCAGATAAATAAAAAGGCGGATAAACCCGCTGAGAAACATTTCGTTTGGACCGGTAGTGAAAAATAACAGTGGTCAAATTATCAGATAGGATTTTGGCCCAGTCTACAATTGTAGAATTAACGGCCACATTCAACAAAGGAAGCCATTCGGGTAAGATCATATTTATGTCAGGCTTTCCAAAAAGCCTGCATAACATGGCAGCAGTGAAACAATAAGGAGAGGTAAGTGAACCCATGTTGTACATACCTTGTTTGTTTTTCTTCAATGGTTCACTTCTTTTGGTCCACTCCTTTGTGCATTCTGACAAATTTGCATGTTCTCTGGTAAAATCTTCCATGAATTGTTTATTGTAAGTCGCCTGAGGTTCCGGCAAATTATACATTAGTCTCAAATCTTCCATGGTGAATGACCCGATTAGTTCTTGAGATGGAGTTCTAAATTGCCTGTCTAAAATATTTGTGTTGTCTAGCACCCATTTCACCATGTCCGTATATGGGAGAATCCTTGGCCTTGCCGCTATCCTATACAAAAATGAACAAGCCAATTCTTTAAGGGTTGCTTCAGATGTATTACTAGAACCTGCTATAGCCGTAACTTTTAATACCACAGGATTTTCTTCTTCCAGCAAATTATACATTCCTTCCCAAGTGGATATACCGGCATCCTTATTGCAAGCGGTGTCTACATATAGTGAAGCCATTTCTCTGTTTTCAGAATTCTAGCTCTTCTCCTTCTTACCCATAATGTTCTGTGAAAGCTTTGTATAGACGTTTGCTCCTTCATGCTTGCATTTTACGAGTTAAATGAGAGTAATGGCATGAGAAAGGTGATGAGACTGTTTTAAATGCAAAGGCGGATGAAATATATTATTTTAACATGAAATGACTTTCAATCAAAACAAAATCTCATTTACCATTAATTGTCAATCCAATCATTTAATCCAATCATTAAAGCGCATAACAGATATTGATATATGGGAAGATTCTCTTTGAACAATGCGCCTTTATGAATCTGTGACATTGCGATCTGCGATTTGCTGCGCAATATCGCAATGTCGCAATATCGCAATATCGCAAAATAAAACCATCGCAATTTTATAAATAGCGCAAAAGCGTAAATTGTGAAATAGCGCAAAAGCGCACATCGCAAATCTCGCAAAAGCGCAAAATTGTAAATAGTGCAAAAGGTATTCGTTTAACATTTCTGTTTTCTGCGCTATGTGATCTGCGACCAATATGTTTATTGTATAGGCTTTTTGGAATCGCATTATCGCAAAAGCGCAAAATCGCATTTTCAGTTTTATAAAATATATATACCATTTTGCGATGGATGCGCTATTTTGTTTAAAGAACAATTTTATTGTAATCTATCATAAACTGAAGTGTTTCTTAATGTTCTTTCTAAGGGATTTCTCTAAGTTTATGATAGAAAGTTTTATTTGAAAAGGAAAACAAATCCTAATTGATTTTTTGGATTTTTTAACAAGGGTCCCCATTTATTTAGTATTATTACTAATATTAAATAAAAGGGGGGTTGTTGCTGGTCACAACAATTGGCGATTCACTGAAAGAAACAGTTATCTCTGAAAAAATAAAATGAACACTATATCTTTAGTAAGTAAATATTTTTAAAGATAATGAAAACTATCTTAAGATAATTCAAATAAAATGTAACTATGAAAAAGAAATAAAAATCATTCACAATTTCTTTCTAATTCCTTAAGAACAAAATCATTTTTGGGTTATCTCAAGCTTTGATTGGTGTTAATAATGAAGTAAGTGGATTTCTCCAAGTTTTGGTTTTATAATATACTCTATTGTCATAGGTATTGCCTCTGCTGCCAGCGAACGTTCATAGTCTCGACAGGGTTACCTTTAAACCATTAACTTTTCATTGTCCCATCCAACTAAAATTATGACTTTTTAAAAGATAAATTCATAAGGCATATTATCTCATGTTTTTGTCTTTTACTTATTTTATTTTTAAGAGCCATTGTTCTGGTTTGGTAGCCAGTTAATAATAATGCCATTCACTAGTTATAATTAAACTGAACAAGATGGCTTGTGATGAGACCCCTTGTCTTATATTTATAAGCCATTACCCTGTTTTGGTATGCAGTATTGGTAATGTCAGTTTTATTACTCTTTATGAACATGGTAAGTCGGCTCATAATGAGACCTCTTATCTCTTAAATTTTCATATAATTTATTAGAATTACATTCTAAAAAATCACAACCTAAATGGATGGGGTGAAATAGTTTAATCCTTAAGAATCAATGGATGACAATTTTCAGAGTTTTTTGAGTTCCAAAATTTTGAAAAAATCTTTACTTTTATAGATAACCTTTCTCTGCTCAATAAACTTATAATGATTTACATTCTCTTCAAATTTTCAAAAGATCATGCAAATGATTGAAAATAATCTTTCAAATTTTAACATCTTATTTTAAACTATCCAAAAACTGTGATCATTCCTTTAAAAATTCTTATTTACATAAAATAAATATTTATAATATTTTTCCTAAGAAATTTTCCTAAATAGTAAACAGTCAATTATAGACCTATTAACAACTTTTATTTGCAAAAACAATCAAAAAATTTGCAGAAAGGAATATGTACAGTTTAAGAAGGGGTTACCTCCTTATGAAAAGAATTTCTTCAAGATAAGCCCATTTACAGGAAGAGATTCTCTCTTACCTGTTAGATCTTGGAGTATGAATGTATTTGAGCCTATCTTTTCAACGATCTGAAATGATCCAAGCCACATTTTCTGAAACTTGGTATGTTTACCTTTTTCTTCGTGTGCTTTATCCCATTTCAGAACAAGATCACCAATTGACAAAATTTTTGAGCCGGTAGAACTTGCATCAAAAGAATATTTTACAAGTTGTTGATGTTTTTCATGAATAATTTTTGCTTTATCTCTATCTTCTTCTAGTTTAAGGATTTGATCATATCTCAATTGAATGGATGAAGAAGGATTTTCTTCAATAAATTGCACTAGGGCTAATGATGGAAGAGTTAAATTTGATGGTATCACAACTTCTTTTCCATAAACTAAATTGAAAGGTGAAGTCCCTATTGAAGCTTTTTCAGTGATACGATCAGCCCATAATGCAAAGATTAAAGACTTGCGCCAATTCTTTTGATTTTGATCAATGGTCCTTTTAATGATTTTGATAAGGTTTTTGTTAGTGGATTAAGCCAAACCATTACCTTGTGGATAATAATTTGCTGAATATTTTAATTTAAAACCTCTTTTGACTGCAAATTCTATTAAACTATTTCTAGAGAAGTAAGATGCATTATCAAATACTAGAGCGTTAGGTACACCAAACCTGGTTATGATGAATTGATCTATGAAATAAATAATTGCATCAGAATTGGCTACCTTCAACGGGATTGCCTCTACCCATTTTGTAAAGTAATCAGTTGCAGTAAGGATGTACTTGTGCTGTTTGGAAGAATGAGGTACTATCTCACCAACAATGTCAAGCCCCCATTGTTCGAATGGTTGCTCAATAGTTACTGGTTGCAAAGGAAAAGCCGGTTTCCTTTGTCTTCCACTTGCAGTTTGACAAATTTGGCACTTCCTTACGTAATCATGCGTATCTTTAAAAAGGGTAGGCCAGTAATAACCAGCACGAATTATTTTGTGAGCCGTGGTATCACCTCCAAAATGACCTCCTGCTGGTCCATCATGTAATTCCTACAAAACCTTTTCAGCTTCAGTCTTTTCAAGACATCTTAATAAAATTGAATCATAATTTTTCCTAAATAACACATTATCAATGATCTCATATTTAATAGCCTTTAACCTTAAAGCGCGTTTACTCTTATAACTGAGATTAGAAGGAGCATACCCATTTTTCAAGTAATAGATAAGATCAACATACTGAGATTCAGAATCTGTAACACTTATCTGACTTACTTGAATATCTTGATTTGGATCTTGATTTTCTGGTATGTTCTGAGCTCCTGCCAATAATCTGCAAAAACCTTGTCCTCTAACAATCTTAGCTGGTTTAATATCAATATCATATTCTTGCAATGCTGTTACCCAGTTAGCTCTCTTTTCTCCTACTTCTTTTTGAATTAATAATTGCCTCACTGCAGAGAATGGGAAAATGATTTTTGTACGTGTTTTCAAGAGAAAAGGTCTAAAATGTTTGATTGATTTAAACACAGCAAAGGCTTGTTTTTCAACATCGGAATAATTAAGCTCAGCTCCTTGCAGATTTGAGCTAAAGAAAGAAATTGGTGCCTCGATTTTCTGATCATTGAGCTGTGTTAAAACAGCTGCATAGGATGTTTCGGTGGCCAAAGTATACAAAGTAAAATATTTAGAAAAATCCGGGGTATTTAATGCTGGTGCATTAATGATCGCTTGTTTGATTGCCTCAAAGGCTTCTTTCTCTTTATGCCCCCATTTGAATATTGAATTCTTCTTGATCATATTTTTCATAGGTAAAACAATAAAAGAAAAATCAGGAATGAATCTTTTAACAAAATTGATCTATCCAAGAAATGATTGCATGGATTTTTTGTTATGAGGTAAAGAAATATCAAAAATTTCTTTCACTCTATCTGGATCAATATATATACCATCTTTTGACACAACAAATCCTAAGAGTTTTCCTTCATCCAAAGAAAAGAAAGATTTCTTTGGATTTAAGGAAATACCAAACCTTTTACATCTTTCAAATATTTGCTTTAAATCATGTAGATGATTGGCTCTCTTTTTTGAAAATACTGTTATGTCATCAAGATAAACAACAACTGATTTATTGATCAGACCTTTAAATGCTATGTCCATGGCTCTTTGAAAAGTTGCTCCTACATTTATTAGACCAAAAGGCATTTTCTGATAAGTATAAGTTCCCCATTTTGTTTTGAAAGTTGTTTTCAATCTGTCATCTGGATGAACTAAAACTTGATTATAGCCCGAAAATCCATCGAGAAAGGACATAAGTTTAGAACCAGCTACCTTTTGAAGTATCTGTTCCATGGTTGGCAATGGGAAATTGTCTTTTAAACATGCCTTGTTTAAATTTCTGAAATCAATACAGATTCTTATATCACCATTCTTCTTCCTGACATGTACCATATTGGAAACCCAATTGGAGTGCCTGACCGGAAAAATGATTTTGGATTTTAAAAGTTTATTAAGTTCTGATTTGATTTGACTTTCGAGATTTCGATGAATCTTTCTCAACTTCTGTTGAACAGGTTTAATATCAGGAAGCATTGGAATTGTGTGTTGAATAACCGAAGTATCATACGTTTTTAAATCATCATAATTCCAAGCAAAAACATTTTTATACTTGTTCGGAAGTTTAATGAACGCATTCCTTTCCTCTGGTGTTAAATTGAGTCCTAAGTTAACGTTTTAAGGTTTAGATTCAGAACCAAGATTTACTAATTCAAACTTCAAAGTGGAACTTTGAATTTTAGCATTAGTGACTTTCTTGAATCTGTCTTTAATGTCATATAAATCCTCTAATTTAACAACAGATTTCGGAATGGGATTTTCATTACCTTTTGAGGCAATTTGAAAATCATGATCATCTTCGTCAATAATTAGCTCATCATATGATTTCTCTGAAGTCATGAAATTTAAAATATCTTGATCATGATATAACACTCTCCAATTTGTAACATTATCTGGGACAGATGGACGAAAAATCAATTCTACAGAAAACCTATCAGGATTGCAATCTTCAGCAGGAAGGAGTTTAGATGCAACATTAGCTAACAAGTCAGCTGATGTATATTGATTCCTAGGAATAGGAGAAATATTAAATGCTAAAAAATGAGTGGTAAGATCTTGTACTAGGGTTTGATAGTGTTTAAGATGTCTTGAAAGGCAATTAATAATATTCCTAACTTGTTTTATGACAATTTCAGAATCACCAAAGACTTTCAAGTATTTAACATCTAACCCTATAGCTTTATAAAGTCCTTGAACCAAGGCTTCATATTCTGCGGTATTGTTTGTACACTCGAATTCTAACCTACATGACAGCATGGTTTTCTCTCCATCTAGATCAATTAAGATGCATCTAGCTCTAGCTCCATCACTAGACTTTGATCCATCAAAATATAACGACCAAAATAAAGATTTATCTATTGGCTTATCTACAATTACATCAGAAATATTTACAATTCTGGAAGGATCAGATTGTGAAAAAAATTCTATTTGAGAAACAAAAGTATTTACAGAAAAAGGTGATTGAGTTTCTTCGAAGTTTCCAAGAAATGATTCAGTAGAATAACCTCCAAGAATATTGTTGTTGAATGCCACAGGCTCATTAGGTTGTTCGAATTCAATGACAGTGTGCGTCATATGTTTTTCTCATTCAATTTTGATTTGATTTGGTTTCCCTTTGTAGGGAAGCCACATATGTGAATAATCAGTTGAGATATAACCATTAAGTTTCGCAGACCAGTCCCTGCTTAAGATTAATCCATAGAATTTAGGAATATCAGCAATCAAAATATCAATTCTTTGGACAATCCTAGGATCAGAAGCTAATATGATAGTAACTGAATTGATTTCTCCTACAACTTGAACTTTAGAGCGATCCAATTGAACGATATGAACTGCTGATTTCTGTGGTTCGATATTCAATTTGGCACAGACAGAAGTAGGCATTATATTGGAGGAGGCTCCAGAATCAATCAAACAATTGTGCAAATTTTTATTGTACATCTCATAAGTCAAAATAAAAGGAGGAGTTTGAGAATTTGACTTTTCTCCAATGAGCACAGTATCAGTAGCATCTACCTTATCTGGTGGCTTACCAGCTCCCCTAGCTGCTTTTGCAACTACACCACTTGGTAAAGGAGCAATTGGTGTAGTGTTTAATTCTTTCAATAGCAACTTTTGTTGGTGTTTTAGTTTGCTGAGTTCATGTAAGGAAATGTTGGCTTTGATATTTTTCATGTCTTCGACAATGTTGTATTCCATAGGATCTGACACCACTAAAGTCTTTGTTGTTGATGTAGGAGGATTAGAAGAGGATGGCTGATTTTGAGTAGGTAATGGAGCATTTTTCTTTACAAGGGATTTGTCTTTGGTACTTGGAGTTGTAATTTTCTTTTTAGGAACTGTTTGCACTGGTTCCGATATAGATTTACTCCTAGTACTTACAGGCATAGCTTCTTCATTATCAGAATTAGGGAGAATAAAATCCCACATTCCATGCAATTCAGCTATTTCTTCATTCTCATCTTCCTCATCTGATACTAAAGATGTATATTCTTCTTCTTCCTCTTCTTCTGATTTTGCATTAGAGATTGCATTAGGAGGTTTAGATTCAACTTGGTTTCTTCTGAAATTTCAGAATGGTTTCTTGGTAGAAGTTTCAGCTACTTGTTTTTTAATTTCAACCATTTCATTTGACATGGTTTTAAGTACTTTCTGTAAACCTTCCATGTCGTATGGGTCTTTAGCCTTTTTCTTTGAATCATCTTTGAAGTTGACTTTCTTTGATTTCCTTTCCTCAATAGCATTTTTCTTTTCTAGAGAAATAATTCGTTTTTCTACTGCAATAGCCTCTTTCATATTCTCGGCTAATGTAGGTTTTGCAGCTCTATCTACAAAAATTGCTATGTTTGAGGGTAAGGCAGTTATGTACCATTCACTTCTGAGTTGTTCACTAGGCCTTGAATCTGTGTGAATTTTGTTCAAAAGTTTGTTGAATCTAGCGTTGAATTCTTTAATGGGTTCCTTGGGTTCTGCTTTCAAATTTGAGAGATCGTTGATTAAAGTAGCTATTGATCTGTCATCTCCAAATTTGGTTAAAAAATGATCACTGGCCCAACTTGTTATGGATCTCGAAGGTAATGAAAAGTACCATGATCCTGCTGCTCCTTGAATAGTATAAGGGAATAGTCTAACTACAACATCTTCATGTGTGACTCCATTCAAATTTATAGCCAGCATAAAGTTATTGATATGTTCTTCAGCTTGAATGTTAAGATCTGGGCTAAACTTTGGAAGCCATTTTCCAGGATTGTCTGGTAAATCATGTAAAGGTGCAGCCATATTGACTGCCCCTGGAGTAGCCCATGGTCTAGCCATTATTGGAACAACTATTGGAGGGGTAGTAGAAAATGGTGGTGTTTGAATAGAAGTTGTTGGAATAGATGATGTTGAGATTGATGATGATTGAGCAGATGATGATTGAGGAGATGATGCGGAAACAACTGTACTTTGTTGAGTTGGGATTTCGGAAACAGGTAATTGAATATTAGATGTTGAACTTATATCACTTACTGATTCCGATTGAGTTTTTATTGTCTTGACTCTACTAGGTAAAGGGAATTATTTCGAAGAAATACCAAGTTTTTAACTTTGAATCCTAGTAAGAGGTTTCGAAGAAACAAATTTTGAAGTTACACTACCTTCAGATATTTCAGACTCTTCTAAAGATAATGAGAATCCTTTCAATCTATGAATTAAATCTTGAACTTCAGGAGACTCGGGATTTTGATTGTCTGAATGTTTTGAGATTTTGGTAGTGGGTGTATGAATATTCTTCGCAATTTCTTCTATAGGATTTTGTATTTCAGAATAAATCGAAGAAGTTGATGAGGGTGTTTTGCTCTCAGAATGGCTTGTGGGTAAATATTTACTTGCCATTCATAGCTCAGGCCCTCCTTCTAGCACCAAAAATGTTGAAGCCTAAAAAATATCTGCTTCAAACATTGGGGAAAACCACCCGGTCAGGACCTTAGGACAGCTCTTTTTCCGTTTGGTATGGTGGCTCCGACTGGATTTAAAGGACCAGTTTCCTTATAACTAAATGGGTTGGTGATGGGTTAATTTGGATGGGTGAAAATGGGACTAAATTAACTGAAATAAAACTATTTAATTTAAACTAAATACTGATAAAGAAATTCTAACACTAACCCGGGTAATTATATGTGAATACAACTTAAGATTGTTCCAATTTAACAATAACCATAAAAATGTATTATTATTTAAATTGAAATGTGCAAAAACAAATAAAGATAACTCTGTTTAAGAAATTAAACAGAGTTGTATTAGCATATTGCATTCATCATTGTATACCATCTATATATACTTAACGAAAGATAACGTTTCAATTATACTCAGAAATGATATATAAAAAGAAACGTTGTGAAAACCAAATATATATAAATGATAGCAAATTTTAAAGCGAATATCATAAGACAAAAGAAATCAATAGTGAATAGATAGAAATACCTTATTCATCTTGAAGACTTTCAAATGAAATCTGATATTCTAATCCAGTAACTCTGATGCAAAATCAAATTCCAAGGTACATAAATGCAACACTTCAAAGATAATTCCGCATAAAAATCACCAGATGTGATCCTTTTAAAAATATATAAGACAGTGGAGTACAGAAATATAATCTCCAAGTCAAAAAATATTAAGATCCAGGACCCTTCTCTAAATTCATGAGAAGGGTTTAAATACTACTTAGCTAAATCTAAAAATAGTCTATTACAAAAATCAAGGATTCGGTTCAATGACCGTCCTTTTCCTAGGCTAAAATACAGTAAAATTAAAACTAAATCTAACTATCTATGAACTTGATCTTTAAACTTGCAGGCATATAGCATAGTTTTGAGAAGATGTGGTTGACCGACTTCAGAATTCAACTGTCCTGAAAAGACAGAGTCGGCAAGTGTAGGCGCAATCTTCTCTGTAGAATTGATGATACAATTAAGCGCACTGTGCTGACTGTGTGGCTTCACCAAGTACGTCTAGTATGAGTCCCAATTTAATCTTGTCAGCCCTTGGATTGATTTTTCTCTTTCTTCTGCCTTTTGCCTCCATTCTGTTTGCAGTTGATGTGCCTGTGGGAGATATCCTGGAACAGTTTTTGAAATCAAATTAGCTTTGTGTAAATTATCATTTACACAATCCGTAAGAGTGTTTTCCGCTGTAGCCGCCTCTGCTGCTGCCTTCTCTGCCCTTCTGATTTGTGCATCCCAGTTATTAAAAAGTATTTCTTTATGATTTTCATTAATAATGGGTGCACCAGCTTTTCTGCCTTCTTCTGTTTTTTGCCATAACAAATAATCATTGATCTTTTCATTAATCAAATCATAATCATTTTGTAAATCTACGACATGATTTGTGATTTTATCACTCTCTTGGCAAAAAGAATTCCATTGCAAGATTTTTTGGCATAAAACTTCCTCTTGTTGCAGTAGTTGATTGTTTAAAGAGATAGTTTCTGAAATGAATTATGGAAGCTTAGGATCATCTTTATGCTGATCTTGGATAATCTGTATTTGTTTGTCTTTATCAACCAAGCTTTTTTGATGTCCTATTTGCATTTCTTGAAGTTGTTGTTGTAATTCTTCAAGTTTCAATTGTGCTTCCTTATTGGCTTGTACCTGTTGCAATTGCTGTTGTAGAACTTTTATCTGTTCTTATTTTTCATTCAACAAAAGTTGTATCTCAAATGCTTTGTTAATTGTTGCAGAAGCATAAGCTCCTGTCATTTGAGATAACTTAGCAAGATTATCAGTAGGTTTTGTGGCAGGATCCTTCCACAAAACATCTACTTGTTCTGCTTCAGTAGCAATTGCACCTTCTAACTTTCTCTTTTTTCTCTGTTTCTTCACTACTGCTTTGTATTTTGGGCTGTAGAATACATCTAGAGGAGGAATTTCCTCTACATTAAGTACAATTTCAGAGGAGGGTGTGATTGGTATGTGCTCTGTCACTGTGACTGTGCTGCTTGTTCCTGTGTTCAAAACTTTGGTTGTTTGTACAGGGGTCTGTACATTCTGTCCTTCTACATTAATCAATTGGTTAAAAGTTTCCCATTCTTTGTCTAACTCAATGATGACTGGCTGTTGCTGTACATTGGTTGGAGGAGGATTTGTCTGTTGAGAAGTCAAAATTTGCTGTTGAGTAAGTTCTTTTGATTGTGCAGAATCTTTCATGGATTCTTCCATTTTATCTTCCTTTTCATTAGACTTATTGGAATGTTTAGAAGTCTCTCTGTCAGATTTTGATTTAGATTTATCTGTACTCGAACTGCCGTTAAGACTAACACTAGGAGTTTGCTCCCTCGCGAGCTCTAAGCGTAGATTTTCCAAAGGAATAGGAGTTAGTCTTCTTTCTCTGTAAAGTTTGAATTCCTGGAATTCCTCTGGAGATAACTGCATTTGAGCTGAATTCAAAACTTCTTTAAATGAATTTCTTGCTTGGAACATATCATCAAAAAGATCCTGTTCCCCGGAAAATTCCCTTACTCTGATTGCATTGGTAAAATTCTTAACAATATCATTTGGGTCGAATAACCTTCTCGAAAATTTGAACAGCTGTAGGCATGTAATGTTGCATATCTCTTGAAATGCATGACCAATATCAAACAGTGAAAATGTTCCACATTTTACGGGAAATTGTGGCCAAATGCCCTTTTTCTTCTCTTTTAAATCTTTTGTTATACCTCCCTGGCCACAGGTATGATAAGCAATTTCCCGAGCTACAAGTCTATCTGGAACATATAGGGGTAAAACATGGGGAGAAGCATAACTTCCAAAAACCCTAATATAAGTGAACAATTCTTCTCCAAACCATCTTGCGACGGGGAGAATGTCAACCTCTGTTTCTGGGGATAACCTTGGGGCATCCTTATTATGCAATGTTCTGTACAATGGCAGCATTACACCATGGAAAATTTGATAAAAATGGGGGACAAACTTAGACTCCCATAGTTCCTTATGATACACATGAATAGGCAAAGGATCGTGGATAGTCCATTGCCAACCCATCACAGGGAATTTAGAGACATAACATATAGTGTCCATGACATAAGCAGATAAATAAAAAAGTGGATAAATCCGCTGAGAAACACTTCGCTTGGACCGGTAGTGAAAAATGGCAGTGGTCAAATTATCAGATAAGATTTTGGCCCAGTCTACAATTGTAGAATTAACGGCCGCATTCAACAAAGGGAGCCATTCAGGCAAGATCATATTTATGTCAGGCTTTCCAAAAAGCCTGCATAACATGGCAGCAGTGAAACAATAAGGAGAGGTAAGTGAACCCGTGCTGTACATACCTTGTTTGTTTTTCTTCAATGGTTCACTTCTTTTGGTCCACTCCTTTGTGCATTATGACAAATTTGCATGTTCTCTGGCAAAATCTTCCATGAATTGTTTATTGTAAGTCGCCTGAGGTTCCGGCAACTTATACATTAGTCTCAAATCTTCCGTGGTAAATGACCCGATTAGCTTTTGAGATGGAGTTCTAAATTTCCTGTCTAAAATATCTGTTCTGTCTAGCACCCATTTCACCATGTCCGTATATGGGAGAATCCTTGGCCTTGCCGCTATCCTATGCAGAAATGAACAAGCCAGTTCTTTGAGGGTTGCTTCAGATGTATTACTAGAACCTGCTGTAGCCATAACTTTTAATACCATAGGATTTTCTTCTTCCAGCAAATTATACATTCCTTCCCAAGTGGATATACCGACATCCTTATTGCAAGCGGTGTCTGCATATAGTGAAGCCATTTCTCTATTTTCAGAATTCGAGCTCTTCTCCTTCTTACCCATAATGTTCTGTGAAAGCTTTGTATAGACGTTTTCTCCTTCGTGCCTGCGTTTTATGAGTTAAATGAGAGTAATGGCATGAGAAAGGTGATGAGACTGTTTTAAATGTAAAGGCAGATGAAATATATTATTTTAACGTGAAATGACTTTCAATCAAAACAAAATCTCATTTACCATTAATTGTCAATCCAATCATTAAAGCGCATAACAGATATTGATATATGGGAAGATTGTCTTTGAAAAATGCGCCTTTATGAATCTGCGACATTGCGATCTACGATTTGCTGCGCAATATCGCAATATCGCAATGTCGCAATATCGCAATATCGCAAAATAAAACCATCGCAATTTTATAAATAGCGCAAAAGCGCAAATTGTGAAATAGCGCAAAAGCGCACATCGCAAATCTCGCAAAAGTGCAAAATTGTAAATAGCGCAAAAGGTATTCGTTTAACATTTCTGTTTTCTGCGCTATGCGATCTGCGACCAATATGTTTATTGTATAGGCTTTTTGGGATCGCATTATCACAAAAGCGCAAAATCGCATTTTCAGTTTTATAAAAGATATATACCATTTTGCGATGGATGCGCTATTTTGTTTAAAGAAAATTTTTATTGTAATCTATCATAAACTTAAGTGTTTCTTAATGTTCTTTCTAAGGGATTTCTCTAATTTTATGATAGAAAGTTTTATTTTAAAAGGAAAACAAATCCTAATTGATTTTTTCGATTTTTTTAACTAAGGGTCCCCATTTATTTAGTATTATTACTAATATTAAATAAAAAGGGGGGTTGTTGCTGGTCACAACACAACCTAGACTAGGGCTCAAACTAGCCTTGTGGTCCGTTTTTCCCCATTATACATGCCATAAAATAAAATTGATTCTATTTTTTTGAATACTATGAGGCCTTTTGGCCCTCCTGTAAATGATTCTCAGCCATTTTTGTCCCTTATATGCATAGATTTAAGGCACTTCGGCTCTCTTCTAGGGATGTGTCCCTATCTATGCATAGAACAAAATTTTACCATCCTTTTCTCTTCATCCAAAAAATATTAAAACCACCCCAGCCTCTTCTTTGGATGATATCCATCCTCTCCTTAGACAAATCAACTACCAAACTCGACCTCTTACCTATCTCTAATACCATGTTGAATTTTCTACAATAAACATAGTAGAAACTAATCTTCTAGTATGATAATTACTTCCTAATAATATTCATACATTTAATATTATTCCATTGATATTATTGATAAATTATACACAAAATATTTCAATAGTAATGTAATGAAAATAGTAGGATCATAAAAAGACAACCATGCACAATAGAGACAATAAAATTTTCTCTAGCAAACCCAAACTTAGGATAAAGCCCAACAACTCTTCTTCTAGGAGAAATTCTTCTTCATCAAGGTTTATAATAAAATGCCTAGAAATCTGTTCCAAAAACCATGTCCAAACTTTAGTCACTTCATCCTTTTTCTTCTCACACGAGTTTCTTCTATAGAAGAGATATGATGATAAGTGAGTGATCAAATGAAGTGTCACATCATGTGCATATATACAATTTGAATGGGTGCATTTACCCTAAGGGACACACCCTTTCATGGTGGGGCCAACTTGTCCCTTTTAAGCATACATGAAACCAAAAAATAAAGTTTTTGTTTTCCATAATTTTTCTAGGCCGAATTTAGGAGGCCTCTTGGCATGCAAGAATACCTCATGATACTACACAAAAATGAACATCCTCACCCCACAAAGGTCATATTTGTCGAGAAATAACGAAGTAGAAAAATGAGGGTTGATTTATCTTACATGATAATTGATTGTGAATATATGTTAGCTTCTTATTACTTTTATTATGTTCTCTTCATCAAATAATTACCAAAACATAAACATGAAGCTCACAAGAAGACAATTAACACAAGATATAGGTTCCAAGCCAAGGAAAAACCCACAAAGGGGAAAACCCAATCAACTCTTCGCTTCTTATGGAGTCATATCAAAGCGAGAAATCTGATACCGAGACCTCCCACAAGACCCAATTCATCCCTCCTTTCAAATTCTTCCAACAAGTTAAAGTCAACTCAAGTAAAAAATAGTCAAAGCTCTCAAAACTTCATCAAACTTATGACTTGTTTACCCTACAACAAGTCTACAATTTTTTGCGTCTGCAACTGCCTATAATTTTTCACACATGACGAAAAATAGGGCAGCAATCTTTGCACATATGGTAGATTTCTCTCTACTTAGACCCTCAATCTCTTTCTTTTGACTTTTTCTCTTTTCCTTGACTTTTTCGAGGGTTTGTAAAAATTGCAAGAAATTTGCTACCGCTAATGAAATCGAACTGAAGTCAAGAGATAAAAAATTATTCTACTATTCTGTGAAAAGGAAAAAACACAATAGAATGACATTCAATAATATGCAACCATTAACGATAACTCCAATAGATTTCTAGATTTTAGCAATCAACCCATGCACGACCCTACTTCTAGCCTACAAACTCGAATTTACTGACTTAACTAGGAGACAAAGCCATGTCACTCCAGCTAACTGCAATCCAAGTCATCATACAGATGTGGAAAATCAAATTTCTCCATTTGACTAAGGCACAAGTCAAATAAAGCATTTTCTTGCTACAATTCCATCACTCCCTCTTAGAAAGCAAAGGATTTTGCACAACCCCAATCCTTCTCCTGTATTAATGCACTATAACACATATCCCTCTCACTTTTTTGGTTATACTGCAAAAAATGAAACTAAGAATCATCCAAAGTATTGAACCAAGTGTGCCTCTAAGTTGTAACTATCTCCTAAGTCTCTAACTCCTACTAGCCTACAATTGTCGATCAATATTTGATTGCATCAACTAACACTGATCCTTATTCTACTGAATATTATGGGCCCATATAGCAAGGGTAATGATCCATGTGAAGAGTACACGAAATTTTTTTTTCTCTCCTATGGACCCTACCTAAACCTTTGCAACTCTATGTCTAATACTCTACATCGCCCCACCTCACTCCTAGAGTTATAGTTGCATACAAAGTGAACTATGATATACTCATACTGTTGCTTCTTCCGCACTACTACTGCAAGTACTGTAATAATGATTTTTATCTCCCCATATCCTTAAGTACTAGCTTCCATAAGGTTTCTTCCTCTGAAACTAGACTCCCTTTGAGTCTCGATCTCCTTGTGAGAAATATCTCTACTCCCTCCTAGAAACTTGCATTGTCCTCCTACACTGGAGAAATTTCTGCACCACAAATATTTTATTCAAAATTCCTTCGAGAGAATATCAGGAACCTGGTTTCTATGTATTTTTCAATAGCTCTAATACCATGTATAAATTATAAGAAATTTGTTGTTCCTAATGAAATTGAACTGAAACAAAGAGACACAAATTTCTTCTACTATTCTGTGGAAAGGAAAACACACATTATAAACACACACAATAACATGCAACCATTAAAACATAAGGAACACAATGATATTGCAGGGGAACTAAACTGGTAAAAATCCCTCCACTGCTTTGCATTGATTCAGATAAGAATATGGATCAATTACAATGTCTTGCTTTAATATAGAAGCACACCCTACATTGTAATTCTAGTCTCCTTCTCACTAACCTACTCTGACCAACACTTACCAAAAATATGCCTCAACCTTCCTCCTATTTCCTTTTGCAATATTGGAGGAATTAAGCTCCTAAATAATAGGTAAATTCCTTATTTCCTTGTGTAATTCGAATGGAAATTGATCACCTGCTCCATACAATAATTGTACACTCAACTAGTATACAATTTATAATTACAATGATGCCTTTTCCTCCACTCAAACTAGTAAATTCGAATTCCATACATTACTAGGGCTATTTTTAGTAAATTGATCAGTTAAATGAGAGATTAGTGAGTTAACAGCAATCATTACTACTCAACTGAACTCCTATTAACACTATTAATGACTAGAGCTTAGATAATTGAGTTTAAATAACAATAACCCCACTAGATTGCTAGATTTTAGCAATCAACCCATGCACAACACTAATTATAGCCTACAAACTTGAATTTACTAACTTAAATAGGATACAAATCCATGTCACTCCAGCTAACTGTAATCCAAGTCATCTTGCATATTTGGAAAATCAAATTTCTCCATTTGACTAAGGCACAAGTCAAATGAAGCATTTTCTTGCTACAATTCCGATCGGGTTTTCTCTCTCTTCTTGGCACAGATATTGAACTTGCTTGTGATGATCCAAATGAGGACGAGTTACACTATATTTATACATGTCCATGAGGTTTAATGGGTAACTTCTAGGGCCAACTAGGTCTTGTTGGGAAAAAATTGACAATTTTGACTCAAATAAGAATATTTTTCTTGCTTCTTTCGAAAATACAAATGGGACTTCATTCTAGTACAATAAATTGACTTACGAAAAACATTATTTTGAATCAATAAACCCTAGAAGCATGAATAACATGCTTGACCTAAATAGCAATTTTACTTAAGCATGAAACTCATGCTTGGAAAACAAAATTTATTTTTCTTCTTTTTATTTTTACATTAAATATATAAAGACATAAGTACAATGATAAATATGAAGACCGAACCTGGTTACATTTTCCAACACTCCCTCTTAACTAGGGACATATTCATAATTACACAATCGGTTCAAGGATACTCTCAAATTGAAATATTCTCATAAGAAGAGTCGGATTGATAAGCCATCTTCAAGCATCAACATCATGACCAACATTGTCAATTTGAAATATAGCAAGTCCTTGAATAACAATCTATAACTCTCCACTAGATTAGAGGACAATGTTTGGAGGCATACGTATGGACACCACCACCACTTCCTCTCAAGGCACATACCCCATCCAGATGTTCACCAGGTATTTCATTTCGGGACTATTATTATCTTGTATTCCCAATTATCAAAGAATATTGGTCCTCTTCGACTAATATTATATTGGATACATTGCCTTATCATCAAAGAGTATCGGTCCATGAGACTACTTCCTATCTTTGATTCAAAATACTGAAGGAATACCAGTCTGATATTATTATTCAATGCTCCATTTTCCCTACTAGTTCCTTCACTAGACTTATGGTTGTTAGTCTTCGCCTAGTTCCTGACACATGGAGAATACAATGTCCCTCATCAATCCCTCTCAGCCATGGAGGTAATCCTCACTCCCTCTCAAACAGGGGGTAGATCCTTACTCCCTCTCAATCACAGGGACATCGTAATGATCCTTCACTTTTCTTAATCATCAACTAATTACTATTTCTTGGAGATATTAATAGTAGCTTCAAGGGCTCCTTTTCTTGCGTCATCATATCATACCTGAGCTTCAACCTTCCTAGATGTCATGAAGCCAAATTCTTTCACAATCTATCTTCGTGAGAGGGTTCTTTCCATGAAATTTTTTATATCACTTTCCATCAACAATCATTAGTATATTTTTTATCAAAATTATTTTGTCAAACCAATCAATATAGAGCTTTTTCTAGCACCCTATGTCCATCTGGGAAAGTAAACTTCATTTTAGATCAACATCAAATCCATCATGATCAATAAGATATCTCATGAAGTTATACCTTTTCTGCCTTTATAGTGTACACATTTCTTCCATGTAATCCTCTTAAGCTAATATCAATGTTGTCCACTTAATCCATGTGATCTTTGAATTTAGTTAAAATGAACAGTTGTAGATATATCATATTATCTAAAATGTTATCCTTCCAGCCTATACTTTTGCAATATGTTCTTCCAGATAGCCAAATCATATCTCAAACAAATTACGAAATCATAATATTATCTAGTCAAGATGTAAAATTATACTACTTATTCCTTTTGAGGTCAACATCCCTTTGTATGTTATATCTTCATATGCACTAGAATTCTTCTTCATGTTTTTCACCTTTCAAACATCGAACAATGTGTTTTACGAATGAACTAATCAGCAAGATTTAATATTGTATCCATTGAAGTTATCATTGTTATCTTTCTTACGCTCTTCAAGAGACCATATCACATTTTGATTAATATCACCACACACATTTATCATGCTTCTATGTATCGAATAACCATATAGAAGGGTCTCGTCATATCCAATCTAACCAAGACATATCATACCCATGCTTCCAAGTATATTTTTTCATCCAGCTCTTCGTACAATATTTTATGAAGACATGAATCTAGTTTATAATTAAGAGCTCTTAAAGATATGAAAACCTCTTCCTTTCATATTTTCATATAGATAACTTCCTTTTGAATGAACGACTTCTTTCTTAAAATATGATGTCTAAAATTATATTCCTTCTCTAAAATGAGAAATTCTTCAATTATTCCTTCATGCTCCAACTCGACTATCTTCATATCTACAAGATTCTTCAATGCTTGCCTCCATAATCTTATATTTGAATATACTTATGCCATGTTACTATGAATTTCCCATATATTGTAGAACCTTCTCATAATGATGGTTATTTTACTTTTTAAGGATCCTTGTGATCCTTTCCTGCTAGAATATTGTTTATATAACAACATGATGCCAAAAATTAGTTGCATTAATTATGGATTTTTAGATGGTCTAAATCCTTATATCCTTTCTTTTTTAGATGATTGCTACCAATGAGATGCAATCATTCTAATCTTTCCAACGAAATATGCTTCTTTCCATGATGCCATAATTTTCAAAATCCAAGACTCTTCTACAAATATAACTCCATATGCTACTATATCTGCCATCTTCTAATAAAAAATAAAAACAAACTACCAGTAAACCTGGTAATGGTGGATTTCTTCAACAATAGAGATCCTCATGATCTTAATTCTTTGGCTTATTTTTAGGTTCTTCATTTTCTTCAGAAATGTGAGCTCCACTCCTTTCCTTCCTCTTACTATTCTTCCCATTTTGAGAATCCTTGGGATAATCTCTTTTAAAGTTTCCATATTCATTGCACCCAAACAATTTTACTTTGGGCATATCTCTTCTTACATATGGTTGATTATTGTTGTTATTGTTGTACTTTTGACGAGGTTCAAACCTTCCAAACTTTCCATTCTTCTTCTTTTATCTAGTAGCAAAAGGTTGAGACTTTTCATTGTTGGGTTCGATGTCATCCTTGGACTTTAATATTGTTTCTTCTAGAATACACAAATCCCATATCTCATCAAAGTTTGAAGTTTCCTTCCTTGAATATATTTTTGTGAAAAAACTACTCCATTATGAAGGTAAATAATTGAGTAAACAAGTAGTTGATTCATAATTAGAAGTAATGTCTCCAAGCCCTTATATTTGATCCTTCAATTGTGAAATATTTATAAGATATGAGGCCAAGTATTAATTTTTCAACAAACTTTTTTTTTATATTTGATTCCTCAAATATATTTTCTAAACTGTGGTACTCACTAAATATAATTTTACTAGCTTGTCATAGATTTCTTTTATATGTGCAAAAATCTGCAAAAAAATGGAATAAGATGACCTTTGATGGATTCAATGAGAATCCTTTGAACCCTAACTTCTCCTATAGTGTACTTGGTCAATTCTTAATTTTTATCCTTCTCTAGTTGTGTAACTTCACCTGGAACATATTTCATGACTTCATTTTCTATGAGCACTAAATTTATTCTCTTCTTCCATGCTTGAAAGTTGGATGACCCATCTAGTTTGTTTCCTTCCTTACAAAATGAAGTCATTTTACTTGAATATTGAGACATAGAGAGTAATATAGTAATTACTTGTCAAAATATTGACCTACTTGATGATGATGTCTTCAAAATGTTGTTTCCAAGATTATTAATGATTCTTGTAGATATGGCTTCTATACAGATGTCTTCAAAGAGCTTCCAAGAGAGATATGATTATCTTATTCAAAATGATGATGAGTAAAAAATAGCCTTCAATGATAGAGAGATATGCATAGCTGATGTAGTAGTCTTCCTTCAAGATGAGTGATGGTCTTTGAGTCTTCTTCCTTAAGCCCTTCCTTATTCCCATTAGAAAATTATATCCTCCAAAGTAGATTGGATGAATTTCTTTCACTTATGTCAACAAGAATGATATTCAAGTTTTCTTCTCTTCGCCTAAGCTTTGATACCATGTTGAGATATTACAAGGGAAGCTAATGAGGGTTGATTTCCCTTACTTGATAATTTCTTATGAATATATGTTCACTTCTTATTACTTTTATTTTGTTCTCTTCATAAACAAATTACCAAAAAATAAACATGAAAATCACAAGAAGAGAATGAACACAAGATATAGGCTCCATGCTAGGGAAAAACACCACAAATCGGAAAACCCATTCAACTCTTCTCTTCTTATAGAATCAAATCAAGGTGAGAAATCCAAGACCCAAAATCCAATACCAAGACCTCCAAAAAAACCCAAGTTATCCATCCTTTCAAATTATTCCAACAATCCAAATTCAAATCAAGTCAAACACAGTCAAATCCCCCCAAACTTCATCAAACTTACAATTTTTTGCCCCGACAACTCCGTGCAATTTCACACATGTGAAAAAAAACTTGTTAGGGCCCTATATTACTAGTGTAGTCCCTTATTGGTGTTAATGTATCCCCCTTATAGTTATTGGTGTACCCCTTGTAATCTCCATATTGTTATTATTATGCCCCATAATAGCCCACTATTGTTATTATATTCATATATATAGAAAGGAGGTTTTGTCATTTGAATCATCCAAGAATTTTTCATTTATGTAATGTAAAGTAGGTTTCCCCCTCAAAGAGGTTGATTTCTAAGGTGTTGATCTATCTTTTCTTCTATTTTGTGAGTTGTTTTAATAACATTTGGTATTAGAGCTTTGTATTCTAGGGTTTTGCTGCTGCAAATGGGTTATCGTGGAATTTTCACTATGACATTTTTTCTACAAAGGTTAAGAAGATTAAAAAAATCCCACTTGAGCCGAAATCATGAGGAACGTCGTGTAAAAATTTCAGACCTTGGTTCGCAATATTTTTGGAGATACGATCTATGGAATTTAGGGTTTTTACAGGCTCCCGAATTTAATCTCAAAGAGGTGACATTGGGAAAATCGTCATAACTCTCTCTCTAAGAATCAGATTGGAATTCTGTGAAAATAGGATGAGATCAAATGGAATTATTTTCTTGTGTATCAATTTCAAAGCCAAAGGTGGAAACAATGCCTCGTGTTCCACCATACAAGTTCGCTCTACTAAACTAGTCCATAATTAGGTCATTGTGGGAGATTGGGCATAACTTTGCCTTGAAGAATCCAAATTAGGTCTAACCTGTCGCATTGGAAAAAAGATTCAGAGAGCTACTAAAGGACCAAATATAAAATCTTGGGGATTTGAAATTACAGACATACATCAGTTTCAATATAGAGCTCCTCAAAAGAAATAAAAAGGTGTGTATTTTTTTATAAATGCATAGGTCTTGTTTAAAAATTAGTTTGAAGTGATCTCAAGGGAATATTGAAGCATAGATATCAGTATTGGGTTCTAAAACTCCCCCCTAAAAATAATTCAACACCCATTAAGCCCTCAGAATGATCTACTATGACTCATGAAGAGGAAGAAGTGCAACATGTGCAACATGACATATCAAAATTACAAGACCAAGTGCAACAATTTCCACTCTCGCAAAGAGTAACAAAAAATGAAATGGAAGCTAAGATGGATTGTTTGAAGAAAGGCGTGGAAGCTAAGATGAATAGTTTGAAGAAAGGAGTGGAAGTTAAGATGTATGGTTTGATTAATGGCATGGAATTTAATATGGATGGCGTGGAAGCTAAGATGGATGGTATAGAAGGCAACATGGAATATTTGAAGAAAGACATGGAAGGTTTGAAGGAAGTTTTGGAAAAGTTGCTACAAGAAAATCTTTCTAATGGTGAAAAGGTAGTAGAGGAAACACATGATGAGAAAAAAGAAATGTTAATCATGATTTCATAGACTCTAATGTTGGATTTAAGACACACCATATTCCAAAGACAGATATGAGGAAGTTTGATGGCAAGGATCCAATAACTTGGATACTACAAATGGAGCAATACTTTGAGCTCCATAATACACAAAACACACAAAAGGTACGCATTGCAAATTTATATTTAGAACAAAATTAGTTTGTATGATATCAATGGCTTTGTTCTCATAAACCATTGGTCACTTGGTCAAATTTTATAAAGAAAATGATAGCACATTATGAGGATACAAATAGCAACACTTTCTTTAGCCAATTGATAAATCTCAAACAAAAGGGTTCAATGATGGAGCACATTGAGGATTTCCAAAAATTGAATATAAGGTTAAATAATATTCCAGAGGAACATCAGGTTGATCTCTTCGTATGGACTCTAAAGGATAACATCCAACATGAGGTTCGCCTTTGGGAACCTGATACATTGGAGAAGGCATTCAGGTTGGCAAGAAAAAGTGAAAGCCAAATTATGGAGACAAGGAGGCCTACCACACACAACTATAAAAATGGAAGTGTTGCTACTCCTAGACTTCCACAACCTACAAGGTTGACACCACAACAATTTGAAGAAAAAATAGCAAAAGGGCTTTGATATAGTAGTGAAAGAAAATACACTAAAGGTCATAAGTTTTCTGAGAAGAAATTGCTTTACATATATTGTGAAGAGGAGGGAGAAAAGGAACAAGAAACTTCAAAACAAGAGGATATACACCAGGAACCAACCCTAGAGGAAGAAGAAATGAATCTAACCATATATTGTAATGCATTGGTAGGAATTACCACTCCTCAAACTCAAAAAATAGAAGGACATATCAAGAAGAAAAATTTAATAGTGCTTATTGATTCGGGTAGTGCCCATAATTTTATTCGTTGTAAGGTAGCTAAGAAATTGAATTGCTTCCTATACCCAGCGGCAAAGTGCCAAGTGATGGTGGAAAATGGAGGAACTATAAATTTCTCTGGAAAGTGCCATAATATAAAGCTAATCATGGGGGAATATGTATTGAATAGCCAAATTCCTCCCATTCCAATGGGTAGTGTTGATGTTGTACTAGGAGTACAATGGTTACACTATTTGGGGATGGTAGCTTTTAATTTTCAAGAACTTTTCTTGAATTTTTTTTTTCGGAAGGAAAGGAATTTGAATTACGAGGTATCGCAAGGAAGCCAGGAAAGATAACAAGCTCCAATTTCATGACAAATATTCTAAAGAAAGAACAATGAGGAGTAACTGCAAAATTATGCTCATTATAAGTTCCAACATCAAAATCATCTATTTCTCCAGACATCCAAAAATTATTGGGAAATCATTCCAAGGTGTTTGAAACTCCCAAAGGACGTCCACCTATTCGTGATCATTATCATGCTATTAATTTGATTCTAGGATGGGTTCCTCCAAACATCAGGCCTTACAGATATCCTTATGTCCAAAAGAGTGAAATTGAACATATGATTGCAGAAATGCTAGAGGCTAGTATAATTTAACCTAGTCAAAGTTCTTTTTCTGCTCCAGTAGTATTGGTGCACAAGAAGGATGGATCATGGCACATGTGTCTGGATTATAGGGAGCTCAATAAACCTACTATTAAAGATAAATTTCCCATTTCTACGATTGATGAACTATTAGATGAATTACATGGAGGAATTTGTTTCACCAAGTTGGATCTCCTTTCAGGATATCATCAAATTAGAATGAAGAATGAAGACATTCCAAAAAAAACATTTCGAACTCATGATGGTCATTATGAATTTTTGGTCATGCCCTTTGGGCTTACCAATGCACCTTTTACATTTCAAGGGTTGATGAATTCTATTTTCAAACCCTTCCTTAGATATTTTTTGTTAGTATTTTATGATGATATACTAATCTACAACATGTCTTGGAAGGATAATGTCCAACATGTTGACAAGGTGCTCAAATTATTGGAGGAGAAACATTTATATAAAAAACCTTCCAAATCTTTCTTTGGAGTACAAGAGGTGGAATATTTGGGTCATATTGTATATCAGGAGGGTGTTAAGGTAGACCGTAACAAAATTAAATCCATTAATGAAAGGAAATTCCCCACAACCATAAAGAAGTTGCGAGGATTTTTCGGGTTAACAGGGTATTATCACAAGTTTGTTAAGAATTATGGGATAATTGCAACACCTCTAACAACATTATTGAAGAAAGATGAATTTTCATGGACTCCTGAAGAAACTAAGGCCTTTGAACATCTTAAAGAGGAAATGTTCCAAGCACCGGTCTTAGCTATGCCAGACTTCACAAAAACATTTATTGTGGAATGTGATGCCTCAAGAAATGGAATTGGTGTTGTTTTAATGAAGGAAGGAAGACCCATTGATTTTGAAATCCATCCAATCAAAGGAAAGTATTTATAGAAAGCTATTTATGAGAAGGAAATGTTGGCAATACTACCTACACTAAAGAAATGGTAACCTTACCTAATGGGAAGACACTTCAAGTTAAAAATTGATTATGATAGTATTAAATACTTTTTGGAACAAAGACTATCTTCAGAAGAGCAACAAAAATGGGTCATAAAGATGTTCGGTTATGGCTTTGAAATCATCTACAAAAAATGGAAGCTAAATATTGTTACAGATGCACTCTCAAGAAAGGATGAGGATGTGGAAGAATTTCTTTGTGCCATTTATATTATCCAACTAAAATGGATAACCGAAGTAAGGGAGGAATGGAAGAATGACGAAGAAGTATGGACACTCATTCAAAAGTTGAAACAAGATCCCAGTACATCTGATACATTTAGTTGGAAAAATGATTCCTTCTAGTACAAAGATCACTTATATCTTTGTAATAATTCCAAACTTAAAAAAAATATTCTTTTGGAATTTCACACCTCTCCCTTAGGAGGACACTCGGTATTTTTAAAAACTTACCACAGGGTAAAGAAATATTTTTTTGGGATGGCCTCAAATATGATATTCAAAATTTTGTGGCAGAATGTTTGGTTTGCCAGCAAAATAAAGTTGAGACAATTAAGACCCCAAGTCTGTTACATCCTTTATCCATTCCAAGCCAAAGTTGGGAGGAGGTTTCAATGGATTTTATCACAGGTTTACCTAAGTCCGAAGGAAAGAGTGTCACCATGGTGGTAGTTGATAGACTTACCAGGTATGCACACTTTTCTGCATTATCTCATCCATTTAAAGCGAGCACAATTTCTTTTGCATTTATGGAAACCATTCAAAAGCCAAATGGAAACCCAAAAATTATTGTAAGCGATAGAGATCCCATTTTCACTAGAAATTTTTGGATGGAATTATTTTCTTGTTTGGGCACTCAACTAGATAATAGCTCATCTTATCATCCTCGATCTAATGGGAAAACTAATATAGTGAACAAATGTTTGGAAGGATATATATTCGTTGCTTTGTACATGATAAACAAACATAATGGGTTAAATGGTTACCTCTAGCTGAATGGTGGTATAACACTTCCTTCCACACTACAGCAAAAATGACCCCATTTATGGAAATTTATGGATATCATCCACCCTCCATCACAGCATTTTTAAGAGAAAATTCTAATGTTTAAGCAGTGGAAGATCACATCGAGCATAAACAACAAGAATATCAACATCGTAGCGAGAGAAGTTTTGATGTACGTGACTGGGTATTTTTACGGCTACAACCGTACAAAAAAATGTCCCTCAAGTAAGCTAAGAAGGATAATAAATTATCACCAAAGTACTATGGTCCTTACAAGGTGCTGCAAAATATTTGTACTATGGCATACAAATTGGAGCTTCCTGCATCTTCTCAAGTGCACCTAGTTTTCTATGTTTCATGCTTAAAGAAGGTTATAGGTGACAAACTTCCGGAATTGATGAGAAAGGAAAAATCATATTGGAAACTTAAGTAGTCACAGAAAGAAGAACTCGACAGCTACGAAATCAATCAATTTCATAGTATCTCATCAAGTGGAAGAACTTACACACTGAAGATTCTACATAGGAGGATGAGAATTTTAGATAGAAGCATCCATAACTACTCGAGCGTTAAGGACAACACTTTTTTGAAGGAGAGGGGCATGTTAGGGCCCTATATTACTAGTATAGTCCCTTATAGTTGTTAATGTAGCACCCTTATTTTTATTGTTGTACCCCTGTAATCCCCATATTGTTATTATTGTGCCCCATAATATACCACTATTGTTATTGTTGTGCCCTTGCATTGTTATTGTTAGGTTAGCTAGGATTATATTGTGACCCCATGGACTCCTATATATAGAAAGGAGGGTTTTCCATTTGAATCATCCAAGAATTGTTCATTTATGTAATTTAAAGGAGGCTCCCCCCTCGAAGAGTCTGATTTCTAAGGCGTTGATATCTCTTTTCTTCTATTTTGTGAGTTGGTTTCATAAAACTAGGGCTAAAAACTTTACACGTGTGGCATATTTCTCTCTCCTTAGACCCTCTCTCTCTTTCTTTTGACTTTTTTTCTTTTCCTCAACTTCTTTGCTAGTTTTATCTCTATTATTGGAATTGAAAATGAAATTTTTTGTGATGATCCAAATGAGCACAAGTTGCATTTTATTTATACATATTTCGGAGCTAGAATGGGTCTTTTTCAAGGCCAACTTAGTTTTATGGGAACAAATTTGACAATTTTGACTCAAATGAAATTATTTTTCTTGCTTCTTTCAATAATCCAAATGGGATTTGATTTCAGCACAATAGTCTGAATTATGAAAAATGATCATTTGACTCAATAAACCCTAGAAACAAGAAGAGCATGCTTAATATAAATAACAATTTAACTTTAGAATGAAACCCATGCTTTAGAAATAAAATTTATTTTTCTTCTTTTTATTTTTACATGAAATATATAATGACATAAGTACAATGATAATTATGAATATTGAACATAGTTACATTTTCCAACAATATTAAGATAGTATACACAAAATACCAATGCACGAGCAACTAAAATTATAGTATTGTATAGTATGTTATTAGCAAGATTAATCCCTTGGGTTCTCAATCAATGACATCTAATATTTTCCAATATAACTATATACTTCCTCATAATTTCAAATTTTAGATCAAAATTACCTCATTTAGTAAAAACATAAATAGATATATGGTTAATGAGGGAGCTTCTACTTGCATTATGTCATTATCTTGTTGGAAATATTTTGGTTCGCTTGAGTGTGTTCCTTATATCATTGTTATAAATTCATTTGATGGTTGATCTTTCAACTCTCAAAGAATTCTTCCTAAGCTTCATGTTGAATTAAGGAGGGTAAAATCATCTCAATTATGGCATAAGTAGTAGATGTTCTTATCAATTACAATACTCTCTTTAGATGGAGCTACATGTATGCAATGTCTAAAATCATGTCTTCATCTTTTCACATGATTAAATTTTCTAATTAGGGGAAAATAATCAAAATTTACCAATTGGGCTATTGTGTGCTCAACATTAACTTTAAAGCTAAATCAAACATTTCATTCACTGTGATTCTAATGTCACTTGAATGCAATAGTGTTGGTATACTTAAGGACTCATCCTTTATGGGTTCTTTTAAATCCCTTTGTTGATTTTCTACATATCATGTTCACATATATATTTTATTTTGGAAGTCACCTATGAGTTTGTGGCTCTCTTCCAAATATCATATTTTTACATTATTTTTATTCTGTTGTGCTCAATGCACTTTACCGTGTCTTAAATTTGGGAACAATATATGGATCATGCTATATTCTTAAACGCTTAGTCAAAGATTGGATATGTAGGTCTATCACCTTATATGCAGTTGAATCTACTTACCAAGCCCTTCAAATTACCTCCATGGACCTTGACTAGGGTATACCCCCTTAAGAGGAGTACCATTAATTTCTTCTCCAATATGGTTCTGCAACCCTATTAACTCCAATTATTTATCAGACATACTCTTTCCTTCAAACAATTATACCATAGAGGAAATGACCAAATCAAAAACACCATGTTAAATGTCCACAATAAATCATATTTTCACCCAAAGCTATATAAAATGGAGGTTGAACTTAAATGTTTCAACGTGTTTTGAGGTGTTGACTAGTACGAAAGTCCTATCCTTCCATAGGAAATGTATGCAAAAGTTAACATGGTGAACATTTCAAATACTATTCCAATTGATATCTCTGTTAAAATGTGCATCTTAGAAGAAACCATGATTGGAGGTGATTTTTCTCATGAACAAATTCAAATTTAAATAGCTCATTTAAATATGTTCACTATGTATTTTCTTGGTCGGGTGAACAAATACTATTTATTTATCCCCAATTTGTCAAAAATGAAATTAAAGCTTATGGTGACTCAAAGCTAGTTCAACAAAAGTTGTGACCAATCAATCCAAGAAATGACATTGCCATCAAGTTTTAGGTGAAGAAGCTGATGAAATATTGTTTTATCTATCATGTCTCTCTAACTAAGAGGGTTTCCAACCCAATTCCAATCAATAAAAAATAAGGTTCGATTCATATTTTTACTAATGTTTAGGATTTAAATAGGCATGTCCTAAAGACAATTATCCAACACCTTTCATTAATAAGATTATTGATGAATGTGCCATAAATGAGATATTCTCCTTTATGGATGGATTTTTTTTATTACAACCATATTGAAATGTAAAAGGAAGAACAAAAATGTAGAGACTTATTTAGATGATTTTACCAACTCGATAAAAGAAAATATTATAGCATCTATATCATCATCCCATCGATTTCAAAATATGCAAATTTTATCAAATTTGTCTAAATCCTCTTAAATGTGTCTTTTGTGTTGTGGCTAGGAGATTACAGTGATTTAATGTTTCCAATCATGGAATTATGTTGGATTCAATAATTTTTTATGCAATACTTTAGTAGTTTCCCCAAGTTCAATTTACAAAATTTAGAGTCTTAAAGTAAAATCATTTTTTTGTGAAAATTCATCACAAATTACACTAATATTATGAAGAGTCATGTGCACCTTTTGAAACAAGAGTGAAATTTATGTAGGGCTATAGAGTGCAACACTTATTTGAGACTTTGAAAAAATATCTCATGTTTAAGCCCACTACTAATTCCTCTCAACTACAATCAGGACTTTATATTATATATGTTAGCATTTGAATCAACCATCTATATGTTCTTGGTTCGGAAGGATAATTAATGCTAGGATCATGTGATTTATTATCTTAGTAACAGGATCACTAGACCAAAATTGAGGTTTTCCCATATGGAAAAATGGCATTGGAAGTAGTTCATGTTATGCAATAACTAGCATTATATACCTCCTAAACAAATGACAATTATTTTATATTCTAACCCCATGCAACATATCTTGACTCAAAAAATAATCAAGGGAAACTATGCCAAGTAGATTTCCATATGAAAAGAATCTTGATTTAAAATGTGTATCATATAAGTGCAAGAATTATTTCGATTTTGTTGATTTGATGTTGTATTTCATGATATGGTGAGGTTCCCATTGCAAATGAATCTTTAATTGGCAGGAATCTACTCACATTGCCTCTATAAATTCTTAGTAATTAAGATATCCTCATGTATTTTCGAATGAAAGGATTTCAAACTCATTTTTCTCGCAATGGTCATCAATATATTTTCCATAATACTTCGAAGTATCTCATTATTGATTACATTTTGTATTTTCATAGGGTAAACTTGATATTACATTAATTATTAACCCAAAAGGAGTCCAAGAGAGTTTATATTATTATTACAATGGATCATGTGGAAATCACATTTCTAAGATAGATACAACCCTATATTTTGGGTGCAATTTTTTTCATTAATATTTAAAGATTTTATTGAAGCAATCATGAAGCGTCCTCATCAAATTTTTACCAAGAAAATGTGTACTCAACCTTATTATTTACATGTTTCTTTCATTGTTTATCCCTTTTCTAAATGGAGAGTGGATTTATAATATTATGAATGGTCACAAGCGCATTATTTTGGGTATTGACTACTTTATTAAATGGGTAAAGGATATGCCAAATCTTGTAAATGATGGTAATACAATGGAATTGTTTATATTCAATCACATTATTTTCAATTTACTCACTCCCCATGAAATAGTCATTGATTTTAATTTTCACTTTCAAAACAAAATGGTGAAAAAACTAGTTGATCAATTTTGTTTTTCAACAAAATCATTTATCGCCATACTATCCTCTAGCTAATGGTGAAGTAGAGGCCATTAACAAGGTCTTGAAAACTATGCTTTAAAGTATGGTAAACAATAATAAGTCCAATTTTCATTTGATGTATTTCTTTGTTCTTGACTCAGATTGGATCATTATATTATTTTTCGTCCATCTTGATGCTTTTAGAGGTGAAAATTTGGAAGAATCATCTCACATGACAATTTTTATCAATGCGTCCCAGTTCGTTGAATTGGCGTATGAAACCTTCCAAAATAAGTTTGAGGCATTAAATGGTGATTTTTTGGTGGTTGAAACTTTAATGCTTGATTTTGGCACCCCTAACACTATTCTACACTCATATACCTTCCAATGATGCAAGAAAGACCTCAAATGAATTCTATATGCTATTGAAATTGGTCTAAGCCTTTCCTATCTCCTCTTACCCTAGGTTTCATTATTAAAAAAATCATTATGGTTATCCAAATCAGTTTAGTCTTAAGAATGGTTGTATTAGATCATTCTTAATCTAGCACCATAGTGGTATATCAAGATTCACTACTTGAGGCCTTACATCCATGTGGATAAGGATGTAAGGACCTAGATCTAGGATATGGAGGTGTCACAACAAAATCATGTAATTACTCTCATGTTATACACATTTATTTATTAATATAGATCTACCTCCTTCTCTCTCCCCCGCCCCCCCCGACAAGAAAATTTCTTCAAATATCCTTATGCATGTTCTATGTATCTATGAATTGGTGGTGAATTAATTATACCTTAAATTAAATAGCATCTAGTGTTTTCTAAATTCTTGAGATGCGTATGTTGGATTAAGAAAGGCATAGCCTATTTAATTTTGTGCAACTATGAAAGGATATAAATGTTGAGGCTTATTTCGATTAATATTTCTCACTTATTGTCTTCTAACTTCATGAGATGAATATGTTGGATTAAGAAAGGATTCGCTTATTTAATTTTGTGCAAATATGAAAGTATTTTAGTGTGGAGGCTTATTTCAATTAAAATTTCTCACTTATAGCTAGTGTCAATCAAAATTAAAATGGTATGGTATTCTCCTTCTTACATTGCACTTATCATCTTAAGACATTACATTGGGGAAACATAGATAGTGTTCTATGAGTTGTCTATTATGAGTTCCCAACCCTCTCACCAAGAAATTTATAATATAGCAATATATCAAAATCCCAACAACATATGAGAAGTAGTTCTCTACAAGTTTTCTTGGAGTTATGGATGTTCAAGCCTAGTTATAAAAGCCTAGTTGATGTCTTTTGATTCAAATGGGACAAAGAACGAAAAATTTCTTCTTTGGGTCCAACTCCTTAGACTACCATTGTATCTATGGAATGAAAAAATCATAATATGGTATGGGTTAAATTGTGATTCTTCTAAAGTGAAACTATAAAACCCTTGACAAGCATGGAAACCTAAGGAAAATGGTTTGAGCAACTATTACAAGTTAATATCACATGAGAAAATATTTGAATGGGGAAATGAAGCATGGTGTAAGTTTTAAAATATGATAATTGGCCACGTAGATGTTTTTTCTACCAAATACATACGCATGTGTTCAAAGTATACCCTAAAAAATCCTTGGCCTTAAGGAAATCCTCCAAGAAAGGTTAAAGTAACTAGTGATTTTCTCACTTCACCAGGTGAATCAAGGGAAACTATGGATTGTCTCACATGTAGTGAGTGATTTAAGACTAACGATTCATTAATGAAAAAGGAACAAGGTGTTGAGATGAATATAAAGGGGATTTATGCAAAAGGAATGGTGTCATTAGTAGCCATTGTTTTTAAAGGTAAGGATCACAAACCTCGAAAGAGATAATATGATATTGTGAAGAAATAACAAAGGTGATCTTTGGGTCAAAAGGTAAGGCATATTTATTCATGAAATCATATGAACCAAGCCAACCATATACCAAAGGTCGTTCCTCTTGTTGATACAAGTACTTCAAGTTGGAAAAGTAGTGGATATGTACATCATTGAGTATAAGGTAATATATTGTATAAGGGTGATTCCTTGTCACTTTCATAGGTGGATAAAGGTCAAATATATATAGTAATTACTCGATCATCTATTGGAAATAAGGGTGTAGAGATGCACAAGGATTTTTGGATAGAGATGAAATCATTCAAAGAGTAGTGGGAATATGATTATTTCTTCTTTAATCTCAATTGAATGAATAGTAGATTGTTTTGATGATATTTTTGAGATAATTATTTGTGTTAATTCAAAAGTGTCTTTAGAAAATGAAAATTTTAATGGGGCTAAGGTGGACTCAAAGGTATCCCTCCTTCAGGCTAGAATAGGCTCTCCTATCAATTACTCACATGGATAGTTATTAAAATTTTAAATAAAGAATGTGTATTCCCCTCCCTTAGTTTCTGTTATTGATTTTAATTCAATTTTTTGAAGCTTTAGGTGTTGAAAAAAGGGTATAATGTCTTGATGTGAGATATTTCAATATCCTCAGTTGTAGATGTGATTCCATATTTGGATTCCTCTATGAAAATGGTTTAAAAAAAGAATGTAAAATATGTTAAAAAAATGGACCCTTTTGTATTCAAACATTCTTCCCCTCTAAGTTATCACTCTAAGAGCTTGAAGAGGTGTGGGAGAAGGGAGTGGAAAAAAATAATTTGTTGTATGAATTTAATCATTAGCTCTATAGGTAACTCATTCCTAGTTATTCCATTAGATATGGTGTCATGGTCATGTTATATTGAGATTTGTGATTATATTAAAGATGTTTTTATTGTGTCCATATGGCATTTTCATAATTTGAGATTATAATAAGGCCTGTCAATTATGATATTCGTAAACATATTTGGACCAAATCACATATGTATCATCTCTTTGAATTTATATTTTCTTTTTTCAATAACATAATTAGAGTTTTTTATTTGGAACACACACACACACGAAGCTTAGTAATCCATTCAAAAACATATATCCAATTTTTTGGAGTCTTTTGGTCCTCAAAATATTTTACTTCTAAAGGAGATGATGAAATATGTATTCAAATTTCTCCCTAGAGTACCACTTGTTTATGCCTAGAAGGTTCCCTTGTAATCCTACCAATAGAATTCCTACTAAAATATTTTAATGGTTTTGGTGTTCTTCCACTAACTATGCATGAGCTTTGATGCTAAGTTATTTATGGTAGGTAAGACTTTCCCCTTATTTTCTTCATCAAGTATGAATGGCTTATAAATTTTTGGACCTTACACATTCACTATTGATTAAATGAGCATGCATGGAGGTATATTGAGTCTATAAAAATAATTTCCTACCTATTCCAACACTTTAAAAGGCCCATATCTCAGAGACTAGATTTTCTTACTAGGCCCCTTCATTCTCTCCTTAGCTGGGTGCTACTAAACTCAATCACCTACCTTGAATGTCTTATTAATTTCATGATGGTTATGCATAATTTTTTACCCATATGATTTCTTCATTGTATCATATACTTGAAAATGGATATTCATGTTACTATCTATGAATCTTTTATTCTTTATTTATTATCAAATGGCATCTTTTTTCTATTCTCCATATTTCTAATACAAAACGTCTATAGGAGAAGGTGGAAAATATCTAAAGAAAATTTTAAAAGGGGAATCATTAGTGGAAGTATGGACTTATTTGTTAAAATAGTGTTGAATGTAAATCAAATTCTCATCCTAGGTTCTTATATGATTTTGATTATAACCCATCAAAATCTAGCCCTTCTCACCATTTTAGTTTACCCATCCAATGTGTATTAAAATTTGTATATCCCTTAAACTTGGTGTTCATATTCTCCCAAAGTGTTTCTCATAGGAAATTAAGAAATATGGTATATTTGGCCAAAATAATTCTCCTTTGTATCCCACAGTGCACCCAAACCATCTCAAAGAACAATATTATTGTATATACCCTGATGGTATATATACATTGCATGGAGCACACATTTTACTAGATTTATACTCTAACCCAAATTTAAATCCATGTCCCAACTTATTTATTTTAAAAGCATACATAAAATCCATAGATATATGCTCCCATGGCCTAGTAGGTATGGGTAAGGGATGATATAGACGATGCATACTATTACCAGGATAAATCTACTAGTACATTAAATTATGAATCCACTAATGAATCAAACCACATATTCTTACATCATGATCAAATACACATACATATGCAAGTTGGATACCATTATTCCCAATTATAAAATGACATATAACTTTGGATATATGATCCTCTCTTATAAGTTACAACTCTTTATCAGCTTTAGGCACATAAAGAATCAAGATTATCCATCATATACATAAACCCATAATGGAGATGGTAGTCAACCTTGTTTTTACAACTTATTATTCATGAGATTAGCATTGAAAAAATTGAAATATCTCTATGGATACCTCGTCATCTATGCATCTCTTTGTATGCATCATGGGTAGAGGCACAAAACTTTGACCTTGGTTGCTAGTGTTTTTGAAAACGTCTCTAGCAATTTTTTCGCATTACCTTTCACATAATTGATGATGATATGGAACCACTATAATAAAAAAACCATACATTTCTATTTTATTACTTTTTGAAGCTTACTATGGACCTATAAACATTCTAGAGGTTGGTTACCTACATTCATAATGTTATCATTTCCCATTATATTGTTCTTGTATTTCTTAACAACCTGTAATAAAGCACAAACTCATTTTCATATGCAATGTACTTCAACAATTCCCAATTTAATAATCCAAAATGATAGAAAAACCAACCTACCTCCTTTCATAAACACTACTCCCATATCATATGCACTTGTGCGTGTCTTAACTTTGAAGAGAATTTGTAAATTAAGCAATGTGAGCACTATTGATTAATTAATATTTCATTATATTTTTCAAAAGAATTATGTTGATTTGTTCCCCATTAGAAAATATTTTTTCTCACTATATGGTCTCAAATGGTGCAACCACAAACTTAAAAAGATATTATGGACTTCCAAATGTATTGTGTTGATCCCACAAATCTGCTAACTTTGTGATTCTCCCATAAAGATCCTATATTAAGTGGAATTGGAAAGATTTATCTATTTGATGATGTCATCCCTTTTAATAAGGTCGATATTAGTTCCCCTCCACCAATAAAATACCCCAAGTTTACCATGGATTGTCAAGTCAACTCACATTTCCTAAGTTTTGTTAACTCCATGTCTTTTGGGATTCTTTAATGCCTACAATATATGTGAAATATTGTCTTCCCAAGTAGATCCAAATTTTAATATGTCATTCAACTATGTCATTTAAAACAATTTTTTTGGGATGGCCTCAAATATGATATTCAAATGTTTGTGGCAGAATGTTTCGTTTTCCAGCAAAATAAAGTTGAGACAATTAAGACCCCGAGTCTGCTATAGCCTTTATCCATTCCAAGTCAAAGTTGGGAGGAGGTTTCAATGGATTTTATCGCAGGTTTACCTAAGTCAGAAAGGAAAGAGTGTCATCATGGTGGTAGTTGATTGAATTACCAAGTATACACACTTTTCTGCATTATCTCATTCATTTAAAGCGAGTAAAGTTTCTACTGCATTTATGGAAACCATTCAAAAGCTACATGGAAACCCAAATATTATTGTAAGCGATAGAGATCCCATTTTCACTAGAAATTTTTGGACGGAATTATTTTCTTGTTTGGGTACTCAACTAGATCATAGCTCATCTTATCATCCTCAATCTAATGGGAAAACTAAGATATTGAAAAAAAAATTAGAAGGATATATTTGTTGCTTTGTATATGATAAACAAACACAATGGGTCAAATGGTTACCTCTCGATGAATGGTGGTATAATACTTCCTTCCACACTACAAAAAAAATGACCCCATTTATGGAAATTTATGGATATCATCCACCATCCATCACATCATCTTTAAGAGAAAATTATAATGTTTAAGCAGTGGAAGATCAAAATCGTAGCGAGATAAGTTTTGATGTAGGCGACTGGTTATTTTTATGGCTACAACTATACAAACAAATGTCCCTCAAGTAAGCTAAGAAGGATAATAAATTATCTCCAAAGTACTATGGTCCTTACAAGGTGTTGCAAAATATTGGTACTATGGCATACAAATTGGAGCTTCCTGCATCTTCCTGAGTGCACCCAGTTTTCTATGTTTCATGCTTAAAGAAGGTTACAGGTGACAAAAATCTGGTTCAAACAATATTGCCATAACTTGATGAGGAAGGAAAAATCATATTGGAAACTTAAGTAGTCATAGAAAGAAGAACTCGACAGCTATGAAATCGATCAATTTCATAGTATCTCATCAAGAGGAATAACTTACACACTGAAGATTCTACATAGGAGGATGATAATTTTAGACAGAAGCATACATAACTACTCAAGCGTTGAGGACAACACTTTTTTGAAGGAGAGGGGCATGCTAGGGCCCTATATTACTAGTAAAGTCCCTTATAGTTGTTAGTGTAGCCCCCTTATTTTTATTGTTTAATCCTTGTAGTCCCCATATTGTTATTATTGTGCCCCATAATATACCACTATTGTTATTTTTGTGCCCTTGCATTATTATTGTTAGGTCGGCTAGGATTATATTGTGACCCCATGGACTCCTATATATAGAAAGGAGGGTTTTTCATTTGAATCATCCAAGAATTGTTCATTTATGTACTGTAAAGGAGGCTTCCCCCTCGAAGAGGCTGATTTCTAAGGCGTTGATCTCTCTTTTCTTCTATTTTGTGAGTTGGTTTCATAACCAAACTAGGGCCAAAAACTTTGCACGTGTGGCATATTTCTCTCTCCTTAGACCCTCTCTCTCTTTCTTTTGAATTTTTCTCTTTTCCTCAACTTCTTTGCTAGTTTTATCTCTCTTCCTGGAATTGAAATTGAATTTTCTTGTGATGATCCAAATGAGCATGATTTGCATTGTATTTATACATATTTTGGAGGTAGAATGGGTCTTTTTCAAGGCCAACTTGGTTTTATGGGGACAAAATTGACAATTTTGACTCAAATGAAATTCTTTTTCTTGCTTCTTTCAATAATCCATGGGATTTAATTTCAGCACAATAGTTTGAATTATGACAAATGATCATTTGACTCAATAAACCCTAGAATCAAGAAGAGCATGCTTAATATAAATAACAATTTGACTTTAGCATGGAACCCATGCTTGAAAAATAAAATTTATTTTTCTTCTTTTTCTTTTTACATGAAATATATAATGACATAGGTACAATGATAATTATGAATATTGAACATAGTTACATTTTCCAACAATATTAAGATAGTATACACAAAATAACAATGCACGAGCAACTAAAATTATAGTATTGTATAGTATGTTATTGGCAAGATTAATCCCTTGGGTTCTCAATCAATGACATCTAATATTGATCAATATAACTATATACTTCCTCATAATTTCAAATTTTAGATCAAAATAACCTCATTTAGTAAAAACATAAATAGATATATGGTTAATGAGGGAGCTTCTGCTTGCATTATATCATTATCTTTGTTGGAAATATTTTGGTTCGCTTGGGTGTGTTCCTTATATCACTGTTATAAATTCATTTGATGGTTGATCTTTCAATTCTCAGAGAATTCTTCCTATGCTTCATGTTGAATTAAGGAGGGTAAAATCATCTCAATTATGGCATAAGTAGTAGATGTTATTATCAATTACAATACTCTCTTTAGATGGAGCTACATGTATGCAATGACTAAAATCATGTCTTCATCTTTTCACATGATTAAATTTTCTCATTAGGGGAAAATAATCAAAATTTACCAATTGGGCTATTGTGTACTCAACATTGATTTTAAAGCTAAATCAAACATTTCATTCACTGTGATTCTAATGTCACTTTAATGCAAAAGTGTTGGTATAGTTAAGGAATCATCCTTTATGGGTTATTTTCAAATCCCTTTGTTGATTTTATACATATCATGTTCACATATATATTTTATTTTGGAAGTCACCTATGAGTTTGTGGCTCTCTTCCAAATATCATATTTTTACATTATTTTTATTCTGTTCTGCTCAATGGCCTTTACCGTGTCTTAAATTTGGGAACGATATATGGATCATGATATATTCTTAAACGTTTAGTCAAGGATTGGATATGTAGGTCTATCACCTTATATGCAGTTGAAGCTACTTACCAAGCCCTTCAAACAACCTCCATGGACCTTGACTAGCGTCTACCCCCTTAGGAGGAGTACCATTAGTTTCTTCTCCAATATGGTTCTGAAACCCTAATAACTCCAAATATTTATTGGACATGATCTTGCCTTCAAACAATGATACCATAGAGGAAATGACCAATTCAAAAACACCATGTTAAATGTCCACAATAAATCATATTTTCACCCAAAGCTATATAAAATGGAGGTTGAACTTAAATGTTTCAACGTGTTTGGAGGTGTTGACTAGTACCAAAGTCCTATCCTTCCATAGGATATGTATGAAAAATTTAACATGGTGAACATTTCAAATACTATGCCAATTGATATCTCTGTTAAAATGTGCATCTTAGAAGAAACCATGATTGGAGGTGATTTTTCTCATGAACAAATTCAAATTTAAATAGCTCATTTAAATATGTTCACTATGTATTTTCTTGGTCGGGTGAACAAATACTATTTATTTATCCCCAAATTGTCAAAAATGAAATTAAAGCTTATGGTGACTCAAAGCTAGTTCAACAAAAGTTGTGACCAATCAATCCAAGAAACGAAATTGCCATCAAGTTTTAGGTGAAGAAGCTGATGAAATATTGTTTTATCTATCATGTCTCTCTAACTAAGATGGTTTCCAACCCAATTCCCATCAATAAAAAATAAGGGTTGATTCATATTTTTACTAATGTTTAGGATTTAAATAGGCATGTCCTAAAGACAATTATCCAACACCTTTCATTAATAAGATTATTGATGAATGTGCCATAAATGAGATATTCTCCTTTATGGATGTATTTTTTTTATTACAACCATATTGAAATCTAAAAGGAATAACAAAAATGTAGAGACTTATTTAGATGATTTTACCAACTCAATAAAAGAAAATATTATAGCATCCATATCATCTTCAAATAGATTTCAAATATGTAAATTTTATCAAATTTGTCTAAATCCTCTTAAATGTGTCTTTTGTGTTGTGGCTAGGAGATTACAGTGATTTATTGCTTCCAATAATGGAATTATGTTGGATTCAGTAATTTTTTATGTAATACTTTAGTATTTTCCCCAAGTTCAATTTATGAACTTTAGAATCTTAAAGTAAAATCATTTTTTTGTGAAAACTTGTCACAAATTACACTAAGATTATGAAGAGTTGTGTGCACCTTTTGAAACAAAAGTGAAATTTATGTGGGGTTATATATTGCAACACTCATTTGAGACTTTGAAAAAATATCTCATATTAAGCCCACTACTAATTCCTCTCAACTACAATCAAGACTTTATATTATATACGTTATGATTTGAATCAACCATCTATATGTTCTTGGTTCAGAAGGATAAGTAAAACTACGATCATGTGATTTATTATCTTAGTAAGAGGATCACTAGAACAAAAATGAAGTTTTCCCATATGGAAAAATGGCATTGGAAGTAGTTCATGTTATACAATAACTAGCATTATATACTTCCTAAATGAATGAAAATTATTGTATATTCTAACCCCATGCAACATATCTTGACTCAAAAAATAATCAAGGGAAACTATGCCAAGAATATTTCCAGATGAAAAGACTTTGATTTAAAATGTGTATCATATTAGTGCAAGAAGTCCTTCGATTTTGTTGATTTGATGTTGTATTTCATGATATGGTGAGGTTTCCATTGCAAATGAATCTTTAATCGGCAAGAATCTACTTGCATTGCCTCTATAAATTCTTAGTAATTAAGATATCCTCATGTATTTTCGAATGAAAGGATTTCAAACTCATTTTTCTCGCAATGAGCATCAATATATTTTCCATAATACTTTGAAGTATCTCATTATTGATTACATTTTTTATTTTCATAGGGTAAAGTTGATATTACATTAATTATTAACCCAAAAGGAGTCCAAGAAATTTTATATTATTGTTAAAATGGATCATGTGGCAATCACATTTCTAAGATAGATACAACCCTATATTTTGAGTGTAATATACTTTTTTTTCATTAATATTTAAAGATTTTATTGAAGCAGTCAAGAAGCATCCTTGTCAAATTTTTACCAAGAACATGTGTGCTCAACCTTATTCTTTACATCTTGCTTTCATTGTTGATCCCTTTGCTAAATGGAGAGTGGGTTTGTAATATTATGAATGGTCACAAGCGCATTGTTGTGGGTATTAACTACTTTATTAAATGGGTAAATGATATGCCAAATCTTATAAATGATGGTAGTACGATGGCATTGTTCATATTCAATCACATTATTGTCAATTTACTCACTCCCCATGAAATATTTATTGATTGTAATTTTCACTTTCAAAACAAAATGGTGAAAAAATTTGTTGATCAATTTTGTTTTTAAACAAAATCATTTATCACCATACTGTCCTCTAGCTAATGGTGAAGTAGAGGTCATTAACAAGGTCTTGAAAACTATGCTTTAAAGTATGTTAAAAAATAATAAGTCCAATTTCCATTTGATTTCTTTCTTTGTTCTTGATTCAGATTGGATCATTATATTATTTGTCGTCCATCTTGATGCTTTTAGAGTTTAATATTTGGAGGAATCAGCTCACGTGACGATTTTTATCAATGGGTCCCAGTTTATTGAATTGGGGTATGAAACCTTCCAAAATAATTTTGAGGCATTAAATGGTGATTTTTTCGGGGTTGAAACTTTAATGCTTGATTTTGTCACCCCTAACGTTATTCTACACTCATATACCTTTCCAATGATGCAAGAAAGACCTCAAATGAAGTCTATATGCTAGTGAAATTGGACTAAGCCTTTCTTATCTCCTCTTACCCTTGGTTTCATTATTAAAGAAATCATTTTGGCTATCCAAATTAGTCTAGTCTCAAGAATGGTTGTATTAGATCATTCTTAATCTAGCATCATAGTGGTATATCAAGATTCACTACTTGATGACTTACATCAATGTGGATAAGGATGTAAGGACCTACATCTAGGATATGGAGGTGTCACAAAAAAATCATGTAATTACTCTTGTGTTATACACATTTATTTATTAATATAGATCTACCTCCTTCTCTCCCCCTCCCCCCCACTCCCACCCCCCTGAAAAATTTCTTCTATTATTCTTATGCGTGTTCTATGTATCTATGAATTGGTGGTGAATTACTTAAACCTTAAACTAAATAGCATCCAGTGTCTTCTAAATTCTTGAGATTCGTATGTTGGATTAATAAAGGCTTAGCCTATTTAATTTTGTGCAACTATGAAAGGAGATCAATGTTGAGACTTATTTTGATTAATATTGCTCACTTATTGTCTTCTAACTGCATGAGATGCATATGTTGGATTAAGAAAGGATTTGCTTATTTAATTTTGTGCAAATATGAAAGTATATTAGTGTGGAGGCTTCTTTCAATTAAAATTGATCACTTCAAAGCTAGTGTCAATCAAAATTAACATGGTATGGTATTCTCCTTCTTACATTGCACTTATCATCTTAAGACATTACATTGGGAAAATATAGATAGTGCTCTATGAGTTTTCTATTATGAGTTTCCAAACCTCTCACCAAGAAATTTATAATATAGCAATATATCAAAATCCCTACAACATATGAGAGGTAGTTCTATACAATTTTTCTTGGAGTTATGGATGTTCAGGCCTAGTTATAAAACCCTAGTTTATGTCTTTTGATTCAAATGGGACAAAGAAAGAAAAATTAATTCTTTGGGTCCAACTCCTTAGACTACCATTGTATCTATGGAATGAAAAAATCATAATATGGTATGGGTTAAATTGTGATTCTTCTAAAGTGCAACTCTAAAACCCTTGACAAGGATGGAACCCTAAGGAAAATGGTTTTAGCAACTATTACAAGTTCAGACCACATGAGAAAATATTTGAATGGGGAAATAAAGCATGGTGTAAGTTTTAAAATATGATAATTAGCCACGTAGATGTTGTTTATACCAAATACATACGCTTGTGTTCAAAGTATACCCTAAAAAATCCTTGGCCTTGGGGAAATGCTCCAAGAAAGGTTAAAGTAACTAGTGATTTTCTCACTTCACCAGGTGGATCAAGGGAAACTATGGATTGTCTCACATGTAGTGAGTGATTTAAGACTAACGATTCATTAATGCAAAAGGAAAAAGGTGTTGAGATGAATATAAAGGGGATTGATGCCAAAGGAATGGTGTCATTATTAGCCATTTTTTTTAAAGGTAAGGATCACAAACCTCAAAAGAGATAATCTGATATTGTGAATAAATAACAAAGGTGATATTTGGGTCAAAAGTTAAGGCATATTTATTCATGAAATCATATGAACCAAGCCAACCATATACCAAAGGTCGTTCCTCTTGTTGATACAAGTCCTTCAAGTTGGAAAAGTAGTGGATATGTACATCATTGAGTAGAAGGTAATATTTTGTATAAGGGTGATTCCTTGTCACTTTCATAGTGTATAAAGGCAAATTATATATATTAATTACTCGATCATCTATTGGAAATAAGGGTGTGGATATGCACAAGGATTTTTGGATAGAGATGAAAGCATTCAAAGAGTAGTGGGCTTATGATTATTTCTTCTTTAATCTCAATTGTATGAATAGTAGATTTTTTTGATGATATTTTTGAGATAATTATTTGTGTCAATTCAAAAGTGGCTTTAGAAAATGAAAATCTTAAAGGGGACAAGGTGGAATCAAAGGTATCCCTCCTTCAGGCTATAATAGGCTCTCCTATCAATTACTCACATGGATAGTTATTACAATTTTAAATAAAGAATGTTTATTCCCCTCCCTTAGTTTCCTTTATTGATTTTAATTCAATTTTTTGAAGCTTTAGGTGTTGACAAATGGGTATAATGTCTTGATGTGAGATATTTCAATATCCTCAGTCATAGATGTGATTCCATATTTGTATTACTCTATGAAAAAGGTTTCAAAAAATAATGGAAAATATGTTAAAAAAATTGGACCCTTTTGTATTCAAACATTCTTCCCCTCTAAGTTATCACTCTAAGAGCTTGAAGAGGTGTGGGAGAAGGAAGTGGAAAAAAAACAATTTGTTATATGATTTTAATAATTAACTCTATAGGGAACCCATTCCTAGTTATTCCATTAGATATGGTGTCATGGTCATGTTATATTAAGATTTGTGATTATATTAAAGATGTTTTTATTGTGTCCATATGGCATTTTCATAAATTCAAAACTAGTAAAGTAATTTGAGCTTATAATAAGGCTTGTCAATTATGATATTTGTAAACATATCTGGACCAAATCACATATGTATCATCTATTTGAATTTATATTTTATTTTTTCAATGACATAATTAGAGTTTTCTATTTGGAACACACACACACGAAGCTTAGTAATCCATTCAAAAACATATATCAAAATTTTTGGAGTCTTTTGGTCCTCAAAATATTTTACTTCTAAAGGAGATGATAAAATATGTATTCAAATTTCTCCCTATAGTACCACTTGCTTATGCCTAGAAGGTTCCCTTGTAATCCTACCTATACAATTCCTACTAAAATCTTTTAACTGTTTTGGTGTTCTTCCACTAACTATGCATGAGATTTGATGCTAAGTTATTTATGGTAGGTAAGACTTGCCCCTTATTTTCTTCATCAAGTATGAATGGCTTATAAATTTTTAGACCTTCCACATTCACTATTGATTAACTGAGCATGCATGGAGGTATATTGAGTCTATAACAATAATTTCCTACCTATTCCAACACTTTAAAAGGCCCATATCACAGAGGCTAGATTTTCTTACTAGGCCCCTTCAGTCTCTCCTTAGTTGGGTGCTACTAAACTCAATCACCTACCTTCAATGTCTTCTTAATTTCATGATGGTTATGCATAATTTTCTACTCATATGATTTCTTCAATGTATCATATACTTGAAAATGGATATTCATGTTACTATATATGAATCTTTTATTCTTTATTTATTATCAAATGGTATATTTCTTCTATTCTCCATATTTATAATAAAAAATGTCTATAGGAGAAGGTGGAAAATATCTAAAGAAAAAATTAAAAGGGGAATCACTAGTGGAAGTATGGGCTTCTTTGTTAAAATAGTGTTGAATGTAAATCGAATTCTCATCCTAGGTTCTTATATGATTTTGATTATAACCCATCAAAAGCTAAATCATTACCCTTCGCACCATTTTAGTTTACCCATCCAATGAGTATTAAAATTTGTATATCCCTTAAACTTGGTGTTCATATTCTCCCAAAGTGTTTCTCATAAGAAATTAAGAAATATGGTATATTTGGCCAAAATTATTCTCCTGTGTATCCCACAGTGCACCCAAGCCATCTCAAAGAACAATATTATTGTATATACCCTGATGGTATATATACATTGAATGGAGCACACATTTTACTAGATTTATACTCTAACACAAATTTAAATCCATGTCCCAACTTAGTTATTTTCAAAGCATCCATAAAATCCATATATATATATGCTCCCATGGCCTAGTAGGTATGGGTAAGGGATGATATAGACCATGCATACTATTACCAAGATAAATATACTAGTACATTAAATTATTCATCCACTAATGAATCAAACCACATATTCTTACATCATGATCAAATACACATAGATATGCGGCAAGTTGGATACCATTATTCCCAACTAGAAAATGACATATAACTTTGGATATATGATCCTCTCTTATAAGTTACAAATCTTTATCATCTTTAGGCACATAAAGAATCAAGATTATCCATCATATACATAAACACATAATGGAGATGGTAGTCAACCTTATTTTTACAACTTCTTCTTCATGACATTAGCATTGAAAAAATTGAAGTATCTCTATGGATCCCTCATCATCTATGCATCTCTTTGTATGCATCATGGGTGAGAGGCACAAAACTATGATCTTGGTTGCTAGTGTTTTTTAAAATGTCTCTAGAAATTTGTTCGCATTACCCTTCACATAATTGATGATGATATGGAACCACTATAATAAAAAAACCATACATTTGTATTGTATTACTTATTGAAGATTAATATGGACCTATAAACATTCTAGAGGTTGGTTACCTACATTCATGATGTTATCATTTTCCATTATATTGTTCTCGTATTTCTTAATGACCTGTAATAAAGCATAAACTCATTTTCATATGCAATGTACTTCAAAAATTCCCAATTTAATAATCCAAAATGATAGAAAAACCAACCTACCTCCTTTCATAAACACTACTCCCATATCATATGCACTTGTGTATGTCTTAAATTTGAAGTGAATTTGTAAATTAAGCAATGTGAGCACTATTGATTAATTAATATTTCATTATATTTTTTCAAAAGATTTATGTTGATTTGTTCCCCATTGGAAAATATTTTTTCTCACTATATGGTCTCAAATAGTGCAACCACAACTTAAAAAGATATTATGGACTTTGAAAGGTATTGTGTTGATCCCACAAATCTGCTAACTTTGTGATTCTCCCATAAAGATCCTAACTTAAGTGGAATTGGCAGGATTTATCTATTTGATGATGTCATCCCTTTTAATAAGGTCGATATTAGTTCCCCTCCGCCAATAAAATACCCCAAGTTTACCAAGGATTTTCAAGTCAACTCACATTTCCTAAGGTTTGTTAACTCCATGTCTTTTGGGATTATTTAATGCTTATAATATATGTGAAATATTGTCTTCCCTATTAGATCCAAATTTTAATATGTCATTCAACTATGTCATTAAAAATTAATACATAAATATATATAAGAGATATTTCATCAATCACATAAGTATCATTAATGCATTACAAAAACCCATTACTCATATAGACCTTTCCTCATCTTGAAAGTGGTCTTCCAAATGTTGTCTTCTTTGAATTACATGTAGTGATATCTTCATTTAAGATTCAATTTCGTGAAGAATTAATTTTCATATTGGAAATAATCCAATAAATCATTAATCCTAGGTAGAGGGTATAAATTATAGAGGGTCTTCTTGTTTAAAGCCTTGTATGAATAAGTACACATCCTCCAAGTATTGTCCTTCTTCCATGTTTGATAAGTAAGCCGCTACATTAAAAGTTTCATCATATGACTCCTTAATGCAATAGTTGTCATAACTACTTATTCACTAAGTACCCTTTCAATATGTATTATATATACAATCCTATAGGAAATTTAGGTAAAAATTATAGTTTTTACTGAACTTCCCTCTTAGGTGGTACCGATTTAGATGTCCTTTGGGATCTTAAAATAATTCTTTATATTCTTGCAAAATATTCTCCAACATTTTTTTATATTTATTACATCTACCTAAAGATTTATTTACTTCAATTAACTCATCGCCTTCCTCTTAAGAAGAGAAATACAAACTTCCTCTTGAGCTAATTAATGTCTCAAATTGGTTGGCACTTACTAGGAAGATCTTGGATACCTTTGTGCACCTCAATGATGAAGTATTTTCCATCCTTTACCATGTAGTATTAGATTTCTCTCATCATGTACATATAGGGGCTTCTAAACAATACACCACACACATAAAGTGACACCACATCAACCATCACTTCATTAATGTAATTTTCACAAATGGAAAATTTGATTTGGCACTACATAGTAACTTTAAAATCTACATCCATATTTACCCATATTAACAGGTATGGGCAAGGATGGTAATCTACTTCCAATCCAAGCTTACTCACCAAATCCTTTGCAATGAGGTTGGCTTGAACCATAATCAAATAAACCATTTGCCATTATCTTCTTCCTTTGGATCTTAATATGGAATATTTTGTTCACTCCCATCTCTTCCTTGTGATATAGGATGATCATGTTCACCTTCCTCTACATCATTGTGTTCAAACTCTTCTTATCTACATTCTTTGAGATCGATTGTCTCTCCACCTTGTCCTAAGGATGGAACACATTAGCTGGTTCAAAACGTCGACCTAATCCTAACAATGCGATTAATCCGAACACATTTTTTCTACATTATGGATCACAAAAGTCTTAGATCTAACATTACATATAAATTATCATCTCTACTTGGTTCCATAAATCCATGTTTAACTTGACATTGGTTTCAGAATAATTCTTATGTTTCTTTCAATTCGACGCGAGATGTAGTTTCCAGCACATTTCATTATGATCATAAATATACCATTATTATTTGTATCAAAATTGCACAAGTGTGCAATGGAAACATCTTCTTTCTCTTTCCTTTCCACTTTTTATTTTCCTTATTAGAAGCACCTAGTTGATCTATCTCCTTAGAACCATTTATTTGTCCTTATATCTTGTTAATGTATAGATAATGTTCTTTCACATTGCATCATTAATGGTATTAGGTTTAAAGGGCATATTTTTTCACTTTAAATGATTATGTAAACCACCAAAATACTTGAGACTACATCTAGGTTCTTCAAAGCTAAGTAACTTGTTTTCAAAAATTGGTATTTTTTTCTCACACGCCACACTTTTTATTGGTGGTGGTTCTAATAAATCCTTCGGTCCTCTTTTTACCCAACAAGGTAAAGCTCAAACTTTATGGGTCTTATTAAATACTTCCCACTTAAAAATTGGTAGACCCCTCTCTAATTTAAGTGTCTCTCTATAAATATACCACCAAGTTTGTGTGTTATATTCTAGATGTAATTGGGAAGAAGTTATGTTTCTCTCTTCTCCCATCTTATAGATAGTAAAGTGAACTTTTATAAATTGCAACCTTTAATTCAAATTCACCACATCATTCTCACCTTGGTAGGGATTCATTTCCACTTGCACTTCCAATTTAATTGAGGCTAAAAAAATATGTTGCCAAAACTTGGTATCATTTTCTATATATATTCTTTATCTTTGAGTTTCCCATTAGAACAAATTTTATCATTAAAGATGACAGGATCCCATAATATTTCAAACTTGTTCTATAGAGATAAAATTATATTTCCACTCTCAATTGGGAGATGTTAGAGACTTGCACTACTATCCTTGCAAATCTCTCCTACAAGTCATAATTTGGGATGTTATTGTACTCATATATTGTAGATAGAGGTTTGATATTGATTTATTTATGTTGATCTTTAGACCCTATAATATTTTTGTAGTAAAACAAAGAGAAATTATTTGATATCAATAATAACTATAAATTGTTATGGATAGTTCGTTGGCGTATTGTTTATCACAACAAATATTAAAATGCCACTGCAAAAAAATAAGGTTATAATCTACTACATAATGATTACTTATTATCAATATATAATACTATAAGCATGTATTGTATTTGATATAAAAACTAACTAAGATAAATAAGAAAAGGTTGTATTAGTAAAATTAGCACACCATTACCACAATTAACACAATGTGTACCCTAAGAAGCTCAGTTTGTGAAAATTGAATAATACATGAAGACAATACTTAGTCTTTTTTTCTAAGACTTATAATATAATATACATAAAATAATTTTCTCCATTTTGAGAAGCATAGACGTGTTGTTCTACAATAGGCCATTATAGGATCAACTTGTTTCTCTTTTCTATTTTCATACGTCACTCCTCTTCTTTATTTAATTATAGAAGGACAAATCAATATAATAAGAACAACCCCCCATTTTCCCCTTACAACTAAGTTTTTAACATCATATGATAAATTTTAAGATAACGATTAGGGGTTTCACATGCCTTAACTTTTCATCAAAATATTTTGACCCTCTAAAATATTCTTGAATGATCTAACTTGGTTAGCTTTCCATTTGCGAGTAATGAATACTAGTGCACTACTTTCACTCGGTGTTACAATGATTATGGTTACCTATTACACTCACTCACTCTTTAAGAGGTAGTAGGAACTTTCTCGGCTCCAACTGATCCTCCAGAATAAGGGGTAGAGAATTATGTTTGCTAGACCTCAAATCAAAATATCCATATTGGGTAATTGATGTGGAACAACTTCTTTGTTATGAATTGCATGTAAGATGTGTTTTTTCATAATGGATGAGACATTTTGGCCAAAGTACTCAAGACCTCTATTTGACGAAATCTACATGTTTTTTTTCCTGCATGAAGGATGCACTTGTTTTTTATGACCAAGTTGGGAAAACTTCACCCTTCCACGAAATTATGTGCTTCTATCACATTCGCAATGTTGAATTCCTCTTATACTAATCCTAGAACTCTGACTCTGCTCTACAGCTAGGATTATTTAATGGAATAAAAACTTATCACTATGACATGTTGTACTTCATAAGAGACTACTAAGAAGATTAAGTATGGTAAATCCACCTTCACCTATCATTTGAACATAGAGCATAGAGTTATCTTAATCATTAATTTTATGGATAAGAGATATTTGGGCCCTTTTTAACCCTTGGGGATGATTAATTAATCTCAGTTCAGATAATTTATATTAATAAATTATCAACAATCATATTTCCATAATTCCTCTTTGAACAACCAATATTCCACTTCTTTGGAACTTTTCACCTCAGTCAGAATAACAAACATCATGAAGACCCAAAAGTAAGAAGAAAAAATTAGCTCATAATCAAGGAATCTAGCAACTTTTTTAAGGATCGTAATTCAAGACTTTAGTTCCTTTTAAAGATCATTTATTTTCCCATCAAATAAAAAGAAACAATCAAATTTTGTAGTGACAAGAATGGGAACAAATTTTAAATGTAATAACTCCCTTCCCTAGTGATAGTACATTTATTTTTTAAATGAAATCATTTTCCCGATCTTTTAAATAATAGATTCCTCCCCAAGTGACCCTTTATAGATACCTTTTCTTTCAACTGATTGCAATAGGTAAGTGTCTTTTGTCTAGTATTTCTGAGTCCTCCTTACAATTGGAATGTTTCTCTTCCCATAACTCTATCTCGGGTTATAATTCTAGCTTTCTCTTGTTTATGAATACATTGTCTCTATATCACTATTGTCTGTCTCTTTTAAGTGCTTGCTTGAATCAATGAGATAATGTAGCTCGTCTGGATTCCAAAATCCTTGAGTAACCTATTTTCTAAAGAGTCCTCTTATGTTTTTAATTCTGCTATTTGGTCCTCCATAGCCTCGTCAAGGTCGTTTCCTTCTCAAAAATCATACATTCTTGATAAGTAACCATTGTTTTTCTTTTCTTCTTCCATATACTTCAGGTCTAAATGAATGGAACATGAGATAAGATTCGTGACATTTTCCAAATTCCAAGATTTTTCATTGCACTTCTCATGTGTATCAGGGAAAATAGATTCCATACATTCAACATTATGCCTTTTTAGGGCTTGTTGCAAGGTTGGAAGCTTCTCTTCACCATGTCTCCTTTATTTTGTATCCTTGACTTTGATACAAACAATTGTTACCGACCCTTTAAAGGTAAATTTAGTTTTATTTAAGAAATGAGAATTATGAACATTCATCATTATTGCTCAAGATAAATCATGTCCTTTGAAATAATTTGGAAATTTAAAAAAGGTCACATATTTTAAAAAATTTCATTATTAATTTAATTTTTTATATATTAAGAAATAATACTCGTGAATTATAAAACAATTGTAACATAAATAAGATATAACAAAAAAAACCATGTATTTTTGGAATAATAAAATAGTTGCAACAAAAATAATACATAACAAGAAAAATTATGTATATTTGGATGTATGAAAATTTAGATACATTTTATTAAGTAAAATTTTAAAAGAATAACGGTTATAAACATTTAAAAATAATTTTATTAAATAATTAGTTTATATCTAGAGTTAAGATTGATTTAGGTCATCTTAGTTCCCCCCTATAAAGAAACTGCATTCCACATCAATACCATGGGTCAATACATAGTTTAGGTGTCTTTTGTCTAGTATTTTCTGAGTCCTCCTTACAATTGGAATGCTTCTCTTCCCATAACTCTATCTCAAGGTTCTAATTCTAGCTTTTGCTTGTTTGTGAATAAATTGTCTCTATATCAGTATTGTATGTCTCTTTTTTGAGTGCTTGCTTGAATTAGTGAGAAAATGTAGCTCAATTGGATTCCAAAATCCTTGAGTAACCCATTTTCTGAAGAGTCCTCTTCTGTTTTTAATTCTGCTATTTGATCCTCCGTAGCCTTGTCAACGTTGTTTCCTTCTAAAAATTCATACATTCTTGACAAGTATCCATTGTCGTTCCACATGAATACCATGGGTCAATACATAGTTTAGGTAAGTGTATTTTGTCTAGTATTTTATAAGTCCTCCTTACAATTGGAATGCTTCTCTTCCCATAACTCTATCTCGGGTTATAATTCTATCTTTCTCTTGTTTATGAATAAATTGTCTCTATATCACTATTTTTTGTCTCTTTTTGAGCGCTTGCTTGAATCAGTCATATAATGTAGCTCATCTAGATTCCAAAATCCTTGAGTAACCCATTTTCTGTAGTCCTCTTCTGTTTTTAATTTTTCTATTTGGTCCTCCATAGCCTTGTCAACATCGTTTAATTCTAAAAAATCATACATTCTTGATAAGAATCCATTTTCGTGTTTTTATTCTTCCATATACTTCACATATAAATGAATGGAACATGAGATAAGCTTCGTGACATTTTCCAAATTCCAAGATTTTTCATTGCTCATCTCATGTGTATCAGGGAAAATGGATTTCATGCATTCAACATTATGCCTTTTTAGGGATTGTTGTAAGGTTGGAAGCTTCTCTTCAACATGTCTCCTTTCTTTTGTGTCCTTGACTTTGATACAAAAAATTGTTACCAACCCCTTTAAAGGTAAATCTAGTGTTGTTTAAGAAATGAGAATTACGAACATTCATCATTATTGCTCAAGATAAATCACGCCCTCTGAAATAATTTGGAAATTTAAAAAAGATCACATATTAAAAAAAAAAATCATTATTAATTTAATTTTTTATATATTAAGAAATAATACTCATGAATTATAAAACAATTGTAACATAAATAATATATAACAAAAAAACCATGTATTTTTGGAATAATAAAACAGTTTTAACAAAAATAATACATAATAAGAAAAGCTATGTATATTTGGATGTATGAAAATTTAGATACATTTTATTAAGTAAAATTTTAAAAGAATAATGGTTATAAACATTTAAAAATAATTAGTTTAAATCCAGAGTTAAGATTGATTTAGGCAATCTTAGTTCCCCCCTATAAAGAAACTACATTCTACATGAATACCATGGGTCAATACCATGGGTTGTATTTCTAGTTTATCATTATTTTATTTTATTATTTTTATTTTTTATTCTATTTTGACCTAGTTAAAATGTTCATTACATTAAGTCAATCTTTTTATTTAAATTTTTTTTTTTTTAATTTTGTGTATTTTGACATAGTCAACATTTTAACTTAAAAGTCACCAAAACCTAAATTCAATCTCACTTATTAAAAAGAAAAAAACTAACATTATAAAAAAATTATATAAAAATATTTACTTGATCTAACAGCCTAAAACATTTCAACCGTCTGACATTTGATCCACTCAAACATGGACACAGTGGCAGCTAGAGGAATTGTTTTCAAATAGTGACGCCTTACGGCTTAATAATAATTAAGAGGATTATTATCGAAAGATTTTTTACAATAATTAGGAGGATTAAGGCTACTTATTTTGTGATTATATGTGTTAAAATTATCTTGAAATTTTCATTTTCATTATTAACCATGGACAAAACTATATGCACATCATGAGTATGTAATTTTATTTTAATTTCAAATATAACACCCATAAAGGAATTCTCAAGTCTAATTAAGTATTTTTTCCTTTTGATTATAATTGATGTTTTTCTTTATATCAGTATCTTAAAAATGTTGTACACACAAAGCATTTTTAAAATATTGATATAATGAAAAACATTAATTGTAATCAAAAGGAAAAATACTTAATTACACTTGAGAATTTTTTTATGGATGTTATATTTGAAATCAATAATAATAATTGTATTCACTATTATTCTAATAATAATAATGTAATATAATTGTATTTTTTTATTAACATAATAATAATATAATTTTACTAAACACTAAATTGATATATAAAAAAAATTTTATTTATATATTTAAATTTTGTAGTTAAAAACACATGTTCTTAACTATTAGACATATTAGACATATTACCTTTAATAATATGTTATCCAAAATACCACCACAATCCCTTCATAGATGGCATTAAGTGATAAACACGGATGGCATCTGGAAAACTGAAGTTTGGGTGTGCATTATGTCAATTGATAATGGTATCGTGAGTAGTTTCTATACCAAACTTGGGTATCGTGAGTAGTTTCTTTGGTAATCTACACCAAACTTAGGGCATCGTGAGTGGTTTCTTTTAATCAAATGCATGATTCGTCGATCCTCTCTTCACTGCACAGCTTCATCATGACGCAAAATCAAGCAAGTTCCATAGCCATTCAAGAGCATTATATTTTGCAAGGTTAATTTCTTCGAAACCAATGCACTTGGGTTATACCATGCTTGGTTCAAAGTACATTTCCTGAAAAACTGGTTGTTTATTTTTACCTTATCCTGTTTCATAGTAACACGGAGCCTTTTCTCCATACCATACTACCCTATGTGCAAATATCGACAAGATCCAAATATCTTTGCAATATTTTTTTCCTTTAGGTATGTTTATATCTTGCATCTGGCACTTCCTTTTCTCACCATATATATCCTTCCTTAACACTTTGACTTTTTACTCCCTCCTTTATCTATTTCCTCTATCCTTGATTTTATGTTGGCAAAGCTTAGCTAGACATAAACTCTTTATGAATTCTTAGGATTCATTTTTCATTTTCTTATCCTCAATTATAAATTTTGCTATCTTTACAGTGTGAACCCAACGTTTTTGTAATCTCTCTGTGAGTTCTTTATTTGCTCAATTTGAATTCCAATTGGTCAAACATCCCGATGAAAATGACCTAAGGCGAAGTAGGTCAACAAAGCATAGGTAAGTGTGGAAACATGGGCCAATCCAAAACCAGAGCACAAATGAATGAACAAAATTTTGTTGACTCACTAGAGAAATACCCATTCCCACTCCACCACCCCCTAACCTTGCCATTAGACCAAAATAAACATAGAAAAAGAAGATGCCAAATTAGAGAGAATATTTTTACAAGAGGGAGAGCTCATTAACAATGTAGGACAATGGATTCCAAACATAGAAACCAGAAAAGGAAGGTTTAATAGATACATGCAAGTAGTTAACATATATTGGAAAATAAAAAAAATCACGGGAAAGGTGTTAGTTGATATAGTCGAAGCACATTAAGAGATTATGGTGTTAGTTGATATAGTCGAAGCACATTAAGAGATTATGTTGTATAATATGTTGTATAGTTATAGGTGTATAAGTTGGAAAACAAGGTCACTCAACTTGCCAAGAAGGTAGTTAATCTAGAGTTTACAAAGATTGAAGAATAAGAAGAGAAACCAAAGAAGGCCATTGAGGTCACAATATATGATTGGTTGTGAACAATATTTTCCTTTTAAATATACCTTTAGTTCATAATATAAATAATATCCAGAGTAGCATAATTGCTAACCTAGATAGAACAAACTATGATTAAGACAATAATCTAGAAGCTATCCAATCTAGTTTAGCATTTACATGTGATAAATCAAACTTTAACAATGATAACTTAATTAAAGTTATATTTTTTTACCAAATTTTACTGTATATTATTGGTCAGGTTTCCATAGTAACAAAGCATTAAACAACCACTTATTTTTTTAATCATACATTAGATTAATATAATTCTAGAGAAAAACTTACCTACATTTATAAAAATAAAAACTATTAAGCATATTACATGGTATCCTTTGGAAAATAAAGTCTAAAAACTTTTACACTATTTTAAAATTTACAACATTACTCTTTTAAAAGATTGAGTAAATGATTATAATTCCTAAAAGTGAGAATAAAAATAAAAAATATGTTAACTAAATTTAAAATCTTTGTATAATTAAATAAATTTAGTATAATTGAATTTATAATTAAGTTGTTGTAATAAAAAAAAAATTTATATTAATTATGTCGTAAGGCATTCCTATTTGAAAACAACTCCTCTAGCTGCCACTGTGTCCATGTCTGAGCCATTGGATCAAATGTTAGACAATTGAAATGTTTTAGACTATTAGACCCACAAGTGTGTGTGTGTGTGTGTGTGTATATAATGTTATTTTTTTTTCTTTTTAATAAGTTAAATTGAATTTAGGTTTTGGTGACTTTTAAGTTAAAATGTTGTTATTAAAAATTTTTTGTATTTTTATATGTAAATGTAAATAGTTTTATATACATTTTAATAAGTTAAATTGAATTTAGGTAATAAAATAAAATAATAATAAACTATAAAAACAACCCATGGTATTGACCCATGGTATTCATGTGAAACATAGTCTATTTAAAGGGGGAAATTAAGATGGCCTAGATCAATCTTAACTCTAGATTGAAAAGATAATTGATCCCTTTGATAAATAATATATATCTAAACTAACTATTTAATAAAATTATTTTTAACTGTTTATAACCATTATTCTTTTAAAAATTTACTTAATAAAATGTATCTAAAGTTTCATACATCCAAATATAGATAGTTTTTCTTGTTCTATATCATTTTTGTTACAACTATTTTATTATTCCAAAAATACATGGTTTTTTTGTTATATATTATTTATGTTACGACTGTTTTATTATTCATGAGTAGTATTTCTTAATATATAAAAAATGAAATTAATTATGAAATTTTTAAAAATATGTGATATTTTTTTTAAATTTCCAAATTATTTCACAGGACATGATTTATCACTAAATTTACCTTTAATTACTTAATTGTAATAGTTTGTAACTACATAACAGTATGTAACTACACACATACTCTTTCGATTTTCTTTTTTGTTAATGAATATCAAATTTCTTCTATTAAAAAAATATATATAAATATATTTAATTACCTAATTGTGACTAAAAAACTTAGATGTTTTTTACTTTATAATCATAAACTAATTTCACATTATATGATGTCAAACTTACTCAACTTTTTATTCTGAAATTTTAAACAAAGTTTTTCACTACATAATTTTAGCTTTTATAATTTTTATTTATTTTTCAATTCCAAACAAAAGTTACAAAATAAAAAACCCATTTAGTCCTACTTGTAGATTATAGTTTTACAAAATTGACACTATGTGATTAACAATAGAGTAAGTTGAGACAACCCTCAAGAGTTTTTTTGTACATGTTTTATCATAACATTTCCCTCCATCCAATATATATTGCAGAGTTTTCTGAAGATAGAGTGTATTCTAGTTTATAACCTCATCCACAATCAAAGAAAATGGCTACGGGTTTCACAAGTTATTAGTTTGTAACCTGATCCACAATCAAAGAAAATGGCTAGAGATGTCACAAGTTATCACTCACACTGATTTATTGAAGTTCTTAGCTGAAATGAATCCCATTAGATGCATGGTGGCCAGAGACACTAAAAAATTCAAAATAGATATTGAAGTTCTCAGTTGAAATGGATCATATTAGATGCACGGTGGCTAGAGACAATAAAAAAATTAAAATAAATATCTGTTATGACATCCATATCGTCTACAAACCATCCAAAGTTTCCATCTTGTACAAAAATTTCTAACAATAACCACTCATTACCCTCCAATTTTTGAAACCCCCACCCAGGTTGGGGAGATCACAATGTAAAATAAAATGTTCCTATGGTCTTTTTAAAGGGTTCATAAACAAAAAAGACAATGAGAAAGTCAATATTGTGGTATAATAATTGATTTTTAAATCATTGTGACAAAAAAAACATCACATTAGCTCACAAAATATATCTAATGCTCTAAGGATCTGAGGTGATACAAAGTTTTGAATCATGATAACTAGGTGACAACCAAAACTAAGGTTTAGCCACAAGAAAAAAAATCACAACAACTCATAGAATAAATTGATATTGCAAATGAACTGATTTTTGTGACACACCTGTAGGTGTTTCCATTCATAAATTTCTTAGTTATTTCGTCTCGATATTTCTATATAATCGTGAAACAAATACAATGCTAATCCAAGTGATCCAGAGAGGTATTCATGGCCAGCTTGGAAAACTAGGCACGAAGATGCTTCTAATTTTCAATGAAGTAGTCTTCATGTTTGTGACACGCCTGTAGGTGTTTCCATTCATAAATTTCTTACTCATTTTGTCTCAATATTGCTAGATAATGGTGAAACAAATACAATGCTAATCCAAGTGATCCAGAGAGGTATTCACGGCCAGCTTTGAAAACCAGGCATGAAGATGCTTCTAATTTTCAATGAAGTATTCTTCAAAACTTCATAGCTTTATTTTAATTACATAAATGTATTGAAAACCAACTGATATTATTTACTTCAGTTTTTTTATTTGGACGTGTTGCAAGCTGATATTTATTGCTATACAAATTTTGCATCAAATTATTATGTAACGATTGTGCCAAGAAGTTTTTAAATTATTTCTCTTTAGCTATATCTTATCAGTTTAGTATGTTTTCAATCAAGAAGAGGCTTCAGAGTTTAAGAACTACATCTTAGATCTAAGCACGTGATTATATTAAAATTTATGAAACAAATTCATTTTTTACAACTTGTATGTTTAAATATGTGATTTTGGAAGTGATGATGGCTTCTTTAGACACTTGATTAATCTTGTGGAAGAAATTTTATTATATCATTAAGGATTGTGAGTAGTTCATGTAGCAGTTGCATTTCTTATAACATATTTTCATATCCTTTGTATAAGATATTGTATATACAGTTCTAACACATTTCCCTGAGACGTTAGCTATATGGTGAGTAGTTCATGTAGCAATTGCATTACTTATAACAGATTTTTGTATCCTCTGTATAAGCTATTGTATCTACAATTCTAACACAATCCCCCCAGGTGTTACCTATATGGTGACTGAGTGATGATGACTTCTTTAGACACTTGATTAGTATTGTGGAAGAACTTGGAGTATATCATTAAGGATTGTGAGTAATTCATGTAGCAGTTGCATTGCTTATGAAATATTTTTATATCATTTGGATAACTTTTTGTATATACAGTTACACTATGATATGGATACACATTCCCCCCAAACGTTACCATATTGTGATTGTTGTCCAATTGTTGATATTTAGAGAAATATAATTAAGTGATTGATGATTTTGGAACATCAAAGTTACTATGATGACCTTTTATCTTAGGATGATTCCTTAGTGTTGAGATTCGATTTGCATGACGAAGATGCATAGATCGCTTCACAGGAAAACACTTTTGCTTATTGATAGTATGTGGTAGTTGTATGAATGAACTGCTTATATTTTCCTCATTGTCATAAGATTCAACACGATTATTTTATATATATATATATATATATATATATATATATATATATATAAGTCTATATACAAGTTATGCATATTATGTAGTAAAAAATTTTCTTTAATAACAACAGTTACTGAAAGGGGAAATGATCTCAATGCACCCCCTAGATATACAAGGTCTCATGATATTCTTCTCATTTGGTGACACATGGAAATTCCAATACCAAAACTCTTTCACATTGTAGCTCAAATTATACAAAAGTCTATCTTCATAAGCTTTCCTACATATATTAGCCCAACATGCAAGTTCATCATTCTCATTTTATTGAATCCTAATTTTTTAATGCCTCCAGAAACATTTTATTAATGTTTTGTACATTATTGTTTTCATTGACATCAACCGATTTGATGTATTTCTTTTTCCAACAACACCTGTCAATAATTCCCTACTAGCACTTATGCCATATTGAGATTGATATTTTGCAATTTTTCTAGGGGTTGATGTCATATTTTTTGATACTAACTCATTTACCTTCACCTCATTCGAATTTCTAATGCCCAATAATCGAACTATATTTCTTAGATATTTGTGCTTTCAAAATATATTTAAGAGTTAAGCTTGTGCTATGATAGATATACCTTGAAAATATTTTTGATCACCTAGTTTACTTTATCTTGAAGTGTTCATTCATGAATTAGTGGCCTCATTTCTTCAATTTTAGTTGATTCTATATTATCTAGAAAATTATCATCAAAGACAATTTCTTGCAACTTCTGATTAATGTCCATGTTTTTCTACGTGTTATACGATCTTATTGTAGGTAAGACGTTTTCCCTACATTAAAAAATCTATAAATTTTTAATTTTTAATTTGAACTTGTCATGTACATTGAAAAAAATTAAAATATTAAACGAGTGACTTCATTTGTGTGGTCAATATTCTCATTGACAAGTTCCTCTACATCTCTCATTTCCTCATCATTTCGAGGTACATCCACATTCCTTTAAGATCGCTATTTTCCTTTTATGCTCTTCTGTCATCATCATTTTTTTCATTTAAAATAAATACATTTTATAATATATTGTTTCACTAGTGTCTATATATATATATAAACAACTAAAATTTTGAACTAAAAATTCTAGGTAGGTGTAGGGCTTTTAATATTTACGCATCACACTATACTACATTTTGGAGGTAAGAAACACTACTGCCACTTCACTTAATGTGCCATAATGTGTTAAATCTCTATGAAATTCACCTAATCCATTTAGTTCCAACTAAGTATTATTTTCCAAAAAAATATATATATATTATGATAGTCAAATATATATATTAAAAATATACAATTATAATTATATATAATTATAAAATAATATTTTTAAAAATTAATGTAGAAATTTGATTTTGAAAGTGGTCTTTTTTAATGATATAACTAGTAAATCTATTATCTTTTTTTTTAATGATTCAATTAAGATTAACATTTCTATGTTGTCATGAGGATATTTTTTATTTTTCATGTCAATTACCTTTTATAATTCTAGGAGGTTCTTTATATTTCCTTTTTTTAATAAATGAAACTCAATTATATATTTAAAAAGATGATTAGGTAAGAGAATTATAATTCTAGGAGGTTCTTTATATTTCCTTTTTTTAATAAATGAAACTCAATTATATATTTAAAAAGATGATTAGGTAAGAGAATTTTAGGACTGTAATTTTTTTTTGGTCCAAGTTGACAATGTGAATGCTTATTTACCTAAAGTTGGCTCCCATGTTCAATACCTCCCCATGGGGTTTGAAGATAATAGGTAATGGAAATTGAATGACATATAGAACAAATAATTTATATGTCAAAATATCAGTTCTATATATTACAGTAGTTATCTCTTGAGTAATCTTTCAATTTCGCATTCAATTATTTATTAATAAAGTTGTTTTACTTAGTAGGGAGTGCAATAATTTTGTAATAAAATAATAGGATAAAACATATTCACAATATAATTTATTTGAATGAATAGATGTGTGTAAAATATTTTAATAAGAAACCATATTTGTAATTATAAAATATAAAACTATAACTTAAATTTCTGAAATTACTTTGTATTTTTTTCTTATGTATATAGTGAAAGACTAAACCAAGTTTGGAGTTTAGAAAATAAACCATAACATGAGTAACAATATCTCCTTCAAAAAATGTCTCCATATTAAAATGACATTCACTTTCTTGTATACCAAGACTATTGTTCTTCATATACAATTTCTGACAAGCATGCAATTGGCGCTTAGATATGTAGATGAACTTGGAGTAAACTCTATTTCTGTTAATAAAAATTCCATTTATTTACATCTATGCGAGATAGATTGTACTTGAATGTATTTAAAATATCGTATTTGAGTTACATGCTTATTTCAAGTTTGTTTCAGAGGATTATTAATCACCATAGGATTTTCACCCCAATTTCCTATTTCAATATCTAAACAAATTTTTTATATATGCGAATAGATTATGTTGGTTTACATATATGTTTTCACCCACAATTGCCTATTTCAATATCTATAACAACTTTTTCTGGTTGATAACTCTTATAATCAATATCTTTGAAACCTCCACGACCTGCTTCCATGGAAGCAAAATTTTCCTTTCATTCCTTCAGGATGGCTCCTTCTCTGCAACAACTTATTTCATTATGTCGGTTTACATATATTTTTTCACTCACAATTTCCTATTTCAATATCTATAACAAAATTTTCTGGTTGATAACTCTTATAATCAATATCTTTGAAACCTCCATGACCTGCTTCCATGTAAGTAAAATTTGCCTTTCATTCCTTCACAATGGCTCCTTTTCTGCAACATTTTTTTAATTATAGGCTACTCTTTCCTATTCTATTGCCTTACGACATTTCTTTTGCAACATATGGTGCAATTGCTAATTATATTTAAATAAATTATAAATTTATTTTATCAAAAAAATTTAAGTTGTCATCACATTGGACAGAAAATTGTGGACATCTTCAAAACTAGATGAGAGATCAAATCTAGTGATTAAACTTATATAAATATAGAGAAAACCAAATAATTTAACTAAAAAAGAAAATTATTTATAATAAAAAAATATTTTTATTTATTATATAAAATTATAACAATAAATATTTTTATTTAATATATATAGTTAATGTTATTATTATTAAATTACTTTAGTAACTTAAAAAAAAATTATCAACTACAAAACCTTAAAATTTATCTCCTTATTTAAAATAATAAATTAAATTAAAAAAATATATTAAAAAAAATACATTTTGAACTTAAAAACCTAAAAACAAAGTAACGCCACGTTAATTCAAAACCTATTTATTAAATATTTGACATGAAAACTTTTTAAATAAATAAATAAAATACACTATCAACTTCAAAACCTTAAAACAAAGTAACGCCACATTTATCGAATGTTTTGGCATAACAGCAATAGGAAAGCAATCATGAAGGAAAATTTTAATGAAAAATCAACATTAACATTGAAAATGTTCTTGAAAATCAATAATACGAGGAGTTTTTTTTAGCTTTTCCCTTGAAAGATGCAAAGGTTCAGGAATTTAATATTAAAAATGGAAAGGTCCCACAATGAGCATGGCAAAACTTATTTATCCGTCCATCCGCCCATTAATGCGCCGAGGGATGAGATCGCCACCGTAGGATGATGCACTGCTTTAACTTTAATCTGACGGTGGGGATTTCATCCCTCAGCGCATTAATGGGCGGATGGACTGATAAATAAGCTTTGCCCAATGAGCATGTGAAGTACAGGTTGGACTTAGCTTAAAAACTTTGAATGTTTTCCACATGTGAAGTGATCGATTTGAAGAAATAGTAGCATATGGGGACCAATTGCAGCAGGAGATACTTCGAAGGAAACGCTCGAGGAGTTTATAAAAGTTGTTTTTAAGGTTTTTTTAAGTTATAAAGTGAGATCCGTGTATAATTTTTTTTATGTGTGAAACCATTTCATTTAAATAATGTGACATAAAGTTTCAATCAATAAAGGACCTTTCATTTAGATAATGTGATATCGAGTTTAACACATAAAAGACCATCTTGTATTATCATTAGAATAATTGATTTGCTTTTTGATTTTATATGGAGTTTATTTTTTAATTTGTGAAAATTTGATATTATTATTGAACTAATTAATATACTTTTCAATTGATAATATTGTATTTACATTTATTTTTTGTTGTTTTTTTTTTATATTTTAATATTATTATTAAAATAATTGATTTGCTTTTCAACCATTAATGTTCTAATTACATTTTATTTTTAATTTTCATGCATTAAAAATTTTAGACTAAGGACTTCAACTATGGAAGAGAGTGCTCACTATTATGACTTTTATAACATTGTAATTTTTTTTAATAGATAGGTTTTATTTATTTTGGAAGAAGAAAAAAAAAGACAGATTTTATATATGAAAGGTTGGATAAAAATTAAAATATAGATTTTCTATTTTTTCAAATATTATATACATGATAATGAGAAATGAATTTTGTTTTTTGCAATTAATGACATAACTTGAATTTTTTAATGGGAAATTCAGAGAGAGTGCTTGAGTTTTTTTGGTGAATACATACAGAGAAAGAGAAAGAGCACACATACAAATCCACAAAAACATATATCTCAATCTTGTGGGCTTTTTAGTTCCTAAATATTTTCCTTGTAAAGGAGATGATAAATATTTCCTCCACTTTTTCTCCATACTACCACTTGGTTATCTTTAGAAGTTGCCCTTTTAATCCTACCTATGAGAGTTCTTACTAACCCCTTTTAGTGGTTTTGGTCTTCTTTCACTAACAGTGCATGAGCATTTGATGTTAAAACCTAAGTTCTCTATGGTCGGTAAGACTTACCCCTTATCTTTCTTCCTCGGATATGAATGGTTCATAGAGTTTCATATTCTCCACATTCACTATTGAGTATATGTGCATGGATTACAGTGGATTGAGTTTCTAATCATTATTTCCTAACTATTCCAACACATTGAGAGGCCATTATCTCAAAGACTTGATTTTATTACTAGGTCCTTGTAGCCTCTCCTTGGTTGAGTGCAACTAGACTCAATCACCTACCTTGAATGTCTTCTCAATTCTATATTGGTCATGCCTACCTTTGTACTCCTCTTTTCATTTCTTCAATATCTCTTATACCTGAAAATTGATCGTCTTAGTCTTATCTATGAACCTTTTAGCCTTTATTTCCTCTCCTTTCGCATCTTTCTTATATCCCCCATGTTTCCCATACATAATAATTAGATGTGAAGTTGGAAAATATACAAAATAAGTTTTAAATGAGGAATTGTTTGTGGAATTAGGTTCTTAGATGCTTCTTACTATAACCCATCAAAAGATAAACCATTTCCGTTCTCACCATTTTAGTCTACATTGTGGAATGCAAGTTGTAGATCCCTTCAACTTGGTGTTCTTCTTCTCCCTAAGTGTTTCTCAAGAGGAATTAAAAAATATGGTATCTTTGTCCAAAATAATGCTCTTTGATATCCCAAGGTGCACCCAAACCCTCTCAAACAACATGGTTATTGCATCTTGTACCCTATTAAAGTATATTTACAAGGCATGGGAATATACATATTATTAGATATATACACTACCACAAATAAATAGTCATGTCCCTACTTGGTTCTTGTCAAACTATCCATAAAATCCACGGAGATACTCTCCCATTGCTTAGTAAGTATAGGTGAGGGATGATATAGACCATGTTTGCTATTACCAACGCCAATTTACTAGCACAATAAATTATGCATCCTCTAATGAATTGAACTACATGTCCTTACATCATGATTAAATGCACATACTTATGCAAATCGGCTAATGTTTTCCCAACTCAAAAATGACATATAAATTTGGACAACTAAACCTATCCTATAAGTTACATTATGTCATCTTTAGGCACACAAAGAATCAAGATTATCCATCTTGTATAGAAACCCATAATGGAGATGGTAGTCACCCTTGTCTTTTCACCTTCTTCATCATGAGCTTAGGCAAGCATTAAAAAATCTCTAAGTATCCCCCATATCTTTTGCATTTATCTTTGTATGTGTCATGGGTGAGGGGCTTCATGATTATAAAAGTACTCAAAACTATGATCTTGGATGTTAGTGGTTTTGAAAACATGTATAACAATTTGTTAGTATTACCCTTTACATAATTGATGATGAGATGTAGATGTATATGTATATATATATATATATATCTTCATCCATTTTGTAGTGTCTTGCTTAATGAAGTTGTTTTGGGTCTATAAACATTATAGAGACTAGTGATCCATATGGATGATGATATCCTTTCTCAATAAATTGTTCTTTTGTTTCTTACTAACTTGCAACATAACATAAGCTTTGCATCATATGCAAGGTAGTTCAACACTACTCCATGTTATAATTCAAAATGATAGAGAACCAACCTACCTCTTGCATAAACACTACTCATATATCAAATGCACTTGCATATGTCTCAAGTTCAAAGGGATTTTATAAATTGGGTAATTTTGAGCACTAGTGTTGCTTTATCTTCCAATTTAGTTTTTCAAAAGAGTTATGTCATTTATTTCCTCATTGGGAACTCTTTTTTCTAGTTATTAAGGCCTCAAATGATGAAACCACAACTTAAAAGGATGTTATGGAGCTCCAAAGTTATTATGTTTCTCTTAAAAAGTTGTTAATTTTGTGATTCTCCCATACAAATCCTAGTTTAAGTGACATTGATAGGATTTATTTATCCAATGATGTCATCCATTTTCACAAAATCAATCTTGAGCTCCCATCCACCATTCGAATACCCTAAGTACACCAAGGATTTTCAAGACAACTTACAACTCCTAAGACTTGCTAGCTCCATGCTTTTTGAGATTCTCTAATGCATGTAATTGATGTGGCATATTGTCTTCCTAAGTAGAGCCAAACATTAATATATCATTCAAGTACACCATTAAAAATTTATCTAGAAAGGGACACAATATATATTTCATCAACCATATAAATTTCATTAATGCAATATAGAAACATGCCACCCATACAAAGCTTACGTCATCATGAAAGTGGCATTCCAAGAGTTGTCTTCTTTGAATTAATCTAACAAATCATAATTCTTAGGTAGAGAGTATGGATTATTGAGGGTGATCTTATTTAGAACAATGTATGAATAAATATAAATCCTTAGTCCCATCTTTCTTAGGTTTTAGAATGATAGGTGAGCTACCAGGTATGGAGCTTGGTCATATGACTCCCTACTCCAATAGTTTTCATAATTGCTTCTTCACTTCATATGCATACAATATGGATTTATCTTAGCATTCCTATAGAAAATTTAGGCGACAACTATAGTTTATAGTTTACTTCCCTCTTAGGTGGTATCCCTTTAGAATGTTAAAAAAAAAATGTATATTCCTACAAAATATTCTCCAACTAATGTTTAACATATTTAGTACATCTCCCTAAATATTCAGTTACTTCTATTAATCCATCACCTTCTTATATTCTCTTAGGAAAATCAATACAAACTCCCTACTTGAGATAATCAATGTCTTAGCTTGGTTGGCACTTACTAGGAAGATATTGGATTTACCCACATGAGCTTCACTTTGTTAACCAATATCATACCATGTGCATTCATAAATAAGTTTTTTAAATTATGAACAATAGAATCAATATATTGTAGGTATTGGGTTGGGAGGGGCATTAGGTTGGAGGGTGGAAAAAGGGGTATTTGGTAAAAATAGAGGGTATATATATATATATATATATATATATATATATATATATATATATATATATATATATATATATATAGGGGTTATTTTTTATTAGGAATGTGTATTGAGAGGGGGTTAAACGTTTAAGGGATTTTGGAAAGTTTTCATCTATATCTAGTGAGGTTAGAGGTATAGAGGTAGTCTTTAATATCTCACAAATGCAGGTGTTATGGCACAGGTTGACTACGTGGAAACCGCATGAATTTACTTTTGTGCACCTCAATGATGAAGGATTTTTCATCATCAACCATGTAGTATTGGTTTTCTAGCTACTTCCAAACACCACACCACACACATAAAGTAGCACCACATGAACCTCAACTTCATCAATGTAATTTTCAATAATAAAAACATTGATTTGGAGTTGCATAATAAATTTAAGTTTTGCATCAACATTTATCCATATTAATAGACATGGTTAAGGATGGTAATGTACTCCCAATCCAAGCTTACTCACCAAATCCTCTACTATGAGGTTGCCTTGCAAATCATAATTGAATAAATCATCCACCTTTATCTTCTCCATTTGGATCTTGATATGGAATATATTGTCCATCCCCTTTTCTTCTTTGTGATATAGGATGTTCATGTTCACCACCCTCTACGTCAAAGTGTGTAAAATATTCTTATAAACATCTAAATTTCTATCTACTTGTTCTAGAAATCCATGATATTATTTTTGGAATCATTCTTATCGTTCTTTTAATTCAACTTAAGATGTACTTTCCAACACATTTTATTATGACAATTAATGTTACTATTGTTATTTGGATAAGTGTACAAGTGTGTAAGAAATATTTTCTCTCCCTAAAAACACTTGATCGATCATTTTTACATAGTTATTTAAGAAGACTTGAACATAATAATAAAAAATGTTAGTAATTAAAATTTGATATTAAAGAGAGAAATATATAATTAACTTATTTGTTGGGAACCATTTATATTTCTCTCTTAAAAACACTTAATCCATCTATTTTTAGATAGTTATTTAAAAAGACCCAAACATAATAATAGAAAATGTTATTAATTAAAATTTGATATTAATAATTTTTTTAAATAATAAAATATATTATATATTATTTAAAAAAACCCTAGCATAATAATAAAAAATGTTATTAATTAAAATTTGATATTAATACATTTTTTAAATGATAAAATGTATTATATGTTAGTTATGAATAAGTATTGAAAATAGTTATTATTAATTATTATTCACATATACTAAATAACTTATTAGTATTACATAAAAACTATACTATTTAAAATAATTATTTTATAAACTTTTTAAAACCATTTATTAAATATTCGATTGAGAAATGTAACGATCACTTAAAAACTATACTACTTAAAATAATTATTTTTTAAACTTTTTAAAACCATTTGTTAAATATTCGATTGAGAAATGTAACGATAAAGTCGAGAAAATCTTTAATAAATTATTAAATCAACATTAAAAAAGAGTTCTTGAAAATCAATAGTGAAAATGTTTTTTCCTTTCTTTCGAAACATAAAAAGGTTTCCGAAAGGGCAAGGTACCACACCGAGTTAACAAAGAAAAGAGATGAATTGCACGCTTCTGCTACCTAGCATGTGATTAGACATACGTTAAAACTTTAAATGCCTTTTACAAAGAAGTGATTGATTCGATAAGTACCACATGTACAAGGGGAAGTATCTTTGAAAATCCAACTTACATTGCCGGTAATGGAAACTTTGGTATGATTTTGAAAAAAATTGGTGGAAGTTTATTATAGTTTTTTTTTTAGGATTTTTTATTTTGGTGTTATTTTAAGAGTTTTGATTTTGGGTGTTACAAGGGTTATTGATGGTGTTAAATCTATTTCCATTATAAAAAATATATTCAAACACTTTTACTATTGGATCATTCATTTTTTAATGATCTCAATGGTGACCATTTCATTTTTCAATGATTTGTCTGGTGACCATTATGCTTATAGAAGCCATCATTCATTTTTCAATGATCTAGGTGGTGATTTATAGCACGACAACATCACCTCCTTGTCTTAACCTTGAAAAATCACCCTCGATATATGCTACATAGAGTTGCCATTAAGTCAACCCCCTCGATATATGCTACATAGAGTTTCCATTAAGTCAACCCACACCTAGTTTATGCCTTAGCCACCTACCCACTAGCTTGGCCGGTCTATGTTGGTGCTTTATGTTCCATCGTCCACTGAAGCCTATGAATTCACTAGTTCTCTACAATTGGGAGATAAGGTAGACAAGAGCATACGTCGAGAACCTACAACTGGGAGCTAAGATAGTCGAGAGCATACGCGAAGAACCTGTAGTTGGGAGCTAAGGTAGCTTGGAGCATACACCGAGAATTACACATAATCACACGAAGAGAGGTATTGGGTGAATGCTCCTTTATTTTATCATAATTTTGACTTATGAATTGATGACTTCACTCAAATAAGTGTAGGTACCACTTACATATATGATCGTCGAGGACCTCTCTTTACGCAACTATGTGTAATTCTCAGTGTATGCTCGAGGCTACCTTGATCCTAGTTGTAGGTTCTCAGTTTATGCTCTAGGCTACCTTAGCTCCCAGTTGCAAGATCTCGATGTATGATCCTGACTACCTTAGCTCCTAGTTGCAAAGAACCAACAAATTAACATAGAGCACTAACATAGACAAGCCAAGTCAGTGGGGAGGTGGCTAAGGTACAAAACAAGTATGGGTTGGCTAAATGGCAACTTTGTCCAGCATATTTGAACGATGATTTTCAAGGTTAGGGCAATTAGTTGGAGGTGACATTATCTCGCTACAACTCATCATACAAATCACTTATATGACCATGCACTAAGCTAATCTAGCTTAGTGCATGGCCATTAATGTCATTACTAGAAAAATGTGGAAGAATAATTAGAAGAAAAAATTTAATTAGGAGAAATTTTTTGTGCTAATTTTTTTAAATATTTAAACAAAATCTACAAAGACACAAAATAAGATATTTTTATTTATATAATATTACCAAATTCCAACCAATAAAAATATTGTGTATAATGCTATCAAGTTCCCAATAACAAAATACTATTTGGTATTATCATTATTAAAATAGTTAACCCATATTATAATATTATTATTAAAATAATTAATTTCAATTTTTAATGGTATGATTACTAAAATAATTGATTTTTTTTAATTTTATTTTTAATTAAATTTGTTTTTCAATTTTTTGTTTTTCAATTTTATTTTTTTAATGAAATTGTTTCTCAATTTTATTTTTAAATCTTTTAGACAATTTGGTATTATCATTGAAATAATTTATTTATTTTTCAATTATCAATATTGTAATTATTTGCAGAAAGTTGATCATTTGCTCCACTCAAAAAATTGAAATTGAAGAACAGTATCTTTAGGAACTTTGAACTTTGGCACATCAACAAACAATCAAGATGGATACCTGGCTCTGTAGCAAGTACTGGAATTAATAAGGAATAAAATTGTTTGCATAACAAGCACGACCTCTTTTTCATACTACGATGGTTTTTTTTGCATAATAATTTTTACAATGTGACAAATAAATTTTGATTAGGTGGTTGGAGTATTTGAATTGTGTTGAAGAAATTTTAACAATCAGAACGAAGAATGAATTATGTTTAGATAGTTGGAGTGTTTAAATTGCATTTTTAGATAGTTGGAGTGTTTAAATTGCATTTTTTTAATGGTGGAAATAGATTCCGCACAATCAAAAACCTTTTTTAATCAAAAATCTTAATGGAAATTTTTCATAATCTTACTAAAATTTCTAAATTATTCTGTGAGTTTTTTTTGGACTACAACTTCTTCCATTTCCATTTCCAGAAAATCCTGCAAACACCAACCGTAAAAATTTTAAAATGTCAATCAAACACGGTTGCTTGGATTATGTGAACATGTAAACACTAAACAGCAGCATATTTATTTATAATGAGTTATACATCTCATCAAAGTTATTACAATGTGAGATATGAAGCACCAGCTATTCGTATTCTAGATAATGCGATAGTAGTTTTTACTTTTCTTGACCTCCTCCATTGTATCCTCTGATCTGATATCAGAATCCTTAGATCCGAACACAAAATCAAGATTGTACAGGGCAGGCACCATTGTCACGCAAGACAAGAACACAGGGACCGGTCCCAAAATCCACAGAAGCAGGGGGCAAGCAACGTAGAGCGTTCTGGTGGCTATGGTGTTGAAGATACAACCCCTATCAAAGAGCTGAGTAACATAATCCGGAGTGATCAGGCAGGGCTCATGCAGTGGAATATTTACGAGGATATTGACCTGAGTCAGGAAACGGAGCGACAGTGTGCTGAAGAAAAAACTGAAGAGCAAGAATACCAAAGGTGTGGCATATTTGATAGCCACTAGCAGTTCGCTGTGGTGGCCACCAAAAACTTCAAGTTCCTTGAAGGGATTAGGCTGCTTGAAATTGTAGGTGGTGCTGATGACTGCGCCCAGTCCTGTAGCGAGGACGACGGAAATGGTGCCCACCAGGGTGGAAGCCATTATGCTGTTTCTCATCGTCTGGATTGCAAGAATGTTCTTTTTATCATTGTCCTGCGTGCATGTGTCACCAACCAACCAAGTTATACTTCTTGTGTATATATTTATGAATCAACCAACCAAGTTATACTTCTTGTGTATATATTTATGAATCAAGTTATACTTCATGAATCAAGTTATACTTCTTGTGTATATATTCACAAGATATCTTGGAAAAACTGCATCACCAACCAGCAATCAAAATATACTTCATGTGTATATAATCAAAGTATACTTCATGTGTATATATTCATGAGATCTAGGTGAAACTCTTGTAAGAGGTTTATCGTTTGCCAATTTTCGGATTTCAGATGGATTAAGTGATATTCCAGAATCTGAAATCCACATATCCCAAAAATACTTCAAACTCAGTGATATCTGAGTTCATAAGGACTTTTAATATTACTATAACTTTTTAATTATAACTTTCTAACTCTTATATTAAATAGCAAGAGACTTTTTATAATTGTGGACTTTTAAGTTTACAGTAACTTTTTTTATTTTTATATCTTTATTAAATAGTGAGAGACATTTTATAATTCAGTTCTGAATTAGTAGTATTATTAAATTTTACTCATAAATGCCATTGAAGGAAAATCAGGTATAACCAAGTTATCTGGAATAACCCAATCAGGTATAACCAAGTTATTAGTAGTATTATTAATTTTTATTCATAAATGTCAGCTGACTCAAAGTTATTATTGAAGGAAAATCAAGTATAACCAAGTTATCTGGAATAACTCAATCAGATATAACCAAGTAATGTGGAATAACCCATTGGTAACTAGTAAAGATGCAGATTTTCATTTTTATAAGAAGCTTTTGGATTTTGACTTTAACCTATTTACATACGAAAAACTTATTCCATTATATCTTAAAAAAACTCACTTAATCAAATAAACACAAATTTAAACCATAGTCCAAAATCAACCTCCCAAACCAAACTCTAAATCTTTTTAAACGTTGTCCAAATTTTATTACCATAGAATAAAATAAGGATTGGATTTTTAACCCATTGCTACAGCTCTCACTTTATTTTCAAAGAAGAGTGAAGTAAAAGCATGTTAGCAGGGTATCGTGATGCAAGTGCAGTACACAGGAAGTTCATGATAATACACTGGGAATGACAGAGTAAATCAAACTTCTGTCATTCAGCAAGTGCAGTACACAAGAAGTTCATGATAATACCCTGGGAATGACAGTAAATCAAACTTCTGACATTCAGGCTCTATATCTTCTCTCTTTATAATGGCATTTTTGAAATTTTAAAGCATCTTTAATATAGCAATCTAATGAGAGGGTAAAGTAAACCATTTAGGATCTCACATCACAAATTTAAAGTGTGTGTGTGTTTTTTTTACAGATATCTTTAGTTTAAGATTTGATTGTTGAAGGGAAAAATGATCATCAAGATTGTGTAAAAATAGAGACTAAATTCTACACTCATCTAGTGATTTACTTCTCATAAATAAGTTAACTTCAATACACCTTATCTTCTATGAGTGTAACATCACAATTTCAATGCATTTTTGAGATTCTCTTTTAATTAAAATGAATTAAGATTCAGTTAACTTCAATGTTAAATGGGAAAACAATCTTATCTACTTATAAAATGCTGCCATCAAAATTGAATAAAAATAAAGATTAAACCCTAACTAATTAAATAGGTTAATTTCACTCTAACTGATCCTTAAAGCAAAAATACATCAAATCTTTGAAGTATTCAACCAGAGATTCCCAATACCCATGGCCACATATTTGCATGAAACCATATCATTGAATGTAACTTCTCTGAAATACCAAGCTAAGAATCTTACCTCCATCATGGATTCAACCCAAATTCGCCTTCCCACGCTATTAACACCAATTACTGTATTATGAGGGCTTGTCTTAGCTTTATACCACAAGAAAACATGGTACAGCACTACTGTGAGAACTGCCAGAGGTACCAGAACAAGGTCGATGTAGAATTTCTTCCACTCCATCTCTTTGATCAGGCTGAAGACCATGTAATAATAACAACAGTTTGTTTTTTCAGCAGAATAATAACAGCAGTTTGTTATTTAAAAGTTCTGGGCTCTCGAGACAAAGCCTGTACTCCTCTGGACTCCACAGGTGGAGAGGAAGCAGCGCCGAACTTTATTTAAAAAGTAGAGGATCTTTAGGATATTTGCCATTATTAGATGAGGAATCACATCCACGTGTACAGCCATTTATGCTTTGTGGCGCACTCGTGAAGGTGAAAGCAAATAAAGTAAAACTTAAATGCATAGAAAGTGAGACGAGGACATGGCCACTAACTTCATGCTTCCTCATTTTACTCAGCTCTCAAAATGGATGACTCAGCTCTCAAAATGGATGACTCAGATCTTCTCCGTTCCAATTTCGAAATCACCTATTATTATGATAAATTGAGTAAAGGTCTTACTGTTTGATGATTCCATTGAGACAGGTACCCACTTTTGGTAATATTACTGTCACCATTTTTATAATTTATTACGGTGGGGAAATATTTAGAATTGTTATTTTAAAAAAATAGTAATTAATTTAAAATAAAGTTTATTTTTAAGTTTTTCTATTTCAATTGGTTAAGGATAGGCTTTGTTAGCAAAGTGAGCTACATCAAATTTCATGGAGTAGTTATGCAAGCTTAAGTTTATTATATTTAAAGTGCTTATTTGCAAATCTTTATTATTGATATAATTTTACAAAATATAGTACATCATTATGTTTAAATAAATTAAATAATTTGTTTATATGGTTATTAGATAATGAAATTGTGATATATAAATAAAATTTAATTATTATGAATTTGACTTGTGTATAAAATTTTGAATGTGATTTTCATCGAAAGATTTTATATAAAATTTAATTATTTTAAATAATTTATTTAGATTTGTTTTTAGATAAATATTTAAAACAATCTATTATCTTTACTTTTAAAAGTAAAGTTAATCTTAAAAAATATGAAAACAAATATTATTTATTAGTAAGGTTAACTTAAAAAAAAAAACAAATATTATTTATTTATAATGATATAGTTTATATTTTAAATTTTGTTTTCTAAGATTCATTGGGCTTATCGATATTGATGGGGTGTATTGCTAAGTCACTCCATAATAGTGTGGAGATTGGGTGCAATCTCCAGGTGATTTTGATGGCTTAGATGGCCCTAGGTCTATTGTCATCTCTAAGGACACAGACAACTTGATAATATATATATATATATATATATATATATATATATATATATATATATATATATATATATATATAATGCAAGTTATAAAATTTGTCAGATTTAATAGTTTGTTGGAAGTAGCTCTCCAATAATAATAACTTATAGTAGTCCCTGTAGTTATTATTATATATAAATCACGCAAGTTATCATATATAAAGGTCATTATTTGAAACTTCATAGGAAAAAATTGATGGTGTGAAATTCTTTTCACAGTGGTGCAGCTTCTCCCCTGAAGCGATACAACTTTGATGACAACCATTGATGGACCGCAACAAGTAATCAAATTTACTATGTTGATTTAGGTAATTTCCTCCTTGCTTATGTATCAAAGATGGCTTCAATTCAGGATGACAGTATACTATTGACAGGGAATGAAGCTTCAGCTTTAGAAATTTCTCCCTCTTGGTTTCTTTTCAGCCTACCTAGTCAAAATTCTCTGCTCAGGATTCTAAGGAAGTTTCGATACTGGGGTTGGCCCTCTGTGGAGATTTCATAATCTTTAAGGCTAATCACATCTATGTTTTTTATTCTTTTTAGTGTTGAGAGAAGGCTCATCCTGTGACTAGCCTTTCTCTTCCTTTGCAGGATTCCCAGTGATATTGTTGTGGATACTTGGGACCGAGGAGATTTTAGTGATTGCTTAGCCGTGAAAAATTTGGAGCGATGTTTAGATAGGATAGAGGCAAACCAAGTACTGCTCTATGCAAAATTGAATCAGGTTCCAGAGGTTGCAATGAATGCTTTGGAAAAGATCATGGAGGATTGGTTCAAGCAAAATAGAATGGATGACGAGCCAGATGCCCTTAGGCAGCGACTAGAGGATCTCCAAGTATTCCTATCTCAACATATTTTTGCGAGTTCGTTTGAAGAAAGAAATGGTAATAACACTATGCTAGATTTGAATGTTCCTTTCCTAGAGGATAACAACAATAATGTTTAGTCAAGAGACAAGGTCAAAATTTTTCTATGTGTGAAAATTTATGAATCCTTAATATAAAAACCCTACTGCTAACTATTGATTTACTCACAGGGGCTTCACTGTGGGAGCAATATCATAGCACGTGGGTTCATATTGGGGGATATATAATGAGGAAAAAATGACATAATATATTGGAGGATATATACGGGGTAAAGGGTTTTTATATTGGCAGGTATAAAAAATGGAGCTCAAAGTTAATGAAAAAATTTAAAGGGGTCTAAAAAATGTAAATGAAAAAATGGATACCTACTATATATAGTTAAAGTAGGGGTTTTTTAATTTGGGAAGGTGTATTGGGTTTATATTGGTAGGGGTTTAAATAATGTGATTTTTAGAGGTATTTTCCAATATATACTCAAATTAAGGGTATTTTTAATATGCTATGATCGCACGTGATACGTTAGAGGTTCATTGAGTGAATCCGCTGTGGATTTACTGAACTCCTACTTGATTTATTATACAAGTTATTTAACTGAATATTCAGAAAAATAGCGAAGTAAACACAAATAGCAGCCTACACAACTACAGATCATTTACTGAACATCATGTACATATGACAAAATGACACACATATTTTTCAGAAAAATGTCCCCGAAAAAACCTAATGCGAGAAAACTAATGCAACAACTCTAGAGGGTTTTATTATTATGCAGAATCTGAATACAACATTCTAGGCACCAGAAATGGTTTTCTCTATAGATAAAATACACGACAGATGTACCTTATCACTCAGAGACAGAAAATATGGTTGAATCACACCCTGAGTCGGGAATTACAGATAACGAGCCCTTTCTGGCCCACTGGAACCCCAGCACTGCCTCTTCGGCGTCTGCGTCAGCCTCTACTAGCCAGCATACCCACTACGTCACCCTGACTAGTGTTGCGTTGTCCTAGATGGGCCTGCGTCGCCCTAGCTGGGCTTGCATCACCCTGGTTGGGTCTCTGCTCCCCCTGCACTGCCCTGGTTGGGCCTAGGTCTGTTAGGTTCCTATATTACTAGTATACTCCCATATGTTGTTAGTGTAGCCCTCTAATTGTTATTGTTGTACCCCTATAACCCCAATATTGTTATTATTGTGCCCTTACATTATTATTGTTAGGTCGGCTAGGATTATATTGTGACCCCATGGACTTCTATATATAGAAAGGAGGTTTTGTCATTTGTATAATCCAATAATTGTTCATTTATGCAATGTAAAGGAGGTTTCCCTCTCGAAGTGGTTTATTTATAAGGCGTTGATCTCTCTTTTCTTCTATTTTTGGAGCTGGTTTCATAACATTTGGTATTAGAGCTTTGGATTATAGGGTTTCGCTGCTTCAAATAGGTCATCGTGGAATCTTCGCTATAAATTTGTTTCTACGAGGGTTCAGACACTAAAAAAAAACATTTCCCAGAAATACTGAGGAACTTCATGTAAAAATTTCAGATCTTGGTTCGTAGTATTTTCGGAGATATGATCTGTGGAAGTTAGGGTTTTTGCAGGCTCCCGAATTTCATATAAAAGAGGCGACCTTGGGAAAATCGTCATAACTCTCTCTCTTTAAGCATCGCATTGGAATTCTATAAAAATTGGCCACAAGTACACCGACTTTAGTCTCCTATGTATCAATTTCAGAGTCGAAGGAGGGAACAATGACGTGTGGCATGCCGTACAAGTTCTCTCTACCGAACCAGTCCATAATTAGGACATTGTGGGAGATAGGTCATAACTTTGCCTTGAAGAATCCAAATCAGGTCACACATGTGGCATTCGAAAGAATATTCAGAGGGATACTACAGGACTAAAGATAAATCTCAGGGATCCAAAATTACAGGGATACATCAGTTTCAATATCAAGCTCCTAAAAATCAAGAAAAAGGTGTGTATCTTTTTTTTTTTCGAATTGCATAAGTCTTGTTTGAAAATTCAGTTTGAAGTGATTCTAAGGGCATATTGAAGCATAGATATCAGTATTGGGTTTTAAAATTCCCTCTAAAAATAATTCAACACCCATTAAGACCTCATAATACTCAACTATGACTCATGAAGAAGAAGAAGTGCAACATGTATCAAAATTACAAGAGCAAGTGCACCAAATTTCGTTCTCATAAAGAGAAACAAAAAAATAAAATGGAAGTTTTGAAGAAAGGTGTGGAAGCTAAGATGGATGGCTTGAAGAATGGAATGGAAGACATGGAAGAAAAAATGGAAGACATGAAGAATGATATAAAAGCAGACATGGAAGTTTTGAAAGAAGTTTTGACAAATTTGATACAAGAAATGATTCCTAATGGCGAAAATATATTAGAGGAAACTCATGATGAGAAAAAAATAAATGTTAATTGCGATTTCATAAACTCTAATGTTGGATTGAAGACCCACCATATTCCAAAGATCTATATGAGGAAGTTTGATGGCAAGGATCCCATAACATGGATACTACAAATGGAGCCATATTTTGGTCTCAATAATGTGAAAAACACACAAAAGGTACACATTGCAACTTTATATTTAGAACAAAAATACATTTGTATGGTATCGATGGCTTTTCTCCCGTAAAAAAAATGTCACTTGGTCAATTTTTACAAAGGAAATGATAACACATTATGATTATACAAATAGAAACACCTTCTTTAGCCAATTGATAAATCTCAAACAAAAGGGTTCAGTGGTGGAGCACATTGAGGACTTCCAAAACTTAAATATAAAGGTTACTAATATTCCAGAGGAACATAGGATTGATGTATTCATAGGGACTTTAAAGGATAACATCCAACATGAGGTTCGCCTTTAGGAACCTGATTCATTGGAGAAGGCATTCAGGTTGGCAAGAAAAATTGAATGTAAAATTATGGTGACAAGGAAGCATACCACTCACATGTATAAAGATGGAAGAGTTGCTACTCGTAGACTTCCACAACCTACAAGGTTGACACCACAACAATTGGAAGAAAAAAGAGAAAAGGGGATTTGCGAAAGTTGTGATAGAAAATACGCTAAAGGCCATAACTGTACCGAGAATAAATTATTTTACATATATTGTAAAGAGGAGGAAGAAAATTAACAAGAAACTTCAAAAGAAGAGGATATACACCAGGAACCAACCCTAGAGAAAGAAGAAATGAGTCTGATCATATTGTGTAATGCATTGGCAGGAATTACCACTCCTCAAACTCTCGAGATAAAAGGACATATCATGAAGAAAAAGGTAATAGTGTTGATTGATTCAGGTAGTACCCATAATTTTATTCATCGTAAGGTAGCCAAGGAATTGAATTACTTCCTATACCCAACACCAGAATGTCAAGTGATGGTTGCAAATGGAGGAACTATAAATTTAATTGGTAAATGCCATAATATCAAACTAACCATGGGGGAATATGTATTGAATAGTCCAATGCTTTCCATTCCAATGGGAGGTGTTGATGTTGTACTAGGAGTACAATGGTTACAATCTTTAGGGATGGTAGCTTTTAATTTTCAAGAAATTTTCTTGAAAAATTTTTCGAAAGGAAAGGAATTCAAATTACAAGGTATCGCAGGGAAGCCAGGAAAGATAATAAGCTCTAATGTCATGAAAAAAATTCTGAATAAAGAACAACGAGGTGTAATTGCACAATTATGCTCACTAGAAGTTCCAACATCAAAATCATTTATTTCTCTAGATCTCCAAAAAGTCTTGGACAATCATTCCAAGGTGTTTGAAACTCCCAAAGGACTCCCACCTATTTTCCATCATGATCATGCTATTCATTTGATTCTAGGAAGTGTTCTTGCAAACATCAGGCCTTACAGATATCCTTATTTCCAAAAGAACGAAATTGAACGTATGATTGCAGAAATGTTAAAGGTTGGTATCACTCAACCTAGTCAAAGTTCTTTCTCTACTCCAGTAGTATCGGTGCACAAGAAGGGTATGTTAGGTCCTTATATTACTAGTATAGTCCCTTATTTGTGTTAGTGTAACCCCCTTATTATTATTATTGTACCCCTGTAACCTCAATATTGTTATTATTGTGCCCTTACATTATTATTGTTAGGTCGGCTAGGATTATATTGTGACCCCATGGGCTCCTATATATAGAAGGATTTTTTTTCATTTGTATCATCCAAGAATTTCTCATTTATGTAATGTAAAGGAGGTTTCCCCCTCAAAGTGTCTTATTTCTAAGGCGTTGATCTCTCTTTTCTTCTATTTTTGGAGTTGGTTTCATAACATTTGGTATCAGAGCTTTGGATTCTAGGGTTTCGCTGCTCCAAACAGGTCATCGTGACATTTTTTCTATAAAAAAATTCCTACGAAGGTTCAAAAGCTGAAATTTTTACATAGCGAAGCCAAACTCCTAAGGAACATCATGTAAAAATTTCAGATCTTGGTTTGCAATATTTTTGTAGATATGATTTGTGGAAGTTAGGGTTTTTTAAGGCTCTTGAATTTCACCTAAAAAGGTCATCGTGGCATTGTTGCTATTAGTTTTTGTCTACGAAGTTTCAGAAGCTTAAATTTTACAGAGCGAAGCCTAAATACTGAGGAATGTCGTGTAAAAGTTTCAGATTTTGGTTCGCAATATTTTCTGAGATATCATATGTGGAATTTAGGGGTTTTTCAGGCTATGAATTTCATCTCAAAGAGGTCACCGTGGGAAAGTTGTCATAACTCTCACTTTGAGCATCGAATTGGAATTTTGTAAAAAGTGGCCACAAGTACACGAACTGTAGTTTCCTGTGTATCAATTTCAGATCTGAAGGAGGAAATAGTGACATGTCACACACCATACAAGTTCGCTCTACTAAACCAGTCCATAATTAGGTCATTGTGGGAGATTGGGCATAACTTTACCTTGAAGAATCCAAATCAGGTCAGACATGTGGCATTCGAAAGAGGATTCAGAGGGATACTACAGGGCTGAATTTCAAATATTGAAGATCTAGAGATAATTCAGTTTCAATATCGAGTTCCTCATAAGGAAGAAAAAGGTGTGTAGTTTTTTTTTGAATTGCATAAGTCTTGTGTGAAAAATCAGTTTGAATTGATTCCAAGGGCATATTGTAGAATAGATATTAGTATTGGGTTCTAAAATTCCCCCTAAAAAGAATTCAACACCCATTAAGCATTCATAAGGCTCTACTATGACTCATGAAGATGAAGAAATGCAACATGACATATCAAAATTACAAGAGCAAGTGCACCAAATTTCGCTCTCGCAAAGAGAAACAAAAAATGAAATGGAATTTTTGAAGAAAGGCATGGAAGCTAAGATGGATGGTTTGAAGAAAGGCATAGAAATTACGATGGATGGTTGGAATAATGGCATGGATGGCATGGAAGCTAGCATAGATGCTAAGATGGATGACATGGAAGAAAAAATGGAAAACATGAAGAATGATCTAAAAGCAGACATGTAAGGTTTGACAAAGTTGATACAAGAAATGTTTCCTAATGGCAAAAAGATAGTAGAGAAAACTCACGATGAGAAAAAAATAAATGTTAATCGTGATTTCATAAAGTCTAATGTTGGATAGAAGAACCACCATATTCCGAAGATGGATATGAGGAAGTTTTATGGCAAGGATCCTGTTATCACCCAAAAATTCTCAAAACATCATTGTGTCAACTATGTTTTTGATCATGGTCTCAAATAGGTCTAAAAGTAATTTTAAGTTTTGATAAAGGGTAGGTCATAGTTTTATAAGTTTTAAGGGTTATTTTTCAAGTCCAAATAAAGTCCTTTAAGTTCATCCCATGATTAAAAAGTCATATTTTTCATTTAGGGGTCATGTCATTAAGTTTCGAGTCGAAATTTAGCATTTAGCCATGAATCCACACTTTCGTAGCACCTCCAGTTCAAAAATGATGAAATGCGATATGAAATCGGTGCTACTTTCGTAGCGCAAAACGCAAAATTTACACTAAGTGTGCTACGAAACTGTTGTAGCAGCTTTTTCACTATGAAGAAAAAACTATGTTTTCTGGTTTTAGTAGTCAACTTCCAAGGGGGTTTCTGGGCAACTGAAAACAAATTTTTGAAAACTGAAAGAATTTTTTCTTCCTAACATACCTAACTACAAAAACCTCTCTCATTTTCTTCAAATTAATTATTAAATGGGAGAAATTGATAACTTAACTTGTGCTACAAAACTACTGTTACAAAATGTCCTATACATGACTGTTTAGCATTCAACTTAAAGATCCGTTTATGGCCACAGACAAAGGTATTTTGGAATTATGAAAGAGTTTTATTGTCATCTCAGAACCTGATACAGTAACCTCTCTCACTTTTCTCACAAGTGTTATCAGTTGGGATATAAAAGGATTTCTTTGAAGCCATATTTTCAGAAAACAGAGTTTTCCTATTTTACACATGTTTTTCAAAGACAGTTTCTGGACAGCAGAAGAGGTATTTCAAAAAACCAAGAGATTTTTTTATTCAAGACGGAATGACCTACAAAAACCTCTTTCATTTTCTCAAAATACATCATGGATGAAGAGATATAGGCTCTGTCCCAAGACCTAATGTTCAGGAAAAAAACAAGAATAATTTGCAAATGGAAAGTTTTTTCACCCTTTCCTTATCAATTTTTGAAGGGAAGTTTTGTGTGTTTTGACCTGAAACTTATAGGAAAGAAATGTAAAGTGAATATGAAAACCATCCTGAAGGAAAGAATCCAAAACATTGAAGGAAAATGAGTTAAAACGCTGCGCTACGAAAAGCGCTACAAAACTGTGCTGCTTTCGTAGCATAGGTCTATTTTCAATCTTTTGCATAATTCGAAGTTAAATATTTTATAGCTGGCACATGGAGATGATTGTAGGCATATTTTTTAATGCTTGGTATCAAATGGCATCTAGAACATGGTTCATAAATGGTTAGAATGTCCCAAGGAGTCAAAGAAAATCAAAGGCCTGAAAATAGGGAGATAGTTTCCTAGGTTATAGGAGAGCAGCATCATCAACAGCATGTTCACATCAAGTTGGTAATCATCATCCAAATTCGACTTCATGGAAAATAAAGTGGCATAAGATGTAATGAAGACTAGATAAGGTTGTTAGGAAGGAAATTAAAGAGTTTTAGTCCTATTTGGAATAGGATTGCTCATTAGGGTTCTAGCTGTCAATTTGTAATAAATATCATGTTTCATGATTAGGAAAGGTGTCAAATACTATGAATTCGATGTCTCTAGTGGAGGATAAGAGAATCCTATATTTTAAATGATATATAAATAGCATGAGGTCGAAATACAAAGTGTTGGAGACTTTTTGGCAAAACTGGTGCATATTGTAAAAAGACTTTTCAGCTAATGCAAAGAGCTTCTATTTGACCAACTTGAGATTCAGAAGGGGTTTTTAGTGTTTTCCTATTCTATCAGTGTTTCTTATATATCTTATTTGTAGTGGTGTTCATATATATTACTCAGAACTCATCTTTAGATGCTCTGACTTCCTTTATAAATGGACTGACTGTGTTTTTACATGTCTCAAGTGTATGTCTCATGACTAAAAACCCTGATATGCCTCAACTTCCATGTCAGTTTGATTCACTGATTTTCTGAGATTGCTTTGACTCCATAAGCCCAATGTATACATGCTGATTTTGGTTTCAACCAACAGGTTTGAAAATGTTATCTAAGTAGACCACTTTGTAAAGCTTTGGATTGACTGATATATACAGTAACGTACAACTTTTCTTCACCTGAGATTCTTAGTGTATTTTCAATGAGTTTTATGTCCTATCTTTGAAATGTTTCTCTTCCATAGCCTTGATGTCTCATTACTCAGAATTCATGTATTACATGCTCTGACTTCCTTTGAACTTCAAGTTATTTGGATTTTCCTAAATGTGTTACCCTTTCATTGAAGTATATACAAGCCTCAGCTTCCACAAGGAAAGCCTTTATAATTGAGAGCCCTATCACTGAATCCATAGCCCAATGGTAGCAAGCATTCATCTTCTCAACCTGAACCAAAACACAAATAATAGAGTTAGCCATCTATCTATATCCCATATCATTAACCCTTGAGAGAGCCCTCTCAGGCTGAGGAGGCTAAGCCTCAATCACAAGATTGGTTTGAAATAGTTACATTGAAGTTGTCTTATCAACAGCCAATCAGGTACGATTTTGGTGATAATGGACCCAGTAACATGGATACTACAGATGGAGAAATATTTTGATCTCAATAATGTGCAAAACACACAAAAGGCATGCATTGCAACTTTACATTTAGAACAAAATACATTTGTATGGTATCGATGGCTTTGCTCCCATAAAAAAATTGTCACTTGGTCAATTTTTACGGAGGAAATGATAGCACATTATGAGAATACAAAGAGCAACACCTTCTTTAGCCAATTTATAAATCTCAAACAAAAGGGTTCAGTGGTGGAGCACATTGGCGACTTCCAAAAATTGAATATAAGGGTAACTAATATTCCAGAGGAACACAGGATTGATGTATTCATAGAGACTTTAAAGGATAACATCCAACATGAAGTTCGTTTTTGGGAACATGATTCATTAGAGAATACATTCAGGTTGGCAAGAAAAATTGAATGTAAAATTATGGCGACAAGGAAGCCTACCACTCACATCTATAAAGATGGAAGTGTTGCTACTCCTAGACTTCCACAACCTACAAGGTTTACACCACAAAAATTGGAAGAAAAAATAGCAAAAGGTCTTTGCTACAGTTGTGATTGCAAATACACTAAAGGTCATAAGTGTGCTGAGAAGAAATAATTGTACATATATTGTGAAGAGGAGGAAGAAAATGAACAAGAAACTTCAAAAGAAGAGTATATACACCAAGAACCAACCTTAGAAGAAGAAGAAATGAGTCTGACCATATCGTGTAATGCATTGGGAGGAATTACCATTCCTCAAACTATCAAGATAGAAGGACATATCAATAATAAAAAGGTAATAGTTTTGATTGATTCGGGTAGCATCCATAATTTTATTCACTGTAAGGTAGCCAAGGAATTGAATTGTTTCATATACCCAACACCAGAATGTCAAGTGATGGTTGCAAATGGAGGAACTATAAATTTCTCTGGAAAATGCCATAATATCAAGCTAACCATGGGGGAATATGTATTGAATAGTCCAATGCTTTCCATTCCAATGGGAGGTGTTGATGTTGTACTAGGAGTACAATGGTTACAATCTTTGGGGACAATATCTTTTAATTTTCAAGAACTTTTCTTGATTTTTTTTCAAAAGGGAAAGAAATCGAATTGTGGGGTATCGTAGGGAACCCGGGAAAGATAATAAGCTTTAATTTGATAACAAAGCTTCTAAAGAAATAAAAACGAGGCGTAATTGCACAATTATGCTCACTAGAAGTTCCAACATCAAAATCATCTATTTCTCCAGATCTCCAAAAAGTCTTGGACAATCATTCCATGGTGTTTGAAACTCCCAAAGGACTCACACCTATTCGTGATCATGATCATGCTATTCATTTGATTCCAAGAAGTGTTCCTCCAAAAATCAGGCCTTACAAGTATCCTTATGTCCAAAAGAGTGAAATTGAACGTATGAATGCATAAATGTTAGAGGCTGGTATAATTAAACCTAGTCAAAGTTCTTTCACTAATCCAGTAGTATTGGTGCACAAGAAGTATGGATCATGGCGCATGTGTCTGGATTATAAGGAGCTCAATACACTCATTATTAAAGATAAATTTCTCAATCCTGTTATTGATGAATTATTGGATTAATTACATGGAGAAATTTATTTTACCAAGTTGGATCTGCGTTCAGGATATCATCAAATTAGAATGAATACTGAAGATATTCCGAAAACAACATTTCGAACTCATGGGGGTCATTATGATTTTTTGGTCATGCCTTTTGGCCTTACCAATGCACCTTCTACATTTCAAGGCTTGATGAATTCCATTTTCAAACCCTTTCTTAGAAAATTTGTGCTAGTATTTTTTTGATGATATACTAATCTACAATAGGTCTTAGAAGGATCATGTTCGACATGTTGACAGGGTGCTCAAACTATTGGAGGAGAAAAAAAATAGGCAAAAACATCCAAATGTGTCTTTGGAGTACAAGAGGTGGAATATCTAGGTCATGTTGTATCTCACAAGAGTGTTAAGGTAGACCCTAACAAAATTAAGGCCATTAAGGAATGGAAAGTCCCCACAACCATAAAGCAGCTGCGAGGATTTCTTGGGTTAACAGGATATTATCACAAGTTTGTTAAGAATTATGGGAGAATAGCAGCACCTCTAACAACATTATTGAAGAAAGATGCATTTCCATGAACTCCTAAAGCAACTAAGGCCTTTGAACATCTTAAAGAGGCAATGTTCCAGGCACCCGTCTTAGCTATGCCAGACTTCACAAAAACCTTTATTGTGGAATGTGATTCCTCAGGAAATGGAATTGGTGTTGATTTAATGAAATAAGGAAGACCCATTGCTTTTGAAAGTCATCCAATCAAAGGAAAGTATTTACATAAAGCTATTTATGAGAAGGAAATGTTGGAAATACTACATGCACTAAAGAAATGGAGACCTTACCTAATGGGAAGACACTTCAAGGTAAAAATTGATCATGATAGTCCTAAATACTTTTTGGAACAAAGACTATCTTGAGAAGAGCAACAAAAATGGGTCACTAAGATGTTGGGTTAAGACTTTGAAATCATCGACAAAAAAGGGAAGTTAAATGTTGTTGCAGATGCACTCTTAAGAAAGGATGAAGAGGTGAAAGCATTTCTTTGTGTCATTTCTATTATCAAACCAAATTGGATAACCGAATCAAGGGATAAATGGAAGAAGGACGAAGAAGTGTGGACACTCATTCAAATGTTACAGCAAGATCCTAGTACATCTGATACATTTAGTTGGAGAAATGATTCCTTATGGTACAAAGATCGCTTATATATTTGTAAGAATTCCAAACTAAAACAAAAGATTATTTTGGAATTGCACACTTCTCCTTTAGAAAGACACTCAGGATTTTTAAAAACTTACCATAGGGTGAAGAAAGAATTTTTTTGGGATGGACTTAAATCGGATATTCAAAATTTTGTGGCGGAATGTTTGGTTTTCCAGCAAAATAAAGTTGAGACAGTTAAGACCTCAGGTATTCTACAACCTTTATTCATTCCAAGCCAATGTTGGGAGGATATTTCAATGGATTTTATCACAGGTTTACCTAAGTCTGAAGGAAAGAGTGTCATCTTGTTGGTAGTTGATAGACTTACTAAGTATGCACACTTTTGTGCATTATCTCATCCATTTAAAGCAAGTACAACTGCTACTTCATTTATGGAAACAATTCAAAAGCTACATGGAATCCCAAAGATTATTGTAAGTGACAGAGATCCCATTTTTACTGGAAATTTTTGGACGGAATTATTTTCTTGTTTGGGTACTTAACTAGCTCATACCTCATCTTATCATTCTCAATCCGATGGTCAAACTGAGATAGTGAATAAATTTTTGGAAGGATATCTTCGTTGTTTTGTATCTGATAAGAAAACACAATGGGTCAAGTGGTTACCTCTCGCTGAATGGTGGTATAACACTTCCTTCCATATTACAGCAAAAATGACCCCATTTATGGCACTTTATGGATATCATCCATCGTCCATCACATCATCTTTAAGAGAAAATTCTAAGGTTAAAACAGTGGAATATCACATCGAGCATCAACAAGAAGTTCTCCAACTCTTAAAGGATAACCTAAATTTGGCACAAAATCGAATGAAACAACAGGCAGATCAACATCGCAGCGAGAGAAGTTTTGATGCGGGAGACTGGGTATTTTTACGGCTACAACCATACAAACAAATGTCCCTCAAGCAAGCTAAGAAGGATAATAAATCATCTCCAAAGTACTATGTTCCTTACAAGGTGTTGCAAAAGATTGGTACTATGGCATACAAATTGGAGCTTATTGCTTCTTCGTGAGTGCATCCATTTTTCCATGTTTCATGTTTAAAGAAGGTTATAGGTGACAAACTTCCAGTTCAAAAAATATTTCCATAACTTGATGAAGAAGGAAAAATCATATTGGAACTTGAAGTAGTCGCGGAAACAAGAACACGACAGCTATGAAATCGATCAATTTCAGAGTATCTCATCAAGTGGAATAACTTACCCACTGAAGATTGTACATTGGAGGATGATAATTTTATACAGAAGCATCTGGAGCTACTCAAGCATTGAGGTCAACACTTTTTTGAAGAATAGGGGCATGTTAGGTCCATATATTACTAGTATAGTCCCTTGTTTGTGTTAGTGTGACCCCCTTATAGTTATTGTTGTACCCCTGTAACCCCAATATTGTTATTATTGTGCCCTTAAATTATTATTTTTAGGTCGGCTCGAATTATATTGTGATCCCATGGACTCCTATATATAGAAGGAGGTTTTTTCATTTGTATCATCCAAGAATTTTTCATTTATGTAATGTAAAGGAGGTTTCCCCCTCGAAGTGGCTTATTTCTAAGGTGTTGATCTCTCTTTTCTTCTATTTTTGGAGCTTGTTTCATAACAAGATGGATCATCGTACATGTGTTCAGATTATAGGGAGATAAATAAGCTCACTATTAAAGATAAATTTCCCATTCTTGTGATTGATGAATTATTGGATGAATTACATGGAGCAATTTATTTTACCGGGTTGGATCTTCATTCAGTATATCATCAAATTAGAATTAAGATTGAAGATATTCTGAAAACAACATTTCGAACTCATGAGGGTCATTATGAATTTTTGGACATGCCTTTTGGCCTTACCAATGCACCTTCTACATTTCAAGGGTTGATGAATTCCATTTTCAAACCCTTCCTTAGAAAATTTGTGTTAGTATTTTTTGATGATATACTAATCTACAATAGGTCTTGGAAGGATCATATTCAACATGTTGACAGGGTGCTCAAACTATTGCAGGAGAAACAATTATATGAAAAAACATCCAAATGTTTCTTTGGAGTACAAGAGGTGGAATATCTGGGTCATATTGTATCTCACGAGGGTGTTAAAGTAGACCCTAACAAAAATAAAGCCATTAAGGAATGGAAAGTCCCCACAACCATAAAGAAGTTGCGAGGATTTCTCGGGTTAACAGGGTATTATCGCAAGTTTGTTAAGAATTATGGGAGAATAGCAGCACCTCTAACAACATTATTGAAGAAAGATGCATTTTCATGGACTCTTGAAGAAACTAAGGCCTTTGAACATCTTAAAGAGGCAATGTGCCTAGCACCGGTCTTAGCTACGCCAGACTTCACAAAAACCTTTATTGTGGAATGTAATGCCTCAGGAAATGGAATTGGTGCAGTTTTAATGCAGGAAGGAAGACCCATTGCTTTTGAAAGTCGTCCAATCAAAGGAAAGTATTTACAGAAACCTATTTATGAGAAGGAAATGTTAGCAATACTGCATGCACTAAAGAAATGGCGAACTTACCTAATAGGAAGACACTTCAAGGTAAAAACTGATCATGATAGTCTTAAACACTTTTTGGAGCAAAGACTATCTTCAGAAGAGCAGCAAAAATGGGTCACAAAGATGTTGGGTTATGACTTTGAAATAATCTACAAAAAAGGAAAGCTTAATGTTTTTGCAGATGCACTCTCAAGAAAGAATGAAGAGGTGGAAGCATGGCTTTGTGCCATTTCTATTATCCAACCAGATTGGATAACCGAAGCAAGAGATGAATGGAAGAAGGACAAAGATGTATGGACACTCATTCAAAAGTTGCAGCAAGATCCTAGTACATCGGATACATTTAGTTGGAAAAATGATTCCTTGTGGTACAAAGATCGCTTATATCTTTGTAAGAATTCCCAACTAAAACAAAAGATTCTTTTGAGATTTCACATATATATGCTTCGGGACATGGAATTGGTAAAAACTTACCAAAGGTGAAAATATTTTGGGATGGCCTTAAGTCGATATTCAAAATTTTGTGGTAGAATATTTGTTCAATGAAAATAAAGTTGAAATAATTAAGATCTCGGGTCTTCTACAACCTTTATTCATTGCAAGTCAACATTAGAATTTCAATGGATTTATCTGAGTTCTAATTAAGAAAGAAAGTGTCATCATGGTGGTAGTTGATAAAATTAAAGGTATGCACCTTTTATGCATTCTCATCCATTTAAATCCAAATACATTTATACGCATTTATGGAAACAATTCAAAAGATACATGGAATCCCAAAGATTATTGTAAGTGACAAAGATCCCATTTTTACTGGAAATCTTTGGACGAAATTATTTTCTTGTTTGGGTACTCAACTAGCTCATAGCTCATCTTATCATCCTCAATCCTATGGGAAAACTGAGATAGTGAAAAAAACGTTTGGAAGGATATATTCGTTGTTTTGTATCTTATAAACAAACACAATGGGTCAGGTGCTTACCTCTAGTTGAATGGTTGTATAACACTTCCTTCCATACTGCAACAAAAATGACCCTACTTATGGCACTTTATTGATATCATCCACCGTCCATCACATCATCTTTAAGAGAAATTTCTAAGGTTCAAGCAATGGGTGATCACATCGAACATCAACAACAAGTTCTCCAACTCTTAAAGGATAACCTAAATTTGGCACAAAATCAAATGAAACAACAGGAAGATCAACATCGTAGTGATAGAATTTTTGATGTAGGAGACTGGGTATTTTTATGGCTACATCCATACAAAAAAATGTCCCTCAAACAAGCTAAGAAGGATAATAAATTATCACCAAAGTACTATGGTCCTTACAAGGTGCTGCAAAAGATTGGTACTATGGCATACAAATTGGAGCTTCCTGATTCTTCTCGAGTGCATCTAGTTTTCCATGTTTCATGCTTAATTAAGGTTATAGGTGACAAAATTATAGTTCAAACAATATTGACAGAACTTGATGAGGAAAAAAAAATAATATTGGAACCTGAAGCAGTCACGGAAATAAGAACTCGACAGCTATGAAATCAATCAATTTCAGAGAATCTCATCGAGTGGAAGAACTTACCCACTGAATATTCTACATGGGAGGATGAGAATTTTAAACAGCGGAATCCAGAGCTACTCAAGCATTGAGGACAACACTTTTTTGAACGAGAGGGGCATGTTAGGTCCCTATATTACTAGTGTATTCCATTATTGTTGTTAGTGTAGCCCCCTTATTGTTATTGTTGTACCCTTGTAACCCCCATATTGTTATTATTGTGCCCTTACATTATTATTGTTAGGTCGGCTAGGATGATATTGTGACCCCATGGACTCCTATATATAGAAAGGAGGTTTTGTCATTTGCATCATCCAAGAATTGTTCATTTATGTAATGTAAAGGAGGTTGCTCCCTCGAAGTGGCTTATTTATAAGGCACTGATATCTCTTATATTCTACTTTTGGAGTTGGTTTCATAACAGCGTCACCCTGAATGGGCTTACGCTACCTCTACACAGTCCTCTACGTGGTCCTCACTGGAATACGTCCCTCTCGCTGGCCTCTACGCTTCCTCAAGTACAATGTTACATCTTTGTTGATGTATTCTCGACCTTGGATCAGATCATCCCTTGTTGATCTCTGCCCCTCACTGCACTACAAACTCACTTTGAATTCATCAGCAAACCCTGCCCCAGAAATTCGACTTAGCTTTAGTGCTTCTACTATGTGTGTGTGTTCTCCAATTAACCCCAAGCCTTTCCTTTATACGTTTCTCGTTGGGAAACCAACGGACGTGATATAATATCTGATCAAAGGCCTGAGATTAAAATAAATCTTGATCCACGTCACTTAGAACATTTCATCACATGTGTAAATTAATTCACTTTAATTTTTTTACTTTCCCTAAGTCAGACTCAAGGTCCCAAGGTCCCCATTAAAAAATTTAATTATTTGAATAACTTTTACACCAATTGGAATTTCCCCAAACAATTTCTGGGTCTTGGAGATATCGTGTGTTCCAGCCCCTCCACAAAGTTTCGAAGCTAGAGCACACCAAATTCTACCACAAAATCTCAACTCTATGTAATGTAAATTTTTAAAGATTTTAAATTTTTTTTGGAGAGTGTACACCTCCAAAGACCTAGTGTTTCTTAGGCTAGTTACTAGGAAAATAATTAAGAAAAATAAAGATGGGAAATGTAGAAATTTATTAATATTGATAGTATTACCAGACTTCCCTAATCTAACAAATTAACTTATGTTAAATACAAAATCCTTCCACTTAATTCTTTGTGAAATTAAATTGCCAATTACAAAGCACATATGAAGCAAAATCAATCGAACATAAACACAGTTGTTTAACGGGAAATCTTAAAGCTAAAAACCCCAACTATCATATATTATGTATATCAATGGATCATGTAATAATCTCATACAAATCTTAGTACATCAAGCTTTCAGTACAATCAACAATCATTACATACTGTCATGCAGAAATTTGCATATCTATGCACCAATTTCTTGCCTCGTGACAGCGTGCCTCCACTGCGCAATCCCTGTTGAAGAAGACCACTGAATGAATTTGAATTTGCCTTGCCTTGATTGCGCAATCTTCATTGGCATCTCCAATGTGTGTCATATGCATTGAATGCATCACTATAGTCGCAATAGATAGTCCATCTCACCCTTTCACCTATCTCTCCACTGGGTCTCCACTGGAACTGACATGCAAGTAGTTAACCATTGTATTTTTTTAGTTGCAAGTAAGTCTCTAGTTATGAATTAATTAAATAATTAATTCACTAAACTCTCACTAGTGTATCTTCAGTTAGAACTAGATACAACTAGCATAATTGAGTTTAACTCACTTAACTAAGTTAAACTGAATAACAACTCCCATAACTACTCTTCCAACTCTGTCACAACTTTGCCACTACAATTCTAACTGAATCCTCCATGCATGAGTCACCAACCACCCTAGGAATTGTGTAATTCCTTCAGCCCATTGATTTTCCAAATCTGTTCACTGAAATAAAGTGCTCCAAGATAATAAGTTGATATTTATTATCGGATTATTATTAAGGGCTAATAATAATTGACATGCATCTATTTTTAGATTGACGATCTATAAATAGACTTCGCCCAATATTCTAAAAATAGAATCTCATCTATTTTTCACATTTGACCAACCATCTAAAAATAGCATCCTACAACTTATAGAATATGCTCACCATGTCTAAAAATAGACATACACAAAAATAGCCTACGAACACTTAAGTGAAGGTGCTTAATTTTCACTAAGCTCATCATCTTGTTGAATCTCAACACTCCCTCTCAACAAGATAGGGATTATCCTTCACCCTGATCCTACCTCTATGGTATTCGAATTTTCTCCTGCTGAGCGCCTTTGTCAGAATATCTGCATCCTGATCTTCCATAGGAATGTACTGAAGCAACATGATCTTCCGCTGCACACAATCTCTGATATGATGATACCGGATATCTATATGCTTAGATCTATCATGAAACACATAATTAATTGAGAGTTTAATGCAACTCTGATTATCACAATGTATCACTGTAGGATCTAAATGAGAACTGAACAAACTGACCATGATCTTCCTCATCCAGATAGCCTCACATGCATCTTGACTTGCTGCCATGTATTCTACTTCCATTGAACTAAGTGCCACAGATATTTGTTTCCTGTTGTACCAAGAAACTGTTGTAAATCTAATACTAAAAACCCCTCCTGATGTGCTCTTTCTATCCGTTGGGCTGCCTACCCAATCTGCATCCGTGAAGCCATGCAACTTCACCTCATCCATCTGTTTTTACCATAAACCATACTCAGATGTGCCCATGAGATATCTCATGACATGATGGCATGCCTTCCAAAAGATCTTGGTAGGCTTAACCATCGCTTGACTAAGATGGTTCACCGCATAGCATATGTTTGGTCTTGTATTAACTAAATACATGAGCGAACCCACCAACTGTCGACAGACAGTAGCATCCACTACCTCTGCCGATGTAGCATCCTCTTTCCTCCAATTTCATGGAAGAGGAGTATCCATGGGCTTGCATTCCTCCATGTGAAACTTACCAACTATCTCCCGAGCATACTTGCCTTGAGACACAAATATTTCACCTTCTCGCTGCCATATTTCCATTCCAAGGAAATAATGAAGGAGGCCCAAATCCTTCATCTCAAACTTCTTTTCAAGATCTGCCTTGCATGAGTGTATCAACTGCTAATCATCTGTTAGTATTAAATCATCAACATAAATAACAATGATTAAAAGCTTACCCTCCACCACAATTTGGTATAGGTTTGCATCCGCCTCACTTTTGGTGAAGCCAAGTCCAGTGAAATAGCTATCGATATGTTTGTACCAAGCACGAGGTTCTTTCTTCAGCCCATACAACGTTCTTTTTATTCTTCACACGTGCGACTCGCTTCTAAAGATCTCAAATCCTTCAGGCTGCTCAATGTACTCTTCTTCCTCAATGATCCCATTAAGGAACATAGTCTTCACATCCATCTGATGAATGTGCCAACCCATCTGCGCTGAGAGAGCAAGGATGGTCCTTATGGAAGAATACCGTGTGACAGGTGCAAAGGTTTCTTCATAATCAATCCCCTCGATCTGTGAGAAGCCCGGAGCAAAAAATATTGCCTTATACTTCTCGACGCTCCCATCAGCAGCTTTCTTTACCTTGTGGATCCTTCTTGAACCTACCACTGATTTAGCAACTAGCCTTGGAACAATATCCCAAGCATTGTTTTTTACAATGGAGTCATACTCCTCCACCATGGCATCTACCCATGTGGGCTCCTACGCTGCTTCTTCAAAAGAAGATGGCTATGTCACAATACACTTGCTCATGAGAGCCATGTATCCAGTGAATCAGTCAAGTAGTTATCTCTATCTGCGCTGTGATGTAGGGACTCCTACATTCTGTGCCGCATCAAGCTTCAGTCTCTCAGCTTCTATGGTACGCTTCCTGCCTATTCTGATGTTTGGTTCTGCATGAGTGGACTCCTCCACTCCATGAATCTCCTACTGTGGCTGATCCACATCTAGAGGCTCATATTTGGGAACAAGAAGTTCCTCCTCTGCATGCAAGTGTATCTCCCTCTCAAGCGACAACTTCATGGCTTTCACCTCATTGAATTTTATATCTCGTCGCACCACAATCATCTGACTGTTTGGAAAATACACACGATAATTATGGGGTGTTTCTGTGTACCCCACAAATATCCCAACTTTTGTAGTCGGCTCCAACTTCTTCCTGGCGTCCTTTTTCACATGAATGTAAACAGATAAGCCAAAAATATTCAAATGAGAAATATCAGGCTTCTTACCAGTAAAATATTCTTCAGGTGTACTCATGCCAAGTACTCTATGACGACAATGGTGATGCACATAAACCACAATGTTGCATGCTTCCGCCCACAAGTGCATTGGTAGACCCTGGTCATGCAACATAGCTCGTGTAGCACCCATGATCGTTCTGTTCTTCCACTCCGTGACCCCATTATGTTGTGGGTTATGAGGTGCTATGATTTCTCTTCGAATTCCTTCTTTACTACCAAAGTCTTTGAATTCATTCGAGATATATTCACCACCATTATCACTTCGAAGAGCCTTCACTTGCTTCCCCAAATACTTCTCCACCAATGCTTTAAACTCACAGAACTTTGAGAATGCTTCACTCTTCTTCTGCATGAAGAAGATCCATCATCTACGAGAATATTCATCAACAAATATAACATAATACTTTTGTTTTGATGTTGAAGCAACCGAGAAAGGTCCACACACGTCTGTGTGAATTCTCTCCAAGATCACCGAAGCATGGTTCTCCTTCTCAGGAAAGGTGGTCTTCATAAACTTAACCATAGTACATCCCTTGCACTGATCTGACTGTGCAAGAGCACCCTTGGGAAGTCCAGTAGAAATATGCTACAAAATCTTCAAGGCGCCATGGTGAAGTTGGCCCAATCTCCTGTGCCATAATTCTCCCTCATCCTGGGTCACCACTTCTTCTACTTTGCCCATCATTGCAGCGCAACCATCTACCTCCAGCTTGTAAATATTCTTAACTCGAATCCATATCCTCTTGGTTTGACTGGTTTTTTTATGTCATAGGAAAGCTTTTCCCTCATTGAAAACAACGTCATAACCTTTGTCCTCCAACATAGCGACCGAGACCAAGTTCTTCTTCAGACCTGGAACATGCATAACATCTTTCAACAGAAATGGTTTACCTGACTCCTTTTCAAAGGTAATGGTTCCAATGCCGGTTGCACTATATCTACCATATTCGCCCATCTCTATATGCATTTGGAGATCCTTCTCCTCCAAGTCACTAAACAACTCCTTGTCTCCCGTCATATGGAAGGAAGCACCACTCTCAAGATATCACACTAATCCCATTTCACTTGAAACCAAGCATGTGATCAAAGAGAAATCAAGTTCAAATTGCGAGGCTAAGGCCTCACCCGCTGTAGCTCCAGCAACCTTCTTATTCTTCTTTTTCTGTGGGCAGTTAGTGGCAAGATGCCCATGTTCGTGATAGTGAAAACACTTCACCCTGGAAAAATCCAGCTTCTTGCCTTTAGCTTCGGATTTTGGATGGGATTTCTTCCCCTTCCCTTTCCTTGCTTTGGCAGCCAAAGCGAAAATCTCTTCATCATCATTATTCGATGAAGAGCCATCCCTGGTATTCCGCCTTATCTCCTCCTTCACAAGATCCGACCAAAGTCGCTCCTAATCCGGCAATTTCTTCGATCCATTGATAGAGTCTTCGTAGTTGTGCCAACTCTTCAAAATCCCAAGGAGAGCCAAGCTCACCAAGTCATCATCTGCAACTGTAATTCTCACACTCCCCAGCTCATCCCTACATTGGACAAACTTCGTCAGATATTTTGGAATATTGTCGCCCTTCTCCATTTTGATTTTTCTGAGCTTATCTTTCAGCGCCAACTTTCTATGGTCGCTACTGCTTTAGAAAATATCTGTCAAAGTATTCCACATTACAAATGGAGTGGATTTCCTATGAAGGCTTGACACAATATGGTCTTTCACACCTTCCAACAGAATTCTTCTTGTCTTCACTACCTTATTTTTCCATGCGTCAAGTAATGCAGCATCACTAGAAGTAGGCTTAGGAACATCGCTATCGATGAACTCCTTCAATCCATTATCTTCAAGCACCACCTCCATCTTGTCCTTCCAGGCTATGTAGTTCGAGCTACCCTCAAGGGCATACTCCAACCGCAACCCATTTAAAGACATTTCAATGAATACTCAATTGTCACACCAAGAAATTTATGCAGCAAATTCGAATTGTCCACCAGCACAAAACTCAACACCGCTTCAAGATTGCAATCTTCAGTGATTAACACTACTTCAATACCATGTAAAAATTATACAAGATGCATGTATATTACCAGACTCCCCTAATATAAAAGATTAACTTATGTTAAATACAAAATCCTTCCACTTAATTCTTTGCGGAAATTAAATCGCCAATTGCAAAACACATATGAAGCAAAATCAATCTCACATAAACATAGTTGTTTAACGGGAAAGCTTAAAGCTTAAAACCCCAACTATCGTATATTATGTATATCAATGGATCATGTAATAATCTCATACAAAGCTTAGTACATCAAGCTCTCAATAAAATCAACAATCATTACACACTGTCATGCAGAAATTTACATATCTATGCACCAATTTCTTACCTCCTGACAGCCTGGCTCCACTATGCAACCCCAGTGATTAACACTACTCCGATACCATGTAGAAATTTATTAATACTGATAGTATTATCGGACTCCCCTGATCTAACAAATTAACTTACGTTAAATACAAAATCCTTCCATTTAATTCTTTGCAGAAATTAAATCACCAATTGCAAAACACATATGAAGCAAAATCAATCGCACATAAACACAATTGTTTAACGGGAAAGCTTAAAGCTAAAAACCCCAACTATAATATATTACGTATATCAATGGATCATGTAATAATCTCATACAAATATTAGTACATCAATCTCTTAGTACAATCAACAATCATTACACACTGTCATGCAGAAATTTTCATATATATGCACCAATTTCTTGCCTCCTAACAACCTGCCTCCATTGCGCAATCCCTACTAAAGAAGACCACTGAATGAATTCGAATTGGCCTTGACTTGACTGCCCGATCCTCATTGGCATATCCAATGTGTGTCATATGCATTGAATGCATCACTATAGTCACAACAGATAGTCCATCTCACCCTTTCACCTATCTCTCCACTAGGTCTCCACTGGAACTGACATGCAAGTAGTTAACTGATGTATTTTTTCAGTTGCAAGTGAGTCTCTAGTTATGAATTAATTAAATAATTAATTCACTAAACTCTCACTAGTGTATCTTCAGTTAGAGCTAGATACAACTAGCACAACTGAGTTTAAGTCACTTAACTGAGTTAAACTGAATAATGACTCCCATAACTACTCTTCCAACCCTGTCACAACTTTGCCACTGCAGTTCTAACTGAGTCCTCCATGCATGAGTCACCAACCACCCTAGGAATTGCGTAATTTCGTCAACCCACTGAATTTCCAAATCTGTTCACTGAAATAAAGTGCTCCAAGAGAATAAGTCCATATCTATTATCGAATTATTATTAAGGGCTAATAATAATCGACATGCATCTATTTTTAGATTGATGATCTATAAATAGACTTCGCCCAATATTCTAAAAATAGACTCTCATATGTTTTTCACATTTGACCAACCATCTACAAATAGCATCCTGCAACTTATATAATATGCTCACGGTGTCTAAAAATAGACATGCACCTAGAAATAGCTTGCGGGCCCCACTTAGTGAAGGTGCTTAATTTTCACTAAGCTCATCATCTTGTTGAATCTCAACAAGAAAGAGGTTACAGATATAGTTGATCTCAATGAGGGAAAATTTTAAAGATGAAATTTTATCTTAAAGTTTAAAAATCTTGGTGAATCTTACCAATCTCTAACATGCAAACTATAAAATGTTTAGCGATATGTTTGTAAAAATATTCAAATTTCTAATGATTTTATATAGTCTCTCTAAAAATTTAGGGATTTTTAAAGTAAAATAACTTTATGATATAAAATTTGGGCGAATCATTTTTATGAAAAATGGAAATTGACAAATATTTTTTTGGAAAAAATATATGAAATTAGCCCACCTTTGAATATTAGCCCCTAAAATTTTCCCTGATCTCAATATAATCTCTATGTAAATTCATGTTGTATAGGTCACGATCCAAGCGTGACTTTTTTACTAATACAATATTCTCATTATAATTATATATTTGTGTGTGTATCTCAATAGAATCTCTATGTGACAATCAAAATTCACTTTATGAGAACAAATCACATTTTAGGGGATGACATCATCCTTAATGGTTGAGGTGGCATTGTTTGAGTTAAAGGTACTTACTTGTCACATTCTCAATGGTGAATAGAAAATCATGGTTAACCATGGTAGTGCTCTAAGTACTTTTAATGTCATAAAGTAAAGTACTCATAATAAATTCCATTTCACACTTTTTGAATAAAATATTATTATTGTCATTTCATATTTTTTGAAAGAAACAATGCATATCCCTACACAATCTTCATGTATTTACACACTTTTCAATAAATATTATATTTGTATATTTTCAAGTATTTCTTTATAAATCAAATCAATTCATTATGTAATATAAAATTCATACATAAAACAATATATTATATTATATTATTTTTATATAGTATATTAATTACATGTTATTATATAATTTAAATAATATAAATTTTAATTAATAGTATATTCTATAATTAAGAATTTATATTTATATTTATATTTTAGTTTATGTTATTTAAATACAAAGGGAAAATGCATTAGTTGTGCAATGATAAAGACTTTTTCTTGAAAATATCATTCTTATTTATAGTCACATCAATACAAATGTTTTTATTAATTTTATTTTGGTACAATTTTTGAATTGAATTTAACCATGGTTACATGGATTTTGGTGCAAAAAGTGAACTGCAAATTCATAAATATTATTTTATTGGTTTAGCTATTATTTTATTATTTCCTTAGGAGGCCCCTTTTAGACCTCAAAATTCCCCTAATGAATACAATATTCTCATTATGATTATATATGTGTGTGTGAGAAACTAATACAATGTCTTCATTATGATTATATGTATGTTTGTGTGTGAGATCCAGGAAGATCCACCCAAAAGAGTCACATCTAGTCGGCTAATTACTAATACAATATTCTCATTATGATTATATGAGTGTGTGTCTGTGTGAGATTCGGGCAGATCCACCCAAAGAGGTCACATCTCGTCAGTTATTAGCAGAGCCTAAAGGGTGTCGAGGAGAATTGACCTTATGACCTCCAATTATCGAGGTGTTTTAACGAGAGAAACTCGACCAATTGAACTAACCCTTATAGTATTTTAGGAAATCCTAGTCGACTTAAAAAAATCACATTTCATTAACTTGCTAGCAAAACCTAACCATAAAAACATCAAAGCAAATTAACATTGTAACCTTCCTCAAATAAAATATTTTAATAATAAATACTCAATCAATTAAACAAATCCTCAAAACTATATATATATATATATATATATATATATATATATAAACAAATTTAATATTTAAAATATATATAATCAAAAAAAACAAAAATACAAAAAAACAAAAAAACCCACCAACATTGCACACAATAAATTTACCAAAAATATTAAATTCGTCTCCTTTCCCTCGCCTATCATCATAATCAACTAGTTTTAACACCAGCTAATATAGCCCATAGGACATAATAATCAAAAGTCATAATAATTTGCTAGTTTTTGACACTATCTGCTATAGTCCAGAAGTCATATGTAAAAGGTTAATTAGGTTATTTCAGTTAATATATAATTTTAATGATATGCTAATTTTATGGTTCCTTGATAATTTCAGTATATGGGAGACTTTTGATTTAAATGTTGTAATGATTTAGATGAGCGTTTTTTAATGTAAATTTTATAATGAAGTTAATAGTATTTTTATCTAATTTATATGAGTTAAATTTTCATATTAAAGCTAATTATAAATTTATTTTAAAGATTATAAGTTAAAATTTTAAGCAAATTATTATATATATATAAAATAATTTTATATATATAAGTTTTGGAGGATTACATTTTCAACATGTCTAATATATCATTTAGATTTGAGCGAGAAATTGAAATTAATGACTTCACATCGAATACTTTAACAAAACATTCAATTTGACTATACAAAACTATCCAAAACCCCTAGACTTATGTAAATATTTTTTTAAATGTAAAATTTAATGAAATTCTATATTTTTAAAAAATAAATCTCTTTTATCACTAATAAATATAAATGAATATGAAATTTAGATATTTTTTTATTAATATAATTTTAATTATAATATTTATAACTTCATATAGATTACATTAACATATTATTTATTCATAAATTATGTTAAGATTTTATATTCTCAATTATTAATATAATACTGAAAAAGGTTACACTTTTAATTATATTATTTTTGCTTATATTAAATTAATTATATTTATATTATATTAATTATTTTAATTAGTTTGATACTATAATATTTTTTTCATTTGAATTTTATGTGTAAATAAATCATATATATATCTATATATATATATATATATATATACACACATTATGATGAAGAACTTAATTATTAGTATTGGGGTACATTTGGTTGAAAGAGACTAGGTTCCAAATTGATGATGTATATTAATTACCTAGTATTAAGTCTTAGGCATATAATCTAAATGATTAGATTAATTTTGAAGGTATTGTCTTTAGGAATGGGAAGTAAAGTTCATTTATAAGCTAATAACTACTTATTATTTTTAGTGAGGTGCAGGTAGTTAGCAACTACCAAAATGAGTGGTAGATGGTTATGGTTATCTTTGTCTTCTAAAAAAAGTTAACATTGACTTGGAGACACTCATGTGAAGCAAGTGAAAAGGACAAAAACTTTGCAGGGTATTCTAAACCCTAGCTATGTGCAAGATTTGTAAAGTTAAATAATATGGGTTTTGGTTTCATGAATTCTATATATTTTCAAATAGACAGATTAAAGTAAAAAAACTCCAAAAAAAGAGAAACATATAGAATAAACACATGTATAGTAGAGCTTTTGGGCAGAAAATAAAAAAGAAAATATTTGTTTTATGTTAAGTAATACTATAATTTCATTTCTTGTTTGTGATATATGTATATGTTTTTTGTTGGTTATAATTAATATACAAAAAGACGCCAGTAATAAAAAATAATTATTATTTCATTTTACTGTAAATAATTATAGTAAATAATACTAAAAAAATTAATATATTAAATAATATTAAGAAAAAAATGATATAACCCAAATAAATAAATATATATAAGTTCACAACAAATTCTATAGAGTTGACATATGATAATATGTTCAAATATAAACAAGACACAAAGTTATGGTTGAAGTTACTAAGTTGGCTAGGCTATGGTTGTATTATAACCTTAGTGAGAGGAAAAGAGAGCAGTCTTATAACTGATAAATTCAATAAAATATAAAATGAAATCCACAAATATAATAAGTGTTAAATGGGTCTAGAATTTATAGATTGGATTCAAACGATAATTCCATAGTATTAATAGTAGCTTTTGTCATAATTTAGTACACCAATTTTTGGAATTCAAAGAATTCAATTTATTCTTTGAAGAAGGAAAGTAAAAAAATAAAAAAATTTTGTATAAAATACAAAATATACCGGAATGAGATTATGGATGGAAAATAGTTTAGACTAGCAATTGTACCAGATGTTGCAGAGGAAACATCATAAGGTATAAATTCGAAGAAGCATTGAAGATAAAAATTATAAAACAAAGTGTCCATTGCGAGTGGCATATCTATGAAGTGAAAATTCATTCAATGGAAAAAATCTTGGAGGTCCTTGTGACCTAATTGAAATTTGATAATCCTCACCACATCCAAAACCTTTAGGTAAGAACCCATTATAGCAAAAATCAACTGAAAATTTGTTGCATCATGTCTTTTCAAACATATAATAACAACTTCAACCACAAAATCATATTATGTTTTTTTATGGAGCATAACCATACCAATTTTCACCATACCGAAACTGAGAATCACGAATTTGGCAACTAGGTAAGGTATCTCCTTCCTAAACATTGTGAAAAGAAATTTCGGGTATAACTAAACTGAGCCCACAGTTAGAAGCCAATGTTTTACATGCAAAATATTTTTCTTGTGTTAATTTGACTTGAACAATTGGCTTCATGCATAATGATAAAAAGGCCATCAAATGCATAATTGTTAAATTAAGTAAATGGTTGACTGCTTGAGAGACTTGTGCATTTATTACCATTTGAGAAGGGAGTAAACAATGTTGAAGGCATAGTACTGGGAGTTGATGAAGAGGAAAAATCAAAAGAATGAAGTGAAGAACTTTAAAAGGCATTATCCACCTTTAATGAGTGTTTAGTTTGATAAGAAAATGGATAATTTTCATCAGTAACAGAGCTTGGGGGCAAACGCACCACCATCCGGCTCCGACGAGAGGCCTCGCGGGGAACCCATATAGGGTCAGCAACGGCAGAGGCCGCAGGGCGATGCAGGGAGCTTAGAATGTCAGAGTAGGGGTAGAGTTGGTAAGAGCTATGTTAGAGCATGATCCAAATTCTCCTTGTCAATTAGTTTCCTTCCTATGAGAATTGATGCAACAAACCAAGAAGATGATGAACTTCATCTGGTTGCGGCCAAGACCATCGCTCTATATCCTCCTTTTGACATTTGAAAGGGTGTAACACCAACCAGAACTCTGAACACAACCTTTTGAGATACGTTTGTTCCAATTGTAGTAACTTTCACTCTACTTGAATATTTGTGGATTTGAGCTCCAATTGTAGCAGCTTTCGCTCTACCTGAATATCTGAATCCAAGTGTAGTAGCTTTCAGAGAACGTTGAAGCATAATTATTACATGGGAAATATCTAATTATGAAAGCACATTGATATTTGTTCCTTTTCTAATTTCAATACACTATATATGGATCCCCACTCTGTCATATTTCAATAGTCATATGACTTTTTCTTTGCTCGTGACCTAGCAGTTGTGAAGAATGAGTAACTTGTACACGTTAATATTTTGTGCTTCCTTGTCATTGATTATACCCTTGGTTATTTTGAAAAAAAATACTAGCCATGACGTTGTCCACTGCAATTAATTTTTTATGAAAATATGGGCTTATCTTTGAATTCCAATAAATTTATTATTACAAATAAACTATAACACATTTACCATTTTGAATTGTACAAATTCAACAGAGTTATCTTGGATGTCGAGATGTTAAACTCATTGTTACAAATAAATTATACCACATTTACCATTTTCATTATTAATTTTTAAGAAGTGTACAAATTCAACAGAGTTATCTTGGATGTCAAGATGTTAAATACTAATTTGGTCAGGTAGTTTCCATTTTTCTTATAAGTATTGAATAAACTTATTGTATTTATAATTTTTTTTACTTGATAATTTTATAATGAATTCCGATTTTATCACCAATTACAATTCCAATTTTATCACCAATTACAATTGTTACAATTGTGCAGAGGTCCTTCATGAAAATTCAAATTGGGTAGAAATTCACCATATGCTGGATAGTGGAGCTCTGCACAATGAGCTAATTCATTGTGCGAAGCTCCACACTCTTAAACAAGTGAAAATAAATAGAATAGTGTGTGAGTGTGGATAAATCACCTTTCTCTGCACTACCATGCAACTCAATCTTTTCACTCCCACACAATGCACAATGAATTTCATGTGGAGCAATGGACTGATGGTTTTATTGTCTTTTTTAATAGATATGACAAATTGTGCAAGTATTTTATACCTTGTATCATATTGATGATATAGATGTTGATGTTTACCATATTTTAAAAGAACTAATTTCTACCATGTAATAAAACAATTAAACATTTACTAAAAATATGTTACATGATTTGCAAATTATAGTTTCCTTTTCGAGTCATGTAAACTATGCTTACGTTTAGACTCTACTTCCCTACATGATATGTACTTGTGCAGGAACACAATAAAATAAATAAATAAACATAAACATAAACGCAGATATGCAGTAGGAATAAGACTCCATTTCATTAATATCAAATAACTGAAATATACTTATAGACAGAATGGAAATAAACTAGCCCGGGTGATGGTAGCTTATCTTTAAGAAGAGATGTGGTGGCTACATGCCTCTGAACTGCATTACAATGATACTAAAGAGCCTTTTCATTATTTTACAACATGGGAAAATCATAAACAACAAAACCCTAACCCCGGAAGATGAAACACCAAGAGTTTGTAGGCCCCGTTGGGGTTAGTTGGGAAGCAAAATTCCCGAGGTCGTAACTTGATCATATTATCTCTGTATGGAGCACAATATATATCATCCGAAATATATCTCCGAGTACTACAATATTTTCTACAGGCCCATGCCTATGGCTATGGTCCTGTTGCGGACCTCAAAAAAACGTTGTTTAGGGGGTCAAAATTGTTCAGAAGTTCAAGACTCGAAAAACTGTTAAAAATAGTAAATGCTGCTATAAATAAGGAAATTGATGAAACCGACTTGAGGTCTAGGTGGAATAGGTGGGTGGCCACCAATATCCACCTAGATCATTCCTTCCCCCTTAGGAATCAATGGTCTCCATTGTGTGCAAATCCTCCATGAGGTGAGGAAATTTTTGTTGAACCTAGTTCCTGGTGAACCACTTGCCCTGGTGAAGGAGTTGGCCTGCTTTGAAAACTCGATATAGTTGGATCCTCTGTTGGCTGGTGTTATTGATATTTGTGTCCATGATATGATCATTTTTTTCTTGTTCCATGCAGCCTCGATTTAACTCTGTTGGTGTGATTTGTTCTGCAATGTTAGATGTGTCAAGTAATGGTGGAAAGTAGGGTCGAAGGCGGTCCACATTGAACACTAGGTGCAGACCAAGGAATGGTGGAACACTGAGCTTGAAGGAATTATCTCCTATAGCCTTGGTGATGGTGTATGGCCCATATCGGAGCAGGCGAAGCTTGCGGTAGGGTCTAGTGAGGCGCTCCTTTTGAAAATGTAGCCAAAATTTGTCGCCCACCTAAAACTTATGTGGCACCTGATGTTGGTCATGTCGCTACTTGTAATTAGCATTGTCTCTTTCCAATATGTCATGTTCCTCTTGGAGGATGTGTTGAATGCGCTCAATGAATTTTTTCACCTTGTTAGCTTCGGATTAGACATGAGTCAAATCTTCCTTAGTAGCTGCAAATGGTATGGCCACATCAATGGGACATTGTGGTTAGAATCCCAAACCCACATGAAAGGGTTTGTGGCCATTTGAGATGTGGAGAGCCTGGTTGTAGTTGTATTGTACATATGGGAGGCTTTCATCCCATGTCTATGGATGTTTTGAGTTGTACATGTGAATAATGTGCATGATCATCATGTTGACGACCTCTGTTTGTCCATCAGTTTGGGGGTGGAAAGTTGTGGACTTAGTGAGCTTGGTGTCCATCATCGACCAGAGACTTGACCAAAATTTACTGAGGAACCTGTTGACCTGATCTAAAATAGTGGACGGTGGGATTCTAAAGTGTAGCCACACTCGTTCAAAGAAGAGTTTAGTAGTGGCTTATGTTGTTATTTTCTTCCTGTAGGCCACCATAATGGTCATCTTATAGAATCTTTCGACAAAAAAAAAACACATACATTTCCATGCTTGGTAAAAGGAAGGCTCGATATGAAATCCATGGAGATGGATTCCCAAGATCGACTGAGGGTAGGTAGAAGAGTCTATATGCCTTGCTTCTTGATGGTTAGTTTGGTAATGGTGCAAACAGTGCAGTATCTAATGTACTTCCTGACATCTTGTCGAAGGTTCGGCTAATAGAAATACTTCTGTAGTACAACCATTTTTTTCCCGACCCTGAAATATCTAGAGACCCTAATGTAGTGCGCTTCCAAAATCATCTTGGTACGCTCACTTGAAGGAACACAAAGGTGTCCCAAGTGGCATAACAGTGCACCCTGGAGATGAAAATCTGGAACTTGCCTACCTTCCAAGAGCGTCTGGTATGTGTTGTCTAATTATGGATTTCTTTTTAAGATATTCCACTAACCCGAAGTCTCATGCCCACAAGGGTCGAGCACAATTGTTAGTGCCACGATTGGCGGTCCGCTGAGGTAGTCTGCAACATTATTGTTGTCTCCCTTCTTGTACTTGATGTTCAAATGGAACTGTTGCAGGTATGTGGACCATTTATGATAGTGATAATTCTGCAGCTTCCCTTATGTCTATATGAACTATAGGGGTTGGTGGTCTGTGTAGATGATCATTTCCTTCCCTAAAATGTTATGCTTCCATTGTGAGCAGGCCTGCACAATAGAATACATATATTTTTCATAGGTGAGGTACTTCTAGACTGTCTGAAATTTTCTCACTGTGATATGACATTGGATGCCCCTGTTGAGTAAGAACTGCCCCAATAACATATTCATAGGTATATTTCTTGATCTCAAATGGTTGCTGCAAGTCTGGTAATGTGAGCACTGGTGCAAAGAAGATATGATGCTTCAAATATACAAATGCCTCCTATTGAGATTCAGACCAAAATAATTTTTCTTTCACTCCTCCCTTAATGACTTGAATCAAGGGCCAAGTGATATGAGAGAACCCCAATAGGAACCTGTGGTAGAAATTAGCAAGACCCAAAAAATTGCGGAGCCCTGTTACAGTGGTTGGGACTGGCCAATCCCAAATGACCTGGATCTTGGATGGGTCCACATGCAACCCCTACATATCAATGATGTATCCCAGATATTGAAACTGGGTCATTCCAAAAGTTCGTTTCTCCAAATTGGCACACAACTTGTGTTGCCGCAGTGCATGGAGGACCTGTCGAATATGGTGGAGGTGCTCTTCCCAACTCTAGCTAAATATCGAGATGTCATCCAAATACACCATCACGAATGAGTTTGGGAATGGTAACAAGATGTCTTCCATCAGCCTCATGAAGGTTGTAGTGGCATTCATCAACCCGAAATCCATGACCAACCATTCAAGGAGGCCCTCCTTAGATTTGAAGGTTGTCATCCACACATCGAAGGGTTCGATTGGTACCTGGTGATGCCCAGACTTCAATTCAATCTTATAGAAATATTTTTCCCCCTTGAGTTGGTCCATAAGGTCATTAGTCTATGGGATCAGATACCTATTCTAGACAGTGATCTTAGAATCAACACCTAATAGTCAATACAGAGTCTCCAAGTCCCATCCTTATTCTGCACCAACACAATCGGGCTCCCACGGGGCGATGAACTCGGCCATATGTGACCTTTCTGCAACAGCTCCTGAATCTACCTCTTCATTTCGTCATTCTCTAGAATAGAGCGTCGAAAAATCATTCCATTGGGTAGCAGTGGACCTAGGGTCAGATCGATGGAGTGCTTGACCTGACAGTGCATAGGTACCCCTGCAGGTGAGGTGAAGATGTCCCCATACTCCTCCATGACCTTGTCCATATGTTGTTACCGTGCAAGGGATCCATGTCTGGAGGTCGTGGCCACAGTCTTATCCTTGCCATGAGGGAGGATCATAAGGGAAAAAAATTTCTCGGTTTTGGAAATGAGCTTACTGCATTTCTTTGCAGTGATCAAAGAGATGGCGGTAGGTGGTGCAACCTCTGGTATCATGTACAACTTATTGCCCAAAGTAACAATAATAGTGTGAGACCTAGACTCATACGCAACATGTCACTTCCACAAGTATGGTTTTCCTAATAATACATCACAAACTTGAAGAGGAGAAACATCACATAATACCTCATCTGTGAAGGTATTGGTATTGTAGGGAAGGCAACATTGTTGGTTAACGCGGAGATCCCATCCTTGGTGAAGCCACCCGATGGTGTAAGGTTGTGGGTGTGATGTGGTTGGCATGCCCAACCACCTCACGACCTTTTCTGAAATGAGGTTCTCTTGGCTCCCATTGTCAACAACGAACTGAAGCGGGGAACCCTTCACCCACATCTGGGAATGGGGGATGTGCTCCCCCTCCTCTGGGTGTTTAGGTTCCTCATTTTGGATCTTGGTGGTGGAAACAATGGCACTGGGCTCTGCATCTATTATCTTATACCCTTTTATATTCCCCTTGTCATGTTATGACTCATAGTATGAACATGCATCTAGTTCAGAAGCATTCAACTAAGCCACTAGTGATTGCTTGGCTCAACACCCACTTGTGTTTTAAGTGGAGCTCTTATGTAACTCATACCACTTTCTCATGTTCTTCATCAGCTTTGTGGTGTTTTTATTCACTTTCGGCTTCAACAGGTTGTCCTAGGCTGCCCCACCTTGGCTTTTTTCTTTATTCTGCGGTTTGGGGGTGCCTTTACCTTGCTTTTGATTTGCATATCCAAAGTCTTGCTTCTTCTGTTTGAATTTCTGCTCAATCTTGGAAACTTACCAGTATGTTGCACCAAGCGAGAATATGTAGAGGAAAACCATTTCCTCCTGGATGTATCTATGCAGACAACTATGGTACTTAATCACCAAATGTTTCTTTGAATCTTTGATACCCAACTTTGTGTGCAGGGTATGGAATAGATTTTTTCGCTCATGCACATCTTGATCCTTTTGTTGCTGCAAGGTCGTCCATTGTACGTACTTGTCCTCATAGTTCCTTACAGTGTAATGTTGTTCCTTGACGGTGTCACAGAAAGAATCCCAAGTGGGTGCGGCTAAGAATAGGGATGATTCCCTCTCGTCCTTTTTCTCATGGTAGGTTTCCCACCAGTCCTTGATATGGGGGGCGGCTTTGAGGAGTGAAAAAGTAATATTTTCCCGACTAGAAAGGTCATGAACCAAAAAATATCCTTCTAATAGATTCAACCATCTATCTATGTCGTCTACATATATTTGGACTTCAAATATGGGAATGTAAAAGTTAACTTGTACCTTAAAAAGAGTGGCGCCTCCAGAGTGGTTTTCGGATGAATATGTGTCACTGATGGGTAGTCATTGAAGAATCTAGGAAAATTTATCCATCATCGCGTTCCTCTATTTTTTGAGGTCCTTCTTGAGAAATATTTTGATAGGATCTCCTACTCCCTTGTCTTTATTTTCTTCCTCCATGGGAGGTCGTCGGGGTTTGTGAGGTTGATCTTGCAAAGGTTCAACCAGATCAAGCCCTAACTCGTTATACCCTAATCTCATTGGGGGCATGCAAAGAAAGATATAGAAAGAGCATATCTTTCTGATACCATTGATCCAAACTTATGTAGGAATGCAATAAAATACATAAATAATCGCAAAGATGCAGCAGTAATAAGACTTCATTTCTTTAATATCAAATAATTGAAATATGGTTACAGACAGAATGGAAATAAACTAGATTGGGTGATGGTAGCTTATATTTGAGAAGAGATTTGGTGAATTCATGCCTCCGAACTACATTACAATGAGGCTCAAGGGCCTTCTTATTATCAACAACATGGGAAAACCCTAACCCAAGGAGATGAAACACCAAGAGTTATTGGGCCACGTTGGGGTTAGTTGGGCAGCCAAATTCCTGGGGTTGTAAATTATTCATATTATCTTTGTTTCACACGTACGATATATCATTAGAAATATCTCTCTGATTATTACAGTATTTTCCACAGGTTTGGGAATATGGCTGTGGACCTATTGCGGACCTCAAAAACTTCGTTTCGGGGTTCAAAACTGCTTAGGAAGTTTAGGACTCAAAAAATTGCTAAAAATAGTAAATGCTGCTATAAATAAGGAAAATGATGAAACCGACTAGAGGTCTAGGTGGAATAGGTGGGTGGCCACCAATATCCACTTGGATCACTACATCGCCTATTATATCTGTTGTGATTGTAGTGTTACAAGAATCAAACGCAGGAAAAAAATTTGAAGGCCCACCACCTGAGAATGCACAAAGGGTATAAAACTTGCATGGAGGTTCAAGATTGTGGACCCACTAGATGCCAAGAATAAACGGCATCGAAATGTTGGGAAATATTATAATTTGTGGTTGGAGGATTCATCTTGTGCATGTGGATTTTCATTAATGGTCATGGGACATGATACGAGCATGTTGGCTCTACATCCACTGTCATATGAAATAGTGCTACAGTGGAAAATACAACATGGGATAAGGGAAATTTATAGTTATCTCCCAATGCCCATTATTTGAAATAAAATTCCTCCTAATTGGTTCTTTATTGAGGAGTCAAATTGGGTGGAGATTTAATCATGTGAATGGTAGTTTCAGTCCATTTATATAGCCACCCATCATTTGACAGAAATTTCCTCCTAATTGGTCGATCATGAAAAGTGAAATTGGGTAGGAATTCACCTGTGCATTACTGTGGAGCTATGTACTCCCGCACAAGGTTCATATGGGATAGCCAAGGCAGGGACCATGAGAACATTTCTAGTTGGGCTATATGGGTAGTCTGATCTCGAGCCAGGGACCATGTACCTAAGTAACCCATTGCTTCACTCATCCTCATATCTGCCATCAAATAATCGGTACCCTCTGCCACCTTATACACCTCAGGTGGACTACCCTCTGCCTCCAGCTTATTACCAAGCTTACCCATCACCTCTTCCTTCCTACCAGGGTTACCTTCCCTATCAACGTTGATGGGTCCCATCAATAGGTACATTATAAGGCACATTTTTTTATCTTCCAACCTATAATGTCATTTTTTCTCACATTAATTAACATATTTTTTTTCTATAATGTGCTTAATATGGAGATTAAAGGATGTTTTTCATACTTCGTGGCCTAATGCGGTTAATGTGCAGGAAAAGGAGCATTTTTTAGTGCATTTACTATGCAGAGGCACATTGGAGGCAGCTAGAGGAGATGTAGGAGGCTTGTGCCCTACATTTACTCTCCTACAACTCGACTTGATCCCTAAAATCACTCACCTACAGCTCGAGGATCTACTAGCGGTCGAGGAACTCAAGGGATTGCGAGGATGTAAGGGAGCTAGATCCACATTTTTTGAGATTTTGGAGGTAAGAAGTCCTCCTTCCAAGGAGGTTGCCCCTCGGTCATCTTTGTATAAATAAACAAGCCCAAGGGTTCAATAGGAGTCGAAATTTTGGAGAAGAAAAGAGCTATTGAAAGCAAGGAAGCTTGAGATTCTCATTTTCATTCCATGATGTATTTGAACTCGTTTTTATGTTAATTAAAAACTTATTAGTATATTTCATTTGAGTTTGTTTCATAGGGTTGAGTCCCCTTGGGTTAGGGCCCAACTTAGAGGCTCTAGTCTCTCTTTGTGTATTTTATTCATGCATTTCCTTTTATTAGCAACATATTTTGTCTTGATAGAAATTTACGTGCAAAAGTTGTTGGTGCTAGTTTGGTTACCACCTTTCTTATGGGAAGTGTGGTTGAAGAATATGCATTCGCAAACCAAAAACATGCTTAAAGCTTCCATGGATGTAGGTCAGATGAATTTTGAGAATGAGAATTTCTTTTGATGCAATAAAATTCAACTCATCCTTCTTTTCACTTAGTTTTATAAAATTCGACTCATCCTTTCTAATTTAGTCCATTTTATTGCAATTTGATCATTAGTTTTTTATTCTTTCCAAGTAGAAAAAAAAGGAGTGTTTGTTTGGTTTATAGGTACTTCCAATGGCTTGTAGGATTGGCACATTCATCCTACCTTCCCCTTATCATATTCAACCTCTCCCTCCTCATCTCACAATTCCCTCAAAACTATACCACCAAAACTACATTTATGGTTCATTGAAGGACACTTTTTGCATTTATTTTGTGCAAGATGGGCCTATGAGGGGTGTTGGGATTGGAAAAGGATTCACACAGCCTTCATATACCTCCATCTACCCTTTCCCACCTATAGAACGCCTTTTCCACCCTCAAGATCCTCATGGATCCAATTTTGTTGCAAAATACGGAAATCTTATAGAAATCTTGTAGCAACCATGTAGCATCATGTAGAACTGTGCAAACTAAACCATATTTGCTCCAAAAACTTTATTTTTATCTCTTAGGCTTTAATAAATAACCCTAGGCTCTAAAACCATGACTGAGGAGGACAAAAGACCACTTTGGACATGTCTTTTCTTCGCTAAAACACAAGCCTACACTTAGGGTTGGAGGACAGATTGCCAAATTTGAAGAACTCTGACATTAAAGCTAAGTCTCTTTGAATATAGTGATTAAAGGGTTATTTATCAATTCAAAGTATATTAGAATTGTTTTCTTGAATTTATGCTTCTTTTAAGGTCTCAATTACAATCACTATTATTGTATAGTTTAATTTCCTATTCAATGCAACTTTCCACATTCTGCAAATTAGACTAGTGTTTACATTCTTTCAAGTAGCATAGAGTTTACATTCTGCGAATAGATTATGGTTTCCATTTCTACAAGTAATATATATTTTACATTCCTTCAACTAGAGTTATAATTTTCAATTAAACAAGTAGTATTTTCATTCCTTTTTGCAAGTAGAATAATATTTAGAACTCTCTGTTTATGCAATTTCCTTTCTTCAATCAACTTGCAAAGTGGTCTATGTATGCTTGGTTTATTCCATTTCTTAAAGGTGGCATGAGTATAAATTAACCTATTGTGCATATAGCATTGTCACCTCTTAATTTTATGTGAACCCTGGGTTAATAATTAAAGTTTGTAGCCTTGGGAGTTGCAACACTCTTGTTGCAATACTGGAGCTCATCAAGTGCTACCCACCTTAGCATTGTTATCAAACCATTGTTCCTGCAGAGTAGCCACCGCCTAGGAAGAATAATAAACCTATAATATGTTTGGTTGTAGGCTTAATTGGAGAAGTAGTTGGCAGACTTGGTTATCTTTTCAAAGACTTGATCGATAATGCATTTCGATGCAAGATTTGATGATGTTGGTGGATTTTACTACACTGCTATTTTAATTTCACTATGAGGAATTCTAGTATGAAAATATTTTGTCTACTATTTATCCTTTATGGTTCCTAATTTATCATTTCAGGTTCCTTTGAGGCTATCAGGCATGGTTTCTACAAGAAAATACTTCTATTTACACAATTTCCACTCGAAATATGAAGTCATATTTCAGTTGGGAAACACATTTTAGGCATGTTGTTGGAATAGGTTAATAATAGAAATATTTTATTGTTGTTACTCTCTGAGTTACTAATAGGGAACAAATTTTCTAAAGACTCGGGATCTTTTACTTCTCATATCAAGTGAGAACCCGAAGAACCCACCAGTCCATCTTCATGATAGAAATTGAAAGCTCCTATGAATTCAGTGGCAACACTAGTGATCCTTCTCATGTTCCAAGGACTCTAGCACTTCGAGTAAATAAATAGTAGATTCAACCAATAAGACTAGAAATAATACCCTAAACACAACAGGAAACCCTATGGGCAAGCCTCTAAGAGATTCCATGGTTAGTTCCTTTGAAACCTTCTCAGCTACTTACCAAGCAAGACCATCTTATAACAAAAAGCCAAGGGCCCCTCTTTTTCGAAGACAAGGCCCTGGCCATGTGTTGTTGTGATTTGAGGATCATCCCTCTCTATTTCATCTCCATCTCATTACCCCTCTACATTTCCAGATTCATCTGCTCAATTCTCAAGAAACCCTATCCCAGTGATCGAATAACAAAATCTAAATCGAAGGATGATTGGGGTTGGGTTGAAACTTGGGTTGTTGTGATTGGGGTTCGATACTCCATCTCTTGACGTTTAATCTGGACAAGGCGGAAAATTTTCCATCCATGTTGTCATTCTTCAGAGATAGGAATGGGGCAGTTATGGCTTCATATGATGGCACCTCCCTAGTAATAAAAATAACAATGGATGTGACACAAACTATAGCTCGGTTTGAAACACTAGTCCCCAAAACATAACTGAGAATGTCATTATCCATGTGCCCTGACGAATCTCTAACTTGGTGAATTCATACCAAAAAGTCCAGCACTTTGGATATTTGGATCACCTTCCTCCATATATTAGTTTATATCCCACTTACTTATAAAGTGGGAGAGCTCACGATAAAATTAAACTTAGCGAAGGGGCGATATTACAGGTTTAACAATTTTAATAATTTTATGATTTTTTACCCATTGTGCCCAACACATCACTGCCTGTTATAGGTGGATATTGGTGGCCACCTTCCTATTCCACTGAGACCTCTAGTCGGTTTCATCAGTTTCCTTGTTTATAGCAGCACTTACTATTTTTAATAGTTTTTCGGGTCCTCAACATAGGAGAGATATTTCCAACAAGGTATCGTACATGCCAAATGGAGATAATATGATCAAGTTACGACCCCGAGAAGTTGGCTACATAATTAACCCAAACGAGGCCGATAAATTCTTGGAGTTCCATCTCCTAGGTTTAGGTTTTTGGTTGTTTATGGTTTTCCCTTGTTTTTCAATAATAAAAATTCCCCTGAGCCTCATTGTAACACAATTCAGAGGCATGTAGAAGCCAAATCTCTTCTCATAGATAACTACCATCATCCGAGCTATTTTATTCCCATTTTTTATGTAAGCCTATTTTAGTTCTTTGATATTAATGAAATGAAGTTTTATTTCTGTTGCATCTCTACTTTTATGGTTATATATGTATTATGTTTCATTTATATTTAAGATCGGATCAGTGGTATTAGAGCAGTTTGCTCTTTCTCTCATTTTTTTTACATGTCCCCAACGAGGTTAGGGTATAAGAAGTTAGGGCTCGAATTGGTTGCACCTCTACAAGACGAGCCTCGCAAACCCCAATGGCCTCCCATGGTGGAAGAAAAGAAAGACAAGGGAGAAGAGATCCTTTGAAAATATTTCTTGAAGAATCCCTCGAGCGACAAAGGAATGTGATGATAGAAAAATTTTCCTAGATCCTTCGGCGGTTACTCACAAGTGACGCATCTTCTTCCAACAGCCACTCTGGAAGCACCACCCCCTTTAAGGTACAAGTTAACTTTGACATCCCCATATTTGAAGGTCAGATAGATGTGGATATTGTAGAAAAATGGTTAAATATGCTAGAAGGATATTTCTTCGTTAATGATTTTTCCAACCGAGAAAATATTACTTTTGCACTCTCGAAATTCATCCCCCACGTCAAGGACTGGTGGGAAACCTACTATGAGAAGAGCGACGAGAGTGAACCCTCACTATTTTTTAACCGCACCCACTTGGAATTATTTTCGGGATGCCATCAAGGAGAAGTATTACCCTATCGATATCTATGAGGATAGATACATAAAGTGGACCACGTTGCCATAGGAAAGGGACCAAGACGTACCACAGTTCAAAAATACTTTTCATACCCTTCACACGAAGTTTGGTATCAAGGATTATGAGTGATATTTGGTACTCAAGTACCGCGGTTGTCTACATAAATACATCTAGGATGAGATGGAGTTCCTGTAATCTCCTCACTCGATGTTTCCTATCGATACATTGTCAAGATCGAATAGAAATTTAAACAGAAGAAGCGAGAATTTAGATTTTTGAATTTGAACCAAAGGAAAGGCATCCCCAAACTGCAGAACAAAGGACAAAGCCAAGGCGGGGCGATTGAGGACAACCCTCTGAAGCTGCAAGAATTAGTGGAATTTTGAGGTCTAAAATGCGCCTCCTAAGAAAATTATAAAATAATAGTGGAAATAATAAAATACGATTAAATTACATCATCAAATTCTAGAGGGAAGAAAGCAAAAAATACTTATTCAACTCGTATTTTAAGCTTATATCCCTATGGGTTAACTCTAATTTCGATCGGGAACACTCGTTGGATGTAGAATTTGATTCCTCATCCAAGGAGTACCCATGTTGCATACTTTCAATGGACCCTGCTACACGAAAAATGATAAATGCATGAAAAAATGTGATTTCTCATTTTTCGTGCAGCGGGTTCCATCAAAAGTATGCAACATGGGTACTCCTTGGATGGGGAATTAAATTTTACATCCAACGAGTACTCCTGCTTGAAATTTGAGTAAAACCTTAGGGAGATAAGTTGAAAATACAAGTTTAAAAAGTGGTTTTATTATTTTATTATTTTTTAAATTTTTTACTTTTTTAACCCAAAAATGGTGAATCATCCCCCATGGTTGACATCATCATCTTGAATCATATTGGTTTTTACAAAGTTTATTTTGGTTGTACATTTTTCTTAGGAGGCCCATTTTAGACATCAAAATGTCTCTAATGCAAAGAAAAACACCACGAAGACAAAGAAGGACATGGGAAAGTGGTGTGAGTTCGATAAAAGCCCCACTCACAACACAACTGAGTGTCAGGCCAAACAGTCACTGGTGGCCAATTTTAAGGCTTCCAAATCGAATGCTTGTTCCAACTCTAACTCAAAACCAAATAAGGGGAATGACAAAGGGAAGCAGATTATTGACACATAGGTCAATGCCACCACTTCCACCACTACGATCCTAAAGGATGAGCCCGAAGATCCAGAGAAGGGGGAGTGCCTCTTCCACTCACATATGTGGGTGAAGGGTTCTTATTTTTAGTTCATTGTCGATAGCAAGAGTCAAAAGAGCCTCATTTCAGCAGAGGTCATGAAGAAATTGGGCCTATCAACGACAACACACCCTTAGTGGTACACCATCGGGTGGCTTCAGCAAGGACGAGATATTCACATCAGCCAGTAGTTTCGCCTTCCCTACAACATAAAGCCCTTCAAGGATAAGGTACTGTGTGATGTTTCTCCTCTTGAATATTGTGATGTATTATTATTCCAACCATACTTGTGAAAGTGACATGTTTTGGATGAGTCTAGATGTCACACTATTATTATTACTTAGGGAAATAAGTTAACCAGAGGTAGCACCGTCTATCGCCATCTCTTTGATCGCTACAAAGAAATGCAGTAATATCATTTTCCAAACCACAAAAATTTTTCTCTTGATGATTCGCCCTCAAGGAAAGAAGAAGATTGTGGCCATGGCCTCCTGATAGGGCTCCTCTGCATGGCAGCAACAGATGGGCAAGGTCATGGAGGACTTCAGGGGCATATTCACCTCACCCACATGGGTACCTCTACACTGTCACATCAATCACTTCATCAATATGACCCTAGGTGTGCCGCTACCCAATGGACCAATCTATTGATTCTCTATTCTAGAGAACGATGAAATCAAGAGGAATATTCAAGAGTTGTTGAAGAAAGGGCACATCAGTCCAAGTTCATCACCCTGTGGGAGTTCGATTGTGCTGGTACAAAAGAAGGACGAGACATGGAGACTATGTATTGACTATCAAGCGCTGAAAAAAATCACTATCCAGAATAGATATCCAATCCCACAGATTGATGACCTTCTGGACCAGCTCAAGGGGGCCAAATATTTCAGCGAGATTGACTTGAAGTTTGGTTATCACTTGGTACCACTCGAACCCTCCAATGTGTGGAAGACCACCTTCAAATCCAAGGAGGGAATTTTTGAATGGTTGGTCATGCCTTTCGAGTTGAAGAATTCCCCTGCAACCTTCATGAGGCTCATGGAAGACATCTTAAGACCCTTCACCAACTCATTCATGGTGGTGTATTTGGATGACATCCTGATCTTCAACGAGAGTTTGGAAGAGCACCTCCACCATATTCGACGGGTCCTTCAAGTCCTGTGACAACACAAGTTGTGTGCCAATTTGGAGAAATGCACTTTTGGCATGACCCAAGTTCAGTATATGGGGTACATTATTGATGAGTGGGGTGTGCATGTGGACCCAACCAAGATACAAGTCATTCAATAATGGCCAACCCCAACCAATCTAACAGAGCTTCACATCTTTTTGGGTCTTGCCTATTTCTATCGCAAGTTCATGTTAGGGTTATTTCATTTTACTTGGCCTTTAAGTCAAGTCACCAAGGGAGGAGAGAAAGAAATTTTCTTTTGGTTTTAATCCCAACAGAAGGAATTTTCAAAGTTGAAGCACTGCCTTTACTTTGCACCAATTCTCACATTACCAGACCTGCAACAACCATTTTAGTTTGAGACAAATGTCTTTGACTATGTTATTGGTGCAGTTCTTACTCAGTAGGGGCATCCACCGACATATCAAAGTGAGACACTTTCAGACATAGTCTAAAAGTATACCACCTATGAAAAATAGATGTATTCCATTGTGCAGGTCTGTCGGCAATAGAAGCATTACATTCTAGTGAAGGAAATAGTCATCCACACAAACCACCGACCCCTGAAGTTCATACTAACACAAAGGAAGTTGCAAACTTATTGCCATATGAAATGGTCCACATGCCTACAACAGTTCCATTTGAACATTAAGTACAAGAAGGGAAACACCAATAATGTCATAGACTTCCTCAACCGACCTTCAGTCATGGGATTTACCATTGTGCTCGACTCTTGTGGGCACGAGACTTCGAGGTGGCTACATATTTACAAGGGCAATCTAGAATTCATAAACACATACCAGAAACTCCTTGAAGGAAAGCAAGTTCAAAATTTTCACCTCTAGGATGCACTATTATGCCACCTGGTACAATTTTGTGTTCCTTCAAGAGATTGTGCCAAGATTATTTGGTAGGCGCAGTACAGTCGGGTTGTTGGAAATTTCGGAGTAGAGAAAACATTGGCAGTGTCACAGAATCATTTTTGTTGGCCAAACCTTCGACAAGATGTTGGGAAGTACATCAAATCCTACATTGCCTGTATCATTTCCAAACTGACCATCAAGAAGCAAGGCATATATACTCTGCTACATACTATGATTCAACCTTTGGAATCCATCTCGATGGATTACATGTCAGGTCTTCCTTCTACTAAGCATGGAAACAGCTATGTTTTCGTGGCCATAGACAAATTCTCTGAGATGCCTATTCTGGCGGCCTATAAGAAGAGTATCACAGTAGAGGCCATTGTTCATCTCTTCTTTTAACAAGTGTGGGTACACTTTGGGATCCCATAGTCCATCATCTCAGATCAAGACAGTAGGTTTCTAAGTACATTTTTTTCAAGTCTTCGGTCGACGTTTGATACCAAGCTCACTAAGTCCATGATTTTCCACCCCCAAACTGATGGCCAAAGAGAGGTCGTCAATAAGATGATCATACACATTCTTTGCATGTATAAATTGAAGCATTCACACATATGGGATGAAATCCTCCCCTATGTCTAGCACAGTTACAATAGAGCTCTCCATATCTCAATTAGCCACAACCCATTTCAGGCGGGGTTGGGATTCTAGCCACTATGTCTCATTTATGTGGCCATACCATTTTCATTTACTCAGGCAGACTTGGTTCATGTCCATTCCGAAGTTGATTGGGCCAACATCTTCATTGATCACATTCAACACATCCTCCAGCAGGTCCATGACATATTGGGCAGAGCCAATGTTAATTACAAATAATGACTAGATCAACATCGGGTGCCACACAAGTTTAATGTGGGAGACAAATTTTGGCTACATTTGCAGAAGGAGCACCTCGTTGGGCCCCACCGTAAACTTCTTCAGCTCTGATATGGGCCATACACCATCACCAAGGCCATCGAGGAAAAATTCCTTCGAGCTTAGCATTTCTCCGTTCCTTGGCCTACACTAAGTGTTCAATATGGACCACCTTCGGCCTTACTTTCCACCATTACTGGACACATCCAAAATTTCAGAACAACACACACCCATAAATTTAAACCCAGACTACATGGAAAAAGCCACAACTAATCGGATCATGGACACTCATATCAATAATAGTCGCCAACATAAGATCCAGGTATATCGGGTTGTCAAAGTAGGCAAACTCCTTCACCAGGGAAAGTGGTTCACCAATGATCAGGTGCTCAGTATTAAGCTAAAAAATGAAAGTGCTCAGAATCATTCGGAACCTGAACGACCGGAAATTCTTGTCGCCCTGAATCTGGCACACTTTGTTTTATCGAAAACCAACTCCTTATGTTAAATTTAGAGCCTGCTGTCCATTTTCTCAAATAGGTAAATTTCAAAAAAAATGACAGACAACTGCCTAGTCAACAATCTGTACTGTTGATGTGGCAGGTGATTATGCAGGGGTCAAATTTTGGTCGAATACCCTATGAGTGAATCATATGGTGACAAGTGTCATTCCAATATTTGATGTTAAGTTTGGTGATTTGTTGAATTTATATTGGTTTATTTCTAGGCCAATCAGGTGTTGACATGTGGCAAGCCTAGAGGCCACCACGTGCCCCCCCCTAAAGTTATGGTGGTGTAAAATTTTATATCGGAGTTCGGGCCTAGGTCGGGGTCGACCCTGCTACCTCCTCCACACAAACGCACGAACATACCACATACGCTACACCATGGACCTTACCATACTATGAAAATTGTATATATTTGATTTTTCCCAAAGTTGTATGTGGGGGTAAGGCAGGGTCCAGCCACCGACCCATGTGACCTCGATGCGAAGACCACCGTGGGATCATTAATGCAACGTTAAGATTTGTTTTAATTAGCGTTAAACCTTATTTATTAACGTTAATCACATTTTTAAATGTGGATTGTTAAATGCACATTTAGTGCCTAACCCACCATTAAACTCTGCTTATCCCTAATTAATCTTCTCTTATCCTCTGTGGTTAGTTTAGCAGAGTCTTCCATTTTTAGCGGAACTCCAAATTTTGTGAAGCTAACTAGATTTCTCTCCAGTTTTGGAGGGGTTTTCCTAGGCAAAATTGATTGAGCCATAACGTTTTCAAAATTCGACCAATTTTGGCTCAGAAAGAATCTATCCTAGTAGATTTGGACATTCTGATAAGTTTAAAGTAGGTTTCAGGAGGAGTAGAGGTTTGTAAACAACACTTTTTTTTCATTTTGAGCTAATACAGAGGCCCAAGCCATGGTAGTTGGGTCAAGTAGATTTAGCCCAGGAGGGGTGGACTCCTTTATCAAAACATTGTGTTAATGGATCATTTAATGGTTTTCTGTACATTTTATTGTTGATGTTCAACAATTTCCTTTAATTTTAATATGCTCACGAATTTAACATAAAACAAGATCCAATTACTTGTTAAATACTTTCAAACACCTCAAGGAAACCTATGCACATGAAGAAAATGATCAAAATTTGTTTATAATTCTGAAGATGAAATTAGCACGGAAAAACTAGCATTCATATTTAAATCAAGGTGGTATCAGAGTAAGGTTATTTGATTGATATTTTCATGAATTTTGTGCAAGTAGGGTTTTAATGGTTGCAAATTTGTGATGCTTACAAGGTTAAATTTGCAGAGAGGAGAAGGGAAATTGTTGGTTTCCAGTCCTGAAGTTAGGACCAAAAGAGGGAGATCCACAAGGACATAATATCCACCCAAATTTTCACTCCCAGCTGCACTTGAATCACCTCAGGTTATATATCTAGCTGAGATTGAGGAGGTACAAGAAGTACTAGAAGCTGAGCTTGAATCTATAACCATCATGTTAGGTGTAGGAGAGACTGAAGGTATTTTAGAAGAGGAAGCATTCAAGAAGGCTTTCTATGACCTAACTGACATGGTTAGTGTCCTTTATGAAGATAGGAACACCAGGATGGTTGGAGGGAGTTCTAAGCCTCCACATGGAGAGGGAACCTTAGAAGACAAAAATGATGAAGAGAAGGCTTCAAAGGGTAGTGGAGGAAAGCCTTCTCCATCTCTACCATCTTCATCATCATCCTCATCATCACCATCAACGTCATCTTCCACTTCCACAACACAAACCACCCATACTCACTTAAAAAACCCAAAAGGAAAAACTCCCTTTCTCAAATTGGACATTAAGTTTGAACTTCCCATGCACAATGGTGAGGTAAATATAATGAACTTGGACAATTGGATTCGTCAATTGGATTTTTATTGAATAATTCAAAGCCTACAAGACGATGAACCAAAGATCGAGTTGGCTTCATTGAGGCTAGAAGGAGCATCACTATTCCGGTGGGAAGCAAAGACTCAAGAGGAAATATGAATCCATGGTAATATATCCATTTCTTAAGTTGATTTTATTTATTCAATTAAGAGACAATTTTATCCTTTAGCTTACATGAAAAAATCCATTATGAGTTGGAAAAACTTTAGGCAACTCAAGGGTCAAACAGTTCAAGATTATACCCAGGAGTTTAGGAAAAGGGATTTGTTTTTAGGTGTAAACCTGCAATCCCAAGACACTCTATTGAAACACATTTGGGGTTTACATTCCTAATTAAAAAACACTATCCTTATGTTCAATCCAAGAAACTTAGATGAGGTATGTGTGCAAGCCATGTACCTTGAAGAAAGGGGAAAGAACATTCAGGAAGAGGGTAGTAAGAAGAAGCCATTCAAGGGTAAGGAGAAAGACAAGGGAGGAAAATGGAAGGGAAAGAAGGATGCGAGTGTTGAGAAATAAGGGGAAAAAAACAGATGCAAACATTGTTCCAAATAGGGGCATGATGAAGCCCATTTTTGGAAAATACATCCCGAACTAAGGCCTAAGAAACTTAACAATAAGGGGAAAAAAAAGATGACCGCTACCACACAACATGATCTTGGATCCGATTTCGATGATGAGACCAAGGTTACAGCCATGGTCACAAAGGGAAAATGAGCCATAGCAAGTACTAGTTCATCAAATTGTCATAATAACACTCCAAATGAAGAAACAAGGATAGATTTGTTCCATGTATGGGTGATCTCAAACCATACAAAGATTGACACATTATTTTATAGTGGGTCACAAGCGAACTTAATCTCAGAAGACTTGGTCAAAAATATTAACCTTGAAATTGCAACTCATCATAAGCCATATCCTTTGGGTTGGATAGTCAAGAATGAAAATTTACAGGTTACAAGGAAATGTATATTTAGGTTTTCCATCACTGCAAATTTTATTGATGAAGTCGAGTTAGATGTGGTTCCGCTTGACATTTCAGGAATTATCTTGGGAAGCCCATATTTTTCTAACAGGAATGCGGTATTCTATCACCATGAGAACAAATATCATTTGCTTAATGATGGGGAGGAATATATTGTGAGAGCTTATCGCAAAAATTTGAACATTTCTTTGGTTAATGCAAGGTAGATGAAGAGACTAGTAAATGCAAGTAAAAATGTTGTGCTTCTCATGATCAAGAAAAAGAATGATATGGATTATGAATCATTTGAAGGTTGTGATGAAAAATTAAAATATGATTTGTTTGATGTGGTAAGTCAGCATGGTGAGATGTTTCAGGATCCAAATGGGTTACCTCCCAAGAGGAGAATTCAGCATGAGGTACAACTATTGCAAGATGTTCAACTTCCAAACATTGGTATGTATCGCATGTTGATAATGGAGAGCATGGAAATCAAGAATAAAATTCAATAATTTATGAACCAAGGTATCATAGGCCCATATACTTCACCACGTGTTTCACCGATTGTCTTGGTGCCAAAGAAGAACAGGACTTGGCGCATGTGTGTGGATTTCTGTGCACTAGACAAAATCATGGTAAAGAATCGTTATCCACTACCAAGAAATGATGATTTGTTTGATAAATTTAGGTATGAAAATTATTTCACTAAGTTAGACTTATGAAGTGGTTATCATCAATTTAGAATAGCTGAAGAGGACATTTGGAAAACCACATTTAAAACTAAACAGGGATTGTTTGAGTGGCTTGTTATGCCTTTCGATCCTACCAATGCTCTAGCTACTTTCATGAGAGTTATGAATGATGTATTCAAGTCATTTCTTGATGATTTTTTCATTTTCTACTTAGATGGTATTTTGATATTCAACAAATCAAGAGATGAACATGTCATGCCTGTGAACAAAGTACTTGATGTCTTGGGAAAAGAACAACTATTTTTTAAGATGTCGAAGTGTGAATTTGGCAAGAATTCTTAAGTGTATTTTGGACACATTGTTGGAGGAGGTGAGCTGAAGATAGACCCCTCTAAGGTTGAGGTAATTTTGAATTGGACCAAGCCCAATACAGTTACGAAGGTAAGAATTTTTCTAGGGGAATCACAATATTGGAGGAAGTTCATTGATAATTTTTCCTCTATTGAAGCTATGTTACATGCATTGAATAGTGTCAAGGAAGTCTTCCATAGGGGAGATAAGAAACAAAAATCATTTGATGCTTTGAAACAAAAGATCAATTCAGCACCGGTATTGGCTCTTCTAGATATTAAACAGCCATTTGATATTCAAACAGATGCTAGTGATTACACCATGGGGGTAGTTCTCATGCAGCATGGTAAGCCCATTTCATTTCATTCTGAAATTTTTAATGGTGTTGTGACTAACTATCCCAATTATGACAGAGATTTATATGCATTGGTACAAAGTGTAAATAAATTGAAACACTACTTGATGGGGCAAGAGACCATTAACCATACCAACCATCAACCATTGCAGTACTTACGTTCACAATCAAAGTTTCACCAATCACGACACTTCAGATGGATGGGATTTCTACAACAATTTCATTTGGTTATCAAGTATAAAAATGGAATCTACATGAATAAGGTATTTGATATTCTTTCTAGGCCTATTGCAAATTCGTCTATTATATTCTAGCACAATTCAGGTTTTCATGAAAGTTACATTGAGCAATATTCGTATGATAATGACTTTCAAGATGTGTATACAAGCTTGAGTCAAGGAAACCAAATTGAAGAGTTAGATTACCATGTACATAAAAGTTTGTTGTATCACTTGGGCAAGTTATGTATTCCACAGGGAGAAAGAAACAGTATCATAGGGGAGGTGCACACTTAATTGATTGTTGTACATTTCAATGCAGGCAAGACATTAACGAATATCTAAAGGTATTGTTATTGGCCATGCATGTTTGATAGTGTATTTCGTTTCATTAGAGGATGTTCTTTGTGTGAAATAATTAAACCTAGCAATAGGAAACTAGGATTGTACACTCCACTTTCGGTACCTTCACTTCTATTAGTCATCAGTATTTTTCACTTGTTGGTGATGACTAGTTGTAACAACCAAGTTTTCTAGCAGCTGATCTAAAAATTGTCAAATTTTCCAGCTAGAAAACACCTGTAAACATTTTTTTCCCTCTTACCTTTTCAGTCCGCCCATGACAAGATGAAACCTCATTATCAAGCCCTATCTAGCCTCAGCCATACTAGCTTGTCCATCAGCTCTAAAGAAAACAATCCAAATCTGTCCAAAGAGGTCTCCCCTAAGTTAGGTAGTGGAACTTTAGGCATTTCTCCCTTGGCAAACTATCCTAAAGCAAAAGAACCTCTATCTGCTACAAACCAGTCATAAGAGACCTTCCCATTCTGCAAATAAAGTTGGTTACAACCCTAAGTCACGCCACTAAAAAGCCCTAAAGTCTCAGCAATGTACATGCCCTAGGACAAACTGATATTAGGTGATTTTATAGTGTTTCAATGGATATTTCAAGAGCAAAAGTGTACCAGCATCCCAGAAGACAGTTTTTGGCTCAACCTGAGAAGACAGCTGCTTCTCATGTGATTTTGAGCCTGGGATGCAATTACAGGGCAAAGAGTTGTTTCATTAAGCTCCTACGATCACAGTCAAAGCATGAAAAGGCAGTGAAAGGAAAAACAACACTGTTAAAGGCTGATGAAATGGCATCACTGAGAAAACCTCCTTCATTTTATAAGCATAGGGTTGAAGACTGAGAAAACCTCCTTCATTTTATAAGTAGAGGGTTGAAGACTGAGAGCGCCTCCTTCATCTATAAGCAGAGGGCCAAGGATAAAGTTTGATTTTAAGAATTGCACTAACTGTAAGACAATTTTTGAGTACAGTGAGATAGCAATTGAGGGTTTCTGAAATAAAATTCATGTTAAAGGCAGAGGCAAAGCAGTGGTGTTTTTAAAAAATTGTTTGCATGAGTTTCACTGCTATTAAAATCCAATGTGAAGCTAATGGGTTGATTTTCAATGAAGAAATATTATTAAGCAGTTGGCCAAAGGAGTCTTGGTCTCAAACTAACTTCTGTCATTATGAATAAAGGAAACCACTATCAGTATGTTCATCAAACATTCTGATTTGGTTGAGACAGAGGTTGAAAGTAAACCAGGCATCTGTCAAAAAATGGGCCTCCTTCATCTATAAGCAGAGGGCCAGGGACAGTGATTGAATTTAGGGTTTTTCACTAACTCAGAGACAAATCTTAATAACAATAGGAGACAGTCGAAGGCTTCTAAACAGAGATATGGTGTTAAAAACAAAGAGAAAGCATGATTACTATAACTATCAAAGAAGCTGACTTATCTCCTATCAGGGATTTCTTTCAAAGGCAGTCTGGAGCCAAAAATGAACAAACCTTGCTGAGGGATGTAATTTCCTTAAAAGTTACAAAGATCCATCTCCTTGATAAACAGGCTTGACATTTAGTCTCTGTTCCTTTAACAAAACAGAGTTGAAAGTAGTTGAATTCAGCTAGGCTAAGCACAAGCCAAAAAGTGATGATTGATTTTCAAAAGGTTCTTTTCCTCTTGTTCATAAGGAAATTTCTTTCAATAACTCATCATAGTGGAAAAAAGGCAATTTGAGCTTAGTTTTCCCAAAAGGCATTGCAACTGAACACATAGGTTCATAAATGTGCAAGAAGGGTTATGGCATGTGTTTCAGGTTCTAGAACAACATTCAAAACCAATAAAGCATGCCACTGCTACAAATGAAGGCCTATTCCTTATAAAAATAGGTTAAAGATACCTTGCTATTTCATTTTGAGTAAAGGAGATGTTTTTGAAAGAAGTTCCCTTTTGATGGACAGATGATAGTAAAGCCCAGGTGAGTACAACTGAGTTTCACCTCACAATCAAAGAGAAAAGTCATTTGGAGAATGCATCTACAGTCACTATATGGATTTGAGCCAGGTTTCCCTCTAACAAGCAGATATAATCATCAGGAATAGACACTGTCAGTTTAAGTTATGTTATCTCCTTGCAAGTATGGGAAAGGATGCTTCACAGATCATTGGGTTTCCTTTTCAATAAGAGAAACACTGAGTGATGATTAGCCTTCAAAGTGGTTTTCTCATGGTGAAAAAAGGTCACAAGTATAAAGACCTCCAAAAACAGTCATCCACAGTACTTCAAAGAGGCCTGGTCGAGTTTGGGTTTGTTTTATTTTGAAAAATCACAAATGACAAGATTTCGTTTTCATTTGTTGTTTCACAACCAACACCTTTTTCAAAAAAGGGACTTACAAAAACCCTCACAAAAGTAACCACAAAGGGTGCTTGACTTGTTCACTTTCAAAAGGAGTTAAAGAACGTTGCCCATATCTATTTTTCATCTCAAAACGCAAACAACTCCCCTTTGTTGTTCACTAGACCGAAGAAGGAGTTTTTGAGCGAAAATTTGCAGAGTTTAAAGCTTGGAGACTGTGCGGCGCGCCTGGAAAAGCGTGCGGCGCGTTCAGGACTGATTTTACACAGAGGTTGTGTTGTTGCGCGGCGCGGCTATAGGCGCCGGTCATGACTGCCCATCGTCAACCCGACTCCTTTTATATTGCGCAGCGCCTTCCCAGTTCAACGTGACACGCATGTTTTAACACTCAAAGCGCCTCCAACAAGTCTTGAAGCTGCTCAATTCCTCAAGCAAAGGCCACCATCGATCTTCAAGGTATTTTGTTTACCTCCTTGATATATTCGAGCTACTAGATGGTGTTTGAAACAATGAAGGTATTGGTATAAATCAAGGTGTGTTGAGTAAATATTTTGAAGAAAATTATCACAGTGGGAGATTGGTGGGGGGTTCATTTTAGCTTCAAAGAGCCTAAACTTCCTTAAAAACAGTGCTAAACATCACACTACCTGTGAGACAAAACAAACACCGTTTTAGTGGTTTTGTCAAGTATTAAGGGTATCCTAACTGCTTTAGCATCAGCCATAAACTCTGTCAGCTTTATGTATTGGTGAAAAACGTGGTAAGGAGGGTTGAATTTTTGTTTAAAGATCCAAGATTGATGTGGCTATGATTTCCCAACATTGACATAGTGAAAGTGGTGGGTTTTTATTGATGTCAAAAGACCAAATAAACTGCCCTCAAAACAGTGTTAGAAAGGTGAAGCAATGTTTGGAAGGAAAGCATAGTGATGATTTGAATAAGTAAAACAGTGAAACAACTGCTGCCTCATTTGTCCCATGAAAAACAAATTGTGGTGAAAAATCTTCAACTCAGTCTAAAGGTGTTTTCTCTAACTGTGTGTGAGAAATAGTGAATACAAGGAGGGTGTTTTTGATTGGAAGCAGTGTTTTGCCTCTGTCTAAATACAAGGCTATCTTGTTTTTTATCAAAACATAAAGGATCTTTGTAAACATACCCAGCCACAGTAACATTTTCACTATGTGCTTGTTATTTTGATAAATTTGGTTGATTGGCATACAAACGGATACATACAGTGTTTTGGAAGGAGCATAGAGTTTTGTGTTAAAGAATCATTTCACATAGCATTTGAAGAGATCTGCCTTGGTCAAACAGTGACTAAAAAAGAAGACAAAGTTGTGTTTGAGAAATCATTTTAAAAACCATTTTGAGGCAGCTTGGTGTTGCAAAGAGAATTCAAAACAAGATGCCTCCTAGGCAGGACAGTAGGAGTGGCTTGCATAAGAGATTTGAGCCTACTTCCACTGAAGAAGTGAATGCCCACCCACCAGTCTTGTTCAATTTCCATGAGGTTGGGTGTTTATATTTTTTTCAAAGAGTGCAAGAGGTGAAGAGTTTTTCTCCTTTGACACATCTTTGCGCTTTAAGGTTTCAAGACAAGCATTTCCAGTTGGCAGGCCTAGACTTCAAATTCTCTCCAAGGTCCATCTCCAAGGCCACTAAAATCCCTTATGTCGGGGAGAAGTGGTTTAAACAAAGCCACCTGGACTCAAAAGAATACAAGCCCTTTCTAAAGCCTAAGCACAGAGATTCATGTCCTTCTATTTTTCCTTTCTCATATCTTTTGGCTAGCTACACCCCCCTCATGAAAATCATCATGAAATACTTCACTTGTGAGGGAATATTCTCCTGAGTTTATGCATTTCACATTCAACTGCTCATGCATTTCACTAGGGCCAAATTGCTAAATATTCCTTTCTTCTTACACAAGAGCATTGAGAAAGTGGCCTCCACTGTTCAGAAGAAGCCTCCTTCACAGCAAACAACCTGCCTCTTCCATCACTCTCTCATCAAAATCATCATTCTTCATCAACTTGAAAAGAGGGAGGTATCTTGGGATACTTTCATCACCCATCCGGATTTCTCCACTGTCCCTCCAGTGCATACATCCCCTACACCTCCTACTCAACATCCTCCGCCTTCTTCTAGCAAATCTACTCCCAAAAACCTCAAGTTTACCACAGAACAAACAAAGGAGCTTGAAGAAGGAGAAGAGTATGACCATGATGATGAAGATGATGAAGGGCAGTAGCATGAATAAAAGAAACACAGTGAAGGTGAGAAAACTTATGGTGAAGGACAGCAGCATGAAGAAAAGCAACACAGTGAGGGGGAGCAGACTTATGATGATACACAGCAACATGAAAGTGTTGAACATGAACAAGGGCATGAAAGTGATGAACAGGGGCAGCCAAAAGATGATACACAGCAGCTACAACAGTATGAGCAGAGGCAGCCTCAGGGTGAAGAACAACAACCTCCTCAAGAGGAACATCAAACTCAAAAAGATGAGGGGAAAAGTGACAAGGGTAAAGAGCCCATGGAGCATGTGCTAGCTGCCTCTCCTAGGCAAGGGGCCATGCTCTCTTCTCCGAAAGTCGCCAAGCCCCAGAAAACAAAGAAAAGGGTGCCTGGAGTCGTAACTCCAAATGTGACTAGGGCCCTCTGAAGCAAGGGAAAATTGCCAAAGAATCCCATGGTCGAATTGAGCAAGAGGAAGAGTACTAGAAGAGCCACCCAAAGCAAAGGGAAGGGCAAGGAAGAAAGCAGTCATGAACAGGAAAGAGAATTCGACATCATCCAAATCTAAAGTGATGATAGTGATAATGAAGCCTGGATCCTAGAAAATATCTTGATCCATAAAGAAAGCCAAATTGATGACTTGAGGGTTGATCTTCATAGAGCTAGGAACTTCAAACAATTTTTGCAAGTTCAAAACAAGCAGATGAGTGTCCATATGGTTGTTTATGAGACACGGGCAATCAAATACAAGAAGGAGGCCTCCAAAGCACAACTGAGGTTGGAATAACTCATGGGTGAGTTCGATGAAAGTGAAGGCAAAGACCAACCTAGGCGAAAGAGGCCAAGAACCATGGGGCTAAAAAATGCCCTTGAGAAACAAAAAGAAGAAGAAAATGCCCTTCTCCAATCTACCCCTCTCACTGCATTGTTCGAACAAGAGATAGAGAAAAATCGGGAGGCATGGCTTGAGAGAGTTAATGATCACTTGGAGAAGAAATTGGAGAAGGAAAACAGGGACTTGGACCTTCAACGGAGAATGACGGAGCATTATAAAAATCTAAATCAGTTTGCCCCGCGGAAGTTGAAGGGTGCTCAAGAAAAACTCAAGGAGGCCAAAGGGAAGCGCCCGACACAAAAATTGAAGAAAGACACCTCAAGACTCCAAATCTTGGCCTCTACTTCACAACATGTTTCTGAAAACCCTTTAGGGTCATGCTCGTAAGGTTTGGGCGAAATTCGACATATTTTGGTTTTTTGTCATTTTCAGGTTTTTGGCCAAAACTCATGGGCGTCGCCATTTCAGTTTGGGGCATCATCAAAAGATGAAAATGGTATCATTGGATGCCATAATTTCAAGAGCACATACTCAGCAATTTTCAGGACATTTGAAGATCATTTTCTCCCCCAAAATGGCGAAAAATGCTCGCTTTTTCTACACTCTGCCCAGTTTATTAGCAAGGCTTATTTTTGGGTTTTTACACACAGGCTTATTTTTTGAGAACTTCCAGTGGTCAGTTGGGAGAAAACTAAACATTTTTAGAAATTAGACACTCATAGCTTTCCAACGAGCTTTCATGAGCCTCATTTTGACATCGGGAAGGCTTCCAAAAGTTGCCGGAAAGTCTAGGGACCTTTTGCTGATGTATTTTTTGAGTATTTTTGTAAAAATTGAACCTTTCAAAACTACTTTTTCCTCATGTGCGTTTAGCTATTTTTATACATGAGAAGTTATGAAAATTCAATTTATTTCCCTCTTTTAGCATTTTTTAGATATTTATGAGATATTTTGTGCCTTGGGCTTTGCAAAGCCTCAAGAACAAAATAATATATTTTGGATAGGCCAATGAGATTGCAAGTTGAACTAAGAGGTTTTCCTCACTTTGGCCTATATATTCCAAAGGATTTCATTGTAAACAAGGCTGAACTTGATGAATAGAAGCAATATATGGTCACATAAGCTTTGGAAGAAATACTTGTCTCATGCTTTTGGATAGTCTCTTGGATGTTCTTGGATGATGAAAGAGGATTGTTGTTGGATTCCATGACTTGGTAGAATTGTATAGTGTCTCTCTCTTTGTTTTGTTTCCTAGTTTTCATTCATAAATCCATGTTCTTGCTTGCTATAGGATAGTAGAGAACAAATTTGAGACATGCCCTTGGAGGCACCTCAAATTTCCTGTTTCTTCATAGCTTCCATGTTTTCTTCATTCTTAGTCACATTAAAAAATTCTTGATTGCTCTTTAATAACTTAAGGATATTGTTGCTTGTTTCATTCATGGTTTTATGCATGCTAAGTATGATTTACGGTATGCCCTGCTTACTCATGGCTAGCCATAGCTCCATCCATGAAATTTCTCTTTGACTGATTAGATTGTCATTTGTTGAACCAAGGAGGTCTTGTTCTAATCTTGCCCTTTTCCTAAGACTATGCAATCTTGTTTTCAGAGTGCGCAATAACTTGAAGTAATGTGTTTAGGCATTCCGGCATAGTGATTTGAGTTGTTTGTCCATCTTAAGTGTATTTCTCCAAAGTCTGATAGCCATTCCCCAAAGTTAGAGAGTTATATATCTCTATGCATGGCTTGAATGTTTATTTATATGTATTGATTAGCTTAAAGTTACATTTCTCATGATTAATGGTTTTCCCTACCATGTTTATGTCAGCTATTAAACTAGTTATGCTTGGAATCCTTTGTTATTCACAAACTTGATGCCCATCTTACTCCATTTTTCCCAAAGATCCATTTTACCTCGAATCAAATCGGCCCTTCAACAACCTTGTATCACCATCTGATAGCTTTCTTGACCTCTTCGACCCCATAGCCCATTTGATCTGACATATTTTTACCTATCTTATATCTTTGATCAGTTTCATCCCTCACAACCTAAAAACCAAAACCAAAAAAACCTACTTCATAACTAGCCTGAAATCAGAACACAATAAGCAAACACACAAATATCCCTTACACAAAAATAGAGAGCCCTCTCTGAGTCCAGGAAGGCTAGGTCCTTGGGCTCCAAAGATTGGTTTGATGTTACACTGTCATTTGGCTTGCCAATCAGCCAAATCACAGGAACCTAACATAATGGCGATCACGGTGGGACTCTGAGTGATAAAAAAACTTAGTTTCCCTAAACCTTTAGATACCTTTGAAAATACTATCTGTTTTACTTATCCCACCGCTCCCTAACATAATGGCGATCACGGTGGGACCCTGAGTGATAAACAAACTTAGTTTCCCTAAACCTTTAGAGAACTTTGAAAATACTATCTGATTGACTTATCCCACCGCTCACTAACATAATGGCGATCACAATGGGACTAACTGAGTACATAATAGTCTAGAAAACTCTTGTAGATTCATTAGTCTTTAAACAGTTAAACAGGCAAGCAGTCCATAGAATCATTTAGAGTAAACTCTTTTTGTTTTCACCACCCTAGAAAAGTGATGAAACAGGTTTAGAATACTTTAATAAACCATAAGCTGCACATAAAACTCAAAAAACCCCAAAACATTCCCAGATTGGCTTTTCTCCTAGTTACTGGTGGTGAACCATAGCTACGTCTTTACAAAAACAACCAAGTTCCACCTGGCGACTCCACTAGCCTCCAGTAGGCCAAAAAACTCCATAAAAGACCAAAAATTCATAAACCATACCTTTCTGCTAACTCATCCTTCCAAAAACTTAAAGCTTAGGGTAGAAACTCTGTAATCAGTGACAAACTAAGTATAACTGAGTGATTCATAAGACCTCACCTAAACATAGGAGATAAGCAGAAACCTTCTTGCCAAGAGAACCATTAGCTTGTCCATACAGCCTAGCAAACTGTTGAAACCAAGTGAATCACTCCTCTTTACAAGTTTCCATCTCAAAGTTTGCTATAAAATTTTTTCCCAAAAGCATCTTTGATAGTGTTGGTGGTGGACCATAGTTCTCATAGAAATCCACCTGGCGACTCCACTAGTCCATCATTTTTGTTTTGACCATCCTTCACATTAGTAAAGCCCTAGAGAGGCTATCCATTCAAAACAATCACAAATACCATCCTCTCTAAACTCTAGACCCGAAATCTGGCTTCATGAAGAATCAACACCAGATCTCATCCAGACCCAAATCCCCCTATCATAGTAGATGACCCAGAGAAGATTATGTGGCAAGCTTCCGAGACTGGAAATTTAGCTACCGATAGGTCCATCCTTAAAGAAATATCAGTACCTGAACATCTCTCTGCCTTGTAGGATTCCCCCCTTGACTTAAAATTAGCAAAAACCCTTTTTAGAAGAAAGTCACAAAGTAAGATATACTTTGATGATCTTGAGCCCCTATATCTACCACAGAGTCCTAGTAGAGAAGCCTCACCTACGACACCTCCCGACCTTCAGCTTCTCCATCACTTTGGCTCCTACCATCCCAGATCTGCTCAAAATCAGATCACTAGTCCAAGTACATCTACCACACCCATCCAAAACACTACTGTTCAAACCACCTCAGCTCATCCCACAAGCCCTCATTTTGTACATCATCCATTAGCTCCCGTCATGGCAACTTGGTATGCACCCTTGGTGTTGCCACAGCCTTTGGCTCCCTTACAAAATGACTATCAAGCCAAAATCCCACACTTTACCGGAGTTGAGACTACCACAACTCAACAACATGTAGATAGGATTAGCAATGCCTTTGAATACATGGAAATAGAAGACGAGACCATCAGAATGAGGATGTTCGCCCAAAGCCTCGGTGGAGAACCCAAAAAATGGTTTAAGCGCTTAACTCCAAACAGCATCCACAATCTCCCAGAACTCTACCAAACCTTCATAAACAAGTGGGAAATCCGAAATAACCCCATTCAAATCATGTCAGAGTATAACAATCTAAAACGAGAAAATGGGGAAAGTGTCCAGGGATACTGCACTAGGTTCAAAAGTGTGTATAATGCCCTCCCACCTCACTTCAAACCCCCACTTGGTTCAGCCTTGGAAAATTTCCCCAAGGGTTTTTACCCAGACATGACTTATCAGCTAAGAGACAAGGACCCCCTTACCTTAGAGGAAATGCAAAAAGTAGCCATAAGGGCAGAAGCCAACTTAGCAGAAAAAAGAGCCAGGACTAGATTAGAAAGGAAAGTCACCTACCGGGATGAGGTCTCCACTTCATCTCCTTCCTTAGATCCTAGAATAGATGAATTAGTCAGGTCCATGGCCAAAATGTGGGAAAAGATAAGTGAAAAGACCCCTCTTAGGGACAATCAACAAAACCCTCCAAACAGAAATCGGAACCAAAATTTTAGGAGGGAACAGCCTCAAAACAAACCAAGGGAAAATGACCAACAAATTAGGCCACCATTTAATGAAAATTATGTGGAAGAAGATGATATGAATATTGAACCCATTGATGAAAATCATTTGAACCTCATAGGGTCTGATAATGAGAGTGAGGTGTACCTCACAGAAGAAGAACAAACATTCTTCTCTCCGAATCAAGATGAAACCAACTATGAAGATCCCAAGGATCCTGCCATAGATTTTTAGAATGCCATAGTAGAAGCTCACAGGCAGTATGACCTTAGAAGCAGAAAAAACCAAGAAAACTCCAAGAAAGGTAGCTCAGACACTACTAAAACCCCTGATACCTTCCTTAAAAAAGCAGTGGATAGCAACAAAATCATGGTCAAGAAAACTGACCAAAATAAAGATAAAGCTATTCAAACAGGTCTTAGCTCAGATGCTCCTAGTACCTCCACAAATATTCCCGAGATGGCTGTGTCAAACACAATCCCGAAACAAAGTCAGCAAACTCAGAACATGGAGAAAGTCATGGCTGAAAAAGTTGAAGCAAACATGTCTAAACTACAACTACCTTTCAGTTTTGAGGGTGAAATCGCCAAAATAAAGATCACCATTCCTCTTACTGAGCTTATCACCCAAAACTCTTACAAATCCCATTTGTTAAAGGTCTTGAATATAGGAAATGATGCCAACACCCTTAACCTAGTTGATGACAATCCCGAAGTATTGTTTGGTCCAAAAATAGAAGGGAAATTCCAAGAGGGCACCACTCTTCCCTTTTACATCAGTCTAAATATCCATGACCAAATCCTTCACAATGCCATGCTAGACTCCGGTGCCTTGCATAATCTTGTGCGGAAGGTTGTAATGGAAATATTAGGCCTAGAAATCACAAGACCATACAAAGACTTATATTCATTTGATTCTAGTAGAGTCAAATGTCTAGGCTTGATAAAAGATCTTTGTTTCAGTTTGGCCCAAGTACCTGCAAAACATCTGATCATGGACATAGTGGTAGCAGACATCCCTCCCAAGTATGGAATGCTTTTATCCAGATCTTGGGGAGCCAAGCTCCAAGGAAATATTCAACCTGATATTTCCTATACCACTATTCCTGTGTTTGACCAAACTAGAATACTCTATCAAGAGTTACACATGAAATACATGATCAGTAGCCAAGAGAAGCCAGATAACATCCCGATGTATTCCTTTCATTCCGATCTGAACTATTTCATTCTACACACTGATGAGGACATTGAAGAACAGTCAGAAGGATTTGAAACAAACTTAGACCCACCACATCAGCTGCCCCTAGTTCTCTATGATGAACTGGACTCTCAAAACTATCATGATCATGAACAGCTATGTCTTGAGGAAAGTAAGTGTGTTCCTTTTGAAATAGGAATAGAGCAAGAAGCACAAACCATTATGTACTATTAAGCAAATTGCTCAAACCTTAGTCAAACATCAGCAGTAACATCAGGAAACGTTTTCATAACAAAGGCATTAGAAGACTTACATATCACAAACCTCTTCGGAACTCAAGAGCAGGGAAGCTTAATTTTCTTACCATACCTCAAGGATTTACCATCGCATAACTCTACCACTGCAAATGAAACCTTGACTTTAGCCATAACAGCTCAAAATCCAGAAAAAAATCATGATAAACTTCTTATGAGAGGAGATGATGACTGCAGTCCGAATACACCTGAGTTACTTGAACTGGCTAACATCCTGTTACTCCACCAAAGACTTAGAACTGCTATAATTGGAAATCTCATTCAAAATACTACTTCATACAGAGAAAAAAGTGAGAAACACTATGCCACTGCCATCACTCCAAGAAACAACTTCGACAAAAGAAAATACAAAAATCTGAACGAATCAGTAATAATCAAAAATAAAATAGCTAGTCATAGGATCTGTTTGGATTTTAGAAACACTAATGCACATCCTTGTAACAGAAATTTTATCCTTCCTGCCCAAGACAATGATATACCAATGATAAGTGCTTTTAATCATATGTCTTTGCAAGATGATGTTTCATGTTATAGCCAAATAATTCCCTTGCAGAGTAGATAGCTCAAAGAATTTTTCTAGTATGCTGGAAGTAGTTCCAGTTTCAGACTCATAATTGCAAAACCACCGGATACAAAAAATATGCTCCTAAAAGCCATATTTCCAGTCCTAAATTTCTGCATGTTGACATACCTTGATGATGTCATTATATATTTCAATAATGACAAAGAATATATGCATTACTTGAAAAATATGTACAGTAAAGGAAGGAGTGGAAATCATAGATATCAAGAGGTACAACGGGAAGATACGGGTTTGTTCAGAGATTCTTGCATGAATCCTTATGTCATGCTTGAAAGAGAAAATTTTCCAAATTTCTCTTTTCAAGAGCTGAGTGGACCAAGAGTGGTAGGAGATCCTTATGAGGATAAGATGCTTAAGTTTTTCCATTTCCAAGATTTCTGAGTTTAAAACATTTTCAATCATTGTATATACCATTGTTTGAAAAATATGTAAAAACAGAAAATTCAAAAACAATAGAAAAATAGAAAAAGAGGGTGGTTTGAAAAATAGAAAGAAGGCCCCATGTTCAAAAAATAGTCATTCGGAAAGCGTGCAAATCTAAATGCCACTACTAGTGCTCAAATGTCTTGTTCAGTTATCTAGCCTAATCATAGTTGAACATGTTTTAAATTTATTTACTGATAAGTTAGTGAGTGGAAAATATGGTCAACATTGTGTAAGCTTGACTTATCAAAGAGAGTAGATTAGGAAAAGATACTGGTTCCACATGCTCAAAACAGAACCAAAGAGGGAAGCACGAATGAAAAACAAATTGTGTATCCTATCCCCGTTTTTCCTAGTTTTCATTTTATGCAAAATAATATTTATTATTAACGACTTGTCTTTCATCACTGTGGCTTACATAGAAAAATGTTTGTCTATTACGGTTGATCATTTTTTCAATTTCATGTTTAGATTAGAGAACAAAATCTGTCAAATGGCTTAACCTTGACATTTGATCTAGCATAGGTAGAGAAAAAGAAGGAGTTCATCGGCTTAATGCGAACTCTAGATAGATATAAGTGTAGAACTAGATAGGTTCATTTTCCAATATATATATATATATATATATATATATCTATATATATATATATATATATATATATATATATATATATATATTGTCAAAGGGTTGCTAGTCCAAGTGCACCCAAGGGAAGAAAAAATGTTAGGAAAGATAGTGGGGTAGGTAGAAATATCATTAATGCTAATCATGCTGTAAATTTTCAGAAATAGCATCAAGGAAGAATGAAATTTGCGCCAATGGATAAGGCACTGGTCTTCATGAGCCAAAGATCTGAAATTCTGGACACCTCCTGAAAAGGAGATGCCCTCCCCAAATTGAGCCACTATTAGTCATCAATATTTTTCACTTGTTGGTGATGACTAGTTGTAACAGCCAAGTTTTCTAGCAGCTGATCTAAAAATTGTCAAATTTGCCAGCTGGAAAACACCCATAAAATTTTTTTTCCCTCTTACCTTTTCAGTCCACCCATGACGAGATGAAACCTCATCATCAAGCCCTATCTAGCCTCAGCCATACTAGCTTGTCTATCAGCTCCAAAGAAAACAATCCAAATCTATCCAAAGAGGTCTCCCCTAAGTTAGGTAGTGGCGCTTTAGGCATTTCTCCCTTGGAAAACTATCCTAAAGCAAAAGAACCTCTATCTGCTACAGACCAGTCATAAAGACCTTCCCATTCTGCAAATAAAGTTGGTTACAACCCTAAGTCGCGCAACTAAAAAACCCTAAAGTCTCAACAATATACATGCCCTAGGACAAACTGATATTAGGTGGTTTTACAGTGTTTCAATGGATCTTTCAAGAGAAGAAGTGTACCATCATCCCATAAGACAGTTTTTGGCTCAACCTGAGACAACAGCTGCTTCTCATGTGATTTTGAGACTGGGATGCAGCTACAGGGCAGAGAGTTGTTTCATTAAGCTCTTGTGATCACAGTCAAAGCATGAAAAGGCAGTGAAAGGAAAAATAACACTATTAAAGGCTAATGAAATGGCATCACTGAGAAAACCTCCTTCATTTTATAAGTATAGGGTTGAAGACTGAGAAATCCTCCTTCATTTTATAAGTAGAGGGTTGAAGACTGAGAGTGCCTCCTTTATCTATAAGCAGAGGGCCAAGGATAAAGTTTGATTTTAAGAATTTCACTGACTGTAAGACAATTTTTTAGTACAGTGAGACAACAACTGAGGGTTTCTGAAATAAAAATGATGTTAAAGGAAGAGGCAAAGCAGTGGTGTTTTTAAAAAATTGTTTGCATGAGTTTCACTACTATTAAAATCCAATGTGAAGCTAATGGGTTGATTTTCAATGAAGAAATATTATTAAGCAGTTGGCCAAAGGAGTCTTGGTCTCAAACTAACTTCTGCTATTATGAATAAAGGAAACCATTATCAGTATGTTCATCAAACATTCTCATTTGGTTGAGACATAGGTTGAAAGTAAACCAGGAATCTGTCAAAAAATGGGCCTCCTTCATCTATAAGCAGAGGGCCAGGGACAGTGATTGACTTTAGGGTTTTTCACTAACTCAGAGACAAATCTTAAGAACAGTAGGAGACAGTTGAAGGCTTCTAAACAGAGTGATGGTGTTAAAAACAAAGAGAAAGCATGAGTACTATAACTATCAAAGAAGCTGACTTATCTCCTATCAGGGATTTCTTTCAAAGGCAATCTGGAGCCAAAAATGAACAAAACTTGCTGAGGGATGTAATTTCCTTAAAAGTTACAAAGATCCATCTCCTTGATAAACAGGCTTGACATTTAGTCTCTGTTCCTTTAACAAAACAGATTTGAAATTAGTTGAAGTCAGCTAGGCTAAGCACAAGCCAAAAAGTGATGATTGCTTTTCAAAAGGTTCTTTTCCTCCTGTTCATAAGGAAATTTCTTTCAATAACTCATCATAGTGGACAAAAGGAAATTTGAGCTTATTTTTCCCAAAAGGCATTGCAATTGAACACATAGGTTCATAAATGTGCAAGAAGGGTTATGGCATGTGTTTCAGGTTCTGGAACAACATTAAAAACCAATAAAGCATGCCACTGCTACAAATGAAGGCCTGTTCCTTATAAAAATAGGTCAAAGATACCTTGTTGTTACATTTTGAGTAAAGGAGATTTTTTTTAAAGAAGTTCCCTTTTGATGGACAGATGATAGTAAAGCCCAGGTGAGTACAACTGAGTTTCACCTCAAAATCAAAGAGAAAAGTCATTTGGAGAATGCATCTACAATCACTATATGGATTTGAGCCAGGTTTCCCTCTAACAAGCAGATATAATCATTAGGAACAGACACTGTCAGTTTAAGTTAATTTATCTCCTTGCAAGTATGGGAAAGGATGCTTCACAGATCATTGGGTTTCCTTTTCAATAAGAGAAACACTGAGTGATGATTAGCCTTCAAAGTGGTTTTCTCACGGTGAAAAAAGGTCACAAGTATAAAGACCTCCAAAAACAGTCATCCACAGTACTTCAAAGAGGCCTGGTCGAGTTTGGGTTTGTTTTATTTTGAAAAATCACAAATGATAATATTGCGTTTTCATTTTTTGTTTCACAACCAACACCTTTTTCAAAAAAGGGACTTACAAAAACCCTCACAAAAGTAACCACAAAGGGTGATTGACTTGTTCACTTTCAAAAGGTGTTAAAGACTGTTGCCCATATATATTTTGCATCTCAAAACGCAAACAACTCCCCTTTTCTGTTCACTGGACCGAAGAAGGAGTTTTTGAGCGAAAATTTGCAAAGTTTAAAGCTTGGAGACTGCGCGGCGCGTCTGGAAAAGCGCGCGACGCGTTCAGGACTGATTTTACATAGAGGTTGTATTGTTTCGCAGCACGCCTGTAGGCGTCTGTCACAACTACCCATCGTCGATCGGACTCCTTTTCTATTGCGCAGCGCCTTCCCAGTTCAATGTGTTGCGCATGTTTTAACACTCAAAAGCGCCTCCAACAAGTCTTGAAGCTACTCAATTCCTCAAGCAAAGGACACGATCGATCTTCAAGGTATTTTGTTTACCTCCTTGATATATTCGAGCTGCTAGATGGTGTTTGAAACAATGAAGGTCTTGGTATAAATCAAGGTGCGTTGAGTAAATATTTTGAAGAAAATTATCACAGTGGGAGATTGGTGGGGGGTTCATTTTAGCTTCAAGGAGCCTAAACTGCCCTAAAAACAGTGATAAACATCACACTACCTGCGAGACAAAACAAACACCGTTTTAGTGGTTTTTTCAAGTATTAAGGGTATCCTAACTGCTTTAGCATCAGCCATAAACTCTGTGAGGTTTATGTATTGGTGAAAATAGTGGTAAGGAGGGTTGAATTTTTGTTTAAAGATCCGAGATTGTTGTGGCTATGATTGCCCAACATTTACATAGTGAAAGTGGTGGGTTTTTATTGATGTCAAAAGACCAAATAAACTGCCCTCAAAACAGTGTTAGAAAGGTGCAACAATGTTTGGAAGGAAAGCATAGTGATGATTTGAATAATTAAAACATTGAAACAACTGCTACCTCATTTGTCCCATGAAAAACAAATTGTGGTGAAAAATCTTCAACTCAGTCTAAAGGTGTTTTCTCTAACTGTGTGTGAGAAATAGTGAATACAAGGAGGGTGTTTTTGATTGGAAGCAGTGTTTTGCCTCTGTCTAAATACAAGGCTATCTTGTTTTTATCAAAACATAAAGGATATTTGTAAACATACCCAGCCACAGTAACATTTTCACTATGTGCTTATTATTTTGATAACTTTGGTTGATTGGCATACAAAGGGAGACAGACAGTGTTTTGGAAGGAGCAAAGATTTTTGTGTTAAAGAATCATTTCACATAGCATTTGAAGAGATCTACCTTGGTCAAACAGTGACTAACAAAGAAGACAGAGTTGTGTTTGAGAAAGCATTTTAAAAACCATTTTGAGGCAGCTTAGTGTTGCAGAGAGCATTCAAAACAAGATGCCTCCTAGGCAGGACAGTAGGAGTGGCTTGCATAAGAGATTTGAGCCTACTTCCACTGAAGAAGTGAATTCCCACCCATCAGTATTGTTCAATTTCCATGAGGTTGGGTGTTTAGATTTTTGTCAAAGAGTGCAAGAGGTGAAGAGTTTTTCTCCTTTGACACATCTTTTCACTTTAAGGTTTCAAGACAAGCATTTCCAGTTGGCAAGCCTAGACTTCAAATTCTCTCCAAGGTCCATCTCCAAGGCCACTAAAATCCCTTATGTCGGGGAGAAGTGGTTTAAAAAAATCCACCTGGACTTAGAAGAATACAAGCCCTTTCTAAAGCCTGAGCACAGAGATTCATGTCCTTCTATTTTTCCTTTCTCATATCTTTTGGCTAGCTACGCCCCCCTCATGAAGATCATCATGAAATACTTCACTTGTGAGGGAAGATTCTCCCGAGTTTATGCATATCACATTCAACTGCTCATGCATTTCACTAAGGCCAAATTGCTAAATCTTCCTTTCTTGTTACACAAGAGCATTGAGAAAATGGCCTTTATTGTTCAGAAGAAGCCTCCTTCACAGCAAACAGCCTGCCTCTTCCATCACTCTCTCATCAAAATCATCATTCTTCATCAACTTGAAAAGAGGGAGGTCTCTTGGGATACTTTCATCACCCATCTGGATTTCTCCACTGTCCCTCTAGTTCATACATCCCCTACACCTCCTACTCAACATCCTCCGCCTTCTTCTAGCATACCTACTCCCAAAAAGCTCAAGTTTACCACAGAACAAACAAAGGAGCCTGAAGAAGGAGAAGAGCGTGACCATGATGAGGAAGATGATGAAGGGCAGCAGCATGAATAAAAGCAACACAGTGAGGATGAGCAGAATTATGGTGAAGGACAACAGCATGAAGAAAAGAAACATAGTGAGGGGGAGCAGACTTATGATGATACACAACAGCATGAAAGTATTGAACATGAACAAGGGCATGAAAGTGATGAACAAGGGCAGCCAAAAGATGATAAACAATAGCTACAGCATTATGAGCAGAGGTAGCCTCAGGGTGAAGAACAACAGCCTCCTCAAGAGGAACAACAAACTCAAAAAGAAGAGGGGCAAAGTGACAAGGGTAAAGAGCCCATGGAGCATGTGCTAGCTGCCTCTCCTAGGCAAGGGGCCATGCTCTCTTCTCCGAAAGTCACAAAGCCTCGGACAAAAAAGAAAAGGGTGCCTAGAGTCGTAACTCCAAATGTGACTAGGGCCCTCCAAAGCAAGGGGAATTTTCCAAAGAAGCCCATGGTCTAATTTCCCAAGAGGAAGAGTACTAGAAGAGCCACCCAAAGCAAAGGGAAGGGAAAGGAAGAAAGCAATCATGAACAGGAAAGGGAATTCGACATCATCCAAATCCAAAGTGATGATAGTGATAATGAAGCCCGGATCCTAGAAAATCTCTTGATCCATATAGAAAGCCAAATTGATGACTTGAGGGCTGATCTTCATAGATCTAGGAACTTCAATCAATTTTTTCAAGTTCAAAACAAAAATATGAGTGTCCATATGGCTGTTTATGAGACACGGGCAATAAAATACAAGAAGGAGGCCTCCAAAGCACAAGTGAGGTTGGAAGAACTCATGGGTGAGTTCGATGAAAGTGAAGGCGAAGAACAGCCTAGGCGAAAGAGGCCAAGAACCATGGGGCTAAAAAAGGCCCTTGAGAAACAAAAAGAAGAAGAAAATGCCCTTCTCCAATCTACCCCTCTCACTGCATTGTTCGAACAAGAGATAGAGAAAAATTGGGAGGCATGGCTTAAGAGATTTAATGATCACTTGGAGAAGAAATTGGAGAAGGAAAACAGGGACTTGGACCTTCAACGGAGAATGACGGGGCATTATAAAAAGCTAAATCAGTTTGCCTGGTGGAAGTTGAAGGCTGCTCAAGAAAAACTCAAGGAGGCCAAAGGGAAGCTCCCGGCACAAAAATTGAGGAAAGACACCTCAAGACTCCAAATCTTGGCCTCTGCTTCACAACATGTTGCTGAAAACCCTTGAGGGTCATGCTCGCCAAGTTTGGGCAAAATTCGACATATTTTGGTTTTTTGTCATTTTCGGGTTTTTGGCAAAAACTCATGGGCGTCACCATTTCAGTTTGGGGCATCATCAAAAGATGAAAATGGTATCATTGGATGCCATAATTTCAGGAGCACATACTCAGCGATTTTGAGGACATTTGAGGATCATTTTCTCCCCCAAAATGGCGAAAAATGCTCGCTTTTTCTACACTCTGCCTGGTTTATCAGCAAGGCTTATTTTTTGGGTTTTTACACACATGCTTGTTTTTGGAGGACTTCCATTGGTCATTTGGGAGAAAACTAAACATTTTCAGAAATTAGACACTCATATATTTCCAACGAGCTATCATGAGCCTCATTTCGACATCGGGAAGGCTTCCAAAAGTTGTCGGCAAGTCAGGGGACCTTTCGCTGATGTATTTTTGAGTATTTTTGTAAAAAATGAACCTTTCAAAACTGCTTTTTCCTCATGTGCGTTTAGCTATTTTTGTACATGAGAAGTTATGAAAAGTCAATTTATTTCCCTCTTTTAGCATTTTTTAGATATTTTATGAGATATTTTGTGCCTTGGGCTTTGCAAAGCCTCAAGGAAAAAATAAGATATTTTGGATAGGCTAATGAGATTGCAAGTTGAACTAAGAGGTTTTCCTCACTTTGACCTATATATTCCAAAGGCTTTCATTGTAAACAAGGCTGAACTTGATGAATAGAAGCAATATATGGTCATATAAGCTTTGGAAGAAATACTTGTCTCATGCTTTTGGATAGTCTCTTGGATGTTCTTGGATGATGAAATAGGATTGTTGTTGGATTCCATGACTTGGTAGAATGGTATAGTGTCTCTCTCTTTGTTTTGTTTTCTAGTTTTCATTCATAAATCCATGTTCTTGCTTGCTATAGGATAGTAGAGAACAAATTTGAGACATGCCCTTGGAGGCACCTCAAATTTCCTGTTTCTTCATAGCTTCCATGTTTTCTTCATTTTTAGTCACATTAAAGAATTCTTGATTGCTCTTTAATAACTTAAGGATATTGTTGCTTGTTTCATTCATGGTTTTATGCATGCTAAGTATGATTTATGGTATGCCCTGCTTACTCATGGCTAGCCATAGCTCCATCCATGAAATTTCTCTTTGACTAATTAGATTGTCATTTGTTGAACCAAGGAGGTCTTGTTCTGATCTTGCCCTTTGCCTAAGACTATGCAATCTTGTTTTCAAAGTGCCCAATAACTTGAAGTACTGTGTTTAGGCGTTCCGGCATATTGATTTGAGTTGTTTTTCCGTCTTAAGTGTATTTCTCCAAAGTCTGATAGCCATTCCCCAAATTTAGAGAGTTATATATCTCTATGCATGGCTTGAATGTTTATTTCTATGTATTGATTAGCTTAAAGTTACATTTCTCATGATTAATGGTTTGCCCTACCATGTTTATGTCAGCTATTAAACTAGTTATGCTTGGAATCCTTTGTTATTCACAAACTTGATGTCCATCTTACTCCATTTTGCTTAAAGATCCATTTTACCTCGAATCAAATCGGCCCTTCAACAACCTTGTCTCACCATCTGATAGCTTTCTTGACCTCTTCGACCCCATAGCCTAGTTGATCTGACATATTTTTACCTATCTTATATCTTTGATCAGTTTCATCCCTCACAACCTAAAAACCAAAACCAAAAAAACCTACTTCATAACTAGCCGAAAATCAGAACACAATAAGCAAACACACAGATATCCCTTACACAAATAGAGAGAGCCCTCTCTGAGTCCAGGAAGGCTAGGTCCTTGGGCTCCAAAGATTGGTTTGATGTTACACTGTCATTTGGCTTGCCAATCAGCCAAATCACGGGACCCTAAAAAATTCCATGGGAGAGTATCTCAATGGATTTTGTAGGAGGTCTTCCATTGTCAAGGAAAGGTCATGATTACTTGTATGTAGTTGTAGATAGGTTCAGCAAGATGTGTATATTGATGCCATGTAAAAAGAAAATTACAGTTGAAAAAACAACTCATATTTTCTTTCAAAATGTTTGGGTTCATTTTGGTCTTCCTACTTCTATTGTAAGTGATCGATATTCTCGATTTGCTGGGAATTTTTGGTAAAATTTGTGGGACATGATGGACCCTAAGTTGAAGAAGAGTACAAAATTTCATCCACAAATAGATGGTCAAACCAAGGTGGTCAACAGGATTTTCATTCATCTTCTTCGAGGATATTGCAACAAACATCCCAAGTTGTGGGATGAATAGTTGCATTACATTCAACATGCATACAATAGGGCAAAGCATTCTTCCACAAACACATCACCCTTTGAGGCATGTCTTGGGTACTTTCCAAGATCACCGTTGGACTTCATATTTGAGAAATATGTTGCTATTGATGGCCATAGTGACATAGATAAAGCAAAGAATTTCATTGAGAAAATTTAGTTGATACATCACACAGTGAAAGAACAGCTTGAAAAGAGTCAAATCAGCTACAAAGCGAGGCATGACAAACACCGTGTCAATCATAAATTCCAATATAGTGACAAAGTTTGGTTATATATTAGAAAATAGAGACTTCAAGGGGAAGGTAAAAAGCTTAAGCCAATCCATTATGGTCCTTTTAAAATTCTGGAAATGATTGGTAACAATGCATTTAATATAGATTTGCCTCCTTATATGCAAATATACTTTGTTGTTAATGTAGAGAATTTGATATTGTTTGAGCCTCCATTGATTGATGATCAAGGACATCATGTTCAGCTACCATTAATAGATGATTTCTCACCAGCATATCTTGATGAAATTCAGCAATATCTCATACTAGACAGAAGAACCAGGACTTTAAGGAGAGGGAATGTCGAATACCTTCGAGTGGGACTCAAGGGACAAAATCCTTCTAAGGACAAATGGATGGAGATTGAGAAGGTGAGGGAACTGTACCCTCACCTGCTGAACAATTGACAATAAAATTTTGGGGTACAAAAGGCTTCTAGTGGGGAGGAATGATCAGGTGCTCAGTATTAAGCTCAAAAATGTAAGCTCTCAAAATCGTTCAAAACCTGAACAACCGCGAAGTGCTCATCGCCCTGAATCTATCGCACTTCATTTCATCAAAACCGACTCTGTATATGAAAGTTAGAGCATGTTTTCCATTTTCTCAAACATGTAAATTTCAAAAAAAAAATGACAGACAACTACCCAGTCAGCAGTCCATACTGTAGATGTGGTAGATGACTATGGAGGGGTCAAAGGTTGGTCAAAGATCCTCCGGGTGAATTATATGGTCACAAGTGTCATTTCGGGATTTGATGTCAATTTTGGTGATTTGTTGAATTTATATTGGTTTATTTCTAGGCCAATTGGGTGTTGACACATGGAAATCCCAGAGGCCACCACATGCCTGCCCCTCAAGTTATATGGTGGTGTAAAATTTTACATCGGAGGTCAGGCGGAGGTCGAGGTCGACCCCGCGACCTCCCCCGCACAAATGCAACAACATACCACCTACGCTACACCATGGATCTTACCATACTATGCAACTAGTATATATTTGATTTAGCCCAAAGTTGTATGCGGGGGTAAGGAGGGGGCCAGCCACGGCCTATGTGACCTTGATGCGAAGACCACCGGTAGAGCATTAATGTGGCGTTAAGATTTGTTTTAATTAACGTTAAACCTTATTTATTAACGTTAATAACATTTTTAAATGTGGATTGTTAATCGTGCATTTAGCACCTAACCCACCATTAAACTCCACTTATCCCTAATTAATCTGTGTAGAAATTATACAAGATGAATTTATATTACCGAACTCCCCTGATATAAAAAATTAAATTATGTTAAATACAGAATCCTTCCACTTAATTCTTTGCGGAAATTAAATCACCAATTGCAAAACACATATGAAGAAAAATCAATCGCACATAAACATAGTTGTTTAACGGCAAATATTTAAGATAAAAACCCCAACTATCATATATTATGTATGTCAATGGATCATGTAATAATATCATAAAACACTTAGTACATCAATATCTCGGTACAATCAATAATCAATACACATTGTCATGCAGAAATTTGCATATCTATGCACCAATTTCTTGCCTCCTGACAACCTGCCTCCACTGCGCAATCCCTGCTGAAGAAGACCTCTGAATGAATTCGAATTGGCCTTGCCTTGACCACACAATCCTCATTGGCATCTCCAATGTGTGTCAGATGCATTGAATGCATCACTATAGTCACAACAAATAGTCCATCTCACCCTGTCACCTATCTCTCCACTGGGTCTCCACTGGAACTGACATGCAAGTAGTTAACTGTTGTATTTTTTCAGTTGCAAGTGAGTCTCTAGTTGTGAATTAATTAAATAATTAATTCACTAAACTCTCACTAGTGTATCTTCAGTTATAACTAGATACAACTAGCACAACTGAGTTTAACTCACTTAACTGAGTTTAACTAAATAAAAACTCCCATAACTACTCTTCCAACTCTGTCACAACTCTGCCACTTCAGTTCTAACTGAGTCCTGCATGCATGAGTCACCAACCACCCTAGGAATTGCGCAATTCCTTCAGCCCACTGATTTTCCAAATCTGTTCACTGAAATAAAGTGCTCCAAGAGAATAAGTTGATATTTATTGTCGGATTATTATTAAGGGTTAATAATAATCGACATGCATCTATTTTTAGATTAGCGATCTATGAATAGACTTCGCAAAATCTTCTAAAAATATAATTTCATCTGTTTTTCCAACTTGATCAACCATCTACAAATAGCATCCTACAACTTATAGAATATGCTCAATATGTCTAAAAATAGACATACACCTAAAAATAGCCTATGGGCCCCACTTAGTGAAGGTGCTTAATTTTCACTAAGTTCATCATCTTGTTGAATCTCAACACTCCCTCTCAACAAGATAGGGATTATCCTTCACCCCGATCCTGCCTTTATGGTATTCGAATTTGCTCCTGGTGAGCACCTTCGTCAAAATATCTGCATCCCGATCTTCCATAGGAATGTACTGAAGCAACATGATCTTCTGCTGCACACAATCTCTGATATGATGATACCGAATATCTATATGCTTAGATATATCATGCAACACAAGATTAATCGAGAGTTTAATGCAACTTTGATTATCACAATGTATCACTGTAGGATCTAAATGAGAACCAAACAAATCAACCAAGATCTTCCTCATCTAGATAGCCTCACATGCAGCGTGAGTTTCTGCCATGTACTATGCTTCCGCTGAACTGAGTGCCACGGATCTTTGTTTCCTGTTGTACCAAGAAACTGTTGTAGATCCGATACTGAAAACCCCTCCTGATGTGCTCTTTATGTCTGTTGGGCTTCCTGTGCATCCGTGAAGCCCTGCAACTTCACCTCATCTATCTGCGTGTACCATAAACCATACTCAGATGTGCCCCTGAGATATCTCAGGACATGCTTTCCTACCTTCCAAAAGAGCTTGGTAGGATTAACCATCGCTTGACTAAGCTGGTTCACTGCATATCATATTTCTTGTCTTGTCTTAACTAAATACATGAGCGAACCCACCAACTGTCGATAGACAGTAGCATCCCCTACCTCTGCCAATGTAGCATCCTCTTTCCTCCAATTTCCTGGAAGAGTAGTATCCACGGGCTTTCAATCCTGCATGTGAAACTTACCAAGTATCTCCCAAGCATACTTGCCTTGAGACACAAACATTTCACCTTCTCGCTGCCATATTTCCAATCCAAGGAAATAATGAAGGAGGCCCAAATCCTTCATCTCAAACTCCTTTGCAAGGTCTTCCTTGCATGAGTGTATCAACTGCTCATCACCCATTAGTATTAAATCATCAACATAAAGAACAATGATTAAAAGCTTACCCTCCACCACAATTTAGTATATTTTTTCATCCGCCTCACTCTTGCTGAAGCCAAGTCCAGTGAAATAGTTGTCGATCCATGTGTACCAAGCACGGGGTGCTTGCTTCAACCCATACAATGCTCTTTTGAGTTTGAACACATGTGAATCACTGCTGAAGATCTCAAATACTTCAGGCTGCTTAATGTACACTTCTTCCTAAATGATCCCATTAAGGAACGCAGTCTTCACATCCATCTGATGAATGTGCCAACCCATCTATGCTGAGAGAGCAAGGATGGTCCTTATGGAAGAATACTGTGTGACAAGTGCAAAGGTTTCTTCATAATCAATCCCCTCGATCTATGAGAATGGGAAGCCTCAGGCAACAAATCTTGCCTTATACTTCTCGATGCTCCCATCAACAGCTTACTTTACCTTGTAGATCCATATCGAACCTACCACTAATTTACGAACTGGCCTTGGAAAAATCTCCCAAGCCTTATTTCTGACAATGGATTCATACTCCTCCACCATGGCATCTACCCATGTGGGCTCCTACGCTGCTTCCTCAAAGGAATATGGCTCTGTCAGGATACACTTGCTCATGAGAGCCATGTATCCAGTGAATCGGTCAAGTGATTTTCTCTTTCTGCACTGTGATGTAGGGACTCCTACATTTTGTGCCGCATCAAGCTTCAGCCTCTCAACTTATGTGTTACACCTTCTGCCTATTCTGATGTTTGTCTTTGCGTGACTAGACTCCTCCACTCCATGATCCTCCTCCTGGGGTTGATCCACATCTTGAGGCTCATCTTTGGGAACAAGAATTTCCTCCTCTGCATGAAAGTGTAGCTCCCTCTCAAGCAACAACTTCATGGCTTTCTCCTCATTGAATTTTATATCCCGTCGCACCACAGTCATCCGACTATTTGGAAAATACACATGATAATTATGGGGAGTTTCTGTGTACCCCAAAAATATCCCAACTTCTGTAGTTGGCTCTAGCTTCTTCCTGGCATCCTTTGTCACATGAATGTAAACATATGAGCCAAAAATATTCAAATGAGAAATAGCAAGCTTCTTACCAGTAAAAGCTTCTTCAGGTGTACTCATGCCAAGTACTCTATGAGGACAACGGTTTTTCACATAAACCGCAGTGTTGCATGCTTTAGCCCACAGGTGCATTGGTAGGCCCTGGTCATGCAGCATAGCTCGTGCAGCACCCACGATCATTATTTTCTTCCTCTCCGCAACCCCATTTTGTTGTGGGTTATGAGGCACTATGAGTTCTCTTCGAATTCATTCTTTGCTACAGAAATATTTGAATTAGTTCGATATATATTCACCACCATTATCGCTTCGTAGAGCCTTCACTTGCTTCCCCGACTCCTCCACCAATGCTTTAAACTCACAAAAATTTGAGAATATTTTTCTCTTCTTCTGCATGAAGAGGATCCAGCATCTACGATAATATTCATCAAAAAATATAACATAATACATGTGTTTAGTTGTTGAAGCAACCAAGAAAGGTCCACACACGTCTGTGTGAATTCTCTCCAGGATCACTGAAGCATGGTTCTCCTTCTCATGAAAGGTGGTATTCACAAACTTACCCATAGTACATCCCTTGCACTGATCTGATTGCGCAAGAGTACCCTTGGGAAGTCTAGGAGAAATTTGCTGCAAAATATTCAAGGCACCATGGTGCAGATGGCCTAATCTCCTGTGCCATAATTCGCCCTCATCCCGGCTCACCATTTCTTATGCTTTTCCCATCATTGCAGCGCAGCCATATACCTCCAGCTTGTAGAGATTCTTAACTCGAATCCCTATCCTCTTGGTTTGACCCATTTTTTTATGTCGCAAGAAAGATTTTCCCTTGCTAAAAAAAACGTCATAACCTCTGTCCTCCAACATTGCGACCGAGACCAATTTCTTCTTCAAACCTGCAACATGCATAAAATCTTTCAATAGAAATGGTTTACCTAACTCCCTCTCAAAGTTAATTATTCCAATGTCGATCGCATTGTATCTACCATCGTCGCCCATCACTATATGCATTTGGAGATCTTTCTCCTCTAAGTCACTAAACAACTCCTTTTCTCCCGTCATGTGGAAGGAAGCACCACTATCAAGATACCACACTGATCCCATTGCGCTTGAAACCAAGCATGGGATCAAAGAGAGATCAAGTTCAAAATGCTAGCCTAAGGCCTCACCCACTGTAGCTTGAGCATCCTTCTTGTTATTATTTTTCTGTGGGCAGTTAGTGATGAGATGCCCATGTTTGTGATAGTGAAAACACTTCACTTTGGAAAAATCCAGCTTCTTGCCTTTAGCCTTGGATTTTGGATGGGATTTCTTCCCCTTCCCTTTCCTTGCTTTTGCAGCCAAAGTGAAATTCTCTTCATCATCATTCTTCGATGAAGATCCATCCCTGGTACTTCGCCTCATCTCCTCCTGCACTAGATCCTACCAAAGTCGCTCCCAATCTGGTTGTTTCTCCCGTACATTGACAGAGTCCTGATAATTGTGCCAACTCTTCGGTAACCCAAGGAGAGCCAAGCTCACCAAGTGATCATCTGCAACTATGATTCCCACACTCCCCATCTCATCCCTAAATTGGACAAACTTCATGAGATATTTTGGATTACTGTCGCCCTTCTCCATTTTGATTTTTTTGAGCTTATCTTTCAGCGCCAACTTCCTATGGTCGCAGCTACTTTGGAAAAGATCTGTCAAATCCTTCCACATTGAAAATGGAGTGGCTTTCCCGTGAAGGCTTGACACAATATTTTGTTTCACACCTTCCAACATAATTCTTCTTGTCTTAACTACCTTCTTTTTCCATGCGTCAATTAATGTAGCATCGCTAGAAGTAGGTTTAGGAGCATCACTATCGATGAAATCCTTCAGACCATTATCTTCAAGCACCGCCTCCATCAAGTCCTTCTAGGTTATGTATTTCAAGCTACCGTCAAGGGCATACTCCAACCGCAACCCATTGAAATCCATTTCAATGAATACTCAACTATTGCACCAAGAAATTTCTGCAACAAATTCGAATTGTCCACCAGCACAAAACTCAACACCGCTTCAAGATTGCAATCTTCAGTGATTAACACTACTTCAATACCATGTAAAAATTATACAAGATGCATGTATATTACCAGACTCCCCTGATATAAAATATTAACTTATGTTAAATACAAAATCCTTCCACTTAATTCTTTGCGAAAATTAAATCGCCAATTGCAAAACACATATGAAGCAAAATCAATCGCACATAAACACAGTTGTTTAATGGGAAATCTTAAAGCTAAAAACCCAAACTATCATATATTATGTATATCAATGGATCATGTAATAATCTCATACAAAGCTTAGTACATCAAGCTCTCAGTAAAATAAACAATCATTACACACTGTCATGCAGAAATTTGCATATCTATGCACCAATTTCTTGCCTCCTGACAGCCTAGCTCCACTATGCAACCCCTGCTGAAGAAGAGCTATGAATGAATTCAAATTTGACTTGAGTTGACTACGTAGTCCTCAATTTCATCTCCAATGTGTCTCATATGCATTGAATGCATCACTATAGTCACAACAGATAGTCCATCTCACCCTTTCACCTATCTCTCCACTGGGTCTCCACTAGAACTGACATGCAAGTAGTAAACTATTGTATTTGTTCAGTTGCAAGTGATTCTCTAGTTGTGAATTAATTAAATAATTAATTCACTAAACTCTCACTAGTGTATCTTCAGTTATAACTAGATACAACTAGAACAAATGAGTTTAACTCACTTAACCGAGTTAAACTAAATAACAACTCCCATAACTACTCTTCCAACTCTGTCACAACCTTGCCACTTCAATTCTAACTAATTCCTCCATGCATGAGTCACCAACCACCCTAGGAATTGCGTAATTCCTTCAGCCCACTGATTTTTCAAATCTGTTCACTGAAATAAAGTGCTCCAAGAGAATAAGTTGATATTTATTGTCAGATTATTATTAAGGACTAATAATAATCGACATGCATCTATTTTTAGATTAGTGATCTATAAATAGAATTTTCCCAATATTCTAAAAACAGAATTTTATCTATTTTTCCAACTTGATCAACCATCTACAAATAGTATCCTGCAACTTATAGAATATGCTCACCATTTCTAAAAATAGATATACACCTAAAAATAGCCTGTGGGCGCCACTTAGTGAAGGTGCTTAATTTTCAAGGAAATTTATTTTAAAGTTGGGAATCGAAGGAGATCTAGGGTTTTCGGCGATGGATTCACGATTGTCGGCTTCTCTGCCCTATGACGCCGACCTTATTCTTCATCTCTCATTCCGCCTGGTGGGGAGTTCCAGTCCTGCGGTGACTTTCACCCCAGAACCCTTGCCCCCACGAAAGTTCTCGTTGCAGACCCATTGCCGGCTTAAGGGCATTCGATCAGATTCACTAGGAACTGCCAAATCGTCACCTCCCCTGGCCACGAACTTGCAAGATCTGCGTAAATTACTGCAGCATGGGGTTCTTCAGATCTCGGATCCCTTCCTTTTGTTATGTAGCGCGGTGGCCCAGATGAGCGATCTGGCCGCCCATTCACTTGGCTGCCGGCACTACGCCCCCCATTATCTTTCTTGCCAGTTTTCTCCCGGTGATGGCCCTAGCCGCGGCGTCCAAGGGCAGGGGGTCTGCGACTCAGCTCAAGGGTTGGTGATCCAGCCTTGCAGATCTCTTGGAACAGATCCAGCCATCTCAGCCTCCATCAACAGCTTGGATCCTCTTCAAATTCATTCTGAATCTTTTCAAATACAGGTCTCCCTCCCAACGGGAAAAACCTTGCTCCTTTGGGTACAGTCTTCTTTCTCGGGGCTTCTCCTCTCTGCAGCCATCGAACAGAAACTGAGAATCTCGTCCTCTTGGTTCAGGCTCCTTTATGCTGGTAAGCAGCTCGCTGATCATTTACCTCTGTCTTTTTGCAATATAGAGCAGAATGCCACAGTGGTTCTGTCTTATCGACTAAGGGGAGGCGCAGCAGGGCAGTCCTCTGCTCCCAAGAGTTCTTCCTACAAGGAGGCTGTCAAAACCTCCTCTTCTTCGCCCTCAGCACCAACCCAAGAGGCTCCCAAGCCTTTTTTGGTAGATAAATTGGAAGAAGTTCCTTCAGCAGAGATAACCCACCCAGATCTGGCTGGGGTGCGCCAACTCTATGAGGAAAAGGCCCTCATTTGCAGATTCAATGGTCTATGGCCGCGATCAGAAGATCTCTACAGCTGGGTTCATTCCACCTGGACCAAGCACTGCAAAATCATTTTGTGCTCCAAAGGTTTTTTCATTGTCATTCTAGCTGATAGCAAGGATTATCAAACTGCCCTCACCGGTGGTCCCTGGTTTTGGGGCAAGGCTGGACTTTTCTTAACCCCTTAGTTTCCAGACTTCGATCCCTCCACGGCAGTGATCACAAAACTCCTGATCTGGGTTCGGCTTCCCAACCTACCTGCTCACCTTTGGCATTGTGCAGTTTTCGAAGCCATTGGGAACACTCTTGGGCGTTTCCTTGCCACAGATCCGTCAAGAGGCTTAAAAGGTATCTACACCTATGGTAGAATCTGTGCAGAAATTGATATCAGCGAAGGGCTTCCGGACCATATCATTCTCAAAGTTGGGGATTTCTCCTGGCCGCAGCCTCTTGACTATGAGAACACAGCTTTCCGTTGTCGGCACTGTCATCAAACCGGGCATCTTCAGAACTCTTGTGCTCAGTTTCTAGCCAGTCAGAAATCTGGTAAACGCAAACCAAGAAATAAAAGCTGGAAACCTTTTGAATCCCCCTTGGAGGACCCTGATTCCAGCAGCTCTGAAGAAGAAGAAGAAAGTGATTCGGATGAGGAGATTGCAACTCAACAGTAGCGTTCTCCCTCTGATGTTCCCGAGAGGCCCCCTGTCTCCTCCGATGTTCAGAAACGCCCGCACATCTCCAGTTCCTCCGATTCGGACAAAGACGCTCCTCCTGGGAGCCGTACTGATCTGCAAGTGATCGCCGCAACCCCAGGCCCTGATGGTTGGGTCAGAGTGGTCAACAAGAAAGGGAAGAAATCTCTCATTATGCACTCAACCCCTTCTGGTTGAGTTTTCAGTCTTTTCTAATGATTAATCTTGTCTTTCCTTCTGCTTCGTGTAGCCTGTTCTACTTTCGCTGCTAGCCCACGGGCAGATAGCGTGTCTCCGTCTGTCTATGTCAGCTGGTTGCCTTCAGCTATCAACAGCTCTTCTTGCTGTATAGCTCGAATCTATCTTGGCTAGTCTATCTAGGTTGGTAACTCTTGTTATGTCTGGGGATCACGGTTCTATGATGGTCTTCTACCAGCATAACCCTTTGTAATTCATGTACCTTTGAGGCTTTTAATACAATTACTTACTTAAAAAAAAAAAAGGTGCTTAATTTTCACTAAGCTCATCAGCTTGTTGAATCTCAACAATCTGCTCTTATCTTCTCTGGTTATTTTGGTGGAGTCAACCATTTTTGCTGGAACTCCAAATTTGGTGGATTTTACTAGATTTCTCTCCAGTTTTGGAGGGGTTTTCCTAGGAAAAATTGATTGAGCCATAAATTTTTCAAAATTCAACCAATTTTGTCTTAGAAAGAGTCTATCCTATAATATTTGGACATTTTGAGAATTTTGGAGCATGTTTTAGTAGTAGTAGAGGTTTGTAAACAACACTTTTTTTCCATTTTGATCTAATACAGAGGCCCAAGCCATGGAAGCTGAACCAAGGAGATGTAGCCCAGGAGGGGTGAACTCCTTCATCAAACATTGTGTTAATGGATCATTTGATGGTTTGTTGTACATTTTATTGTTGTTTTTCATCACTTTATTTTAATGTTAATATGTTCATGAATTTAAGATAAAACAAGATACAACTACCTCGTAAACATGTGCAAACACCTCGAGGAAACCTATGCACATGAAGCAAATGATTAAGATTTGTTTATAATTTTGAAGATGAAATTAGCACATCAAAACTAACATTCAGATTCAGATAAACTAAGGAACAAGTTCAACAAAAATTCCCTTGCCTCGTGGAGGATTTTCACGCAATGGTGACCATTGATTCCTAAGGAAGGAGGATTGATCCGGGTGGATATTGGTGGCCACCAACCTATTCCACCTATACCTCTAGTCGGTTTCATTAGTTTATTTTTTTATAGAAACATTTACTATTTTTAGTAGTTTTTCGGGTCCTAAACTTTCAGAGCAGTTTTGACCCCTTAAACGACGCTTTTTAGGCCTGCTCCAAATCTTGGTATGTGCCTGCTAAATATATTATAGTACTTAGAGATATATTTCCAATGAGGTATCATATGCACCAAATGGAGATAATATGAACAAGTTATGACCCTGGGAAGTTGGCTTCCCAACTAACCCCAACAAGTCCCATAAACTCTTGGCGTTCCATATCCTAAGGTTAGGTTTTTTTTTGTTTAGGTTTTTCCCTTGTTGTTGAATAATAAAAATTCCCTTGAGCTTATTGTAGCACATTTTAGAGGCATGTAGTTGCCACATCTCTTCTTAGATATAAGCTACCATCGCCCGAGCTAGTTTATTTCCATTCTATATGTAAGCATATTTCAGTTCTTTAAGATTAATGAAATGAAGTGATATTTCTATTGCATCTTTGTTTTTATGATTATATCTATATTATGTTGTGTTTCTGATTAATTTTAGATCACTCTCACCGTAAAAAGTAGCATGCGTTGATTTCCAAATGTTATCTAATGCATAAGCGACACCATCCATCGAGCACAAACAAAACGTTGTTGTGAGTTGTAGAAGCGCAATTTCACTTAAAATCATTCAAATACCAAGAAGAGTGATAAACAATTGAATACTTATAAGAGTATTTATCTCACTTAGAATTAATGATTGTTCATTGTGCGAGAGTGCGGAGCTCCGTATAATGAACTAAATTCATTGTGTGGAGCTTCGCACTCCCGCATAATGAGTCAAAGTACATGCATATGAATATCGATTATTATTACTAATGAACCTATTAACCTATGTTATTGAGACAGACATGTTATTAAAATATGAGTACGCGTGTTAATTAAACTATCGTTGAAGCTTGTGCAGAGATCAGAATTAACGATTGTTCATTGTGCAGGAGTGCAGAGCTCCACACAATGAGTTAAGTTCATTGTGTGGAGCTACGCACTACTGTACAATGAGGAAAATTACATGCATATGAATATCTATTATTATTACCAATGAACCTATTAACCTATGCTATCAATACATACATGTTATTAACATATGAGTATGCCTATCAATTAAACTATTGTTGAAGCTTGTGCGAAGAGTGTTGTGTGGAGAGATTTTTTCTTTCATTGTGTGGATTTTTATTCGCACTCCGCACAAACTACCATCATCAAACAGCTGCCAAAACAAGAAGAAAACTAATACACAAGAAAACAGAATGTAGGCAACAAGTCAGCGCCAAAACCTCTTCACTTGAGAGGAAAACCTACAAATATATTCTCTTCTTATAGAATCTTCAATTAGCGAATTCCAAGACCAATACCCTTGAAGACCAATTCCAACCCTTCCAGATGATGTGCTTCCTTTGTCCAAGTCAAACCCAGTCAAATATCTTCCAGCAACAGAATTTCGACCCCCAGCTTCAAAATTTCGGCCTCTACTACATGTATGAAATTTTTGGCCCTCCCAATAGCATTTGTTTCCACATGTGTGAGCTTATTCTGACCTCCCAAGGCTTCTTCAAACCTTCACTTTGATTTCTCCTTCTTCTAGTGCTTTAGGATGGCCTAATGTGACCTCGTTTACCTTCTTTCTCTTCCTTCTTCAAGATCGAACTTGCAGAAGAAAAACCATATACCAGCAGTAGAAACCCTAGCATTCCTTTGCACGTGTGAGAGAGATATAACCCAAAAACAAGTCTTCCATATCCTCTTCACCGCATTCTTCCTCTTCCTGCTTCACTTGAATGAGTGAGTGATGAGTTTCTTCCAAGGAGGTTGAGTTCCCTCCTTTATATAGGCTTCTTAAGGTGGACGTGGCTCCTAAATTTAGGCTGACTTTCCAGTTGTCATGTTGACTTGGTCTTGAAGGGTATTTTGACACTTTTAATGACAAAAATAATTTTCTTTACAAGTTACATGTGCCTAATGGGGTCTTCAACTTATGACAATGACTCTTTTGACTTCTTGACCTGGGAAAAACCCTAGAATCACTCAATGGGTTCTTGACCTCTAAATTAAAAGACCTTAAGCATGAAACCCACGCTCCAAAAATAATAATAATAATTTTTATTTCATTTTAAAATATACAAGAATCAAAAGTACATTTCATATTTATGAAGACCGAACCTAGTTACACATTTTTCAATACTCCCTCTTAACTAGGGAGGTATTCATAAATGGTACATGGACGTTCTCAATATAAAGATATCTCATAAGAAGAGTCAGATTGGTAACCCATATGTTTAGCATCATACCAACCAACATTGTCATATAGCAATGCCTTGCCTAACATCTCTATCTCTCCACAAGATCATAGCACAATTTTGGCAAGACCAATGATTGATAGACACCATCATCATTGTCTCTCTCAAAACTTACCCCACTCGGGTTCTCTCAGAGTGTGTTCCACTAGGACTATTCTTATTTGGATATCCAGTCCTCAAATAATATCATTCCTCTATGACTGCTCTTATCTACCACATCCTCAAAGAATAACAGATGTCAGATGCTTACCCAATCCTCCATTCTTTCTTCCCAAGTGAATACAATAATGACGTGCATACATATCCCTCTCAACCAAGGATGATATATCAACCAAACCAAGCTTGCTTATCAAATACACAAGATTCTTGTTAGGAAGATATTTTGTCAAAATATCAGCTACTTGTTCATCAGTGGAGATATACCATAGCTGCAATACACCATATTGTACTTGCTTCTGAATGTAGTGATACTTATTTTTTATATTCTTTGTCTTTCCATGAAACATTGGGTCTTTAGACAATTTTTTACAACTTGTGTTATCACAATGTATCACTGTAGGGTCCATTGGTCCTTCAAAAAAGTTGAACGACAGCTTCCTCAACTAGATAGCTTCTCTGCTTACTTCACAGGCTACAATATACTCATCCTTAGTACTACTCAAAGAAACCATTTCTTGATTTATGATCATCCATTAGATCATGGAGGATCCCAAAATAAAACATCCTTCTGTAGTGCTCCTTCCATCCTACTCACTGCCTCCCTGGTCAGAATCTGTATATCCAATCAAGTGAACATCATTCCTCCTATAATATTTCATGCAACATTGGATTGTTCCTTGCATATATCTTAGTATATGCTTTGTTGCTATCCAATGATCATGCTTTGGCTCAACTTGGAACTGACTGAGAATATTTACTGCAAAACATATGTCTAGTCGTGTATTCACCAAGTACATTAGTGAGAAAATAAATTATCTAAACCTGGTAGGATCCATAGGGCTCGATTCATAACTCCTTAGTCTTCTCAATTTTGTGATCATATGGGTTGTCATTGGTTTGAAATCCATCATGTAAAACCTATTCAACATCTCGATCTCATACTTCCCTTGACCTAGATATATCTCATCAGATCCTGCCATACTTCTATTCATAGTAGTGCACCAGCCCTAAATCCTTCATGTCAAATTTTGTTTCTATTTTCTTCTTACATTCATAAATTAGACCTTCCACACTTTTCAAGAGAAGATAGTCCACAAAAATAAGAATGATTATAGGCTCACCCTTCACAACCTTTATATAAAGGTGCATATCAACAAAATTCTTTGTGAAGCCTAATCTCTCTAGGTATGCATCCATCCTTGCATATCATGCCCTTGGTGCTTATTTGAGGCCATATAATGCCTTCTTCAATTTGAAAACATATGCCTCTTTATTTTTAACTTAAAATCCCAAGGGTTTCTCTATATAGGATTCCTCATCAATTGTGCCATTCAGGAATGCAGTCTTGACATCCATTTGGTGGATTTTCCATCCCATCGATTCTTCCAAATATACCAATGAACGTATAGTTGTATATCTTGTTGTAGGAGAAAATGTCTCTTCATAATCAATTCCTTCTTGTTGAGAGAAGCCCCTGGATACAAATATTTCCTTATATTTATCAATACTTCCATATGTTTCATGTTTAATTTTGTAGAGACACTTGGAAGTTAACACAGATTTAACTTCAGGCCTAGGTACAATCTCCCAAACCCCATTTTTCCTTATCAAAACATACTCTTCATTCATGGCATCCTTCCATTCTTGGTGTGTGAAAATTTCTTCAAAGTTAGATGGCTCTGCTTCTGTCAATTTCATCATACAGACTGCATACCCAGAATATCATTTGGGCTTCTTTATTTCCTTGAATGTGCCTTGAAATTCTCCATCACCTTCTGCATCAAGTAGTGTAGACTTCAAGTAGATAGGTCTCTTTCTAGTTTCGGGGATTACCACAGGTTGTATAGGTTCATTGGGACCTTCATCTTCATGATTTGATTCTTCTTCCTCCATAGTAACTTCCTCTTCAAATAATAGAATTTATTCATCATCAAAGTCCATAGGGATATCCTTTGATTTCTTGAATGCAATACTTTCATGATGTGAATGGGAAAATTATTGTTTTCATGCTAAATTCCAATTCAAAACATAAACAAAGTGCTTGAGGATTATGAGGTAAATTGGAAGTTAAAATGTGTTTGTATGTATTTTTATGTGAATTTCTTAAGAAAATTAACATAAATAAAACACTAAAAAATGGTATCTAACATACATGAACATCACCATAAATAGTAACACAACAGCTCATGATGAAAGAGTTCACCTCGCCTGGGCTACGTCTCCTTGGTCCAGCTTCCAATGGCTTTGCCCTCTTCTATTATGCTTAAAAGTGTGATACATATCTTTACAATGCTCAGAAAGCTCTGAAACCTGTTCCAATGGCTCCATAATTCCCAAAAATGCATGTGTAGCCTCTTTCTGATCCGAATTTGGTCAAAATTTGAGTAAGTTATGAATTCCCCAATTTTTTGCACTAACTGCTCCACAATTTCCTCCAAATCTGGCACCATCCCACAATTTCCCCGCCAAATCCACTAACGGAGCACTAGATTGTCCAAATTCTAGGCGAATTTGTCAGCGTGTTAATTTTTCCAATAAGATCTAAAGTTCAGATTTCAAACCATATCGGATATGGTTAAATAAATTTTTTTATATATAAAAAAAATATCTTCGCGATTTTTTTAACTCGTGGTCTTCAGTTTGGTGGCCACATGGTCATCAGAATTTGATTTCAAGGTTATGGTTAGTGGAGGGGGGAGTGGGTGCGGGGCTAGCCTCCCACTCCCAGGCGATGACCAGGTTTGGGTATAGATCTCTACCCCCTCCCCCATTGCACAAACCATATGATAGTAATAAAAAACTCGACACCATAGTATATTAAGACATAACGCAATGGCGCAGTGGTTAAGGCTTGTGTTGGATGCTTGGAGGTCGCGGGTTCGACCCCCACCCACTTCGCTCATACCTTGACCCAATTTTGGTGGCCCTCGGGTTTCCACGTGGCAGCGTATGATTGGCCACCATGAAACCCAATAAAAACACGCCACAAGAAACCATTGAAATCGTGCCACCTGGAAAAATATGATTCACTAGAGGAAATTCGTTGACCTGATCTACCTACCACATGGGCATGCCCAGTCAGTAGTACGGACTGCTGACTGGATTGTCCCTGTACCTTTTTTTGCAAAAACTTGCATGTTTGACAAAGTGGACAAAACGTGTTTCTACAAGCATACGGTGTGGTTTTCTGCAAAAAAAATTGCTTCAGATTCAGAACGACGAGATCCACGCGATAATTCAGGTTCCACACCATTCCGACAATTTTCATTTTTTAGCATAATTTTGAGCACCTGAACACTCCTCCCCACTGGAATCTTTTGGACCCCAAAAGATCATTTTCATTTGTTCAGCAGATGAGGGTACAATTCTATTGGAGCCTTGGAAATCTGTTGCAACAACACGGGGGAAAACCACCTGGTCCGGACCTTAGAGCAAGTCCTTTTCCATTTGGTGTAGTGGCTCCAACTGGGGATAAAGGGTTCAGTTTCTAATAAGGATGATGAGGGTGTGTTTCTGCTTATAATATGCAAGTGGAAAAAGATTTAATATATCATAAGAATTAACTAAATATCTATTCTACTATATACCTAGGAGTATTCATTCTCTAATGTGATCTAAAAAGATGTCTTTCAACTATTGGTAATGAATATTATTCAAAGGTTGAAAGAGATTAAAATTATGTAAAATAATTAATTTTGAAAAAATAACTTAATCAAAAGGATTATGGAATATGTATCACATTCATAAGTTTTTATCATATATTAGATAAGTAACCATAAACAAATATTAGTACAAAAGTGAATTTAACATTCATCTACGATAACAGCTTTCATATATAATATAGATAAAACATGACTGTCAATTCAAGAAACAAAACTTAATATAATGTGTAGAAATACCATATATACAAGATTCTACTCATTCAAACTGACAATGGTGTTCTACTCCTCTTCATGTTAAAACAATTCAATGAGTACAATAGTGCAACTTCAGTTGAACATCTTCAATGTCAAAAGATAATAGAACGTGTTCCATTAATTCATCAAGGCATTCACAAAATTACAGAAGTGCATTCTTTGCAAATGTTTTTGAAAAATTGTTGGACCCTTCTCTAAATGCATGAGAAGGGTTTAAATACTAAACTAATATGTTTAGTATATATTATTACATAAAAATTGGAGTTTCAAACAACTTTCCTCATAATGAGTAAACTTAAACTACAATCTAGGAATAAAAATAACAACATGATTATGTGGCTTGATCTTCTTTTCCCATATGATATTTGAGGTAGAAAATATCTACCATTAGCTTTAGTTGGGCTGGCTGTGTAATCCCAAATCTGACTTGGCCTTTAAACATTGCATTTGAAAGTGTTGGCAGCACTTTCTTAGTAGAATTAGTTAATGAATGTAGAGTTAGTTACTGATGATAAGGTTTGATAAAAAAATCCAGTAATTTTCCTGATTAAAATTATTTATGTTTTTAATAGTTTCCACCTGTGTCTCTGTACATTTTTTCCACTATGCTTCTAATGGTTTAAGCTCTGGGAGTGCTTCGGTTGTGGATTCTTTAATAATTTCATATTTTAAAAGTTGTCCATTAACGGATTCGATGATTTCATTTGTCAGATTTGATGCCTTTGTCATCGCCTTCTCTACTTGTCTAAGCTGCATTTCCAAATCTTTAAATAAAATCTCTTTGTGAAACTTATCTATCTTAGGGAGGTCAAGTTTCTTTCCTGCATCAGACCCTTGCCACTGAATGAACTCGGTAATATTCTTTTCAACTTTTTCATATTCAAGTCTCCTATTAGCCACTTGTTGGATCAAAATATTGCTTGTATCACAATACGAACTGGTGATTGAAATTTGCTGAAAAAAGGTTTCTTGTTGCTTCTTTAACTTTTGATTCATTTCCAGTGCTTCTTTTATGAATTTCTCTATTTAAGGCTGAATTTTCCATTTTTCCATTACTACTTCAAGTTGTGTTTCTTTCTCTGAAATCTGTACTTGGTGTTGTAACCTTATCCTTTCAAAATATTTTTGAAATTGAGACATTTTCATCTCAATTTGCTTATTTTTGTTAAGCCTTTCATGTTCTAATTGTTTCTCCAATTCTCGCACTTTGTCATATTTCTGCTTAAGTAGAAGTTGTACCTATGTAGCTTTGTCAATGGTAGCAGTTGCATATGCTCATGTGAACTGTGATAACTTAGTCAAATGTTATGTAATATCAGCCAAAGGGTATTTCCATAGAACATCTACAGATTCATAATTAAGATTTGAAATTGATTCATCAATTTTTCTTCTCTTTCTTCTTTTAACTACAACCTTATGATTAGGGCTGTAAAAGGCATCAAGTGAAGGTATCTCTTCAATCTTTAAAACAATCTATTTTATAGGGTATGTTGGGATGATCTCTTGATCATGAACTTCTAGTACCTGTTGTAGTGGAATTGCAATTTCCACTAAATTCTAGGTTTGTAAAGATGTTTGGAAAATTATTGATTCTTCAGTAATAGGCTTTGGTGGTGGTGTTTCTAGTGCTTTAGAAAAAAATTCCCATTTTGTTTTTAAATGCTTTGCTGGAGGTTTAACCATTTGCTCAGGTGTATTCTGAATATGTTGAACTTCTTTAGAAGATGATTCAACTCCTCCAACTTCTTCTTCAATCTGCATCTCAATTCCTTTAATCACTTTTCCAATTATTATCTCAGGAATTTCATTTATGCTTTCTAACTCATTGTCTGAATGGTCTGAACTCTGATATTGGTGTTTTGATTGTTCTGACTCATGATTTGATTTCTCTTGTGATTCATCTTATGACATATCTTCAGCCTCACTATCCAGACTAATGTTGGGAGTTGGCATGTTAACATCTTCAATAAATGACAAGTCCAAGGATCTGTTTCTAGCCTCTTGCTTCTATATTCTTGAAAAGCCTCAAAGTATGTTTTACTGAGATGATTGGATGCAATTTTCAATACATCTGTGAACTTTTCTACACCTTCAAAGAAATCATCAAACATATCTTTCTCATTCAAGAAAGTTTTAAGTTTAAGATCAATGGTAAAATTCTTAACCACACCATTAGGATCATATGGCCTCTTTGGCATTAGAGCTAGATTTAATGAAGTGATTCTTGAAATCTCTTTAGTTGCATGACCAATGTCGAAAAAGGAAAAAGTGCCACACTGTAAAGGGAAAGTAGGCCAAATGGCCTTCTTGGCATCTTTAAGTTGTTTGGTCACGCCGCTTACTAGAAGTTGGTAGGGAAATTCTCTGGCTAAGAGTTTGTCAGGAACATAATAAGGTAAGACATGGGGGGAATAAAAACTTCCAAAAACTCTAATATAGGTAAAATTTTCCTCAGCGAACCATTTAGCTACAGGAAGAATATATATGTTGGCTTCTTTTGAAATCCTAGGACCTTTTCATTAAAGATGATTTGATGGATTGGAAACATAACTCCATTACAAATTTTATAGAAATGTAAATGAAACTCAGATTCCCAGAGGACTTTATGATATATATGAATTGGATTTGGATCTTGAATTTTCCACTTCCATCCCATAATAGGAAAGCTAGAACAAAAACATATTCCGTCCATAATGTACGCACTCATATAGAAGGGAGGTATGATTCTGGTGGAATGGGCTCTATTTGCTCTATAATCCAAAAACAATTTTGCCAAGTTATCAGATAATATATTTTCCCAATTCATAATGAAATAATTGACGATTGTGTCAATCAAAGGGACCCAATCTAAGGAAAATCTAGTAGAATCAGGTTTATAAAATAACCTACATAGCATTCCTGCAGCATAATAGTATGGGGAGGGTATTTTTTCTATTGTGTACGTACCAAATTTATCTGCTTCAGCTTGCCCTGTTCTTCTTTCCATCCCTTTCTCACTTTCATGACGTTTGTATGCTTTTTGGTATAGCTTTGTAGGAATGCTTTATCATAAATCTTCTGAGGCAGAGGTAAATGATACATTTTTCGTAATTCTTATGCGGTAAATGAACCAATAGTCTCAAGCTTAGAATTTTTGAATGCTATGTCTGCTATGTTAAGGTTATTAATAATCCATTTCACCATATCAGTTTATGGTAAAATTTTCGGCCTTGCCGCCACCCTGTGGAGAAACGAACATGCAACCTCAAAATAAGACGGTTATTATGAAACTGATTCATTTTTTGTTACTGTCTTCTCCAATTCTCTTGGTTTTTCTCCCTCGAATAGATTTTACATGGTCTCCCATAAAGAACCGTCACAATCTTTGTTGCACGTTGTATCTGAGAACAATGGAAACATGTTCGTGGATTCTTCAATGGATGCTTGGGTATCTGGCTTGCCTTTCTTTGAGATTACTTTTGATATCGTTTCCTTAGACATTTTCCTGAATTCAAGCGAAGAATGAGTAAATACAAATATGATATGAAGGGAAACAAAGACATAGAATGAACGTAAATCACAATCCAGTGCTTTTAAATTTAAAACACGCTTGAAGTTAGATACCAATTTTTCAAGCCTTGTACCCATTGAATTCCTTTTAATAACCCTTTAATTTTTATCCAATCAACCTCACACCTTATGCAATATGTCTAATCTAGTGATCTTAATCATTAGATCTCATAACGGATTGATTCGCTTGAAATAAATGATTATCGCAGATCACGATTTTTAGCAAATAGCGATATCATATGTTTCTACTGTTTTTGCAACACAAAATGCGATCTGCGCAAATCGCACATCACATTTTATTTCAGTGAACATAACTTTTGATTTGGTTAAACTTTGCGAAATGTGAAATTCGCTAAAGGTACAGATAGTATTTATGCTTTGTCGGATATTATGAATGCTTCATTTATTATTTTATTGTGTTTTCGGGTCCATATCATCGCAGCTTTTCTGAAATGTTATGAGTTTATTCTTAAAGAGGGCATAATGTTATTTCTCTTTTAAAGGGCGTTTTTAAGTTTTTCAACGGGGATTTTATTGATTTAAAAAGGTCGGAGCGTATATCGCAAATCGTAAATATTCTGTGTTTTAACTTTTTTGGTTATTGAGTTATGAGATTTTCATAAGCACTTTGAAATCAAAGTAGAAAGGAAAAGCCTTTATTCCTAAAATTTTAAGACTTATATATGAATGAAATAATGCTTATAAATTTCTATTATTTTTTTTTTAAGGGTCCCTATTTATTTTAAAGATAAGGGGGGTGTTGTATAGTACAACAATTGGCGATTCACTTAGGAGAACCAGTTATCTCTGATTGGTTTTTTGAAATTTCTAAAACCCTTCAAAATAAAAATAAGTGCAGGAATGAATTTCAATACAAATAATATTTCACTAAGAAATAAATCTCACTTGATCATAATCCTTAATATTTCTTCTTTATAAATGAAAATATGAATATCTATACCAGTCTTTACTAAGTTCAAAAAGATGAAGTAGGTAGCTCATCCAGATTAACTTTATATAAATATACTCTTTTATCACAGATAGAGCCTCCTATCTAGTAGGAAATTTAAGCTTTTGGCAGGGTTACCTTTTACCCAACAATGATTCATTTTCCCATCCAGTTTCTATTACAATCTTCTAAAAAAAAGGTTAATTTTATATACTTTATCTCTTGTGGAACTTGTTTTCCTTTTTGTAAATATTTTCTATATTTTTTTATCACTTAAAAGCCATTGTCTTGGCTTGGTAACCAAATATTGACAATGTTATTCATTAGTTATAACTAAATTGATCAAGCTAGCTCTTGAGGAGACCCCTTGTCTTTTGATATTATCTCAAGTCATTACCCTATTTTGGTAGGAAGTATTGGTAATGTGAGTTCAACTATTTTCCTATGAACATGGAAAACAAGCTTGTGATGAGACTTATTATCTTCTAAGATTTTTAGCATAATATTTTGAATTATTTTCCAAAAAATTCAAAAGTCTGTCGGATGGGGTGAATCATTGGTCCTTTTGAGGATTTTGGATGATAATTTTAGAGTTTAAGATTTCTTATCTGTAAAAGAGTCTTTACTATGTTAAATATTCTTTTCTGGACTGATAGTAGAATAACCATACTTTATAAAAGTAAGATTTTATCAAAGAATAAATAACTTCGGTGAAATTACATTTTCCAGCGAAATACAATCTATTTGAGATTCAAATTTTTCAATTGTTTCCTTAACAATTCTTATTTCTAGAAGCAATAAATCAAAAAATATTTTCTAAGATGTTTATTTTGAAAATCCAAAAAATTGATACCATTCAATTTTTATTTTCCTAAGAAAAGTAAAGACAGTAATATATAGGGAATAGAAGGGATTACCTCCTATGAAAAATATTTCTTTAAAATCTGCCCATTAACATGCAAAGAATCTCTTTTTCCTAATAGATCTTGCAATAGAAATGTTGATGGGCCTATTTCTTCTATGATTTGAAATGGTCCAAGCCACAATTTTTTATATTTAGTATGCTTACCTTTTTCCTCGTGTGCTTTATCCCATTTCAGAACTAGATCACCAATTTGAAATGTTTTTGGAGTGATAGAAGTTCTATCAAATGAAGCTTTAACCATTTTTATATGATGTGCATGGGTAAGTTTATCCTTTTCTCTTTCTTCCTCAAGTTTAAGCATTTGGGACTGTCTTATTTGCAAAGAAGAGGAGGGTGTTTCATCAATAAATTGGACTAGGCCAAGAGAAGGAATAAATACATTAGTGGGAAGAACAACTTCTTTCCCATAAACAAGATTAAATGGAGAAGTACCAATAGATGCCTTGTGAGTTATTTGATCTGCCCAAAGAGAAAATGTTAATGATTTGTGCCAATTTCTTTGGTTCTGATCAGTAGTTCGTTTAATTATTCTAATAAGGTGTTTTTTTGTCGATTCTGCTAAAACATTTCCCTAGGGATAATAGTTAGCAGAATATTTGAGTTTGAAACCTCTTTTGATGGCAAATTCTAACAGAGTAGCTCCTGAGAAATAAGATGCATTGTCAAACATCAAAGTAGCTGGTAAACCAAATCTAGTTATAATAAATTGAATAATGAACTCAATAATATTCTCAGAGTTGGCTACTTATAGTGGAATTGCTTCCACCTATTTGGTAAAATAATCAGTAGTTTTGAGGATATATTTATGTTGTTTGGAAGAGTTAGTAACAATCTCACCAATTATATCCAATCCCCATTGTTCGAATATTTGTTCGATATTAACTAGTTGTAATGGAAAAGCTGGTTTCCTTTGCCTTCCAGATGTATTTTAATAGATGTTGAGCTTTGGAAAAGGTATGAATTCACCATGTATTTTCTCATTCTTTTACTTTAAACATAACTCTTTTTACTCTAGAAAGTTGATTTATTACAAAATTATGGTAGAATTGCAAAGACTTATGTTTATTGTAAAAAGTAACTAAAAACTGCCTTTTATTGTCAAAAACAAGAATTAAGCGAGGTGAACAGCTATACCAGAGGCGAGGCTAAAGCAGGAGTAACTGTTGTTCCTCCAGTGATAGACCATATTCTGCCAAAGAGAAGAAAATCAGAACGCATTGCTAAGAGAAGGCAGGGGACAACACGGCTTCAGCCGAAGGAGATCAAGTGACAGCTAAAAAAATAAAAGAAGCGAATCCCTCAGGATCCTTCGATCCTGAGGGATCGTTGTTCAAATATTATCTCGTTCCTTTTCTTGTCCATCGAAATTGTTATATAAGGCAATGCCTTTAGAGATTGAAGGAGTCGAATTATTGATTGAAAACATTCCTCTTGTAATTCTACGCTTTGTTGACTCTCGTGATCAAAGAGCGGTCGCTGTAAACACTTTTTATGTTCAAATAATACAAAGACGTGTTTTCGTTCCATTTCTCAAGCTCTGAAGTAACCCAGCAGTTTTTCACTGGTGATAAGGGCCTGGCCCTGGTGGAATCTACCTGTTGTTTGTATTTATATCCTTTAATTACCGTTGTGTGATAATTGTGTTTGGTTTTATTACGATTGTAGAGTTAGTTAATTACTGTTGAATTGCTTATTGGTATTGTTGTGTTGCGTTAATGAATTGCATTTCTGTTCCATTTCAACAAAGATCTTAATTCCTATGTTATTCATCTTGTTAATGCTCACAAAGCTTTGTTTTTCAATATTTATTCCATTTTCCATTCTGTTGGATCGTTGTTCATTTACGGTAGTTACCTAATAACGTTTGTTGTCAACAGGTTTTGGTGTTCAACAAAGTTCGTTAGTTAATTTCATTAAGTTAAGATCTGATTCATTAGTTAGTATTTTTTGTTCCATTCCAGTGTGTTGTTCATTTCCAATTCATTAGTTTCATATTGCAGAAAGATTGCCTATTTACATTGTTACAGTCTGTTGTTCATTTCCAGCTCATTACGTTTACAAAGTTTTTCTTAGTTCAAGTTCTATTTCTCTTTAATTGCTTTGAATCAAGACTTTCAACTATAGAGAACATTGGTTATTATTTCCTCGTTCCCAGATTGATTGCCTTGTTCCTTGATTGATGTTTTGCAGAGTGAATAGTTCAGTTTCAGAGTATTTGAATTCACGTTATTGTAATTAGATTTCTTTTCAAGCATCCGTTTACTCTTGTATTTAGAATACTATACTATATCTCTCACAGCATTTCTCTTAGCTCAAATTGCAGCCTCAAACAGAGTACACTCTTGAAACAAAAATTCATTCTCAGATTGATAATTAATGTAGGATAAATAAGCGTTAAAAAGACACTTTTTATACCTCAACATTTTGGCGCCATTGCCGGGAAGAGTGTATGCCATTTAGAAGGAGTGATGCACATTTGATTTTTTTTCTTCTTGGGAAGAATTGGGTATTAAAGACGGAAGGTAAGAACCTGTGCACCGAGCAAGGAACATACTTGCTCACAGCCTGCTTCACAGCAGAATTGGGTAAACTTCTTTCTTTAGGAAGGAATGAAGGCTTGTTCTTTTGAATGAATAGAAAATATAAACAAAACAAAATTCCTCCTAAACCCGAAAAACCTAAGGGACCGGTGACCCTTGGGAGAAAAACTTTCATTGACGAAATCCTTAAGAGAACTGAATCTCAGCCATCAGTAGGACCTAGGAAAGTTATTTCTAGACAACCTACTAGTTCCCTCAGGCCACAAAGTCACCATCTGTAGCCTTTGCTGAGATACATAGTAAAACAGAAGAAATTGAGCAATATTCCCAAGGAATTGAGAATTCTCGCCTAATTTCTCCATAAGAAGGGAACTCTAGTAATCTCTATGAAGGAGAAGGGGAAACAGGGGAAACAAAAGAACCAAAATCTCCTCTTGAAATAATCCAAACAGTGAGCAGCCCAGATAAGGGAAGCGCTGTCAACCTCATTCGAAACAAAGGACCTGAATCTCCTCAGACAGTAGGCCAGCAAGGAACACTTATTATTCCAGATCAAGGGAGTGTTGTCAAGGTCATTCCTATTCCTTCTAGTCAGCCTAGGAATTCCCTTGAGATCCCAGAAGGATATTGGTACATATTTGATCAAATGGCCCAAAACCAGAACCAGAACCAGCAAACACCTCAGCAAACTTCCACACTGCAATATCCCATTGTGGATACTGCAGTTAATGCACCTATGAAAGCCATTCCTCTTCAACATATTCCTACATTTCATGGCTTGAAATCAAAAGATCCAGATGCATTTATGTTTGAATTTGATGTATTATGCAAGGGGTATGACTATACCACCGATCCCCAAAAATTAAAACTATTTCCTTCCACATTAAAAGGAGCAGCCTTACGATGGTTTATGGGGCTAGGTGGGGGTGTTATAAATGATTGGGATCAGATGAAAGCTATGCTTCTAAAGAAATATCAGGATTATTGCAGGTCCCGGGAACTAAAAGATGAAATATTTCAAATGACAACAAAACCCAATGAAACTCTAGAAGAATATGTGGAACGGTTTCAATACAACCTCTAGAGATCTCCTTATGCATCTTTACCCTTACCTGATAATGTGCTGAAAACTACATTAATTAGGGGGATGAAGGATCAATGGGTTGAAAGATTAAATATTATAGGAAAAGGTGATATATATCAGGAAAGCTATGCTAACATTATTGATTTATGTATCAGGAGTTCGAGAGGCAATACAAGGCTAAAATCAGCAGAACGTGACATGATCACAAGGGATAATAAGACCTCCAGTGAAGGTGTAACTCGTGCAGAGATTGGAAATTTTCTGGAAGACTTTAAAACAGATATTCTAGGGACTCTAACAACGCAGTTCGACATTATGCAAGCCAAACAAAAGCAAGTAGAAGTAGAACAAAATTTGGAAATATTTTGTCCTAAATGCAGGAAGAAACACAGCCACAAAGAATGCCCGCTGGATATAATCAAAGTTTGTGCCATTTGCACGAAAGATCACCCCACAGAAGGATGTCCTTCACTTCCTGGTTTAATTGCAGTCTATAAAGAGGCAGAAGAAGAATCAGAAGTGGTATGCTTACTTAATCAGCACCGATAATGGTAGCCATGACAATCAGGTATGCCAACGGATCCATTCTCTTCTTTTCAACCTCCTCAATATAATGATCAGAAATATAATGGAATGTGGAAAAATCATCCACCTTTCCCCAATTGGTCACAACAACCATTTCCTCCATCATCATGGCCAAATCAAGCAAACCAAACTAATTGGCCAAATTTTCCTTTCTGCCCACCGTTTTGGCAAAACAATGCTTATCCCACACAATGGTCCCCCTCCACTTTGCAGAGTCAAGCCTGGCAGTCAAACTGGAAAAGACCTACAAATCAACCAACTGGAACAATTCCCCTCTCTCAACCTACACTGTCATCTCCCTATCCATTGCCACAAAACCCCCAGACCAATTTAAGACCACAACTCACAGCCCAACCCAACCCAAACCCAAACAATAGGCCAGTTCAGTCTGTCCAAATAATGGAACCACCAGAATTAGAAACTGAACTGAGGGAGTGTAATGACCTTCAATTGAGGTCTGGGCACATAGTAGAAACAGAGAGAGACAAAAAATTTCACACTGAAGATCTGTTACCTGTAGAACAAACATTGCAAAAAGAGAATGTGGTTCAACAACAAACTCAACATCAAACTCCACAACAAGCAACCACCTCTTCTCCTTCATTCCCAGAATGATTATTCATACATCGCCCAATAGAATATCCTGATTTTGATCTTCTGGGAGAATTAAAAAATTTGTGTATAAAAATCCCTCTCCTCTAAGCTATCCAAGACATTCCTATTTATGCAAAAACCATTAAGGAATTGTGTATAAAGAAGCCAAAGAGGAGAACAACAACCAACCCAACTGTCTAAATAGTCGGTACTCTATCTGACTTATTATCAGGAATGGAAACACCTGTAAAATATGAAGACCCAGGCAATCCTATAGTGATGGTGCAAATCAATGGGAAATCATTTCCAAATTCCTTAGTTGATTTGGGAGCTGCAATTAATATCCTAACAACCACCACTTGTCAAAAACTTGGCATTACATCATTAGATCCAACAACAACCTTACTAGAATTAGCTGACCGATCGGTAGTCAAACCAGAAGGTACACTACAAGATGTAATGGTATCCATAGATTCCTGGGAATACCCTACTAACTGCCTGGTTATCAACCCAAAGAACCGGCTAGATGGATACCTGCTAATTATAGGTAGACCTTGGTTGGCAACTGCCGATGCTTATATTGGCTGCCGACAAGGCAACATGACAATAACAAGGGGAAAATATGTCAAGAATTTAGCTTTATATCCCCCAGCCCAACCAAGCCTATCAATAATCAAAACAAGGAAGCAACCTGTATCATATCTTATGGAAAATATGAGATCACCATTAACCATAGAAGATGCTCTCGATTTTAAAGATCAAACAGAGGATGATATCATTAATAGTTTTATTAACAAACCACAAATCAGATCCCATCTACAATGTCACATGATCAAGGCAGCATTTGATAATAAAGAAGAAGAAGATCCCCTGAAAGACATTCCTGATCAAATAATACCCACTACTTCTGTGTACAATAGTAAGATTGTGTAAATTGAACCAGGCAAAACTTTAAACATTAACAAAAATCTGACTGCTAAACAAGAAAAGAAGACAGTCCAATTACTACAAAATATAAGGGAGCCTTTGCATGGGATTATCCGTACATGAAGGGAATTGATCCCAAGTTATGTACACACCACATCTATACCGAAAAATATGAGAGACCCATTCACCAACCCCAACGAATAATAAACCCTCACCTTAAAGATATTATGAAAGTTGAATTACAAAAGTTGTTGGATGTTAATTTCATTTACCCAATATCTGATAGCAAGTGGGTCTCCCCATTAGTAGTGGTACCAAAAAAGAAAGGAAAGTGGATAATATGCGTAGATTACTGAGAACTCAACAAAGAAACTCAGAAATACCACTTTCCCCTTCCTTTCATTGACCAAGTATTAGATACATTGGCAAGAAAGAAATTATTTCTTTCCTAGATGGCTTCAGTGGGTACAATCAAATCTAGATTTCCCCTGAGGACCAAGACAAAACCACTTTTACCTGTCCTTGGGGGACAATTTCCTTCCGAGTCTTACCCTTTGGCCTATGCAATTCCCCTGCTACATTTCAGAGGGCCACTCTCAACATCTTTTCAGATTTAATAAATGAAGGGCTCGAAGTGTATATGGATGAATTCACACCTTACGGAGATGATTTTGAGCCAGCATTAGAAAACTTAGAAAAGGTGTTGCAAAGATGTATTGACACTAGGCTTTGTTTGAAACATGAAAAGTTTCATATGATGATGACCGAAGGACTTTTCTTATGACATTATATTTCAGCAGCTGGAATTCAGGTGGATCCAGCCAAAATTCAGATAATTTTGTTAATACCTACACCCACCACACAAACAGAGGTACGTAGCTTTCTTGGATTTTCCGGTTATTATAGAAGATTCATAGAACATTATTCTCGAATAACTACACCTTTATATGCACTAACATGAAATGTTGATTTTATTTGGACAAATAAATGTGACCATGCTTTCAAGGGTCTGAAAAATCTTGTATCAACAGCCCCAATGCTGAGGGGCCCAAATTGGAATTTTCCATTCCAAATTTCATCTGATGCCTCAGACACAGCGATTGGAGCAGTGCTTGGGCAGGAAGAGGATAAGAAACCATATGCAATCTATTATATTAGCAAAAATCTATCCCCTTCTGAATTAAATTATATTGTGACTGAGAAGGAATTTTTAGCTGTAGTTCATGCTATAAATAATTTTAGACATTATATAACTAGGTATCCTGTAGTTATATATATTGATCACTCGGCCATTAAATTTTTAGAAAATAAACCTGTTACAAATGGAAGAGTGACAAGATGGTTGATTTTATTGTAGGAATTCGATATTACAATTAAAGATCGACCTGGAAAAGAGAACCATGTAGTTGATTTCCTCTCACGAATGCCAAAGCCAATAGATGCAGCAACAGTCGAAGACCACTTCCCAGATGAGCATTTGTTTGTTGTTACTGTTCGAACCCCATGGTATGTTGATATAGAAAATTATTTGGCAATAGGTAAATTACCTAAACATCTAACCCTTAATGAACGAAAGCAGATAATACAACGTAGTACTAGATTCTCTTGGATTGGGGGCTACCTGTTTCATACAGGGTCAGATATGAAAATCAGGAGATGCGTCCGAGAGGACAAAGTATTTGATATTCTGAAAGCATGCCATGATGGGCCGTGTGGCAGACATTTTTCAGATCGTAGAACTACCCACAAGGTTTTACAGACGGGCTACTATTGGCCTACCATTTTTAAATATGCTAAAAAATTTGTGCAAGCCTGTGATAGCTGCCAAAGGGTAGGTCGCCCTGGACAGTCTGACGAAATGCCTTTAAACCCACAATTAGTAATTGAACCATTTGAACGTTGGGCGCTCGAATTTTTTGGCCCCATTAACCCCCCATCGAACCAAAGAACATACATCCTAGTTGCAACCGAGTATGTCACTAAATGGGTTGAAGCAGAGGCACTTTCAAAAGCTACAGAGGACTCTGTAATACAATTCCTTTTCCAAATCTTTGTGCGATACGGCCTCCCAAGGGACATAATCACAGATGGAGGACCGCATTTTGTAGGTAATAAACTCGCTGAAACATTACAGAATTACCACATTCAGCACAAAATTACAACCCCATACCACCCACAGGCAAATGGCCAGGTAGAGAGCACGAATAAAGTTATCAAATCCATATTGACAAAAACAGTTGCCTCACACAGACGTGACTGGGCTTACAGATTTCCAGAAGCCTTGTGGGCATACCAAACAACATGGAGAGGTACTACGGGGTATTCACCATATCAATTGGTATTTTGAAAAGAGCCCATCTTTCTAATAGAGTTTGAAATTCAGACATTAAGAACAACCCTAGAGGTGGGTTTAGATTTAAATGAAGCCTAGGCTAAAAGATTACAGCAAATCAATGAGTTAGATGAAACTAGGCTCTCTGCTCTTCAGCACACTGCATTAATTCAACAACAGAGAGCAAAATGGCACGACGCCCTCATCAAAGAAAAAATATTCCATGAAGGAGATCGGGCACTCCTATATGACTCTAGGTTTCAGGATTTTCCAGGGAAACTCCAGACCCGATGGCTTGGACCTTACGAGATACAAAAATTGCATGATAATGGCACCATTACATTAACCACCATTGATGGATCTGGACATTCCTTCAGAGTAAACGGTCATCGAGTGCGACTTTACCATAAACCGCTTACTCGAGAATCCTTCTACCAACAACTACGGGAAGATTCTACCATGCAAATTCTTTCTGAGGGAGATAACTCCTCCTCGGCACCCATTCATTAAATCAATTCTTTCTTTTGAAATTTGTACATAAAAATTGTTCTTTTACTTTGCTTGTTTTTTGTATGGAATTACGTTTCTTCAACTGTGCTTATTTTTCTTATTGTAAATTTTTGCTATTCCTTTCGAAAGGAACAACAACATTGTTGAGATTCTTTTTGCTATTCCTTTCGAAAGGAACAACGGTTTTCCTATTTATTTTTTATGTTTCGAAGATTTTTTTTTTGTTGTTCCTTTCGAAAGGAACAATAGTTTCGCAAAAAAAATTTGTTGTTCCTTTCGAAAGAAACAGCATTTCCGCAGATTGTTTCTATTGTTCCTTTCCAAAGAAACAACACTTTTTAAGTGCATTTTTCTTGTTTTAGAACACCATTTTGAGGATTTCTAATGACTCTTCTAAATGCAAACATACTATTTATACAAGATTACACAAATTAAAGCTTACTGGAATCAGCAAATCAAAAGAAATTGCCATTTTTTTAAGAAATTGTTTTGTAGCGATAAGAAGAAGGAAAAAGGACATAACCACCAATATTACTATGTTGTCTTACTATCACTAAAATTAATATGATCGATTATCTTTATCATGTTGGTTCTTCCCCAAATTTTTATAAATTTCTTTGATTTTTATTTATTGAGTAAGAATAAGGGCATATTATTTTCTATTGATATGTTTAGACTTCTTCCACCATCCCTACTCTTAAGGAGTGTTGAGCCATCCTTTATATATAAGTAGGAAAGTGCTACATGAAAAAAGAAGAGAAAAAATATCTATATATATCACTAACAATTATATGATATGGTAGATGGAGGATAGGGGTTCTCATCAAGAGCCAGCCTACCATGATCATAAGGAAGAAGTGAAGTGGCATTCCCATCATGGCCACCACACCAGGGATATGGTCCAATGGACAATTGAAAAAAAAAAAACCAAAAATTCCTTGGGACAGGAGGTCTCATCACGAGCCGACCTGCCCACTTTTCACTTCTTTCCGGTGAATGGCATTGTGATTTATCTGGTCCCCAAGCCAACACAATGGCCTTGATTATGACATCACACAGCACTTCCCTAGGCATAAATAAAGGATAATGGTTCCAAGGGTGAGAAAGCAACTTCGTCAAGGTTATGGACACCTGTGGGAAACAGAGCTCTGTTGATGGTATTGGAGTCACATTTTTACAAATCAATAGTAATGTTAAACCCTTTTTCCTATATCTCTATCTAAATATCAAATGAAAGTATGATTCCTAAACCCTTGGTTTTAAACCTATTATACATGACATTCATCATAAATCGATCACATTAGTTTGAGTGGATAATAAGCACATTAGTACTTGTGTTCACATCAGCTATCCCTTTTCCTTATCTTTGAATCATTACAAATGTTTCTATATCTATTTGCAATTTAATCACATGCATCGATTTCAGTGATGCAATAATTTGATTGATTGTATCATAAGTATGCATGCTCTTTCCTATTGTATAGTTGTTGTGCAGTACTTTCCTCTCTTATTTGACGGTCGAGGACGACCTATCATCCTTCAGGGGGGGCACGGATGCCTCTTAATGACCGCATGCAGATCAAATCCCTATATTTCTTTACCTGCACGCGAATCCAATCCCTATATTCTTGGTAATAACAAAAAATTAACGATATTATTCCAATCTACTGTGATGTGTTGTTCCATTACATTATTGTGCGTCTGTAAAGAATTAACAGTGTGCAGAGAAGATGGGAGGATGACCAATTCGTAGCGAACCACAAGTGCTAGTTATTTATGATGTTGCACGAGAAATACTGGAAAAATTGGGATGGATTACATACCTTACAAGGCTACAACAACCTCATAAAACAGTAGCTATCAAGTTTTTACAGAATTTGTAGGAAGGTTACTCCATGGTTAGAGGTAGATAGATAACTGTAACAGATGAAATAATCGCAGAGGTGTTTGGTCTACCAGCGGAAGGAACCATATGGACTCATAAGAAGGTCAGGCTTCAAGAAGCCATGAACATTTTCTAGGAAGAAGGACAGACATTGGTTGTCAAAGGAAAAGGAGTTCAGTCGGCATCATTGGGAGAACCATGGACGGAATTAGAAAAAGTAGTACAGGCCTATATAACATGCGATGGAAGAAAAGACATGGTAAGACCTCGCCACCTTAATTTATTGGCAGTATTAAAGCAAAAATGTACTGTAAACTTGCCTGCATTTTTAAATTCCTTACTGCATGATGTTGCCGGTAGTATAAGAAAAGCTCAGCACACAGACATGGTGGTGAGCCACCATTGCTTAATCAAATTTATAGTAAGTTACAGCCTTGCCCAACAACAGACCAATTGGGAAGAACTGATATTTTTGATTGATGGAGGGTTAGCCTTACCTGCCCCAAAACGAAAGAGAATGGCTAGCACAGCAGCAGAGCCATCAAAACGTAGACAATCCTCCTGTTCAAAAAGAAGTAGGGGAATGATAGAAGGCCTTCCTGGTAGCAATAGCCAGCCCTTGGAATTTCCTAGCTCGGAGGATGAATAGCCCCCACAACTGGAAGGAGGGAGTCCCTGCACTGATGAGGATGAAGAAGAAATGAGCCACCACACCAGTGGTGAGAAACAAAGCAGTGCAGGAGAAGGAAATGATGGAGTAGAGGGAGAGATTCTCTACTCTGATGAGGAAGAATAAGGAAGTCCCCATACTAGTGTAGAGGGAGAGATTCGTTACTTTGATGAGGAAGAAGGTAGTTATCATACCTGTGAAGAGAACGAAGATAATCGCAGCAGTGAGAATGAAAGAGAAGGAGAAGAGCCTCCCGAAACCACCACTACAAGTTCACCACAAAGCCCTTTTCAAGAGGACCAATTGGCCCAAATTTTGGCCAATATGAGTGAATATGTGCAGCCCCACAGCCCTTTGAACCTTAATGTTCATATCAACCAACTGCAGGAGCAAGCTGTTGCCAATAAAGAAACGGCTGAGGGAATGTCGGATGAAATAGAAGGAGGAAACCCTAATGGAACAGCAGAATCACATGGGGTTAATTCCCCTGAGAAGTATGGACAGGAAAAGGTGAACACTGAAGCAGTGTTCCAAACTGAAAATTCTCAGGGAACAATAGAGCCAATTGAGGTTATTACCCCTGAAGAATGCAGCCAGGAGCATATGAATACTGAAGAAATTCTCCACATAGAGAATGGAGAAGCAAGCCCAACTGAAGGCACAGCTGTTGAGGAACAAACCCCCGTTGAGCAATTGGGTTCAGAAAAAGGAACAGTCATTCCATCAAGGAAGAGAAAGAAAGTAACTGAACTTGATAAACTTCCGAGGGAGCGGTAGAAGCTCCAGAGGCTAGTGGAACAACCTAGGCAGACTATTAGGGTTCTTAAAATGAAACAACTTCCCAAATGAACCCCAAATAAGAGAAGCATAGTCACCAAACGAGCCCTGAAAAATAGGAAAGTGGCCACTAAAACAAAGCCCCAAGTTGTAGAGACTATGGAAAACCAGGCTGAGCCTAATCATGAAGATATGGAACAACAGGAAGTTGTTCCAGATGCAGCTGTTCCAGATGAAGCAACCTCAAGTGAAAATGCACAAGCTTGTAGTCAAAACACTTTTAGTGATCCTCCATTAGCTAGACTCCAAGAGGAGTTGGCACAGGCTCGACAGGAAAGGGAAAAACTTGAAGAGAATATGGTCCCTAGAAGAAAATACCAGGCGTTGCAGTAGCATATGAAGATCATCCATGCAGCAGAGGCTGAAGCATATGAGAAGTGTCGGAAGGCAGAGGAGAAGGCTGAAAAGGTAATGAATAAATTAAAAATAGCCCAGAATCGAATGGATACTCTCTGCTCATTATACACAGATGTTTTAGATTGTAGATGCCCTGCCAAGAATTAAGCTTTATTTTTATTAGAGAGACATTTACAGTTAAAAATTAAAGCAGTTAGGGCAGGAAAGTCCATAGAGTTAAACACTATAGATGATTTTGTAACATGATGCAAACTCTATGGGGTTAAGGTACAGTGTCTCCTGTGTGAGTTCTATTTGCATAATCTCATATTGGAAAATGATATTGAGACAAATCCCATCCCTTTTGTGGGTGACATCCAATACCAAGAATTTATTTCATTTGTTGTTAATCAGTTAAAATGGCTCAAAGCTTATAATGCTTTTCAAAGGCAAGAAAATGAATTAGACTTGTGGGTTAGGAGTGAACCAAAACACCCATTACAATTATGGGCTAGGCAGAAGAATTTGATGACAATAGAAGGTGTTATCTAGGCATTGGGGCCTGTCCATAGAGATATTGTCTTGAATGGGATTTAATATTTTCTATCTATTAGAAACCAGGCCTACATAGCAGCTAAGGTCCGATGGGGAATTTCCAATCGGAATATTCAAAATAGAGATCCATTTAACTATAAAAATTTTGGATTAGTTGCAGACCGCTTGGTTCTCTATAGCAACCTCATTTTGAGGGAAGGCCCATTCTGGCTAGGGTGTAGGTTTCGAAGCCCTATTGCATGGTATCCTGCAGCATATTATAAAGCCATCTATGAAATACCTGAAGGACAGACAGGGCATGTCTTCGAAGCTTTAGCTGCAATGCATGGTTTTAGGCCTTTTGATGAAAAACCTTCTCCAGCTTATTCTTTAACTGCTTTGCATGTAAACCATGTTTTTCATGAGGACATGAAAAAGGGTAAGCAGGGGGTTATTTTGAGCGTTGGAAAAGGTATGAATTCACCATGTATTTTCTCATTATTTTACTTTAAACATAACTCTTTTTACTCTAGAAAGGTGATTTATTACAGAATTATGGTAGAATTGCAAAGACTTATGTTTATTGTAAAAAGTAACTAAAAACTGCCTTTTATTGTCAAAAATAGGAATTAAGCGAGGTGAAAAGCTATATCAGAGATGAGGCTAAAGCAGGAGTAACTGTTGTTCCTCTAGTGATAGACCATATCCTGCCAAAGAGAAGAAAATCAGAACGCATTGCTAAGAGAAGGCAGGGGACAGCACGACTTCAGCCGAAGGAGATCGAGTGACAGCTAAAAGAAGAAAAGAAGCGAATCCCTCAGGATCCTTCGATCCTGAGGGATCGCTATTCAAATCTTATCTCATTCCTTGTCTTGTCCGTCGAAATTGTTAAATAAGGCAATGCCTTTAGAGATTGAAGGAGTTGAATTATTGATTGAAAACATTCCTCTTGTAATTTTGCACTTTGTTGACTCTCGTGATCAGAGAGCGGTCGCTGTAAACACTTTTTATGTTCAATTAATACAAAGACATGTTTTCGTTCCATTTCTCAAGCTCTGAAGTAACCTAGCAGTGTTTCACTGGTGCTAAGGGCCCGACCCTGGTGGAATCTACCTGTTGTTTGTATTCTATCCTTTAATTACCATTGTGTGATAATTGTGTTCGGTTTTATTACGATTGCAGAGTTAGTTAATTACTGTTGAATTGCTTATTGGTATTGCTGTGTTGCGTTAATGAATTGCATTGCTGTTCCATTTCAACAAAGATCTTAATTCCTGTGTTATTCATATTTTTAATGCTTACAAAGTTTTGTTGTTCAATATTTATTCCATTTTCCATTCTGTTGGATTGCTGTTCGTTTACGGTAGTTACCTAATAACGTTTGTTGTCGACAAGGTTTGGTGTTCAACATAGTTTTTTAGCTAATTTCATTAAGTTAAGATCTGATTCATTAGTTAGTATTTGTTGTTCCATTCCAGTGTGTTGTTCATTTCCAATTCATTAGTTTCATATTGCAAAAATATTGCTTATTTACATTGTTACAGTCTGTTGTTCATTTCCAACTCATTACGTTTATAGAGTTTTTCTTAGTTCAAGTTCTATTTCTCTTTAATTTCTTTGAATCAAGACTGTCAACTGTAGAGAACATTGGTTATTTCTTCCTCGTTCCCAGATTGATTTCCTTGTTCCAGTTTGATTTCAGTTGCATCAATTTCTAAAGGAATGAGTTATTGCTACTGTATCCTTGAATGATGTTCTGCAGAGTGAATAGTTCAGATTCAGAGTATTTGAATTCACGTTATTGTAATTAGATTTCTTTTCAAGCATCTGTTTACTATTGTATTTAGAATACTATACTACATCTCTCACAGCATTGCTCTTAGCTCAAATTGCAGCCTCAAACAGAGTACACTCTTAAAACAAAAAGTAGTTCTCAGATTGATAATTAATGTAGGGTAAATAGGCGTTAAAAAGACACCTTTTATACCTCAACAACAGACTTTAAATTTCCTTGCATAATAATGTGCATCTTTGAAAAGTGTTGGCCAATAGTAACCTACATGCAGGATTTTATGTGTTTTTTTATTCCCTCCAAAATGTCCTCCAACTGATCCATCGTGGAGTTCTTGCAAAACTTTCTATGCTTCAGTTTTCTCCAAGCATCGTAGCAACATAGAATCAAATTTCCTTCTAAACAATACATTATTGACTATTTCATATTTCTTAGCTTTCAATATTAAAGCACACTTTGTTTTATAACTGAGTTGTGTGGGGGCATATCCATTTTTCAAATAGAATTTAAGATCTACATATAGAGATTGAGAATCATTGAGGCTTACCTCTGACACTTGTAAATTGTTACCTTAGTCTTCTTCTGATGATAAATGGGATGCTCCTGTTAGCATTCTGAAAAAACCTTGACCCCTAACTATTTTAGAAGGTCTAATTTCTACATCATATTCTTGCAAATAAGTAACCTAGTTAACCCTTTTTTCTCCTAGTTCTCTTTGCATTAATAATTGCCTTACTACAGAGAATGGAACTATTATCATGGTGTGAGTTTTAAGGGGAAATGTCTTGTAATGCTTTATAGCTTTGAAGACAGCAAATGCTTGTTTCTTAACATATGAATAGTTCAATTCTACACCTTGTAAATTGGAACTAAAAAATGATATTGGTGCTTAAATTTGTTGGTCATTGAGCTGTGTCAGAACTGCATCATAAGATCTATCTGATGAGAATGTATATAAAGTGAAAGGATTAAGAAAATTGTGAGTAGTCAAGAATGGAGCATTGATGATAGATTGTTTTATTAAATCAAATGCTTCTATTTCATTGTGTCCCCATTTGAAAACTTAATTTTTCTTAATCATTGATTGTAAAGGTAAAAAGATCTGCGAGAAGTCAGGGACAAATCTCTTTACAAAATTTATCTATCCTAGGAATTACTACATGGTCTTTTTATTATGAGGAAAAGGGATTCTTTTGATTTCTTCTATTCTTTAAAGATCAATATAGATACCTTTTTTAGACACAATGAATCCTAAAAATTTTCCTTCATCTAAAGCAAAATATGACTTCTTTGGGTTAAGTGAGATGCCATACTTTTTACATCGCTCAAAGACTTGCTTTAGGTCATTCGCATGATTGGTTGCTTGTCTAGAAAATATTGTAATTTCATCTAGGTAAATAACCACTGATTTGTTAATGAGTCCTCTAAAATCTGTGTCCATGGCTCTTTGGAAAGTGGCACCTGCATTGATTAACCCAAATGGCATCTTTTGATAGGCATAAGTTCCCCACTTAGTCCTGAATGTGGTCTTTAAGCTATCATCTAGGTGTACCAAGATTTGATTATATCCTGAAAACCCATCTAGAAAAGACATAAGTTCAGAACTAGCTACAGTTTGCAGTACTTGTTCCATGGTTGGTAATGGAAAATTGTCCTTTTGAAATGCTTTATTTTGATTTCTAAAATCTATGAAAATCCTAATGTCACCATTTTTTTTCCTGACATGAACCAAATTTGATACCCATTTTGAATGTCTAATTGGAAAGATGATCTTAACTTTGAGGAGTTTATTCAACTCTATTTTTATTTGACTTTCAAGATTAGGATGAATCTTCCTCAATTTTTGTTGTATTGGCTTCTCATCTGAAATAATAGGAATAGTATGTTGAATAACATAAGTGTCATATGTTTTAAGATAAATACAATCCCAAGCAAAAACACTTTTGTAGGTTCTTAATAACCTGATAAATGATAGTCTTTCTTCAGAAGACAAACCTAGACCTAAATTGACATTTTTCGGTTTATCATCAGTTCCAATATTTACTAACTCAAATCTTAAAGTTGAAATTTGAGTTTTGGAATTAGTAATTCTTTTAAACCTATCTTTTAAATCATAAATGTCTTCTAATTTGACAACTGACTTTGGTATTGGATTTTCAACATGTTCTTTCTTTATCTGGATGTCATGTTCATGTTCATCCAAAATTTGATTATCATAATATCCTTCATATGTAAGGAAATCTATGATATGATAATCATGATTAAAGACTCTCCAATTAGTAATATTATCAGGAATATATGGTCTAAAAATCAACTCAATAGAAAAACTATCGGGACTAAATTATTGAGATGGAATTAATCTTGATGCCACGTTGGCTAATAAATCTGCACTAGCATTTTGTATCCTGGGCATAGAGGAGATATTAAAAGCTAAGAAATGAGAAGTCAAATCCTGGACTAATGATTGATAATGTTTAAGATGTCCAAAATTGCAATGAATCATATTTCTTACTTGTTTGATAATGGTTTCTGAATCTCAATACTTGCAAATATTTGATGTCAAGGTCAACTTCTTTATACAAACCTTGAATTAGTTCTTCATATTTAGTTGTATTATTGGTGCATTCGAATTCTAATCTGCAGGCTAGCATGGTTTTTTCTCCTTCAGGACTTATCAAAATACAGCTAGCTCTTGCACCATCTTCTGATTTAGAACCACTAAAATAAATAATCCAAAATAAAGAATTAACTACTGGTTTATTTACAAAAATTTTACATTTGGAAGCATTTGTTTGGGAAATTTTTTCAATCTGGGAGATAACAGCATTATCGAAGAAGGATGATTCTTGTGGATTAAAATTTTGAAGAAATGATTCTGCCGAGTAATTTCCAATAATATTATTATTGAATGTTACTGGATCATTGGTTCCTTCAAGGTCAGTAACTGTATGCTTCATGAATTTCTCACGGTCTACTCAGATTTGATTTGGCTTTCCATTGTAAGGCAACCACATGTGTGACCAGTATTTTGCGAAATATCCATTAATTTTCTCAGACCACTCTCTGCTCAACACTAAACCATAAAATTCTTGAATATTTGCTACCAAGATATCAATTATCTAAGAAACCTTAGGGTTTTATGATAATCTAATTGAAACAGAATTTATTTCTCCTACAACCTCTACTTTTGTCCTATCAAGTTGTACTATATGAACAGGAGAATTTTGAGGAGTTACGTTCAATTTAGCACAGACTGATTTTGGCATAATATTAGAGGAAGCCCCTGAATCAATTAAACAAGTATGCACATTCCTATTAAATATCTCATAAGTTATAGAAATGGGGGGGAATGAGAGAATGATTGATTACCTATCATAATAATATTTGTGGCATCTATTTTAGTTGAAGGAGAAGGAGGTTTACCCATACTATTAGCAGCTTGAAATATTACTGGAGCAGACAGAGATGAAGCAGGAACTATGTTCAATTCTCTAAGTAAAATATCTTGTTGTTGCTTGAGTTTAGTAAGCTCATGCATTGAGACATTAGCCCTGGTCTTTTTCATATCTTCTACTATATTAGATTCAATGGTATCAGAGACTACCATTGTCTTTTATGTAGATGGAAGATTTGAAGGAGAAAGGTTAGTCTGTGTAGCCTTGGATGTAGACTTTTTGTTTACTTTTTTCTCTTTAGTAGGAGTTGAGTTCTTCTGTTTAGGTTGTGCTGCATCATTGACATTTTTGCTTCTTGTACTAATGGGTAAAGCTTCATGTTCCTCATTTGGTAGGATGAAATACCACATGCCATTAAGTTCTACTTCTTCATCAATTTCGATTTCTTCTTCTTCTATTGATTCCTCGTCTGTGTCTTGATCAGACTCAACATTTGATATAATATTGGGTGGTTGAGAATTACAAGATTGATTTTTATTGAAGGGTCTGAAGGGCTTCCTTGTACTAGAACTTTCAGCTACTTGATTTTTGATGTCTGCCATTTCATTTGTCATGGTTTTTAGTACTTTATGAAGACCTGCCACATCAAAAGGATATTTTGGTGGTTTTTTCTTTGAATAATCTTTAAAATATAATGTCTTGAACTTCCTGTCTTCCTGATAATTCTTATTTTCAAGAGCTATAATATGTTTCTCGACAGACAAATATTCTTTCATATTTTCTGCCAATGTTTCTAAATTTTCCCTATTAAAAAAAATGGCTATGTTATATGGGAGAGAAGAAATATACCACTCAATTTGAACCTCGACACCAGGAGCTGATGTAACTGGGATTTTATTGAGTAATTTATTAAACCTAAAATTGAAATATTTAATTTTCTCTCCTGTCTTAGCCTTTAGATTTGATAGATCGTTGATGAGGGAGGCAGTAGTTCAGTCATCTCCAAACTTGGCTAGAAAATTTTCTTCAAACATATTTCAGCTAGTTATAGAGCGAGCGAGTAATGAAAAATACCACAATCCTACAGATCCTGTAAGAATGTATGGAAATAATTTGACTACAACATCTTCTTCAGTTACCTCTTTTAAAATTATGGCTAACAATATATAATTATGGATGTGTTCTTCGGCTGGGAGACCATCATCAGGATTGAATTTAGGTATCCATCTTTCAGGGTATTTTGGAAGAGGATGAAGAGGAGCAAGCATTTGTACAACACCTATATTGTTCCATGGTTCTAAATTCGGTGGAGGTTGTTGGCCTACCATTGGACCTTGGGTGGAGATGATAAGTGAATTTTGAGTTGAAGAAGAGCAGGCTGAGTGGTAGAACTAGTTGTAGGAATAGTAGTTTGAGTACTGGAACTAGTTAGGCTAACACTGATTGTTGGAATTGAAGTTGTGGAAGTGAGTGGAGGTAGTGAAAGTGAATGGGGTGATTTATTGGATAAGACCTCACTGGTGATTAAGTCTGATTCAATATTCTTTGTTTTCCTTCGAGAAGTATCAATAGGAAATTCAAAATTAGGAATTCATGTCTTCTGAGTTTCCGATCGAGTTAGTATTCATCTAGGTTGCAAAGAAGATGAAACACTAATTTCAGATGTTTGAGAAGTTTCAGGCTTTTCAGCATAAATGGATACTCTCTCTAACTTTTCAATCAAAGACTGAAATTCTGGGAATTTTGGTGAAAATCTGGAAATATTATTGGTTGAGTTTCCTTAGGAGACTTGGGAAAGGGATGTTCAACTTCAAATATTAAGGATTTAGATCTATATAATGTTCTAGAAGTTGAAGGGGATCTAGAGGGAGAGAGACACTTAGATTGGCTTTTAGATTGATCAGAACTTCTTTCTATTCACAATCCCCTCCTTCTAGTGCCAAAATGTTGGAGCCTCATAAATCTATTGCAACAACATGGGGGGAAACCACCCAGTCCAGACCTTAGACCAAGTCCTCTTTCGTTTGGTGTAGTAGCTCCAAATGGCGATAAAGGGACCAGTTTCTCAAAAAGGATTATGAGGGTGTGTTTTTGCTTATAATATGCAAGTGGAAAATGATTTAGTCTATCATAAGAATTAACTAAATATCTATGCTACTATATACCTAGGAGTATTCATTCTCTAATGTGATATAAAAAGATATCTTTCAACTATTGGTAATGAATATTATTCAAAGTTTGAAAGAGATGGAAATTATGTAAAATAATTATTTTGACAAAATAATTTAATCAAAAGTATTGTGGTATATGTATCGCATTCATAAGTTTGATCATATATGAGATAAGTAACCATAAACAAATATTAGTACAAAAGTGCATTTAACATTCATCTATGATAACAGCTTTCATATATAATACAGATAAAAGATGATTGTCAATTCAAGAAACAAAACTTAATATAACATGAAGAAATACCATATATACAAGGTTCTACTCATTCAAACTGACAGTAGTGTTCTGCTCCTCTTCACGTTAAAACAATTCAACGAGTGAAATAGTGCAACTTTAGTTGAACATATTCAATGTCAAAAGATAACATAAGATGTTCCATCAATTCACAAGGCATTCACAAGCTTACAAAAGTGCATTCTTTGCAAATGTTTTTGAAAATTTTCTTGACCCTTCTCTAAATGCATGAGAAGGGTTTAAATACTAAACCAATATGTTTAAAATAGATTATTACATAAAAAATGGAGGAGGTTTCAAACAACCTTCCTCATAATGAGTAAACTTAAACTACAATCTAAGAATAAAAATAACAACATGATTATGTGGCTTGATCTTATTTTCCCATTTGACCTTTGTGGTAGCAAATAGCTACCATCGGATTTAGCTGGCTAGTTGTGTAATCCCAGATCTGACCTGGGATTTAAACATTGCATTCGAAAGTGTTGGCAACACTTTCTTAGTAGAATCAGTTAATGAATGTAGAGTTAGGTACTGATGATAAGTTTTGATCAGAGAATTCCAGTAATTTTCCTGATCAAACTTATTTATCCTTTTAATAGTTTCCACCTATGTCTATGTACTTTCTTTCCACTATGCTTCTAATGTTTTAAGATCTAGGAGTGCTTCGGTTGTGGATTCTTTAATAATTTCAGCTTTTAAAAGTTTTCCATTAATGGATTTGATGATTTCATTTGTCAAATTTGATGCCTTTGTCGCCGCCTTCTCCGCTTGTCTTAGCTGCATTTCCCAATATTTAAATAAAATATCTTTGTAAAACTTATCTATCTTAGGGAGGTCAGATTTCTTTCCTGCATCAGACCCTTGCCACTGAATGAACTCAATAATCTTCTTTTCAAATTTTTCACATTGACGTCTCCTATTATCCACTTGCTGGATCATAATCTTGCTTGTATCACAGTATGAACTGGTGATTGAAATTCGCTGACAAAAGTTTTGTCGCTATTGCTTTAAATTTGCATTCATTTCCAGTGCTTCTTTTATGAATTGCTCTATTTGAGGCTGAATTTTAAATTTGTCCATTGTTGCTTCAAGTTGTGTTTATTTCTCTGAAATCTATCCTTGGTGTTGTAACCTTAGTCTTTCAAAATATTTTTGAAATTGAGACATTTTCATCTCAATTTTTTTATTTGCGTTAAGCCTTTATTGTTCTAATTGTTTCTCTAATTCCTTCACTTTGTCATCTTTCTGCTTAAGTAGAATTTGTACCTCTGTAGCTTTGTCAATGGTAGCAGTTGCATATGCTCTTGCGAACTGTGATAACTTAATCAAATGTTTTGTAGGATCATCCAAAGGGTCTTTCCATAAAACATCTACAGATTCATCATTAAGATTTTAAATTGATTCATCAATTCTTTTTCTCTTTCTTCTTTTAACTACAGCCTTATGACTCGAGTTGTAAAAGACATCAAGTGAAGGTATATCTTAAATATTTAAAACAATATGTGATGTAGGGTATGATGGGATGATCTCTTGATCATGAACTTCTGGTACCTGTTGTAGTGGCATTGCAGTTTCCACTAAATTCTGAGTTTGTACAGGCATTTGTAAATTTATTAATTCTTCAGCATTAGGCTTTGGTGGTGGTATTTCCAGTGCTTTAGAAAAAATTTCCCATTCTGTTTTTAAATCCTTTGCTAGAGGTTTAACCATTTTCTCAGGTGTATTCTGAAAATGTTGAACTTCTTTAGAAGATGATTCAGCTCCTCCGTCTTCTTCTTCAATCTGCATCTCAATTCCTTTAATCACTTTTCCAACTATTATCTTGGTACTTTCATTTATGCTTTCTAACTCATTGTTTGAATGGTTTGAACTATAAGATTGGTGTTGTGATTGTTCTGACTCTTGATTTGATTTCTCTTGAGATTCATCTTCTGACATATCTTTAGCCTCATTATCCAGACTAATGCTAGGATTTGGCCTGTTAACATCTTCAATAAATAACAAATCCAAAGGGATTGTTTTTAGCCTCTTGCTTCTATATGCTTGAAAAGACTCAAAGTCTGTTTTACTGAGTTGATTGGATGCAATTTTCAATACATCTGTGAACTTTTCTACACCTTCAAAGAAGTCCTCAAACCTATATTTCTCATTCAAGAAAGGTTTAAGTTTAAAATCGGTGGTAAAATTATTAACCACACAATTAGGATCATATGGCCTCTTTGCCATTAGAGCCAGATTTAATGAAGTTATACTTGAAATATCTTTAGCTACATGACCAATGTCGAAAAGGGAAAAAGTGCCACACTGTAAAGGAAAAGTAGGCCAAATGGCCTTCTTGGCATATTTGAGTTGTTTGGTCATGCCGCTTACTAGAAGTTGGTAGGAAATTTCCCTAGCTAGGATTTTGTCAGGAACATAATAAGGTAAGACATGGGGGAAAGAAAAAATTCCAAAAACTCTGATATAGGTAAAAATTTCCTCAGCGAACCATTTAGCTACAGGCAAAATATCTATGTTGGCTTCTTTTTAAATCCTAGGAGATTTTTCATTAAAGATTATTTGATGGATTGGCAGCATAACTCCATTACAAATTTTATAGAAATGTAAATGAAACTTAGATTCCCAGAGGGCTTTATGGTATATATGAATTGGATTTGGATCCTGGCTTGTCCACTTCCATCGCATAATAGGAAAGCTAGAGAAAAAACATATTGCGTCCATAATGTATGCACTTATATAGAAGGGAGGTATGATTCTGGTGCAATGGGCTTTGTTTGCTCTATAATCCAAAAAAAAATTAGCCAGGTTATCAGATAATATATTTTCCCAATTCATAATTAAATAATTGATGATTGTGTCAATCAAAGAGACCCAATATAAGGAAAATCTAGTAGAATCAAGTTTAGCAAATAGCCTGAATAGAATTCCTGCAGCATAACAGTATGGGGAGAGTAGTTGTGCTATCGGGTACGTACCAAATTTATCTCGCTTCAGCTTGCCCTGGTCTTATTTCCATCCCTTTATCACTTTCATGAGGTCTATATGCTTTTTTGTATAGCTTTGTAGGAACACTTTATCATAAATCTTCTAAGGCAGAGGTAAATGATACATTGTTTGTAAGTATTCTGCGGTAGATGAACCAACATTCTCAAGCTTAGAATTTTTTAATGCTCTTTCTATTATGTTAAGGTTATCAATAACCCATTTCACCATATCGACGTATGGTGAAATTTTCGGCGCTGCCACCACCCTGTGTTGAAACGAACATGCAGCCTCAAAATAAAACGACTCTGATGAAATTGATTCATCAGTTGTTACTGTATTTCCAATTCTTTTGGCTTTTCTCCTTTGAATAGATTGTACATGGTCTCCCATGAAGAACTGCCACAACATTTGTTTCAAGTTGTATTTGAGAACAATGGAGGCATGTTTGTGGATTCTTCAGCAGATGCTTGGGTAACTGCTTTGCCTTTCTTTGACATTCCTTTTGATATCGTTTCCTTAGATGATTTCCTGAATTCAAGCAAAGAATAAGTAAATGCAGATCTGATATGAAGAGAAACAAAGGCAGAAAATGAACGTAAATTAAAATCCAGTACTTTTAAATTTAAAACATGCTTTAAGTTAGATACTAATTTTTTGAGCCTTGTACCCATTGAATGCCTTTTAATAACCCTTTATTTTTTATCAAATCAACCTCACACCTTACGCAATATGTCTAATCTAGTGATATTAATCATTAGATCTCATAACGGATTGATTCACTTGAAATAAATGAATATCGCAGATCGTGGTTTTTAGAAAATAGTGATATCATATGTTTCTACTGTTTTTGAAACGCAAAATGTGATCTACGCAAATCTCACATCGCATTTTATTTCGGTGAACATAACTTTTTATTTGGTTAAACTTTGCGAAATGTGAAATGCACTAAAGGTACAAATAGTGTTTGCGCTTTGTCAGATTTTATGAATGCTTATTTTATTAGTTTATTGTGATTTTGGGTGCGTCTCATCGCATCTTTTCCGAAATGTTATGAGTTTATTCTTTAAAGAAGTTGCAATGTGATTTCTCTTTTAAAGGGCATTTTTAAGTTTTTCAAAGGGGATTTTATTGATTTAAAAAGGTCGGAGTGCATATCGCATATCGCAAATATTGTATGTGTTTTAAATTTGTTGGTTATAGAGTTATGTGATTTGCGATAAGCGCTTTGAAATCAAAGTAGAAAGGAAAATCCTTTATTCCTAAAATTTTAAGACTTATATATGAATGAAATAACGCTTATAAATTTCTATTATTATTTTTTTAAGCACCCCTATTTATTTTAAAGATAAATGGGGGGGGTGTTTTATAGTAAAACAAGTTCCCTCACCTTTCCAATCTCGATCCATTTGGCCTTGCTTGGATTTTTGCCTTTGAGCCCCACACAAAGGTAGTCTACACTTCCTCGTTTTGATGTCCTTGTTCTTCTGTCAAGAATGGTATCTTGTTGAAGCTCATCAAGGTATTATGGAGAAAAATCATCAATGGAAGGAATCTAAACATGTTCTCCTTGATATTAAATCATAGGAGGCTCATACAACCTTAAGTTATCAACATTAACAACAGGGTAAATCTGCATATATGAAGTCAAATCTGACTTGAAGGCATTGTCACCAATATTTTCCAAAATTCTGAAAGGACCATAACAGATTGGTTTCAGTTTTTTACCCTCCCATTAAAGCCTCTCTTTGCTAATGTGAAGCCAAAATTCGTCACCAACTTGGAACTTGTGATCTACACGATGCTTGTCGTGCCTTTCTTTGTACTTTCCTTGGCTCTTTTAAGCTGATCTTGAACTATTTGATGTATCAATTGGATTTTTTCTATGAACTTCTTTACTTTGTCTATGTCGCTATGACCATCAATAGCAACATCCTTCTGAAAAATGAAATCCAATGGTGATCTAGGCAAGTATCCAAGACATGCCTCAAATGGCAATGTTTGTGTAGAGGAGTGTTTTTCACAGTTGTAAGCATGTTGAATGTAGTGTAAGTTTTCCTCCCACAACTAAGGATGCTTGCTGCAGTATCCTCGAAGAAGATGTATGACTGTTTGATTGACCACTTCAGAATGACCATCTATTTGTGGATGAAAGGTTGTACTCTTTTTCATCTTGGAATCCATCAATTCCCACAAACTTGACCAAAAATTCCCAACAAATCAAGAATCTTAATCACTAACAATGGATGTGGGAAACCCAAAATGAACTCAAACATGATGAAAGAATAAATGAGTTTTTTTTTTTTTTCCTAACATAATCATGACCTTTTTTTGACAGTGGAAGACCTCCTACAAAATCCATAGAAACACTCTCCCATGGACATGAAGGTACGAGAAGTGGTTTTTACAATCCTAACTTCCTATTTCTAGGCTTACTGACTGCACACAATCAAAAACCTTCAATGAAAAGTGACATGCTTTCAAGCATACGAGGCCAATAACAATACCTTTGAAGATGTGACATTGTTTTTCTTACACTGAAATTTCCAACAATAAGAGAAGTGTGTGCTTCCCTTATGATATTCACTCTCTCCCCCTATGAAATACAAAGCTTTTCCAAATGATACAACAATTTATTATGTACATGGTAATCCAATTCCTCTACTTGATTTCCTTGACTCAAGTTTTCATAAGCTTCTTGAAAGTCATTATCAAATGCATATTGCTCAACATAACTTTTATGCAAAACATAATTATGCTTGAGTAAATTAGTTGCACTAATAATAGGCCTAGAAATAATATCAGCAACCTTGTGGTATATACCTTTCTTATACCTTATGACCAAGTGGAATTGTTGTAGGAAACCCATCCATCGAAAGTGCCTTGATTGCTGCAACTTAGTTTGTGATTGCAAGTATTGCAATGATTGGTGGTTGGTGTGTATGATGATTTCCTTTCCCATCAAGTAGTGTTTCCACTTTTTCACACTTTGAACCAACGCATAAAGCTCCTTGTCATAAGTAGGATATTTAATCACTGCACCATTGAAAGTTTATGAATGAAATGAAATGGGCTTACCATGTTGCATAAGGACTGCGCCCATGGCATAGTCCCTCGCATCAATTTGAATCTAAAAGGGTTGTCTCAAGTCCGGTAGTGCAACTACTAGGGCTGAATTGATCTTCTCTTTCAAAGCATTAAATGTTTTTTTCTACTTTCCTCCCCACTGTAACACCTTTTTCACACTATTAAATGCATGCAATGGAGCTGCGATAGAAGATAAGTTAGCAATAAAATTCCTCCAATATTTGGTTTCTCCATAAAAACTTCTTACCTTGGTGACTGTCTTGGGCATTGGACAATTCACAATGGCCTCAACCTTATATGGGTCTATCTTCAACTCACCTCCTCCAACAGTATGCCCCAAGTACACCAAAGAAGTTTTACCAAATTCACATTTTGACATCTTCAAAAACAATTGTTCTTTCCTTAAGACATCAAGGACTTTTCTTACATGCATGACATGTTCATCAAGTGATTTACTGAAATTCAAGATATCATCTAAGTAGACTATGACAAACTCATCAACAAACAGCCTCAACACATCATTCATGACACGCATGAAGGTAACAGTAGCATTACATAAACCAAAAGGCATAACTAGCCATTAAAACAAACCTTGTTTTGTCTTGAATGTCATCTTCCAAGTGTCACCTTCAGAAATTCTAATTTAATGGTAACCACTCCTTAAGTCCAACTTAGTAAAATACTTTTAATATTTCAATTAATTAAGTAAATCATTTATTATAGGAAGTGGATAATGGTTCTTTACCATAATTTTGTTCAATGCACAAAAATATACACATATGCACCATATTCCATCCTTCTTTGGCACCAACACAATAGGTGACCCGCATGGCGAAGTGCTTGGTCAGATGATCCCTTTGTCCAACAACTCTTGAATTTTCTTTTTGATTTCAACACTCTCCATCACCGACATCCTATACATGCCAATGTTAGGAAGAGGACAATCTTGCTACAACTGTATTTCATGTTGGATTCCCCTCTTGGGAGGTAATCCCTTTGGTTCCTGAAATATCTCATTATTTTGATTAACCACTTCAATCAAAAAAGATTTCAAATTTGTATCACAACCTTGGAATTCTTCAAAATCAACATCATTATTTGGTTTAATCATAAGAAGCACAAAATTTTTGCTTTAATTCACTAGTCTTTTCATTTTCCCTGCATTAACTAATGAAAGATTTAGTTTCTTGCGATGAGATATCATAATATACTCCACACCATATTTGAACAAGTGGTAATTGTTTTCATGGAAATAGAAGATGGTTTCTCTATAATAGAGGTAAGGACTAACAAAAGCAATTCCTGAAATATCAAGCGGTACCACATGTAATTCAACTTCGCCAATGAAATTTGTTGTGATTGAAAACCGAAGAATACACTTTCTTGTAACCTGTAAAAAAAAATTCTTGCATATCCAACCTAATGGATATGGTTTTTCGTGTGGAATGGATCCAAGATTAAGTTTCTTGACTAAGTCTTTAGATATCAAACTGGCTTGAGACCCACTATCAAATAGTGTGTCAATTTTATATGTTTTGAAATAACCCTCAAATGAAATAATTCAATCCTTGTTTCTTTATTTGGAGGACCAGTGTGAAAATTTGATGAGCTAGTGCTAGCAATGGATTCTTTTCCTTTCATACCCATGGCTGTAATTTTAGTTTCATCACCCAAATCGGATCCCAAATCCTATTGAGTGGCTGCAGATGTATTTTTGTTTCCCCTTGTTTTTGAATTTCTTGGGCCTCATCTCTGGATGAAGCTTCCAACAATGGTCTTCATCGTGACCCTCTTTGGAACAATGTTTGCATGTCATTTTCTCTCTATCATTTTTAACGGATGCATTTTTATTTTATTTTTCCTTTGAAACCCTTTCCTTTCTGTCCACCCTTAACTGGCTTCTTTGTACCCTCTTCTGGAATATTTTTCCCTCTTGCCTCAAGGTGAGTGGCTTGCACACAAACCTCATCTAGACTAGTTGGATTGAACATAAGGATAATATGCCTTAGGTAGCTATGTAAACCCCCTATATACTTCAACAACATGTCTTGTGAATGAAAATCAACACCTAACATAAGAGCTCTTTTTCTAAATTCTTGGGTGTAATCTTGCACACTTTGACCTTTAAGTTATCTAAAGTTCTACCAATTCATGATCGCTTTCCGCATATATGCTACAGGGTTAAATTGTCTTTTAATTGAAACAATGAAATTAGACCAAGAGATTGATATTTTACCATGTTTTTTATCTCATCTTGTGTCTTGGCTTCCCACCATACTAGTGTTGCACCCTCCAGTCTCAAGGAAGCTAGTTCAATCTTTGTATCATCATCTTGAAGGTTTTGAATCCTGCAATATACCTCCAACTGACAAACCCAATTATCAAGATTTTATGCATTCACTTCACCATTATACATATGCGGCTCAAATTTAATATCAAGTTTTAACAAGGGTGTTTTACCAATTCCTTTTGAGGTATGTTGATGAGTATGAGTAAGGGTTGTAGCGGTAGAAGAGGATGAAGATGAAGGTGAAGATGGTGGTGAGGATGATGGTGGTGCAGATGGTGGCTTATCACCATTTCCATTACCTCCTCCTCATGGATAACCACCTCCTCTGGAGGCCTGGAGCTTTCACCCTGCAACCTTGTATTCCTCTCTTCATATAAGACCTTCACCATCTCTGTCATGTCAAAGAAAGCCTTTCTAAAAACCTTATCATCCTTTGTCATGTTATCATTTCCTCCTTAATGAGACATTCTTACTGAAGCCTCAGGTACAACAGGAGGTGAATCTTGTGGTGGAGATTGTGGAAATTGTGCCCTCCTTCTCCTTTCTTCAACTTGAGAACCTACACCCACAAGATTTCCTTCTCATCTCTTGATTTTCAAACTTGTAAGCATTTAAACACTTGAAAAACAAGTAAATCCTCCTTGCACAAGTAAACCTAGTGCTCTGATACCAACTTGATTTGAATGGGAAAATTAGTGTTTGTTGTGCTAAATTCCAATTCAGAATATAAACAAAGTGCTTGAGAATTATGAGGTAAATTGCAAGTTAACAATGACTTTTTATGTGTTTTTGTGTGAATTTATTGAGAAAATTAACATAAACAAAACATTAAACAACAGTATCTAACATACATGAACATCACCATAAACAATAACTCAAAAACACATGATGAAGGAGTTCACCGCGCCTTGCTACGTCTCCATGGTCCAACTTCCAATGGTTTGGCCCTCTTCTATTATGCTCAAAAGTGTGGTTAAATATGTTTAAAATGCTCAAAAATATCTGTAACCTATTCCAATGGCTCCAGAATGCCAAAAAATTCCTGTGTGGCCTCTTTCTGATCCGAATTTGGTCAAAAACTCAGTAAATTATGACTTCCCCAATTTTTTGCACTAATCGCTCCACAATTTCCTCCAAATCTGGCACCATCCTACAATTTCACCCCCAAATCCGTTAAAGGAGCGCCAAATTGCCCAAATTCCAGGAGTATCTTTCGGCGCGCTAATTTTTCCAATAAGGACTAAAGTCTGGTTTTCAAACCATATCGGATATGGTTAAATAATTAAAAAAAATTATATAAACAAATATCCGCGTGGTTTTTTTAACCTGTGGTCTTCGGCTTAGTGGCCACATGGCCATCAACATTTGATGTTATGGTTATGGTCAGTGGGGGAGGGTGCAGGGATAGCCTCCTGTGCATGGTCCCGCCCCTAGGCGGTGACCAAGGATGGGGATAGGCCCCGACCCCCTCCCCCATTGCACAAACCATATGATAATAAAAAAAACCCGACACCATAGTATATTAAGACATAACACAATGGCACAATGGTTAAGGATTGTGTTGTATGCTTGGAGGTTGTGGGTTCAACCCCTGCCTGCTCCGCTAGGACCTTGACCCAATTTTGGTGTCCCTCGGGCTGCCACGTAGTGGCCCTGACTGGGCCACATGGCAGCCTGTGATTGCCAACCATGAAACCCAATCAAAACATGCCACAAAAAAACATTGAAATTGTGCCACTTGGAACAATATGATTCACCAAAGGAAATATGTTGACCCAATCAGCCTGCCACATGGTCATGCCTAGTCAGCAGTATGAATTGCTGACTAGGGTGTCCCTGTACCTTTTTTTACTAAAAATTTGTTTGTTTGAAAAAGTGGACAGAACATGTTTCTAGGAGTATACATTGTCATTTTTCCATGAAACAAGTTGCACTGGATTTTGAACGAAAAGATCTACACGGTCATTGAAGTTCCACACCATTCTGACAACTTTCATTTTTTAGAATAATTTTGATCACATGATCATTTCATCAAATATCACATCTCGACTTAATTCTATTCAGTGTCCTTCCTTTATGTAATTCCTATAGGACTTATAAGAGTTACTGTAGCACAAACAATTTCCCTTCATGCCTGATGGATCCAACTTCTTTCTCTTCTCCTTTGGTATATGAATATAGACAGGACAACCAAAAATGCAGAGATGATCCATGTTTGGTTTCTTCCTAGTGAAAAATTCCTCGGGAGTCATGTTATCTAGTGACCTGTGTGGACTTCGATTTTGTATGTATACAGTTGTCTTTTTAGCTTCACTACACAAAAATTTCGGTAATATTGATCATGTAGCATTATTTTTACACTTTCTTCAATGGACCAATTCTTTTTTTCTGCAACTCCATTTTGTTCTATATTATATATGACTATCAGCTCCCTCTTAATCCCAAACTCCTTACAAAATGCTATAATTTCCTTGGATGTGTATTTTCCTCCATTATCAGACCTTGATAACTTGATTCTTCTTTATGTAAGGTCCTCTACTTCAACTTTGAATTCTTGAAATTTGGTAAATACTTCATCCTTGGATTTCATTAAGTAAACCCAAGTTTTCCTTAAATGGCCATCTATAAATGTGACATAATATAGATGACCACCAAGTGATTTAGGAGTCATAGGACCACAGGCATCGGAATGAATAAGATCCAAGATTTATTTTGACCTTGAAGCACTCCTTCCAAATAGTCTCTTGGCAGTCTTACCCAATTCACATCCTTTGCATACTCCTTCGTGATCTTATTTCAGTTCGGGGATGCCACTTACTATTGATTTAGGGTTGGAATTATTGTGTAGTGGAGATGACAGAATCTTATATGTCAAAGCTCAAATGGGTTGAATTTAATGTGAAACAAGGCTTGAGCATAAAGAAAAATTTATCAGAGATATTAACTTATTTACTGAGAGAAAAAATTAATAAACACAACAACAATAATAAAACATACACAATTGTTTGAACAGGGTCTCATACAAAGCTGTGAAACTGGTCCATTTTGTATATATTTTATTATATTTAGTTTAACACAAGGGTTTTGGGGTGTGTCAAAGCCCCTAATGCATTGTAAGTGGGTCAAGGGTAGACCAAGGGTTTGCAAACCACGGTTTGCAAACCATTGGATGCATAGGCTAAAGTAGTATAAATAGTTGAACCTTTTTGAGTCGATGGGTAGGAACGAATTGGAATTGATGCTATGTGTGAACTGTTAGATCTGTAGGGTTGGTTGGGTAAGGAATCTTGTTGGCCGTGTGCGCGAAAATCCTCTGTCCTGCTGTGTGCGTACCCTGTTGCTGTGTGCGCAGGTTGGGTTTTGGGTATTGTAAGTAAATCTGAAGGATTAATGAATGCATAAGGCTATTGGAATATCTGAATGTATCGGACTTACTGCTGATGTGAATCTGTGATATCTGATTGAGTTTTTATGCTTATATGTTATTGATTTAAGCTACGAAAGTACTTGTGTTACTTTTTTGTGCTGCGATATGGATTTGTTATGTTCTACTTTATGCAAGGATACATGTGATAACTGCGGTAATGTTCTATAAGTCTATGATCTGTTAGTTACTGTGATTATAATTGGTATTGCGCACGTGGATGTGAAGGAAATTAGTAGATCAGGGCTCTGTGATATAAGATCTGGTAATTATAAGGTTGAACGCAGGTCTGTTTGACTTACCTACCCTCTCCCAGGGTGCGGAAACTTGGTTCCAGCACCCTCCCATACTACTTCAGGTGATACTTTGGCATGCAAAAGTAGGTCACTTCCAAAAGGGCCAATAGTATAGGGGTTTTTTGGAGAAACTTAACCTCTGAACCTGGGTTCGAACCCCCCCGAGCCAAAAAAAATTAACAAAATATTTTCCTTGTGAAAACCCCCAACTCCGGGGAAAACCCACCCTAATGAAATTTCATTAGCCTTGGCCAAAACCCTGGCCAATCCAACCAAGTGAGCCTTCCCCACTCACCTTCCTGGCCTACATTACAATGAAGTCTTTTCAACCTTTTATAGGCTCCATTGAATGCAATACCATGGGCAGTAATACCATGGGTACACTATATAATGTGCCCAAAAACCACTATTGTTTACCCTAGTCAAATTTGACTCTATCTCGAGTCAATTTTACCTAACAATCCCACATTAAACTTGAATTGGGGTTCCTTGAATAAAATACAACCAACCTTGCCAAGTGAGTTAGCCTTGCTCACTTTGGCCCTTACCCCCCTCAAAAAAAAAATTACCCGGGGTATTTGTGAACCCAACATTCCCCCCATCACTTAGGTCTAATCCAGACTTTACCAGTGATTACACAACGGTATAAATGCCTTACCAAGTCTTATTTTTTTATCCATTGTTGCTATCAAGATTCCATCCTCTCTCCTATTCAAATATTTGAACCTCATGCTCTCCAAGACCTCACATTCAACCTATGTGACTATAGTTGAGCATCACTCTTAAGGGTTTTTCTGTGAAAAATAACCTTCGTGCAACATCCTCCTTAACCCAAACATGTAGGTTTTAACCCTGTACAAAAATTATCTGCAAATGAATTCTTAAAAATAGAAAATAAATAATAGTGAGAGAATAAAACATAAAACAAATATACACAGATATTTTTCCTCTGGATCCCAAATTGGGACTACCAGCTTGATTTTTCATTATATTCCTTTTAGTGTTACAACACATATATATACATGTCGAAACATTCATAAACCCCAATCCATTAACACTGGATTAGAACATAATCATAGTTCCCTTGACCGGATCTACAAAATACCAGGGGCAGAAAACCATCATGCACCAAAACCATGTGCAAACCCATGCAGAATACCATAGGCAGGTGCGCCCACCTAAAATAGGGTAAAAAAAACAATTCTTGGGGCACTGCCCTAGACCCCGTGTAAGGGGCTACCACCCCCTGTGACCCCCCCCCCCATTGCGCCCACACGTGTGACTATTCATGGAAATAATATAACACATACCCAAAAAAACGGTGGCTACACATTTTCAACAACTTCATGTTCTCAGTTTCAAGGCTCGTTTCCACCGACCTCACCTGTTGGATGCTCAGCCTCCTCCTTTTGGACCTCATGATTTAGAGATATACATCCACGATGTTTCCTTGCCTATTTTTGAACTCATATATATATATATATATATATATATATATATATATATATATATATATATATATATATATATATATATATATATCGACGCGGATCCATTAAGCCTAGTTTGACTAACCCATTGTCCCTATACTGTTATGGTAAAGAATGCATGTTATCAAAAAACTACCACTACGACCTCAATGGTCACCATCTCTTCCACCAGCACCACGATGCCTATAAATACTTCTATGGAGTCATCATTGCTAATAAGAAATTTCCACTATGCACATATTCTCATCGGCACTATCATAAATATCAAGCATTGTTGCCACAGTCTCTATCAAAGCCTGCTCCATGTGCATCTCTACCACGGGAGTTCCATTCCCACTGCAGTCATCCACTAAGGAATTCAGGTCATGGCGTAGTCGAGATGAGTGGAGTCATAATTCCAAACCTTAGCAATGTTGGAAAACCCACAGCTTATTCACTACCACTACATATTTCCTCTACCACACCAACTACTTCCAAGATCTAATATGATCCATTTTTCAATGCATCTTCCAGTTTATCTGCAGATTTCACCCTGTATAGGATACAATAAACACATACCATATTTTTCAGAGACCTATGGCGGTGTCTGCTGAAAATGCAACAAGATGATGGAGCTTAGTGAAATGAAGTCGAGATCTTCAGCAGTGAGTCGCATGTGTGCAGACTCAAGAGAGCACTGTATGGGTTGAAACAAGCACCTCGTGCTTGGTACACACGGATAGACAGTTATTTCACCGGACTTGGATTCTCCAAGAGTGAGGCGGATCCTAACCTGGCACCGGATTGTGGTGGAGAGTTCTTTGGAAATAATTGTCTTGTATGTAGATGATGCGATTTTGATGGGTGATGGTTGTTGATACTGTCATGCAAGGAGGATCTTGCTAGAGAGTTTGAGATGAAGGACTTGGGCCTCATTCATTGTTATTTCTGGGATTGGAATTTGGCAGCTTGATGAATTTATTTGTTTCTTTTGGAGTAAGTATGCCGGGAAAATGAAAAGAGAAGTTCAACATGCATGGTACATAAATATTCATTCTCCTCTTTACAGAGAGAGGTTGGAGGAAGGGAGATGCTACTTCGAGGAGGTAGTGGATTCCCTTGTTTATCGGCAGGTTGGTGGGGTCGCTTATGTATCTAGTCAATATACGACCGGAGTATATGCTATCTTGTTAACGGCTTACGCCTGACTATGGTTAAGCCTACCAAGCTCTTCTGGAAGGCAGGCAAGCATGTATTGCGTTATCTTAGAGGCACATCGGGATATGGCTTGTGGTACAGACATGAGGATGAGGTGAAGCTTTGTGGCTTCACGGATGCAGATTGGGCAGGAAGCCCAACGGACAGAAAGAGCACATCTGGAGGGATCTTCAATATCGGGTCGACATCAGTTTCTTGGTACAGCAGGAAGCAAAGATCTGTGGCACTCAGTTCAACAGAGGCTGAGTATATGGCAGCAAGCTTGGCTACATGCGAGGCCATATGGATGAGGAAGATCCTGGTCGGGTTGTTCGGGTCACACTTGGAGCCTACTGTGATTTATTGTGATAACCAGAGTTGCATTAAACTCTCGGCTAATCCAATATTTCATGATAGATCCAAACACATTGACATCAGGTACCATCATATCAGAGATTGTGTGCAGCGGAGAATCATGTTACTTTCATACATTCCCACGGAGGATCAAGATGCTGATATCTTGACGAAGGCGCTCACCAGGAGCAAATTTGAATACCACAGAGGCAGGATAGGGGTTGCAGATAATCCATATCTTGTTGAGAGGGAGTGTTGAAAATGCAACAAGATGATGGAGCTTAGTGAAATGAAGTCGCCTTCACTAAGTGGGCCGCAGGCTATTTTTGGCGCAAAGTCTATTTTTAGACTATGTCTATTTTTAGACATATGGATCATGGTCTATGAGTTGCAGGATGCTATTTATGGATGATTGGTTGAGTTGGTAAAAAAATATGGACCTCTATTTTTAGACATTGGGCGGTTTCTATTTTTAGACTCCCAGGCTAAAAATAGAACAGTCAAATATTATTAACCCTTAATAATATTTAGACTATAAACATTATCTTATCCTCTTAGATCACTTCAGTTTGATGCTTGGATGTGGCACATGCAGCTGACAGAAGGAAATACGCTTTTCCTAAGGGTTATTTGAGCTATTTCATGGTTGACTTCAGTTAGAACTCATGTGGCAGAGTTTGGTGGAGTTGATGAGACAGTTGGTGGAGTTGTGTTCTGTTTAACTTAGTTAAACTAGTTGTATTTAGTCTAACTAAAAAATACACTAGTGATGAGTGGTGTGAATTAATTATTAATTAATTCACTAACTATTAACTCATAAATCAACTAAAGAACACATCAGTTAACTGCAATGCATGGACAGTTCAGTGGAGACCAGTGTTAGAGGTGGGTGAAAGGGTGAGTGTGACTATCATTTGTGACCATGATTGTGCATGAGATTTGCACACACATTGATGGAGATTGCCAATGAGGATTGCGCAGTTGGAGCTAGTGGGATTTTAACTTGGATCTCATTCATTACTCACTTGGATTGCGCAGTAGAGGCAGGCAGACTTGTGGAGAGTATTTGAACCCATGACTTGTTCAAATCTCAGTTAGTTTGTGTGTAACTTTTTGGAGATAGTACTGAGTACTTGTGAGAAGTATTGTGCTATGTATTGTTACATGTTCTCTATCATTATACTATACAGATAGTTGGGGGTTTTCATCTATTGCTTTCCCCATTACATATTGTGTTGATATGTGTGCTTGATTATGTTTTAATGAGCGCATGCGACTGCTTTCTATTTCCGCATATTGATGATCAATTGTAGAAGAGGTTATGTATTATGCATGAAGCTTAAATAGTGTGTGATCAGGATAATCTCAGTGAATAACTCAGAAAATTATTCAAATTTCTACATGGTATCAGAGCAGAATTGATCATCGGATCTATTACAGTGATTAAAATTATTTCGGTAGACAAAGTCTGTAACGGGCCAGGTAGCCTTTGGATCCATCCTTTCTCTGAAAGGTGATATATCCAGTAAATTCCCTTACAGTCGATCTCTGTGCTAGAAATATTTTTTTCTCACAGATCCAGAAGCAGCTGAGTTTTGAGCTTGGAATTCGAATTTGCAGCAGAATTTGGAATTCGAATTTGCAGTAGTTCTCTTAGTGCCAAAGTTGAAATGTCTTTCAACGGATTACGACTGGAATATGCCCTTGAGGGCAGTTCGAATTATGTTGCATGGAAGGACCGGATGGAGGCGGTATTAGATGATAACGGGCTGAAGGAGTTCATAGATGCTGAGATCCCAAAGCCTACTGATGCTACTCAAGTTGAGACTTGGCAAAAGAAGATGGAGAAATGTCGAAGGATTCTGTTGGAGGGCGTGAAGGATCACATTGTATCTAGCATGCATGGAAAAGCTTCTCCATACTTGATGTGGAAAGTGTTGACAGATTTATTCCAAAGCAAGAGCGACCAGAGGAAGTTGGTGCTCAAGGATAAACTCAGACACATAAAGATGGAGAAAGGCGACAGTATGCCCAAGTACCTCACGAAGTTCATCCAATGCAGGGATGAGCTGGGAAGTGTGGGGGTGACTTTTGATGATGAGGAATTGGTGAGCTTGGCTCTCCTTGGGCTTCCGAAGAGTTGGCACTCCTATCAGGACTCTGTCAATGGTCGGGAGAAATTTCCAGGATGGGAGCGACTTTGGTCGGATCTTGTGCAAGAGGAGATAAGGCGGAGTACCAGAGACGGATCCTCATCAAAGGCATCTGATGAAGAAAATTGTGCTTTGGCTGCCAAAGCAAAGAAGGGGAAGAGCAAGAAAGCTTCTCATTCAGGTGCGAAAGGCAAGAAGCAGGACATGTCCAAGGTGAAGTGCTTTCACTGTCACCAACACGGACATTATGCCACAAATTTTCCGCAAAAGAAGAAAAATAAGCAGGATGCTGGATCTGCAGCGGGAGAGGCCTTAGCCTTGCATTTTCAGCTAGATTTTTTGCTGATCACATGCTTGGTATCAATTTTGATGGGTTTAGTTTGGTTCTTGGATAGTGGTGCGTCTTTTCACATGACAGGAGATCGAGATTTGTTTTCTGATCTGGTGAGAAAGATCTTAGAGTGCACATCAAGATGGGCGATGATGGTAGATACGGTGCGACCAATATCGGTACCATTTCCTTTGAGAGGGAGTCTGGTAAACCCTTCGTATTGAAGGAAGTGATGCATGTTCCAGGATTGAAGAAGAATCTGATCTCTGTGGCGATGTTAGAAGACAAGGGGTACGATGTTGTCTTCAGCGAAGGAAAGGATTTCCTGCGCAGTAAGACAACTGGAGAAACCCGGAAGATAGGGGTTCGAGTCAAGAACCTTTATCAGCTACAAGTAGATGGTTGCGCAGCAATGGCATGCAAGGCAGAAGGAGTGGTGAGCCGGGATGATGGCGAGCTGTGGCACCGGAGATTGGCCCACCTTCACCATGGAGCTTTGAAGATACTGCAGCAGATTTCTACTTGGCTTCCTAAGGGCACTCTTGCGCAGTCAGATCAATGCAAGGGGTGTACCTTGGGAAAATTTGTGAAAGCCACCTTTCACGAGAAGGATAGTCGCGCCACAACGATCCTTGAGAGAATTCACACAGACGTGTGTGGACCTTTCTCAGTAGCTTCGATAGCAAAGCACAGGTACTATGTGATATTTGTTGATGATTATTCTCGGAAGTGCTGGATCTTCTTCATGCAGAAGAAGAGCGAGACATACTCAAAGTTCTGTGAGTTCAAGGCACTGGTTGAGAAGGAATCGGGGAAGCATGTGAAGGCTCTTAGGAGCGACAATGGTGGTGACTTCATCTCTGCTGAATTCAAGGACTTTTGCAGCGCAGAAGGAATTCAGAGAGAGCTCATTGCACCTCATAACCCACAGCAGAATGGGGTTGCTGAGCGGAAGAACAGAACGATCGTGGGTGCTGCACAGGCGATGTTGCATGATCAGGGCCTACCCCTTCACTTGTGGGCGGAGGCATGAAATAATGCAGTATATGTGCAAAACCGTTGTCCTCACAAGATACTTGGCATGAGTACACCGGAGGAGGCATTTTCTAGTAAGAGACCTGACATTTCCCATTTGAGGATTTTTGGTTCACCTGTCTACTTGCATGTGACGAAGGATGCCAGGAAGAAGCTGGATCCGACCGCAGAGGTTGGGATATTTGTGGGGTACACTGATACACCTCACAACTATCGTGTGTATTTTCCAGATAGTCGCAAGACTGTTGTGCGACGGGATATCAAATTTTAGGAGGAGAAAGCCATGAAGTGTTCGCTTGAGAGGTAGCCACACTTGCATGCAGATGAGGAGCTATTAGTTCCTAAGGATGAGCTTCCGGATGTGGATCAGCCACAAGAGGAATTTCATGGAGTGGAAGAGACCACTCATGCAGTGCCAACCATCATAGGGCGCAAGCGCACTACAGAAGCTGAGCGACTGGCTCAAGATGCAGAGAAGATTGTAGGACCACCTACAGCACAGCGCAAACAGAGACAGTCACCGGATCGGTACACTAGATACATGGCTCTTGTGAGAAAATGTGTCGTGACAGAGCCATCCTCTTTTGAGGAAGCTGTGGAGGACCCCACATGGGTAGATGCCATGGTGGAAGAGTATGATTCGATTGTCAGAAACAGTGCATGGGAGATTGTCCCAAGACCGGACGGGAAATCAATGGTGGTTCGCGATGGATCTACAAAGTGGATCAGGCGACTGACGGGAGTGTGGAGAAGTACAAGGCAAGATTTGTTGCCCGAGGCTTCTCACAGATAGAGGGGATCGATTATGAGGAGACCTTTGCACCTGTCGCAAGGTACTCTTCCATACAGACGATCCTAGCTCTCTCAGCGCAGATGGGGTGGCACATCCATCAGATGGATGTGAAGACTGCATTCCTCAACGGAGTCATTGAGGAGGAGGTGTACATAGAGCAGCCCGAAGGTTTCAAGATCTTCAGCAGTGAGTCGCATGTGTGCAGACTCAAGAGAGCATTGTACGGGTTGAAGCAAGCACCTCGTGCTTGGTACACACGGATAGACAGTTATTTCACCGGACTTGGATTCTCCAAGAGTGAGGCGGATCCTAACCTGTACCAGATTGTGGTGGAGGGGAAGTTGCTGATCATTGTACTATATGTAGATGATCTGATTTTGACAGGTGATGAGCTGTTGATACTTTCATGCAAGGAGGATCTTGCTAGAGAGTTTGAGATGAAGGACTTGGGCCTCCTTCATTATTTCCTGGGATTGGAAATTTGGCAGCGCAGTGATGGACTGTTTGTTTCTCAGGGTAAGTATGCCTGGGAGATACTCGAGAAGTTCAACATGCATGGCTGCAAGCCTGTTGATACTCCTCTTCCTGGAGGTTGGAGGAAGGAGGATACTACTTCGGCGGAGGTAGTGGATGCCACTGTTTATCGACAGTTGGTGGGGTCACTTATGTATCTGGTCAATACATGACCCGATATATGCTATGCTGTTAACCAGCTTTCACAAGCTATGGTTAAGCCTACCAAGCTCTTCTGGAAGGCAGGCAAGCATGTATTGTGTTATCTTAGAGGCACATCGGGATATGGCTTGTGGTACAGACAGGAGGATGAGGTGAAGCTTTGTGGCTTCACGGATGCAGATTGGGCAGGGAACCCAACGGACAGAAAGAGCACATCTAGATGGATCTTCAGTATCGGGTCGACAGCAGTTTCTTGGTACAGCAGGAAGCAGAGATCCGTGGCACTCAGTTCAGCAGAGGCTGAGTATATGGCAGCAAGCTTGGCTGCATGCGAGGCCATATGGATGAGGAAGATCCTGGTCGGGTTGTTCGGGTCACACTTGGAGCCTATTGTGATTTATTGTGATAACCAGAGTTGCATTAAACTCTCGGCTAATCCAGTATTTCATGATAGATCCAAACACATTGACATCAGGTACCATCATATCAAAGATTGTGTGCAGCGGAGAATCATGTTACTTTCATACATTCCCACGGAGGATCGGGATGCTGATATCTTGACGAAGGCGCTCACCAGGAGAAAATTCGAATACCACAGAGGCAGGATAGGGGTTGCAGATAATCCATATCTTGTTGAGAGGGAGTGTTGAAAATGCAACAAGATGATGGAGCTTAGTGAAAATAAGTCGCCTTCACTAAGTGAGCCCGCAGGCTATTTTTGGCGCAAAGTCTATTTTTAGACTATGTCTATTTTTAGACATATGGATCATGGTCTATGAGTTGCAGGATGCTATTTATGGATGATTGGTCGAGTTGGTAAAAATAGATGGACCTCTATTTTTAGACATTGGGCGGTTTCTATTTTTAGACTGTTGGGCTAAAAATAGAACAGTCAAATATTATTAACCCTTAATAATATTTAGACTATAAACATTATCTTATCCTCTTGGAGCACTTCAGTTTGATGCTTGGATGTGGAACATGCAGCTGACAGAAGGAAATACGCTTTTCCTATGGGTTAGTTGAGCTATTGCATGGTTGACTTCAGTTAGAACTCATGTGGCAGAGTTTGGTGGAGTTGATGAGACAGTTGGTGGAGTTGTGTTCGGTTTAACTTAGTTAAACTAGTTGTATTTAGTCTAACTGATAAATACACTAGTGATGAGTGGTGTGAATTAATTATTAATTAATTCACTAATTATTAACTCATAAATCAACTAAATAACACATCAGTTAACTGCAATGCATGGACAGTTCAGTGGAGACCAGTGTTAGAGGTGGGTGAAAGGGTGTGTGTGACTATCAATTTTGACCATGATTGTGCATGAGATTTGCACACACATTGATGGAGATTGCCAATGAGGATTGCGCAGTTGGAGCTAGTGGGATTTGAACTTGGATCTCATTCATTACTCACTTGGATTGTGCAGTAGAGGTAGGCAGACTTGTGGAGGAGATTTGAACCCAGGACTTGTTCAAATCTCATATAGTTTGTGTGTAACTTTTTGGAGATAGTACTGAGTACTTGTGAGGAGTATTGTGCTATGTATTGTTACATGTTCTCTATCATTATACTATACAGATAGTTGGGGGTTTTCATCTATTTCTTTCCCCATTACATACTGTGTTGATATGTGTGCTTGATTATGTTTTAATGAGCGCATGCGACTGCTTTCTATTTCCGCATATTGATGATCAATTGTAGAAGAGGTTATGTATTATGCATGAAGCTTAAATAGTGTGTGATCAGGATAATCTCGGTGAATAACTCAGCAAATTATTAAAATTTCTACAGTGTCCTTAACCACTTCTTACAAATCTTGGATTCTAAATCTGCATCTAGCACAGATCCACATTTCATCACGACGTCCAAGGCTCCCAGTGACCGTAGGGTCCTCCTGAGCTATACAAAGACAATGTCTACCTTGATAGATTTTATTTCAGACATATTTCACTCCATCAGGGAAGATATCCTCATGCTTCCTTGTTCCATTTTTTGAAAAACATCCTTCCATGCATAACTTCCAACAATCTTGCGCCCAAATTGCATTAACGTTCACCAGAGATTCCCTTTTAGCAATCCCATCGCTCACTTGCATCTCCACTACCACATTAGAAGCCACTGATTTTGGGAATTTTTCACTGCTACGTAGATCTATCCATATTATTATCTACGCATAACCCTCAATCCATCCATGCAACCTTCTAAACTAGCTTGATCTCTTAGCACAGAAACACTTTCAAATGTAGATCCACGAATTCAACCTCAAAGCCATTATTAACCCACTATTGTTAGAGAGTCCAGGTTAACCTTGACCACAAAGGCGTCCCTTTGAAGACAAAACTTGGATCATAGCTCTGATACCAAATGAAGAAAAAATTATGGGAGATATTAACTTATTTATTAAGAGAAAATTTAATAAACAGAACAACAATAATAAAGCATACACAATGCGGAGGAAGAAATGGAGAAACCCTGGCACCCTTGGGATGGTGGTCTGGTTCAATCACAGACCCTATTGGGCATTTTCTTTTAGCCCTAGGTCGTATGTAGGTTTGCAACAGATGCACCAAGCTGTCAGGATACAACGGCCACCTGGTCTTCGTGGCTCACCATGCGGCAGGCCTCGCTCTTGGTGAAGGTCGGTCTGCATTTTAAGGTTATTGGGAGAATGGTGTTTAGGGTTTTGCTTATCCCTAACCTTTCTTCCTTATGGTACTTCCAGCACACACCTTTAGCGAACAACTATGCTTTCCATCTCCGGTTTTCTTTCTCCCATGCAACCAGTAACCATGGTTAGAGAATGAGAAATGGTGGATCTCGATTTTGAGCCAGGCAACATTATAATGGTTCGATGATATGATGTTTTAGAGAAGAATATGGAGAGGTATATTCTACCTAGTGAGCTTTCAGGAACTAGAAAATGAGGCTCGGGCGAGGTATGGGGCAAGGGAAAGGGTTGTAGAAATTTGCTGAATAATGAAGATTTATCCACTGAGATTATCCTGGTCATACACTAATTCAAATTTATGCATAACACATAACCTCTTCTACAATTGATCATCAATATGCGGAAAATAGAAACAGTCGCATGCGCACATAAACACAATATGTAATGGGGAAAGCTTATAGCTAAAAACCCCCAGCTATTTTGTATATTATAATAGAAGAGAACATGTAACAATCTCAGTACAATACTCCTCACAAGTACTCAGTACTGTCTCCAAAAGTTACACACAAAACTAGCTCAGTTTTGAACAAGTCACAGGTTCAAAACTCACCCACTATTTGCCTGCCTCTATTGCGCAATCCAAGTTGGTTGAATGAGAGATCCAAGTTCGAATCTCCTTGGCTTCAACTGCGCAATCCTCATTGGCAATCTCCTCCAATGCTTGTGCAAGTGTCATGCACAACTAATGTCACAACTAATAGCAAACTCACCCTTTCATCTACCTCTTCCACTGGTCTTCACTGAACTGTCCATGCACTGCAGTCAACTGATGTGTTCTTTAGTTGAATAATGAGTTAACGTTTAGTGAATTAAATAATATTTAATTTACTTCACTCATCTCTAGTGTGTTAGCCAGTTAAACTAAACACAACTAGTTCAACTAAGTTAACCCGAACACAACTCCACCAACTGTCTCATCAACTCCACCAAACTCCGCCACTTGAGTTCTAACTGAAGTCAAACATGCATGAGCTCACCAAACCCTTAGGAATTGCATAATTCCTTCTGTCAGGTGCATGGGCCACATCTGTAGCTCCAACTGAAGTGCTGCAAGAGGATAAACTGAAGTTTATAGTCCAAATATTATTAAGGGTTAATAATATTTTACTGGCCTATTTTTAGACAGGCAGTCTAAAAATAGACTTCGACCTATATGTCTAAAAATAGAGGTCCATCTATTTTTACCAACTCGACCAATCATCCAAGAATAGCATACTGCAACTCCTAGACCATGCTCTATATGTCTAAAAATAGACATAGTCTAAAAATAGACTTTGCGCCAAAAATAGCCTGCGGGCCCACTTAGTGAAGGCAACTTCATTTCACTAAGCTCCATCATCTTGTTGCATTTTCAACAAGGTTCTTGTAACGCTAGAAGACAGTTTCTACAACTCGAATTTCAGAGGTTGGTCATATGACAAAGGTTGGGGTGGGAAACTAAACCACATCCCTTCTCTATCGAAGCTAGCAGCGAAGGAGCCGAAAGGTTCACACATAAGTACTTTCATTCCTTATAGCTTAAAAAACCTTGGTTTTATGGAGGTCTTGAAGACATAGTGGCCATTTTCGGAATAGCTAGGAATGTGGGTTTGAAATCCTATCTGACTGTGTCAAAAGAGAAATCAGATTCGTTTAAGGGGTTAAGACAAGAAAATTCCAGTGCATGCATAATATTGCCTCGGTTGCAGCATAGGGGTCTGAATGAGGCTCCTCCTCCTCCTAAATTGGGTGGTGGTTTAAGGTCTTTCTGGTCGGGGTGGGACAAGAGGAACCTGAACATTCCTTTGACAGTGGGGGGGGAAATAATTTTGGAGTCTGGGATTGATGTTTTGTCAGGACAAGTCGAGGGAGAAGGGATGGCCCCAGTTTCGAAAAAAGAGGAGGGGGTTGTGACATGTATTGAAGATATGAAGTTACTGGGCGGAAAAACCCCAAAGGGCCGGCACTCTCAAGACAAGAGTCTGGTCGTCCTCGTTCACTTGACCTAGAAGGCCTCAATGCAATAGAAAATCTACATGGGAGTGTGGAAGGAGGAGGAAACAGGCCTACAAAGGGTCGGAGAAAGAAAATTAAGTTGATAAAAATAAAAGAGTCACCACTGAATCTGGTACTCAGTGTGGACTTACAGACTGACAAAGTTATGGAGGCGGCGGAAACAATTCTAGTCGGTAGAGAAAAGGGAAAAAATACTCGGAAAACTACATCAAAGAATGGTTATCTGTAGCCTGGGAAGATGGGATAGAAAGACAAGTTGAAGTCACTACCCTTGCGCGTGATTGGTTTATGATAAAATTCAATAAGAAGGAATCTCTAGACTGGGCCCTGAGAAGGAACTGGTGTTTCGGGAAGAGGCCCATTATTTTTAAAAAATGGAATCCTTTATTTGACGCACAGAGAGAAAATATTGAGGAAAATTTGGTCTAGGTCAAACTCCCAAGTCTGTCGTTCACTTTTTGGACAAACTCTATTTTTAGGGCTATTGGGAATTCTCTAGGGAAATTTCTAGAAGTGGATTCATATTTCCAACAGACGATGAATAAAAGTTCAGAAATGATACTTGTCTCTTTAAATCTGAAGGAAGGACTCGCTAAAGAGATAAATTTTCAGTACAAGGACCTTTCATATACTCAGATGATTGATTATGAACAGATGCCTTTTAGGTGTCATCGTTGCCATGTTTATGGACATCTAGCCAAGGATTGCCCCTTGGGAAACAGGTGTCAAAGAAAACATAATAATAAGGCAGGAGCAGCAAATGTTCTTAATGAATAGAGGAATAAGCATGATGAAGGAGTGGAAGGAGAAAAAATGCAACCGACATTAGAGGAGATGCAGGACATGTAGATGAACCCAACCATCAATCTCGTGTCCTCCATAGCCGAAGGCCTAGAACTCCCACTTTCGGGGGATGCTGGAGCTGGCCCTTCGGCCCCTCAATCAGAGGGTACTGTTCTGGACTCTTTTCCCTCCTTACTTTCACTTTTGGATTCATCTTCTTGTGCTCTGTATGGGCCTCGTCCTTCTAGGCCTGATCTTGTGGATGTTTTTCATGTTGATGATGTAGTTGAGGCTTTGGAAAGTATAATTACTGTTATTCCTGAGATTCACTTATCCCTCCCTGTTCCTTCTAATCCTTATGAATCCCCTCCCATAGATCTCTCGTCTGAAAAGTCTCATTATAATCTCAGACCTAGGGAAAAGAAACCTCCCCCATGGGGAGCGATGGGGGATTTGGGCCCCCTCCCCATTGTTGTTGGTCCTCAGAAAACCATAGGAAGGAAGTCAAACCTCTCAAAAGCCCAATTGCAAGCTAAACCTGATATAGCTGATGGAAAACATCTTTCCCTGTCATGGATGCTTATAGCAGCGCAAACCCCCTCCCATGGTTGCTAATGATTTTTCTTTCTTTCAATTGTCGAGGGCTAGCTAGCAGCTCCAAAAAGATAGCACTAAGGGATTTAGTTAAATCCTATAATCCTTATGTACTTATGCTTCAAGAAAATATCGGCCCTGGTAAAGATATTAAGGGAGCACTATCTAAATTATTCCCTAGGTGGACCTTTCATACCCTGGATGAAAAAGGGCAGTAGGGGGGTCTAGTGATGGGATGCAAAGATAGGAGTCTGAAGGTGCTCAATGCATGGGGAATGGATCAAGTTATTAGAATAGAGGCCTACTCTATTGACCTCTACACACCCCTCTATATATTTAATGTGTATGGGCCTTGTTCTGATATGGTCCCTTTTTGGAACTGTTTATTGTCCAAGGCCTTGATGAGAAACTCTAACCTGGTAATTGGAGGGGATATGAATTTCTCCTTGGGACTCTTAGAAGCTTGGGGTCCCCCAGCTTAGGCCAACCCTGATAGCCTCGATGGGCCTTGTTGACATTGATCCAATTAAGCCTCACCCGACTTGGAGGAACCGGAGAATAGGGTGCGACAGAGTAACTAAGAGACTAGACCATTTCCTTCTCAAAGAGGATCTGGTGAGCAGAATCCTGGTCTTCATACATTGGGTAGGGGAAGGGGGAGACTCGGACCACCTCCCTATCCTCCTGGAACTCACAGGATCTAATAAGAAATCTGGCTCTCCTTTCAAATTTAACTCATCATCGTTGAAATATGATTCCTATAATGAGTTATTCCACGCAACATGGAGGAAGGGCGTGGTTGATCTGGAAAGAGATAAAGGGGCCCTATTCATGGAAAAACTCAAACTCATGAAGAAGGCCTCTATGGAGTGGGCCAAGAAGAAGAAGCTAGCAGAGGAGGAATCCCTTCAGCAGATCAGAGAGGAATTTGACCAACTTGAAAATCCAGAGGAAGATGGATATGAAACTAGTGAGAAAAGATACAGAATCAAAACATTGGAATCCGACCGAAGAAAATTCTGATGGATAAAGAAGAACAATGGAGAATTAAAAGCAGAGCTATTTGGCTGTCAGCAGGGGATGAAAACTCAAAAAAATTCGAGAGCTATGCTAAGGGAAGGAAGAATATCAACACCATATGGGGGGGTGAAGATGGAGGAAGGGAGAATAACTAAATCTTCGAAGAAATAGCTAGATTGGGGACTAGTCACTTCAAATCCCTTTTCAAAGCTCCAACTGAAGCATCAATTGCGAAGGTGATCAGAGTGGCTCATTTTTTCCCTCGCTATGTGGAAGAGGAAGATAATGAGAATACAATTCTTCGTGTCTCCAAGGCAGAGGTGGAAGGGATCCTCAAGGCTATGCAGAAAGACAAAAGTCCTAGACCGGATGGATGGACGGTGGAATTTTTCCAACACTTCTTTGAGACCTTAGAGGAGGAGCTGACAGAAGTGGTAGAAGAGTCTACGATCAGGGTATCAATTCATCAGCACTTCAATTATACCTTCTTGGCCCTTATCCCTAATAAGGAGGAACCAAAATCTTTTGATGATTTTAGACCCATTTTTCTCTGCAATTGTATCTACAAAATCATAGCGAAGGTGATTTCTATGCAGTTAAGGCCTATCCTCTCTAGGAACATCTTTAAGGAATAGTTTGGGTTTTTGGATGGCAGAAAAATTCATGAAGCAGTTGGGGTGGCTCAGGAAACTCTTCATAGCCTTAAGAAGAGTGGGAATAATGGTGTCATTGTAAAAATTGATCTTTCTAATGCATATGATCGAATAAGCTGGCTTTACCTTCAAATGCTCCGAACCCATCTGGGATTCGGGATATATTTCATCAACTTGGTGATGGGATGCATCACAAACATCAGTTTTGTGGTTCTGATTAATGAGGCAACCACCCCTTTCTTCTAGAGCTAGAGAGGGCTCATACAGGGATGTCCCCTCTCACCCCTTCTTTTCCTCCTAGCCATGGAAGGTCTCAGCCAACATATCATAGACGCAAGGAGGAGTCAAGGGGATCAAGGTAGTTATCAATCTATGCATCACTCATCTGTTGTTCGTGGATGACATTCTTTTGTTTGGCTCTAGCAGTAGATTGGAAATAAGGCACGTGATTGAGATCCTTGACCTCTTCCTCAAAGCTACGGGCATGTGTATTAACGTTCAAAAATCCTCGGTAACCATTGAAGGCTTCACAGGGATGGAGGCCAAGGATATCTAAAGAGCTCCCTTTTGAATAAAATAATTTTTCTGACAGCTTCAAATATCTGGGGTATTTTTTAAAACTAGAATCCTACCGAACACCTTATTGGCACCGGTCAGTGGCAAAAATTGAAACCAAAATAAAGCACTAGAGCTTTAAATGGATGTCTTGGGTGGGGAGACTCGAGTTGATAAAATCAGTCCTTCTAGCTATCCCAATTTACTGGACTTCTCTATCTTGGGCGCCCAAAGGAATTCTTTTGAAAATCAAGCGATTGTGCAGTATATTCCTGTGGGCAGGGTCAAACGAGGAATTGGTCCTTCCCTGGGTGGCATGGGTGAAAGTGGCTCGATGAAAGGAGTGGGGAGAATGGGGAATTAAGGATCTCAATGCTTTTGCACCATCTTTGGCGGCCAAATTGGGGTGGAGACTACTCACAAAGGATATCCTCTAGATATCAGTTGTCAAAAGGAAGTATATAGACCTGAATCCTTTCGAAGACTGGCTCAGATTACCACTTAAAAAACATGCACAAGCCTAGATTGTGTGGAAATACATGGTGGAGTTAATTAACATCATTGAAAAAGTTCTAGCTTGGTAGGTAGGGAATGGAGAATTGGTCAGAATTGGGTAGGACCCCTGGGTAGGCTGCAATGGATATTTTTCCCTATCCAGAGGACTGATTGAGAACCTATCTTCTAAAGGAGTCCATCGTCCTAGTCAGATATAGCTTGCAGTACAATCCTCGATATGGGGTCAAGCTTGGAAAATAGGTGATGATTTACAAATTGATGACCAATGGTTAGAGGAGTGGAGGGGTTTCATCATGGAACTTCAAATATCGCCCTAATCTATTGAGATGGATTCACTCCCCCTTGGGGAAATATGCCCCCAAGTTTGGGTATAGTTGGCTGGTGGCTCAAAAAGGGTGGGATGAATCGAACTGGTGGTCCAAGGCCATGTGGAAACTCAAATCCCATGCAAAATCAAGGCTCTTTTTTTTGGTGCATCCTTAAAAACAAAATCCCAGCCTGGGATTTTCTTCAGAAAAGAAGCAAGATAGGACCTGGCTGGTGCTCTCTACGTAAAAGGAATGAGGATTCCACCCTCCATCTGTTTGTGCATTTCCCCTGCAACAAAATGCTTTGGGAGGAATCCTTGTGTTTATTAAGCATCAATGTTGTCTAGGGAGGTCCCTCTATTCATGAAGCATGGCAATATTGGTGGAATGAACCCAAGGATGATAGAGTTAAGAATATGCCATTGATTGTCTCATGGGGCACATGGATCGCTCAGAACAGGTTTACCTTTATGGACTCCTTAACCCCTCCTAAAATCCTAGTTATAGAAGGTGCATCTATTTTTGAAAACATCCATCTCCATCCCCTCCAAAAAAGAGAGGGATGTTAGGGTTGAAGTGATAAGAGGTGATATCCCCTGGGCCTATTTTGATGGAGCCCTAAACCCTCTAAACATGTGTAGAGCTGGGATTTCACTCCATCTCCCCTCTGGGAAGACCCTTAAATAATCAGTAGGAATGAGATTAGGAACTAATAATTTTGCAGAATTTCAATCTCTCAAACACCTCCTTTGTTGGCTTATCCACCTTGGCATGAGAATGGCATAGATTTTCGGCGACTCCTTGAATGTTATTAAATGGTTTAATGCAGAATTCAGATGTCAAAATTTTTTGTTGTTGACTCTCTTAGAAGAATTTATTTCATTGAAATGGTTTTTTAACAAAATCTTTGTATGCCACATCTACAGGGAACGGAACATGGAAGCAGACCTCCTTTCTAATGAGGGCATACAGCAGGCTCTGGGAGTCTGGTCCATAAAATAAGTTGAAGGGGACTTGATCCGCTTGATAGATCAGCCACCCTTTGCTCAATAAACTCTTGCTTCATTTTTTAGCAGTTGGGTCACGGACCTTTCTGTGCCTGTTGTTACTGTCCACTTTTCTCCTTTTCAATTTTTCGGTTATGGACTTGGCTCCAAATACTTCTTTAATTTTCTATTATGATGAATAGTCTGTTTTAGAATATTTTCATTAACCTAATTATGCTACATTGCATGGGTTGTTTTTCCTTTGCTGAAGGAGGCCTGGCTCGGTCTCTACAGTATACACTTTTTTTTGGGACATACAAAATCAGAAGACTTTCTGGCTCTTCTCTTTTTTCTATATGGGTTGTTTTCCTCTTGTAGAGGAAGCCCGGGTCAATTGAGAAGGGTGCCTCCCCTTTCATGATAATTATGTTTAGGTGGGGTGGAAGGAATAATTTGTCTAAATTTTTCTCCACAACATGGAAACTCTATGACTCTTTCACTCGGCAAGTTTCTTTGGACAAGAGCATACAGTTTTTTGAATGCCTTTGGCATATACTCTGTAAATTTTTATACTCTCAATTGAAATTTTGATTTTTTCTTTGGAAAAAAAAAACATACACAATGCACAAAATATTTTCCCTGGGAAAAATGCCGACTCTAGGGAAAACCCACCCTAATGAAATTTCAATAGCCTTGGCCAAAACCCTCGCCAATCCGGCCAACTGAGCCTTCACCGCTCATCTCCCTAGCCTACATTACAATGAATTCTTCACAGACTTTTATAGGCTCCATTACATGCAATACCATGGGAAGTAATACCATGGGTACATTATACCATGTGCCCAAAAACCAATATTTTTTACCCTGGTCAACTTTGACTCTATCCCAAGTCAAGTTTACCTAACAGAGCAAGGGGAGTTAGCAACCTGTAAAGTCTTCCTTCACGAATCCCAATTATCCTTGCATTTTATATGCTTGAGTTCTCATCCCATAACACAATCTTTCCGTCTATCAAGGAAAATATATCACCTTTATCTTCTTTAATTCAAATGGAAAGTATATTCTTATGAAATCCTAGAACAAATAGGATGTTGTTGAGATGAGTATTTCCTCCATTCTCTAGCTCTAGTGAGGTTGATCCAATTCCTTTCATAGGATGGCTCTTATTATCACCAAGCTATACGAAGTAAGAGGACTTTCCCTTTAACAATGTTTTTAATTTCTTGTGATGACTGTTCATATTTCTTGATGCTCCACTATCGATTACTCAAATGTTATCATCTTAAAATGTTCCAGTGATTGTTGAGAAGAGTCATTATTCCTTTGTCTTGATCACTTCCATCTTTGGAGTAAATAGGAGATTACATACTTCTTTAATTCCCTTCTTAAGATGACTTGCTACCTTTGTACACTTCTTTAAGAACTTCTTCAATGTAGGACAGATCTTCATAATTCCCTTAGCCAACCTTATCTCCAATACCATGTTGACAAATCTATAGGGCAATGATTAGAATGATTTCTCTTTTCTTGAAAACTCATTGTGATCTCTTTTTACTTTTTCTTAATTATTAGATTCTTTACTTATTATTATGTTTGTATATCATCAAACAGCTACCAAAACAAGAAGAAAAATAGTACATAAGAACACAGAATGTAGGTTGCAAGCTAGGGCCAAAACCTCTCCACTTGAGAGGAAAACCTGCAAATCTCTTCTCTTCTTATCGATTCTTCAATTGATTAATTCCAAGACCTTTATACCAAGACCAATACCCTCCAGGACCAATTCCAACCCTTCTGGATGATGCACTTCCTTTTTCCAAGGCAAATCCAGTCAAATATCTTCCAGCAGTAAAACATCCACCCCTAGCTTCATAATTCATGTCCCTACTACAAGTCTGAAATTTTTTTCTCTCCCAACAGCAGTTGTTGCCACATGTGTGAGCTTATTCTGACCTCCCAATGATTATTCAAACCTTATCTTGGTTTTATCCTTATTTTGGTGCTTGAGGATGGCCTGATGTGACCTTTTATAAGCTTCTTTGTCTTCCTTCTTGAATATTGAACTTGCATAAGAAAAACCATATACCAACAGTAGAAACCCTATCCTTCCTTCGCACGTGTGAGAGGGAAATAACCCAAAAACAATTCTTATTCGTCCTCTTTCCTTCTTCTCTACCTTATTCCTCTTCCTCCTTCACTTGAATGAGTGAGTGACTAATGTATTCCAAGGAGGTAGAGATCCCTCTTTTATATAGGCTTCTTAAGGTGGACATGGCTCCTTAATTTAGGCTAACTTTCCACCTACAGGGACGATTTGGTCTTGAAGGGTATTTTTACAATTTTAATGACAAAAAAAAATTTCTTTATAAGTTACAATGTGCCCAATGGGATCTTCAACTTATTACAATGACTCTTTTGACTTCTTGACCTAGGAAAAACCCTAGAAGCACTCAATGGGTGCTTTACCTCTAAAATAAAAGACCTCGTGCATGAAGACCCCATATTATGAATCAACATGTTTCAACATCATTATAGTTCTGTAATGGAAAACATGGGAGACCAGTTTCAAGAGGATGAGCAAGTTAAAATGAACAAGTTGTTGGAAATATTGTTAGAATTAGTCGAAGGGTTATTGAATACCCACAAACATAAGAACAATTTGGAGGATAAAGAGTGGAATTCGTATCAATTACTCATGGACACCAAGTATGAGTTACTGTAGGGTAAAATGGAGTATTTTTGTGCTAAAATTAGAAATAAATTGATGTCCGTTGACATTAGGGTGGTTGAGCTTAAGGAAAAATCCAGCAGTGTCACTTTGTTCAACGTGGGAGTGGCTAGGACCAGTGATGGAAATGTGAGGAAAAAGGTTAGACACGCTTGGGAGGTAGGAACAACGGAATAAGGGCTGGGACTCAAGCTGCATGGTGAGACTGATGAACCAGGATTATCCTCTAACAAATAATTTTGTAATTTTTAAACCCTCTGGTGTTATGCAGACATATATTGTTATTAGGAGGTTTTTTTTGAGATTATAGTCGAAATCTATTTAGAATAGTAGGTAAAATTTGTCATAAGAATAGATTTTATATCTTTTTAACCTCTAAATCTAGTGTTTTTCTGGAACATGAAGAATTATGCAAGGGTCTTGGCCCAAAAACTATTTCCTTCTAATATAAATCAATACCCATCTCTTTGAAAAAAAAATGACTTGTAACCACCTAAAATGTAGAAAGTGACTTCTCCAAACCCTCTCAATTCCCAGACAAGACATGAAACTTGGGATATGATGTGTTACCACATACAAATTTCATAATGATGGTACTTTCATGGAACGTACAAGTTTTTACATATACCTATCAAAAATTCATGGTCCTTAAAACTATAAATTCGGTTTTAACCTTGACTTTATTTGTTTACAAAAAGTTAAATTAATTGGTTTTATGATTAATTATTCCCATTGATGAATCGATAAAAACTCTATTGCTTTATTTTACTAACTAGATTAAAGGTAAAGGTTTTTCCATGACCCTAGTTTCTTAAAAGTGTCCACGTGTTTATCCACTATGGGATATATCCCTCAAATTGTGTTGTAAGAAACTTGTTTTGTTTTCAAAATAATGTGTTAGGCTTTCCCAATATTATGCACCAATGATGTAGAAGAAATGGGATCTTATGGGAGTGGTTGGTTGAAGCATTTCCTGAGACCTACTTTTTATTTTGTGTTGATTCAAAAATATGATGACTCAAGAATATGAGGGGACATTATTTATCCATATTCCATCAAAACAAAATTTGGCCTAGAATGGCCTCAAGGCCATCCATTCCCTATATGACTCAAACAAACATCACCCTAAATAATCTCCTAAATTTTGTCTCACGTAGTCCAATTTTATTTTTTTAACATGAAGGTAAAATACTATTGCAATACCATATTTCACACATACCCATTGTTTTCTCCATTTTTTAGGATTAGGTAAACCTAGGGCCATGAATTCAAGATTTATGTGTAACACCTCTCATACCATATATGAGATCAAAATAATTTGAAATTTGATGCCTTAACCTAGAGAAGAAAGAACATGGATCTTGTTATGGGAATACATCATTTTATGTCCTCTAACATTCTCATGGGATTATGGTAGACAAATAGTAGTCACTAGGAGAAGGAATAATAAGGTATTTATTAATTAGAAGTATATAGTATCATGGTTGTGGCAAAGCAGACAATTTAACTAAGAATTTTCATTATATGGCATAAGAATCTAAATCATTTTCTGAAAGTTTAATAAAGAAAAAGGATATCAAATCCATTCCCATATCCGTTAGTCAATATAAGTGATGCAACCCCTGAGTATTTATTTAAATTATTATCCTATAAAAAATTGGTTGAATGAATCGAATCCCTCAAGATAATTGAGGGAGGAATTATCGATTGTGAAGATATTTAAAATGATTTTTCCAATCAATGCTATAAAGTGGTTTTCTAAACTTAAGATGTGATAAACGAAAGGATTGTGGCCGTGTAAAACCAGATTGATGTAATCACACAGAAGATCAAATAAAATGAGTAGAGTATGAGAGGATGATTGCTAACACTAGATGAGCTAATGGTCGCTATGAAGAAAACCATTAATGATAACTATATTCTACCAGTAAGATTTATTAAGAAATGGTGGGGTTTTGTGGGACCAAATTTTCTCCAAATATATAAACTGATCTGAAATCGTGAGAACAAAGAATTTCTCATACAGAGATTGACTGTAGAGGGCATTCACCAGATATTTCACCTTTACTAGAAAGGATGAATCCGGAGGCTACCTGGCCCTTCTACAGACTCTGCCTAAAGAAATAAAATGTAATCACTAATGATCTTGATCAATGAAAGTATTTGTTTTTAAGTTCAAAGTATTCATTGATCTGTTTTTATGTGTGAATAAGCAAGAATATATGTTCTGCAATTGAAGTGTAGAGGTTTGATGATAAAATAACAAGTTTTGTTTACTGTATAAACTTGTTTGGGAAAAGAATGCTTATGAAAATTTAATGTTTAAACTATCAGAATCTGAAAATAAACAGCCAAAATATACAGAGTGACAGCAGATAGTTGTTTAAGCGGTTCACCCCTCTCTTGGGCTACCTCCGCTGGGTCCAAAAGCCTCTACTTAGGCTCAGTCCTCCTTTGATTAAATGCTTAAAATGATATTACATCTGTATAAAAGCCTCTAATGGAAAAATAGACTGCTAAAACAGATTCAGAAGATCCAAATCAGTCTAAAATGACTACAAAATCACCTCCATTGGATGAAGGTAGTCCAATGCAGCTCTCTTTCCCTTAGGCCCTAATGGCTCCACGATCAAAAGCGCTGTAAAATTTGCAGATAGAATGCCCTGGTGGCTCTGCAGACACTTCCAACAGCTCCAGAATGATCTCTACACCCAAAATCAAAAAAAAAATCGTCTCAAAAGACCTCTCCTAGCCAAAGTTATGCCACATTTACTCCATCTGCCAGTTACACTAAACAAACTCCAGTTAAATCTGGAGACACCGCCAGTTAAGTCCGACAAACTTGGAGTCGGCGCTAAAAATGGAGGTTCCGCCGAAATCACCGCCAACCGGAGGGGTTAATGGATAAGTCATGCGACCTTAACCGTCGGCAATGTTGGTTATGAACTAAGAGTTAAACGCGTTTTGGTCTTTAATATATAACAAACCATGAATATGCTCCGCCGATCCATGGGACCACGTCCCCATTTCTGCGCGCCCATACGAATGCAAACCGTTGAATATAATTTCGCGCAAATGGTTCACAACAACCACCGCGCTGGCCTAACGGTCAGTCCTCTCCACTATTTGCGATCCAGCCCGGGTTCAAGTCCTGCTGAGTGCATATTTTTAAAACGCGCCATTTTGAATGTTTTAAAACCTTGGACCATAACACGTCACCCACCATGCGTGCCTACCTTAACACGTCATCCAACGCCCATGTGCATATTTAAAAACATTGGGATAGTGGGTTTAAAACCCGTTTCATATTTCGTTCCATGAGATTTGAAAACATTTGGACTTTGAAATAATAATGTGTGGTTTTAAAAACTAATATATAGTATTTTAATTAATTTAAATAAAATTTTTTAATATATAATTTATATATATAAAACTTTAATATAATATACGATTTTTAAAATCAAATAAAATATTAAATATTTATATATATAAAAAAAAAACATTAATATAATTTTAATTAAAATAAAAAAAATTTCCACACATAGAATTAAAAGATTTCCTTTCAAAATTGAAGGTTATTGGGCGATTTTAAAGTGCAACAACTTCTTCATACGGCGTCGGATTTGAGTGTTGTTCGCGGCGTTGGGATCGTATCGCCGAGCTCTTTCCATTTTATCTGTTCTAGAGCAATTCTGAGCAACTTCATTTTTGAGCATTTTTCTTCAAGAGACTTGATCTCCTGATCAATAAACACTAGAAAATTTGGCGGAATTTCCGACGGCCAATTTGTCGCTATTCCGACACATAGTCGTCGCAAGAGCGACAGTTCGAGGGCGGGAAAAACGTGGTTTGTCATACCGTCGCAGTTCTGACGCACTTAAAAAGTGTCGCACTATCGACACTTTTTCTGTCGCTTCCAAACAAGCGCCGCTCTTCCGACGTTTCTCGAACCGTCGCGCTTCCGACATTTGTAAACTGTCGCACTTCCGACGAAATGTGTTCTGACGTTTTTAACGTCGCTCTTCCGACATTTGTAAACGGTCGCAATTCCAACGCAATGTGGTCCGACGTTTTGGACGTCACTCTTCTAACGTTTGTAAACTGTCGCAATTCCGATGAAATGTGGTCCGACGTTTTGAACGTCGCTCTTCTGACGTTTGTAAACTGTCGCAATTCCGACGAAATGTGGTCCGACGTTTTGAACGTCGCTCGTCCAACATTTTTATACTGTCTCTCTTCCGACGTTTTTAAGCTGTCACAATTCCGACGCTTACAAGGCGTCAGTATACCGACGGCGGGTTCAAAAAAAAAAAAAAAAAATGAAACTTTAAAAGAGGAAAAACGTTGTTTTGAATATATTATATGAAGTAAAACAATCCATGAAGTCATTACATTTTCACATCTGAAGATTGGAACCCAAATATCCATCCATAAAAGTGGAAGTCCCACCCCAGACAGTGATAGAAAAATACCCCATGTCACATACAGGTACTTGATATAAAACCCATTAACGGTCCACATGGAGATTATCGACAATCTGAGAAAGCATCCAAATATGCCCGAGGCATCTATAAGAAAGTGAAATAGCAGTATGTAGAATAGTAAAGCAACAGATAGAGTACCGACGTCCATTGTTCCAAATACAAATTAAAGTACCCAAAATCCTTGAACAAAGAAAAACGCTAATCATGTGAGGAGTTTGATATGTCCAAAATATAAAAAGACCATGAGACCATATCAATAAACCAGCAACATAGACCAGCATCGCTAGTTTTGAAGGCAGAGTGATAAACATTAATCATTTTTTTTTCACGAGAAAAAACGTTGTTTTGAATATATTATATGAAGTAAAACAGTCCATGAAGTCATTACATTTTCACATCTGAATATTGGAACCCAAATATCCATCTAGAAAAGTGGAAGTCCCACCCCAGAAAGTGATAGAAAAATACCCCATGTCACATACAGGGACTTGATATAAAACCCAGTAACGATCCACATGGAGATTATCGACAAATCTGAGAAAGCATCCAAATATGCCCGAGGCATCTATAAGAAAGTGAAATAGCAGTATGTAGAATAGTAAAACAATAGATAGAGTACCGACATCCATTGTTCCAAATACAAATTAAAGTACCCAAAATCCTTGAACAAAGAAAAACGCTAATCATGTGAGGAGTGTGATATGTCCAAAATATAAAAAGACCATCAGACCATATCAATAAACCAACATCGCTAGTTTTGAAGGCAGAGTGATAAACATTAATCATTTTTTTTTCACAAGAGAAAAAATGTTGTTTTGAATATATTATATGAAGTAAAACAGTCCATGAAGTCATTACATTTTCACATCTGAAGATTGGAACCCAAATATCCATTCAGAAAAGTGGAAGTCCCACCCCAGACAATGATAGAAAAATACCCCATGTCACATACAGGGACATGATATAAAACCCAGTAACGGTCCACATGGAGATTATTGACAATCTGAGAAAGCATCCAAATATGGCCGAGGCATCTATAAGAAAGTGAAATAGCAGTATGTAGAATAGTAAAGCAACAGATAGAGTACCGACGTCCATTGTTCCAAATACAAATTAAAGTACCCAAAATCCTTGAACAGAGAAAAACGCTAATCATGTGAGGAGTGTGATATGTCAAAAATATAAAAATACCATCATACCATATCAATAAACCAGCAACATAGACCAGCATCGCTAGTTTTGAAGGAAGAGTGATAAACATTAATATTCACAAGAGAAAAAACGTTGTTTTGAATATATTATATGAAGTAAAATAGTCCATGAAGTCATTACATTTTCACATCTGAAGATTGGAACCCAAATATCCATCCAGAAAAGTGGAAGTCCAACCCCAGACAATGATAGAAAAATACCCATGTCACATACAGGGACATGATATAAAACCCAGTAACGGTCCACATGGAGATTATCGACAAATCTGAGAAAGCATCCAAATATGCCCGAGGCATCTATAAGAAATTGAAATAGCAGTATGTAGAATAGTAAAGCAACAGATAGAGTACCGACGTCCATTGTTCCAAATACAAATTAAAGTACCCAAAATCCTTGAACAGAGAAAAACGCTAATCATGTGAGGAGTGTGATATGTCCAAAATATAAAAAGACCATCAGACCATATCAATAAACCAGCATCGCTAGTTTTGAAGGTAGAGTGATAACCTATCAACACATAAAATAGTATCATAAAGCGGATACAGGAAATGTGCAGAGACATGTACTGTTGATATACGCCTCACACAAAAAGAATCCATGATAAAGAAAAAATATGTATAAACCCAGGTTTGATTGTATGTTCTGGCTTGCTTGTTCCTGGAAATAAAAACCATCTGCAGAAACCCAGGCTCGCTTGTAAGATCAGGCTCGCTTGATTCCAAAATTGGTAACCATCTGTTGCATCCGAGATGTAAGGTTCATGCTCGCTTGTTTCCATTAGTAGCCCGCTACAGCATCCACCCTGTTCATAGCAAAAAGGTTCCTATAGATATACAAAGAAAGAGTATAATACGTAGACCATATAAACATGGCTCTGTATTTCAAAAAACAGGTTTAAAATAGAAACAGGGCAACATTTTTTTTTCTAAGTAAAGTTAATCTATTAACAGTGGGAATAAAATTACACCGAAGTCAAAATCATTGCCCAGACTCATGGAAAATTTTTCATCAAAAAATTAAGAAGACTGCCCTCATACGGGGAAACCAGTCTTGAACGTTTAATTTACAGAATTCAAAAATATTACAAAGGTCCAGCACAGTAAAATAATCTAAAAGAAGCCCAATTAAGTGGGTTGCGAAGCAAGAAAAAAAATTAACCAAACTACTCCTCCGGCTCCTCGACGATTCGGCACCATCCTTCGGAAGGTCCAGGATCGCTAGGTGCTACCTCCACATTCATGCCACGGCTCCCCTCCTGAAGGCCCGAATGCTGGCCGGCTTTTTCCGAGCTCAGACCCGCCAGACGGGTGCATTCTTCCTCCGTTTGGGCCTCCTCGCGGAAAACCACAGTGACTGAAGCTGTAATTCGTGGGCGGTTGAGAGAGCAATTAAAGGAAAATTGCGCAGTGCGCGTCGTGGGAGAAGGTGAACTAGCGGTGGGGAAACGAGGAGCAGGGGAATCCATACGGTGGCCAGATCCTACAACCCGACCCCGCCCACTCCTAGTATTTGGATAGTGACCTGCGTAATAATCACTGGACTGGCCGGAAGACGACTCGATTGAGGGGCTAGAGGGAGCGCGCAGGGGTTGACCTCTGGTGCTCCCCCTGCGGCAACGCATCCTTTGATGTAGGCGAGGCATGGGTGCAATCTCACTAGCAGTGGGCACAAGAGGAGACAGAGAAGCAGAATTCCAAGAAACAGAGGAAAAATAACACAGATGAGACCGAGAGAAATGCATATATGCAGCAAGGTCTAAGAAGTAGTTCAGCTGGCCACTTCTCCTTCTCGTCACAGTGAGCAGGCAGTGTAACCCAACAACCGGCTCGTCTGAAAAACCATAGCGAAACGCCATTTTATCGACCCGACTGCAATGCAATCGAAGGATGCCCGTCATAATTAATCTCTGATCATTAATGAGAGCCAAAGGCCGAATCATATTGGAGCATGCGGAATCGCTAACAGGAGTGGAGGTCCGATCTTGAACAGTGTTAAAACTTAATTAATGCGGATTTGATGTGAAAACCTTGGAACTTAATTGAACAACGTTAAAACTTAATGCGATTGATATGAAATCGCCACATCCATGTCCCATTGCCTTAAACGCCATCGAATGCACCCGCAGCCGAGAGCAGGGCAAGTTTTGATTGAGGACACATGGCAGAAATTGATTGGAGCGGATCTTTGTTTGGGCCACTCGCGCAGTGGAAATCCGGACCCGAAAAAGATTAGGGCGAATTTGATAAGAAATTCGCGTCACAACTCTCCCTCCATACGCCAGCCCAACTTCGGACCCGAAAAATATTAGGGCGGAATTCATTTAGTTTTCGCGTCACAAAATTGGCCGACGTTAGCAGGCTATTTTGGAACGCAAATTTGGTTTGAATTATGGTTTATCGCCGTTTGAAGTCCAGCAGGCTCGCCTTAAGAACAATTTTGTTTGATCCCATCTTATAAAATTTGTGTTGGTTTTCTTTGATAATACACATATTTATAATAAATCATGGGAATACCACACTAAACATGTGGAAAAGTTATATAAATTATTGAGAAAAATCATTTTTATGTAAAAATATCCAAATGTGCTTTTGGGAAATACGAATTTGAGTATTTGGTTCATATTGTTTTAAAGGAAGGAGTGAAGTTGGAGCCTCAAAAGATGCAAGCTCTTACAAAATGACCTATTCCTAAGAAAATCAAGGTTCTTAGAAGATTTTTTAGACTTACATGATATTATTGATCATTTGTTAAGAATTATGCATGCATTTCAAGTCCACTCACATATCTCTTGAAGAAAATATCATTTATATGGAATGATGAGGCTACTTTTGCATTCTCTCTTTTAATGGATGCCATGTCTTCTACACCAACATCGGTTGCACCTACTTTTGGTAAAACATTCATAGTAGAGTGTGAGGCACTAGGACAAGGAATTTACGTAACATTAACACAATAAGGGATATCATTGGCTTTAAAAGCAAGGAATTCAAAGAAAATATTTGGTGAAATCTACGTGTGAAAAAAAATGGAAGCAATATTACATGCAATAAAAAATGGGGATAGTATATCATTGGGAGGTACTTTAAAGTCAAGATATACCATGATAGCATAAATTATTTTTTGAAGCTATGGATTTCATTGGAAGATTAACAAAAATGAGGAGAAAAAATGCAAAGTTTTAATTTTGAGATAATCGGCAAAATGGGTAAGGAAAATTTAGTACATGATGCTCTTTCTAAAATAGAAGAGGCCTAAAATTTATATCCAATTACATTTTCTATTCCTAGGTGGCTAGAAGAAGCTTTCCATAATGGAAAAATGACAATAGTACTAAACAAAAACTAAAATTTATAAAGGATGGGATGAACTCTATGGAGCATTGGGAGAGAAAGAGAGATATACTTTGGTGCAAATGTAGAATATTTTTATGCACGCAAGCATATTTGAATAAACAAATATTAAGGGAGTCCCATGTCTCTCTGATGGTAGGACGCAGGGTTCCTTAAAACATATCAAAGGATCAAAAAATATATTTTTGGAAGGAATGAAGAAAGATATTCAAAATTTTGTAAGAGAAGGTCAGGTTTGCATAATAAATAAAAGAGAGATAGTAAAATCTCTAGGGTTACTTAACCATTCCACATACATATTCAAAGACAAGAAGAAATATCAATAGACTTTATTACAGGGTTACTGAAATATAAAGGTACGTATTACATTTTTGTGGTCATTTATATAGACAACTTTTGTAGATTTTTTTTGTAGAGCTCAAAGTACATAAACAACAAGCCAAGTGGCAGAAGTGTCCGTGAAATAAATTCATAGTCTTCATGGTTTTCCTAAAGTAATAGTAACAAGAAACCTTTGGAAATAATTATTTAATATGAGTGGAGAAACACTAGCTGCCATGAGTTCTACATATCAAACACAATCAAATGGTCAAACAAAAATAGTTAGCAAATGTTTTTAAGGTTATCTACAATGTTACTCTTTAGAAAATCAATCTTAATGGATGAAGTGGGTTCCTCAAGGAAGAATGGTAATATGATACTATCATACTACCTATCACACATCTACTAAATTTCCCCATTTAAGGCCCTTTATGGATATCCAACTCCTAGTATCTCATACTTTTTGCAAAATAAGTCCAAAGTATAGGAAACAGAGTCACATATGGAAAATACTAAAGAAACTTTGAAAATTATTATGGAAAACCTTCAAATGACATGAAACATGATAAAACAACAAGGGGAAAAACATTGAAGTGAAAGATAATTTGAGGAGGGTAATTGGGTATTTTTTAGATTATAGCATTATAAGAAATCTTCATTCAAGAAAAATAAGAATAAAGAATTAGCTCAAAAATGTTATGGCCCTAAATAATTATTCATAGGATTGCACAAGTGGTATAGAAGTTATATTTTCCTTCTTCTTGCATTCATAAGGTTTTTCATGTATCTTGCCTAAAAAAGGTTTTGGGAAAAAAATATGCCAATGTAAATAGAACTTCCAAAATTAGATGAAGAATGAAAGTTGATTCTTGAACCACAAAAAGTTATAGATAAACATTCTGTATCTCTTTGACATATAACCATGATGAAGTACCTAATCAAGTGGAAGAATATTCCTCTAGAAGAAGGTACATGGTAAAATGATCAATTCGTGATGAAATACCCACGGCTAAAGGGTTCATTTGAAGTTTTGACAAAGGTTTTGTTATATGTTTTATATAACGCGCGGCGGAATAGTTTTATTGTTTGTTAAGGTCCCACACAGTGATCAAATTTGAAGGGCAGGTCCGAATTTCAATTAGAAGGGCATATATCTATGTCGCCCTTCCATAATGAAAAGCTTAAAAAAAAACTTTTCAATTGACCACAATAAATTATTTTTACATTTCATTTTCAGAAAGACAAAACCATCAATCTTTATATTAATAAAAGATTGTTACATATACAACAATGAAGAAGGCTCCATCTTTCATTGCTTAAATATCACATTGGCAATGTCAACATAAGTCTTGAGGACACTATTATAAGAATTTGGATACATACCACCGGGATATAGGAGATTCTTATGTGTCAGATTGTGTAATGCAATTTTGACTTTGTCTCACAAGGAGCAACAGCATGGAGGTCTGGATTTTTCTTATAGAACTTTTTTATTATTATTTGAAACGTTGTTTATAGATATGAAGACAACAATGAAATTATGAGCATGGTGGACAATTAGTCAAGCTCATGATGCCAAACCATGATTATGTAAATTTGGAATTTAACATTTTTACATGTTAAAGACAAATAGTCAAAATCACTGACAACTTAGTATGCCATAATTAATAATCATTCCCTGTTCACTTTTGTTAATAGTTTTATGTCACACGATGATCTCTCTTCTCTGGCATTTACTTGTATTGAAGATCACTATTCTAGGAATAAGGAGTTATTTTCTCCAAAAATAACCCTAGCCAAACATCGACAATGCATCAAGGATATCTTTATATGCTTCATAAGTACATATGTTCTACTTCTAAATCATGTCTTGGAAGTGGTTTTTTTGCTGGAAATTATTCACCAGTTGGTTTCATACCAAAGTCTTTTTCTCATTTTCAGCATCCAATACATGAAAAAGATAATGGTTTAAAACAACATAAATATTTCAAATTTTGCAAGAATTGTCTGGCACACTTTGAATATGAATTTTGAAGTCAAGTGCATGATGCTGTATAGGATCAAGTGTCATTTTGAATACCAAATGTTTCACAAGAAACTTCTCAACATGCTACCCTGCAGTAAGGATTAAATGACAATATTGCATCAACTATTTCCATAATAAAAGTGCACCTCGGCCATAAGACTAAACAACTACAAATGTTGTAGATCTAACAAGACCACACAATCAAATGTATTCCACAAAGCCAATATTGTATGAAAAATGAAAAGGATTTTGCAACCAAAAATACCTTAGGCAACTAATTCAATTAGATACACCAAACCATCAGCAAAAAGGAAAACCAGCCTACTCAAAAGGCAAGAGTTTACCTCCTTTGACAAAATTTTGAGTTCCGAAACAAGGGCCTTTATTGTCTTGTCAAAGCCCCTAGTAATTTGAACGGGGTTTGCACCTGTTGCAACAACCTAAACAAAAATTTTTCATTTCAAATTATTTTCCACAAATTTAAGATACAACCATTGTCAGTTTTGTATTTCCTGACAAGCTCATAAATTTTGACAAAAGAACCAAATTTTTTTAATACCTGACAGCAATTTTTTCACTCAAAAACTATCTTAGACTCAATAAGCCCAACCCAAAACTAAAAAATGAAACACCAGAAGACCCTACAAAAATGAATAGATGATATTAATCTAGTACTATCGACAAAAAGTTACCTTTACACCCTCACTTATTAAACCCTGTGCTGTTGAATTTTAACTTCAACTGCTGCAGCAGAAGGACGGATGCAGCAGCAACATTTTTTTTTTGCGGTTGCTTGCACGCCATCCAAAAATTTAATTCAGCATTTAAAATTCCTGCAATTTTTTTTTGTAGACAGCCGCAACCATATTTCTGTACAGGATTGTATTTAAACACAACAACCAGCATTAACGCAATTCACCAACCAGAAATTAAACAAACAGAAATTTACCCGACAGTTTTGTAAATTCAAAAGGAGGACACGTGGAGCATTAATATTAGATCGCATGAAATTGAAGGGAATCTGAAAACCTGAAAACCGGACCCGAATTTTTTATAGGGCACATTGGATTAAGAATTCGAGTTAAAATTAGGCAGACGTCAGCATCCCATTTTGGAACGCGAATTTGGTTTGAAATTCAATCTATTCAGACTTTTGAAGTCCGACGAAAAGGGTTCTTTAATGTTTTGATAATTTAATTTTATGTATGCTTTAATATATACATATGATTTAAACATATGTTATATATATATATATATCATATGTGAAATGAAAGGTGGGCCATAGAATTTAGTTTTATTTTTATTTTTTTTAAAAGAGGATTTATTATAATATGTTTTATATGCTACGGCATATAAAAATAAAAAGGACAAAAAAGCTTGGTAGTTTTTTTTATAGACAGTACGTAAATTTTTTATTACACAGCAGTGTGTAAAAAGTGAAAGACCGAGTGTAACTTTTTAAGTGTGTATGCACAGCAGTGCGAAAGGGAAAAACACAGCAGAGTGTTTTAGAGACAGAGTATGTTTGTTTTGAACAGACAGTGAGTTGGTTTTATGCACCGCGTTTTGTAGCAGTCATAATTTTGTAATCCCTCTCAGTGAGGAAGAAGTGTAATAGTTTTTTTTTGAGTTATTGAAGGGAATAGAAGTTTGTTTTCAAAGTATTGAAACTCTGTCTCCTGTCAAAGAAATTTTTATTTTCTCTGTGTTAGAGGAAGGGAGATTTATTCTCCATTCATTGTTCTGGAATTTTTCAATATTCCAACATGTGCAAGAACAACAGATGTTGTGGTTCCATCCCCAGCTAAATCATTTGTCTTTTCCGCAACTTTCCTTACCAACTTGGCCCTAATATTTTCAACTGGGTCCTCTAATTCAACCAATAAAAAGGCCAAAACCATAGCATTGAGATACATTTCATTACACTGTCAATAACAATAAAATTTGACTCAGCCATAACCCTTTCCTTTTATTGTTGTGAAAAGCTTTATGCATTAGTCTAATGTGGCTAGTCCATAGGCCAAGTAGACCACTGGGTAACAAATATGTTTCCTTTCACCTTTGAGTTTTCAAATTATGCCTACCAAATCTAAGACATTTAAGAGGGGAACTAATACAACGTTAAAAAGAAAACCAGAGCACACATCTACAAATTACCTCCTTAGCTACTGTCACACCATCATTAACTATTTTTGGAGAACCATGCTTGCTCTCCAAGACAACATTTTTCCCTTCGCCCCAAGGGTGACTCCAACAAGATCAGCAAGTTTTTTCACACCGCCTGCAAGACAAATTGACAATGCTTTCGGTAAGTGTGCAATTGAATGCCAGACCATATGCCAAAACAACCCTCCATGAAAAATTAAAATAACACATTAAAATCGAATATAAGTGGACAAGGAAAGATCCACCGCAGTGAAGTTTCACGTGCAGGTGACCTTTCTTTAAACATAATTTTTTCTCTGACCTGCAATTTTTTTGTCACTGAGCCATCCTTGCTGAAGTACAACTCCTTTTCCATAGCTCTTGTATTAACTACCTTCTCTCTGTCGCGTAATATCAGAGTCCCTCTTCTGCTTGAGCGATTAAAGGAAATGGGTGAAAAAACTGAAAGAGAAGACAATTGTCTGCCATAATTATCAAACATTGCACCCAACTTCTTCCCCTTTCCATTCTTACCCAATGAGGTAGATGTGGTAATTGTTTTCATACTTCCCAAAGCAGAGGCCATCTTCTCTTATCCTGGATATAGAATTACAAGATCTTCATATTAGTATGAACCTTAAAAAACATGACTCCCATTGCTAAAAACCACATTTAAGTTGTAACAGGCAAACTAAACAACTATCGCAACTTTTGGCAACTTCTGGAGCATTAAGAGAGAAACAACCAAAGAGAAATACAACCAAAATCCTCATTTTAATGAGACCGGATTATATATTTGCATTAAGATAATAGAAAGAAATCACGACTATATTAAGGCCAACACAAAACAATCTTTAACCAATGTCTCTCGTGGCCTTCAGGTTGCCATGCTAGAGGTTGCATATTTTTAATTTAAATTCTTGACCTCTCGTGCCCATCTATGAATGCATCCAATGGGATATCTACATCAAATGCTCCTTTATATCCCCAAAAAAAAATTCCCTACTACAAGAGCACCAATATTGATGGATCACCCCACACCATCCCACCCACTAGAAACGATGAAAAAGGAAACCCGAGAAAACTTCTGAAATATCTCAAGATGACTATATGGGTGGTTCTTATGAATCAACCAACCATTCAAAACATGCTCATCAATCCAAACCATGAGTATTATGTGACGATATTCAAGCAGGCACTGAATCGGATTTCTGAAGCTATGTTAGAGAAACCCTAAACTCTCACTGAAAATAGGTGAAATGTGGCACCACTCAAAGATTTAAATGTGCCAATTGGTACAAGTGGTAGAAAATTGGCATGCTCAAACAACGAGGTGATGCAGGAATGAAATTTGGGAGAAAATATCAGAAAAGCCCTAAATCTGGAGAACTAAAGCTCATCACCAACCTGAGATTGACAACTTTACATGATGTAACCTATGAAATCGTAAATGGAGAAATCATAGTAACAATAAAGTAACCTATGTAACAATAAAGTCGGATTCATCCTGGGAGTGGTAATGGGAGAAATCATAGTGAACAACAGGAAACATGCAGAGTTGCTTACAATCAAATAGATGAAAAAACACATACAAAAAACCTAGATAATAATCATCAACAAGCTTAATATTGAATTATGAACTGTAAAGGAACTTACAAAATGTGACATTACGAACCTGGTCAAGCGCACAAGCAAAAATATCCTGGACATGACCCCGGTTGACAAGTTGTATTGCTCATGATGCAAGAGGATTTGTACCTGCACTGCCAAGTCAATCAAAATCCATCATTATCTATACAATAAATACAAGTAATTGATGTAGTATTTTTTACTCTAAGATGCATTCTTATGATAATGTTAGAACATATGTTGAAAATGTCAAAACATACATGAATAAGCTCCTCTTCGTTTCAAGAACAATTTATTGGAGTCGCATGAACTTGGAACAAGCCTCCCACGATCTGAAAGAGTAGCAACTAAGTCAACAGTGACTTTTTTGTTGCTACGCTAGATCGAGGGAGGTTTGATCCAAGATTAAATCGCTCCAATAAATTATTCTCTACTAAACAGGGCCAACCACGTGAAGGTGGAAGCTCTTATGGCCCCTCCCCCCCCCCTCACATCACTCTCAATTCCACAATACCCAATCTATATTTCATTTTTACTTTCATGAGCATAAAAAAAAATATTCAATAACTAATAAAAAAACAATTCAACAAAAAGTACGCAAGGAAACATTGAAATTAATGCTTGACATAAAAATAGTATGATAAATGAGTTTTTTATATAACGCAAAAACGTTCCAAGTATGGTAACGTTTGTCTTATAATAATACAATATTTTACATTATCAAATTTTCTTTTTCTTCTTCCTATTTCTAAAGCTCCTAATTACATCATCAATATCATCGTGCTCTGCTCCTGTTTCGTGCCTTCGACCCGCACTGCTGACCTAGTTGCGTAGTCACAATGTCTGGTCTCATCCAGTGACGGAGCATCGCCTACAAAAACAGATAATATTAAATTTTAATTGTCAGTTTTTAAATATCATTGAACTAGTTCGGTAATATTAATAAAAAAAATTGCAATGAGATTATTTACCTGGTGCACCAGTTGTCGTCGCTGACCTAGTTGCGTAGTCACGATGTCTAGTCTCATCCAGTGACGGGGCATCGCCTACAAAAACAGATAATATTAAATTTTAATTGTCAGTTTTTAAATATCATTGAACTAGTTCAGTAATATTAATAAAAAAAATTGCAATGAGATTATTTACCTGGTGCACCAGTTGTCACCGCTGACCTAGTTGCGTTGGCACGATGTTTGGTCTCATCAAGTGACGGGGCATCGCCTACAAAAACAGATAATATTAAATTTTAATTGTCAGTTTTTAAATATCATTGAACTAGTTCCGTAATATTAATAAAAAAAATTGCAATGAGATTATTTACCTGGTGCACCAGTTGTCGCCGTTGGGACTGTTGCCCTGTCTTCCTCTCTGGTGGTAAGATCCTCAAGGGAAACATTCTCTGTCATTTAAAAAAAAAAAGTTATAAGGACAACCATCAAGGTATAATTAGAAAAAATTATAAGTGGAAATTAATTATCGTCACAGCCCTCACTGATAGTAGCATTGTCGCCCTGGTCCCCACTACAATGATTAGGTTGCACGTGAGGATCATCTACATCTGGCTCTAAAACTGGGTTATTTGCCTCGTCGGTAGTGCTGCTCCCCTAATTTAAACAATTTTTTTAGACATTAAATCTATGGACGAAAACAAACATATTGAAAGGTTAATGTTTTACCTTATCAGGCATTCTGGATCTTGGGACCTGCCCCAAGCTTCTGCGACGTTCAACTACGGCTTGATAGCCGAAATGGAAAGCGATATTTTTATCTTCCTCTGTAGTTTCTTTTCCGAATTCATCACCCTACATTACATATGATTGTGTATTTTTAATCATATTTGATAGGATTACAAAAACGTTGGAAGGCGATACAATTAATTATAAGATGTTTAGCTACTTAATTACAATTCTTGTAGCTAATTTCAAGTAGCCACCCTGGCCTAGCTTGTGATGGCCCTTTTTTTCAATCCTAGCTTTGGTTTCCTTTGAGGTGTCAGGCAACCTAGCATCAAAAGATTGAAGTCATATATGACGTAGCACACTTTTATTTTAGACATAGAGAAAATTAAAGCTATTGAATTAAAGTTGTAATTTACCTTGCGGGTCCAGTTGGCATTTTTCCTTCTTTCCTTGCCCTTTTCTCTTTTCCGTCATGGATGAGTGCTTTCCACTCACTCTCTGGAACTGTGAGAGGACGCTCATATCTAGGGTTAAATTTCAATTGCGTCCTATAGGTGTCCCTGGTATATTTTGTTGGAAAAATACTGAGAGGGGGGGGTGAATCAGTATTTAGAGCTGACTAAAAACTTTTTAGTTTTCCTTTCTCTTAAAACCATATGCTACATTACAGAATCCAACTTGTATGTCCAGAGATCTTATTATGTCTTTACTTAGATCATTGCATCATTCATTCACCAAATGTTTAGTAAGCAGTAAGCATGAACAGAAATAACAGAACAAACCATCAAACATAAGCAACACATATGAACACCAGTATTTAAGGTGGAAACCCAATTCGGGAGAAAACCACCATTGTTGTTATCTCAGTCTTCAATATTTATTATAAAGAAAACTTCTTACAATTTATGCTGGTGCAGACTTATACCAGCACGTAGGCACCCACCTGCAAAAAGGCTACAACCTTTTCTCGTTCTCCAGCCACTACTGGAAGGGAGCTCCAACCACCTGATTTTAACACCAGATTTAACTGGCAAGATACTTCCACTTTCAGACAGAAGGCTTCAACCCTCAGATTCACCAGATTTCTTCAAATTCTTTATCAGACTTATGTCAGGTCTTCCTCATTTCTTTTTGTCGATCATCGTAGAGATTCATCATTTCTAGATCATATCCATAGGTGCATCATGTATGCAGATATATCTTAAAGAGATTTATTTATTAACAACCCTCCATATGCACACTCTGAACCATAATGCGCTTCTCCTTATATAGTTTTTCCTTTATCAATACCATGAGTAGAAAACCACTCAACTACTAATGGTATTCATATTAAAATTCGAACCAATCCAAATTGAAAATCCAATCTTCGTTCTTCCATGCACGAATTGTCCCAAAGGTAATCTTTTTTTCTCCACCAAATAATATTATAGCAAAGGTTAAGTAACATTAACGTGCCGCTAATGGTTTTCTTTCTTTTATTGGAAATTTATTTATCAAATTCGTGGAATTTGATAAATAAATATTATTCACAACCTTTGGTAATTAAATATATATAATAGAAATTTATATTAATAATCCACGCTTTTATCAAATGGATTTTTAAATAGACCTTTGGATCCAGCCCCACATGCATAATCGACGGCTTAATAAATTTTATTTAAAACTGGGGCCCATTGCTAACGATCGTTTCCATATGACGGTTGTTATCGCGTCGCGTCGCCTCATTTGATCGGACGGATATTGCTCGGTGAAGACGCGCGAACAATAACGTGCGATGGCCGCCATACCTTGGTTAACCTTCGCGCATCTATAGCAAATGATCACCGTCCGATGACCCCTTCCCAGATCAACGGCGCTCAACAATATCGTTGGGCATCCTGGGTCGAGCAATAACGCGTGATGGTGCATAGTGACAAGCGGTTTTGTGGAGTCGTACAGGGACGCGTGTCGCCCGTTCCATGGAATCGGAGCCAACCTCTTGAATACCGCTCAACCCGCAAAAGCAGTGCGATATGGGCAAACCGGGTTTGCCAATCCACTCACGGTTTTGAACAATAATTAACCAAGGTTAATTTGGGTTTGCGCTAACCTTCTTACTTAGTTAACTTCGGTCTATCTTTGGCAGGATTTCTAATAAACAGAGAACAAATGTAGTTTTCTTCCGACGGGATTTTCACTACCATTAGGATAGAGTTAGTTATACGCAGGCTTCCTTTTGTTATGTTCCACCGAAAGTTTAATGCCAAATACTCTGTTTTAGTTCTTCCGCGTTTTAACTGATTTGCTCTTGCTCCTTGTTCCTTTCTCCATGAACACCAGTCGGCTCCTTACTAATAGCGTAGACCCTTCCATGTGAAGCTTAAAACCATAATTTTTTTCAATCAATAGCATTCCACTGTCTACCAGTTTGGATACACTGTCGACCGTATTAACATCGGTTCCTCGAACAACATACAGAGCACCATTAATCCCCTCATAGGGTTTCTCACAGATTTCAACTATCCTCCATCAGGATGCATACATATGTTCACACCTGAATGGGACTCAAATATCCTTCCTATTGAATTCAATTTGCTTCTTGACTGATACTGCTCTCTGTAGATGCACTCTTTCTCTGTTCTTCTTTGCTACATGTCTTTTCTCTGTTCCTAGTTATTGTTTCAGATGCCAATTACTTTGCCACTTCCTTTGCCATCAATGACAATATTTCCAACATATTTCAAATATTTCCGGCTACCCGAGCCACTGCTGTTCTGTCAAATGTGTCGACCCCAAAAAGGGCTTCTAGATAATATAGAAGTTCTTTTTTCAAGTTGGAATTCTGGGAATTCCACCCTGTGCGTATGGTTGGGCCAAAAATTACCAACGCATGGCTCTCCAGAAACCTGTAGAACTCATTGTTTCCTACACAAAAAAAAATATATATATATTATCATTAATTTAAAAATAAAAATCATGATAAATATGTTTTAGATAAAGTACATGAAATAGTTAAAATATTAAAATTTACCTAGGAGTTGTACATGCTTTATAGGGACACCTTCATCGTTCACCAACAACGTGCCATTAATGGTCCCTGTGGAGCTGACACGTGTAGCTCCAGGAAACGCAATAATGTAGCTGGCCATATCAGCCTCATCATTGCCAACACGTTCAGCGGTTGGCTGGGTGTCTGCTTGGGCAGGGTGTGTTTCTTGGCTGGCACCTAAAGGAGTAGAAGGTGTACGAGAGGGTTGTTGGGCAATCTCTTTCCCTTGTGTCCCACTACCACCAACATCGGGTTCATCAAGTGCCATAAAACGCTACATACAAAAGAACTTTTTGTTAGTTTAGTCAATGTAAAAATTAAAAATCAAACTATCACAATTCATCTCATGCAGAACAAAAAAAATATCCTTTTGACTTTTTATTATTACCTGATATGTTTCTAGTTGGCTCATAAGTTGTTTTATCCTCTCTTCTGTTTCAGGTGTTTGAGGCGCGTCTATCAAAGTATTAAATTCCGACCTTGCATCTCGTGCCTTTTTTCGCAACAAGAACATTGGAGATAGGGATGAAGAAAGATCTTCCTCAAAGAGGGAATCATCAGGCGTACCATGGCTAGGTGTCTGCATATTTGAACAAAATTAATATTATTTCAATTATGTAAATAACTAAAATACCTAAAGATAGAGCAATGCTGGCACTTTACATGTTCTTCCGCTGGGCTCTTTCCGCGATCATCCTGTCTCGGGGTTGTTCCTGCACTGCTCTGATCAGTCTGCCACATTGCAATAAAATTATAAATGTAAAAACTTGAAAACAATATCTAACCTGAAAACACAAAATGAAAACTGAAATAATTTCTAATAAGACACCGGAAGACAGAGTTAGAGTTTCAAATATGCCTTGCATTGAATTCAGTCCTGGAAACATGTCATTGCACATTAAGGCACCCAAACAAGAGACGAGTTGACAATGAAGACCTTTTTGAATATATTGTTGGAGCAACTTCTAGTAAACTTGTTGTGAAGACCTTGAGGAAATTTTTGGAGCAACATTGTTGAAGCTGATGGTATAGCATTGTTGGAGACGATCTTGAAGGGCCTTGAAGTGAAGCTTTTGGAGCAACTATTGAAAAATCCTTAGAGCATTTTAAGTAAGGCACTTTCTATCTTCCATCACCTTTTTCCTTTCAATATCCTTTAAACGATTTTGTTGATATTTAATGTTTGAAATCACGTTATAATTCCTTGATTATATGTGCTTGGGGACTTTCCCTTTGAAATTACCCAAAAATACCTTGACAATTTTATCTTCAGGATGCATGTCTGACCCTATTGTTCAATATTTTGATTGATAGTAGTAAACATAGAGAGTTAGGGGGCTCTTGACTTGGTTTGGTTGGGCCATTAGATCCCTAACATCTACTAGCGAGAACCCCCCTTGAGTTGGAGGAGAGCTAGCCCGAAGTGAAAAGAGGTTGGTGAGGTGACAATGGGGCTATTGAATTACACATGGTATCACACTTTAGCTTTAGGAATTTATCTTGAGAAGTGCGAGATTTTGCTATATCAATTCTCAAATTGTTTACAACACTATTTTTAAGAACTAATAAGAAGTGATGTTGAGGGGTTTTTGGGTATAAGAAACAATACCATTTAAAAACTAGGGTTCTCAGTCCTTGGCATTCCTTCACCCGGGCCTAGGGGCACACTAGAATAATTTCACACTAAACCATGCAAACTTAAAAGTAACTTAATAGATCCATAAAGTAATAATAATCATAATTCCTAATTTCCTATTGTACGATATGATGCAAATTATTCAAACATGAAGCAATGAAGACATGCAATGTCTGAATTTCAAGATTGATGAACCAATACAAGAAGTTAGAAACTACAACTTCGATTCAATACTCTGTGTCCTAACTCCAGGAAGGAATCTAGTTTGTAGTACAGAACATGCATCGTGTATTATCAATTCTTAATTGACAACAACTAAAGGTCATCTACCTCATCAATTCCTTCCCATTTTGTGTTTTTATGTTATATTCCTTATAAAAGTGTTAAATTTCTCTCAAAGTAAGCAACCATTGAATAAAATAAAAAATAGTTGAGATATGATTGAGAAATGGTCATTTATTTCTTGAAAGGATCTTCACAATTTCTTTGGTTGTTTTTCATTTCAAGAAACAAGAAATGACCTAAGAAACTATCGTGATGTAATATAAGAAACAACACGGTGCAATGGCCATTTTCAAAGCCAAATGATGTCCATTGAGGACATGGCCTTTATTTGGTTCCCGTTTCATAGGAGTTTCGGGTAGAAATGGAACTTTGTTGTACCATTTCCAGTAGTAAAAAGGGAAAACCTTCTTTTTCCATGGGAAATAATTTACCTTTCCTTTTTCAAGATAATCTAAATCACAAAAAATATGAACTCTACTGCACACATTCTTGGATCATGGAAAGTGGAAAAGGAATACCCTACACAAGTGATGCACACATGTACATTTGAACACTAATAGATTTTTTAGTTGAAATGCAATGCTTGTTTTCATTTAAATGTAGGGTTTTTAAAGCAGGGAGAAATAATGGCTGCCAAATTAATAAGCGTTTCTTTGGGAAAAATTTAAATCTTGTATTGGGTGATGAAGATAATAGAGGGTATTGAATCTTGATTCTTGACATCCAGAGAGAACCCTATAGCCTAACACAATCCAATGGAACTGACCAAAAAAACCCAAATAGAGTCAACCCTACTATAGGAGGAAGGGCCTGCAGTAAGAACTTACCATTTTGCAAGAGCTGAGGGCTACCGGCCGTTTCCGCAAGAGCCGAGGGCGAATGTTGCTCTGCAAGAGCCGAGGGAGAATGCAAGGCGACGTCGTTCGCGCACAGGGCATCAATGCAGCACGGTGGCGACGTCGGTTTCCAAGGAGCTCGTGGAAAATGCCGAGGGCCGAGGGCGAGAAGGCTGGTGGCAAATGTTGTTCTCGCAAGAGCTCGGTACACGTCGAGGTAAATGTTGTTCGCGGCGATTCGAGGGCGAATGTTGTTCTCAGCAAGAGCGGAGGACGAATGCGTGTGTTATCGTATGTTAATGTAGCAATACATGTACATTTGAACACTAATAGATTTTTGTAGTTGAAATGAAATGCTTGTTTTCATTTAAATGTAGGGTTTTTAAAGCAGGGAGAAATAATGGCTGCCAAATTAATAAGTGTTTCTTTGGGAAAAATGTAAATCTTGTATTGGGTGATGAAGATAATAGAGGGTATTGAATCTTGATTCTTGACATCTAGATAGAACCCTACAACCTAACACAATCCAATGGAATTGACCAAAAAAACCCAAATAGAGTCAACCCTACTATAGGAGGAATGGCCTGCAGTAAGAACTTACCATTTTGCAAGATCTGAGGGCGAATGTTGTTCTGCAAGAGCTGAGGGCGAATGCTGAGGGAAAATGATGTTCTGCAAGAGCTGAGGGCGAATGCTGAGGGCGAATGTTGTTCTGCAAGAGCAGAGGGTGAATGCACGCGTGATATCAAACGTTAATGTGGCTATTGCGATGGATACGAAACAATAAAATAATTTTTATGTAGTGCGCATATAAGTTTCGTATTTTTATGTAGCACGCATATAAGTGTCGTTATACCGATGGCGGACAAAGCATCGTTATTGCGACGGGTGCCTCCAAACGTCGCAATTGTGACACTTAGACATTGTGTCGCACTTGCGACGTTTGGAGGCAGTTGTCGCAATAGCGATGCTTTGGGCCATAGTATCGCAATTGTGACGTCTTCCTCCAAACGTCGCAATTGTGACACTTTTATAAGTGTCGGTATTGCGACACTTTTCTATAAACGTCGATATAGCGACGGTTTCGGGCGGGATGGAAAAAATTTGGGGAAATTTCTGACATTTGGTCAAAAGCGTCGGAACCAAGTGTCAGAATTTCCGCCAAATGTAGTAGTGAAATAATTGCATACTCCTATGTTAGGTTCTGGATAATTTTAACACCCCTAAGATGAACCTTATGTGTGATGTGCATATCATGTTTATTCTAGCGCGTCAAGGACTACTTTGAGGTTGGCGTTCCCATGTACATATGTATTTAGGCTAAGTGTATATGATTTTATATGTTTTGGGGCCTGAGATCCTAGTTTTTTTAATATGAAATTACATGCATATTAATAAAATACATAATTATTGCAGACCGAGTGAAACAAGAGAGCACAGAGGCCTAAGACTCCACAAATGTGAAAATGGGGATAAATCATAAGTAATGAAGGGATTAATCATAGGTGACGTTGATGCCCCGAAAATTGATGCAACACCATTGGGGAAAACCACCTGTTCAGGGACTTAAAAATCGTCCCTTATCTGTTTGAGATAGTGGTTCCGACTGGATTTATGGGACCAGTTTCCCAATGAAATATAATTTAGTGGATGGGTGGTATTTTAACTGACTGTGACTTGATAAATGGGAGTGATAACAAGCTTAAAGGAAATATATATACATATCTATATCCTGGGACGAATTACCTTTATATATGATTTAAAGAGATGATATTTCAGTAAATGAAAATAAGGATTTAGCAAACACTTAGAGAGATGTAAAACAATTCAAGATAATTGATTTGATTAAATAGTTAATCAAATCAATTTAATAAGCATATATCACATCTATTTATTGCATGTATTGAATATGTATTAAAAAATGGCAATCGAACATGTTCAGAAGTGAATTAATGCTAGATTGTGTTAAAAAGATACATAAAACAAAACATCATAAGGAAAATAAACTATTTCTCATTTGAAATAGAATATCAACATAAAGATAAAGTACCATATATATGCTAATTCTGCTCATTTGAAAAACAGTCTCTGGTCTAGCCTTTTCTATTAAGAAAAAATGTAAGAGTACAAAAGTGAAAGTTTTGTAAAGTCTTCTTTTCAAAATTCCAGGACCCCTTCTTAAAATAAATGAAGGGGTTTATATAATAAAATAAAGAGTACAAAAATAGAAATTACATAAAGAGCTAAGGAGCTTTAAACAACTCTCCTTAAATTAAGTGAAATTAAAACAGAAACAGAATTTGGTGGGATGACTCGCTTCAGAATTGCATCGTTGCCTCTTTTTCCATTTGTTCCTTCAGTTAAAGGATTTTGATCATAGGTTGGACCCTGGGAGGTTGGCCTGGCCTGATGCACAGATGTCCTGTATAGACCGCATCTGATAGTGGAGGCATCATGTAAGAGGAAGTATTTTTAAGAGAGTGCAACATTAGCCATTGTCTATGTGGCTTGACCAAGTACTTCCAATACTTTTCCCAATCTAACTTCTCCAATTTCTTAATGCTTTCTTCCTTTACCTTGGACATTTCCTACCACTATATTTTTAAATATTTTACAATAGGTAGAGATCTAGGAGGGCATCTATCAATCAGATAAGCAGCAATGAGATTTTGGCTAATTGTTTCAATGATGTTGTTAGAAACATCTCGGGCTCTGCAAATTTCCCTTTCAGCGTGTTTTAACTATATGTCCCAATGAGTAAATAAGATTTATTTTTTGGAATCTTCAATCCTGGGAAGATTGACCTTTCGGCCTTCAGCAGTATCTTTCCAGATTACATACTGTGATACTTTTTCATCAATTTCATCAAAGCCTTTGATCCTCTAGTTAGCTACTCGATTCATCAGTGAATCGTTTTTTTCACATAATTCAATAATACTAGAAAATATTTGGTAGAAAACAACTTGTTGTTGGGCCAACAAGGTATTTAATTCCAAAGCTTCCTTCTTGAATTCATCTACTTTTGGATAGTCTTTCAACTACTCAACAGTGAATTGCAATTAATGTATCTGAGTATCTTTAGCAGCAATTTCATATTGGTGTTGCAGTTTTAATTGATATAGGCTCTGTTGGAGGTGTGATACTTGTGCTTATAATTTCTCTGCTTGTAATTCATGTTGAATTGAAGGATTCTTTCATCCTTTTCTTTGACTAATTTTTGAACTTGAGTGGCCTTGTCTATGGTGGCGGATGCATATGCTCCTACTAACTGAATTAAACTTGTTATATCATGAGATGGATCTACTTGGGAGTCTTTCCAAACTCCTTCCATAGGGACATCTTCAGGAATAAAGATTTCTGACTGTTCTGTTCTCCTCCTTTAGTATAGGTTCTTCAATCTTACATAGTGACCATAGATCCTAGAATGGAGTAGCTTATTTATTCCCATAAATACTTGAAGTAAATTTATCCCACTCTAATGGTAGTGCATTTAATACCACAGTAGTCATTTCACTATCAGACATGACTTATACCAGTTCTTGTAGTTGATTCCACATCTCAGATATCCTCATAAAGTATGAGGTTATTCCATCTTCCCTAGCCATCTTCAGTTTGTAGATTTCTTACCCCTTCATCTACAAAACTGAATACAACTCTACCCAATTTTCCCCTAGCAGCCTCTCCAATACCAATACACTAGTTCTTTGTCTTCTGCCTTTACCTTCTTATCACCAAGATCATCTCCTCAACAAACTATAGATACACTAGATATGGCACAGGGAAATGTCAATATAGTGTCACCAAAAATGTGACCATTGTAGCAGCACTAAAATATTGTGATAGATCTCATAACGATAACTTCTTCATACCACACAGCGGTATCCAATATAGCACTAAGTTGTGGCCTTTTCAAAGGACATAGATGTAGTATATATTCTTCTATCAAGTGTTATTCTTCTTGTGTAGCATCGAGACCCTTATCTCATGATATCTGAACAGTTATGCCTAGACAATACTTTACTGGCCCTTTGTTACTCCTTGTCGTCCCTTCGTTATCCCTTCTGAATTGTATTCATTGTAATAGAGATTTGAATCTCTCTCTATTTTTCCCATCTCAGAATATCAGAGATAAATGTCTGAAATTTTGACTGTGATTTTCCACTTGAATTCAGAGATCTGAACTTGATGACTGTAACCTCATCCGAACTTTAGAGAGATATATCTGAATTACTTCACTGTAGGAATGTGAAGAATATTCCCACATATTTAAAGTGGTTTGTCCCATAAATAAGATGACCTATGCTTATCTGAATAGATGTGTCTATTCGAGGTGAGCCGACATGAGTTTACTCTTTGTTTTGAGACCGACTTCAAGAGAAGGACTAGTACTTGTCGTTGGAGGGCATCTAGACATTTTCATAGACTCATATACAGTGTTATATCCCCAAGAATGGGTTCTTCATACATGAAATTAACTCTTTTACTTTAATGAAAAAAAATAAGTCTCTTAATGGGAGCCATATAAACAAAATCTCTTGCTCATGTAACCCATGAAGCAAGCATTACAAAATAATTGTATTTTTATTCTTTTTCATCATTTACAAAAATCACAATTACATGTCATTATGAAGACCCAAACTAGTTACACTTTTCAACAATATGGAGGGCTTTGAGCCCCTCCCATAAGTCTATGGTGACTATGTATTACCAATCCAATCCAAATGGAAAATAAACTAGCAAGGGAAATGACAATAGCCGGGAAAATCGTGTTTTCGGAGCTCAATGGCAATCCCATCTCAAGGGAAGATATCTACCGAAATTTGTCGTAAATATGAAGTACATGATTCCAAACAATATGTTGGAAGGGTACCACCAATATATGAAATATCATCCACTCATATTTAAATTCATAAAGGTCTGTCCATTTGAGAGGCATCTTGTTAAATGGATCCAGAACATATCCTAGCCCAAGGGCCATATTGGGTTGAAATTGGGGGCCAAAGGTTTTGTCATTATGATATTCTCTAATCTAAAGGATAAGACATCAGTTTTTTTAAATGGGCCATTTTTTTAATAATGTCAGTATCTTCATGAGGTACTGGGAGGAGTGCTACAATCCTAAAAAGGAAAATTTCCTGGTGGCTCCAGTTTGGGTGCAAATTTTTTCTCTGCCTAAATATTTTTTGGATCCTACGATTCTAGAAGGAATATGTAATTCAATTGGAACATTTATTAATATTTTGTATATCACAAAGAGAGATCGTTATACCTCTTACACTAGGATTTTCATATACATTAATATAAAAAAACATCTGCCAAAATTGTAGAAATTATGACTTAGATTTGCAACTACGAATGAAGGTTTAATCAAAATTAAAGACACAAACCTACTCTACTCAAATTCAATTCACAATTTAGAACAACAATCACAAACATGAAATGAGAAATAACACACATGTACATAGTATTTTTCCTAGGGAAATAAATCTGCTAAAAAACCCAATGTTTTCTTGCATTAATCTGAGGAATAGATATGTATTACAATTGTTTTCTCAACTGAGCACAACCTGAGGGTGAATAACCTATCTCTCTACTCACTCATAAGCTTTGACTCGAACTTAGTCAATTTTTTCCTCTGCTTGAGCCCCTATTTCCTTGCGAAATTGCTCGATAAATCAGGTCCCTATTATTTAGGAATTTCTCTAAAATGGATTGCAGAATTCCCAAGGTTGACCATATGACTGCATGAAAAACCTGTACACTCAAGACTAATCTACAACTGATGTGACATTGCCTTGGAATCTTCACCACAATTGTGGAACTCGAATTATCTATATGCACTAACTATTTAGGGTTGATTGATTAGTTAACTGGATGATCATTGAGTTTGATTGAAGTCCCATTGAACAATTGACCTTCCACTAGTTACTCCAATAGTTGGAACTAGTTTAACTGAAAACAACTTGAAATAACTGACCTTTATTTCTACAAATTATCAATCACACATGCTTAATTGAAATATAACTCCTCCAACTTGAATTTACTGAGATAACTAAGTGAAAAGATCCATGTCACCTAATTTAACTACATCCAAGTTGTCTATTGATGTGGAAATTCAAATTTTCTCAATTTAATCAAAGCAAAATCAAATTGAGAATTTCTTGCTCAATTTTTAAACACTCCCTCTCAGCAAGAAAGGGATTATCAACCACCCCTATCCTGCACCTATGGAACTCGAACTTCCCTCTTGGCAAGTCCTTTGTCAAAATGTTAGCATCTTGTTCCTATGTCAGATTGTATTGTAGCAACATTATCTGCCCTGCACACAATCCCATAAATGGTGATACTGGATATCTATATGCTTGGAGTGATCGTGAAATACATTATTCTCATATAGATTAATGCAACTCTGATTATCAAAGTAGATCATTGTTGTATCCATCATATGACCAAACCGTCCCACAAGTATCTTTCTCATCCTTATCACCTCACATGTTGCTTGACTTGCAACCATGTATTCTGCTTCTGCTGAGTTGAGCTCCATAGATATTTTCTGATGAACCCTTAGCTAAACTGAGATGGGGGGGTGAATCAATTTAGTAAATTCATGGAAATTTAAAACTCTTTTCTTTACACCCATTAACTACTTAATTTTATAAGCAGCTTAATACATAATAAGCAGAAAATTGAATATGTGGATAGCAAGTAATTAAGCATATTAAAATATCCCATCAACACATAATCATCAAGCACACAGACACCAGATATAAGTGGAAACCCATAAGGGAGAAAACCACATCTTATTATTGTTGTGATGTAAAGGCAAGCTCCAACTCCTTCTCACCACTAATTTCCTATAGGCTCCAACCTACAGGAGGCTCCTACCTAAATTTTTGCAAGCTACAACTTGCAAGGAAGCTCCAACTCCCATCTATTTTCTGCAAGCTACAAACCACAGGAGGCTCCTACCTCGCCCAGATCCAACTCGACATCTATCAAGCTACAACTTGAAATGGAAGCATCAACTCCCATGTATTTTTTGCAGGCTACAACCCATAGGAGGCTCCTACCTCAACTTTTACAAGCTACAACTTGCAAGGAAGCACAAACTCCCATAAATTTTCTGCAGGCTACAACCTACAGGAGGCTCCTACCTCACCCAGCTCCAACTGGAAATTTATCAAGCTACAACTTGAAGGGAGACTACAATCTCCTTTCTTAAAATGAAACTATAATGTTGATTTACCTGGATATTAGCTCTGTTATACTCCTTCTCCACTGTTGCCTCTTCAGCCTTCATATCTGCTTCATATCATCTCCTGATGTGCACAACATCTCTATCAGCTCTCTCTGATTATTCTGTTCTCTAACCTTCTGTAGCTCTCTTCCATTATGATTCTCTCTCTCTAACCCCCTACTGCACACTAATATTACATCTCTTATAAAGATAACTCTTGACTGTTTGCATTCTACAGGGAATATGAAGTGAACAGGCATGTCTCTCTGCCTTCCACCCATTCGATTCCTTATACTTCAATTCAGGTTATTACATCAGAAATAACATTTGCAGCACACATTGGAGTTTTTCCCATGCCTACCAAGACTTGCCTTTGCATCACAAACAATATAAAATAATCAATGAATTTACATTTACATTTAAAACGATATTCACTCAGCCCTCTCAACTATTTGCTCACTGTGCATTTGTCTTTTCTACTGTTGTCAGAGTCTTTTATGTTTCTGTCATTACATTCAACACAGTTCTACATAAATATCTTTTTGGCCCGACTTGACCCGGCTATTGTGTTTCCAACAGTGCCACCATATGCTCCTTTTTCTCGACTCTACCTCTTCTGCTTGTGCCCGCAGCGTTCATCCTTCACCTGCTCCTTTGCTCTGTGTCGAGTCACTTACCCGATTCTCCTTCTGCTGCATTCATACTTTGTTATTAAACGGCCGCACTAACCTTGCACGAGTATTGGGTCACTTGCCCAAGTCTTTCCTCTTGTGTTTAACCTTTCCTTTTAACTCACTGTCGTAACTGCATACAAAATTATTATGCACGGGGTCGAATCTTTTTACTTACCCGATTCTTTTCTTGCATTCAGGCTTTCCTTTTTGTACACCCGAGTCAACTCTCCATTCAGCTTTACTTCTTTGTAAACAAGCACAACCACATTAAACTTGGACCTGAAATATATTAATATTTACCTCTGTACGATATCGCATTTGGTCACTTATCGCATTTCAGTGTTTCGATTGTTTTACATTATAATCCTCCTTTTCTCTCTGATGTTATTTAACAAAGGTAAAACCCATACTCCCAGACTTGACATCCTTTAGGCTTCACCATTGACCTACATCGCATCTGCTTCATTATCGCACTTCGCACTTCGGCGTTCTCATGTGTTTCTTGTTATGCATAGCTCTTCCAACCCTTGATGTGATTTCTCAAAGGGAAACCTTATACCTTCAGATTTGAAATCCTTTAGACTTTTTCTTTGAAACTACATCGCATCTAGTACTCTTATCGCATTTCGGTGATCCTATGTATTATATGTTATAGACGCTTTTCGTTCTCCCGATGTGATTTCTTAAGGAAATACACCTAACTCCGGACCTGAAATATATTATAATTTACCTTTGAAAATGCACTGCATCCTTTCTCATATCACATTTCCCATTTCGGCGATTCAACATTGTTCTTATGATCTTCACCCTTCTGATATTTCAATTTGCAATATGTGAATGGGTCCCACGTCGGACTTTAAATCCTTTAGATTTTAGCTTTGAAGCTTATCACATTCGATACTCTTATTGCATTTCTCATTTTGGCATTTTAACCTGATTCTTGAGCGCTTATCCTCCTGATTTTGCGATGTGCGATATGCGGGCCAGGTCAATGTCATCTCCAAATCATCGTTCCATGTCAGCCTACCACATCACTACCACGTCACTACCACGTCACTACCATGTCATCACCTCATCACTGTCATGTCATCTTTCCACGTCATCTCCCTCACTTCACATTTCACAATTTATGTGTCTCTTTTGTTTTACGATACTCCTTCAGTTGCGATTTTTGATATGCGATCGGGCCTTTTGTAGCAATTGTGATTTGTGATATCTTCGTCGAACACTGTTCTGAACATGTTTTTTTGTAAATTTACCCGACTCTGCCTACAGAACTGCACGTGATGCACGCGTCTTTGTGCACTGTTTTGAACGCAAACTAGCCCGACTTTGCCCGCACGTTCATGAGTTTATCCACTAGTTGAATGTGTTCATTACTTGTGTTAGCACATTCACAAATCTGCCCACTCGTGCAGGACTCGACCCAAAATTGCTGCCTTTTCTCCTTGATAAAGCTTCTAATGCTTCTCCTTGCATTTCTATTGCTCCTCTCTACTTCTTTGCCTTAATGATAATTCTAGTGTTGATCCATGCCTCTTTGATGCTCCTTTGCCTTACTCCTTTGCCTCTAATGTTGCTCCTTTGGCACTTTGTTGCTCCTCTTCCTCTTTTCTTCTCCTCCACTGTACTTTTCCGTTCTTTACCTTATAGCTCCTTTATCCTCCAGTTGATCCTGATCTGCTCCTTTGTCCTTAATGATAATTATAGTGCTACTCCTTTAAGCTCCTTTTCCATCAATGGTAAAATTTCCAACAGTCTCCCCCTTTGGCATTGATGGCAACACTTCCTCCCCCTTTCATTTTGAGAAGTGTCTATCTTCCTCTGCTTGCTTTTCCTCCCCCTTTGACATCAATGGCAGAGGGTTACACCTTTTTCCAGTGTGTTTTCCATCATTTTCTTATTAGAGTTCTGCATAAGCATTCTTCATTCTGTCCACATACCTGGTTGGGACTCCTGCTCCATTTGGTGTATAAGTATTGTTGGGAGAACACTTTCGGAATCATTGAAATTTTATGTATATGCACTGTAATCTGAGACCATCCCAAAGCACAGACTCCTTGGACTTGTATAATTCTTAAAGTGACGATAAGGACACTCCATAGAACAAATTGTACCAAACTTATATAATCAGAAATGCATCATTGGAATAATATTAAAATACTAAGAATGCTCCATACGATATATAAAGTTTGCTCCAAATATAATTCAGTCTATATTATGATCTTTGTCTGAGATAAATATCTATTAAGGAATATTGTAGATGGAATATGTCTTCTTCTACAATACACATCTGCTGTACACACTTGTTCAAATATGATGATGCCAACATATCTTTTGCAGCCACGATTCACCTTTACTACCAGATTACATAGTGATTTCGTTGCATATTCAAGGATTTCTTTGCACAGAACTTGGTTCATAGGCCATCCAATCATACTTTCTTATAAAGGATTCTCAAATTCACCCACATACCACTATTACATAACTTTTAGGTGTAAGACATGCTTAAGGAAGACTAATGGTTATAGCTTGATATATCTGGTATCTGCAGTATACACTTATGCCAAAAATGTTTACGCATCCAAAGCCACGAGATAATATGATACCCATTGATAATCCATGTGGTAATTTCACTTCGGCTCGCACAAACAGCCATAGTTACGATACCCTTCATACTCTTAGTTATTTGCATTGAGCTCTCCATTTTTCTCAAAAAAGATCAAAAATATACAGAATATGATTTTGGCATCATTAACCTTTTGTACTGGTGAAGATGCAGGATCAATCAATTATTTTATCATAATGTGTTTCAGGAAGACCTTTTCAATTTATTTAATCAGAGTCTCAAAGGCAGAATGTTCACATTTTTATCGTTCATTTATCTTCTTACCTCCAAAACAAAAATATGCCCAACTTCAATGCAAGCTCAGCATATCAGTAATTCTTGCTCCAATACCAATGTTTCTCCAATAATAATGCTTGGGTTCTTCCTAGAGCAGCTCCTCTTTGAGTTCAGTATAATCATCCTTCATTTAGTTATTTTGTTATTAAATGAATATACATAGCAAAATGATGTTATCACAACTCATGAGAATGTTGGAAGGCATGTCACCATAGAATGTTATGTTCTTTTGTCCCTTTTTGCTTGATGATAGTGATATGTGCTAGACTTCTGATGAAGATGTAATCACTACAAGTCAAAAGCCCTTGATGTTGATGTGAACAATGAGTTCAAACAGAGCTTACACTTTATTGTAATATTACACAATATCTTTCAATCTAAAAGGCCCAATGACTTTAATACCGAATAGTTACATATTTAAAAATAAAACCCTCGAGGCTTGATACATTCAATGCATTGGACAATCTTTCTATCAACTATACACTTTTATGTATGACACAAGGGGGTATGTAGTTCAATGATCAACTCTCTGCAATGGTGAAATATCAATTATTCCTTTCTCCTGAAGTAAGTTTCATATGAATCAATAATAGACTCTTGACCTTCAATAGTAAGATTAACACAACTAACCCATCATACTTCAGACACTTCAACTGTTCTATCACCGTGTTCTTCGGGAAACATATTCAATTTTGCTACTTGAAGTTTCATCAAAGAGACTTCAACAATCTTATGGATGACTTAAGAAAGAGGCCTTGAAATTATATCAATACTTACTTTAAAAGGCATACATTTGTATCCAAGACTACATGATTCTTCAGTGCTCAATATAACACATAAACGGACATAAGACAATGATGCTTTAACAATTTATTGAACTTTCCATGCTTTGATAATGTAACTAGACATTCTCCAGCATTTGGAACTAGAAGATATTTTTCACTAATCAGAGCAACCATAACTTAATCCACACATATTATAATGTTGATAACGTTGGGACTACTTCCTTGATGTATTTCTACCATACCACCACCATGATGCATACCATAATATTCTGATCCTGAGGACCTGTATCATACCATTGCTCCAATAATAACACTTGGGATGGATATTTGTAATGATATAATGATAATAAAAAATTTCTTATTCATCCTTCTTAAAATAATTTTGTTTCATTATCAACACTTGCAGTGAGACACATAGTGTAATTATCCTCTTAGTTTCCAATTTCATGACTGATGTTCCCTTTACCACCATGGTTGCTTGGTTCTTTCTCTTCTTCCATCAACCTATTGGCTATTGAATGGTTCAGGTGTCCTTCTTCCTCTATAGTTCTCTCCTAGAGGAATTGTCCTTTCCCTTCCTGAACTTTTAGCTTTTCTTATTCCAAGCAGCTCTTCTTTGACAACTCTTATGTGGACTTTTTATGAACTGCTCTCCCCCTGAGATGTTGCTTCTTGTCTATCACTAACTGGAAATCTATGTTGCTTCCTAGAGAATCTCCCCCTGAGACTATGATGGATTCATTATGTTATTGAAGTAACAGGCTCCCCCTTTTTCTTCTTCTTCCATACTTTTTTTGGGTTCCTCATAATATCTGCATCTCCTTTTGATTCACAGTTTGGTCTGATTTGATTTAGTTCCATCATCTGTCTAGAGTCCTTTAATGTATATGGTAGCCTACAATCATTTTCTTTGTGTCCAATATTTTGACATACATAAAATCTTATTTTACCTAGGTACGTTTGAGCTGATGTATAACATTTTGTGCTCCTTTTTTAACATAGTTTACATTCAACAGATTTATGTCCAAATTCATTGCATGAATAACAGTAGGCTTGGAAATGATTTATGTACCTGGTGAAAGGTTGTCCTTTCCATTTGTTTTCGTGAGGTAGTCTTCTCATTTGCTGCATCTTTTTCTGGTTAAGCTTGATATGCCTTGTCTTACAAATCGCTGCAATATGTCATGGTTTATGACAAGAGAAACTTGTAATATTTTTCATAGGAGGAAAGAACCTTCTTTGAGATCTTTCGAACTTGTTCAATGATATTCAGGAACAATTGAGATTTTTTCAACTGCTTGCTTCTTCCTCTCATTATTTGTCTCTTAATGTCGATGCTTGTTTATGTTTGTTTCATTACACATCAAGTTCTTGTTGGCTTCTGCTTCTGTGGATCCTTTTTGAGTTGCTTCATCATCCCTTTCAATGCTTGCCTTCTCTGAGTTCTCCATGGAGGCAATCTCATCTTTGAGTTGCTTACACAACCTACTCCTTTATTCTATCATTCTTCTAGCTGAAATAATCTCATATTGATGAGAGTTATCATTTTTCTTTATTACAACTTTCACAAAAGTAATAGCTTTCTTATCCTTTGCCTTCGACTTGCTGGATTCTCCTTCATATCCTATCCCAACCTTTACAAGAGGAGATCTTTGTGCATTCAATATCCTGTCCAATTTTTCATCACCTTTTAATTGCTGAATGTTCATTGTTAAATCAGTTTGAGCCTTTTCCAATTTCTTCCTCATGCTCACCATCTCTTCTTCCAATCTTCCACATTCCTAACTTTTCTCTCTTATTTGTTGCAGCAGAATGTCTTCCACTTTCCTTGATTCTTCTAGTTCAATATTAAACTTAATAAAATATTCAGATTTTGATTCTTTGTTAACATATTTCAGAAGGATTTCCTTCTGCTTTCTAGTCTTGAGCTTGAGTCTATCAATTTCCTTTAGGGCACTCACCAACTCCCCCTCAAGGTCTACCTCACCTTCTTCTTCATATTCCAGGAGATCATCTTCAAGATCATCCATACCCATTAGTGTGAATTCTGAGATTCCATCTTCATCTGGCGATTCATCTGAGCTTTCAGATGGACTGCTATATTGTTGGGAAAAAAAAAATTTCTTAAATTTCTTCCATTTCTGCATATTATAGGAGCTTCTTTTCTCTTTCCTTTTAGCCTCATTCTCTGTTATCTTATTGGGACATTTTGAGGCATATTGGCCCACTTTTCCACAATTAAAGCACTTGAATGGAAGTTTACCTATATACTTACATGTGCCTCTATCCAATCTTCTAACAAATTTGGCTTCTTCTTCTTCATCATAGCATGAGCATGTACCTTCCTTATATTCTATGCACTTGTCTGCTTTAAAGGAAGCCTCCCTCATGTTTGACTTCCCTTTAGAAAGTCTCATCTCATATGATGTTAGGTTGCCAAGTAATTGGTTCTTGGTCAAGCTTTCCCAGTTTTTTGTTTCTTCTATGGAAGAAACCTTAGGATTAAACCTGGGTGGTAGAGATCTCAGTAATTTTTGTACTACAACACTTTATTTAATTTCTTCTCCTTGGCCTATCATGATATTCACAACTTCTGCAACTCTTAAGAAGAATGCATCTATATCTTCATCTTCAATCATTTTTGAGTTTTCTAACTGAGTTTTATGTGCTTGTAGTTTTTCTATCTTCACCTTTGTATCTCTGTCATGAATATTTTCTATTGTATCCCAGATTTCTTTGGTAGTCTTACTGTGCATTACTTTGATAAATTCTGACTCACTCAGACCGCTCAATAGTGAATTCATTGCTTTTTCATTAGCTATGAAATTTTGATTGTCTTCTTTCTCATTGTCAGTTTCCTTTGGTGCATATTTTTCTTCCACAGCAACCCAGACTTCTATTCCTAGATACATTAAGTATGTCCTCATTCTTACTTTCCAGAAATCATAATTTGTGCTAGTAAATAGAGGGGCTTTATTTGTAAATCCTCCTTCTATACTAGCCATATTGGGGACTTAGTACATCCTTCCAGTTGTTAGACTGATACTAAAGAACCTTTCTCTGATACCAATTGATGAACCCTTAGCTAAACTGAGAACGAGGGGGGGGGGGGTGAATCAGTTTAGTACATTCATGGACATTTAAAACTCTTTTCTTTACACCCATTAACTACTTCAATTTATAAGAAACTTAATACATAATGAAACAACAAACTGAATGTGTGGACATAAAGTAATTAAGAAAATTAAAACATCACATCAACACATAATCACCAAGCACATAGACACTAGATATAAGTGGAAACCCATAAGAGAGAAAACCACATCTTATTATTGTTGTGATGCAAAGGCAAGCTCCAACTCCTTCTCACCACTGATTTTCCGTAGGCTCCAACCTACAGGAGGCTCCTACCTCAATTTCTGCAAGCTACAACTTGCAAGGAAGCTCCAACTCCCATCTATTTTCTACAGGCTACAAACTACAGGAGGCTCCTACCTCACCCAGCTCCAACTGGACATCTATCAAGCTACAACCTGAAACAGAAGCATCAACTCCCATGTATTTTATTCAGGCTACAACCCATAGGAGGCTCCTACCTCAACTTCTGCAAGCTACAACTTGCAAGGAAGCACCAACTCCCATAAATTTTCTACAAGCTACAACCTACAGGAGGCTCCTACCTCACCCAACTCCAACTGGAAATTTATCAAGCTACAACTTGAAAGGAGACTACAATCCCCTCACTCAAAATGAAACTATAATGTTGATTTACCTAGATATCAGCTCTGTTATACTCCTTCTCCATTGTTTCCTTTTCATCCTTCATATCTTCTTCATATCATCTCCTGATGTGCACAACATCTCTATCATCTCTCTATGATTCTTCCATTCTCTAAACTTTTGCAGCTCTCTTCCATTATGTTGATCTCTCTCTAACCCTCTACTGCACACTGATATTACATCTCTTATACAGATAACTCCTCACTGTTTTCATTCTACAGGGAATACGAAGTGAACAGGCGTGTCTCTCTGCCTTCCACCCATTCGATTCCTTATACTTCAGTTCAGGTTATCACATCATAAATAAAAATTACAGCACTCATTGGAGTTTTTGCCATGCCTACGGAGACTTGCCTTTGCATCACAATCAATATAAAATAATCAATGAATTTACATTTACATTTAAAACAATATTCACTCATCCCTCTCATCTCTTTGCTCGTTGTGCATTTGTCTTTTGTGCTGCTGTCAGTGTCTTTTTTGTTTTTGTTGTTACATTCAACACAGTTCTGCATAACTGTCTTTTTGGCCTAACTCAACCCAGTTGTTCTGTTTCCAACAATGCCACCATATGCTCCTTTTTCCCAACATTTCCTCTTCTGCTTGTGCCCGCAGCGTTCAGCCTTCACCTGCTCCTTTTCTCTGTGTCAGGTCACTTACCCGACTCTCCTTCTGCTTCGTTCAAACTTTGTTATTAAACGGCAACACGAACCTTGCACGAGTATCAGGTCACTTTCTCGAGTCTTTCCTCTTGTGTTTAACCTTTCCTTTTAAATCACTGTCACAACCGCATACAACATTGTTCTGCATGGGGTTGGGTCTTTTTACTTAGCTGAGTCTTTTCTTGCATTCAAGATTTACTTTTTGTACACCCGAGTCAACTCTCCATTCGGCTTTACTTCTTTGTAAACAAGCATAACCACATTAAAATTGGACCTGAAATATATTAGTATTTACCTCTGTATGATATCGCATCCGGTCACTTATCACATTTCAGTGTCTCCTTTGTTTTACGTTATAATCCTCCTTTTCTCTCCGATGCGATTTAACAAAGGGAAAACCCATACTCCCGAACTTGAAATCCTTTAGGCTTCAACGTTGACCTGCATCACGTCCGCTTCATTATTGCACTTCGCACTTCAGCGTTCTCATTTGTTTCTTGTTATGCATAGCTCTTCCAAACCCTGATGAGATTTCTCAAAGGGAAACCTTATCCCTCTAGATTTGAAATCCTTTAGACTTTTTCTTTGAAACTACATCGCATCTGGTACTCTTATCAAATTTCGGCAATCCTATGTATTATATTTTATAGACGCCTTTCGTTATCCCGATGCGATTTCTTAAGGAAATGCACCTAACCCTGGACCTGAAATATATTAGGATTTACCTTTGAAAATTCATCGCATCCTTTCTCATATCGCATTTCACATTTCAGCAATTCAACCTTGTCCTTATGATCTTCACCCTTCTCACCTTATGATTTGCGATATGCGAATGGGTCCCACGTCAAACTTTAAATCCTTTATATTTTAGCTTTGAAGCTTATCGCATCTGATACTCTTATCGCATTTCGCATTTCGGCATTTTAACATCATTCTTGAGCACTTATCCTCCTGAGCTTGCGATGTGAAATATGCAGGACAGGTCCACATCATCTCCACGTCATCATGCCACGTCACCTTTCCATGTCACTGCCATGTCATTGCCACATAACTTCCATGTCACTACCACATCACTGCCACATCATCTCCCGCACTTCACATTTCTCAATTTCTGTGTCTTTTTTGTTTTGCGATACTCCTTCCGCTAAAATTTTCGATATGTCATCAGGCGTTCTGTTGCGATTTCGATTTGCAATATCTCCACCGAACACTATTATGAACATGTTTTTCTGGAAATTTACCCAAATCTGCCTGCAGAACTGCATATGTTGCACACGCCTTCATGCTTTGTTCTGAACGCAAACTAACCCGACTCTGCCCACGTGTTCACGACTTTCTACACTAGTTGAACACGTTCATTACTTGTCTTAGCATGTTCACGAATCTGCCCACTCGTGCACGACTTGACACAAACTTGTTGTCTTTGCTGCCTTTTCTCCTTGATAAATTTTCTAATGCTGCTCCTTGCCTTTTTACTTCTCCTCTCTACTCTTTTGCCTTAATGATAATTCTTGTGTTGATCCATGCCTCTTTGTTGCTCCTCTACCTTACTCCTTTTCCTCTAATGTTGCTCCTTTGGCACTTTTATGCTCCCTTTATTATTTTCTTCTCCTCGACTGTACCTTTGCCTTCTTTGCCTTATAGCACATTTATACCCCAGTTGATCCTGATCTGCTCCTTTTTCCTTAATGATAATTCTAGTGTTTCTCATTTCTGCTCCTTTGCCATCAATGACAATATTTCCAACATTTTCTTCCTGTTGTACCAGGAAATAGCTACATACCCAACACTAAAAATTCTACCTGATGTACTCTTTCGTTCTGATTGACTTCCCACCCAATCTGTATCTATGAAGCCATGCAGCTTCACTCCCTTTGTCTGTCTATACCATAGTCCAAATTGTGTAGTGTCTCTGAGGTACCATAAAATATGCTTAGCTGCCTTACAAAATAATTTGGTCAGCCTAACCATATATTGTCTCATATGGTTGACTGCATAGCATATATTTGGTCGTGTGTTCACAAGATAAATTGGTGAACCCACAAGTTGTCAATAAATGGTAGCGTCCACTTCTTCCCCTGAAGTGGCATCCTCTTTCCTCCAGTTGGTCGCTAGAGGTGTCTCCATGGGTTTTCAACTCTCCATGTTGAATATCTATAGTATCTCATTTTCATACTTTCCCTAAGACACAAACTGTTCCCCATCGCCTTGTCATACTTAGAATCTGAGGAAGTAGTACATGAGACCCTTGTCCTTCATTTCAAATTCCCTTACAAGGTACTCCTTCCAAGATCTGATCGGCTACTTATCACTAATTAAAATAAAATCATAAACATATAATACCAAAATAATAAATTTACCTTCTACCAAGAAATGATAGAGGTTTACATATGCTTCACTTTTGGTGAAGCCCAAACTCATGAGATAGCTAGCAATCCTGGTGTACCAATCACGGGGTGCTTGTTTCAGATTGTACTGCGCTCGCTTAAGTATACACACATGAGACTCCCGATCAAATGTCTCAAAGCCTTCTAGTTTCTCAATGTACACCTCCACTTCAATAACCCCATTGATAAATGTTGTTTTTACATCCATCTGGTGGATTTTCCACCCCATATATGTAGCCAGTGCAAGAATTGATCTAACATCTGAGTATTTTTATACAGGATAAAATGTCTCCTCATAGTCAATTCCATCAACTTGAGAGTACCCCTTGGCCACAAATTTGGCCTTATACTTCTCTATGCTTTCATCTGTTGCATGCTCAACCTTGAAGATCCATCTTGAACCCACAACTGATTTATTTGTTGGTCTTGGGACCACTTCCCAAACATTTTTCTTTACAATTAATTTGTATTCCTCCACCATTGCATCAATCCATACATGTTTATCTACTACTTCCTCGAAATATAATAGCTCAGTATCTACAAGCTCAGATTTTAGAGCCATGTAGCCAGTGTACCGATCATATGACCTTCTCTGCCTGCGCAATTTTGAAGGAGCTCCCACATTCCCCCTCGCATCGCTCACGAGTCCATTAACTTCCTTGGTTCTTTTTATACCTTCTCTAGATGATTCTGCTTGAGTGGATGTCTCCACTCTGCCTCCTCTATGATCCTCTATTTGTGGTTGCTCCGCAAATTTCTAAGGCTCCTCCTTTGGAGCTAAAATCTCCTCTTTTGGTGGGATCTAAAGCTCCCTCTTAAGAGAGCACCACATTTCTTTCTCCTCGTCAAAATTTACATCCCTTCGCACAATTGTCATTTTGACGGATGGTAAGTACACACGGTAGTTATGGGGAGTTTCTTTGTAACCCACAAATACACCCAATTTTGTTGTCGGATCAAGCTTCTTCATTGATTATTTGGAGACATGGTAGTAAACAAAGGCTCCAAAATTCCTGAAGTGTGATATATTAGACTTTCTCCCCGAGTAAGCCTCCTTCGATGTAATCATGCCCAGAATCCAATGAGGACTCTGGTTCTTCAAATAGACTGTTGTGTTACATGCCTCAACCCACAAATGTAAAGGCATGCCTTGGTCATGCAACATGTCCCTTATAGTTCCCACAATGCTACAATTCTTTCTCTCATCCACCCCATTATGTTGTGGGTTGTGGGGTGATGTCAGCTCTTGTCGAATGACTTATTTTGCACATTTTTTTTTAATCCATTCAACATGTACTCACCTCCATTATCTCTCTTGAGATCGTTCACTTTTTTGTTGGTTTCTTTCTAAGCTAGTGCCTTAAATTCTACAAACTTGGAGAATGTATCATCTTTCTTCCGCATGAAAAAAATCGAGCACTTCCTTGAGAAATAATCAAAAAATATAACATAGCACTTATGTCTGGCATTGGAGGCTATCGAGAAAGGTCCAAAAACATCAAAGTGGACTCTTTCCAATATTGCATGTGCTTTGTTTTCCTGATCATGGAATTTGGATTTTTTGTACTTTACCAAGGGACATCCTTTGCATACATCATGTTTCTCAAATGATCCTTTATGGAGGCTAGTGGTTATTTGTTGCATAATATTCAAGGTGCCATGATGCAAATAACCAAGTCTTTTGTGCCAAATTTCACTGATATCGCGACACTTCACTTTCTCTGCCTTAGTGCTTAATGCAGCACAGTCTTCCACATCTAGCTTATACAGGTTCTTCACACGAACCTTCATTTACTTCATGTGTCACGTGGTTATGTGTCTTAGTTTCCTTTGCTAAATATAACATCATAACCATGATCTTCCAAAACTACAACAAAGATGAGATTTTTATTTAGTCCTCGAATGAACATGACATCTTTGAGTCCGAGAGGGGATCCCAACTCCATCTGAAATTTGACTATACCAATCTCGATCGCGTTGTACCTTCCATCATCCCCCATCTCGATGTGCATATAGAGATCTTTCTCCTCCATGTAACTGAAAAAATATCTATACCCTGTCATGTGGAATGATGCACCAAATTCCAAGTGCCACACACCCCCCATCATTGTACTAGCCATGCATGTGATAAGGGTAAAGTCAAGCTTGAAATGTGAAGCCAAGGATTCACCTGTTGCTCCTTTTGAGGTATTCTTTATTTCCTTTTTGTATGGACACTTTGTGGAATATTTCCTGAATTCATGACAATGGAAGCATTAAATTTTGAAAAAATATGTCTTCTTGCCCCTTTGGTTGGAATCTAGTTTGGTTTGAGATTTCTTCCCTTTTCCTCTCTTTCCCTTTCTAACCAATTCTTCTTCATCCTCTCACTTGGATGAATTCCAAACTATGGTATTCTGCTTTATTTCCTCAAGTACCAAACTGAACCATAAGAGTTCCCAATTCGGTAGATTCTCCCTCCCATTCATGGAATATTGGTAGTTATGCCAGCTCTTGGGAAGGCCTAGAAGGGCTAGGCTTACCAAATCATCATATGAAATAGTAACATCAACTCCTGCAAGCTCATCATGAACTTGTGTGAACCTGCTTAGATATTGTTGAATAATGTCATTCTTCTTAATCTTGATATTTCAAAGTTTATCCTTGAGGGCTAGTTTCCTATGGTCATTGATATTCTGGAATAGATTTTTCAGTGCCTGCCACATTGAATAAGGAGTTTATTTCCCATGTATATTGGTGACAATGTAGTCTTGTACTCCATCCAATATTATTTTCCTCTCCTTAGCTACATCTTTATTCCATTGGGTTAGGTTATGGGCATCAAATTCCACTAGTTTTGCAACATTTCTATTGATGTATTCTAGAAATCCATCTATATCCAATATCTCTTCCATGCGATGAAATTAGAGTTTCCTTCCAAGGCATACTCTAGCCTCAGCCCATTGAAGGGCATCTTCCCAACTCTAAAGAGATCCTGCTACACTGAACTGTAAATTTGAACCTCCTGAGAAAAAAATTCGAAATTCCTACTCTAATGTGAATCCTACTTTGATACCATGTATAAATTATGATGTATATTTACAACAACTCATGAAGTTTTAATCAAATCACAAGACACAAACCTACTCTACTTCTCTGCATATTCAATTCACAGTTTAGAACATCAATCACAAACATGCAATGAGAAATAACACACGTGCACATAAAAATTTTCCAGGGGAAAGCAATATGTTAAAAACCCCAATGCCTATTTTCATTAATCTGATGAATAGAGATGTATTCCAATTGCTTTTCTCAACCGAGCACAACCTACAAGTTAATAACCTACCTCTTTTCTCACTTATAAACTCTGACCCAGACTTAGTCAATTTATACCTTTTCTTGAGCCCCTATTTCCTTGTGCAATTATTTTAGAAATTAGGCCCCTATTATTTAGGAATTTCTCCAAAATGGATTGCACAATTCCCAAGGTTGACCATGTGACTGCATGCAACACCTATACACCCAAGAATATTTTATAACTGATGTTACATTTCCTTTTAATATCCACCATGGCTGGGGAACTCAAATTCTCTGCATGCACTATCCATTTTTGGTTGATTAATCAGTTAACTAGATGATCACTGAGTGAAACAAAGAGAATTGAAACCAACGAGATTTTGGAAAATCTCAACAATGAGGAACAAATTTTTTCTATGATGCTAGAGGAATGGAAACATTTGGATTCAAGGTTTATCCTGGAACAACATAAGAACCAATTTTAAGAGCTATATAAAAAATTTCAAATCCAAGGCAGACTCGGAAGTGAGGAACAATGAATGATTCACGTGGACTCAGGAACAGAAGCCTAGAATTTCGTGGTATGTCAATGAAAGAAAACAATAAAATAGGTTGTAAAAACACCAAATAATAAATCCAAATGGTAGGAGAATATCTTATCAACACTGGGTTGGTGATTTCACTTTCAGAAGTGTTCCCGTCCTCTAGAACATAGCTCAATTAATATCATCACATGGAACATTTGTGACCTCAATAGCATAGGCAAGCAGAGGCATCCTAAGGATACGATAAATAAGGAACACCATGAAATTTTAATGTTGCGGGTGACAAAGATCTCAAGTGAAAAGGTCAAATACATTATAGAATTTTGTTGGAAAGGATATCAATCTGTGGCATTGGATGCTAAAGGTAATGTTGGAGATCTTGCAATACTATGGAACCCTCTTGAGGTTTCTTCCATTGACTGAATTACTTTCCCACGTATCTTATCGAGTAAATTTTGATGTATTGGAACCAAGGAGGTTGTTGTTTTGACTATTATTTATGACCCTCATATCCCAATAGAAAATGTGACATATTTATCTCACCTCTACTTAATTAGATCACTACACCAAGATGAATTCTGGTTTACAGGGGGATATTTCAACCTTATTAAATCCATAGAGGAAAATAAAGAGAGAATTCAGAGGTTTGATCCAAAATCCCATTAGTGTGTCGATTTGATTCATGAGTTATAGGTGGCAAGCCTAGACATAATCAATGGATTTTTTACATGGAGTAGCCATAGGGGTGGTAAACATAAAGTAGCAAGTCGCATATACCATTTTATGGTGTCATAATCCCTTTTGTATCAAGATTTTTTTATTTAAGTGGTGATATTTCACTGTCTAGGATCAGATCAATAGCCTATTAGACTAGAAATATACTTGAAAATCTGTCCTTGAAATCATCCCCTTTCGGTTTGAGAGTTTTTGGCTGCAATATTCAGAATTTCAAAGCTAGGCCCAGACTTGGTGGGAGGAGATTTATGTCCAAGGATGGAATCATATGCATTCCTTGTTGAAGTTTGTAGCTTGGTAGGTATTCCACAAGCCTAGATTTAAGGTTTGTGAGAAATTTAGTCACAAAAGGGGTTTATGGGAAAAATACCCAAGTGAAGGGGTTTTAGACCGAAATGGGGTTTAAAATTCTAAAAGGAAATTAAAAGGAAAAATTAAATCCTAAGTCTAAGTGGATAAATCATCTAATATCTAGAGGATTCAAAATAAGGATTAGGAAACATATTTTAAATGACGCCTTAGGACAAGTCTAGAGCATTGAATGATTCAAAGCTCGTTTGATCCAAAGGAGTTCAAGATGTAGTCCTATATTTCCCTAACTTAAGGGTTGAGGAGGGTTTCAAGGAAATGGCCGTGAATGGAAATTATTCTCAAGAAAGGGTTTATCCATGGAGGTTGAACTCCTCAAGAATTTGAGTTGATAAGGAGAAAAGGAAGGGTCTTCTTTGTCTCATGTTCAGATATGAATTCAAGGAGGATGTTGATCGAGTTTTGTGAGGGTTTCAGTGGAAAATTTTGTGCATCCAAGAAGAGGAAGAGAATTTTGGAAATGGGTCAAAATTTCTGGGCTAATTATAGAGATACTCTTGAGATCTAGTTTTAGTTCATATACCCTTATTAAAGGGCTGAAATATCCTATTTTTGATTGTTTATCCATGTCGTGATGATTCAAAAGATGTTTATGCAAGGCCACATAGCTTAGAGGGTTAGTCCAACTAATATGAATGCTAGAAGAAGGGTGTCGTAAGTCTGTTGTAAACCTAGACTTGGGATTGTAGAAGATCTATAACAATCCTATAAGTTTAGCCACCCATATTCCTAGAACCATTATTACTTAGAGTTTAACTGACATTTTCCTCAAGGAGAATATTGTAAATGTTATAAGGTTGTCAAAATGGTCTTGGAAAATGGTTTTGATAGGCCCTAGGTAAAGGCACCTTCAAGATGTATTGTCCCAAATAGTTGTCTGGAAAATCTATACAATAATTATTAAGAACAGTGCATGAATTTGAGGTCGATACCCTGTGTGAAGGAAGGCTTGGCTACTATACGGTGTGAGTAGTCTAACTCTAAAAGAAGTTAACGTCTAGTCTTAAGAATTGCAGTGTGAAGTGTGCGGGTAGGGCTTTCATAGTGAATGAGACAAGGAATATTATTGGGTTTATTTCATGTTTGGAAAAATATTGAGAAAAAAACCCTAGAAGAGGGAAAATCTATGATGTCCTAATCTGTGCAATTGAAGAGCATATTGCAAAACATAGGACAAGTTGAAAGAGCCTTAGATTAATGTGATTTGAGGATCAAATCATAAGTATGTGGGAAAATATAAACCCCTATTTGAAGGTAGGATCATGAGTCTTAGATCTATTTAACAGAGGATTTGTTATAGAATATAGGGCAGTTGATATGCATCCCTACTTTAGTCAAGCATTGATTGAAGATTGACAGTACAGGAACAACAAAGTGGTGTAGAAATAGTAGTGCATGAAGGAGTCAATATTTTGGACAATGTATGGCATTCCAAGTGCAGTAAGGATGGATTCTAGGTGAGCCCTAAGTGAATATTTAAGATGGAATTCAAATCTGCTAGCAGTGACAAAGAAATTGATCTCAGGGTCTTATCATCCCAGAGAGCCAAATTGACATCCCAAGTTCATTTTTGAAGAAGGATGTTTGACAATGATAGGTGGCAGTCCTTCAACCCAAATTTTGTCTTCAAAGGAGCATCGCAGCGATGAAATAGAGGGAACAAGTCCCAAAGGAGTCGAGGAGCAGTAGTGGGCAGTCTAGAGTACATGATCCTTATATTATTATATTGTAGCTTTTTAATGTAACGAATAAGGGTTGAAAATTTAAAAATTTGTCATGTGCACTAGTTGATTCACTTATGTGTATTTTTTCATTGTGAAAAGTAGGATGCTTTAGACATTTGAGTTGGCTATCAGAGATTTTAAGACGCTAACCTAGATTCTCATATGCCCTAGAAATTTAACATTCCTTTCAACTCAAATTGAAAGAATTTAAAAAGACAATTAAACAATGGAAACACGAAGAGTTTGGTCACATATTAATAGATAAAAATGTGTTGTAAGCTCACATGCAACAAGTGAAATAAAAAATTATTACATAAGGATGATCAGAGGCACTTATCACAAAAGAGGGAAAACTAGTCAATAAAATCAAATAGAGGAGGAAGTAGGAGGAAATATTATGGAGATTGAAATCACGAGTTCAATGGTTGAGAGAAGGGGAGCGCAACTCAAAAAAAATCCATAAAACCATGATCAAGCATTATCATCACAATATTATTTTTTCCCTCACCACTCAGGATATGCAACTCTTCCTTCAGCATGAATACCTATAAAATGAATTGGTTTCTTATTTTCATGAGATGATTACAAAAACAGTTCCTAATAAATGGGAAGCCATACGATGAATCACAACTCATATTCCTCATCTCATTAACCAAGATTAAAATGGGGCTTTAATGAGAGAAATATTAGTCTCTGAAGTGGAAGAGGTAGTCATGGTTAATCCCCACAACGAAGTGCCAAGCCCAGATGGGTTCATAATAGATTACTTTCAAGCATATTAGAAATTCAGTAGCACTAAATTTCACACCATGGTTGAAGAATCTCGACAATATCAAAAGATAGATTCAGGCCTTAACGCTACTTTCATTAAATTAATTCCCAAAGCTATTAAATTAGAGGATCTTAGTGGGTTCCATCCCATAGCCTATGCAATTCCATTTATAAAATAATTTATGCTATTATTGTAAAATGTCTTTAGAATTTTTGAATAGCATTATTTCCCCACAGTAGACTAGGTTTATTGAATTTCGTCAAATCCTTGATGGTATTGTGACTACTTGTGAGGTTGTCCCTTCCCTGAAGAAATATAAAAGATCTAGCATGGTTATTAAACTGAATCTCTCCAAAGAATATGAAAAAACTTAGCTAGTATTCTCTCCTTCATGTGCTTCATGCTTTTGTCTTCTCCTCTACGTGGATCTCTTGGATTAAATCCTTGAACTCTTCCCCCTTCTATTCTATTATTTCAAATGTTTCCCCCATTCTAAATTTCAACCCATCTCGTGGCCTTCACCGAGGATTCCCAATCTCCCCCTTTATTTTCATATTGGAAATTGAAGGTATGTGGAGATATCTTAAAGAAGTTGATCATTTGGGAATTATAAAAGGTCTTTGACTTTTTTGGGAATATTTTCCTATTATACATGAACAATTTGTTGATGATATTCTCCTCTTTTTCCAAGCATCTTTACGAGAGGTTATGGCTTTAAATTCCATTCTTTGAATTTTATGAATGATTTAGGTACATAGATTAATGGTGATAAATCTAATTTATATTCCTTTAGTACCAATCCTATGGCCCAGGGTCATCTTGCTCACCTTCTTGGGTTTCATATCAATAATCTTCAAGTGAAATACTTGGTAGTTCCTCTTGTTGAAAACTCCTTGAAAGTAAGATGTTGGAAAGATATTCTTTAAAATATTTCCACTAAACTTGATATTTGGACTGTCATATCTCTCAATTTGGGAGGATGCTTTGTCTTGCTCAAATTGGTGTTAAAATCTCTCCCAATTTATTAATTTTCAACACTAGTAGCTTCTAAATCTATCTGTAGATCCTTTAATACTGTGTTCTAGAATTTCTTATTGAGAGCAGCGTATAATGCCAAAAAAGGGGTGCTTTTGGTGTGTGATAAATGTTGTATTCGCAAATTGACTAGAGGACTAGGTCTACAATACCCTAAGGTTGTTAAAAATTATCTCAGTGCAAAAATATGTTGGTGATGGTACCAATCTGAAATGAATCTTTGGAAACAAATTTGGAATAGAAAGTATGGAGCTTATTATTCCTAATCGGAGAAATTGCTAGCTGAAAGTTCCCCTCCAATCTCCTCAACCTAGAACCTAACACAAGAAAAACAAAGTCTCATTCAATACCATGCCTTATGGGAGGTAAGGAATGGTCACACTCCTCTTTCTTGGTAGTACTCTTGGAAATAGTTTCCATGACTAAGAGATCAGGTAGATCTAAAGGAATTGCATGCTTTTACTACAAAACATCAATGCTTAACAATATCCAATTTTTGGAAGCTGAGTTTGAACGGAGTATTGTGGCAGGATTAGAAAACTAAGATAGATTGGCCGGACGCCCCCCCCACCGCCCCCCCCCCCCCCCAATGGTACATTAGCCCACCCTTGCATGGGATTTACATAACCATAAAATCTTTGTTCCTCAAGAATATTATACTCTACTATGGGGTTACTAAACGAAAGGCATGTTCACTTTGAAGGAAGTGTATTCTTTGATATTTGGTCATCAAAATCTATCCCAATATCCTCTCTAGAGAAAAATATGGATAGACAAACTATGGCCCAAGGTTGCTTAATTTCTCTGGTTGGTAGGAATATGTAAGATCTTGATGTGGGATCAAATTTGGAAAAAAAAATTCCATAGTGTGTCATTTTTTCATATTTGTATATAGTAAGAGGAAAAAATGGAACATATTTTAAACACTTTCCATTATTTTGAGTCAATTTGGATTAAGGTTCCAGATATCTTTGGCCATTTAGATCGCTCCCACAACAGTTTGTAGAAATCTTGGAACAATGGTGCCCTAACCTATTTTATCCCAATGGTGAATAAATCATGGCTACTAGTAGTTGGATTTGTTATGTGGGATTTGTGGAAGGAAAAAAATAGGAAAATCAACAACAATGAATAGATAAATTATGGAAAATCATTAGAAAAAATATATGTGAAACATTCTAGAAAAGTCCTAGTCACAGGAAGACTAAAAGATCGAACCTTGGGAAGCTATTATTTTTAATAATCTATATCTCTCATTTTTAAAGCTTTGACCTTCATCTCTAAACCCTCCACTCACCAGTGCTCATCTCCCTCATTCTATTCTCCTCCTCCAAAGGGATTGGTCAAACTCAACTTTGATGGGGCTTTGAAAGGAAATCCCAAGCTAATCGGTTATGGAGCTCTATTTCGTGACCAAGATCATAATGTATTATAGATTTATTTTATTGATTGTGGTATTAAAATAAATTACATAGTGGAATTTTTAGCTTTAGAATTATGCCTCAAGATAGCTTTACTAGTGGGTTATTCTAAGCTCCAAATTAATGGAGACTCTCAATTAGTTATTTAGAGGGCTCCAAAGATAATTCAAGGTGCTCCAGTAGAAAAAAGATCCAAAAGTTCGAGGCTCATCAATATTATTTCCAAAATAAGAGCATTGCTTCTATCTATCAATTATGTTATCACTTCTCACTCCAGGGGATTTGGAAATAGAGATGCAGACTCATTGGAAAATTTGGGATGCCAACAAAGAGGTTATTGCTTTGATGTTGGTTGGTTACTTGAATCTCAGTCAAACTGGCATAGTTCCTTCCAAAAAATTTTGGATGGCGACAAAAATTCCCCAATGGGGGTGGGAGACACGTTTGAGAAAGGTGTTGGGGGGCGAGCCCGCCACTCCACTGCCTCATGATGCATTTAAGAGGGGTGTGGTGTGGCCTACCCTCCACATGCATGTGCATGCAATTGCAATTGATTAGGATCAAAAGGGTCATTTTTATACAAGGCCTAGCATTTAAAATTATGTGATGTAAACAAAGGTGTAATAGAATTGTTTAAATCCCCTCTCCAAAGCAGGAGGGGCGGCGTACGAGGACTTTCACTACAAAATTCTTGCACAAAAGCCTTACCCCTACAATGGTAGTGCTTTTTCTTAGCTCTTACCTAGTTTTTGCTTAGGAAAAACACAGTTGGGCATTGTGGTTACAATGGTTTTCACTTGGAAAATTTGTGGGGATGGACTTCTGGTAGCAGAATCCTCATAAGGCGATTGGAGACAAAACCTCAATTGTAGGGTGTAAGTTAGGCTTTGCCATGGGTAAACCGATATGATGATTGTTTCCTTCTATTTGGAAGCGATAACACTGATATTCTACCTTATCTCACCCTTTAGGAAAAGCGACACAACATTTTTGGCTGTAGTATTTCTACTCTCTACCTCAATTCCCTTTATTCCTGATAGATTAATTATTGATTTTTTCTTGAGTGGCTAGTTTGTATCTATTATTCTTAGAGGGAAATAAGGGAGGCTTGACTGGCTATTTTTCTTCATCTCTCTACTTCGACTAATATCCCTACTTCAATTCTCAAACCCGCTCCCAGTGTCCTCCTGTATAAGTCTCATCTTTACCCTGCCATATGTTTTTCCTACACTGGTCTTTCTACTTCAGTGTTGTTAAACTAGTGTTTGTTCAGCATGAGCACCCAACCTCGGCAAAGCATGCACAACCGCAGAGGTGGGCGGGGTGGTCATGGGAGTGTGGTTTAACATGGTGTTTAAAATAGAAACCGATCCCAAACCCAAGCACATGAAGCTACAGAAATTATTTTGCTGCAACCCCTCCTGTGATATTAGTAGAGATTAGGTGCATAAAGACTCAAATTTTTTATGATCACCTGGTTTGTTCTAATTCATACATTATAGAGGATGTTCCCACTAAGTTATCGACCCTCGGCATACCAAGGGAAGAAAAAAGCATTATATTAACTCAATTACACTCCACTGACAACTAAAAACACTTCTTGACAGAGTTTTAAAGGAAACAACACAGGAACAATACAATATCTATGTTTCTTTATATGATATAAAGTATGCACAGAAGTTTCAAAGTGCATGTATAGAAAGTCTAGATGCTTGGCTAGCTCACCTTGAGATCCACCTCCAATGCAAGCTTAAGACCCTAGCTCCTCCTGGTTCCAGCGTAAAAGATCCTACCCATGTGACCTCTTTGAGTTCCTGAGTTTTGTTGATTTTCATAAATCTGCTCATTTTCAGTATTTCCATTGCCAGGATGTTTGACATTTAGTTAATTTTTCATTGGTATGAATTATTCCAGGAAGGTGATCAACATATTTGGTTTCCATAAAGGCATATTAAGACCGCCTTGGCTATCTTTGAAAAAAATGGACATATGATCGATGTATGCTAATGTTTTTATTTTATGAGGCAATATAAATTATAACTTACAAAAAAAAATATTACTTTTTACTTTTTATTATTACTTTTTTTAACTAAGAAAATATTATCATTTTTAATTATTTTTACCCTAGAGACCATCTCCAGCCCAATATAGAAGAGATTTTGTCATGTATTGTTATGTTATGTAAACATTTTACTTAGTCAAATAACATAAAAATAAAAATGACACTACGTTAAACATTTTTACTCGGTCAAAAATAAAATAAAGAAAAAAATAAAAATAACTCTACATTAAAACAAAATTAACTTTAACTAAAGTAATAAGGTAAAATTGGTGGTGGTTTTTGAGTTCCAGGTTTATGATAACTCATGGTATCGACCCATGGTATTCATGTGGAATATAGCCTATTTAAAGGAGGAAATTAAATAATCCTAGATCCATCTTAAATTTGGATCTACCAAGCGCCAAGAGAGGAAAAATATCTTTTAGAGTGAAAAGAGACTTGATCCCTCACTACAACATCTTCCCCATATGGTACCTCTAAATGAAACAATAAATAAATGGATGTCATATACTTTCCTAATTGTAAATTAAATTTGAGAAGAATTTTTTCGAGGACCGATCAAGCAGAATTTGAGGTTTTCGCAAAAGTAAGGTTGTCGCCATGACTAGGGTTTCCTCATTTTGGCCCGTTTACAGGGCTATGATGGGGATGGATGGCTCGATTGGAGCCTGGATGTGGAGATTCCAGCGTTCCTCTCTTCCCATGCTACGGAAATCACTGGTTCCGGCTTCCTGGACCTCTCCATCCACATGCAACAATATCTGAGGCAGATTCCTTATGAGGAAGGGGCACTCTCCATTCCATTATCGGATGTCTCCAATTGTTTGATGAATACGCTGAGGACAATGGTTAAGAGGCAACCTTTTTCTGAAATCTAGAGATCTTTGGAAGAATGTGAAGAGGCAGCCTTTTTTAGCAGCGAGCCACATCCAATAGGGCTCGACAATCTTTCTTCATGGATGAGTTTTGGTAGCTAGCGGTCCCCAGATCTTATAACTCCCTATTTTCAGATACAGATCACTCTTCTCTCTAGGAAAACCATGTTTCTTTGGGTTCGCTCTTCGGTTTGGTGAAGAACCTTTTATATTCCCTTGAACTCGGGTTGGGGATTCCATCTTCCCTTCATCGATTTCTCTATGGAGGTAAACAGCTAGAGGATTCTTTTCCGCTCTCATTTTATAATATTTAAAAAGATGATAATGTGGTTTTAACCCTTCGTCTGCGAGGAGGGGCAGTAGGTCAGCCATCTTCTACTCATGCTTTCTCTTACAAGGGTGTTGTCCATGCACAGCCTCCCAAGAAATATTCTCAACCCTATAAGACTCCCAAGCCTTTTTTGGTTGATAAATTGGAGGATGTACATTCTGTAGAAATTTCCCACCCAGCATTTGAAAACCAGTTTCAAATTTATGCAAAATCTTCCATTATCTGCAGATTCAATGCATTATGGCCTCACACGGTAGATATTAATCAATCGATTCATTCCACATGGACCAATAAGAGTAAGGTTATTTTCTTCTCGAAGGGTTTCTTTATAATGGTGTTTGCTTTCAATGAAGATTATCAAAAAGCCTTAACTGGTGGTTGATGGTTTTGGGGAAAAGTAGGGTTATTCCTCACCCCCTAGTTCCCAGACTTCGACCCTTGTATGGCAGTCATTACCAAGATTCCTATTTGGGTCAGGCTTCCAAATTTACCTGTTCACTTATGCCACTTTTCTGTCTTTCAAGGAATTGGAAACACTTTGGGTCACTTTCTGGCAACAGATCCTTCTAGGAGGGAGAAGGGCATTTACACTTATCGTAGAATCTCTGCCGAAATTGACATAAGTAAAGGTCTACCCAATCAAATCAATCTCAAAGTTGGTGATTTCGATTGGACACAGTCCCTGGACTATGAGAATGCTGCTTTCTAATGTCGTCATTGCCATAAAATAGGGCATCTTTAGAACTCCTATACTATGTTCCTCTCCTAAAGGAAGAGAAGCAATCGCAAATCCAAATCTAAAATCTGGAAACCCTGTGATCCGCCTCCAATGGATAACATTGAGTCCTTCAGTTCAGATGAGGATGAGATTGAAGCGGATGAGGATGTAGCAAAGCAGGAGAAGGATAAGCCCTCGGCAGATCCTAGGGGGCCCAATGTTTCTTCGGGTGCTCAGAAGCGAGCACATGAGTCCTCCTCCTCTGACTCAGATAAGGAGACTCTACCTTTAGTCAACAATAGTATTCAAGTGGTTTAGCCCACCTGCTCCATGGCGGTTGGGTTAAAGTTACAAAGAAGAAAGGAAAGAAAGGTTGTGTTGAGGATTTATCCCATTCTAGGTAAATTTGTGTGTCTGTCTCTTATGGTTCCCATTTTTCTCTTCATTTTATTCTATGTTTCTCTCTTGTATGCTTTTCAGGATAAGTTTATCATTTCTAGCTTCCCTGCTATCTAGTCTCTCTTGATTGTAACTCTATTTTGTACTATATGTTTTTTTAATAGAATTAGTCCTACTTACAAAAAAAAAATCTAAATTAAATTTATTGATTAACATAAATTTATGAAAAAAAATTACATAAATTAATTGATTTAAACTAAATTATAACTAGTAAGTGTTAAAATATAAAAACTAATACATTTTATAATGCAATTATATTAAAGTTATATTAGTTTATAAATACAAAAAAAATAATGAATAATAATCAATTTAGTTTAACCAATTTAATAATAATTTATTAATTAATTGTTATTAGCCTAATCTAACAAAATTCTAACATATTGAGAAGAAACACTAAATGAAAATATGCACTTTAATGTAAATATAAATCAAATTTATGAATAAATATAAAATTATGAATATTAAGATAGTAATCAACATAATTTAATGTATATTAAGTAATTTAATAAATTCATATTATATAAAATAATTGAATTTTTTTTTGATGAAATGATTACTTAATGCTTATTAATATCATTTATAAATGTAATGTAAATAATGAATATGAAGCAATACCACATTGAACAATGATCTAGACATTCATGGTGCCCATTTGGACTATGCATATTGTTGGAAATGTAACTACTTTTGATGTTCATAATTTTTATTGACTCATTTCAATATGTATCGTATGTAACAAACAAAAGAAGAAAAGAAAAAGTTATTACTTTTAAAGCATAGGTTATGTGCTCTTTATTGGTGTTGTTATAGGTAAAATCATGTTCTTCGTACTTCTAGGGTTTTTTAGGTCATAGGATATATTGTCATGAGTCAATATATTCAACATCATGTTTATGACACCCAACCGGGAAATATGTAACTTGTAAAATAATGTATTTTGTGTCTAGAAAGTCTTGGAAACCTCCAAAGTACAAGTCGGCCTAAAGGAGGGAATTCGACCTCTCGAAAAGGTTGTATAAATAAGAAAATTTGACCTCATTTTCCACTCACTCACTCATTAGTTCGATCTCTTAATAAGAAGTTCAATCTATAGATGAGAAGAAATAAGAAAAGGAGAGAAAAGGTCTATAAGGAAATCAGAAGGAAGAAGATCCGTTTTTGGGATCTATATCTCTCACACTTGCAAAGATCTAGGGTTTCTCCAGCTTCCATGAAGGTTGAAATTGTAGGTCTGAGTTGTAGATGAATGATTTGTAGTATCAATTCGTTGGAAGAGTATATATATATATTTACCTCGTTGACCTTGGGAGAATTTGTCTCTCACAAAGGAGGATCTCTTGAAGAGTCGAATTAGGGTTTCTACAACAACTGCATGGTCAAAGTTGTAGGGTCGAAGATACAAGTTGAAGTAGGATCAAGACTTATTGGGATTATCTACTTGAAAGGGTTTCTTTGACGGTTGACTTGATACTTGGAGGAGGACTTGGTCTAGGGTTTAGGTCTTTGTTGTCTCATTTGAAGAAGATTATATAATAAGAGAATATGTTTTTGGGTTTTCCCCTTGGATGGTTTTTTCCATGGCTTGGAGCCTAATTTCTCTGTCCACTGTATTTTCTGTTTTGATCTTGATATTTGTTTGATGAAAATATCTAATAAATAAACACAAGAAGATGATTATAGTTCACAAGCAAGTATTAAATAATAAGGAAAATTTGAATTGATAGCTACAATATTGCATTTTTTAACATTATATCAGAGCTAAGGTGAACAAGAAGGTAACTGGAAGGATCATCATATGGACACAAGAATGGTTTACTTCACTTGAAAAATACTACATCAAGCCCTCATCAAAGGAAATTTTGAAGAGGAAGATTACAAGAAGGTTGTTGATCTCTCTTGGAAGGAGATATATTCAAAGGCTCATTGGAAGACATTTTTGAAGGAAGCATCAAGGATCTTGGTATCATTCATCACCCTTTGAAGTTGTTGTCGAATGTATCCTAGGATTCATGTTTTTAGGACATCATTGGAGTCTCATTGAAGATATTGAAAGTCTCAAGATAGTTGGAGACATCATCAGAGAAGAAAGTACTCTTGGTTGACAAGTAAGTATCATATTACTATTATATGTTTGAATCTACATGTCATATGGGTTATTTTTGCAAGGAAATAAATAAGCTCATTGGCTCAACAAATTTCCTATCATAGAATAAAAGGATTGAGATGACACTTATAAAACATGAAGTAATGGAATATGATCTTGGGGATGTCACCAAACCTAGCAAAGACAAGACTCAAGAACTAGAAAAACACAAGAAAGGGGAAGTAAGGGCACAAAGGATCATTGTGGAATATATTAAGGATCATCGTGTTCCATTTGTTGCTAACTTGAAGACTTCTAAGGCTATGTATAACAAGATAGTAATTTTTTACTTTATAAGTACATCAATTCAAAAGATTTCTTTGAGAAATAAACTATATAAAATGAACAATTCGAAGGATAAGGACATCACCTCCTTTCTCATGAAGATTTATCAAATAAGAGATCATTTGTAGGGGCTTGAGGAGAAAATTTCTGATGTTGAAATAAACATATGTGTACTAAATTCTTTGCCACTAGAATGGACTTGTTTTTCAATGAGGTTCTACTCTAAGAAAGGCTCAACTATGTTTGATGAGTTGTGGGCTCAATGCATATTGGAAGAAACTAGAATAAATGTAAAGGATGATATCGAATCAAATGAATAGTCTCAAACCTTCATTGCAAGGACAAAGAAGATGAAGGGGGGGGAGTTTGGAAAGTCCAAGAAGAAGCAAGATATGTCCAAGATTCAATGCTTTAGGTGCAATTAATATGGAAACTTTAAGAGGGATTGTATAAACACAAAAGAAATGAAATAAGTGAAGCTCAAACAACTGAGGAAATGGGAGAACCTAAGAATATGTCAAAGATCTTTACTATTGAATAAGGAATACTCCTTGTCAGGTTCTTTAGAAAGTTGATGTTTCCTTTAGAATAGTATGCATTGTTGTTTTCTCTAAGAGAATTTTGGTTTTATAAATGCATAACATCGTAGATAGAAGCAAGTAATAGTAGCATATTTATAGTCTACTTGATTGAGTTGCTTTGTAGGAATTATCCAACCTTTCAATAATGAGAAGCTTGGGACTATTTTGCATATTTTCCATCATACATTGTCTAACATTATGTTAGAGGTTGTAATTTTTTCTAAGGTGGATCATCAAGATCCTATAAGAGTCATCATTTTGGAAGGCTCTTGGAAGAATAATTATGAAAAGGTCAGTATAAATTCCAAATAGAATGGAAATAGTTGGTCAAGTTACAATATTTTAAAGGAAATAAAATCTATTTTTGTTTAAGGATTAGATGCAGACTCATTTAATGATTAATTGCTAGATGAATATATAGAAGCATAGAAATGCATATTTTGAGGTAACTTATCTATTTGGTAGGATTCACAAGAACACAATCCTATAAAATAAGTTGGTCATGAAATATTCTTAATATTATTATATGATGCTTAAAATATGGATTTGACTTACTCTAGAATGAATAAAGGATCAATATTTTCTCACTATATTGTATAAAATCGTGATCAACATCCAGTATAGTTTCCGAAAGAAATTGTAAATTGGCAATCAATTTCAATATTTTGGCACTCTAATGCATGAAGGAAGATTCTTCTGGAGATGGACCATGAGGATGTTGATGCCTTGAAGATAAATCCATCATGATGAGGTAAGTCTAATATTTTTGTTATTGGTTATCTGGTTAACATATGTGTTTCTACCCAGAAGGATATTGTAGGAATATATGATTTTGGAAATTATGAAGTCAAGATGTGTTCATCTTGGGATTAAAAGGTAGCAGTGCAATAATATAATCTGAATTTCAAGTTTGTACAAAAACAAGGAGAGAAATTTCATGAAGAATTTATGATCATCTTGAAGTTTGGAAAGGCTCAATATAATGCCTTCATTAATGATGACAAGATGAAAGTGATGTGCAAGATTTATGACCTAGATTTTGTCACAAGATTGAAGAAAGAAGATGGATCCATTATACCCATGAAGTAAACAAGATCGATGCAATGAGATGTGAAGGAAAGAGGGAGCCATCTAGCTATGAAAAACGGATGGTTTATACTCTTACGAAAATAATCTAGAAAGCTTATGGCTATGACTTCACAAGTAGAAAAGAAAGTCAGGAATATCATCTATATTTGAGATAGAGTAAAGGAGTCTCCTTGATCGGGAGCAATGATTTATTCCATAATCAAGAGGTAATAAGGATATACTCTCTAGTTGAGAGATAGTGATGTTGGACATCACATGTGTATTCTCTTCTTCATGTGACATGCACTTGACCAGAACTAACAATAGTAAGTCTAAGTGAAGGCCTTGGAGAGATAATGGTGGACGATTGGATAAGCATATGTGGTTTCCTTGAGGATAGAGAATCCATGAAAATAAAGGTATCAACACTCTTTGAGGATTGGAAAGGTATCCAATATAAGAGTGGTTGAAGAGGACTGATATTCTTTGAGGATTAGAGATTAAAAATACAAGATAAGAAGAGTCCTAAAAGGAAATACCTTGTGAACATCCGAATGGGGTATGTGCCTTGTAAAGGTAATGCGGTATCACACGTAAATCCTCCCGGCATAATGCTCTTGAAAAAGTTGAGATTTTATATTTAGGCTTCAAAGACAATGTTGGTCATAATGTTGATTCTTACAGTTAGCTTATCAATCTGACTCTTCTTATGAGATCACTTCAGTTTGAGAATGATATTGTATTGGTTGTACAATTATGAATACCTCCCTAGTTAAGAGGGAGTGTTGGAAATGTAACTTTTTCCAGACTTCTTAATTTTTATTGTACTCATTTCAATGTGTATCTTATGTAATCAAAAAAATAAGAAAATAAAAAGTTATTATTTTAAAGCATGGGTTTCATGCTCTTTATTGATAGTCTTCTAGGTAAAAGAATGTTTTCATGCTTCTAGGGTTTGTTCAGTCATAGGATATATTGTCATGAGTCAAGAGAGTCAACATCATGTTTATAATACCCTTATGGGAAAGTTGTGACTTTTAAAAGAATTTATTTTGTGTCTATAAATTCCTGGAAACCTCCAAAGTACAAGTAGGCCCTAGCAACTACAAGTTAGCCTAAAGGAAATAATTCAACCTCTTAGAAAGGCTATATAAAGAAGTACATTCGACCTCATTTGACACTCACTAATGCATAAGTTCTATCTCTTAGGAATAAGTTCAATCTATATTGAGAAGCAAATATAAAAGGAGAGGGAATGTCTAGAAGGAATAAGATCTTATTTTGGGCTCCATCTCTCTCACACATGCAAATATCTAGGGTTTCTAAAGCTTGCACAATGGTCAAAATTGTAGGTCCAAATTGTTGGAGAACGAGTTGCAGTATCAAGTTGTTGGAAGAGGATATATTCTATGTTGACCTCGTTGACCTTGGGATAATTTGTCTCACTCAAAGGAGGATCTCTTAAAGTGCCAAATTAGGTTTTCTACAATAGTTGCAGGATCGAAGTTACAAGTCGAAGTAGCTTGGTCGAAGTTCAGGTCAAAATTTTAGTTGGAAGTTGGTTGAAGCAAGATCAAACCTTGTTGATATAATATACTTGAAAAGGGTTCTTGGAGGGTTGACTTGATACTTGAAGGAGGAATTGTTCTAGGGTTTGGGTCCTTTTTGTCTCATTTGAAGCATATTCTATAAGAAGAGAAGAGTTTTTTTGGGTTTTCCCCTTGGAGGGGTTTTTCCATGGCTCGGAGACTAATTTTTGTGTCCATTGTCTTTTATATTTTGATCTTGATATTTGTTTAATGAAAATATCTAATAAATAAACACAAGAAGATAATCAAATTTCACAAGCAAGTATTAAGGAATAAGGAAAATATGAATTGATAGTTTCCATATTACATTTTCTAACACATACATCATTCGAATTATTCATAATCATAATACAATTCAAATGGGATCAAATAGTTACACATGAGTTTGAGAAATTTTTAGTGATTTCAACTTCTATTCATTTTGGGTTGTTTTTGACACTTAAAGAGGGTTTATTGGTTCCAAAAACAAGTCTAAAATGTATAACTCCCTCAGGTTGTTGCAGTCATTAGTCTGTTTTTGAAAATTTATTACACATCATACTCTAATTATGCATGAGTTACGATCTTGACAATTTTACCATCAATTTTTAACCTCAATACTCATGACTCTTCATTTTCCATCTCCATTTTCTCTCGATTTCATAAAATTTTATTTTTCTATTTTACTTATAAATAATAAGAGCTCCATCATGTCGTGTTAGGATTTTTTTTCATGAGCATAGTGTACGTATCCCTAAAAAAATTTGTACCCCCTTTGTTTGAGCCAATGTTGGATACATTCAGTACTATTTGTGTAATATCCCCAAAAGGGACTACTGACAGCAAAAATTGAGGGCAGGTGCTAAGGAGATTCGGTCTCTCTTGTCTCTGTATTTTCATTCACCATGGGTTCGACACATATTCTTCTTAATTCAATTTCATTCATCAAATTTACAAATTTGATTAATGAAATACAACATACACTTTAAATTCCCTTAGACTATATCCGCTCCTTTATAACTAACCCAACTCAAGCTCCCTTGGAAGTGTAATATTTGCGCCTAAACCTTATGTCGTAGTCCAAAACACTTATAATTAAATTTTCCAACCCCTTTTTAAAGCAACATCAACCCTCGCTTATAGTATTAATCTTAATACATTAAACCCATTAAACTCTGACACAAACACAAACCAACGCTTTATTTCCTTCGGGCCCGCCAGTGATACTTATTAAATAAACATGTATCAATAAAAAAACATTATGCCATACCTCAGGTTAACACCCGTGCATCTTACTGTTGTGATTGTTGTTTGATCTTCCTCAAAGCGGATCTGATGGCATTCGCATTTCTTTTCGAACAAAACTTTAACGCTCCAGAAAAATGTGAAATGGGTGGTATTGGCCCTGTGACGTGGCACGATATAATATGATCAGGTTTTTATTTCAAAAACCACCCCGGGCCCAAAAGCGGTGCGAAATTGGCAGTATTGGTTTGTAAAACCGCCTATTGGCAAGGCTGGTATCGGAACAGTTTTAGCCCGAATTTCCACACGATTTTTCTTATTTCTTCAGCTTTTCTTCTCCTTTTGTCATTACAATTAAATTTATCGGTTTAACTCGACCAAACCACAGAACATCAGCATTCGCTCTACCAGACAGGGGGTTCAATATTCTTCAATTAAACAGGGCCTGACTAGGATTTCGCTCCTCCAACAGAGCCTCTATCACAACTATACACTCCAACCAAACAGTGTTCTATGCTTTAGACAGAGTTCTGTTATCCTTTAATTGAACAGGGAATTTCTAAAGTCACACCCAACCAACAGAGCCAACTATTCGGCCCTCTCCAGGGTTCAATAAAATAAACACATTCTACTTAAGCGCTGATAACATGAATTCAACACAGACAGAGAGAAACAAGGATATTTTACACAGCATTGGTTCTCATTCAATGTATACAAAGAGTTCTCAAACCGGGGGAATGATTCCTTCGGGAAATTTGCCAATAACACACACAGTTATCAACAACTCACGATTTCATTAAAAATAGAGAACAAAGCTTCTCGATTCAATCTTCTACTGAAAAATCCCCCCTTTACTCTATATCATGGGTGTACATTTATAGATTATTACATGACTCTTCGGTTTCTCCTCGAAGACCGTTTTATTCTTAAGTAAAACCAAAGCCTAATTACATTCTATCAAAAGAAACTGAACAGATAGACACGAATCAACCTGTTTGGCTTCTTCAGTTATTAAACTAAACCTAACTACTCTAAGTGAAACTGACAGCTAAGGTGTTGCCACCTTTGCTGGTACATTCCTTTGAACAAATTCAAACTCTTCTAGCCACAACATGTGGAAAATTCTCTCACATTGCTGGCTAGTGTCAAATTCCCCTGCATCAGACTCCCAAGGGCAATTTTCTTCATGGACTCCTGTCCATGAGCTCTTTCACAGAACTGCCTAGCTTCTGCAACATAACTTCTGTCACCCAAGTGGCATCTTCATCTGGCTGGTCCTTCCACTTGATCAAATACTAGAAATATTCTTGTCCTATAGTCTTTTTGAACACCTTCTTGTCCAAGATCTTCTCTGGTTGTAATGGTTGCGCTGTAGGTAACTGTTTTACCCACTCAATCTGCTCCCTATCTACTGGTCCTTCATCTGTGCCATCATCTTCATACCTGTACAAATCTGCAACATTAAATATGGGAGATATCCCAACATCAGGAGGAAATTCAATCCATAAGCATTAGCAGAAAATTTTCTCAGTATCTTGAATGGCCCTATCTTCTTGAACTTCAATTTGTTATACTGCTTCTTTGGGAATCTTTCCTTTCTCAAGTGTGCCAAAACCAAATCTCCAACTTCGAAATTGACTTATCTTCTACTCAAATATGCTCTGCCCTTGTATTTGATGTTGCTACCTTGTAGCTGTTGTTTTACCTGCTCATGTATTGCTTGGATCTCTTAAGCAAATTCTTCTCCATCAGTACTCCTCAACTCTGCCTTTCCCAAGTTTCTCAGTTCAGATATTCCCCTGGGGTGCATTCCATAAAAAATATGGAATGGACTCTGTCCTGTACTTTTTTTTGGTGAATCATTGTATGCATACCCTGCCTGTGGCAAAATATGATCCCACTGCTTGGGATGCTCTCCTGCAAGACACCTCAAAATATTTCCCAGACTTCTATTTACTACCTTAGTTTGTCCATCAGTCTGAGGATGATAAGATGAGCTAAAACTCAGTTTAGTACCAAGTTTCTTCCACAATGTCCTCCAAAAATGACCCACAAATCTAGTATCTCTATCAGAAACAATACTCTTGGGCAACCCATGCAATCTAACAACTTCTTTGAAAAACAAATTAGCAACATGGGTGGCATCACTGGTTTTATAACATGGAATAAAATGTGCCATCTTGGAAAATCTGTCAACTACAACAAAGATTGCATCATTCCCTCTCTGTGTCTTGGGCAATCCTAAAACAAAATCCATACTCACCATATCCCAAGGCTTGTATGGAATAGGCAATGGAATGTACAATCCTGCATTCTGGCTTCCTCCCTTAGCATATTGACAAATTTTACAGTTTCTTCACAAATTTTTCCACTTTAGTTCTAATCTTGGGCCAATAATAAAAATGACTCAGTTGCTCATAAGTTTTATCAGTACCAAAATGTCCAGCAATTCCTCCACTATGCTTTTATTTGATTAAATTCTCCCTCATGGAACAATTTGGTACACACAATTGGTTTCTTCTGAACAATAAGCCCTCTTGCAAGAAATAATCCAACCACTGACTCCTATTTGTCAAAACAGGGTTACAGCATGCTTCAAATGCTTCGTTAAAATCTGAATCTGTCTTATAAATTTCCCTAAGAAAATTAAATCCTACCACTTCAAATTGGTTTTCTTGAACAAGCATGTTTCTCCTACTCAAAGCATCAGCTACTTTATTTTCTTGGCCACTTATATGCTTCAAAACAAAATTAAAAATCTGGAGATCTTCAACCCATTTGGCATGTTTATGATTCAATTTAGGCTACTGCATAATGTACTGTAAAGCATGATTATCTGAGTATAACACAAATTCCTTAGACATTAAATAATGCCTCCATTTCTTCAATGCATGCACAATTGCATAAAAATCTTTTTCATAAGAGGAATAATTTCTTCTTGTCTCATTCATCTTCTCACTGAAGTATGCTATAGGCCTATCATCTTGACTCAACACAGCTCCAATAGCTTCTCCACTGGCATCACACTTCACTTGAAATTGCTTGTTAAAATCAGGAAAAACTAGAACAGGCTTTTCAGTTATCTTCTGTTTCAAAAGCTTAAAATTCTTTTCTGCTTCAGCAGTCCATTTGAATGGTTGTTTGTCCTTATTTATTGTTTCAATGATGGGTGCATTAATATTGCTAAAATTCCTTATGAATTTTCTGTAAAAACTGGCAAGTCCATGGAAACTTCTTACCTCAAAAATACTTCTTGGTGAAGGCCACTCCACAATTGCCTTGACCTTTTCTGGATCCATCTTCAGTCCTTCAGCAGAAACAACAAAACCCAAATATACTAGCTCTTATTTCATGAATGAACACTTCTTTAAATTTATCAGCAGCTTCTCTTGATGTAACTTCTTCAAGACATAACTAAGATGCCTCAAATGTTCTTCCTTTGTTTTTCTGAAAACTAATATGTCATCCAGATACACTATTACAAATTTACCAATAAATTCTTTTAACACTTCATTCATGAGCCTCATGAAAGTACTAGGTGCATTTGATAACCCAAAAGGCATTACCAACCACTCATACAATCCTTCATTTGTTTTAAAGGCAGTTTTCCATTCATCCCCTCCCTTATTCTAATCTGATGATATCCACTTTTCAAATCGAATTTTGAAAAATATTTTGCTCCACTCAAACAGTCCATTAAATCTTCAATTCTAGGCAAAGGGAATCTATACCTGATTTTTATCTTGTTGATGGCTCTTGAATCAGTGCACATCCTCCAACCTCCATCTTTCTTTGGGCTCAACACTGCAAGTACTGCACATGGACTCAAACTTTCTCTGATCATACCCTTGTCAACCAATTCCTACACATGCCTTCTGATCTCTTCATTCTCTGTGGGAGTCATTCTGTAGGCTGCTTTGTTTGGCATATTTGATCCTGGAATAAAATCTATCTGATGGCTGATTTTTCTTACAGGTGGCAAGTAATGTCCAAAATGGGGAAAAATAGGCACAGTAGGGAATATCTTAGGATATTCCTCTATGAGATCATATTAGTGTGTAAAAAAACCAGCAACTTCTAAACCAGAGATAGACTAGTAGGCCATTTACTGGTTATATCACCTCTAAGGAGAGGATGAAAACCAGAGGCTTCATGGCCCGTTCTAGACTCTGTCTATAGAAGACTGATGAAACACAACAAGGGTGGGAATGACACACTCCTATTGGATAATTCTGCACTTCAGAACCTTAGATCTACAGATCTAAATATTTGGTCCAAAGAGAAGCAAAAACCAATCAAGAGAGAAGCGGGAAATTCCACTACTAGCAAAAACTGCAAGGGGCTCAGGGAAAACGTTGTATAAGGAAAATGGTGCAATAATAATTCTGCTTAGGGCTGGGCTCCCTTATTATAGGCTGTTTGGGACCTCCATGCAGAGTTCTATCAAAAATAAATGGGTTTAAGGGCCTTAAACAGATCTCCCACGAAGATGACTAGTTAAAAATCAGCTAAAGAGAAGAGTTGATGGAATGAAGAAGAACCCTCTGCAGAATTGCACAGTTTCTCCTGGAAATCAGAAATCAGACATATATTACAGTATGGAAGCACAAAATCAGAATTTTAATGAGTTCCTTGAGAAGTACAGTGAATTGCATGAGGAAATAAGCGAGAAATCTTCAGAAATATAACTTTTTATACACTGAATTGCAGAAAGCTTCAGTAATTTCTGAAGATGAATTTATTCATAATATACATCAGATCTGAACATGAGAGATCAGAAAGCTACTTCATAAATATGCAAGGTGAGAGGCAAGCCTCAATCACCAGAAACACGTACAATAGCATATCTAGACAATAGTGAAGCAATACATGAGAAATAACGCAGTAGGAAAAGGAGGTTGTGCAATAGCTAGGGTTGAATGTTACAATGAGTGTAAAATATAGATCTGATATGAAAATATGATAGGGATCCTCTTCCGGGTGGTCACAACACACCCTCCCTGAGAGAAATCCCTCAAAACTACTAGATCCTTGCAGATCTATAATTTCCACTACTACACTTGCTACAGCTGCAAAACCCTCACTGAGCCAGCACCGTCAATACAAGCATAGCCTGGTGTCTAACCTGATAGTGGTCCAATATAGCTCACTTCCCTCCAAGAGCTACTCAAAGAAGGATAGAGGATTCCTAAGCAGGAGATCCTCTCTTTCTCTTGCGAAACAGCAAAGAGAAATGGAGTTGCCTTAGCAAGCTCTCAAAATGAAATATGATCAACAACCTCCTCATGAGCCTTCATCCTCCTTTTATAACATTTGAGTCTCTTGGAAAACCCTAAACCACTTTCATCCTTTGGTTCTTTTCACATTTGGAAACCCCCTTCTAGAACTGCGCAGTCCATCAAGGAGGTTCAATGAACCTAGACAGCGTTGTTGACTTGGTCAAACAGGATCTCCTTTGGTGGTCTTGGCCCTTTCACACCTGCAAGATTTTATTATGATGCCCTAAATATGTCTCCTTTCACATACGCACTGATTTATTCTTGATTTGCAAGAGGATTAGACATCCTCCCTTACAATTTATTCATTAATCATGGAATACAAAATGAATAAGGCAAAATTAATGTTCCAAATTAGTTGAAGCTAATTTTTGGACATTACAGTCTCCCCCTCCCAAATGTTGCTTGTCCTAAAGCAACTACAAGGGTGCTGCAAAACTCCTCCTTCTTTCCTTATGGCCTTCTCATCATATAGTCTCCTCCATTGCTCTGAAATTTATGCAATACCTTTGTCCTCCCAATGGCCCTCCTTTAAGATGCAAGTTTTCCCTTAATGAATAAACTCAATGGCTCTTATCATGAAGAAATGGAAGGTTGTGGTGGAAACCTTCTTGCTGATCCATGGCCTCCTCAAGAAAGAAGTGATGTCTATCATGGGGTTTTCATGATCCATGAAAGACTCCCATCCCCATGCTATCATCAAAATGAAGTGGATTACCTCCTATCTTGGTAATCCATGGAAAATATCCTCCCCACTACATGTGAGAGGTATGTCACCATCCAACATATGGCTCACTTTACAAATAGACAAGTGTTCAATCATAGTGGCCATACAAAATTCCATGCCCCCATGGAGGCATGCAATGCAATAAGAATGGGGAACTCTTTCCCCCAAGGGCACATTCAACAAGTGTGCCTTTCCTCCAACTATGCCCCCAACAAAGATAAGGACATCTTCAGCTTGTGGGATCATGAGTAGAAGCATGCTAGCTGCCATGTGTGCTAGATAAGAAGGAAGATGTTCCCTCATGTGCAACCAGTGCAATTTTATCCTTAACTTCCATGGAATAAGATATGACAAGTGCCTCCCCCAACACTTGTTTTATGCCTCATGTCTTTGGAATGCTTGGAGAATGTACATTATGGTTGGTGTAAAAGAATCACACCATGAGGAATATGAAAGTTTCCCAAGGTTCTCCAAGGAATGACTTGCATCATCATATTTCATGGCCTTAGATGGCCCATGAAGCCCATCATACTTAGTGCCCCATCTTGGCACCATGCCCTGCAAATGAATGTAAGAAAAATATAAGCATATAGGAGATGAAAAATAATGCTCAAGAGGATGAGTCTCTCTATATACTTGTTTTACATCATTGGGGTAACTCATGGATGAGTTCCCTCTCACACTCAAATGATAAGGAGGTGTGAATGGTGGCTCCTCCCAAGAGCTATGTTCCTCCTCCTCAACCAAGTAGTCCATGCACTTCTTCATATGAGAGTACACATCTTCTTTGTAGCCTTCCCATATGAATCCGCCTAAGAGAGTATGATATGCTTTGACAAAACTAGTGGGTTTGGAAAGTAGGATTTCATAGATGGCACCAAATAGTCCCTCCTTGAGTTTGGAGTTACCAGCCAAAAGAATAAGATTGTAGAAATAGATAACTCCATATAACACCTTGAACCTTCCATCCTTAACTTCCCCTTCAAGAACCCCCCATGTGAAAAGGTCCTTGGAGTATTCGATCTTGAGTTGGGAGTCCCAACAAGGATCCAAGCTCTCCAAGAATGACAGCGTAGTAGAAATTTCAAATGCAGCCCCTGTCTTCTCATGGCTCCCATCTTTGACATCCTTGATATCAATATCACATCTTGGAGCATCATACTCTTTCTTTTACTGCCCCACTTGCAGTTGTTCTTGCACAAGACAATATTGGAGCATATGGAAATCAACTTCCCCTTAGAAAGTCCTTGTCTTCCAAAACCTCCTCCTTTTGGCCCATGTGTACAAGAGGGTTAAGATCCCCTTGCCATATTCAGAAATCTTATTTGTGAATGAAGAGACCATGGGCTACCCCAAAGATATAAATTTTCCATGTGCCCTCATGCTCATGCCATCATAGATCTCTGATTTCTCCTTCCTCAGCACAGATATTTGAATGGGAGTTTGCAATGTCCCTTTCAGGAAACTTCTCATCTCTCTCCTGAATGCTTGAGAGATTCTCTGCGCTGTGCTAGCTTCTCCCAAGGCTCCTTCCTTGGCCAAGTATGCATATGCAGCCCATAGATGAATGAACACTTTAGATTTCCTCTTATCAAGAGGTGCTATTAGTGGAGGATCCCCTTGCAATGAAGTGTCAAGGCATAGAGTAGAATGTGGATGTAGGCAGATAGATTTGTCCCTACCTTCAATGCATAAGTCCTCTTCCCTTCTTTGTTCTTCCAAGCTGTGAAGTAGAGAAGGGTTCATGCTCTCCACCTTTTGATGCTCTACCTTCTCTTCTTCCTCCCCTATCTCCAAGACCTCATCATTAATAAATGATGGTGCATACTCCTCATGTATGAGATCCTGTGGGACTCTTTGCAGGGGTGCAAGAGTTTTTCTTCTTGGAGCAAGTGCTCCAACCTCTTCCTCATGAAGTGCTTGAGGTGCCCTTGAGGTGACTGCGTTCTCATCTTCCTCTTCCTTCTCCTCCTCTTCAATAACTAAAATCATCCCATCATCAATGAGAGACAATAGATCTGGATCAGCCCTTGTAGGAGAAACCTTCATGCTTTCCTCTTGAGATGAGGACTCTTCACTAAATGGATATCTTGCCCTTGGCAATGCATCAATCAAGCTCACACCTTATTTCTCCTCCTTCATGAAGGAATCACTGGCAAAATACTGAAGCTCTGATGATATGGCTGAGTGCTCATATCCATAAGATGAGGATTCAGATTGTTCCTCATGCACAGATCTTGTAGATCTGATTGGAAGATCTTCTTTTTGAAACACCTTGGGAGCTTCACTGCTACTTCTCTTTTCTTCTTGCCCACCCTCCTTGGGGAGGTTCTTCTTGAATCTAAAAATATATGAGAGTAAACTAATCTTATTCATGTTGCCCTTGCTCTTGATTCCACTGATAGCTTGATCTCACAGGCGGAGCCAGAGATCATGCTCTGATACCACTATAATGTCCCAAATGGGGAAAAATAGGAATAGTAGGGAATATCTTAGGATATTCCTCTATGGTATCACATTAGTGTGGAAATCACACCAGCAACTTATAAACCAGAGATAGACTAGTAGGGCATTTACTGGTTATATCACCTCTAAGGAGAGAATGAAAACCAGAGACTTCCTGACCCGTTCTAGACTCTGTCTATAGAAGACTGATGAAACACAACAAGGGTGGGAATGACACACTCCTCTTGGATTTTTCTAAAATTCATAACCTTATATCTACATATCTAAAGATTGGGTCCAAAGAGAAGCAAAAACCAATCAAGAGGGAAGCGGGAAATTCCACTACTAGGCAAAAATGCAAGGGGCTCAGGGAAACGTTGTATAAGGAAAATGGTGCAAGAATAACGCTACTCAGGGCTGGGTTCCTTTAGTATAGGCTGTGTGGGAACTCCGTGCATAGTTCCAGAAAAATAAATGGGTTTTAAGGGCCTTAAAAAAATCTCCCACGAAGCTGAATAGTTAAAAATTAGCTAAAGAGAAGAGCTGATGGAATGAAGAAGAACCGTCTGCAGAATTGTGCAGTTTCTTCTGGAAATCACTGGAAATAAGAAATAAAACATTTGTTATAGTATGGCAGTATAAAATCATACTTTGAATGAGTTCCCTGAGAAGTACAGTGAATTGCATGAGGAAATAAGCGAGAAATCTTCAGAAATAGGAGCTGCAATGTATGTAGAAAGTGCAGATCTGAATAGACAGCGTCCCTCTAAGTGTGATTCAGTAGTATGAAATTAAATTACAGATCTACAGTAGAAACATGGCTGAAACATCAGATCCATATCAGATCTGGAAACTACTCAGCCTTCTAATCAAGATCCTCTTAAGGGTTTTACAAAATAATGCACTACGAAGTGTAGATCTAACTTTTTATACACTGAACTACAGAAAGCTTCAGTAATTTCTGAAGATGACTTTATTCATAATATATATCAGATCTGAACATGAGATATCAGCAAGCTACTTCATAAATATGCAAGGTGAGAGGCAAGCCTCAATCACCAGAAACAAGTACAATAGCAGATCTAGACAATAGTGAAGCAATACATGAGAAATAACGCAGTAGGCAAAGGAGACTGCATAGTAGCTAGGGCTGAATGTTACAATGAGTGGAAAATACAGATATGATATGAAAATATGACAGGGATCCTCTTCCGGGCGGTCACAAGTCACCCTCCCTGAGAGAAATCCCTCAAAACTACTAGATCCTTGCAGGTCTAGAATTTCCACTACTACATTTGCTGCAGCTGCAAAACCCTCACTGAGCCAGCACTTTCAATACAAGCATAGCTTGGCCTCCAACCTGATAGTGATCCAATATAGCTCACTTCCCTCCAAGAGCTACTCAAATAAGGGTAGAGGATTCCTAAGCAGGAGATCCTCTCTTTCTCTTTCTAAACAGCAAAGAGAAATGGAGTTGCCTTAGCAAGCTCTCAAAATGAAATATGATCAACACCCTCCTCATGAGCCTTCATCCTCATTTTATAACATTTGAGTCTCTTGGAAAACCCTAAACCACTTTCATCCTTTGGTTCTTTTCACATTTGGAAACCCCTTCTAGAACTGCGCATTCCATCAAGGAGGTTCAATGAACCTAGACAGCGATATTGACTTGGTCAAACAGGATCTCCTTTGGTGGTCTTGGCCCTTTCACACCTACAAGATTTTATTATGATGGCCTAAATATGTCTCCTTTCACATAGGCACTGATTTATTCTTGATTTGAAAGAGGATTAGACATCCTCCCTTACAATTTATTCATTAATCATGGAATACAAAATGAATAAGGAAAAATTAATGTTCCAAATTAGCTGAAGCTAATTTTGGGACATTACATGGCAATTCATCAGGAAAATCATCCACAACAATATGACAATAATTGTCTAGCATCTCTTGGATTTCAATTGGTAAATCAGAACTTTTTGTGGAAGTAAGTACTACTTTAGGTTTTCAAACTAAAGAAAAATTTACCTCTTCATCTTCAATCTGTTGTAAGTACTCTTTCCCACTCAGCAATAAAGTATTTGGATCACAATTTCTGCTTGATGGTTCTCCTTCCTCCATAGGTATCAATGTGTGATGCACTCCATGCTTAAAGAACTTGTAAGTGTTCTTCTTACCATCATGTACTATTGCTCTGTCATACTGCCAAGGTCTGCCCAGCAGTATGTGACACACATCCATAGGCATCACATCACACATGACCTTGTCTTTGTAGCTACCCATCTGCAAATTTATCTCACATTGCTCCTTCACAATCAACTGGTGCCCTTTATGAAGCCACGACACCTTGTAGGGAGTTGGGTGGTCCCTTGTCTTCAACTTTAATTTATCTATCACCTCTGTAGATACCAAATTGTCTGTGCTGCCACTATCAATGACCAACTGACAGCATTTCCCTTGGACCTTGCACACACTCCTGAACAAAGTCTTTTTCTGTGCTGGTTTAGCAACTTCTTTTGTTTGCTTCAAAAAAAATTTATTGACCACCAAATACTCTCCCTTCTCTGGTAGAACTGCTTCTTCTGCTTCAGACAGCCTTGCTGCCTCTTCTCCAACCTGAGTAACAATTGCATTCCTCTGACCGATACCCATATTCTTTGGGCACTCATAGTGTTTATGTCCCAATTGGTGACATCTATAACACCTTACTTCTCTTCCTCTGCCTCTGCCTCTGCCTCTGCCTCCTCTTCCTCTGTAGGAACCCCTTCTGCCCCTTGCATCACCCTCTATGGATGCATTCTGAGGTGAGCTTCTGCTAGCTCCATCCTTCGGTGTTGTAGACCTTCCTCTACCACCTTGACTTCCCTTTCCTCAGAAAGTACCTCTTCCTCTGGCAGACTGCTTTCTTAGGAGTTTTTCTTCAGCTTTCAAGGCCATTTGATAAGCCTCTTCAACTGTCTTAGGAGACAAAATACCTATCACATCTTGGATCTCCAACTTGAGACCATTCACATACCTGGCAACCTTCTCTGTTGTGTCTTGGATATGTCCAGCTCTTATACTTACTTTATAAAACTCATCTGTGTATTCTTTCACTGTCAGCAATCTCTGTCTAAGATTCTGCATTTTTCTAAACATTGTAAGCTGATAATCACTAGGCAAGAACTTACCTCTTAACTTTGCCACCATTCTGGTCCAACTTTTGATTGGTTGTTTACCAGCTCTCCTTCCCTCTGCTTGCACTCCATCCCACCAAAGTGCAGCATGTCCCTTCAACTTTGTCACTGCAAACTTGACTCTTTTGCCTTCACCCATCTCTTCATAATCAAAACATTCTTTCATCTCATTAATCCAGTCTATCAGCTCTTCTGGATTCAGTCCTCCTGCAAAGCGTGACACTTCAAGTCTAGGCTTAGTTGTAAACCCCAGAACAGATTTAAGGAGTCTCAGTTTAGGAGGAATATCAGTATTCTCTCCTGCCTCTTCTTCAGTTTTTGGTTCACTGACATCCTCAGGATCTCTTAGATGTCCTAATTCCATTGCTTCCAATCTGGCTTGGACCCGCTGCAGGGTCTCCAATACTTCTGCATTGGCAACTGGCATGCCTCTTCTCCTAGCAGCACCTCTGGCAACACGGACAACCATGCTGGAATTCTTCTTTTGGCTTTGGAAGTATGTTCAGTCTCTGCAAAATGTCTTAAAATTCTGCTCTAATGCCACAAATGACAACAAAAATTGAGGGCAGGTGCTAAGGAGAGCTGGTCTCTCTTGTCTCTGTATTTTCATTCACCATGGGTTCTACACATATTCTTCTTAATTCAATTTCATTCATCAAATTTAAAAATTTGATTAATGAAATACAACATACACTTTAAAGTCCCTTAGACTATATCCGCTCCTTTATAACTAACCCAACTCAAGCTCCCTTGGAAGTGTAATATTTGCACCTAAACCTTCCGTCGTAATCTAAACCACTTATAATTAAATTGTCCGACCCCTTTTTAAAACAACATCAACCCTCGCTTATAGTATTAATCTTAATACATTAAACCCATTAAACTCCGACGCAAACACAAACCAACGCTTTATTTCCTTTGGGCCCACCAGCGATACTTATTAAATAAACATGTATCAATACAAAAACATTATGTCATACCTCAGGTTAACACCTGTGCATCTTACTGTTATGATTGTCATTTGATCTTCCTCAAAGCAGATCTGACGGCATTCGCATTTCTTTTCGAACAGAAATTTAACGCTCCAGAAAAATGCGAAATGGGCGGTATTGGCCCTGTGACATGGCATGATCTAATAGGATTGGTTTTTTATTTCAAAAACCACCCCGGGCCCAAAAGCGGTGCAAAATTGGCAGTATTGGTTCGTAAAACCGCCTATTGGCAAGGCTGGTATCAGAACAGTGTTAGCCTGAATTTCCACACGATTTTGCTTATTTCTTTGGCTTGTCTTCTCCATTTGTCGTTACAATTAACTTTATCGGTTCGACTCAACCAAACCAAAGAACATCAGCATTCGCTCTACCAGACAGGGGGTTCAATATTCTTCAATTAAACAGGGCCTGACTAGGATTTCGCTCCTCCAACAAAGCCTCTATCACAGCTATACGCTCCAACCAAATAAGGTTCTATGCTTTAGACAGAGTTCTGTTATCCTTTAATTGAACAGGAATTTCTAAAGTCACACCCGACCAACAGAGTCAACTATTCGGCCCTCTCCAGGGTTCAATAAAATAAACACATTCTACTCAAGCGCTGAGAACATGAATTCAACACAGACAGAGAGAAACAAGGAGATTTTACACAGCATTGGTTCTCATTCAAGTTATACAAAGAGTTCTCAAACCGAGGGAATGAGTCCTTCGGGAAATTTTCCAATAACACACACAAATATCAACAACTCACGATTTCATTAAAAACAGAGAACAAAGCTTCTCGATTCAATCTTCTACTACAAAATCCCCCCTTTACTCTGTATCAAGGGTGTACATTTATAGATTATTACATGACTCTTCGGTTCCTCCTCGAGGACTATTTTATTCTTAAGTAAAACCAAATCCTAATTACATTCTATCAACAGAAACTAAACAGATAGACACGAATCAACCTGTTCGGCTTCTTCATTTATTAAACTAAACCTAACTGCTCTAAGTGCAACTGACAGGTAAGGTGTTACCACCTTTGCTGGTACATTTCTTTGAAAAAATTTGAACTCTTCTAGCCACAACATGTGGACAATTCTCTCACATTGCTGGCTAGTGTCTAATTCCCCTGCATCAATTGTTTAGCAAGGCATGCCTGAAAAACGCATTTTTCAGGAATGTATGCTACATGATTGGAAACCAACCCTTGGATCCATTAGATATGACAATATAATACATGAATCTAATAGGAGATTAGAAAAAAATCCTTATAGGTGGGTTAAATAGGTCTCCCACACCTAGTACAGCTTCGAAAATGCCCCAGAATGGGACTGTAAAAAGATCAAACAACACTGCTTCAGAAATAACACAGTTCAACAAGGTAGTAGCAGTAGGCCAATATGGAGGCTCAATAATGTCATGTACATCAGAAAATCAGAATTATATTGAAGCCCATAAGTTTTATAGCATAAAATAGAAGACTTATACAGAAATAAAGTCTCAAAAAGAGGTACTGCAACACATAGAATTGACTATAAAGGCTTGACAGCATTATTTTATTTAGTGTACTGTAGTAGTATATTACAACATAGATCTAGAGAAAAATAATGCATGAATAGTCATATCTATGATATATCCATACACTATAATGTCTCTACTTTACATTCCCCTTGGGGATTTCAGCAAATCATGCAACACATGGAGTAGATCTGAGATTCTATGCAGCAGATATGCAGATCTATTCAGAATTTCTGAAGCATATACAGGAGTATTCAGATCTGATCTGAATATGAGATGGATAAGAACATAAATCCATGGATCACCACAGTGAAGGGAAAATCCCCAACGCCCAAGATCACTCCTCAAACTTTTCCAAAACACCCTACAACTCTCCTCTTTGAAGATAACGCAGTACTGGAAGAGGGACTGCATTTTAGGCTTGAAGAATAGTTTGTCCTGATGAAAATATGTATATTTTAAGCTCAAATGATCCAGAACACTCTTGCCAATGGGATAGAAGCCTCTCCCACTGAAAAGGGGCACTAGATTGGCCTAGATATTAGTAGATCTAGCCTCCACTTGTTGTAGCTTGCAAAGACAAGAAAACCCTCAATAGGATCTGAGTTGTAGTTGAAAGGAGAAGCTTGGCCTTAAGCCTAATAGTGGACAAGAAATACAAGTCTCTTCCAAGAGGTACTCAAGGAAAGAGAAGGATTCCTAAACAGGAGATCCTTGTGCTAAATAGCACTATTCTCTGCTAAATAGCCAAGAGAATGAGAAATGTCTAAACAGACATATTCGTCACAAATTATATGGTCTTCAACAACCCTCTCTTGTTGTCCTCCCCTTCCTTTTATAAGATTGAGATCTTGCAAAACCCTAAACCATGTCAATGATTTAGCTCCTTTCACATGTGTGGCCTCCATCTAAAAATATGTTGTGCATCTAGGAAGTTCATTGAATCTGGACAACATTGTTAATTTGGTCTTGTTGACCCAATCAAAAGTCTCAACCTCTTTCACACATAAGGGTGTTTTATTGAAGTAGCCCAGATTTAGCCTTGTTTACATGGGGCATTGATTTATTCACTAATTTTAGGAGTTTTTATGTTCCTCCCTTTTACATTTATTCATGAATAGAAAAGTAAAGCAAAATTTAATATTCTGATTAGCTTGAGGCTAATTGGGAATATTACAGTCCTCCCCTCCAAAATGTTGCTTGTCCTCAAGCAACTCACAAGGACTTTGCAAAATCTCCAATGGATTTGTCTCCTCCCAAGAATACAAGTTTTCCTTTGGTGAATAACCCAAATAGTTGTCATCATGAAGAAGTGGGTGATACATAGAAAGAAACATATGCAGTCCATTGGTCTTATCAAGGCATGAGAGATGATAAATGATGGATGATTCAACCCCCATGAGACACTCCAATATCCATGCTATCATCCAAACAAAGTGATCCATCCTAGGTAGCTCATGGAAACAATCACCAATCCCCTCCTTATGCAATGTATAGGGGCTGCATGGCTAGAAATGAGAGGCAATAATGTTCAACTTATGTTGTCTCTCCCTCCATTTATGATAAATGTGGAGCTTTTGATCCTGGGCTGCAATAATATAGTTCTCGTGAAGCCAAAAGACACTTGGAACCTCATGATTCGCTTCATTTATTCTAGGGACCCTTCTTGCCCAATCTTCCATGCATATAGTGAATAAAGTGCAATCACCATATGTGCTCCAAAATAAACATGGAATAAGTGTCATATGATTTATTGGATGGTGACAATAGTCCCTCCATTGAGACTAGCGTTGTTCTTCTTCTTGCTGCCTCAAAACATGGTACAATAGGTGGCCACCCAACCACCTTCTTGTTGCCATAAGCTTCTCTAAAGCTTGAAAATAGTATAGGATAAGAGATGTTAGCTGAATATGACTCAAGTAACACATATCTTTCCAAAAATATTCCCATGTGAGAGACTTTTCCCAAAGACATAAGTCAATCATATGGCTTCTTACATAAGGAAACAAAAGACACAGTGTAGCAGCCATACAATGTTCCATCCTCTTCTTGAAGTATGCATAAGTATGGGAAGTTTCATTCCCAATGGACACATCCAACCAATGTGTCATCCCTCCCATCATGTTCCCAACAAAGATCATAGTATCATTATCATCATGATACAAACAAGCTCTCTTATGCCTCCTCATGTGAGAGTTACATTTTCTCCCAAACCCAAGTACATACATGATCATGAGATACATTCCAAACAGAAATACATGTAAATACATGAGATACATCCTAACAAAAAGTATGGACATGAGATTTAACATGTGATGTCCAAACTCTCTTCTTGTCAACCAAATCAACCATGCCTCCTTCTTATGCATCCTCCCATTAACACACAAGGCATGAGACAAGAAAATATAAATCTTTGAATAGTACCCAAACTCACCCAAGAGTAACCAGCGCAGTGCATCTCCTACATACCTCAGATCTAGATGTGCTAAGTGGTTTTCCCACCACTTACTTGCTGCCCATAACATATCTCCATGGCTAAAAGTGGAAGATATATTTGGTGCCTTAGGAAAGCACCCATCATGCTGCAAAATCTCCCTTTGTTCACCAAGGGAGTGGCCATAATCAAAAATAGTTTTGGCCCAAAGTTGGACATGAAGTTTATAAGGTATAACACTCCTCTTAGGAGTCATGGCCTGCATATACATAGTAAAATAATGCATACAATCAGAAAATAAAACATGATTTACATAAGTATGCTCTTCACCAGTAGTTCTCCTTATACAAGTGGAGTGGTGTATGGATCTTTCTCCTCCTCCCAACGTAGGAAGAGTTGGCGGAAATAACTCTATCTTAGAGTCTTGTTGCTGCTCCAACTCCACAAGTTTCATGCATCTTTGACAATGTTGTTAGTTCTTTTTCAAAGCCCTCCCAATAATAGCTCCTCAAGATGATGTTGTTGAGCTTCATAGAATATGTGTGGCTAAAACAGAACTCTTCATAGGCTCCTTGTAGTAACTTCTCCTTGAGCTTATAAGCTCTAGATAATAAGATCCTACCATGATCATAGATGACTCCATATTGGACTAAATATCCCTCATCATGTAGCAAGTCATCAAGAATCATGCAAGTATGTAGATCCTTGGAATATTCTACCAACAATTGTGATTTCCAATATGGATCCAATATCTTCAATAATGACAGTGTTGTAGAATTATGAAATGTATTTGTCACATCATCATGCTCCTCTTTGACATGATCAATTCAAAAGTCACATTTTGGAGTATTGTAGCTCCATCTTTGCTGCCTCTCTTGCAGCTGATCTTGTGCAAGACAATATTGAAGAATAGGAAGATCAACCTTCTTTTGAAAGGTGTCTCTCTTCCAAAACTTCCATAGTTTGGCCCATGCATACAAGAGTGTTGGCCCCCTCTTGTCTTCTTCAGAAATATTCTTTGTATGTGGAGATATCATTTTCTGCCCCATATATATGGAGTGGCCATTTGACATCATGCTAATTTCATCATAGATCTCTGAGTTATTATTTTCCAGTGCAAACAAATGAGTGAGGAATAGCAAAATCAATTTCAGAAAATTGTTCAGCCCTCCTTGGAATCCATCAATAGATCTCAGTGTTGTGGTAGCCAAATATGTCACTGCTGCACAAGGTTGAGAGAACACTTTATTCTTCTTCCAATTAGGGGGTCTCCCTGGTGGAATGCCTCCATTTAAAGAGACATCAAGACCTAAAGTAGACTGTATGAATGTTGGATTGATGTGTCCCTTTCTTTGCTGCATAGTTCAGTCTCCTTCTCATGAATAGAAACCCCTTGAAATAAACAAGGGTGCATGCTCCTCATCATTGGATGTTGATCCACACTTCCTCCTCTTGCTTGAAGCAAGGTATCACTGCCCAATAATGCTGTCACAAAATGCTCCTTGGGAATCATTTGCAAAGATGCAAAAGCTCTTTCCCTTGGAACAATAACTTCATGTCCATCCCCATGTGGTGATGGGTCTTCTTCTGAAGTGACAGCGTCGTTACTTCCATCTTGTTCTTCCTTCTCATCAATATTTGAGAATGCCTCATTATCAATGAGAGACCTTGGATCTTGGTCTTCCTTTGAAAGAGGAATCTCCATGATTTCCTTTTGAGAAGAAATATCTTCATGTAATGGGGATCTTTCCTTTGACAAGGTATCACAAAAGTTTTTATCCCCTTAAACAGAAATTTGAAGTGGAGTTTGCACAACAGATCTTTCCAACTCATGCAAAGGTTTTGCATGTTCATGTTTTGCTAGCTCAATCAAAGATGTTTTAGTTTGTTTTACATCAAATCTTTTCACCATTCTCCTGGTGAAATTTGCATAAGTAGATATGTTTGTATTCTTTAATGAGAAAGATTCAAACAACCACCAAGCATAAGCTTTACCTTTAAGATGCAGTGTTGCTACCTTAAGGGCTTCATTTTCTGAAACTTGATGTAGATCCAAATATGAGTCTATCTGATCTATCCATGCTTTGGCTGTGCATGTGGGGGATCCATCAAAATTTGGCAGAAAAAATCTACCTCTTCTCCTTCTATTGTACTTGTTGGATCTCCTTTCCTCCTTGAGCTGGCAGAACTCTTGGAAGCTCAAGTGCTCCTTTATTTTCCAAGATTTAGATTCATACTCTTGAATAGGTGTGTTTAATATTTCCTTTTGGGGTTTCCTGTTTAGACCATAAACAACCTAATAAATGTGTTTTATTAAGTTATTTTACATAGTGAAGGCAATTTTACTTAGGGTAAAATTGGTCTTACATGGTGTACTTGGGTCCATCTAATGATAGTAGGTTAGATGACCAAAAAATGGTGTAACAGATTGCCCCCCAGCATGCGAGTGTTAGGAGCAAATCGTATGACCAAAGTACGTTGTAAGAACTCAATCACCAGACATCAAAAGGGAAGTCAGAGAGAGAAATGTGAGGTAGAATAATGTGCTGAAGAACTAGACCCTGAGGAGACGAGACTTACAGGTGCAAAAAGTCTCTTTTTATAAGAAGGTACCTGTGCTAAAGGCGGCGGGGGAGGCATACCTATTCCCACCGAGACAAAGTACAAAAGAATAGTGTGTCCAGTAAATAAGGGACCGAACCATAAAGTACAGCCGGCATAAACATGAGCCAGATAGAAATACAATGAGGGATCCCATATACATGCTGTGCCTGGGATAACAGCCAGGACTTATATAATAATATCTGAGTACATGAGATACAAATACAACCCAAATGCCCCCTACAAGCGGGGAAGGGCTCACAAAATCTGACTGATACATGCAAATCAAAGAGGCGCTGCAAGCGGCTAAGGCCGACATCATCAAATATATGGAGCTGCATCGAAGGCTGCAATGAAGAGGTCATCCGAGCATGTGGGGGGCTACCTGCAGGGCCACCCCCTCATGAGGGCTGAGACATCTCACACACACCCGGGAATCACCAAGAGCTTCTGCTGCATCACTGAACCATCAAGTATACGAATCTCGATCATGCTGAAAGGAGCTGGAGTGGAGAAACAATCAAGTCAAAGGGAAATGAGAGATCCCTTTGCCTGATTCGAGGCACCGAACAAGAGTGGAAGCTGGAACCAAGGTACACCGCCCTCTAGACCTATCTTCTGGAATGAAAGAGCTGATGTCGACAGAAGGAGGTCTGCCATAGGTGAGGCAATGAGAGATCCTCAACTAAGGCACGAGAGAAAATAGTAGAGCGACGGACAGACTGATACCAATGATGATGGTGAAATGGAAGGGACTGAGTAGCGAATGGACGACTTCCCTTGTTAGAGCATAAAGGGCATGAATGACATGGCAACGACTGACGCAATATCATAAGGGATAGGGGACAGTGGGACTGAAGGCCATAATGTGCGACACAAGAGAGAGACCAAGCAATGAAGGATGGAGGACTATAGTGGGGTACAAAGAGACTCGGGATAGACTCCATGAATGCGATGATGACTCCACTTGGATGCTCTAAACAAGGGCGACTCGATGGTGCTGCCACACAGTAAAGGTCCCATGGGGGACCATGAAAACATGAGTACAAGATGGTATCTCATGACGAAAATTGACACGAACAAAGACAAGTATGGAGGCAAAGTGGTGCCCCAAGTACAAGTGTTGTGAGTGAGGAAATTCGATTTTGGGGGGAGGTGAAGTGACCCTTCTGGACAAAGTATGTCCTGGTGAAGTATCAAAGTACGAAAACAAAAAAGATGTTGGCTATCTAAAAGAAAATAAAACATGCATTTCAGAAGGGAAATGCTAAGGGTAATATTTCTTAAGATAGAGTGCATTGCGAGGATTAGGAAGGGGATTGCCTTCGAAGTCCTCTAAGAGGTATGCCCCCTTACCGAGATCCTTACTGATGATGTAAGGGCCTAGCCATAATGAGTCGAACTTCCCATGACCAAGGACATCATGGGCCTGGACATAGACTAGAACAAGGTCGCCTTTGTGAAAAGTACGAGGCTGTACTTTTCTGTCATACTGAGCTTTGGTACATTTCTTGGCCGCTTCCATGGTTTGCAATGCAACACGACGGTCTTCGGAGGCGCGCTCAAGCATGATAAGTCGTTTTTCTAGAGTTTGGGTGTCAGGGAGAAGTTCAACGGCCAGATGCAAGGAAGGGATTTCACACTCGATTGGTAAGACTGCCTCCTCTCCAAAAACGATGTGGAAAGGAGTAAACCCAGTGGTGGTTTTAACAGAAGTTCGATAGGCCCACAAAGCAGGGAAGAGCATAAGATGCCAGTTGGTTTTGTGCTTATTCACCATTCGTTGAAGCATGGTCTTGAGGATTTTGTTGACTGCTTCAACTTGGCCATTACCTTGGGGGTAATGGAGGAGGAATATTGGTGCTCAAAACCCAATAGTGAGGATAGCTCACGCCATATCTCATCTTCAAAATGTTAGTCGTGGTCAGAGACCAGTTGTTTCAGAACTCCAAAACGAGCGATAACGTGATTAAAGAAAAAGAGGGTTGCGGTAGCTACTGTCTTGTTAAATGTTGGCATAGCCTCGGCCCATTTGCAAAAGGGGCCAGTTGTGACGACAGGATGGAGGGGAGCTGGGGGAGCTCGCGCCTTTGGGGCGAAATGTTGGCAGTTGGAGCAGTGTTTGACTGCCTCAATGCAATCACTGAAGAGGGAAGGCCAAAAATACCCAGCGCGCATGACTTTCTGAGCAGTAGCAAGGCCGGAGAGGTGGCCACCACAAGCGCCGCTATGGCAGGCATTGAGGACCTGTTCAGCTTCAGCGTGTGTGAGACAACGACGAAGGACAGTATCTATACCGCGGCGATAGTGGTCGTCACCAATAAGAAGGTAGCGGGGAGCCTAGTGTCGGATACGTCGTCGAGCGTCACGATCAAGGTGAAGGGCGAACTCTTGGGTTCGTAACTAAGTGAGGATATCGTCGTACCAAGGATCGTCTGAAGTAATGGCGAATAAGTGCTCATCAGGAAAATAATCATTAACTGGGGGATCCTGCGTTCCGTAGATAATTCAAAAAGGAGTTCAGCGAGGGCTAAACCTTTCTTACTTTTTGGTGTGACAAATTCGAGCTCGAATTCTTGAAGGATGACGACCCAACGGGCGTACTTCCCAGTGAGGATGCGGCGACTCAATAGGAAAGCCATGGGGTTGGAATTAGTCACAACCTTGGTGGAACGCATGAGGATGTAATGACGAAGTTTTTGGACCAAGAAAACAATAGCCAGCGCTAGTTTTTCTTCGTGTGAGTAGGAAACAGGGGGTCCTACGAGGTTCTTATTGATGTAGTAGATCACATGCTCGATACCATTGTCATCTTCCTGGATAAGAACTCTAGCGACCGAATAGGTGGAAGCAGAGATGTACAGGATAAAGTCCCTATCAAAGTCGGGAGGGCGGATCAAGGGGGCGGATGTGAGAGCCTGCTTGAGGGCATCGAAAGACTCATGAGCATAGGTATCCCATACAAATGTGATGTTAGATCGGAGGATTCTAAGGAACCCATGTGCGGTGGTGGCATAGTCAGGAACGAACCGTCGAAGAAAATTAGCTTTGCCTTGGAGACTTTGTAGCTGGCGTAAGGTACGCGGAATGGGAAGTTCAAGAATGGCTTGAAATTTCAAAGGGTCAAGAGTGATACCGTCCTTAGACACTATGAAGCCGAGGAGACGGCCGACGGGAACACAGAAGATGCATTTCAACGGATTAAGGCGGATATTATACTTGTGACATCGGAGAAAGATGGTATGCATATCGTGAAGGTGCTGCGCCCGATGCTTAGAATGCGCAGTGAGGTCGTCCAAATAGGAAAGGATAATATGAGCTAAGTCATGGAAACAATAAGACATGGCCCGTTGAAAAGTGGCGTCGGCGTTTTTAAGGCCGAATGGCATGACCCGGTAAGCGAAATTTCCCCACGGACTGATGAACGCGGTTTTAAGTTGATCAGCAGGACGGAAAACGATTTGGTTATATCTGGAGAAACCATCCATAAAGGATAGAACTTCATGCCCCGCACACTCATCAATGATTTGGTTAATAAATGGTGTGGGGAAGTTGTCTTTGGGACAAGCTTTGTTCAAGTCATGAAAGTCCATGCAGACATGGATGGTGCCTTGTTTCTTGAGGACGGGAACTGGGTTAGACACCCAAGTGGTATATTCAATGGGATAAATGAAACCCGCCTGCTTGAGCTTATCGATTTCAGCTTTGATATCATCACGTCTGGAAGGATTAATGGGTCTCAAATTTTGACAGACCAGGTTGGCGTCGGGCCATGTGTCGATGTGATGTTCGAAAATGGTGGGATCGAGTCCGGGCATTTCGGAGTAGGACCAGGAAAAAATATCGCGAAATTCTTTGAAAAGCTTAGTGTAAGCTTCAATTTCTTCCGGGGTGCATTGGGTGCCCAAGGTGATATATTCTTCGATTCCCGGTTTGATCGAAATGTCAATTTTAATGGTAGGAGATATATTGGCCATGTTTCCTTCTTTGAAAGCATCAGGTGCAGGGATGAGATTTTTGAACCAATCGAATGCATTAGGAATGAAGTCTTTAGTTTCCACAACATATTGGTCATGGGACTGCTGTGGGAGGAAGAATGCGCGATGGTGCATATCATCCCACGGGAAGTCAGGGTTGGTCATGGCTTCCATAATGTCTTCATCGGACTGGAAGATTGGAAGAATGGAGGAAGAAGGATCACCCGATGATGTAGTAATGCCCGACTGGTCCTCTTATGGAGAAGGGCTCATATGCGCAACGTCAGCAGAGCCAAGGTCTACTGGGGTGGAGCCGAGAGTGTCCATAGGTAGGAGGTTAGGTGAATCATCTCTCGAGGAGGACGATAGGTAGAAGATGGTGGTGGAAGGCTCCTTCGTGTTGACCACGGGAGGAGGAATGTGAATGGGAGTAGGAAGATCCTCTGGTCCGACTGAAGTAGAACTCAAAAACAAGTGAGAAGGGAGCTTGTCATGCGGAGCCTTGAATTGGTGGCACGTGTCTAAGGAGGAACGATACTCGTCAAGGTGGGGACATAGGTGGGTGTAATGGCCATGGAAATCACACAAAGCACGAGGGTGATTTGTGCGCAAGGTTTTGAGTTTTGGGATAGAATCCGGGATAATGACGTAGACTTCGGGGATATCAGATTCGGGAAACATCTCGTTGACCAGGATCTTGAGGGGCGGAAATTCAGGACACGTATGGGTGGCGTGACTGACAATATCGCACAAAGTGCACTGGATAGTGCGCTTTGGCGGTCGAGGAGGGGTAGGGTTCATCGGGGCGGCTTGGTCTTGATTGGTTTCCCCCTTGCGAGCTTTGCCTAACTTTCCTGGAGCTGTCACCATAGGGGTAGGGTCCTGGGGAGGTGCGGGGGGCATTGTGGCAATGGAGGAAGAGAGGGGGACCAGTTGAACCGGTGTAAAAGCAAGATAGGGTTTGGGGTGACCAGGTGGGGTAGCTGCTGGAGGGTCAAGGTACCAGATGGGTATGCCCAGGGCTAGGTTAGGGACGGAGAGGGTGGCCATGACAGGGACCGTATAGACTCCGGGAGGGGGAGCCAGGAAAGGTATCTGACTAGCGGGATAATGACCAGGAGGGACGGCTCCGAGATGGTTGAGGCCTGGGGGGACCGACCCAGGAGGATAGAGGGGTTCAGGGATACCAGCTGTAGGAGAAGGGCCAGAAGGAGGAGGTCCGGCTGGCAGAGATGAATGACTAGGAGCGGGTTGCGTAAGGGTAGCCCGAGACGATTGCATCATGCAAACATTCGATAAGCTGGGATCAGAGATATGAGGAGGAGGGAGACCAGGGAAAGTTTCAAGCAGGGAGGAGTCTTTGTAGATGCCGAGGGAGACACTGGTCAAAGAATCGACGGTTTTCTTATTGGCTACAGAAGAGATGGTTATCTCCGGGGAGGTCTCAGACAGTGGCTCATGATAAGTCAACTGGTCGATGGTGACTATCCTTCCATTGTGAGGAAAAGACATCTTGCGAAAAACCGCGGATGGGACAGCATACATGGCATAGGTGTAGCTTCGCCCCAATAGAATGTTGTAGTCTATAGGGGCATCGATGACTTCGACGTCAACGCAAACAATCTTGCCTGCAAGGGTGATAGGACAATTATGGAAAAGGCCAATGGGCTGGGAGGCGTGGCCGTCCCACGCTCGAAGGGTGATCGTGGAAGGGGCCAACTCAGAAGATCCAAGTTGCTTCCAAACCAAAGCGGACATCACACAGGTGGATGCCCCCTCATCAATTATACACCGAGAAACGTTGGCATTCCGGATTTTGACTGGGATTTGGAAGGCGACGGAAGCAGGAAGAGGAGGATGTTCTGATTGATGGGCATCGAAAACAATCATTTGGTCATCAGCAGGATCTACAGCACCCACGGCAGATAGCAGAGCCTTCTTTTGGGAAGGGCACGACTGGAGGAGTTCCAATGTGGAAATGGCAGCAGGAGATTGCGCCAAATCATCTACTATGCTATATGAATGAGCAGCTCGACCAGAAGCAACATTTCGACGTAATGGTCCCTTAGGAATCTTGGTATGAACCTCAACTTTGGGTTGAGGGATATGTAAGGGGCCATTGGATGTCGAAAGAGGCTCTGTAGAACCGGAAGAAGGGGACTCGGGGGCAGACTGAGCGGGAGGCTTGGGGTACTGGCGAGACTGAGTTTGAAGGTGAAGGTCGATGGTTGGGGATGGATCAGATTTCATCATGAAGATCTGGTAATCGAAGGAACCAGAAGGGGAAGGTTGAGTGGTGACCTGTCCATCAGGTGGTTGGGCAGCCACGAATCCTTGCTGAGGGAAAGGATCAGTAAACACAACTGGTTGAGTAGTGGCCACACTAGGGGGAGCATGAGGGGAGGCATGTTGTCCTCGCAATGTGGCTTGAGACTCCCACATCTGCCACATCTGTGGTAAGAGGGGACAATCATGGGTGTAATGACCATAAACACCACAACACGAACAAGGCTTATTTGTGCGAAGAGGCCTGTCCGGCTTGGGCTGAGTGCCCTGTTGCTGGTTAGCAGTGTTAGGGTCAATACCTTGAGGATTGGGTCCACGAGTACCAGGGGCAGATTGATTTGGATTGCCTCTCCGCCTTCTTTGAGAAGAAGGGGGATTAGTCGCGCCCTGCTGTGCAAAGACTTGCCCTGGAGGGGGCTGTAGGTGCTGTTGCGGGGGTGGAGGAGGCAAGGGAGGTGGAACCGCATATGCTGGAGGAGCTGGCGCACTAGGCTGTGGATAATGATAATGGTTAGGTTAGGCAACATTGAGGTAAGAAGGAGGTTGGGAAAAAGGATGAGGCATGCCGTATCCTAGATACATGCTACCTGGAGGGGGAAAAGTGCTAGAGGTGCTGGCCCCTCCCGGAGGGAGACCATAGCCCATAGGAGGTTGAGCATACGGATGAGAGAGGGCTCCAACGATACCGTCGGCGGAATGAGATGCCCCCGGGGCGTTAGCGCCTCCGGGCCTGGGGAGGTCAGGAAGGACGGTATAAACATAACCAGACTGAGCGTAGATCAGGTCATATTTCAAGGCTATTTGGAGGGCGGCTTCTTCGGTTTGAGGGAAATGGGAGGTGACATCTTTGCCAATGGGAGCTAAGAGAGTGCGAAGGAACCAGTCCATATAAACCCGATCTTCGAAGGGGGGAGCTTGACATAAGCTTCGTCTTCGTCGCCATTCCTGGACATGAGTGGAAAGGTGGGTCAAAGAGGTTTGCTTGAAAGAGGTCAAAAGCTCCGTACCAGTATCGTATCGGAGAGGGAGCTGGAAGTAAGATAAAAAGGCTTGGGTAATGGTCGCAAAGGTGGTATGGGAAGAGGTGGCTTGGTCAACATACCATTTAGAAGCTTCGCCGGTAAGCGTGCGTTGGAACAACCGAAGACGGATGGAATCATCGGTAATGGAGTTGGAGGAACACCACATGTGGAAAGATCAGACATGGTTGGTTGGATCTTCTCTAGCAAGGCCTTCGAACTTAGGGATGTCGGAGGGGAGCTTGGTTGGCATAGCAGGCCAACCAACATCGTGGCGGATAGGGTCATTGATCAACTGATTGAAATCGGGGAGGCTGAGGCCTGCGATGTACGGCAGCAAGGGTGCGGCTGAGGTAGTTCCTGTGGCGGTTCCGCTAGTAGTAGTTTCGGCATTAGGGCCAGGATTACCGCTAGCGTTAGGCCCTGGACCAGACATAGTGAAGGTGACAGGGGGAGAACCAGAAGTAAAAGGAGAACCCAATGAATCAGAAGAGGACTCGGAATGCGGACTCGAGGGAGGACTGGCTCGACGACGGCGGGATGGAGCAGGTCGACCGACCGGAAACTGAGGGTGAAGGCCAAGAAGTCTCCGGGAGGCGCGCCTTGGGGGCGCAATGGTGACAACACAAACACGGCACGAGGGGAAGAAGAATGACCGACAAAGGCAGGGAGGTGCAGAATCAAGTGATTACAATGTCGAAACAAGGGCAAAAAGGTGCAGTGTCAATTGATTTTAAAGTCTTTTCCTGGCAGTGTAAACCAGGCTCTTCTTCGCTTAGGGTGAGTGTGTGGCGTGCGTTAATTTTAATTTTTAAACCCTTTTCGTTTTGAGAGCAAGAGAAAAAGTGTGCTGCGTAACTGAAAATAATGCTGCAAAACATAGTATATAATGCTGAAATAACAGAAAATTAACAGCTAATAGTGCATCGATCCAACCCAAGAAGGTGGAAACTAATCTAAAAGAGGGAAAAAATCTAGTCAAAACACACTAAAAAGAGGCCAATAGATCTAGGGTCGAAAGGGACAGGGATCTAAAGGGGAAAGCTGCTGAAAAGAGGTGTTGGGTCTCAATCTAGTCTCCTAAACTGAGCTCATTTAATTGTCAACCAGGATTTGTAAACTGCTGAAGTGAAGTGTACCATATGTACCTAGGTGCTTGTTTCCTAATGCGTTGTGTGTAGTGTTTTGTGATGTTTTTGGTCTTTTATGTTGATTTATGATGTTTTTGGTCTTTTGGAATTTTATGTTTACAATGAAAATGCCTAGAAAACTAATGGAAAGAAATTGGTGGTCAAAAACATAGTTGAACCTAATGTAAGGAATGGCAAATGCAATTAGAAATACTGAAGTAACATCTGAACTATGACTAAATAGAAACAAAATCTTGATAATGACTTCTCAGGCAAATGACACAAACTAAACTTGAAAAATGATCACTAAATATGCAAGTTCTCTAATTGAACAGTTAAACACTAATGATGCAATATTCTGTCGTAGCTCATCTATTCCATGATTAATCCCTAATTCTATTCTGCAATTTAATTGAATGTCACAGAACTTATACTCAAAGAGTTGTTGGTTTCTTTTCCAAAGTAGTTCTTTTGAGGAAGAGCTCTGTTTATGATGAGGAATTTGCAGAAATATTTTAGACCTTGTAATGATGTTATCTTCTGTTCCTATAGTTATGGTTCACTAATGGTTTTCAAAACAAAAAGATATTTGTAAATAATGAAGGCTGTCTTGTGAATCCTAACAACTAAAGTAATCTATTGTGCAAAGGATGACAGTGTGACTATGAGATGCAAGTGCAATAAGTTGATCTAAAAATGAACCTAAGATGCTACTAAACTAGCACAATGTTGAACTATGAGTCATCATCAAACTTGAAACAAGGTAGCTGAACATGAATTAAATGCAAAATGAAACTCCGGAGCGTTCTAATTAACATGCATTATTCTATGAAGTTACACAATCTGTTTGTTCATCATTAGTGATATTTTGGAAGAGTTCCTTCTTGTGGAAGAGGTAGAACAATTCTGATTGTGGACTTGTATGCAATTGAAAGCAAATGAACTGAAAGCAAATGAAAAAAACTAAGTTATCACATCATGGTCATATCTTGAACTTCTTAAGGATGTCTTGGAAGAATTTCTTCTTGTGGAAGAGTGATTAGAACAAGTGCAACTGTGATAGTGAATAACAAAAAACTACAACTAATTCCTACAGTACTATAGCTATTCATCATTCATTGTTATGATCTGTTGGAAGAATGTCTTCTTGTGAAAGAACTAGAATGAATGTAACTACATTATCTAGTTAAAAACAAATACAAATTCAACTCCTATCCTACAATACCATAGTCATTAATCATTCATCATTTTGGTTTGTTGGAAGAGTGTCTTCTTGTGGAAGAGCTGGAACGAATTATGACTACAGTAGCTAGTTAAAACAAATACAAATTTAACTCCTATCCTACAATACCATAGTCATTAAACATTCATCATTTTGGTCTATTGGAAGAGTGTCTTCTTGTGGAAGAACTGGAACGAATATGACTACAGTAGATAAAACAAAACAACTACCAATTCAAATGCAAAACGTAAAGGCAGCTAGGAAAAACTTATCTAGTTTACGCAAAAGAAATCCGTGCAAGAGGCAGGGGCCCTCTACCACTTGACGGCATTCAACTTCAAATCAAATCATGCCTTCAGAATAACTTTGTCTGCTCCATTAACAATGCAATAGTTCGAACATAACACTCTGTGTCTTCAAGGACGTAACACAGAGTTTACACAAAATCTAGCAGCAAATCTAACACAAAATATCTAACTAAGCTCTCGGTCTACTCAAGAGTTTATAAAGTAAATGCAAGTAACAATAATTACAAAAATTTATGAATAATGTCTTTCCTTATCCAAATCATCTTAGGAGTCTTTGAGGTGGCTACGTGAAGGAGAAAAGACACCTGGACTGAGACAGTCCTAGTAGGAGTCTTCCTTCACAAATGTGTTCCCACGTGCATAACCGTACCCAGAATTCATTTCCTCTTCCATGATGAGCAATAAACCATGTAGGCACGACGTGGATCATGCCCATATGCGTTTTTCCTCAAGAGGCCACCTGGAACATACTCAAACATAAAGGTAGCTGCAGAATCGCCGGTTAGCTACGGAATGTCTGCATTCTGCAGCTAGTTCCGGTCAAAATGCTTAACAATGGCAACAATCTCAAAATTCAACAAGTCAGTCATGTAAACCATTCTAGAAGTAATTTTAACTATTTTTATTGATCAATTGGGTTTAAAATAGAAATGGACAAGGGAGAATGAGGTAAAATGAGGTGAAGGAAAACACAAATTTGAGGCTCAACATATCCCCACTGCTGTCTCTTTGCATGTCCTCATGCAAATTATCCTATGAATTCAGAGGCTTCTGCAAGGACATCTAATCCCCTTCTTCTCCTTTGTCTGAAAGCTAGAGGCCTTCTGGGTTTCCTGATCACAAGTTTGAACCTGAGGTTTATAAGTGCCCTGATTAACTTTTTGTTTCTTGTCTTCATCTTCTCATTGGTCCTCTCTACTTTGTCTATATGCAGGGATAAGGTTGAGTTCATGTCAGTCTTGAGCTTGATTTGATCTTTGAGAATTTCATTCTCATTTTTGATGTGTCTATTCAACACTTCCAACTCATACCTATCCCTCCTTAATATATCAATTTCAAACAGTGGAGGACTGGGGGTTCTTTCTCTGCTATCCGAAGCTGTCCTCTCTAAGGTTTCCACATAATCATAGATTTCCTGTTGAGTAGGATCAATCTCAGGGGTGCCTTCATAAAAATCTTCTTCATCATCCTCTTCAATGGATGTTTCTTCATCCTCAATATTGATTACCCCTGTTTGTTTGATTGATGTTTTCTTCAATTTTCCCTTTAATCTGTGGCTTCTCCTAAGCTGAGAGGATCCCTCTCCTTTCTCTGTGGTAGATTCCTTGATTATCTTTTCTTCCTTAAGTTGCCTCCTGATTCGAGTCAAATTCTCCAAAATGATTTCTTCACTGCTCTCTTGGACTGGTTTGTCAATTTTACCTTTTGAAGTCCTCCATTTCCTACTTCTCTTTGTGGGCTGTGGTTCAGGTGATAGTTCTTTTGCTTCTTCAAAATGATTTCTTATTAAGAAATCATCCCATGTATCATTTGTTTTAGATAGATGATGCTCAATCAAAATTTTGACCAACCCATGATGATACATGGTTGTCTCTAAAAACTGAACTCTTCTCTGAACACAGGAAGCCATTTTCTTCTGACTTTGATACAAGAAATATGGTAGATTCAAATCTTCTCCCAGAAAATGCAACATTAGTCTAATGTGGTAGACATAAAATGTCCCATATCTACCCTCACATGTAACAAATTTTTGTAAAAGAAGTAGTATATTTCTCCATTTGCTTTTCAATGCAGTGCTGGGAATTCCTTTCTTGAACACACTAATATCCATATTTGGTGATTTTAAAATTTGTTTCCAGGAGTCATTGTGGAATTCCCTATTTTTAAACCATCTCTCCCCAGTTCTGGACAATCCTGTAGCCTCTGCTATAAAAACTTCAGTAACAGTAAACTTGACATCCCCTATTTCAACTTCGGTTCCTTGGAATGATCTGGCAAATGTTTTGGTGACTTCCTTATGGAAGCCATTAAATTTTTCCAAGAATTGAAGCCATCCTATTTGTTGTAACATCTCCTTGCATTGTGGGTAACCTTCTAAATATTTTGATCCCACAGGCTCAGTCCTTACGATGAAACCCATGATTTTTTTTCAATATCAAATTAACACTCTTCTCTACCCACAAAACAATGACTTTTACTTTCGGATTAAAATGGCTTCAAGCTCTAAATGAAAATGGCTTCAATTTTGGAATGACATACCTATGATTTATAATAGCAACAGCTTCAAAACCTCTGGCTGGTATGCCTCTGTTTGATAATGAAAAATGCCTTCGAAACCTCGGACTGATGTGCTTCTGTTGAACTTTGGAGTGATATGAAAGCAATTTCAAATTTCGAGCTAATATGTCTCTGATAGACAGTGGTAGATGGCTTCAAGTTTCTTTTTGTGCAATACCTCTGGCTCTTAGTAGCAAACGATTTTAGTTTTAATACTGCAATACCTCTGTCTTTGGTAACAGAAAGACTTCAAACTCAATCACTGAAAAACACCTCTGTTTCTAGTAACAACAGACTTCAAACTCAACCTCTGTCTCTGATAACAACAGACTTCAAACTCAACCTCTGTCTCTGGTAACAAATGGTTTTCGAACTCAATCACTACCACACCTCTGTCTTTGGTAGCAAAAGACTTCAATTTTAACACCTCTGTCTTTTGGTAACAACAGACTTTAAACTCTACACAGCCACAATTCTGTGTTGACAGTGGAAATGCTCAAAACTTCGTTCACAGTGATATGCTATATGTTCACGGGATCAAATGGTTTTGAGTTCTCACACCGTTATACTTCCAAATTTACCTCTTCTGATCTGCTCCTGATGATAATAATGCCTCTGTCTTCGGAATGGAATACTAGCTACGGAATGAAGTTATGGCAAATGGTCACGGCATAGAGTAGTGGAGTGAGGTGGAGGGATTGTATTAATGATTGAGGAGACGGCGGAGGATTTACGACGGCAGGGAAAATCATCATCATTAAATAACTTGGTTAAGAGTCGTGGGAAATTCAAACGCTTTGATCATTTCACCGCTTAAATGCTATCAGATATAAAATTTGAAATGGAAGATTTTAATACAAGGTCTGTAGAGGGTTTGTTTGGTGTTTGATCAATAAAACAATTAAAACAACCTTTCGAATAATCCACAACTAAACTATGCTAAACTTTTATGAAATGCCATCGTAATTTAAATTTGTTACCTCTGCCCTTTATTTGATGTTTTTGTAGCCTTTGTCTTCTCTGCTCATCTTTGGAGGAATATTTCACAATTTTCTTGATGTTTTTGATTCATGAATTCACTGGATCACTTTGTTGTAATTCTGATGTCTGCTGGTTGATGCCTTCAGGGTTTATAGCTGCGGAAAGACTGTCGGGCTGCAGAAAGGCTGATTAGCTGCAGAATGTCCACTGAGCTGCAGAATGTTCCTGTAGAACACTTTAATCATGAAAATGAAATGTTTTTGGAGGATGGGTGAAATGTTATGAAAATGGATGAAAATGGATGATGGATTATGATATGTATGAAGTGGATAATGGAATAAAATGGATTCAGTTCATGGAATGAAGGAACATAAGGGTTGTACTGCAATTCATGACATATTTTATTCACCTACAGCATGATATCAAATTTTATGTTTTGACATGAAAATGAAATGGATGGAAGATGGAATGAAATGAATGAAATGTGGAATGGAGTCAGATGAAATGAATGATGGATGGAATGGAGTATGAATGGATAAGTGAATGGAGTGAGATGAAATGAATCATAAGCACTATGGAACTGAACTTATGATTTTTATAACAACTGCTTAAAACAAAAATGGGAAAAGTTAGAGTGTCAGAGAGACTCTGATTTTCACCCTATCTTTTCTGTATAAACATGCCAATCAATGATTGGTTTTCATGTTTATACCTTTATTTTATTTTTTTATATTTTTTTATATTTTTTTTATTTTTTTTTATTTTTTATTTTTCAAAAGAGAAATGCTTCGGAAAATTTAATCAAGTTGATGAAGAAGAGAGACTCTTCTTCATTAACTTCACATCATTGTCTTCTTGGAACTTCTTGACAAACTCTTCTCTTGAGAGTGGCTTGTGGTATAGCTTCAGTATATGACCATTCACAAGAAAAGTGACCTCCTCTTCATCTATAGTTCTGATTTTTACTGCCCCATTATCAAAAATTCGAACAATTTCATATGGCCCAAGCCAATGTGTCCGAAATTTCCCTTGAAAATCCTTGAATTTTGAATCAAACAAGAGAGCCCAATCACCCTCTTTAAATTTCTTCTCTTTGATGTACTTGTCATGCCATCTAGCCCTTTGCTGTTGGACTAGACTTGTTTTCTGAACTGCATCTTGTCCGATCTCATCCAATTCATTAATTTGCTCCAGTCTATGCTTTTGTGCCTCCGTTAGATCAAGTCCTAGCTGAACTGCCATCTTGAATGTTTGAATTTGGAACTCTATAGGAAACAAAACTTGCTTTCCATAAACAAGCTCATAAGGAGTATGGCCTGTTGTATTTTTCCATGTAGTTCTATAGGCCCACAAGGCTTCAGGAAGCCTATCTACCCAATCTCTTCTATGTAGATGAACAATCTTTGTTAGGATTCCTTCAATAACTTTATTAGTGGATTCCACTTGACCATTTGCTTGTGGATGATAAGGAGTATATGTTCTATGTCTGATTTTGTAATTCTCCATCATTTGCTCCACTAGCCTTGATGTAAATTGAGCTCCTTGATCTGTAACAATTTCCCTTGGGACACCAAAACGAGTAAAAATATCCTCAAAAAGAAAAGTAACTACATATGATTCATTAGCAGCAAGTAATGGTTTAGCTTCTACCCACTTAGTAACATAATCAGTGCAAACTAATATGTATTTCTTTTGTCTTGATGGAGGACTAATAGGTCCTACAAAATCCAAAGCCCATTTTTTAAAAGGTTCAATGTGTACCTGAGGTTGTAATGGCATCTCACCTGAAGGAGAAGGTTTCCCTACCCTTTGGCAACTGTCACACCTTTTTACATATTCCCTTGCATCTTTGAACAAGGATGGCCAATAATATCCTAAGTTAAGGATCTTATAGGCTATCCTCTTATCTGCAAAGTGTCCGCCACAAGGTTCATCATGACATGCCTTGAGAATTTCAGGCATCTCATCTTCACGAACACACCTTCTAATGATCAAATCTGAACCTGTCTTGTACAACTCATTAGCGAACCATGAATATCTTGCACTATCATTAATGATTTTTCTTTTATCCCTTGCATTCATAATTGAAGGAAATTTTCCTGAAACTAAATAATTGGCAATATCAGCAAACCATGGAGTTTGAGTAGAGATTGCAAAAAGATATTCATCAGGAAATCGATCTTCAACCGGAGTGTCATCTTTGATATTTTGAATTCTAGACAGGAAGTCAGCCACAGTGTTTTGTTTTCCAGGCCTATCTAGAATAGTAATGTTGAATTCTTGCAATAATAACAACCATCATATAACTCTACCATTAGTGATTGATTTATTCATTAAATATCTAATGGCAGAATGATCAGTGTGAATAAAAGTTTCATAGCCTGTTATATAGTGTCTAAGTTTGTTAATGGCATGAACAACAGCTAAAAACTCTTTTTCAGTTACAGTATAGTTTAACTCTGCAGGAGTCAAATTTTTACTGATATAATAGATGGCATAGGGAATCAAATCTTTCTGTCCTAATACTGCTCCTAGAGCTGTATCGGAAGCATCTGTCGAGATATGAAAAGGTAACTTCCAGTTAGGTCCCCTTAATATAGGTGCTTCAGAAATTTTGGTTTTCAGGGTTTCAAAAGCTAACTGGAAATCAGAAGTCCACTTAAATTCACAATTTTTGGTGAGTAATTTGAAGAGAAGAGATGCTATTTTGGTGAAGTTTTCTATAAATCTCCGATAATACCCTGTAAATCCTAGAAAACTTCTAACATCTCTCTGACAACTTGGAATGGATAGGTTAGAAATAACTTCAACTTTCGCCTCATCAACTCTAATCCCATCCCCTGAAATGTGGTGCCCTAAAACAATACCTTCAGTGAACATCATAAAACATTTTTCAGGACTAAGAGAAAGGTTTTCTTCTTGACATCTTTTTAAGACCTTTTCCAAGTTTTCTAAAGCCTCTTCAAATGTATCCCCATAAACTGTAAAATCATCCATGTACACCTCTACACAGTCATGTCTCAGATCAGAAAAAATTCCTAATACTGCCCTTTGGAATGTTGCAGGTGCATTGCACAATCCAAATGGCAATACTCGGTAGGCATAGGTACCCCAAGGACAAGTAAATGTGTTTTTATCTTGGTCTTCAAGTGCTACTTGGATTTGATTGTAACCACTAAATCCATCCAGGAATGAAAAGTACTTTTTACCTGCTAATGTATCTAATACTTGATCTATGAAAGGTAAGGGAAAATGGTCCTTAAGAGTAGCTTTATTCAGTTCTCGGTAGTCAACACACACCCTCCATTTTCCATTTTTCTTAGGTACAATTACTAAAGGGGAAACCCACTGACTATCTGAAATAGGATAGATGAAGTTCACATTTAACAATTTTTGTAATTCTTCCTTGACAATTTCCCTAAGATTTGGATTCATCCATCTTTGAGGCTGTCTGATTGGTTTGCAATTTGCCTCTATATAGATGTGATGAGTACAAGTCTTGGGACTTATCCCTTTCATGTTAGTGTATTCCCATGCATATGCGGAAGAATGTCTCTGTAATACTTTGACTAACTCTTCTTGTTGAGATCTTTCTAGATTTTTGTTTATGTTCAAGGTTTTGCCTGGAAAGATTTCACTTGTAGAGCTGCCAAATTTGTCCATAGAATGAAGAGACATCTGTCTAGATGACAAGAACTCAATATTGGATCTCTCTTGAAATGATTCTTGTTTGTGTTCTGAAGAAGATTCAAAGTTTTCTAGAGTATTCAGAATTTGATTATCTTCACTAATTTCTGAAATTGTGAAGAGTGGTTGCAAATATTCTTCATCCTCTATCCATTGAGTGTCATCTAGTTCTGTAATTGTCCTAGCTGGAGGATATAAAGTGAATTTCTTTGTTGAAATTCCATCAGAAATATACATATCACCGGACCTACAACTAATAAAAGCATCAGCTGTAGCCAACCAAGGTCTTCCTAGTATAACAGGATGGCCCCCTAGATTATTCTTGGGTGTTAGGATCATGAAATCCACAGGGTACTCCCAAGAGTCTAGGGACACTGGAATGTCTTCTATTACCCCATCTGGTCTGATCACAGATCTATCTGCTAATTGTAATAGTGTGGGTGTAAAGAGAAGATTAGGAAGTTTCAGTTTGTCCATAATTTGTCTACTCATGATATTTATTGCTGCTCCTAAGTCAATGAGTGTGTTTTGAATTTCAATTCCATTGATGTGAATTTTGACAACTGGATTTCCTGGGTCAAGGTACTTTGGAATGGTAATATTACCCATCATAATGTCTGCTATTTGTCCTACCAGTTGAATTTTCTTGGTTTCTCTTATTCTTTTTCTTGTTGTCTTCATACTCAACTCCTTTATTGTTTTGGCTAAAATTGGGATTTCCTTGATGGCTTGCAATAATGGAATTTTAATGCAAATATTTCTCAATTCATCCAAGAAATCATAATTAGGCACCATTATTTGTTTTTCTACACCTTTGTCAATTTGTAATCTTTCTGGAAAGGGAGGTATAGAAGTAGATGTGGATGGTTGCTCTAATACTGGAGTTGGGCTTATTGGATCTTTTTGTTTCAGTTTTTCAATGTTTTGGCCTTGAAAGGATGTACCTTCCTCAATACTTTTATTAACCCGTAGGGAGTCTTCCTCAGAATTATCTTGTTCTTGTATGATCACAGAAGGTTTCCTCTTCTCAAGTATCCTTCCAAACCTAAGTTGAACATCACTAAGGTCTAGAGGAGTAATTAAATAAGTTGGAAATTGTTGTCCTTATATCATATATGTATTCTGAGGATTCTTATTATTGGGGTTTGGTATGGGCTGAGCTGGTAATTGATTGGATTTTTGAGGGAATGGTAATGGAAGTGGTTGATTTTGATGAGGTTGGTTCAGATGATGTTGTTGAGAATTTTGTTGAAAATTTTGAGGAAAATTTTGTTGAAGATTTTGTTGAGGATTTTGAGGATAAAAATGTGGATATGGTGGATAGGATGGTGGATACTAATAATATGGAGAGTATCTCTGAAGAGAACTTCAGACCTTGTGTCTGCCTGAGATTGATTTGAAATTGGCCAAGGCTGGTTGCTGGGCACCTGTGAGGCTGATTAAGATGGATCATAAACCTGTGTCCTCTGGACCCCGCTGGTCTTCTTCTAGATACAAAGTTAAGAGATTCTCGTGGAGTCTGGAGAGTTTCTTCCTCGAAATGCCTTCGAGACCAGGAAGAGAAGGAAGACAATTTTGGTCTCATGTTTCTCAGAACAAATAACACAGGTTTCTACAACTTTTACATCTAGAGGACACTCTCTCAAGGCATGTTTCTTCCTACATTTGGGACAAAAGATTGCCAAGGCATCAGATTCAGCCTTTTGCTTGTTTTGTATCTTGAGGGTGTCTATTTGTTCACTAAGACTCTCTAAGATGTCAGATTTAAAATCATCAAGCATGTGTCCTATTTCTGATCTACTTACTGTCCCAGAAGCAGATTTACTTGCCCTTGCAAGAGCAGGATCTCTTGGACCTTTCACAGTTTTAGATTTCCCTCTGGAAAGGTTGATACATAACTCAGATATTTCAGGTAATGTGAGTTGTGATATATCCCCTTTTCCCATCATGTTAAGGATATCCAACCATTCATCCCTAATGGTTTTCAACAAAAGAGATTTTAAAGTGTCTTGATCTAGGTTTTCCATTTGTGCCCTTTTTTATGTTGTATTTAAATCTTTCCAACAAATCTTCTAAGTTTTCATCTTCTTTTTGTAACATCTTGAACACTTCTTCCTTATGATTAACCGGCATACAATAATCCAAGTATCTCTCTAGAAATGCTTGTTTCATGTCTTCCCATGTCCCAATGGAACTACTGCTTAAGCTCATAAACCACTTCAATGCTGCTCCTTTCAGAGTTGAAGGAAATAATTTCAATTTTTGGGCATCTTGAAGGTAGTCATAAGTCCTACACAATACTTCAAATTCGAATAAGAAAGTTTCAGGATCCTCAGTTTTAACTCCATAGAAGTTCGGAAGGACAGAAGGTGAAATGTTTTTCATGGTTGTATTGGTTTCTCCATCAAGTATAGGGAACCCAAAAGAGCTTCCTATTCTACCTCTTCCTCCTTCTGCACCTCTACCTCCTTCTCCTCTTCCTCCTTCTCCCCTACCTCTACCTCTACCTCCTCCAAACAATGTGTGTTCTCCATTAACAACTCCTCCTCCTCCTTCTTCTGCCATGGTTGACTCTCCTGTAGAAGTAGAAAGGTTTGTGTCCCTGACAGGAGTTTTTAGATCTTCTTCTATGGCAGGTTCAGTGGATGAAGTGAAAGGTTTCTCTAATGGAATAGGTGACCTTAGATCTTCTAGAAGTCCAGGATCAGTAAAGGGTGGAAGACGGGTTTGAGTTGAAGGTGTACTAGCTCTGGATCTAGATGAAACAAGTGGTGTTCTAGAAATCAAACTTCTGCCTCTGCTGCTTATAAATCTTCCCCTTGAATCTCTCTCCCTACGCATAAAATTGTTTTTGGATGCTAAGAAAAAAAGGTTACCTAGTTTTCACTTCCCCGGCAACGGCGCCAAAATGTTGGGTCTCAGTCTAGTCTCCTAAACTGAGCTCATTTAATTGTCAACCAGGATTTGTAAACTGCTGAAGTGAAGTGTACCATATGTACCTAGGTGCTTGTTTCCTAATGCGTTGTGTGTAGTGTTTTGTGATGTTTTTGGTTTTTTATGTTGATTTATGATGTTTTTGGTCTTTTGGAATTTTATGTTTACAATGAAAATGCCTAGAAAACTAATGAAAAGGAATTGGTGGTCAAAAACTCAGTTGAGCCTAATGTAAGGAATGGAAAATGCAATTAGAAACACTGAAGTAACATCTGAACTATGACTAAATAGAAACAAAAGCTTGATAATGACTTCTTAGGCAAATGACACAAACTAAACTTGAAAAATGATCACTAAATATGCAAGTTCTTTAACTGAACAGTTAAACACTAATGATGCAATATTCTGTCCTAGCTCATCTATTCCATGATTAACCCCTAATCCTATTCTGCAATTTAATTGAATGTCACAGAACCTATACTCAAAGAGTTGTTGATTTCTTGTTTAAAGTAGTTCTTTTGAGGAAGAGATCTGTTTATAAAATGATGAGGAGATTGCAGAGATTTCAGACCTTATAGTGATGTTATCTTTTGTTCCTATGGTTATGGATCACTTGTAGTTTTCAGAACAAAAAGACATTTGTAAATAATGAAGGCTGTCTTGTGAATCCTAACAACTAAAATAATCTATTGTGCAAAGGATGACAGTGTGACTATGAGATGCAAGTGCAATAAGTTGATCTAAAAATGAACCTAAGATGCTACTAAACTAGCACAATGTTGAACTATGAGTCATCATCAAACTTGAAACAAAGTAGCTGAACATGAATTAAATGCAAAATAAAACTCCGGAGCGTTCTAATTAACATGCATTATTCTATGAAGTTACACAATCTGTTTGTTCATCATTAGTGATATTTTGGAAGAGTTCCTTCTTGTGGAAGAGGTAGAACAATTCTGACTGTGGACTTGTATGCAATTGAAAGCAAATGAACTGAAAGCAAATGAAAAAAAAAACTAAGTTATCACATCATGGTCATATCTTGAACTTCTTAAGGATGTCTTGGAAGAATTTCTTCTTGTGGAAGAGTGATTAGAACAAGTGCAACTGTGATAGTGAATAACAAAAACTACAACTAATTCCTACAATACTATAGCTATTCATCATTCATTGTTATGATCTGTTGGAAGAATGTCTTCTTGTGAAAGAACTGGAATGAATGTAACTACAGTATCTAGTTAAAAACAAATACAAATTCAACTCCTATCCTACAATACCGTAGTCATTAATCATTCATCATTTTGGTTTGTTGGAAGAGTGTCTTCTTGTGGAAGAGATGGAACGAATTATGGCTACAGTAGCTAGTTAAAACAAATACAAATTTAACTCCTATCCTACAATACCATAGTCATTAAACATTCATCATTTTGGTCTGTTGGAAGAGTGTCTTCTTGTGGAAGAACTGGAACGAATACGACTACAGTAGATAAAACAAAACAACTACCAATTCAAATGCAAAACGTAAAGGCAGCTAGGAAAAACTTATCTAGTTTACGCAAAAGAAATCCGTACAAGAGGCAGGGGCCCTCTACCACTTGACGGCATTCAACTTCAAATCAAATCACGCCTTCAGAATAACTTTGTCTGCTCCATTAACAATGCAATAGTTCGAACATAACACTCTGTGTCTTCAAGGACGTAACACAGAGTTTTACACAAAATCTAGCAGCAAATCTAACACAAAATCTCTAACTAAGCTCTCGGTCTACTCAAGAGTTTATAAAGTAAATGCAAGTAACAATAATTACAACAATTTAGGAATGATGTCTTTCCATATCCGAATCATCTTAGGAGTCTTTGAGGTGGCTCCCTGAAGAAGAAAAGACACCTGGACTGAGACAGTCCTAGTAGGAGTCTTACTTCACAAATGTGTTCCCACGTGCATAACCGTACCCAGAATTCATTTCCTCTTCCATGATGAGCAACAAACCATGTAGGCACGACGTGGATCATGCCCATATGCGTTTTTCCTCAAGAGGCCACCGGGAACATACTCAAACATGAAGGAATGCATAGACCGTCGAAGAAGATAATGCCCGTATTCGCGCCTAGTTCCGGTCAAAATGCTTAACAATGGCAACAATCACAAAATTCAACAAGCCGCCTATGTAAACCATTCTAGAAGTAATTAAAATATTTTTACGCATCAATTGGGTTTAAAATAGAAATGGGACAAGGGAAAATGAGGTAAAATGAGGTGAAGGAAAGTACAAATTGTTAGTTCAATAAGAGGTGACTACAAATGGAGGGTGAGGGTGGGGTGGTCAGAAAAAAGGAGGAAATCAACAAAAAGCAGAATGGACAAGGAGGAGGCCCTAAAGATAGATCCAAAAAAAACATCACGAGGTGATTTGAAAGGGAGAAGAGCTGATTAAAAGGGATCTGAAAAGGAGGTATCGGATCTGAAAAAGGGAAGGCTGAAACTCTGAAAAATCAGACACCTGAAATAGTTAAAACTCTTCCACCAAAAGTGGAGGGTACTGAAGCCCTAGGGGGAAAGGCTCCCACTTAGATGAGCAAAACATATCAGAAACAGGTCTAAACGGGCTGAGACAGAGGCTGGAAAACCCTGACAGAAGCTTCAGAAACCTGCAAATTGCGAAAGAGTGTGGTAACTGGTGTCGGTGTTCTCGACCGTTCGTGCAGCGAGAGCATCGGGCTGAAAAGTGCGACCTGGAGGTCCAGGCCGCAGTTTATGGGCTGAGGCAGAATTTCGGAGCTCGTCCTGGCTTAGGATTTTGAAAAGTTTTTTGTCTCAGTTGCGGCTGATGTCTGTCACCTGCGCAATAGGGCCATAAACACGCGGAAGTTAGAAATTTTAATGTTTTAGGGTTTTATGTGAGAAAAACAACATAAAAATAGGAAAAACAAAAAGCTGAAAAGAAACCCTAGGGTCTGAAGTAGCTGGATATGCAGGAATATGAAAAATGACAGCGGTCGTAATTGAAAACCTGTGTGGAGTCGCCAGTTGTTAGTATGAATCTTTTGTCGAAGTGTACGAAAAAAGACCACTTTAGCTACGCATAACTTATAGCCATAACATCAAATATGGCTGCCAATATCTTCAGATCTGCAGTTAGTTGATCAAGAAAAGTGCTGCAAAAAACCAGATCTATGCATATAGAGACATTAAGCAGTAAAAATAAGGTTTTGCTCCATACATCCAATAGACAAGACAAGAACAATTTTTGAAATAATTTTTTGTATTAAGGGCACCTGGGAGGAAAACAAGAAGGTGTTTCCAATTCTCCTCAATGGGATGGGTTCTTGGAAGTCCTTAGCACTTCAGATCTAGAATTTCTCTCTCCTGTTGGTGTAGAAAACCCAGACAAAGATAGAACTCAAAGGGAGCTCACACAGCAAATAATGGAAAATATGAAAATGATAATGGCTCAAAGTCAGACCAAGAGTTTAGATCCAGAGTGATCTAATAGGCAACAAAAGGTGAAGAATGGTAGGAAAAACCCTCCTATTTATAACAAAATATTGAGTCATTCTAGATCTTGGTGCATGATTAAAATAACATTAACCAAATCTAGATCCACCTTTTATGGAATATTTTATTATATTTGTTGGAGGGAAAAGTATTTGACTTGGGTCAAATCCCTTTATTTGTGAATAATAAATAAATAAATGATTTATTTATCATTTTAAGGAGGTGGTTAAAAGATAATCAAATAAATAATGATTTATTTAATTATTTATGGGTGATTTAGTCATATTTAATAAGGAATATTATTTAAATAAGATTTAAATAATTATTCCTAGAAAATAATAAGATAAATAAAGATTTATCTAATTAATTTCTTTGTTTTGGGTTAAACATGACCAAGAAAATCAAACAAATATAGGTTTGTTTAATATTTCCTTTTGGGGTTTCCTGTTTAGACCATAAACAACCTAATAAATGTGTTTTATTAAGTTATTTTACATAGTGAAGGCAATTTTACTTAGGGTAAAATTGGTCTTACATGGTGTACTTGGGTCCATCTAATGATAGTAGGTTAGATGACCAAAAAATGGTGTAACAATAATCATTCAAAGTCTCCTCCTTTGGTGCATCTTCTTCCTTCATCTCTCTTGCAGTAAATCTGGGCATAGAATAACGTTGTGGATCTGATTGTGTAGCTGAGTGCTTGCACATATAAGATGAAGAACTGGGGCTTTCTTCATGTAAATATATTTTTGAGGGACCTTCATGTCTTTCCTGCTTCATTTCTTTGATTTCTCCTTTAAGCTCATACAGAGTTTGGAACAGATTTTTTGAGAACTCTTTCCCTTTCATTCTTCCAGATAAAGGGGTTTTACCCTTTTCTTCTATGTCTTCATTGTAATCACACTTCTTCTTTAGTCTCTTATTTTCATGAAAATACATATTGGCTCTTTTTCAAGGAAGCAGAGGCTATGCCAAGAAACCTGCTCCGATACCACTGTAATATCCCCAAAAGGGACTCCTTAGCAGCCTGAAAAACACATTTTTCAAGAATGTATGCTACAGGATTGGAAACCAACCCTTGGATCCCTTATTTCTAACAATCTAAGACCTGAATCCAAGAGGATATCAGAAACAAATCCTTCTAGGTGGGTTAAACATATCTCCCACACCTAGTACAGCTTGGAAAATGCCCCAGAATGGGAATGCAACAAGATCAAACAACACTGCTTCAGAAATAACACAATTCAGCAAGGTAGCAGCAAGAGGCCAATATGGAGGCTCAATAATTTCAATTACATCATCAAATCATAATTATATTGAAGCCCATAAGTCTTATAATAGAAAATAGAATACTTATACATAAAGAAACCCTCAAAAAGAGGTACTGCAACACATAGAATTGACTGCGAAGGCTTGACAGCGTTATTTTATTGAGTGTACTGCAGAAATAGATTACAACTTAGATCTAGAGAAAAATAATGCATGAACAGTCAGATCTATGACAGATCCATACACTATAATGTCTCTACTTTACATTCCCCTTGGGGATTTCAACAAATCATGAAGCACATGGAGTAGATCTGAGATTCTATGCAGTAGATCTACAGATCTATTCAGAATTTCTGAAGCATATATAGGATTATTCAGATCTGATCTGAATATGACATGGATAAGAACAGAAATACATGGATCACCACAGTGAAGGGAAGATCCCCAACACCCGAGATCACTCCTCAAACTTTTCCAAAACACCCTGCAACTCTCCTCTTTGCAGATAACGCAGTATTGGAAGAGGGATTGTGTTGTAGGCTTGAAGAATAGTTTTTCCTGATGCCAAGATGTAGATATGAAGCTCAAATGATCCAGAACACTCTTTCCAATGGGATAGAAGCCTCTCCCACTGAAAAGGGGCACTAGATTGGCCTAGATCTAAGTAGATCTAGCCTCCACTTGCTACAGCTTGCAAAGACAATCAAACCCTCAACAGGATCTAATTTGTAGTTGAAACGAGAACCTTGGCCTTAAGCCTGATAGTGGAAAAGAAATACAAGTCTCTTCCAAGAGCTACTCAAGGAAAGAGAAGGATTCCTAAACAGGAGATCATTGTGCTAAATAGCACTATTCTTTGTTAAACAACCAAGAGAATGAGAAATGTCTAAACAGACATTTTCTTCAGAAATGATATGCTCTTCAACAACCCCTCTCTTGTTGTCCTCCCCTTACTTTTATAAGATTGAGATCTTGCAAAACCTTAAACCATCTCAATGATTTAACTCCTTTCACATGTGTGGCCTCCATCTAAAACTTCACTGTGCATCTAGGAGGTTCATTGAATCTAGACAGCGTTGTTGATTTGGTCCTATTGACCCAGTCAAAAGTCTCAACCCCTTTCACACATAAGGGTGTTTTTTTGAAGTAGCCCAGATTTAGCCTTGTTTACATGGGGCATTGATTTATTCACTGATTTTAGAAGTTTTTATGTTACTCCCTTTTACATTTATTCATGAACAGAAAAGTAAAGAAAAATTTAATATTCCAATTAGCTTGAGGCTAATTGGGAATATTACAATTTTTTATAGAGTTTTTGTTTCCAATCAATGATTGTTATTTTTTGTTACATTTGGTGTTATTACACATTTAAGTCCACAATATCAATGTATTATATACCATATTTTATCTAAACCAATATTTGTAGTATCTAGCCTTCTACTTTCTTGTGCATGCCCCCTTTATCATCTCAAGGTATAAGAAGCTTAGTTATCTAATTCCTGGCCTATCTAACTACATTCCTTACTAGCCTTGATGACCTCATATTAGAAAAATAAGTTGGAGTAGAAGATCATATTTTTCCATCTAAATGAATCCCTCAAGAAGCAAGGGAATGAGATATTTAATCAAGTCACATAAATTGTGAAATTATTTCCCACTCTTAGAAGTGAATATTTTGAAACAATCAAATCCTTCAAAGAAAAGACACCATTTAGGATACACTTAAACCTTTACATTCCCCAAATTGAAAGAAATGTTATGAATATGACATATGAGAGTGGCTCAAATAGATAGAAGGGACTTTGTTTGTGAATAGATTTTCATGTAAAGAAATTATCACATTTACCCCATATAGACATTAATGGAATAACTCATATTCATGATTTTTAGAAGAGGAAAAATGAATATATTTGTTCTAAAAGTATGAAAAACCTTGTTGGGAGTGTTACTGCTTGAACTTTCTCCCAAACAAAAAGTCTTAACCAATAGGAGAAGATAGGAGAAACTATAGGCAGGTAAGCCATTGTCACCTTAGTGTCCTTGCCTCTCAATTTAAGGATAGGTAAAGGCTTCCTAATCTAAGAGGGGATTCACTATGGTCAAATCAAGCTAGGATTGGTGTGTAGAGAAGGGAGCTTTCCTAACTTGACTTGACTACTACTCACAAGATTAAGTAGGTGTGGAATAGTGTATCCAACTACCAACTGTGAATAAGCACAAAATGTATTATATTTAAAAAAGTTCACATTCACTATTATCATGGAAAATTTTAGGGGCTAATATTCGCAGGTGGGCTAATTTTCCATGGTTTTTCCAAAAAAAATATTCGCCAATTTCCATTTTTTTATAAAAAAGATTCGCCCAAATTTTACAATATAAAATTATTTTACGTTAAAAATCACCAACATTATATCGAAAATATATATAATATCATTATAAATTTGAATAATTTTATAAATACATCAATAAACATTTTATATTTTTCATATTAGGGACTAGTGAGATTCGCCAATTTTTTAAACTTCAAAATAATATTCCATCCTTAAAATTTTCCCTCACTATTATGCTTAGAAAGTAAAAGATATCCTGCTCAAATTCTCATACACCTTGAGATTTATGTTCTACGAAATACAACTACGAGTTTAGAAATAGCATAGTTTGTTTACCGTGGATTAAGAACAATGTTCTTGTTGCAAGTGAGAGAGATCATAGACAAAATGTCAATGATAAACGATGGAAATAATCAAGATACAACAACATTCTCATGTGTTGTAATTATGTTTCAAGGGAACAATGAAACTAAAGGAATTAAATGAAGTGTTTCCACTAACCTTTCCATCCCAAACGTTAATATTTTAGACATAGAATAAAGCATGCCCCATCCAACAAGAAAATTCAATTTTATAAATAACATGTCACCATTTCCTTATTTAAAGTGATTTTTATTAATAGATGTTGTGATCATATTAGTGCCCTCAAAATGTAAAGGAGAAATTCCATTTGAGACACAAAACTTACCCAAATGTCAATATAATTTAGATGTGCAAGTATTAATGCTCCATATATAGGGATTGAATTTTGGTTAGAATGAATTAGGGGAGTCCTAAAATAATTCCATATGGAGATCCCTATTGAGTTGTCCACAAGTCACTATCATGGAATATTTTAACCTGGAAATCAATTAACAACTTATTTCAATTTCTATAATTACCACTAAAAAATGAAGAAGTAACAGAACCATACAGTGTAAGATCAAAAAAAAAAATGAGGGTTTTATTGATCAATTTGCTGGTTATTTTGTGTCCTTTTAGGAAACATACCTAAATTGCGAAAGTACCCAAACATAAGTTAATTTGCAGAAATTTTACAGCAAAAAGAGGAAAAATTTGTAGCATACGACAAGTGAAAATTGATAACGGAGTTCACCCATCTTGGGCTACGTCTTCATATCTAGCTTCCAATGGTGACAAATTTATTAGGATGCTAAAACACTCATTACATCAAAATACAAGCTTCAAATTTCATAAATAACACTCCCATGCTGTCTAGAATGCTCAAAAACCCTTCTATGGGCTAAAAAATGAGCAAAATATGCCCCTTTTCCATTTTGTTTGAAAACTTGTCTACAAAACTCTCTACTCTATCAAAAGTTTCAACAAAATCATCCCTGGTCTATTGGTGACGCGTTGGTTTGTTACCCCGCAGGTCGAGGGTTTAACTCCATCGACGGACTTTGCATTGGAATTTTTATTATATAATAATAATAATAAAATTATGGGTCGTTGGCCCCGTCATCAGCCCCGCCTTCGGTGTTGTGTAACCACATGGCCATGGGCCATGGGCGCAGGTTGTGTGCCACACACCCTAGCCCTGATCATTATGTCATTATTTATATTGGTATTAAATGACCATGGGTCATGGGCCATAGGCCATGCGCCCTACCTTTTCTCTTACACTGGTCATATAAAATAATGGGACTGGGATCCCAACCTCACCCGATGCCCTCGTCTCTATTGGGGTTCAGTCACATAATGGCTCATAAAAATAGGGTTGGGTCGGTCAAGCGTGCCCACCAGCTCAACCCTCTCCCCATGTTCCAAACGAGTACACATTAAATATATGTGCTACCCTATGTATAAAAAACAACACCTGTAGCCTGATTGGTCAAGCGACCAGTTAGTATAATGAAGGTCCTGTGTTCAAATCCATCAGAGGCTTGCAGGTTGTTCAAAATATTTTTTGGTGCCAAACCCAAGACTCTTGGTGGCCTCTCATAGGGCCACGTGGCACCCTCTTATTGGCCCACGTGGTGGTCTATGATATGCCCAAAAAACTGACTATACGCTTAGTCAAAAAATGATGTCAGCACCACTTTCCCTCATGTGATTGGTCCATGTGTCCACTTCTGATTGGCTCTTCCATGATGAGTTCGTATAACCACATGCCAGGTATTACAACTCCACATGTTATTTCGTACACCTATAATTCAAACTGCAACATTGACTTTTCTATTGTTTAGCCAAAAATTTAGAGTGCGATAGATTTCTCATACAGTGTCAGATTGACACAATTCAAGCATCGTTGGAATTAGAGCGACGAGCCCTGCGACTTGGCTCTAGGCTTAGGAGATTTTATTCACTCCTCCCCACTGGAAGCTTTTGGACCACCAAAATATTGTTTTTACTTATCAAGTAAGTGAGGGTACAACTCCCTCACTTTCCTAATCTTTATCCACCTTGATTTACTTGGATTAGTACCTTTGAGCCTCACACAAAGATACTCCACATTTCCTATATGTGAAGTCATTATTCTCTTGTAAATAATAGTTTCTTCCTGCAACTCATTCAAGTATCCAGGAGAAAAATATTTTATAGATGGAATCTAAACATTCTCCTCTTGATAAACGATCATAGGAGGCTCACACAATCTCAAGTTTTCCACATTCATAATAGGGTAAATTTGCATATAAGGTGTAAAATATAATCAGAAAGCATTATTACCAATATTTTCCAAGATTTTGAAAGGACCATATCTGATCAATTTGAGTTTTTTACCTTCACCTTGCAATATTTCCTTGTTGATGTACAACCAAACTTGATCTCCCACTTGGAAACCATTATCAACCCGGTGTTTATAATGTCTTTATTTGTACTTGGCTTGGATTTTCTCTAGATTTTCTTATACCCTTTGATGAACCAATTCGGTTTGTTCGATGAAATTCTTAGATTTGTCCATCCATTGCAATTTCTTTACCAAAGATAAAATCCAAAGCATACTTAAGCAAATATCCCAAACAACTTCAAACGGAGATACTTGTGTAAATTAATTCTTGGCACAATTGTAGGCATGTTCAATGTAATGCAAATGCTCATCCCAAAGCTTAGGATGCTTACCACAATAACCTCGAAGGAGATGTAGTATCATATTTTTCACTACCTCTGTCTAATCGTCGGTTTGTGGATGAAATTGCGTGCTCTTCTTTAACTTTGTGTCTATGATTTCCCATAAACTTGACCAAAACTACCTGATAAATTGATAATCTCGATCAGAAACAATAGAATTAGTTAACCCAAAGTGAACCCATACATTATGGAAGAACATCTGTGTAGTTTGTTCATATGTGACCAGTTTCTTATGAGGCATCAACACACACATTTTATTGAAACGATCCAATACAACATATAAATAATCGTGACCTTTTCTAGGCATCGGTAATCCCCCTACAAAATCCATAGAAACAATTTCGAAAGTATGAGAAGTGACAGGAAGAGTAGTGTACAAACCCAATTTCCTATTACTTGGCTGAATAGTAGCACACGTAAAACATCCTCTTACATATCTTGATATAGTTTCATTCATATGAGGCCAATAATAGTACCTATGCAATTGAGCAATTGTATTTCCTACACCAAAGTGACCAACAATAAGAGAAGTATGGGCTTCCCTTATGACATTAAATCTTTCACCTATGGAATACACAAATTTCCAAGATGATACAACAGCTTGTTATGAACATGATAATCCAATTCTTCAACATGATTACCTTGACTCAAATTTGCATAAAAATCTTTGAAATATTCATCTTAAGCATATTGTTCAATATAATTTTCATGCATGATTGAGTTAATAATGACAAATGCATTAGCTATAGGCCTTGACAACATATCTGCAACTTTCTTGTAAATACCTTTCTTGTACCTGAAAACCGAATGGAATTGCCGTAGAAATCCAACCCATCTTAAATGTCTAGCTTGTTTTAGCTTAGTTTGTGATTGAAGATATTGAAAATTTTAATGGTCAATATGAATAATTTTTTCTTTACCCATCAAATAATGCTTCCATTTCTTCACACTTTGTACCAAAGCATACAACTCTTTATCCTAATTTGGATTGTTAATTACTACATTGGAAAAGGTCTCAAAATGATAACATATCGGCTTACCATGTTGCATCAACATGGCTCCCATAGCATATTCACTTACATCGGTTTGAATTCCAAATGGTTGATTGAGATCTGGAAGTGCTAGAACTGGTGTTGTACTTCTTTTCTATTTCAAAGTGTCATAGGATTTTTGTTGTTTTCATCCCCACTGAAAGACCTACTTCACACTTTTCAAACCATGTAATGGTATTGCAATAGATTATAAGTTAGCAATAAACTTTCTCCAATATTAGGTTTCTCATAACTTCTATCACATTGTTGGGTTTAGGCCAATTCACAATGACTTTAACTTTGGAGGGATAAATCTTCAATTCACCTCCTCCTACAATATGACCTAAGTAAACCAAAGAGGTTTTCCCAAATTCACATTTATACATTGTCAAATACAAATTTTCCTTTTTCAAGACATCTAGAACTTGATTTACATGCTTTACATGCTCTTCACGAGTCTTACTAAAAAACAGTATATCATCTAAGTAGACTATGAAAAAATCATCCAAGAATGGTTGCAATACATCATCCATAACTCTCATGAATGTAGCATATGCAATACATATCCCAAAGGGAATTAATAAACATTCAAACAAACCTTGTTTTGTCTTAAAATCAATTTTCCAAATATCATATTCAACAATCCTTATCCAATGATAACCTGATTCTCAAGTCTAACTTAGTAAATAAACAAAATCCTTTAACTGATCTATAAAATCATCAATGTGAGGAAGAGGATAATGATTCTTTACCGTAATCTTGTTCAAAGCTCAGAAATACACACACATGCACCATGTACCATCTTTCTTTGGAACCAAAACAGTAGGAGACCCACAAGGAGATATACTAGGTCTGATGACCCCTTTTTTAAGTAGATCTTGGATTTTCTTCTTGATCTTTGCATTCTCCAAGGCTGACATTCTATACATGTTGATATTCGAAATTGGTGCATCCTACTACAACTGTATCGCATGTTTGATTCCTCTTTTTTGAGGTAACCCTTAAATTTATTGAAACATCTTGTCATAAGTATTAACAAATTCAACCAATTCATGCTTGATTTTAGAACCACATCCTGAGAAATCTTCAGATTCAACGGTATCTTTAGCTTTTATCATCAACAATACACAATTCTTACTAGAATTCACAAGCCTTTTCATTTTTCATACACTAACAAGAGATAAGTTCATCTTCTTGCGATGTTCTCTAACAACGTACTCAATTCCATCTTTGAAAAATGATACTTTTTCTTATGATGATAGAATATGTCCTTCTGGTCATATAAATATGGACTCCTTAAGACAATCCCACAAATTTCAAGTGGTACAACATCAAGCTCAACCTCATCTATAAAATTAGCAGTGATGGAAAATTTGAGTTACATACTATTGTCACTTTCAATTTAGCATCATCACATACCCAACCCAGACGGTAAGGTTTTGCATGAGGTGTAGTCTCTAAATTAATTTTCTTGAAAATTTCTTTAGAAATAGGATTGAATTGAGATCCACTGTCAAATAGGAGTGTATCAACCTTTATATGTTTTGTTATGACCCTGATATGAAATTTATCACTTCTTTATTTATCATTTTGAGATTCAAAAGACTTTCTAGAATAAATAGTACTTGCGATAGAAGCTATACCTTTTATTCCCATGGTTGTAATTTTAGTTTCATTACCTTAATCAGATCCTAGAATTTGTTGAGTTGTAGCAGTGTTCTTGTGTTTCTCGTTGTTATTAAACTTATTTGGTCTCAATTATAGAAGTAATTTCCAACAATGGTCTTCATCATGGCCATATTTTGAACAATGTTTGCAAGTTTATCTCCCTTTTTCTTGATTGTAGCACTCTTCTTGCCTTTGCCTTTAGCTTTCCCCTTTCCTTTATCTCCAGATTGAAAGGGTTTCTTGTTGCACTCTTGAGGAAAATTCATAATGAGTAGCCTGAACTCATACTTCATCTATATTGGTAGGATTAAACATAAGTATAGTATGTCTCAAATAACTATGCAATCCACCTATATATTTAAGAAGAGTATCTTGTGAGGTCAAATCAACACCCAAGATTAATGCTCTTTTTCAAAATTATTGAGTGTAACTCTAGACACTCTAACCTTTAGCTTCTCTAAATTTTTTCCAATCTATTATTGATTTCTGCATGTAATCTAATGGATAAAATTTCTTCCTTAATGCAACTATAAAATTATTCCAAAAATAGATATTTTACCACTTTTCTTCAAATATTCTTGAGTTTTGGCATCCCACGAGATAAGAGTTTCACCTACCAAACGAAAAGAAACAAGTTGGATCTTTATGAAATCATCATTAATCTTTTGGATCCTATAATAAACTTCAATTTGATTAACCCAGTTATCCAAATTATCAACATTAAATTCTCCACCATATATTGGCAATTCAAACTTGACATCAAGCTTAAGCAAAGGAGACTTAGCATGTCCTCTTGGAGATGTAGGAGTACAAAGTTCCAAGTACCCTAACTCTGAAGTTTCAACCCAATTTATAAGAGAAATTGAGAAGGTTTCGGATCCATCAATAGAGGGATGAATCCTCTAATGAAGGGATTAGGGTTCCTTCATCCAAGGGGATAAGTTCCATGAGTGGAGGGATATAGCTTGAACTGGCACGACTCAAGAAGCTTTTAGTTGGAAGAATATGCGCCCAAATATGCTTCTAGAAGTTAATTTTTACGTTTAATTTCTTTTACATGGGGTGTGTAGGTTTTATGGGAAAATAGAGTGCAGATGTCCGTAGATAAAGGAGGGAATATCAATGCATGCACAGGAAGTTACCGCAAAAAACACGCAGGCAACCTTTAAGAGTTTTTCATAGATTTTTCCCAGTTCCCAAGACTTCGTTTAGGAATATAATGTTTTGAATTATAAGTAATCATGAATATGAATAGTGATAGATCCATATTGATAGTCAAATTTCATGGTGAAAAAATGACGTGTAACATATTTCACCCTAAAGTGTGAAGTCTGAGAAAATATTTCGAGTGAAGCGCTTTATCATTCCAACAATCAAATCAAAGACATCTATCGAAAACCTACAAGAAACATTCAATGAAAATATATAATCATCACTAAGGTAGGCATCCCCATACTAAGATAAAAACTAACTACATGTTTTGGTACATATTTGACTTAGCATTACATCAAAAGTAGACACAGTATGGGCGCAACCATCCATTATGAATAAGTATATTGTATCATGAATACATAACTCCCCATAGCCTGGTGGCTGAAACTAGATCCAGGGTCTTGATTTCTACTTATCGAACTAGTACGAATCTATCCATGATATTGATTGTTTTGAAGTCGAACATGGTAGAAACCACTTGATTACTGATCAATGATGAAAATTGTTAACAAGTGTGAGAGAAACCACCAGTAATGACAATGGTTCTCAAAGTAATTCAGTAAAATATATGAAATGTGAATGAATGACTTGCAATCAAACACTCATAGAATCAGTCGATCAAAGGCCAATGATGAAAACTTGTCATCAAAGGCAAGAAACCTGCCATTAGGGCATGCAGATTCCAAGGTACTAATGGGATTTCTAGATCAACTTCATAGATAATGAGTTGAAGTCGATAGGAATTGATCCATCGTAGGAGGTTCTATGACACGAAACCATTATGTCAAGTTTTGAAGAAATATTTTGTAAGGATTAACTCCGGGATGGTCAACACGAATGGAGACAAATATTTGTAATGAATAGTGAATTTGAATTTGAACTTTCTCTTGAACACATAATGACACTATAAATGACTTGGGGGCATTTAACTTAAAGATAATACCCAAAACTGGTTGAATACTTTCAATTAGGTTTCATTAACTGTAATACAAAAGGATTACCCAACCCAGACATAAATCCGACAAAGTGTCGTGTTAATGAGCGACATGCTGCTTTTTAAAACAAGTATAAAAGATGGATTCTTTTACTCACTTTTTCCCCCACCATTACTGGCAAGTACATCTTTATTTTTGTCAAGCTTGAGGAGGATAACATTTGCTTGTTGTGTAAGCTCATCCTTCGGATGAGTCCATCTCAGTAATTTTAACTAACCCTAAGAAGGAGTGGTTTGGTCCTGTTGTAATCGATAGGTCTTGCACTGTTTAAATTTAACGAGTCCAACATAGGATTAACCCGGTGTTTTTAAGTATTAAGGAGTCAGAATAAAAACATAAGTAAACTCTGTAGTGTTATTTTTCATAATTTTAGTCTCTCAAACCCAAAAAAGGATAAAATTATGTAGGAGATAACTCTATTTACCCTTTTTAGTTAATGTATACCTTTTTCGCAATTAGTCTAGTTCAGTCCGGAAAAGGCATAAAATTATACTAAGTAGAAGATTGTTCATTTATTTTAACAAATTTGAATAGTCAAGTGCTCAGCGATTTTTTCATGTTTAGAGAGTCTAAAAAGGACTTAAAATAGGACTCCATGGTTTTGCTTTTTCGTATTTTTTGAGAGCCATAAAAAGTGATAAAATTTTACTTTGTCGTAAAAATGATTCGTTTTTAAACACAACTTGTTCTTTGCACAAAAACTCGAAAATTATAATAATCTGCTCTCAATCATGGTAAAAATATTCAAAATTTAAACTTCTAAAGGTCAAAATAAATAAAATAATATTATTTTATTCATGAAAACCTTTAAAAAGTGGACAGTGTTATCACTCCGCCATATTCCCAAGGTTGAAGAAGGAATCCCAACAGAGGTAACCACAGACCAACCTTTTAACTTGGTAGCTAGCCCTACCAAGTCGGAGAGGGTTATCTCCACAAAACACGGCCTAGGAAGCTGAATGGATTAGGATTTCAGGCTAGGTGTGAGGTCAAGGTTTTTGATAATTGATTTTGGTTGGGCTACTAGATGAAAGTATGGTCAAGGGAGCTAGGTCAGGGCAAATGAGATAGGGTCTCAGAGATTCAGTGGGGAAATGTAGGAATAAGGCTTAACAATTTAAGATGATTGTGATGAGATGGTTTTAATACTGATGAGGGTCTAGGAAGATCATGGGAGATTTATTCTTCCTAAACAAAGAAAAATGGACAAATTATGATAACTTTCCCTAAACAGAGCATGAGCAAGCATGTATTCTACCTATCAAAATGAAAGAGATCATACAATAGAGATTTAATGAACATGAATACAACACATTCCAACATATGAAACTGAAGGAAAAACAATGATAAACATCATACCACATGTATCCCAAAAAATTGTTGCAACTCTTCTTTATTAACTGGCCAAACTGAGTACAATAGTCCTTGATCAATAAGATATCATCCAAATTGATTCCAACCCTTGCTAAGAGTGAAGAAAGGGACTAAATAGACATTAAAAAAATATTCACTCATCCTCAGGGGTTGAATCCACGAGGTGAGGAAGAGATCTGTAAAATTTTGAGCTGAAAGCTGGAGTGTAGGGAGCTCTAAGTGAATCCTCCCTAATTAAATTCAAACTGATTCATTTGACTTAATGACAACTTTTACCTAATGAATCTACCCCTAGGTAACTTATCCATAGCATAATTACATTTACCAACATCAATTACATAGGTAGAAACATCAATTTATGAAGTAAATTCAAATATACAGTGAAATTTCAAAAAACTCAGTAAATGGTCAGGTGCACCATTTTTATGTCAAGTGCACCCTCGTTGTTTCAAGTGTGCCCTCCATGTTCAAGGCTAATGTTGACTGACTTGTAGGTGTCCAAATTGGCTCCAAGATAGCTTGTTGGAAATCCCTTCAAGTCTAGTTTCCAAATCTTCCTTAAGTTTCCAAAATGAATGTCATTTTCCCCCTCAAAACTTCAATCTCCCAACACTATTTTGTGTGCAATGCCTAGGCCAAAATATGGGCAGAAACATGATTTTTAGGGTGTTTTTTGCCCTTTTCACTGACCAGTTTGCCTCAAAAACCTTAGAAAATGTATAGGGTGCATGTCTTCATCATTTTGAATCCAATGGTGGTCTTTCTTTGGCCATTGGATGCCTCAAAAAAGTGTACAGTATTAGAACTTGAAGGAACTTGAAGGCCCTTTGTTTATTAGATAAACAGCAGTATCTATAGCATCTACCCAAAATTGTAAAGGAAATCTTGCATGCAATTCATGCACCTTGCACGCTCCATGATTGTTATATTCATCCTTTCTGACACACCATTTTCTTGTGGTGTTCTTGGAACTGTCTTCTCTCTGCGAATTCCATGGTCTAAAAAGTACCTATCAAACTGTTTGCTGCAATATTCACCTCCATTGTCTAATATGAGACACTTAAACTTCTTTCTTGTCTCAATCTCAACCAAAGCTTTCCATTTCTTGAAAGTATCAAATACATCAGATTTATTCTGAATACAATAAATTCAATTTTTTCTAGTTGCATCATCAATAAAAGTAACATAATAACGAGAACCACCAAGAGATGATACCTGAGCAGGTCCCCATACATCTATATGCACAAGCTCTAATTTTTTTCTCTTCTTTTCTTTCCCAACTCTGAGAAATCTGACTCTCTTCTATTTTCCATAAATGCAATTCTCACATAAATCCAAATCAACATTCTTCAAACCCGACAACAAATTTCTTGAGTGAAGAATCTTCATCCCCTTCTCACTCATGTGTTCGAGCATATGATGCCATAATGCTGCATCTGCTCCTTTGGAAGTTAAACCATTAACAGAGTTAGAAATATGATTGCATAAATACAATGTAACAACCTTTTCGCCTTTTGCTATTACCAGGGCTCCTTTCGTGACCTTCCACATTTTATCTATGAAAGTTGTCATGCAACCTTCACTGCCTAACTGCCCTGTTGAAATCAAATTTTTCTTCAGATCTAGAACATGCTTACCTCCTTTGATAGCCATTGGTTTCCATTTTGTTGTTTTACAAGAACCTTACCCATTCCAACAATTTTACAAGGTTTATCATCACCCAAATGAACTTTTCCAAAATCTCCTTGAACATAGTCATGAAAATATTTCTTATCAGGTGTGGCATGGAATGAGGCCCCTGAATCTACCACCCAGGAATCAGTAACATTTTCGAAAGAAAGAATCAAAGCATCTTGTAACATATCACCTATCACATTTGCTTCATGATTGTTTTCTTGTTGTGCAGCTTCTTTTCCCTTCTGAGATCTACAGTCTTTCTTTAGGTGTCCTTTCTTTCCGCATTTCCAGCACATTATCCCCGATCTGGACTTGGATCTGCCTTTCCTTGATTTACTGCGATATCTAGAGCTCTTTCCTCTTTCCATTTTTCTTTCCCTAGACTCTGCACTCAAAGCATTACCCGATGTCTCACCGGAGCTTTTCCGTCGCATTTCCTCGCTAAGGATAGCACTGACAACATCATCAAACTTTAAAGTACTAGATCCAAAGACAAAGTTACTAATGGCCATAACTAAACCATTCTAGCTTTCTGGCAATGAGCACAAAAATAACATAGCTCTAACTTCATCATCAAAGTTTACCCCTACAGAACTTAACTGACTAGTAACTGTATTAAAATCATTTAAATGGTCTGCAACAGATCCACCTTCCGACATCTTCATATTAAATAAACGTTTCATAAGAAATACCTTGTTTGAGGTCGAGGGTTTTTCATATAGTTTCGCCAACACCTTAATCAAACCCTTTGTTGTTGTTTCCTTCGAAATATTGAAGGCTACCATTGCCGCGAGGCACAACTGTATTGTTCCGAGCGCCTTTCTATCAAGAATATCCCATTCTGCGTCTGTCATAGTCGTCGGCTTTTTTATTTTTCCGCTCAATGGTAGGTACAAATCTTCTGATACAGATAATCTTCCATCTGCATCTTCCACAGCGGGAAGTTTTGGCCGTTAAATTTCTCGACCCTAAATTTACCATATTTCGCCATTTCTCCCACTCGAACTAGGAACCCTTCTTTCCTGTGAGTTTATCAGCCAAATAGACCTTCAGCTATGATACCAGTTGTTAGAAAATTAAATATTACAGAGAAATGAAACACATAAAATATGCGGAAAACACAAGCACACAAAACACATAAAGCCAGAGAGACACAAATATATGTGGTTCACCCATTTTTGGCTACGTCCACCCCGAACAGCCAGTCCTTCCTTTCTATTATCCAACAAAATGAAGAGACACAACCTACAACAGATACGTTGTAATATCCTCTATTCTCTCTCACAGTCTCCCTATCTGTTTCTTGCTCCGAGAATACACATACAATACACATCCGCAATACAATACCCTCATACAAGCGAGCGGTTGCCTTCTAGGGAAAAAAACCCTAAACTAAACATAACTTATACTATCAGATCATCCGCCTAATGAATGACCCAGATTGACTACAAATTACTATACATTTACAAGGCAATTTTACATCTTTTTTTAGCTTCAGGGGCGCTGCCCCAAAAACCCCCCGCTAGGGGGGGGCTCCATAAAGTCACAGGCGCCCCCCCTGGACCCCCCAGGCAGCATTTAATTACAGGCGGCGTTGCCACCCCCATTACGGTACAGGGGTCCAACACTATGATACAAAATAAACAAGATAATCAGGCTCCACACCCAACACATATCAGCAACTTATTCTTGTACTAATCTTCTTAATTTTTCTCCTTAAACTTCAGAGATATCTGCATTGTACCTTGTTATCCTTAACTATCCGCAAATTGTCCTTGATTATCCGCAATTTGTAATATTTCCTTTCATCTGCATTGTCTCCTGGTATATATCCGCACTATCTCCTTGTAGATGTCCATTGTAGGTTCATATACATCCACACTTCTTGACTTAGATAGATCTGCAATGTTCCTGAGATTTTATCTGCAAATATTCCTAAGATTGATCCGCAAATATTCCTGAGATTGATCCGCAAATTTCAGAGATATACAAACTTATTTATCTATGTTTTGTGCAGCCTAGTTGGGTATTTATAGTTGTCACAACCTGTAATTAAGTTGACCAGTGTATGAATAGGTGTGACTGATCTTAAGCCGACTTGACCAACTATTATGAGGCCAACTTCTCCAAGGATTATTCCAGCAAGGTGACAACTTTTTTCACTGTATTTGGAGCTTGTCTTCCAACGTTTCATTGACGGTTGTTTGTGAGCTTATTAGAAAAGGTTCTAGAGCATATAGCTAGACTAGATTTGACACTTAACTCAAACCTAATGGACATCAAGAAGAAGTCCATCTACTTAATAAATTATGCTCATGAAACCCATGAAGCAAATACAACAATAATATATATTATTTTTACTTCTTCTTTTCATAATTACATAATTACATATTCAACATGAAGACCAACCTAGTTACACTTTTCAACACTCCCTCTTAATTAGGAAGGTATTCATACAGGTACATGGTCACTTTCAAACCGAAGAATCTCATAAGAAGAATTGGATTGGTAATCGATATGTATAGCATCATATCAACCAACAATGTCCTAGTGCAAGGCCTTGACTAAAATCCCCACCTCTCAACGAGACAATGGGCTACAATGCTAGTGAGACACATGACTTATAGACACCATCGTTATTGTCTCTCCAAGGTACATAATCCACCCAGGTGTTCCCAAAGTATGACCTTCGTGGAATATTCTTCTCTTGGGTAGCTAGCCCTCAAAGAATATCGGTCCCCGACTACTCTTATCTTGAATGCCCTAACACATTATCAAAGAGTATAGAATGCCAGATGATTACCTGTTCCTCCATTCTTTCTTCCCAAGTGAAGACCAGAATGATGTTTCTATCTCTCCCTCTCAACCTGGGAGGACCTATTCCACAAGGGAATGTACTCATTCCTATACAAGGAATGTACCTAAGATCATTCTTAGGAATTACCAAGTTTCTTCCAAGTAAGAAACTTATCACCAGGCTCCCTCTTAACCAAGGACCTCCAGCAGCAATGGTGAGACACCCAGCTTCTCATGAATAATTCCTGTCCTCAATGTCATGGATTTCGATATTGAGGAATATTCAACTTTTATCTTCACAAGGCACAGATCATCCATCACTTTCATCTATGAGTCATGTCAGCGATCAGAAAGTGATTCATCAAACTTCCTTATCTGGTCCACCATTATGCCATGCTGCTTTCCTTCTAATCATCTCCAAGGATCATACATCCTTTCTCATGATTAGCAGCCCTGCACAAATTCATCCAGATAAACATATACATATGAACTTTTAGAAAAAAAATTACCTTAGCGATGATCTTTCACTATGACATTTTCCTGTAGGCATCGGCATCCTTCATAAATATTGACGCATCTCCTAATGATATGTTTTTCCAAGGGTCTTATTTTTTACCAGACTTCCGTCAGATTCTACATATCTTCCCAGGAGATATCCTAGTCACATATTCTTGGCCTCTAGATGATAACTGCCTCTTGACATGGTTGCATTTCATGATCTCTTCCTCTCTGCACATTCTTCATTCCCTGGATCTTACAAATTTTCCAATTTTTGTTTATGTACAACCACCTCATATTCTATGAGGACATATTATGTTGATTTCATCTATCAGTGTACCGAGAGATCCTCCTTCATAGATCATACTTCTAAATATGGAATTCTATTACCTGCAACCATATGACATGAGTCAGCATATATGTCTACATACCTCATACCTATTTCCCTTAGTCATCCTGTAGAAATCTCTCTAGGATGAGGAGCTTCATTCCTTTGGCCTGCTCCATCAATATGTCATCACATCCCAGAATTTTTTCTTCATGATGACCCTTGATCTAATGACTACTTTACTTTAGTAGAGAGGTTTTCCAGAACTTGTTTCGTTGAGAGCTCCTTTTCATGATTCTATCGTGATGCTTATTAATGTACATTGCTTCCTAACATACTATTTTATAATCAATCAGAAATCACTTAAAGAGCAAGATGGTCTTGATCATAATAGAGATCTCTCGCTTCCTCTTTCTTAGATTTCTTAGCATCAATTTCTCCTCTTTCATTAGTGACATGGGCTTCTTCCTTTTTCATCTTTTCCTTTCCAGATTTAAGATAATCTCTTTTATAATTCCCAAGCTCATTACATCCAAAGCATCGTACATTGTCCATATTCCTTCTTTTATTCTGAGGGCCAAATTTTCCAAATCTTTCTTTCTTCCTGTATGAGGCTATAAAGGTCTGATTCTCTTCACTTGGTCCTGTATCAGCTTTGGCCTTGATTCTTGTTTCCTCTATTTTACATGGATACCATAAATCATGGAATGGGGTGGCTTATTTATTCCCATACAGACTAGAAGTGAAGTTTCTCCATTCCTCTGGTAGAGCATTCAACACCACTCTAGTCATCTCAGTGTCAAACATCACTTTTCCTAGTTCCTGAAACTAATCTCTTATTTCAGAAATCCTCATGAAGTATGGAGTGATTCCTTTTTCCTTTTATAATTTCATTATGTATATTTCTTGTCTCAGAGAGATTTCTTCTCCTACAGTACTCACAGAGAATAGCTCCACCAATTTCTCATATATTTGTTTTGCAGTCTTTAGTTTTGATACATAGGGAATGAGAGAGTATTTGATGGATTCTACGAGAATCCTTTGGGCTCCAATTTCTCCCTTCATGTACTTGGCATGGGCTGGAGCATCTTATTTTGGGGGTTGAACAGTAGATCCTTCGATATATTTTATTACTTCGTCTTTAATTAAATTCAAGTATGTCCTTTTCTTCCATGCACTAAAGTTTGATGACCCAACTAGCTTGTTGCTTTCTTTACAATAAGGCATCCTGACAGATAGGGTCATGAATAATTACTTGAGTGAATTGTCTTATAGCTTCCTTGATGATGTTTGAGAATGAAGTCAAGGGTTTCCTTTCTTCAATGTTGGTGTACTTGAACTCTTGATTATAAATAATATCTTCAGAAGTTGAGGTTCTCTTCAAACAATGTCTTGAGTGCAAATATTTGATGGCAAAGATTATTTTCTTGAATGAGTTGATATTTTGAATAATATAGGAGATCTCACTTGAAGTAGCTAGATAGTCTTCCCTGAAACCAATTTTACTTTCCAACCCAAACTTTGATTTTTTCTTCTTAGAGTGTATTTGTTGACAAGCAGCCCTTGTGTTCAGCACCTTAGCTCTGAAACCATGTTGCTAATTTGGAGGGTTGGTGGTTAATACAAATTCACTTCTTGATAATTACTGGTGACCTCACTTAAGATACTTATGTCTTCTCTTCTTTTAGTTTAGTTAATATTTCATCAAGTCAATTATCAAAATGCATCAGACACAAAATTTAGGCTCCTAGAGCCAGGGAAAAACCTCTCCCTCTTGGAGAGGAAAACCCGCAAATCATTCTTCTTATGGATATTCAAATGACAAGTACCATGACCCAGACTTAGAACCTTGACCTAAATATTCTTCCAACACCTTAATTCAGCTTTTTCAACCTTGAATATTCTCTTCACCAAATTTCTTAGTTCTGCATCAGCGCTAGGGACCTTGATCTTCACCTTGCATATACTTTTAGTTGAATTGCTTGAACATTAGGAAGGTAAATCATAGATTTACCTTCCTCACTATTACTGCCTCTTCACCTTATGATCACTGTCTCAACCTCTGCTAATTCTATCTTGTTATCATAGCCCTTAAAAATGTATATCATCAACTTATTCTTGTACTAATCTTCTTAAGTCTGCTCCTTAAACTTCAGAGGTATCTGCACTATACCTTGTTATCCTTAACTATCCACACACTGTCCTTGACTATCCGCAATCTGTAATCTTACCTTTCATCTGCACTGTCTCCTAGTATATATCTACATTTTCTCCTTGTAGATGTCCATTGTAGGTTCATATACATCCATGCTTCTTGACTCATATAGATCCGCAATGTTCCTGATATTTTTTCCGCAAATCTTCCTGAGATTGATCCGCAAATTTCAGAGATATACCATCTTATCTATCTATGTTATGCGCAGCCTAGTTGGGTATTTATAGTTGTCACAACCTGTAATTAAGTCGATCAGTGTATGAATAGGTGTGACTAATCTTAAGCTAACTTGACCAACTGTTATGAGGCCAACTTCTCCAAGGAGTATTCCAGCAAGGTGACAATTTTTTTCACTGTATTTGGACCTTGTCTTCCAATGTTGCATTGAGGGATGTTTGTGAGCTTATTCCACAAGGTTTTGGAGCATATAGCTAGACTAGATTTGACACTTAACTCAAACCTAATGGACATCAAGAAGAATTCCATCTACTTAATACATTATGCTCATGAAACCCATGAAGCAAATACAACAATATTGTATATTATTTTGACTTTTTTTTTCATAATTACATAACTACATAGTCAACATGAAGACCGAACTAGTTACACTTTTCAACAATAAGCTCATTGGTGAGGGTCAAAATAGCCTTTGTCACCAAAGGTGGCGTCACCAAAAGTATAGGTGTTATGGTGACATTCAAGGTCCGTCACCAATAATTATTTATAATGACGGATAGTGACCGTCACCATTTCATATGAGCAATGGTGACGGACAATAGCCTTCATCACCAAAAAATTGAACATCGCCAAAGGTGGCGTCACCAAAAGTATGTGTTGTGGTGACATTCAAGGTTCGTCACGAATATTTATTATAATGAGGGATAGTAATTGTCACCATTTCATATGAACAACAATGATTTTTTGTGATGGACCTTTCATGGCCGTCACTATTGGTGCATATATATGGCGACGTTCGTTGACCGTCACCATTTCATATTTGGTGAGGGTCAAAAAATTTCATGATAAGCTCATTGGTGACATCAAGGTTCGTCCCAAATAATGACTATAATGACAAACAGTGACCCTTACCATTTCATATCAACAACAACGATTTATGGTGACGGGTCTTTCATGGTCGTCACTATTGATGCGTATATATGGTGGTGTTCATTGACCATCACCATTTCATATTTTGGTGATGGTCGAAAAAAGTCACCATAAGCTCATTGGTGATGGTCAAAAGAGAATTCATCACCAAAAACTGATCGTCGCCATTCCCTATGAATATCAAGGCATGATGGAATCGAACCACCAACCTCCTACTTGTAAAGAAGGTGTTCTTCCATTGAGCTAGCACCCTTTAAATTATTAGAATTTTAAAAATTATATCTTGAAACCTTTATAGATTGTAAATTCTACAACTTTCAATAAATTAAAGTCTCGAAAATCTTTTACTAAACAAGCAAAACATTTACGTTTCCATTTCCATGCCTGAAAACCATGGAGATCCCTCTCGATAGTAGAATAAGATTTGTGCCTTCTGCTCAAGAACGCATTCCTTATTAACCATTATTACCTAATAGAAACCAAAGAGACAACACAACACCAACATACACAAAATTTTCCATTGATATATAATCATAACTTAGCTAAGAAGTCTAAAAGATGTTCTTAATTAATAAACTTTGTATTTGGAAATCTTGTCTCTTCAGATTTTAAAAAGACTACATTGTATAACACTTATGTCTATTTATCCAGGCAATTATATCATAGCATATGTCACACGGTAGAAATTATGGTACATAAATTAAAAAGAAAAATTTTCTAAAGAAAATAGATTTAGAAAAGAGCTTTGAAAACTATATGTTTGTCATCAAAGCTTTAATTAGTTCAACAACAAACTAGTTGGAGTTTGAAAAATCAATATCATTCATAGGAAAAGAATGGGACAATGGCCATACTCGTTATTCATACAAATATTAAATATAGTCACTATTTCCATTGTAGATAACTGAAATTTGGGCAGTGGTATAACATTTAAAGCTGATTAGCAGGGAAGACTCATCAATACCATCATTTTTTTCCATTGTCTGTCATGTCTCTGGATCCAGATCAAATTTCTGGCTCACCCTTTAAAACAAAATTCTACCACTCCATTTGATTTTTTTTTGTCAAGAGTGTTATCACTCCATAATTTTGAGGCTGAAACAAAACTACAGAGGTAACATCAAAACCGCTTCGAGCCTAGGATATACCCTCCTAGACTCAGAGAGGGATCTCTCTGTTAGATATAGCTTTCTCGATTGGGGCATTTTAGGCTAGCTATTAGTGCATAGGGGTGTGTTTGAAATTTTTTGGTTGAGACAGCAGAAGAGGGCCATTGGACTATGGAGTCAAATAGATGCAAACATATTCAAATGGATGAATAAATGAGATCATGTGTAACCAAGCAAGCTAGTCATGTCAATCGATCCTTACAGTTTGTGAAATGGAAAAGGAGGAGAGATTAAGGTTCAATGTAAATTCAGAGCAGAACCTATCTGAATTCTGCATTCAAATTTCAGAGGAAAACATAAATCATTGTTTCAAGACTGAGCAGGGTGCTCGATGGCAAATCCAACACAAAAATTTCCTAACCACGGAAAAGAAAGAAAACAATATGTGAAATATGAGTAAGACAAATTACATGGAAAATCACTTCACCAGAGGTCATAACACAAGAATCTGGAAAACAATGCCCTTTCATTCATCCAAAAAAGAGTGTTTACAACCAGATGAGCCTTCTACAATGGTTTTCTCCCTTCCCGAGCCTCTTGATACTGCTAATACATGTATTATTTAACTAAAACTTAATTCTGTTACTATGTCTACTACAGTGATTGTCATTAATTACACTTAAGCAGAAATTGAACAAGTGGAACCATGTAATGGTGGTGATAAGATGAATCTGACAAACAACGCATGTGGAATTAACTTCGGCCGTCTGTTATTGATTGTAGATTCAGGAAAATTTTCCACTTGGGATCACAAAGAGGCCATGATAAAATAAATCTGACATCTAGCCCTGCTTCTTCAGAAAACCATTGATGGATAATTAAATCTGGTGCAGCGCTGGCTGATTGTTTCATTTATCCCTGTTAATCTACTTCTTTTTCCCGACTCTACCTCTTCTACTCGTGTTGGGTCCCTTACCTGAGATTCTCTGCCCGCATTCACTTTCCTTCACAAAACATTGTAATTACACATAATCCAGGACTTCAAATAAATTCAACTCTTCCTTTGAAAATGATCGCGACCATCCCTTTATCGCATTTTGCATTTCGACATTTATAGCATATTCCTCAATGCCTATCCTCCCGAGCTTGCGAAGTGCGACGTGGAAAGGAGGTGGGCCCGCCTGCATATCTCAAATCAGTGTTTTTGTTATGAGCGCGGGGACGTAAATGTTAAAGCCTGTGAAGTGCGAAGTGCGATGAGCAGAGGTGACACAGCAAGGAGGTGGGCCCGAACTTGTATCGCAAATCGTAGGTTGGGAGTTTTTTTATGAGGAATGGAGGGTAAAGGGCTAAGATCTGTGATGCACGATTTGCACTGAAAAGGTAAGGATAAAGGTAAAGCAAGAAAGCGACAAGGGTGAGATTTTATCATATCAGGACTTTGGAACAGTGAGAGTAAATGAAGAGCGACAGGGTTATGTTTTTGCGATGTGATAAAGGTAAGTGGGTCCATAATATGATAAGTGTGGTGATGATACATGATTTATTTAAAAGGCTTTTTGTGGGGGGTGGAGCTGCTATAAAGTCCTGAGAGCATAGATATTTGGATTTAAATGGTTTTAATGAGCGTTGGAATTTAGAATCTGGAAAAATGAAGGGTAAAAAAGGGTAAATGAAATGAATGAGGGCAGGAATGTGTTGAAAATGCAGCAAGATGATGGAGCTTAGTGAAATGAAGTCGCCTTCACTAAGTGGGCCCGCAGGCAAATTCTGGCGCAAAGTCTATTTTTAGACATATGGAGCATGGTCCAGGGGTTGTAGTATTTTATTCTTGGAGTATTGGTCATGTTGGTAAAAATAGATGGACCTCTATTTTTGGACCTATAGGTCGAAGTCTATTTTTAGACTGCCTATCCTAAAATAGGGAAGTCAAATATTATTTACCCTTAATAATATTTGGACTCTAAACTTCAGTTTACTCTCTTGGAGCACTTCAGTTCGAGCTACAGAAGTGGCTCATGCATCTGACAGAGGAATTGCGCTATTCCTAGGGGTTTGGTGAGCTCATGCATGGTTGACTTCAGTTAGGACTTCAGTGGCAGAAGTTTGGTGGAGTTAATGAGACAGATGGTGGAGTTGTGTTCGGTTTAACTTAGTTGAACTAGTTGAGATTATTTTAACTAGCTAATCAACTAGTAATGAGTGGAGTGAATTAAATATTATTTAATTCATTAATTAGTAACTCATTATTCAACTCAATAACACATCATTTCACTACAGTGCATGGATAGTTCAGTGGAGACCAGTGGAAGAGGTAGATGAAAGGGTGAGTACAGCTATCAGTTGTGACATCAGTTGTGCATGAGATTTGCACCACACTTGGAGGCAATTGCCCATGATGATTGCGCTGTCAAGCCAAGGAGATTCGAACCTTGGATCCCTATTTAGACAGGCCATGATTGCGCAATATAGGTAGGCAATTAGTGGATGTGTTTTGAACCCGTGACTTGTTCAAAACCAAGCTAGTTTGTGTGTAACTTCATGAGATAGTACTGAGTACTTGTGAGGAGTATTGTACTAATTTTGTTACATTTTTTCTCCATTATAATATACACAATAGCTGTGGGGTTTTCAGCTATAAGCTTTCCCCATACATACTGTGTTAATGTGTATGATGAATTGATGTGCTATCGCTTGTTTTATTTCCGCATGTGTGATGATCCGAGTGGAAGAGATTATGTGTTGCATATAAATTCAAATTGTATGTGATCAGGATAGTCTCGGTGGATAATTAATCATTATTCAGCAAATTTCTACATGGTATCAGAGCTATTGAAGCAGAGATTGATCATCACAGTGATTACAAACTTATTTCAGTAGACAGAGTCTGCATGCGGGCCAGGTAGCCTCTGGATTCATCTTTCTTCGGAAAGTGAAAGGTCTGGTAAATGCCCCTTGCAGTCAATCTCTGTGCTAGAAATAATTTGTTCTCACAGATCTAGAGCGGCTGAGCTTTGAGGTGGAATTCGAAATTTTGCAGCAGTTTTTTTTTCTTGGTGCCAGTGTTGAAAATGTCTTTCAACAGTTTGCGACTCGAATATGCTCTTGAAGGCAGTTCGAATTATGTTGCATGGAAGGATCGCATGGAGGCAGTATTAGAAGATAATGGACTGAAGGAGTTCATGGATACGGATGTCCAAAAGCCCACTGATCCTGCTGAAGTCGAAGCATGGCAAAAGAAGATGGTGAAATGTCGAAGGATCCTGTTGGAGGGCGTCAAGGATCATATTGTATCCAACCTGCATGGAAAGGCTTCTCCATATTTAATGTGGAAAGCTTTGACGGATCTATTCCAGAGTAAGAGCGACCAAAGGAAGCTGGCACTCAAAGATAAGCTCAGGAACATCAAGATGGAGAAGGGCGACAGTATCGCCAAATACCTCACGAAATTCACTCAGTGCAGAGATGAGCTGGGAAGTGAGGGGGTGACTGTCGAAGACGAGGACATGGTCGACCTGGCTCTCCTTGGTCTTCCTAAGGCTTGGCACTCATATCAAGATAGTGTCAATGGTCGGGAGAAGCTGCCAGGATGGGAGCGTCTTTGGGCGGATCTCATGCAGGAGGAGATAAGGAGGACTACTCGAGATGGATCTTCATCAAAGGGAGCTGATGAAGAAAACTGCGCTTTGGTTGCCAAAGCAAAGAATGGGAAGGGTAAGAAAACCTCTCATTCTGGTGCAAAGGGCAAGAAGCAGGATATGGCGAAAGTGAAGTGTTTTCACTGCCATGATCACGGACATTATGCTACCAATTGTCCAAAGAAGAAGAAGAACAAGCAAGCGGGAAGATCTGAAGATGGAGAAGCTTTGGCTTCACAGTTCGAGCTTGACTTTTCACTGATCGCATGCTTGGTTTCAAGTGTGATGGGATCGGTATGGTTCTTGGACAGCGGTGCGTCATTTCATATGACGGGAGATCGGGATTTTTTCTCAGATCTGGAGGACAAAGATTTGGGTGTGCACATCGAGATGGGCGATGATGGTAGATACAGTGCGACTGGTATCGGTACCATATCCTTTCAGAGGGAGTCTGGTAAACCCTTTGTATTGAAGGATGTCATGCATGTACCTAGATTGAAGAAGAACTTGATATCTGTGGCGATGTTGGAAGATAAGGGGTATGATGTGGTCTTCAGCGAAGGGAAATCCTTCCTGCGCAGTAAGACTACTGGAGAGACCCGGAAGATAGGGGTTCGAACCAAGAACCTTTATCAATTGCAAGTAGATGGCTGCGCAGCAATGGCATGCAAGGCGGGAGAAGTGGTGAGCCGGGATGATGAGGGCGAATTGTGGCACAGGAGATTGGGCCACCTTCACCATGGAGCTTTGAAGATCCTGCAGCAGATTTCTACTGGGCTTCCTAAGGGCACTCTTGCGCAATCAGATCAGTGCAAGGGGTGTACTTTAGGGAAGTATGTGAAAGCCACCTTTCACGAGAAGGATAGTCGTGCCACGACGATCCTTGAGAGAGTTCACACAGACGTGTGTGGTCCTTTCTCAGTTGCTTCGATAGCAAAGCACAAGTACTATGTGATCTTTGTTGATGATTTCTCTCGAAAGTGCTGGATCTTCTTCATGCAGAAGAAGAGCGATACATTCGCGAAGTTCTGTGAGTTTAAAGCACTGGTCGAGAAGGAGTCGGGGAAGAAGGTGATTCCTCTAAGGAGCGACAACAATGGTGAATTCATCTCGGTTGAATTCAAGGAGTTCTGCAGCGCAGAAGGGATTCAGAGAGAGCTCATCGCACCCCATAACCCACAGCAGAACGGGGTGGCTAAGCGGAAGAACAGAACGATCGTGGGTGCTGCACGAGCGATGTTGCATGATCAGGGCCTACCCCTTCACTTGTGGGCTGAGGCATGCAATACAGCAGTGTATGTGTAGAACCATTGTCCTCACAAAGTTCTTGGCATGAGTACACCGGAGGAGGCTTATTCTGGCAAGAGGCCTGATATTTCCCATTTGCGAATCTTTGGTTCTCCTATCTACATGCATGTGACAAAGGATGCAAGAAGGAAGCTGGATCCAACCGCTGAGGTTGGAATATTTGTGGGGTACACTGATACACCTCACAACCATCGGGTGTATTTGTCAGACAGTCGCAAGACTGTTGTGCGACGGGATATAAAATTTCAGGAGGAGAAAGCCATGCAGTGTTCGCTTGAGAGGGAGCTACACTTGCATGCAGATGAGGAGCTGTTAGTTCCTAAGGAGGAGCTTCCGGATGTGGATCAACCACAAGAGGAAGTTCAGAAGGTGGAAGAAACCACCCATGCAGCACCAACCATCAGAGGGCGCATGCGCACTACAGAAGCTGAGCGACTGGCTCGAGATGTAGAGAAGGTTGTAGGACCACCTACAGCACAGCGCAGACAGAGGCAGTCACCGGATCGGTACACTGAATACATGGCTCTTGTGAGTCAATGTGTTGTGACGGAGCCATCCTCTTTTAAGGAAGCTGTGGAGGAACCCGCATGAGTTGATGCCATGATCGAAGAATATGATTCGATCGTCAGAAATAGTGCATGGGATATTGTCCCAAGACCGGAGGGGAAATCAGTGGTGGGTTCGCGATGGATCTACAAAGTGAAGCAGGCGACTGACGGGAGTGTGGAGAAGTACAAGGCGATATTTGTCGTTCGTGGCTTCTCACAATCGAGGGGATCAATTATGAGGAGACTTTTGCACCTATCGCAAGGTACTCTTCCATACGGACGATCCTTGCTCTCTCAGCGCAGATGGGGTGGCACATCCATCAGATGGATGTGAAGACTGTGTTCCTCAACGGAGTCATTGAGGAGGAGGTGTACATAGAGCAGCCTGAAGGTTTCGAGATCTTCAGTAGTGAGTCGCATGTGTGCCGACTCAAGAGAGCACTATACGGGCTGAAGCAAGCACCTCGTGCTTGGTACACTCGGATAGACAGCTACTTCACCGGGCTTGGATTCTCCAAGAGTGAGGCGGATCCAAACCTGTACCAGATTGTGGTGGAGGGGAAGCCGTTGATCATCGTACTGTATGTAGATGATCTGATTTTGACTGGCGACGAGCAGTTGATACTTTCATGCAAGGAGGATCTTGCACGAGAGTTTGAGATGAAGGACCTGGGCATCCTTCATTATTTCCTCGGATTGGAGATTTGGCAGCGCAGTGGAGGACTGTTTGTTTCTCAGGGCAAGTATGCCCGGGAGATTCTGGAGAGGTTCAACATGCAAGGCTGCAAGCCTGTTGACACTCCTCTTCCTGGTGGTTGGAGGAAGGAGGATGCTACTTCAGCGGAGGTAGTGGATGCCACTGTCCATCGACAGTTGGTGGGGTCGCTTATGTATCTGGTCAATACACGACCCGATATATGCTATGCTGTTAACCAGCGTTCGCAAGCTATGGTTAAGCCTACCAAGCTCTTTTGGAAGGCAGGCAAGCATGTATTGCGCTATATCAGAGGCACATCGGGATATGGTCTATGGTACAGATAGGAGGATGGAGCGAAGCTTTCTGGCTTCACTGATGCAGATTGGGCAGGGAGCCCAACGGACCGGAAGAGCACATCCGGAGGAGTTTTCAGCATTGGGTCGACAGCAGTTTCCTGGTACAGCAGGAAGCAGAGATCCGTGGCACTCAGTTCAGCAGAGGCCGAGTACATGGAAGCTAGCTTGGCTGCATGCGAGGCTATTTGGATGAGGAAGATCCTCGTTGGATTGTTCGGGTTGCATTTGGAGCCTACAATGATTTACTGTGATAACCAGAGTTGCATTAAACTCTCGGCTAATCCAGTATTCCATGATAGGTCCAAACACATCGACATCAGGTACCATCATATCAGAGATTGTGTTCAGCGGAGAATCATGATGCTTTCATATGTTCCCACGGAGGATTAGGATGCCGACATCCTGACAAAGGCGCTCACCAGGAGCAAGTTCGAATTCCACAAAGGCAGGATAGGGGTTGCAGATAATCCATATCTTGCTGAGAGGGAGTGTTGAGAATGCAGCAAGATGATGGAGCTTAGTGAAATGAAGTCGCCTTCACTAAGTGGGCCCGCAGGCAAATTCCGGCGCAAAGTCTATTTTTAGACTATGTCTATTTTTAGACATATGGAGCATGGTCCAGGGGTTGCAGTATGTTATTCTTGGAGTATTGGTCATGTTGGTAAAAATAGATGGACCTCTATTTTTGGACCTATAGGTCGAAGTCTATTTTTAGACTCCCTATCCTAAAAATAGGGAAGTCAAATATTATTTACCCTTAATAATATTTGGACTCTAAACAGCAGTTTACTCTCTTGGAGCACTTCAGTTCGAGCTACAGAAGTGGCTCATGCATCTGACATAGGAATTACGCTATTCCCAAGGGTTTGATGGCATCATGCATGGTTGACTTCAGTTAGGACTTCAGTGGCAGAAGTTTGGTGGAGTTAATGAGACAGCTAGTGGAGTTGTGTTCTATTTATTTTAGTTGAACTGGTTGAGATTAGTTTAACTAGCTAATCAATTAGTTATGAGTGGCGTGAATTAAATATTATTTAATTCATTAATTAGTAACTCATTATTCAACTCAAGAACACATCAGTTCACTACAGTGCATGATCAGTTCAGTGGAGACCAGTGAAAGAGGTAGATGAAAGGGTGAGTACAACTATCAGTTGTGACATCAGTTGTGCATGAGATTTGCACCACACTTGGAGGCAATTGCCCATGATTATTGCGCTGTCAAGCCAAGGAGATTCGAACCTTGGATCTCTATTTATACAGGCCATGATTGCGCAATAGAGGTAGGCAATTAGTGGATGTGTTTTGAACCCGTGACTTGTTCAAAACCAAGCTAGTTTGTGTGTAACTTCATGAGATAGTATTGAGTACTTGTGAGGAGTATTGTACTGATTTTGTTACATGTTTTCTCCATTATAATATAAAAAATAGCTACGGGGTTTTCAGCTATAATATTTCCCCATACATACTGTGTTAATGTGTATGATGATTTGATGTGCTATCGCTTGTTTTATTTCCGCGTGTGTGATGATCTAAGTGGAAGAGATTATGTGTTGCATATGAATTCGAATTGATATGTGATCAGGATAGTCTCGGTGGATAATTAATCATTATTCAGCAAATTTCTACAGAATGAAGCTTGCTCACCATTACACTTTATCAGCAACACTTTCCTCTTTCAACTGAACTGAAACGCAGATCGATTCCTTTGAAGCTCTTGATAGTCAGGATTTCCCTTCCCTTTTCTGGAAATAAATGAAATCCATGGAATATTATTTTCAATATGAAAGATATAATAAATAATCAGTCACCTTGTGATATTATGAATTACAGGAGTCTAACAGTGGCTCCAGTTGGGGATGGAAGCTCCTTTAGGAGGTCTCAATAACATCGTAGACTAGTGGCCTTATCCATTGGGCTAGTCCTAAATCAGCAACTTGATCTACTACAAAACCTCTGTGGCTGGAAATCTTCAAGCCAAAATCAACACTCTCTGCGACCTGTAATCTGGAACACACTTGATCCAAAAAAAAGCAGCACTCTGGAACTAAAGCTGGAAAAATCCTCAAAAACTGAGCTTATTTGCACACTACTACCTACCCTAATCTACTGATAATATTATTGAATCGGGTGATACAAAAATGCCAATGGAGCTAGTCAAGTAGCTGCAGAAACAAATGTATAACTTGACTGTTTGTCAAGAAAATCAGAAGTATAACTTGATTATATGTCCACATAATCAAAGTTATAATATCTAATGGAAACTGCTGATGTATTTGATCCTTATAGAGAATACATGTTTGAAAATTTGAGCTAAAAAGAACCTCCATATAATCTGTTGTAGGATCGATAAAAGCATGATGTATGATATTTTCCTCTAGGCCTTCAATGACTAGTTGATTAGTTGTATCGTCGGTATTAAACCTTGAAACCACATCTTCAATTTTTCACTCGAAAGCATAATCATCCTCAATATGTAAGTCAAGAGGTAGTTCTATTTCCTCTTGCTTTGGGGAAGGAAGATTTTCCAAGAATTCTTTAGGATCTCGGAAACTATAATACTGAATTTGAGAATTCAAAAGTTCAATGCCATTTTCGTATCATTAAATAACTACCTCCATAAAACATGTTTTAGCTTCAAGAAAAAAATTTCTTGATTTTAAAATAAGAAAGACAGCCTCTAGAAAATATCCATCAAGCTGAAATTATGATAATTAATTCCTGAATGCATTTAAATCTTCACGAGATAAAAGGTCTGCAACAAACCTTTTCATCTTGTTCAGCCGAAAATCTGGTCATCATGTTTTGGAGTCGCCATGAATGCTAAAAAGTTGGGTTTTTTGAATCATGGAGTCGCAAGGTGAACAATTCAACCTTCTTGTGTCTAGTCATTGTCCACCATCAGTAATCAGATCTTAAATTTGATGTACTTTTTGAGGAAGATAAATTATGTCCCCAGTATGGTCGCCACTATGTTATCGCTGCGTAATTTTGTGGTTGAAACAAAACTACAGAGGTAACATCAAAACCGCTTTGATCCTAGGATCTAGCCCTCCTAGACTTAGAGAGGGATCTCTCTGTTAGATACATCTTTGTTGATTGGGGCATTTTAGGCTAGCTATTAGTGCATAGGGGTGTGTTTTAAAATTTGTGGTTGAGAGAGCAAAAGAGGGCCATCGGGCTATGTCAAACAAGTGTAAACAGATTCAAATGGATGAATATAATTGAGATCATGTTTAACCAAGAAATCTATTCATGTCAATGGATCCTTACCATTTGTGAAATGGAAAAGGAGGAGAGATTAAGGTTCAATGTAAATTCAGAGCAGACCCTATCTGAATTCTGCATTCCGATTTTAGAGGAAAACATAAATTACTGTTTCAAGACTGAGCAGGGTGCCCGATGGCAAATCCTACACAAAAATTTCTTATCCACAGCAAAGAAAGAAAACAATATTTGAAACAAGAGAAAGACAAATTACATGGAAAATCACTTCACCAGAGGTCATAACACAAGAATCTGGAAAACGATGTCCTTTTATCCATCCAAAAAAGAGTGTTTACAACCAGATGAGCCTTCTACAATAGAAGTTTCTGCCTTCCGGAGCCTCTTGATACTGCAATTTCATGCATTATTTAACTAAAACTTAAGTCGGTTACTATGTCTACTGCAGTGATTTTCATTAATTACACTCAAGCAAAAATTGAACAAGTGGAACCATGCAATGGCGGTGATAGGATGAATCTGACAAACAATGCCTGTGGAATTAAATTTGGTCGTCCGTTATTGATTTCAGAGTCAGGAAAATTTTCCTCTTGGGATCATGAAAAGGCCATGATAAAAAAAATCTAACATCTGGCCATGCTTCTTCAGAAAAATGTTGTTGGATAATTAAATATGGTGCATCACTGGCTTATTGTTTCATTGTGCCCTATTAATTTACTTATTTCGCCTGACTCTACCTCATATTCTTGTATCTGGTCCCTTACCCGAGCTTCTCTGCCCACGTTCACTTTCCTTCACAAAACAACGTAATTACACATAATCCTGGACTTCAAATAAATTCAAATCTTCCTTTGAAAACTAACGCGTCCATCCCTTTATCACATGTCGCATTTCAGCGTTTATAAAATATTCCTGAGCACCTATCCTCCTGAGCTTGCGAAACGCAATGTGCGATGAGCAGAGGTGACGTGGAAAGGAGGTGGGCCCACCCGCAGATAGCAAATTGGTATTTTTTCTATGAGCGTGGGGAGGTAAATTTCAAAGCTTTCGAAGTGCGAAGTGAAATGAGAGGAGGTGACATAGCAAGGAGGTGGGCCCAAAATTGTATCGCAAATTTTAGGTCGAGGAGTTTTTTTATGAGGAATGGAGGGTAAATGGTTAAGATCTGCAATGCGCGATTTGCGACGAAAAGGTAAGGATAAAGGTAAACCCAGAAAGCGACAAGGATGAGGTTTTATCATATTGGGACTTTGGAACAGTGAGAGTAAATGAATAGCGACAGGGTTCTGTTTTTGTGATGTGATAAAGGTAAGTGGGTCCATAATATGATAAATGTGGCGATAATACATGATATATTTAAAAGGCTTGTTGTGGGGGGTGGAGCTGTTATAAAGTACCGAAATCATAGATATTTGGATTTGAATGGTTTTAGTGAGCGTTGGAATTTAGAATATGGAAAAATTAAGGGTAACAGAGGGTAAATGAAATGAATGAGGGCAGGAATGAAGCTTTCTCACCATTACACTTTATCAGCAACACTTTCCTCTTTCAATTGAACTGAAAGGTGGATCGATTCCTTTGAAGCTCTTAACAGTCAAGAATTCCCTTCCCTTTTTAGGAAATAAATGACTGCCATGGAATATTATTTTCAATATGAAAGATCTGAGAAATAATCAATCACCTTGTGATACTGTGAATTACAGGAGTCTAACAAAGAGAAATGATAGTACCTTCCCATCCTTTGTTTTAAATGAATCAATAACCATCCATAAATGATATAAATAATGACAAATACACAAAAAAAGGCCAAAGATGCACTTGATGTATACATATGTTCCAAGACTCATTTGACCTTACTGGTGCATAGATCTCACCCTAAAAAAATAATATCCCCGTGGGGTTTACAAAAAAAAAATTAAATCAAGCTCCAAGTAAACCAATCAAAATATGAACATCCTTTTAATCAATATAATATATGACCTAAAATAAAAGTGTCCTAGAATTGAATGTTATATCAACTATGTCAAGTAACTTACATCGAGTGAGAAATAAGGACCATGCATATTGGATTAGTGAAATAATTGATCTAATAAAGCTCAAACTCAAATAGATGAATTACAGCTAAGAAATGCAAATAAATGACTTACAACTAAGACATGAAGTTTACCTTTCAACATTGTCGTTAGATAACTCTTCTTTCTCCACAAACCATTAAACTTTTCCTGGTACCAGGTGGAAGTGGTATTGTAACATTAACCTCTGATAGAGTTTGTTTCCATGAATACTTCTGAAGATCTTCTCTTTACCATCATTTGGGGCTCGTTAAGGTACATGCAAAAACCATCAACAGGAAAACAAAATCTGCACCCTTGTAAAAAAAGGGGAGGATATTAGACTGATGACAGTGGATATATACATTTAGGGGGGGGGAGTGATGGAGACTCAAAACCGTAGCAATGGAGAATCGAGGTGCGCACAGACACTACTGGTCTCGGAGCCCTAGCTTTTGATCGGTGCTAGGCCTGCCACGCCTGTACAAGTCGTCAGTACTTGAAGGACACTTGTGGCAGCGAGATTACCACGCGGCTAACTTAAATCTGAGTGCCTTCATAGTGTGGTAGGGTTTTAGGGTAACGGGAGGATGTTGACAAGGTTTTTAGATTTTTTGACTTTCACCATATTTCAGAGCTTACATCATGCGATTACTGATCTTCTCTGCGTAACCCTCTACTGTTCTAGTTTTATTCCCTTTCTCTATGCAGATAACCATGGTCAAGGAACAGGATACGGCGGACCTTGACCTAGAACCTGGCGACATCTTAATGGTTTGGGGGTGTGAAGTTTCAGAGAAAAACATTGAGCGGTTTTTTTGTCCTTCCAAGGTTGCAGGTGTAAACCCTCGAGGTTCGGGTGAGGTCTGGAGGAAGGAGAAGCTCATCGGTCTGTAGGATGATTGTCGGCATTGTTAGAGTCGGTCTGTTCATCCCTCCGTCAGAGATCAAAAACTCTTTGTTGCATTTCATTTTAGGTGTCTCATTCATCCAATCAGTTGCATTCCATTAGGAGCATCGGTCCTCTGACGGAAGAGTTTTGTCACTTATATCCCTCATGCCTTGTACCTGCTGGATTAGGTCTATTTATCAAACTTCATCAAAATCAATTTTAAGGTCATTTACAGTCCCATTTGATCTTTTGGTCAGCAAAGAAGTTCTTAGGGTTTTTCAGTCATTAGGTCTAGGGTTCAGTCTTCAAAATGTCAAAATAAGGCCAACAAGTCAGAGGGAGGCTCAAAATCAGTTTTCAGTTGCAAAATTTCATCGTCAATATGCTTGATCATGACTTTTCTTCAAAACTCTGTTTTGAAGAAGAAATCGTCGAATTTATTGTTTGTAATAAATATGTATATTTTCAAAATTTTCAGTTGTTAGATTTCTCAAAGTGCAGCCCTGGTCATCCTTTGCCGAAATCCAATGTCAACATCCCTGCAAAAAAAATCAACAAAGGAGTCATCATTTCAGCCAAAAAGTCAAGTGGAAACGAAAATCAGAGTTTGTATTAAAATGTGAAAAAAGTGCCAATGCCAAACATTACAAAAATGGGTTTGTAAGAAACAAAAATCAAATCCATCATTATTTGAGATATTTTCATTGTTTGAATATCCATTGGTATGCCAAGAGATCAATTGAAGTCGAGTTTAGTTGTGGAAAGGCGAAACTGTGATTTTGAAGCAAGGACTATGTGTTTGGAGTGCGCACGGCGCATTGGAGGAAGGCGCGGCACATCCATGAGGCGGGGCGCATTGGGCCAAGTCTGACTGTGTTAAATTGCACTTTCGCGGCGCATCCACGAGGCGTGGCGCACTGGGCTTGTGCACCGCGCACAGAGCCTCCAAGACAGAAATTCATCACGGCTTCATAAAAAAAACAAATCGACTCAACTCTTTTGCTCCAAGTAAGTGTTTGTGCACTCTTGCCCATTGATTTTAGTCGTGTTTGGTGTTGATTGGAGGAAAGATATGAGAGTTTTGATTGGTGAAACATAAACCCTATATTTGTATCAAAATTTGCTCCCTTAGGGTTTGAAATTGAAGAGTTGAAATTTGACTTTGGTGCTAAACGCTCCCACTCCATTGTTCATTTGTGTTTCCCATCACTGTTATGTTATCATAAGGCCCCTCTCCTATTCCCTCTGTCCCAAAACCAATCATATCCCTTGTTCCCATTTTTCCCTATCACTAAAACCTACTAGCCCTCCCCCTCCCATATCACTTATAAAATCCTCAGTTCCCAAATAGTCAAGTGATTGTTATTGCACTCTTATTTCACTTGACACTCCACTTTTCCCACTGTTCATATTTCCTCATAGTCCCTATTTCCTATTTAGCACATTTAGCATTGAAAATAAAGACACTAAGTCCAAATTCTCATTTTCAACACACCAAACATACACCTTGCTTTCAGCACCATGACAGAGACAGATTCGTCATATGAGCAAGAATATGAGCAGGACAGTGACTCAACCACCGAGCTTAATGTACCGAGAAGGCCTCATAAAAGTGGTAAGCACGTCAGAGAAGAGCCCACTTCCTTGACTCAATTGCAGGCCTGCCCGCTTGCAATGGCATGCTTTCAGCAACAGTCATGCTTTCAGTATTGTGAGATGATTGCTCGGATTCAGCATCACCAGGAGTTGGTTCACTTATTTGTCCTACATTTGCGTGATGGTCATGTAAACCTTGCTGGAGTGAACTTCACCTTGACACCAGAAACCATTTCTCAGGCAACTGGGATACCGAACATAGGTGAAGAGTGGAACAAGAGACAGCAGCTGGATAGAGCATATTATGAGCCATACATCTGGCCTGGTTATATGAGGCAGCTCAGCAGGGTGTTTCCTTTCAGATTCTTGAACGAGTCCTATGCGCCATTAATGAAACTCATCATCAGATACTTCAGTTGCGAGGGTAGATTCTCACACCTTTATGCATGCCATATCCGGCTGTTGATGCATTTCACGAGAGTGAGGATGATGAGAATTCCATACTTCATGTGCCGAAACATAGAGCGGATGACTACTATTGTGCAGAAGAAGACTCCAGAGCAGCAGCATAATACCATTTATCATTATGCGCTCATCAAGATGATTGTGGTACATCAGCTTGGATTGCAGGGCATTGCATGGGAGGAGTTCATTTCCCGTGACTTCTTTACAGCCCCTCAGCCTCCTCTAGAGATTGTTCATGATGCGGGTGAGCCTTCACATCAGTTTGAGGGTCCTAAGATAGAGCCTATCAGTGTTCCAGTATGTGTTACCTATCAGAGAGGCACCAGAGCCTTATTTGCAACAGCACGATGAGTACTATCTCCACTTGGGATGGAAAGGGTCTCGCCTTCGACATCAGCACAGGTACAGGGAAAGGACAGAGGAAAGAGGCCTATGTAGGAGGGGGGCCCTTCAGAAGGTCAGGATGCTGATTTTACATTGATTGATGTGGACGTGAGTTCTACAAACTCAAAACTGAGAGAAATCATTCAGGAGCAGAAAACTGAGATCAACACATTGACGGACAAGTTGCAGAAAGCTCAATGGATCATTAAATATCTAGAGCATTGGAATAAGCAGTTGGAGGATCAACAGACACTTATGGAGTTGCAAAACATCCGCGAAAACCGACAGGCTGCTCGAAGAAGCCCATCCGAGATGACACCCATCGAGCGGGAGATTGAGGCTGATCGAGAGACTTGGCTCGAAAGGGTCAACATCCATTTGGAGAAGCTCTTAGAGAAAGAAAAAAAAGAAAGGGACATGCTCAGTCATATGAAGAACCACTATTGGGCCCGCACACATGTTTGCAAAGCGAAAATGAAGATCCTAAAAGCGAGGCTATGGAGGGCACTGAAACATCGGAAAAAACCTGATCCACTTCGAATCTTGGCCGAAGCTTCTTTGGCTGAACATGGCACCTGATGGGGGACCTTCACTCCAAATTTCAGAAAATTTGGAGTAAATTTTGTCATTTTTGAAATTTTGGTCGCAAAATAGATTTTTCTGCCCAACGCGTAGCGCCACTTGGCGCGCGCTTATGATTGAGAGATCCTCTGGAGGAAAACTTGGTATTTCTGGATTTGTTATGAAAATTTATGCATGTTCAGGAATGGCCTAAGGATTTCATCAAGTTATGGGTGGCTTAAATGGTCAAAAACACCTTGAAAATGGCCTTTTTTCCACCTTTTGCACACACAGGAACCAATATTGGGAGATTGAAGTTTTGGAGGGGAAAATGGACACCAAATCCAGAAATTCAACTTTGGTTGGAAAGTAGACAGGCATGGATTTCCAACGAGCTATCATGAGCTCAATTTGGACTTCGGGAAGTGCCTAAAAAACAGGCTCAAAGTGGTGCGACACATTGAGTTTTTGGGCGCGGCGCATAGAGGATTTTAGCCTATTTTTCACTCTTCAGCTCAGAATTTCGCCTAGTTTTGACTAGTTTCACATTTTCATGTAACTCTTGATCTACCTTGATGTAATTTCATAACCATGATGTAATTTTGGCACATTTTTACTTGTTCTAGATGATTCATTCACCAAAAGGTGAAATGTGAGTGACTGAATCAATTTCCTAGCATATAGAGGCAAGTTGTTTCATGGCCTATTTTCTAGTTCCTAGTTTAGAATTGGTTGAAACAGCTCCTAGAAGGATGAGCTCGACCCCTAGAGGCATGGGAAGGAGTTAGGCTTGTCTATATTGTGTATTTTCTCAGTCATTTTCAGGGTTGGATACTTGGAAAAAGTTTGGCACTTCATTGTACATACACTTCTGCATTTTTTGGCAAAGGAAAGACCAGGGTTTTGCAGCACTTGTTGGGATCCTTGTGGCTCTGAGTTTTTATGATGTTTTTCTCCATGTATTTTTTAAGTTTCATTAATTTTATATGTATTCCATTTCCCTTCTCTTTTCTTTTGAATTAAACAAATGAGCAACTAAGGTAGAATTCATTAGTTTGATGGTGCTCTGCCTTAAACTTTTGTTTAGTTTTATATGTTTTCCTCCGTTTGAAGAGGATCCTTGCACCTTCTTGCCCTCTTCAGCTCCTTAGCAGTATTTTCTGTCCATTCATTGAATCTAAGACATCAAATCCATTGCCTTCCTTGCCCCAACTTGAACTCTGCAAGAATTTGGCCTCATCCCCAAGCCCAAAATTGCCTTTCCCTTTTTCCGACAAAAAACCCCTAAAAATCATTCCAAACTCTTTGATTAATATACCTAGCCTAAAATTAGCACTCATTTCAGTCATCTCAAGGCCTATTGATACATTTTTCCTGAGATTGACCTGGAGAGAGCCCTCTCCTGTTCTGGTAGGGCTAGATACCAGACTGAGCGTGGTTTCGTGTTACCCTGAATCCCGCCTTCTTTCAACCTGAGGTGGATTTGGGCAATAACATAGTGGCGACCATACTGGGGAAAAAATGGTTTGATTGTTGGTGTTATTTGTTTTATAAGCTACAGACGGAGCCTGAAGTTATACCAGGTAGCCTTCGAAACGCTCTTGCTTTGCATTAGCGGAAGTAGATAAACGTTGCTTCAGTCAATCTCCAGTCTAGTTTGTAAACGTAACATCTGACTTGCAAACTGCCCCAGTACATGTATCAAGTTAGATCTGATGGTTGATGGTGGACAACGATCAGACATCGCAAGGCTGAAATCATTCACCTGGTGACTCTAAATCAGTTTCGAGATCAGATCCAAGGACTCCACTGGAGGATGAACCTGACCAGCAGAAACATGAAAGGACAATATGCAAAGATCAGGTATTCAAGTTGGAATTTCATCCAAGACATTTTGTTCTTTGTCATAAATTATTTCTTCTCTTTTCCTGAGAATGTCAAGAAGGCTTTGCAAAGTATATTGTATTTGAGAAAAGATCCTCGGCCTGCATTTTATTCCTTCCCTTTGAAGATTGTAAATACCAAAGATTTGCATGCCTTTAAGCTTGATCAAGACCCTTTTTCTGAATCTTTTGATGACCATCTTCAAATTGATGAACCTCAAGAGACCAAGATTGATTCTGCAGCATTTGTACATACCCCTATACCTTGTAAAATTCCAGATCGATACAAACCTCTGATTTTACCTCTTATATCCCATGCTTTCCCTAAAAATCATGACCTACATCTACCAAGATTTGACGGTGAATGTAACAATGTCAACGCTGAGAAACATGTGCAGAATTTTGAGACTTTTCTAGACCTTTTCGAAGTTGATGAAGAAGATGTTAGTATTAGACTTTTTGCTTTTTCTTTTCAAGGCCAAGTGAAAAGTTGGTTCAAAGCCCTGCCTGATGTGAGCATCTCAGATTTCCAGTAGTTTGTCGAAGTTTTCCTCAACAGGTGGGTGGTCAGACAGAACCTTTTCTTTATTATAGAAGAGTATAACCAGCTGAAAAGACTGCCAGGGGAGACAGTACAACAATTTTCTGCCAGATTTAACCAAGTATATTTTTCGATGCCAGTTGATATAAGACCTTCTCCTAGATCTGCTCTCTTGCACTACCCGGGTGCCTTTGATCCGGAAATGGAGTTTCAGTTGAGAGAAAGGAATATTGCAACACTTGAAGAGATGCAAAACAGTTCAGTAAATGTAGAGGCTCATTTGCTGATCCGAAAGGCAAGGTTGAAGGAAGAAGAGACGAAAAACATAGATCCGGAGAAATCGACATCTCTAGAGGTAAATATTGACATGTTGGTAGGTGCAGTGGAAGAGATGATGCAAAAGATCACCACAAGGAATGAGTATAATGTTCAATCCCATGACTTGATGATTGAAGAAGAACAGGTTGTTGATCCAAAACATTTTGTTTATTATCCCAGTTGTCATAGTGATTGTTTTATAGATCATCTTGAAGAAGAGAAAGTTGTTGATATGAAATGTATGCTTGATGATGTATTTTATACTGATGATTTGCCTCAGTTTGATCAGTATGATGATGATTATGTTCTCCAAACAGAAGCTAATCTTGCAGACAAATCAACAACTAGTTTGTGGAAGGAGGATGTTCACTTTCAGCAGCTTGAGTACAGTGATCAACCGATGCATATCAGCTATGACAATGACGAGGAAAGTGTAGCAAATTTTGAAGTAAGTGAAGGATCTTTGCCTTTTTGTTTTGACTCATTTCAGTTCATCAGAGACAACTTTCATGCAGTCCGAAATCAACTGTCAACAAATCTTGATCTGGATCATCTTGAGGGCAATGAAAACTCTGTTCAATATTTCTCATATTCAGATTTACAGCCCTCGAAACCCATTGATTTTCAAGTTGCATACAAAGACATGGAAACTGGCACATATGATCAAATGTTACAAGATGACTCCGTACCATTTTTTTTTGAATCATTTCAGTTTTTGAAGGGTAAATTGCATGGTAAATCTTAAATGAGCAGCCTATAGTAAATCAACAATCTCTCAGTTCTAATGTCGAGGATGAGACAGATATCGAAATTCTTGAGCAAGTTGTTAATGAGAAATCTTCCCTTGAAATGACTGATGAAATCATTTTCGATACAAAACCCTCCCTAGCTCCAGAATTGCAGCCACCAAACGAAATTGAAGGTCAGATTATAGATGAAGGCGTGGAAGCTGAAATACATGATTTAATAATGCAAGAGAATTCTGTACCCTTTTGTTTCGAAGCATTTCAGTTCATAAAGCAGAATCTTCGTAATATCTCTAAAGAAAAATATGAACAGCTACAAGGGTGTCATACATTTTCAATGGATACATCACAGTAGTCTTCTCAAGTTTTTGATGATCCTATTGCTCGTGTGTTGGATGATGTTTGCTGTAAAAATTCTTCTCCATTAGTTAACCATGTGCCAGAAAATAATGTTGATGATAATATTATTCAAAAGTCCACTTCATTGTCTTGTTTAACAGATTTTTCATTACAAAGCCCATATCAAGGTTTGCAGTCATATGAGGAGATTGATAAAGGAGACTTTTGTTCTATTTGGAATCAGTTACAGAGTTTGGTTATTCACAAATTGCAGGATCCTTTTGACAGCTTGCTGCAGTCACCAAAGAAAGACAGCACAGATGGGAGGAAAATCTTAATATCCAACTATGAAGATTACCTGGACCAAAGCAGTAATGTGTTAATGGAAATCGGTAGCTATGTTTATGAAGATCCTTTCGCAGTATTTTTGCAGTCATCAAGTCAATTCATGCTTTGCAAGTTTATCAGCAGTCAACTTGATTCCAAGTTTCCATGGGAGTTGCCTTTCGATTCTTCCCTTTTCCTGCACATCATAAAGCATTTGGGAAGAAATCAAATAGTAGCCAGGATGCTTACGTGGTTGCATTGGCTATTCCATTTCACTTGATCGGGTGGTGAAAAGAAAAATTAGAGTAGGTTTGTTAGTTATGTTTCCGTCATGTTTGATTTTATTTTGGTTTTCAGTTAGTTTGAGCTCAGTTTCAGTCAATAAATGAGTCAAAAGTCTTGTGTCAGTTTGTCAAATCATTGATTCCATAGCCAAATGGACGAAGGCACTGTCTGCTCTTCCAAAGATCTGCAGTTCTTGGCACCTCCAAGGAGCTACCATCCCCATTGGAGCCAATGTTAGATTCGGTCTGTTCATCCCTCCGTCAGAGATCAAAAACTCTTTGTTGCATTTCATTTTAGGTGTCTCATTCATCCAATCAGTTGCATTCCATTAGGAGCATCGGTCTTCTAACGGAAGAGTTTTGTCACTTATATCCCTCATGCCTTGTACCTGCTGGCTTAGGTCTGTTTATCAAACTTCATCAAAATCAATTTTAAGGTCATTTACAGTCCCGTTTGATATTTTGGTCAGCAAAGAAGTTTTTAGGGTTTTTCAGTCATTAGGTCTAGGGTTCAGTCTTCAAAATTTCCAAATAAGGCCAGCAGGTCAGAGGGAGGCTCAAAATCAGTTTTCATTTGCAAAATTTCATCGTCAATATGCTTGATCATGACTTTTCTTCAAAACTTTGTTTTGAAGAAGAAATCGTCGAATTTATTGTTTGTAATAAATATGTATATTTTCAAAATTTTCAGTTGTTAGATTTCTCAAAGCGCGGCCCTGGTCATCCTTTGCCGAAATCCAATGTCACCATCCCTGCAAAAAAAATCAACAAAGGAGTCATCATTTCAGCCAAAAATTCAAGTGGAAACAAAAATCAGAGTTTGTATTAAAATGTGAAAAAAGTGCCAATGCCAAACATTACAAAAATGGTTTTGTAAGAAACAAAAATCAAATCCATCACTATTTGAGATATTTTCATTGTTTGAAAATCCATTGGTATTCCAAGAGATCAATTGAAGTCGAGTTTAGTTGTGGAAAGGCGAAACCGTGATTTTGAAGCCAAGACTATGTGTTTGGAGTGCGTGCGGCGCATTGGAGGAAGGTGCGGCGCATCCATGAGGCGCGGCGCATTGGGCCAAGTCTAACTGTGTTAAATTGCACTGTCGCGGCGCATCCACGAGGCGCGGCGCACAGAGCCTCCAAGACAGAAATTCATCGCGGCTTCATAAAAAAAACAAATCGACTCAACTCTTTTGCTCCAAGTAAGTGTTTGTGCGCTCTTTCCCATTGATTTTAGTCGTGTTTGGTGTTGATTGGAGGCAAGATATGAGAGTTTTGATTGGTGAAACATAAACCCTATATTTGTATCAAAATTTTCTCCCTTAGGGTTTGAAATTGAAGAGTTGAAATTTGACTTTGGTGCTAAACGCTCCCACTCCATTGTTTATTTGTGTTTCCCATCACTGTTATGTTATCATAAGGCCCCTCTCCTATTCCCTCTGTCCCAAAACCAATCATATCCCTTGTTCCCATTTTTCCCTATCACTAAAACCTACTAGCCCTCCCCCTCCCATATCACTTATAAAATTCTCAATTCCCAAACAGTCAAGTGACTGTTATTGCACTCTTATTTCACTTGACACTCCACTTTTCCCACTGTTCATATTTCCTCATAGTCCCTATTTCCTATTTAGCACATTTGGCATTGAAAACAAAGACACTAAGTCCAAATTCTCATTTTCAACACACCAAACATACACCTTGCTTTCAGCACCATGACAGAGACAGATTCGTCATATGAGCAAGAATATGAGCAGGACAGTGACTCAACCACCGAGCTTAATGTACCGAGAAGGCCTCATAAAATTGGTAAGCACGTCAGAGAAGAGCCCACTTCCTTGACTCAATTGCAGGCCTGCCCACTTGCAATGGCATGCTTTCAGCAACAGTCATGCTTTCAGTATTGTGAGATGATTGCTCGGATTCAGCATCACCAGGAGTTGGTTCGCTTATTTGTCCTACATTTGCGTGATGGTCATGTAAAACTTGCTGGAGTGAACTTCAGCTTGACACCATAAACCATTTCTCAGGCAACCGGGATACCAAACATAGGTGAAGAGTGGAACAAGAGACAGCAGTTGGATAGAGCATATTATGGGCCATACATCCGGCCTGGTTATATGAGGCAGCTCAGCAGGGTGTTTCCTTTCAGATTCTTGAAGGAGTCCTATGTGCCATTAATGAAACTCATCATCAGATACTTCAGTTGCGAGGGTATATTCTCACGCCTTTATGCATACCATATCCTATTGTTGATGCATTTCACGAGAGTGAGGATGATGAGCATTCCCTAATTCATGTGCCGAAACATAGAGCGGATGACTACTCTTGTGCAGAATAAGACTCCAGAGCAGCAGCATAACAGCATTTATCATTATGCGTTCATCAAGATGATTGTGGTACATCAGCTTGGATTGCAGGGCATTGCATGGGAGGAGTTCATTTCCCATGACTTCTTTACAGCCCCTCAGCCTCCTCCAGATATTGTTCATGATGCGGGTGAGCCTTCACATCAGTTTGAGGGTCCTGAGATAGAGCCTATCAGTGTTCCAGTATGTGTTACCTATCAGAGAGGCACCAAAGCCTTATTTGCAGCAGCATGACGAGTACTATCTCCACCCGGGGTGGAAGGGGTCTCGTTACCTTCATCAGCAGCGCGAGTACTATCTCCACTTGGGGTGGAAGGGGTCTCGCCTTCAACATCAGCACAGGTACAGGGACAGGACAGAGGCAAGAGGCCTATGCAGGAGGAAGGCCCTTCAGGAGGTCAGGATGCTAATTTTACATTGATTGATGTTGACTTGAGCTCTCCTAGCTCAAAACTGAAAGAAATAATCCAGGAGCAGAAAATTGAGATCAACACATTGACCGACAAGTTGCAGAAATCTCAGTAGATCATTAACTATCTGGAGCATCAGAATAAGCAGCTGGAGGATCAACAGACGATTATGGAATTGTAGAACATTCATGAAAACCGGCAAGCTGCCCGAAGAAGCCCATCCGAGATGACAACTATCGAGCGGGAGATTGAGGCCGATCGAGAGACTAGGCTCGAAAGCGTCAACATCCATTTGGAGAAGCTCTTAGAGAAAGAAAACAAAGAAAAGGAAATGCTCAGAAATATAAAGAACCACTATTGGGCCCGCACACATGTTTGCAAAGCGAAAATGAAGATCCTGAAGGCGAGGCTAAGGAGGGCACTGAAACAATGAAAAAGGGAGGATAGGCTCTGAATCTTGGCCGAAGATTCTTTGGCTGAGCATGATACTTTATGATGGACCTTCAGTCCAAATTTCAAGGAATTTGGAGAAAATTTTGTCAATTTTGAATTTTTGGTCACAAAACAGATTTTTCCGCCCGACGCGTAGCGCCACTTGGCGCGCGCTTATGATTGGGACATCTTCTGAAGGAAAACTTGATATTTCTGGGTTTTTTATGATAAATTATGCATGCTCATGAATGGCCTAAGGATTTCATCAATTTCTGGGTGGTTTAAAGGGTCAAAAACACCTTGAAAATGGCCTTTCTGCCACCTTTTGCACACACAGGAACCAGTTTTGGGAGATTGAATTTTTGGAGGGGAAAATGAACTCCAAATTGAAAAATTCCACTTGGGTTGGATATTAGACAGGCTGGGCTTTCCAACGTGATATCATGAGCTCAATTTGGACTTTAGGAAGTGCCTCAAAATCACCTCCAAAGTGGTGCGACGCATTGAGTTTTCTGGCGCGACGCATAGAGAAATTTGGCCCCATTTTCACCCTCCAGCTCAGAATTTCGCCCAATTTTGACTAGTTTCACTTTTTGATGTAATTCTTGATCTACCTTCATATAATTTGATGACTATGATGTAATTTTGGCACATATTTACTTGTTCTAGAGGATTCATTCACTAAAAGGTGAAAATTAAATGAATGAATCAATTTCCTTCCATATAGAGGCAAGTTGTTTGATTGCCTAGATTTCAGTTCCTAGTTTAGAATTGGTTGAAACAGCTCCTAGAAGGATGAGCTCAACCCCTAGAGGCATGGGAAGGAGTTAGGCTTGTCTACATTATGTATTTTCTCAGTCATTTTCAGGGTTGGATACTTGGGAAAAGTTTGGCACTTCATTGTACATACACTTCTGCATTTTTTGGCAAAGGAAAGACCAGGGTTTTGCAGCACTTGTTGGGATCCTTGTGGATCTGAGTTTTGATGATGTTTTTCTCCATGTATCTGTAAGTTTCATTAATTTTATATGTATGCCATTTCCCTTCTCTTTGCTTCTGAATTAAACAAATGAGTAACTAAGGTAGAATTCATTATTTTTCTGGTGCTCTGCCTTAAAATTTTGTTTAGTTTTATATGTTTTCCTCCGTTTGAAGAGGATCCTTGCACCTTCTTTCCCTCTTCGTCTCCTTAGCAGTCTTTTCTATCCATTCATTGAATCTAAGACATCAAAGCCATTGCCTTCCCTGCCCCAACTTGAACTCTGCAAGAATTTGGCCTCATCCCTAAGCCCAAAATTGCCTTTCCCTTTTTTCGACAAAAAACCCCCAAAAATCATTCCAAACTCCTTGATTAATATACCTAGCCTAAAATTAGCACTCATTTCAGTCATCTCAAGGCCTATTGATACATTTTTCCTGAGATTGACCCGGAGAGAGCCCTCTCATGTTCTGGTAGGGCTAGCTACCAGACTAAGCATGGTTTGGTGTTACCCTGAATCCCGCCTTCTTTCAGCCTAAGGTGGATTTGGGCAATAACATGCATAACAGTCCAAACCTACGTTTTGGGCTTCCAGAAAAAATTCTGAGCGGGCAACTAAACAAAACCCCTCTTTTCCCAGATCTGGCAGAAAAAGAGTCGCTTTCACCACAAGTAAGCTCTTTCACTCCTGTGGTTCAAAATTTTATGGGTTCCTAGGAGGTTTAGAGGACATAGTGGCTAGTTTTGGTTTTCCTAGGAATGCTGGTTTGAATTCTTGTTTGAGTGGGTCTGTTAGAACCAAAAAAAAAATTAAAGGGTCGTAGGTGGAGTTAGATGGTACCTGTTTTTCCCCATCTATGATTAAGGATAGGTTTCAGAAGGTGAGTTTCCACCCTTAGTTTGTGGCAGGGGAAACAAGGTTCCTTTGGTCTAGGCAGGATCAGAGTTAATTTCAAGATCTAGGGACAGCTGCGGACCATAGAATTTCGGCCTCTAAGGTCTCAATCTAGCAGGGCCTTGTCACAGGGAAAAGGAAGGATGGGGGCGTGAGCAGAATAAAGGAACCCCCATCAATTAGGAGGTCAGAGAAATAAGATTAAGCTAATAAATAGGAAATAAACCCCTTAGAATCTGGTTCTTGGGGTGGATGTACAGATCGAAGAAGTCATGGAAGTCTTGGATACCATTCTTGTAGGAAAAATCAAGGGTAAGAAATTCACGACAAATCACATTAAAGAATGGACATTAAATTCCTGGGAAGAAGGGTCGGAGAAACAGGTTGAAGTAAACTCACTAGCACGAGGCTGGTTTATGATTAAATTCAACAAAAATGAATCATTGGAATGGGTCCTTAGCCAAAATTGGAGTCTAGGGAAGCGAACCCCTTATTCGAGGCACAAAGAGAAAAGATAGATGAATAACTAGTTTGGGTAAAGCTTCCAGGGCTGTCGTTCCCGTTTTGGACGGAATTTGTTTTTCGAGCTATCGGGAAATCTTTAGGGAACTTCTTGGAAGTGGACTCTTCTTTTCAGTAGACCATGGATAAAAGTTCAGTCTGGATTCTTGTATCCCTAAATCCTAAAGAAGGTCTGGCTGAAGAAATCAATATGACTTACAAGGATCTCTCTTCTACACAGATGATCGATTATGAGCACTTGCCATTTATATGCCACCGCTGCCATGCATATGGACATCTGACCAAGGAATTTCCACTGGGTTATAGGTGCAGAAGGAAGCAAATGGAGGTTGTAGCAGCAAAGGCATCCCAAGAGAACAAGACTTGTACCGAGGAGGGAGTAGTAGCTATGGAAGGGGTGGAAGGTGAAACATCACAGCAAACACAAGGGGATCAAAGGATATAGTGATAGAACAAATCTCCCTTTCATCTCCCTCCAAGGCCGAAGAAGCAGAGCCACCTCTTGTAGGGAATCTAAAAGAAGGTACCCTGGCCCCCATTCTTGAGGGTACGGTTCTAGTCTCTACCCCCACTTTTCTTTCTGATTTTATTTATTCTTATTGTGTGTTGGATGAGCCTGGTCCCTCTAGGCCTTTATATAATCCTATTTCTCACCCTGAATCAATGGTTGAATCGCTAGACAGTCTTATTATTTTAATTCTCGATCTTAATCTCTCTGTCCCGCTCCCCTCTTTCCCTCTGGATCCACCCTCCCCCCGATCCCTCCTCTGGTTTAATGCACTACAACCTCAGGCCTAGAGAGAAGAATCCCCCTCCTTAGGGTGCAGTGGGAGAACTGGGACCCCTCCCCATAGCCGTGGGTCCCTGGAAAGCCAGGGGAAGGAATTCAAACCTTTCAAAATCCAAATTGAGATCCAGGATCAACATTGTTAATGGAAAATAATGTTCCCTTTCAGGGGTGCTTTCAGAAGCAAAAACCCCCTCCCTTTGTCCCTAATTATGTTTATCTCCTATAAATTTCGTGGGCTAGCTAACACCTCCAAAAAGCTAGCGTTAAGAGATTTATTTAAAACATACTCTCCTGATGTGCTTTTGCTCCAACAAACTTTGAGGCCTGGTGATGACATAAAGAGAACCCTCTGTAAACTCTTCCTGGGTTGGTCTTTTTTCACTCTGAATGCAAAAGGGAAATCAGGAGACTTGGCGGTGGGTTGTAAAGATGGCAAAATGAAAGTTTTGAACTCATGGGTATGGATCATGCTATCAAGCTTGAGGTTTACTCAATTGAACTCTGTCTGACCTTCACTACTCTAAATGTTTATGGACCCTGCACAGAAAGATTCCCTTTCTGGAACACTCTTTTCTCCAAATCTCTGATGAAGGTTTCAAGTTTGGTGGTCGGGGGGACCTAAATTTCTCCCTGGGGCTATCAGAAGCCTAGGGACCAAATGCAATGGTGGACCCGCTGACTGGATATTTTCTCCATAAGCCGACCACCGCGGGATTGGCGGATGTGGACCCTATTAAACCCAGATGGACGTGCAGGAATAGGAGAGTGAGGGGTGATAGAATTTCAAAGAGACTGGATTTTTTCCTCCTTAAAGAGGACTTACTGGGAAAAATCTCGATCTTCAGGCACCGGGTTGGGGAAGGGGGTGACTTGGATCATATGCCCATCCTTTTGGAGCTCACTGGAACAAACAAAAAATTGGGAGCCCCCTTCAAATTTAATCCCTTCTGGCTGAAAGAAGAATCTTTTAATGATCTTTTTCACTCCCCCTGGAAGGAAAACGAGGAAGGATTGGAGGGGGATAAAGGCACTTTGTTTATGAGGAAAATCAAACTGATGAAGAAGGCAACAGTAGAGTGGGAAGAGAAGAAAAAATAGGAAGAGGAGGAATCCCTCCATCGAATACGAATGTAATTAGATCATTTGGAGTCCCCCGAAGAAGATGGATATGAAACTCCTCAAAAAAGGGTCAGAATCAAATCCCTGGAAGCCTCTTGTAGGAAAATATTGAAAGATGGGGACAAGCAGTGGCGATTAAAGAGCAGAGCCATCTGGCAAACAGCAGGGGATGAAAATACAAAAAAATTCCAAAATTATGCAAAAGGAAGGAAAAATATAAATACCATATGGGGGATTCAGATGGAGGGTGGCCAAATCGCAAAATATTTCGTTGAACTTGCAAATTTGGGGACCAAACATTTCAAGTCCCTTTTCAAAGCCCCTCAATAAGCGTCAATTGTGGAAGTTATCAGAGTGGCTTGTTTTTTTCCCCCGATACGTATAAGAGGATGAAAATGAGAATATCATGCTTCCGGTCACAGAATAGGAAGTGGAAAGCATTCTAAAGGATATGCAGAAAGACAAAATTCTGGGGCCAGATGATTGGACGGTGGAATTTTTTGAACATTGTTTCGAGTCGCTGGGGGAGGAACTGACAGAGGTGGTCAAATAATCCCAGGCCAAAGGATCGATTCATCATCCTTTCAATTCAACCTTTGTAGCCCTCATTCCAAAGAACGAGGATCCAAAATCTTTTGATGATTTTTGTCTGATATCACTCTGCATCTGTATTTACAAAATTACAACAAAAGTGATAGTTTTTTGGCTTAAACCCATTATTTCAAGGAATATATCTAAATATCAGTTTGGGTTCTTGGATAGATGACAAATTCATGAAGTTGTCGGTGTAGCAGAGGAGACTCTTCATAGCCTTAAGAGGAGTGGGAAGAAAGGTGTTATTGTTAAAATTGACCTCTCTAAGGCATACGACCACATAAGCTAGCTCTATATTTGGTTGCTCCTAACCCACTTGGGTTTTGGAATTTCCTTCATCAACTGGGTGATGGGGTGCATCACCAATGTTAGCTTTGCAGTCTTTATCAATGGGGCAGTAACTTCTTTCTTTCAAATCCAGAGAGGTCTGCGGCAAGGTTGTCCCCTCTCACCCCTCCTTTTTTTGCTGGCGGCGAAGGGCCTTAGCCAGATGATCTTGGACACCAGAAGGAGAGGGGATATCAAAGGGATCGAGGTGGTTGTAAATCTATGTATCACCCACCTTCCTTTTGTGGACGACATTTTCCTATTCAGCTCGGGCTCCCGTACGGAAATAAGTCAGCTCAAAGACATTTTAGACCTTTTCCTTAAAGCTACTGGCTTTGCATCAATGTCCAAAAATCCTCGGTAACCTCAGAAGGTTTTTCTGAGTTGGAGATGGGAAGGATTTCGGAAGAAATCCCCTATGAAATAAAGGATTTATCTGACAGCTTTAAATACCTAGGGTTCTTCCTCAAGCTAGATACATACCGCATTACAGATTGGTACTGGCTAGTGGCTAAGATTGAAAATAGAATCAAACATTGGAGATTTAAGTGGCTATCGCGGGAACGTCATTTAGTGTTGATCAAATCGGTCCTCCTAGCCATCCATATCTATTGTATTTCTCTAACCTGGGTACCTAAAGGAATCCTATCAAAAATCAATTGTCTGTGCAATATATTCCTATGTGCAGGGTCAAAGGAGGAGATGGTACTTCCATGGGTGGCATCGGAAAAAGTGGCTAGACCAAAGGAATGGGGGGGATGGGGAATCGAGGATCTCAAATCTTTTACAACATCCCTAGTGGCTAAGCTGGGGTGGCGACTACTCATAAAGGAAAATTTTTGGACCATGATCATCAAAATGAATTATATTGATCCAACTCGATTAAAATACTGGATTTGAATGCCTCTTAAGAAACATCCACAAGCTTCAATGGTTTGGAAATCCACGGTCGAATCCATCCATATCATTGAACAAGGTCTAGCGTGGATGGTGGGGAATGGAGATTTTGTAAGAATCGACCAAGATCCTTGGGCGAGATGTAACGAGTCCTTTGCTCTATCCAGAGGCCTTATAGAGCATCTATCTGCAAAAGGAATCAACTTCCACATTCAAGCTGACCTCGAGGGCCACTCTACGATTTGGGGCCAGGCCTAGCAATTAGAAGTGGATCTCCAAATTGACGAACAATAGGTGGAGGAATGGAGGAGCTTCATCTCGGAACTACACAGATCAAATGTCAGATTGAATGATCACACTAAATCACTGAGTTGGGTACACTACCCCCTAGGGAAATACACTCCAAAATTCGGCTATAATTGGATGATGTCTCAAAAGGGATGGAATGAACCAAACTGGTGGGGAAAGGCTCTGTGGAAACTTAAAGCGCCATCAAAATCCCGGCTTTTCATTTGGTGTATCCTAAAAAATAAAGTGCCAACCTGGGATATCCCTCAGAAAAGAAGTAAGATCGGCCCATGATGGTACCCACTATGTAAGATAAATGAGGAAACCATTTTTCACCTGTTTCTAGATTTTCCCTTCAATTCTCAGATTTGGATGGAAACTCTGCGCTTGTTAAACTAAAATCTTATCAGGGGAGGTCTTTCCTTACAGGAGGCTTGGCATTCTTGGTGGAACAATGCTATGGACGACAGAACCAGAAATATCCCATTGATTGTGTCATGGGGTACATGGATAGTTCGAACATGGTTACTTTCAGAGACAATTCCACTCTCCTTGAGATCATAGTTGTTTGACGGGTGTCCATTTTTTAGAACATCCCACTCACAAGCCCCTGCAGTACTGTTCGATAAGTCGGGATAGAAAAAATCATAGGAGACATCCCCTAGGCATATTTGGATGGGGCCTCGGACCCCCAAAACCTTTGTGGAGCTGGAATCTCCATTCACCTCCCTTATGGGAAGACTTTCTCTGCTTCAGTAGGCCTGGGAATTGGTTCCAATAACTATGCAGAACTACTTTCCCTCAAACATCTTCTGTGCTAGCTTATTCATCTTGGTTTAAGACAGGCCCAGATTTTCGGCGACTCTCTCAATGTTATCAAATAGTTCAACTCAGAATTTAGGTGTCAAAACTTTAAGTTGTTGCCTCTTTTAGAAGAAGTTTTATCTTTAAAAATACATTATGACGATTTATCGGTATGTCATATATACGGGGAGCGGAATATGGAAGCAGACTCACTTTATAAAGAAGGCGTATAGCAAGTTCTGGGAGGCTGGGACATAACAGAAACAGATGAGGACTTGATCCGCCACTCAGATCAACTGCCATTCGCCCAGTAAAGCCAATCAGAACTATTTTTGTAGATGCAGGGAATCAGACATGCTTTATTTTATCCTGCAGACTCTGAAGTGCTCCTGAAATTGTTTTTACCAATGTAGTTATCAGTATGACCGGTGTTTTTCCTGAAATTTCATTTTTCTTTTATTTCAAACTATATAAGTAGCTTATTGACCGGACTGTTTTCCATTTCGATGGAGGTCCGGTACGCAATATATTACAGAATTTTGTTTTTTTGATGTGGTTATTTTTAGCCCATCTTACCAAAATTAAAAACTAGGAACATTAAATTGCATATATAAACCATCGTTTTTGCTCCTGTTTGGGTTATTTTCCTCGAGAGAGGAGACCCGAGAAAAAAGTGGATGTGTTTTTTTTTCTCTCATTTGATGCTTATGCGTACGCATCACAGTGATACAGTGGGGTGGCCAGAATTCTTTCAATTTTCGCACCACCACATGAAAAATCTATATTTATTTCATCCCTTATATAAGGGAGGCAAGAATATACAGTTCTTGGAATGCCAATAGGCATATACTTTGTAAACTTTTATTCTCTCAATAGAAGGTTCGATTTTTTCTTTGGAAAAAAAAAGGGGAGGCAAATAAAATCCACAAATTGAAATAGACTGTAGGATAACTCATTCCTACAACATGATTATCTTTTCATGAACAAAAAAAAAAAAAAATATTGGGAGAATCGTAATTTTTGCCACATTTTGAGAATCATTTCCTTTTGCATATTCTATGAGCAATTGATGAAAAAATTCAGCTAAATCTTGTCAACATCAGGATTGTAGTAAAACGTAAAGGAACAGCTCCAACACAAATTATATAATCCTAAACATAAGTATCGATTCTATATAGATTAGTATTTATTCAGGACACTGTATTTTGTAAAAAATTGGAAGTTTAGCATTATAGATAGCATGGCATTATTGTTGGTAAGGGAAAACAAGCAGGATATCGGCATGGTCCAATGAAGAAACATCATAGACCATTGTGTCATAAAAAGGACCAATGCCAAAGTTCAAAACACAATGTTGTGAGACTATAAGGTGAGGGCCCTCTTTTTTCACCCATCCCAATTGGTAGAGGGATGGGTAAGGGGTCGTGGGTAGGTTGAGGCACTGAACCAAGTCCTTGGCGATCTTTGAAATAACACAATTTATGTACCACTGCCTTACCACTATATGTTGATTATTTACGAAGTCCATTTAGAAATTTAGTCAAATTTTAAAGTTCAAACAATTAGATAACCCAAAGATGTAGCCTAAAAAAGCTCAGATTTGAAAAGTAGATAACCCAAATATGTAAATTTTATATCTCAAATTTATATATCCTAATTTGCAGACATTAAATGACACTTTTTAGCATACTGTTGTGAATTCAGCCCAAATTTATAAAAGAAAAATATTCATGGTTATTTTGCTGATATAGAAGTTTTATACATGCATGTATTTAAACAATTAGCTTGCAGTATCAAAAATATCTAAGGATGCACACAATATGTTGAATCTTTATTGCTGGTGTGTGAACAATGTCATAACAATACTTCTAGATATAGAACAAACATTTCAAGCTTGCCTCTATTGTATGATATGGACATTTGTCCTTCAAACAAAGTTATGAGATAAGGAACCACTTTCGTCCTTGAGAAAAAATGTGGCTTTAAATGCATGGTGAACTTTCTTAGAACAAATATGCTCTTCATTTGGTATTGGATTCTCATACTAGTGTCAGGTTTAAGGGTGCCAAAGACTTTAGATTTTAACTATGATATGGTGCACGCTAGGCGTCAGGACAAAAAATATTTAGGAATTTCATGTTGGGAAACCTCCAAATTTGTGCCCAGGAAAACTCAAGTTAAATGGAAGCATTTTTGTATAATGGTTGTGATTCATATGGATTATATGTTTTTTCCTAAATTTTAATCATTTATGTATTTTTGGAGAACCAATTTTTTGATCTGGCTTTTATCTAACTCTGATTCAATTCAAATTTTTTAGGTTAACCATTTGATGACTACTCCAGTTCATGTAATTAAATAGAGCATAAAAGATAAATTGGTATTTTTGTGTTTATGAGAGTGTTGCATGAATAATTAAGATGGGTGTTACAAAAATCTTCAGCGATGCCCAACTTGAAAATTGGAGTGTCTTAGATGTAATAAAATGTGTTACAGAATATCCTAAATTTAGAAATAAGGATATTATGATGTGTGATTGGGAAAAAATTCAATTCAATCATGGATAAATACAACTCCAAGTTGAATGAAATATCACAAAGCATTGTGGCAAAAAATTTAGTACGTATATCATATTGTTGCTCCTCTTCTTCATGTGGAAGGCATAAGAATTTTATAAAAATGATGAAAATCTAAACTAGGTACATGTTGGAACACAGCAATTTTCCTTGTTTGTATATAGTAAGAGAGGAACCATAGTCCATGAGATACTAATTATGTCCATGTGAAATCATGATAATGATTGGAATGACAAGCAAGCCACTAATAATGACTCATTATAATTGTAAATGGTCATAAATATATAAATAGAACCATATTGGCATTTCCATGCAATTGAACCATATTTACAATTCCTCTTATGATTATGGATTCATCCAAATGCAATAAATTAAGAAATTGGCTACACTTAAGAATCAAAATCGTGTTGATAATAGAAAACGGCAGGCCATTGAAAATCCAGATTATTGTCTCTCTTTTGAATATCGGTGTCTCATCTTTGGAGGGTCAACTTTGTAATCGTTTAATTGTTCTAGAATTTCTTAACCCAAAAAGTAGTCGAAAGCCTTGCCAGCATAACCCAGGATCTAACTACTTCAAGCATAAATGGAACTTAAAAGAGATACAACATACCTGATACCACTCTTATGCTTTGGTTCAACTCGAAGTGGAAGAGGTGTTGGGGGAAGAATAAACCAAGCTTGCTGCTCTATGAAAACAAAGTCAAGAATCTACAGCTCAAAATAAGCATAACTAAAGATTTAGGTAGGTAATACAATGCGAGGAAACTATTGAGGAAGCCATATTAATTTCTATAATGAATTTTGGTAAATAAAATGATTTGCTCAAAATAGAATATAATATAAAATTCTTGTTTTTCACCAACATAAGAAAATGCATAAACAAAGGATATCTTAAAGGCTGCAAAAGCACATTTCTTTGTCCTCTCGAAATTTTGTTCAACATCTTCCTCGGCTTCCATTTGTTCTTTCAGATAAATTAGATCACCACTATCTAAAGCTGCATTTTCCTCAACAAATGATGTCTTTGTCAAGAAATCTCAAATACCAACAACTAAATTCATAATGACACTTTGGAATCTCATTGTTCTTATTACTCAAACAAATGCATCCATAGAAGGATGTATCGAAGTATTTTAACAATCATTATTTGTTGCTACTTGAGAAAGTTTGAGTCCAATAAAGAGATAAATTATCAAAGATCTTTAGTGATTGAGTATGATTATATATATTTTTCTTAGTCTATCTCAGGCACTTTAGAGGATAAATTAATATCCTCTCTAACCAAGTTCAATTTCCGCTTGTGACATTATTTTTCTTCGTGAGACAATTGTTGATCGGTACAAAAAATGTGTATATTCTTGGAATATTATCTAACTATGAATATGAAAGTTTTTAACTATCTTATTGAGGAAATTGTATTTATGAAAATCTGGAAGTCAAATCTTTGAAATAACATAATTTATGGGAGTGACAAGGTATCACTAGCATATTTGGCCCAATTTCCGACGGCCAAAATGTCTCTATTGCAAAACATATGCGTCCCAAGAGAGACACTTTGATGTTGGGCAAAATGTCGCTTCCTGTACCGTCGCATATGCGACACTTCTAATAATTTTCAGTAGAGCGACACTATAAACAACATGTGTCTTCATTTAGTCAATATTTGAATTATGTTGTTTATTGCTGCTATTCGGAAATCATGTGGAGACGTCATTATTACATCACGAATGCCTTCCTAGAATGTGTCGTAATACCGACGGCCTGTCGTCGCACATTCGGCTTTATTAGTTTTCCAGCGACAGAAACAACCGTCGGAAGTGCCACGAGAGTCGTCGCTATTCCGACAAATAGCATAACATTGTTGTGATGGTTGGGCCATATGAGCGACGGAATTGACCATCGGAAGTGACACCACAATCATCGTTATTCCGACACTTGGCATAACATTGTTGCGATGTTTGGGCCATACCAACGACAGAAACAACCATCGAAAGTGACACTACATTCGTTGCTAATCCGACACTTGGCATAACATTGTTGCGATGGTTGGGCCATACCAGCGATGGAAACAACTTTCGGAAGTGCCACCACAGTTGTCATTGTTCTAACACTAGGCATAACATTTGCGACGGTTTGGTAGTGCCACCTTATCCGTCGCTAGTCCGACACTAATACGTTAGTCTAAAATAAAACACACTAGTCATTTATTTCCTAATAATATCATTCCTGAATTCCTAATAAGATATTTCCCGAAAAATGATAGTACCAAAGCTCTTCAGATGCAATCATCAAGGGAATACTTCCAATGATACTAAGTTCATAGTCAATTATATTGCTTAGCACTAAATGGTAACAAATAGTCAAGCGTAGAGTAACCCAGGCATTCAAAAGACAATGCAAACCTGTGGGATGACTTCTTGCACTGGTTCATTGGCCCATTTTAGTGAAGATCCTAGAGAAATTGGACCAGCTCCACATCGTCTCATGACTAACCGTGGGGAACCAGAAACACTTCGAGGAGAAAGTGGAAGTGTACTGCCAGCATGAAACATATTTGTCAACAGATAATTACTCATGCTTGTATTTGCATTGTACAAACTCCCTAGAACACTCAAAGGACTACTTGCTTTTTCTTCTTCAAGTAATTTGGTTACCTGGATAATAAATTATAAATATTACAAAACAAAGTATTCAAATTTAAAGGTGAAACTAACAATGAATTTGGAAAAATGAAAGGTTTGTACTAAGTTCTTTAAGAATCTGATCAATTATAAAGAGAAAGACCAAGACCTACACAACCGGAGCCATTGTACTCAACCTGCTGAGTAAACCAAGGTTCTTAAAACATAGAATCCATAACTTCTTAGATTCATTTATTTCGTACAATAGGGATTCACATTTAAGAGATCAAAATTTTCTAACCTTAAACTGATTTTGTAAATTCAGCTCTAGCTAACTACACCAGACATTGCGCATTCATCACATTACCAGAAAAGTGTGCAGAAACATACAAGGACTTTCCTATTTCGGAGAGATACTCAAGGTACAAATGTTGGAATGCCCTATTAAGAGTTTACAAGCAAAGAAACTTTCAGACAATAAAAGCCTGGTATATGCCAATTAGTTCTTCACTAGTCAGAATAGTTTTACAGCCACAAACCATAATGGTTGTCTAGAAATAGAAGTAAGTGCATATAACCTGGTTGTCCCTCCCATAGATGGATAATAGACCATGGATACTACATATTACACACATTTAGCTTAGACCAATGCTCCAATAGATGATCTGCAATCTGTTCCTCGAAAATGTTTGGTTGTATGGATGCAACTTAAGAACATTTTCAATATCCTAATAAACCTATGTGCAAATTTCAAAATTGTATTAAGTGTGAATTTATAAAGGAAGAAAAATAGTATTTTGTTTCTATTTAAAACCGAGGTAGTAGAGGAATGAAGAACCATGGCTAATGTTATAAGGTTATTTTAAAAGTTGCATTAGATGTGGGTACAAGAAGAGATACAGATACAAGAAATTATTAAGTTTGGATATAATGTGGTTGGAATAAGAGTTACATGAACATGCAATGCAAATGCCATCAAACATAAAAATTTCAATACACCATTTATGAATTTCAAATACAATATCTATGGATACAGTGTAAAAAAAAGTACATATAATACATATCCATATGAAATTATGTCTATCCTTTGAAAAACTTACAGAAAGCAGTCACTTCTAATCCAAGGAATCCAAAAATCAAATACTTTTGTATCAAAGTCCCCAGAGTTGGTGTTAGTGGTAAGTCTTGATCCATCTGAGGTCAAGATGGAAAAATATTATTACCATGCCCAAGGAACTATGTTACCGAATATGTACGGTTGGGCGAATGGATCCACAGATCCATGAATCATATATGGATTGATATACGGACCCATTGGGATCCACATAAGATCTTTTATGTAGCAGTGTTACTTTTTAACGGGGAATTTGAATGAAGTTGTGAATCAAAAATATTCTAATCGGCATAGAGATCTTAACTAGGAAAGTGTCTGGTGAAAAACCTATGTTACATGCACAACGAAGTAATTGAATCACGACCTAAGTGATTCGACCAACAGGACAAAGGTACAGCAGATAGCTCGTCAGTCGTCAAAAGCTACAAGCTGCCAAGAGCCATCGAGAAACGTAAAGCACTGACAACCACCACGGACAACCGAGAGCGATAAGTTGTCATATTAGTTATCAACTTATTAATATAATACAATTAATTTTAACTTTATTAATCTAATAATTATTTTTATATAAGCATTATATATTATAAAGGTAACATATTAATTAATTGATATATTAGATATTAATTATTAATTTCACTATAATTAAAATCTATTTATTAATTAATAGATTATTATTAATTATTAATCTAAGTTTTAACTTTGTTAATAGAATATATTAATTATTTTGTAATAATAATAATAATAAGGTCACAATCCAATTAGATACGAAATTTGTGTATGAGATTCTTTGTTGGTGAGAATAGAGGCCCACCCCTATGCAGATTTGATTGCTAAAGTCTATGGAGGTGTGCATACTCTATCCACCCCTGGATTTGAACTTGTGACCTCTTATGAGGAAGCATATGTTTCTAACTATTAATGAGCAGTATTATATAAATTTTATTTTTTAAAATTGTAAAAAATATATTTCTATTGTTTATACTTTCCATTTCCCTGTCGTATCCAAATCCTATATTTTCATAAAACTGATGAATCCTTATCTAGATCAAATCCTGGTAACTTAGACAAGGATTAATAGGCATGTTCAACAATGTACGGCCAAATTTGATTGATCTTATGGCCTAGATAACTTAAACATGAGGAAGGCTTATTGCGGGAAGCCACGATGGTTCACCCATGGCAACGTATTTTTCAACCTATAATTAATCTAAGATGACAGAGTGTGTGTCATTGATAAGGGACCCTAGTTATGGGGAAGGTTGGCCTTTTATCAGGCTTTGGTAGCCAGGTTCAATCCATATACCGAATCATTATTTATATTCCCTATTTGGGTACAATTTCCTGCATATATCGTGAATACTGGAATGCCAATTCCTTAAATTCCATTTGATACACTAAAGGCAGGTTTGTTTCTTTGACACCAGAACAAGGGATCTACCAGCTTCTACGTCAGACCTAATTTGTATTGAACCTTATTCAATCAAGGGTCTTCCAAAAAAAATTGATCATTGACGAGTTGAATGAAAAAACACTATCAGATCCAATAAAGAGCCAACCAACTTTAGAGAAATCGATTTTGAAGCCCTCCATATAAAGGACATGTTATACGACAGGTTGAGAATTAAAAAAGGAAGGAAAATAAAGGAATTTATTACATGAATCTTTAATCAAATAACCATAAAAAGTCTACTACTCCATGAAGATTCGAAATTGGCCAAAAGCTAAAACCTTGATGTAGCATCAAATACAATTTCTGTCAGATTTTATTTGAATAATGTGAACGCGAATGTTGTAGCCAATTTTTAAGTTTTGGAATGTTAGTCTATCTGCATATATAGGACAGTGCATATATGGGTAATAATGTGTAAATTTGTGTACTTATGCAAAATGCACCCTACCTTTTACATGTATGGGTTTCTTGATTTAATATAAAAGTTTTTTCCCTAATGGGGGTGTCCTTCACGATGACCACTTATCAGCTGAACCATGGAGCCCCATTCTTCATGTTTTCCATTTTAGATTCCATGCCAGCTTCCATGTCATCTATATTAGATTCCACATCTTTCTTCAAACCATCCATATTATTCTTCACACCATCCATCTTTGCTTCCACGCCTTTCTTCAAAACTTCCATATCATTTTTTGTTGCTCTTTGCGACAGCGAAATTTGGTGCACTTGCTCTTGTAATTTTGATGGATCATGTTGCAATTCTTCATCTTCATGAGTCATAGTAGAGCCTTTTGAAGGCTTAATGGGTGTTGAATTATTTTACAGGGCATTTTTTAGAACCCAATACCGATATCTATTCTACAATATGCCCTTGGAATCAATTCAAATTGATTTTTCAAACAAGACTTATGCTATTCGGAAAAAAATACACACCTTTTTCTTGCTTTTGAGGAGCTCGATATTAAAATTCAATTATATCTGTGATTGTGGCTCTTCAATATCTGAAATTCAGCACTGAAGTAGCCCTATGAATTCTCTTTTGAATGCCATGGATCTGACCTGATTTGGATTCTCCAAGACAAAGTTATGTCCAATCTCCCACAATGACCTAATTATGGACTGGTTCAGTAGAGCGAACTTGTACGACTTGCCACGTGTCACTGTTTCATCCTTTGCCTCTGAACTTGATAGCCAAGAAATTAAATTTTGTGTACTTGCGACCGCTTTTTACGAAACTTCAATCTGATGCTCAGAGAGAGAGTTATTGAACTTTTCCCACGATCACCTATTTGAGATGAAATTCTGGAGCCTAAAAAAGGACCACCTTCCACAGATCATTTCTCCAAAAATATTGCGAATCAAGCTCTTAAATTTTTCAACGAGTTTCCGCAGGATTTCAGCTTCGCACCCTAAAAATTTCAGATTCTTAACCTTCGTAAAAAAAAATTTATAGTGCAAATTCCACGATGACCTGTTTAGGAGCCTGAAAAAAGACCTAACTTCCACAGATCATATCTCCGAAAATATTGCGAACCAAGCTCTAAAATTTTTAGACAATCTTCCTCAGTATTTTGGCTTCACACCCTAAAAATTTTAGCTTCTGAAACTTCGTAGAAAACAAGTTATAGTGAAAATGCCACAATGACCTGTTTGGAGCAGTGAAACCCTAGAATCCAAAGCTTTGATACCAAATGTTGTGTAACCAGCTCCAAAAATAGAAGAAAAGAGATATCAACGCCTTAGAAATAAGCCACTTCAAGGGGGAAACCTCCAATACATTACATCAATGAACAATTCTTTGATGATACAATTTACAAAACCTCCTTTCTATATATAGGAGTCCATGTGGCCATAATGTAATCCTAGTGGGCCACAATGTAATCCTAGCCGACCTAACAATAATAATTTAAGGGCACTGTTACACAGTAATTTTTCACCGTCCCTACAATCCCCATCTCGCCCAATGGAGGGTCGTTTATGTGACCAATAACCAGTGTCATGCGTTGCAAATACCATCATTGCATCCCTTGCCATGAGGACAACATTCCTTTTGTTGATCATTTCTTGAGCAGACCCCTAAAAACACATGTTTTTTCCTTGGCGCTGGTAGCCTATTATGTCCTCGTGCCAATGAGTAAAATTAACACTGAGCCCGCACCAATTGGCACTCTGTCCTAGTTCAGCACCTACGCCAATCTGCTTATGGAAATTTTTTAAAAAAAAGAGGCGAAGTTTCGATTACAACAACTTCGTGGATGAGTCATGAGGAGTGGTTTCGACTGAATAACCACGGCTTTCCTCCTTTGGCCTCTTGTTTCCACCTTATGGGGAACCTCCCAAGGGATAAGGCCTCCCTTCCACTATTATAGGGATCTCAACCTCCTCCTCTCCTCTATAAATATCGCCATCTTCCATTGATGAAGGGGCTGAATGGCTGAATGGCTGAATAGCTGAAGGGCTGAATGGTTGAATCTCCAAGAGCCTTCATAGCCTAAAGAATGCTGCAAGAGCTTTGATAGTCCTCATAGTGCCAAATCCATAGCAAGGAGATTGACGATCGAAGAGAGAGGCTTGTCCCTATTCCCGTCAAGATTTACCGAGACGTATTCCGCTGACAACCCGCCGAAGGAAGGTTCAGCGTCAGAGCCTGGTTGTATTTTCCTTTGATGAATTAATGATAAACGACTATCGGTTATGGTTCCACTCATATTGTTCATTATGATCATGAGTTGTGTCTTCTCTGACTGATACATAATTGCATATATTGGGTTTTACGCTTGTGTTTGTCATGTTTCTTGTGTGTGTAGGTGTTTGATCGCGGCGAGCGAGAGGATTGTGATCTGCCGGAGCAAAGAAATGGGAGCGCCATCTTCTCTACGAACAACAGCAATGGACTTGAGGTAGGCCTTCTTCGCAAGTTGGTTTATTGTAATTAGGAACCTGTGCCTTAGCGTGATACGATTGTTGCTAGACCTGATTTGGGCTAGTAGGGATCGCCTCTGTCCGCAGAGGAGATTTACCTCTACAAAAAATTGGCGACTACATTGGGGAGTTAGCTTGTTGTTTGCTTTATAAACTACAGACGGAGCCTGAAGTTAGCCAGATAGCCTTCGAAACGCTCTTGCTTTTCATTAGCGAAAGTAGATGAATGCTGCTTCAGTCAATCTCCGGTTTAGTTTATGAACTAAACACTTGGAGTATTGTCTTGTCTTTCGGTCGATTCTTGACTTTGCTTGTTTGATCAGCTCTTTTGTCTGGTTCTTTTCGTGTCTTTGCCTTTTGGTTTAAGCTCCAACATCACTGGTCTGCTTCTTGGATTGCTTATTTTTTGTTTTTCCTTAGTAAACTCGGCTGGAACGCTTTTCAGTGTAACAGTCGCACCCACTGGCGCATGTTGTCAGTGTATTACTCGCACCAATTCTATTCTGGTGCTAGTTTCAGCCTTACAGTCGCGCCAATACTGTAAGGTGCTAGGGTTTACTGTGTTTTGAGCCTTCTGAGACTGATCTGGGTGTTTGGTCTTGTTTTTTTGACTGCTTGCATTTTCTGGAGCCTTGTTTGACTGATTGTGACCTTCTTCCTTTGGTTGTTTGCCCTTTTCTGTCGATTTTACATTCTAGCCCTAGGGCATCTAGGTGTTATTGTGCGTCGAGCCTCCCTTAGGAGTTTTTGGTGTTTATCTGTTCAGTCAACCTTGTAATTTCTTCTCTACATTCATTTGGTGGTTGTTCATAATTTTATTGCATTATTCGAGTGATTGGCTTCTTTTTCATTCGAATTCCGCTTTGTCTCATTTTGGGCCTAGATTACATGGTTCAATTGAGTCTTTGGGTGTCTTTTGATTTGAGGGACTTTTTGTCGATTTGAGATCTAATTGTGTACTTGCATTGAGTGAAATTTGATTGTTTTTCTATTTTTCTATCACTTCTTGAATTGCTTGTCTCATTAGTTTTCATTTTGTTTAGTGCTTTTTTCTCTTAAACATTGAAAATACAAAAAAAGATCTCTTTTGCATTGGATTAGTTAGTGTGAATTAAATCTTTTCGGTGTTATTAGTGATTGGTAACTTTGAAATAAAAGTTTTTAGTTTCCATTAGCTGCATTAAAGATGTCATTGGTTGTTGTCTGATCATTTTGTTGTTGTGTGAAAATCTCTTAACTCTCTTGTAATTAGCTTTCATCGAATGAAATGATATACTGTGGCATGTAGTGTGCATTTAGGCGATTTTGAGACATAACACTCGCTAGGGCCTGAAAACTGAAACATAATTGAAGATAAACATTAAAATTTATTCAATGTATACTAAGGCAGCATTGAAACATTAACAATATATTTAGAAGTCTAGGCTAGAGGCGTGTTCCGGCGTCTTTAAACCTAGTAGCTGTCGTTTGCCTCTTGGCTTTAGACAGCACTAGTACGGACTTGTGCTCCCCGTACCATCACGTATATAAAGGGATACCCCACTAGGTTTCTATCCTTTATCCATAGGAACCTGAGTCTGCCCCCCTATACCCGTGCCTGCACGTACGTTAAGTCCTTGGTTGATTTCTCTTTCATTTTGAAACCAAGGTGTATATTGCAGTTCACGGTTATTTGGTACACCCTTTGCCTAGTATTCCTAAGCAGTCATTTTGATCTTATCTGACTCCTTAAATTTGAAAAGATCATCAAGCGCTTGTTCTTTCACGCTTGCTTCAAAACTGAAAGAGATAGATTCACCTTTCATCCGTTTCTCAACTCGTAAAACATGAAATGGTGAAGTTTCTAAGTTTCAATGTGGTAAAATAAATCACCTGCGATCACACGCCCTGTTAGAATTTGATTGTTGGTAGTTTGATTGTGTGCCTTGGTTTTTAGCCCGTGTGCGGTTTTGAGTTGTTGATGGCAACTTTTCTAGAGTTCGTCAACCAAGGAATCCCCTCCAATGGGAATTCGGGTCGTTTTCCTCCTTTTGGGAATGTTGGTGCTCCTTATATGGCAACGTTGTCCCTTCCTGGGTTAACGTTGTCAATTCCTCCACCTGAACAACATCATGTTGATTCGAGGGTGGACCTCTCCCCTTCTTCGCCTGTTTCTGCATCCTCCTCTTCTACTTCGCTTGGTGAAAGTCTGGATTCAAGTAACCAGGTGGCTAAGAAGAAGAAGAAGAAGTCAGATAAAGGAGAGACTAGCTCTGTGGATTTTGCGAGTAAGAAGCCTTCCATTAATAAACCATCCAACCCTCCACGGAAAGTCAAATTCCCTTGCATGTTGTGCACGGGAGACCATATTCTTCGAGATTGCCCTGGGATCCCAAGGTGCTTGAAGTATGGTCCAATGGAAGCCCGTCGTTGCCTGTGGCTTCCGGGAGTCAGGTTGGGGGCACGTCTTCAGCTAGTGCTGGTAAAACTCTTAAGAAGCAGGGTAAGCTCACCAATCCCTGTAAGTTGTGTGAAGGGCACCATGCCATTCACCTTTGTCTATATATGGATGAAGCCAAGAGATTTTTGTACAACTCGACTGTTTCTGCACCATGCCTTCCGGCTGGTTACAAACAGATTTCTTTGAGTCCTCCACCAGCTGATCCTATGATTATTCAAGAGTCATCCTTGGTCGATCCCGCTCCCTCGGAAATTCAAATTCATGAATCCATCCCTGACCAACCATTGGTCGTGGGATCGGTTGAGCTGGCCCCTTCTATGGTGCACCAGGTCTTTTCCGTCGAGAGTGGATCTTACATCCTTCAGGTTCTTCTTGTTTCTTCAGATTCCTCGGATTTGGAGAAATATTCTCCTCTCCCTATACCTCAAGAAGATGCTCCTTCACCTCCCGTGATGGAGGTCCTGGAGGATAATCCTCCCACCTTCGAGATGGAGGTCGTGGAGGATGTTCCTTCTTCCGTAACACCAGGGGAAGACCATCTCAGTTCGATGGTAACCCCTCCAAGTAGTTTGGTCACTTCCTTCGATTGGAGTCGATTTGCAGGATACCGCCTTCCGTCTTATGTGCCTTTCGAGATCACAGTACAGGATTTTGGTCTGGTCGTACCCAGCACCATTATAGACGAAGGTGCGTCTGTTAGTGTTCTATCCTCAACTACTTGGAAAGATTTTGGCTCGCCGCCGCTTGCGCCTGTTACGCAGAATCTGTTGGCATTTAACAGAAGAACGAGTCAACCATTAGGGGTCCTTCCAAGGTTACCTGTTACTTTGGGGGGTAAAACCGTCCATATGGATGTGATGGTTGTTCCAGGCCCCTTGGATTTTAATCTGCTCTTGGGGCGCGATTACACCTATGCCATGGGAGCGCTTGTCTCCTCCCTTTTTTGTGTGGTCTGTTTTCCACATAAAGGACGGATTGTGACCATTGATCAGCTTTCGTTCTCTGGTCCCAATGTGGCAACTGGCTCGCCATCATCCCTTCCTGGTTTTTATCCACCCGTTGTATCTGCCCCACCGCAGGTCAACTATGTGGCTACCTACCCTGTGCCTGTACTCAGTGATAGTGTCGTTGTGCATCAGGTACTGGGGCCATTGGGTCCAGACTTCCAAGATGTTTTCCTTCCATCGGATGCACAACTCTTGGAAGCGATGACTTCTTGTTCATTATGATGAAGTCTGTCGGAGCATGGTTCTTTTCTTGTGTCAAGCTCCTTAAAAAATGAAACCGGGTCTTTTGGAGCAGAGTTCCTTGTCTTGTGTAAAGCTCCACAAGGTTGTCGGAGCAGAGTTCCTTGTCTTGTGCCAAGCTCCTTAAACCATGAAACAAGGTCGTTCGAGGATAGTTCTTTTAATGTTTCAACCTCGTTAAAACAATGAAACACGTTCCTGTTCAATTCGAGTCTTTGATCAGATCTCGTAAAATCCCAGTCGAGTCTTTTTTAGATCTCGTAACTTGAACCTTCACTCCATATGCCTTTCATATGGACTGAAGCTTGGGGGGCATGTACCTCGAATTGAGTCACCATGCTGGGGGCATGCTTAAATTTTTCAAGCATAGTTTGTTTCCATTTCAAGCTTGTGTAAAAATGAAACCGGTTTCAAGCATAGTTTATCTTTGTTTCAAGATTGTATAAAAATGAAACCAACTTCAATCAGAGTTTCCTGATTTCAAGCTTGTGTAAAAATGAAACCATTCCCATTTTACCTCTTGTGATTGCCATTTTATCAGCCTATTTTTTCCAGATGCGCCTTGGTTTTCTCATTCCATCGTCACTATCTGCCTCGCCGATCATATGCCTTCACTTGGTTGTTTTAACAGTTTCTGAGGAACCGCTGCGATGAGTGGTCTTGTTAGCCAACCTCTTAACCTTTACTTGTTCTGAGCAGTTCCACCATTACCGGAACCAGTTGCTACCCTTTATACCACTCGTTCCTCCAGGAGGAGTCATCTTTCAACTCTTTTCTGACTCTCTAAATATGAAAATATTGCCGAGTCGCTTGTCGTTTTGATCTCATTAAAGTGGCTACAAAACGACATCTACCCAATATACGTTTACCCCTTTTCGGGCTGGGATAGATTACTTACAAAAAAGGAATACCCTAGCCTATTGCAACTAGGAGGTTTTCTCAGACATAGTTTTCTACCTTTTCGGATCTGAGGAACTATTTACGAAAAGGGACCGTTGGAGTTTACTTTTCTGTTGTCTTTTCAAACTCTCTAAACATGAAAAGACACCGAGTTCTTCCTTTGTCAGGCTCGTTAAACCCTGATGACAACGGATCCAGTCGTAATGACGGTATTCGAATTTCTCCTTCCTAGGGCTCGTTAAATGTACTAGGATGGATTCGTCCGAAGGACGAACTTATATGACAAGCATATGCTACCCCCTTCAAGATTATTTTCAAAAATAATTGGGGTACTCGCCAGCAATGGTGGGGGAAAATGGAACCAACATCAATGTCGTGTCGGCAGTATGTCATCTTGAACATGGCACTTGTCTGCATTTGTGTCGGGTTGGGGACATCTCATCTCCTTATCTGTTTGCCTCCATGGGTTTGGGTAATCCTTTTTGACCTCTCATCTGCTCTTTTCCTCGTCACCATGACCTCTGATCTTTTGATGTCAAATACTGCCAAATCCACTATCGTGCCGCCGAAATGTTCAAGAGAAGTTGACCTCTGCAAAATTTCAACCTTCCTCTGATTCTCATCTGATCTTGATTCACAAAAACATTATACTCCTCTGTCTCGCATCGCTGATGTGGGAAACATTATGGCCCACCTTCGATCAAGGTCACTTCCTGTCGACTTCATCTCATTATCCAGGAAGTTGGTCTAGAGACTCCCTTCTGGTATCTTGGATCCTGCATGCCTCAATGGCAGGTTCTTCGCGTTCGACGTGAGGCTTTCATCATTGGCCTCTGATCGAGTGATTCTACGGGTGTTCGACGCCAGCTCACTGATTCACATGTCGTAGATCGTACCTATAGTACCTTGAGGGCCATTGTCATTATTGGTGGTACCTCTCGCGTCTGTTAACAACTTTCATCATTGGCTGGTAATCAGGTGATGTTCTTGCATGTTCGACTTCAGCTCACTTATTCGCATGCTTGAACTTGTACTTTGTTCGGGTCGAGATGGAGCACAAGACCCTGGGTTTTGTTTGTTGAAATATAGGTTGCGATTTTGTGGATTATTATGATTGGTTACATGACTCATTGATTGGATGGTTGAAACCATACCTGAGTCTCTTTATCGATCCTTATTGGATGGCTGCGTCCATGCCTTGGATCTGGATTCTTGTATACTCTGTTATGGATGGTTGCGCCCATACCACATATATATCATGTATTTGAGATATCAGTTGTACTTCTCTACGCAGGTTTTCCGACTGCGTTGTTTTCGCTGACGTTTTAAAGCATTTCACCCCTCTCTCTCTTTCGGGCCTCATGCTTTAGGGGGCATCTGTTACACAGTAATTTGTCACCATCCCTACAATCCCCATATCGCCCATTGGAGGGTCATTTCTGTGACCAATAACCAGTTTCATGCGTTGCAAATACCATCATTGCATCCCTTGCCATGAGGACAACATTCCTTCTCTTGATCATTTCCTGAGCAGACCCCTAAAAACACTTCTTTTTTCCTTGGCGCTGGTAGCCTGTTATTTCCTCGCGCCAATGAGGAAAATTAACATTGAGCCTGCGCCAATTGGCGCTCTGTCCCAGTTCAGCACCCACACCAATCTGCTTATGGAAAGTTTTTTTTTAAAAAGAGGCGAAGTTTCGATTACAAAAACTTCGTGGATGAGTCATGAGGAGTGGTTTCGACTGAATAACCACAGCTTTCCTCCTTTGGCCTCTTGTTTCCACCTTATGGGGAACCTCCCAAGGGATAAGGCCTCCCTTCCACTATTGTAGGGATCCCAACCTCCTCCTCTCCTCTATAAATATCGCCATCTTCCATTGATGAAGGGGCTGAATGGCTGAATGGCTGAATAGCTGAAGGGCTGAATGGTTGAATCTCCAAGAGCCTTCATAGCCTAAAGAATGCTGCAAGAGCTTTGATAGTCCTCATAGTGCCAAATCCATAGCAAGGAGATTGACGATCGAAGAGAGAGGCTTTTCCCTATTCTCGGCAAGCTTTACCGAGACATATTCCGCTGACGACCCGCCGAAGGAAGGTTTAGCGTCAGAGCCTGTTGTATTTTCCTTTGATGAATTAATGATAAACGACTATTGGTTATGGTTCCACTCGTATTTTTCATTATGATCATGAGTTGTGTCTTCTCTGACTGATACATAATTGCATATATCGGGTTTTACGCTTGTGTTTGTCGTGTTTCTTGTGTGTGCAGGTGTTCGATCGCAACGAGCGAGAGGATTGTGATCTGTTGGAGCAAAGAAACGGGAGCGCCATCTTCTCTACGAACAACAGCATTGGACTTGAGGTAGGCCTTCTTCGCAAGTTGGTTTATTGTTATTAGGAACCTGCGCCTTAGCGTGATATGATTGTTGCTAGACCCGATCTGGGCTAGTAGGGATCGCCTCTGTCCGCAGAGGGGATTTACCTCTACAACAGGCACAATAATAAAAAAATGGGGGTTACAAGGGTACAATAATAAAAATAAAGGGGTTACACTAATAACAATAAGGGACTATACTGGTAATATAGGGACCTAACACAAGCATCCATCCAATGGCATGTCTTTTTAATCAATGGTGCAAACCAAACCCCAAGTCCTATTTCTCATGTGATGGATGTAAGGGCTTCAAGTGGATGTTCCATCCTCAATTTCAAACAACTAACTACTTCCAGGCTAGGTATTCTTCATCATGGGTTCTTCTTAGATGACACGTTCTCAAAATATGGATAAATTTTTTAAAGATCAGCCACTTCAAACCATCTCCACAAGTGAAATTTGAGGTATTCAACTTGGGTTTTCAAACATGCCACGATGATTACATAATTTCTTCAAAATGGATGTTCGAGTTCTCAAAAAATGATTGTTCGGGTCTCCAAATAGTGGACAGACCCTTCAAAAAACTCTTGATGTGCATAATCCAATTTCCAAAGGCTTGTTTCTTTTACAAGGTATGCAAACAGAAAACTGCAAGCCTTCCTTAACATGTTGACCCTTGGATCTCTAGCCAAACAAAGCTTTCAGCAACGAGATAGCCCCTACATAATTTAAATGAGTCAACACTAACATAGACAAGGGTCTTCCCTGAGTTTGGCGTGCAATTATAGTTGGCTCAATTATTTTGTATTACATATTGGCCCTTCCAAACCTTCTCATTAAAGATATTGTTGCACACATATGGATATATCATATAAGTGTCAATAGTTAGGTGCAATTTTTATATACATATTCTCTGTAATTTCAATTTGAGGCCTATTTTGAGCACTTTTTCTAATCCGCTCCCAAAGATACAATTCACCCTACTACATTCTTATCCTTTATCTCTTATTTTTGAAATTATGGGATAATGCACATGAACTGCTGACATATACAAGGGTCAACCTCGAGTTTGGCATGCAATTATGGTCAGCTCGGTTATTTTGTATTACAGCTCGGCCCTTCCAAATCTTTTCATTAAAGAGATTGTTGTGTGCATGCGCGCGCACACACACACACACATAGATCATAAAGTGTCAAAATTTAGGCACCATTTTTATTTAAATCTGCTCTGTACTTTCATTTTGAGGCATGTTCTGAGCAATTTTTCTGATTTTCAATTATGGAGTAATGTGCATAAACTGCTAGTGCAAGTTAAATATTTGCTGGTACTAGAAGCAACAGGGTTGTACATGCTCAGATCTACATATTTAAATGCCCCCAACTATCATACAGTTCCACATCATGTATCGAGGCAGACATAGGTGCACATTGCATACATTCACAAGGAACCCAAAATAAAGACCACTTCCAATATGAAGAGTTGTCACAAAGAACCATGTGTTCTCCTTGATGTAATCCACACAAATGGATTTATTTTAATACCTTGAATGTACCCTTGTAGAGTACATACAACAAATTTTCAACAACAACAAAATATAGGGCACGTTTTATCTCCTTTTCTGAGGTGATTTACAAGATAGTGCACAAATTTGCACCAATCTTCAGACTGAATTTCACCAAATAGCTGCTAAGTACAAATTTTCACCTTTTTCAGTGTGATTTTAACCAGCTAGCTGCTAGGGCATAACTTTTTACAGTATTAGAGTCCATAACTCATTTCTTCAATATTAGATCAACTTCCAGCTAGAACACAGTTTCAAAATTCGGACTTTATTTCGAGATTTTTCACCAGAAAGTCAACTAGGACACAAGATCAGAACTTATATTCAAAGCCAAAATTTTCTTAGTTGTAGCAGCATTTTTTTTTTTTTTAATTTCAAAGCTATGTTGTATCCTATGATTTATTAGTTTATTCATTTTTCTTCATGCCATGATTTCTTTGCATTATGTATAGTGTAAACTATCATACAAGTTTCAATGCAAATTATATATTTTTCTGGAAATTATGTGTAACTTTTGTATTTTCCATTTGCCAAGTCTTTGCCAGTTCAAGCATTAAAACTTTACAAACTAACAGATAAACTTTGACCCTTGCATCTAAATGGGCCTTTCCTCAAATCAGTCCTAGTGTCTTAGATCATCAATTTGAAATTTTATGATGAAGTTCACAGGACAATGAGATGTAGCAAATTTAGCACGTGCTTCTATCTTTAAAATTCACATTACACCAAAATATTTGCACAATAGCTACTAAATTCAATTCTTCAATATTTAAATAATGGGGTACAAGATGGGCCTTTATAATACATACATATATAGATTATGAAAAAGAGAGAGAGAGCTAAGTGAAGTCCTATCATTGAATGCATTTGAAAGTTTGTAATTAGAAGAGGCTAATTAAGAAATGTGCAAGCCCCTACTCATGAGGGTGTGATAAGTCTATTTGGATAGTGGACTTACTATGGTTCCAAAATCTCCAAGTTGCAATCCATTACCACTTGTTGTTCATTAGACGAGAAAAAAAATCCATAAAATAACTTCATCCATTGTAAGAAGATAAATATAGTGTGCTCTGCAAAAGCAACAAATCTTGCATATGAATGAATTTAGAAAATTTGCAAAATCCACACTCAAGTAATCACCACATCTCCTTTGATATTAGAAAATTTTCTTTAAACCAATAAATATTCATAATCAACTCACTGGAGAGATGGTTTCATTGGCTTCCTTTTGGCATATAGACATGATTCAACAATGCTTGTGGAAATTTTAAGTATTCTTACTTATCAACATTAACATTTAGATAAGTTTTTGGTACATTTCAAGGATTATTAAATTATTCCATATTGCTTCAATAAATATTGCATTTAAACCAATTGTTAGTTTCTCCAAATTATTTACAAGTGGGACATTAATATATGCAAATTTGGGAGTTCCCTAAAGAATGCGAAAATTTCCCGACACTTGCTCTCACAATCTATGATGCTGAAAATCCATTAGAAATTTAGACCCCAACAATGCTAGCCAACAACTTATGGAGACTGATCCTAAACCCACTGCAGATGTTTGGAGGCCAACCTCAGAGGATCACGATGATCCACCCACCAATGTGTTATCACTCAGGTTTTCCTTGAAGTTGTGGAAAAGGAAAGTATACCCGAGGTAACCACAAACCAACCTTCAGATGCAGAATCTAGCCAATCTGCATCCAGAGAGGGCTGTCTCTTTATAATTTATCTTTGTTCTTAGAAAGTTTTAGGCTAGTTATAAATCCAAGAGTTTGTTTGAAAATGGTGGAATTCGCCAACTAAAGGCAAGGTTGAATATTTTCAGGCCATTGGGCTATGGATTCAAAGGATGGCTTTACTGAATTTCTATTCTACACACAAGATGGATTTGCAGGGCAAGATAGCCAAACAGAGAACAATTTTTAGAATTTAAAGTGGATGGAATGGGTTTGAAGGGATGAAAGGAAGTTAAGAATATTTCAACATGTTCAAAACAAAGAAATGAAATGATTACAAATAAAGAGCAGTGAAGAATTCTTTATTATAGTAATCAAAATGTTTAAATTAGCGAAGAAAGAGCATTTAAGAATTCATGCTTATAACCAATTTAGAAGAAAACATTAAGAATAATCACATCTGAAATCAGAGTAAAATTAAGTAAATTCTGATTTATTATTTTATGTCAACTATTCAGAAATGGACACAATGATATTATAAACAGATATAAAACTTAAGACATAGGGTAGAAATACTTATTGAACTGCAGTCCGACACATGAATCCTGCAAAAAGTCCCGAGCTTCAAATTGTCATCCAGCAAGCCACAAATAAATTTCTCCAAAACACTTTTATTCCAAAAATATTAATGTCACAGCAAAGTAGTAGAATCCACCCAAATTAATTCCAAGAGTGAAGTATTTATACAAATTCTAAACTAAAATATCTTGAAAAAATATCAAGATTAGTTCACAAATCTCTCCAACTATTTTACATAAATAGAACTTAAGTAAAGGAAACTCAAATTAATTCATATATTTGGCACTATTCTCTATGGATAGGTGATTAAAAAGAGGAGAATTCGAATTTTATCCAACTCTTAGTTGATGATGAGGCATCCAAGTCACTAATTGCTTCCTTTCTTTGTGCAATTCTGCTCCAACAATTCTGCAAATTTGGGGTCCAATGATACCTTTATATTTCTCAATCCGTAATAGATATGTAAAAAGTGAAAGAGGTTATTGTAGATAAATATGTTGGTGAGATAAACCTCTTTCACTTTCCTAAAATTCCTCTCCAGCTGTGCATAATATTCTCTGTAAAAAATATGTGTAAAACAGAGTTTTACAGAGTCTGAAAAATGGCCTGTAAAGATGCGCATGTATCTCTCATTATAAAACCACTGTGAAAAAACTGAGATAGGTTTTTGTAGATGGGTCTCTTAGGAACAAAAACCTCCTTCAGTTTTTTGAAATGTATTTCTAATTGGCCACAATATTCTCTGCAAAATGATGACTTGACTGTAATTTTCTGCAAAAAGTGCTTTCCAACTTTGTTTAATATTTCCAAAACCATAATAACTGTTAGAAAAGTGAGAGAGGTTTTTGTAGATGGTCCTCTTAAGAAAATAAACCTCCTTCAGTTTTGTAAAATTCATCTTTTATTGATCACAATAGTTTCTGCAAAACTATGACTAAAATATGCAATTTCTGCAAAAATGTTCCTTCTTGTTGTATTTTTCATCTTTTCACTTTTTTGTTCCTTTGACTGTTTTACTTTCACTTTAAATAAACTTCAATGTTGGTGAAATTATTTTCATCTCTTTTTACCATTTTACTGCCTCTGTAATTACTTTTACTGTTTTACCTTTGACTGCTCTGTAACTTCATTTTAACTTTCACTCTGACTTTTACCTGATACACTTTAACCACTGATACTCTTTAACTGTTATGCTTTTACTATCCCTGTAAATTCTCATTTCACTTTTACCATTCACCATGCACATTTCATCATTCTAATCTCTCTCTGACTTTGTATACAAACTGTTTGTTGAATGAAGATATTGAATTAAAATCTGAGAATTTGGAGCAAACAATTCGTTAATGAAATCTAGGTCTGCAGGGAGGTGATTGTAGGCTTTTTGAAAGACCTGTGGAATGAGATCAGTCTGTGAAGGTTTAACTCTTCATGAGATAAATTGGCAGATTTCTCAAGCATATTTGCTATGGACAGGGGAGTAAGATCTTGATCAGGTTCAAAATGGAGCATTGTATTGATAGCTTGAGGAGTGATGGGGAAAAGGATACTCTGGTCAGGAGACAACACTGCCCTTTGATTTGGATCATAGTTAGAATGGCAGTAGTGGATAATTTCTGGGAAAATAAGGACTGAGGGGATGAGATATCTCGGGAAATTGGATTCCCACAACCCAATGACATCCAATCCCTTCGAATAATCGTCTCTGCAGTGACAATAACTCAGAAGGGGGCTTTCATCAAACACTAAGTCTTTAATTTGAAAGTCTTTATCCACTAAGGGAAAATATTCTAACTCTCTGTGGGGGGCATTCAATGGGGTTACATTCAGGGCTGCCGGAGCTTCCATTTTGGTTCTTGTGTATTCAAAATGGAAGTTCTTGGGTTTTCTTCACAGACCGGGCGCGATTTCAGTTTCAATGAGGGAAATTGGCACAATTGCAGGTTTGGGGGAAGAATTCACAGTTTTAAACCTCAGGGAATGATCTTAGCGATAAGATTTAATCACTAATCCAGTGGAAAAACAAGGAAAACAGAGTTTCTTTTGAAGTTCGGAGCGCAATAGAATAAATACCTGTTCTTGGAGGCAAACTGGGATTTAACAGGTATCAAGTGGTGGCAAGAGGATGCTCCAACACTGGTCCGGCGGAATTCTGGAGCGAAATCGGATAGAAAAGTAGATTTCAGTGAAAATTTGAATTTCGTAGCGGAAGGCGCAGTCGCTTTCAAATAATGAAAATGACATAAAAAACATGAAATTTGTTTTATTTCCAAAGACAAAAAAGGGGTTTTTAGTTTATCGAGGAATGACGTCATTTCAGTACGGGCTGACGTGTGGCAGGGGTCGGGCGGTAAGCGGTAATCCCCGCACCGCTTATGGGAAATGGCGGTTTTAAACGCAACGGCAGCGATTCCATTGGGCGAATGACACGTGGTCGGAGGACGGTTTCAAAACTATCGTGCCCCCGCGGGTTATTGTTCGGGTATTGGATGGCTAGCGGAATGAATGCTAGCCGTAGATCTCGTAGCGAGAGATCGAACGATGGAAGGGACGTGGAATAAGCGGGGGTTTAATGTGCGGGCCCGTCGGGTCTTTGAAACGATTATCGTTTAATTAATCATCCCGGGAGACTTTTGATAGGCGGAGGGAGTGGTTATCAATTAATTCTGATAATTAATTAATCCCATGGTCTAATGAAAATTGGGGTTGCGGCAGGGTTTCGACTATGGTTAAAGTGTCGGGTGGGATTTTTAAAATGCCAAGTGGATGGGCCACGATGGCATGGGGGTTTTTCTAAGTTTTTAGTTTAAATTAAAACTTCGGCATTATTCATTTTTCTTTCAAACATATAAAATTATATGTTTAAATGTTTTTTTCGATATTTCTTATTATATGGTAATAAATTAAATCAATTCAATTACCATAAGGGGCGGGACTATTATATAATGATATTTTTAACCAAAGGGCACATAATGTGGGTTTTTAATGATTAATTGGGAAATAAATACTTTGGTTAAACTTTATAATAAGATGGGTTTTTTGGATATTTATGTAAAAGGAGTTATATACTTAGGATAAGGCATTTTCACTAGGGATTTAGTAAATAGAGTTAAATGTTAATATGAAAAAGGGACAAGGACAACTCAAAGTACTTTGCACATCTAAGAAAGTGAAGATTTCTGAAGTAAATCACATTATCTTAATTTCAACACTTCAACATAGAATAGTAAGTGATTTTGAGGGATTATTGTGGAACTTTACATGATTTTCCTAAGTAAAATAGGATTTTACTTAGGAAAAGGTAAGAAGTGAATGATTATAATGACAAATGATCTTAAGTACTTAGGTCTTTTTGATCATTAGGCCGAGGGTCCGGTCCCTCCAAAAGTCAAGGAAATGCCTTGAGCCCCTTTAATCTCCAAATACCTTAGCACTTTGGGGAAATTAGTAAAAATCTTAGGGAGAAAGTGATGTGGGAAGTTAATGATTTTGACTTTGTTTTCTTTGAATTTTCCAGTGCATTTCTTGCTTCAGTACTTGTGATGAAGGTAAAAGATTAAACATATTTAGCACCATCATTCATCATATGACACTTTGCAACACCTTCTACCTACCCTATCTATTTGACACTACCATTTTCTCTTCTTTATTAGGGTGCATTTGGACTTGCAAACCGTTATCAACCTTTTTTATTTTTACATGGAAAATCTATCTAATTCTACCCTTATTACATCCAAGGGCTCAGATTAAACTGTTGAGCACCTTTTTTTAACTCTACCTATCTACTTATTTGCCAAGATTAAACTGTTTGGTCAGATATTTATTCTCTATTCTACAACATGAAATTGAAAGATGAACTAGCCAAGCTTAAACTGTTTGACTGTTCATGAATTGTGGCAAAATTTTAACAAGCTGCACACAATTACTTATTTACAAAAAATGAAATAGTAGTGGCATTTGGATTTGCACACTTTCCTTGGTCTATTTTTGTTTGGGGTTCATTTCTTTCACTTTTTTGACCAATTTATTTTTCTTACCCTTTGATTTTTCTTTTAGGGTATACCCTCTTTACATTTTTTAAATTTTTTTATTTTTTGGTTTTTTAAGAATATGGAACACCTTTGCTCAAGAAAAAGGTTTGAACATATTCCATAGTTCAATCAAGACAATCATGAAAAATGACACCTATTGGTATAGGAGACTAACACGATGTTCGACTCATCGTGACTTCTACTTAATGACATTAGACTTGTGTTCTTTTGGACTGTGGGTCATACCCTTATGTTTGTTGCTATGTTATGTTAGATTTATCAAGGAATTTTTATGCTACTATCGTATGCCCAAGGAACTGATGAAATTCTAGTGGACATTTTTTGTGCAACCTGATTTTGATGCTAGCTACTTCTTTTGGTCGTTGCATTTGGAGGCCATTTTTGTATAAACTGTCGACCAGGCATTTCATGCTTGTATTAGTAGTTAAACGAAGCATCTTATAACAAATAAAAGAAAACTAGAATGCAGAGTCTGTTCGCAATATGGACTCTGATTACAATGTATAATTTGGTTTGCAAAAAGTTGGAATAGGTAATGTGGCTAATGAAGTATGACATGCTTAATTTGAGACAAAAAATATATGGTACAGCTTATAAGAAAAGTCAACGAATTGCTGAGAGACCTCTGCCAATAGTTCAGGGTAAATTGTGTAGCATGCTGGATAGGGTAAAACAAGATCATTTTATTAATGTCCAACAAGTGACCACCAAGTTGGTCAATGGGCCTCAAAAGTCCAGGCAATGTAAAAATACAAAGTGGGAGTACAAAAGTAGCTCTTGTCTACACTAAACAAAGAGAAAGAGCTAACTATTTAGTCAATAGAAACAAAAGTAGTACAGAGACAAAAATAATACCAAAAGCATGTCAAGCATGTGATGCAGGTTGCAGTTGTCAAAGCATGTTGGGGCAAGAAGCAGAATGAGGCAAGAGAGAAATTGTGGCTCCTACACCTGATAATCAACTTCCATAGAGGGACCAATGCACCATCTGATAATGATATCCATTCAATCAAATGATATTTTTATTTTATGTGGAGTTGCAATTTTCCACCAAGTTTCCAGACAGGTGCAGGAAAATGCACATGAGGGATGTTTGGAGACACCCTCCAAATTTAAGGGGAATTCATGCAGACAAGGGGATATCGAGGTCCCTAGCTTAGGAGGGGCCATCTCTAAAATTATAAAAAAATTAAAATTCTTGCATAACAATCCATCCCATGTAAATTCAGAATTGTGCATTGTAAAAAGTTAAAACTAAACTCAAAATGGCGAAATGATACAAACCGTGTAGAACAACTTTGCCTTACGTGTAGAACATGCCTTCTCTCAGGTCAAGCAAATGTTATACTATTGGATTTTACAGTTGTAGGAATGATTCTAAAGGTGCAGATTAAAAAAGGAGCGATATTTGATTTGGAAAACTTTCATCGACGCTGCAGATTCTAGGGTTCAACAGAGGTGTCCAGGTAGGTCGTATCTAACAAACTTGAACCCTGAGTCTTTGCAACTTTTAAAACATTTTAGATATCAAATTTGAGATAGGGCCTCTTAAATCACCGAATGCAGCCAACCAAAACCGCAATGGAAATAATCCTAGCTCACCAACCACTAATAATCATGGATCACCACAATAGATTCCAAAATTCTTTAGCCAGTATTAAGGGGGAGGGGGAATTAGAAAGGTCGATTCTAGAGTTAAAACCCACCATGTTGGGAAGAAAATTATAAAGCTGAATCAAACAAAAGAGAAGGGAAAAACGTAAACAAGGAAGTCGTACCATTTTTGTTGTCTCTCGAAGCAAAAGCCACTGGGAGAAGCGCTCGTCGATATGCGCCTTGTAGGGATTAGGCTTCAATGACAGAATAGGGACATCCTGCATCTGTAACAAATCTGGATCCACCGACGCCATGTCGCTTCTCACACCCAGCCCCAGATCCATAGAATCTAATAGAATCACCAGCCTATTACAACAAATTCAGTGCCAAGATGTCCCCGGTATCAAAGCTTCCAAAGCTAAACCCTAACTTCGGATAAGATTTTGGCCAAATTTTTCACCAACTATGTCTGACTGGAATCCCCGTAGTTAAAAACCCTGACAAATTTTATGGGACAACCACCAAATCTGATAGGATAAAATGAATATCTCCCGATTCTTTTGTCAAGTGATGGAATTGCTGGGTAGATTCGGTTATTTTTTAGAAGGAAAATAGTAGAAATCCTATCGATTTTTGGCACGAAACATCCCATGTTTTTTAAGATAGACAGGTTGGTTGGAGCTTCTTCAAACCCTGGGGAGCTTCTGTGAGACGGACGGGTAATACGTCTGGTAAGCTTAAATCCCTCCCTTGGAAGGTCCACATTCATTCATTCACACACATACAGTGTGTATTTACCCTTTTTCTTCACGGGAGTAAGTCTCCACGTGGGTTTTTTTCTATGGCTACGCATATGAGACTTGCAAACAGACCTCTATTTCCTGTGACACACATATGTGTTTGGTATGAATCTCATATTAAATATCCTCATGGAGTAGGATTAGCAATGTTTGATAATTTTAATGTATCTCATATTAATACTAATTAGCAATTGCTGCTCCTAAAGGTGTAAAGGTGCAAAGTATATGGAAGGAATAGAAAATTTTGGAAGAATATTTTGAAAAATTAGATCACTGAATATAAAAAAAATATTTATAATAGAATAAATATTATATAAAATTAATATTGAGCTTCATTTAAATTTTTTTTTTTAAAGTAAAATTGGATTTTGCATTTATAAATAAAATGATGTGGTATACTCTGATGGTTGTCATTGATTTGCTTTATTATTTAGTTTTACTTAGGTAAACTTAGCAGAATTACTTTCACTTTCTCACTATGTCGTTCCCACGGCAATTAGTTTCACTCATAACAACATCACATCCTAATGGGATTTTTCGTTGCCAAATTAAAGGGAAGCAACTTTTGTTTGAAAGTAAGATGAATATGGAGTAATGTGGTGTTTAGGTTACGAAAGAACTCAGAACTAGGTTTTTTTCCTTTACAAGGAAGAGAGGAAAAGAATTGAAGCATAACCATTATGAAGGGTTTATCTTAAATTTAGTTAAGTGTGATTCAATGTCGCTATCCCTAAATATGGATTTGGCACATAAGAAATATATTTGAGAAGGTAAGTCAATTTTATAGCTAAGTGGAGAAGAATCATAACAAAGAAAAGAAAAGTAAGAAAGAGAGGATGGAGGACCTGTATCAATTAATATCGGCCTCGCTTCCACCTATTTTTATGAATGACTTAGATAGAGCCCTCAAGAAGAGATTCGACCTCTGAGACGCCTCAAAGAAATCCCATGTGATCCCATCCTCTCCCCTTACCTTAATTATGATTTATATGGATGCATATCATAAAATGCCCATCGCCCCCAAATAATTGATCGAACTCCACTTGCATTGTTTCACGTTATTTTTTCACCATGAAATTTGACTGTCAATATAGGTTCATCATTACCTGTATTACACTCCCTTAGAATTCTAAAACCCCAAAGTTCCTAAACCAAGTCTTGGAATTGGATAAAAGCTCATTAAAATCCTAAAAAGACTTACTCCGCACTTTTCCTAGCCTTTGCCTGTGGATCCGAAGATATTTTCTCTATAGCCTGTGGCACATCCCGCACATTTTGCTTATAAAACCTGCGGACCCTCGTAAAAAGTCAAATAAAGGTAAAAGTAAGTTCTAGAAGCCCTACTAGACGAATATTCTCCCAACTGGAATATTCTATAAGCGCATTCAATTCAAGCTTTATCCTATACTCATGAGCTCTATCCCTTCACTCATGGAGCTTATCCCTTGGTCTATGGAGCTCAAATCCCTTCATGAAAGGAATCCATCCCCCTCTTCGTGGAACCGAAACTACCTCCATTTACCTATAAATTGAGCTCATGTTTCAGTCTCAAGGGTAGAGACACATATGTGGTAATTGTTGAAGAATTCTTAAAAGAGAATACTCTCTATACTATCCATTTTTATATGAGAATGATCACACACTCATGTCCATAAATTTATGTTAGTTCAGAGAGAAGAAGGCTTGTCAATCTGAGAGAGAACGATTGTTCAGGACCCCGGAAGAACTTGTATAACATCAAGGTGAAAGGTTGTAACGTTACTTCTTATTATACAAGTTAATACAAATGGATTCTATTTTCTCATTGAATTGTTCATGTATCTATTTGAGTATTTAAATTCTTGGATTCCTTGATCACTGAGATAGATTAGTGTTTTCTTAATTATTAAATCTTGCAGGTGCTTTTAATCCTTTTATTTGCATTTGATCGCAGGTTTCACATGTTGAAGTGACCTCTATTGGAGCGACTGGATAGAATATTTCGGCAAGCGTTGGACTTCAGGTAGGGGCATGTCCTCGTACTTTGTAATTTAATAATTTTAAATCACAAATGATCTAGAGAAAATGGTTTGCATTTGGTTGTTTGTTTCTAGATATCCTTAGGATATAAGGGAGATCGTTCTTGTCCGCAAGAAGGATTTATCCACATAACAAAATGGCAACTCCACTAGGGAATAGAACTTAGTTTCTCTTTTTACTTTTCAATTTGATTTTTCGATTTTGATTAGTCTAAAAATGGGTTGGGTAGATAACTTTCCATAATCCTTGAAAAGAATCTGAATTTTTATTTTTTCTGTGTTTTTTCCTGGCCTACGCGGTGTTTTTTTAAAAACAGTGCGGTAGCCTCTGCAATTTTTAGTTCGGCATAGTGCGGTACCACACTGTGCTCCATTGAAATCTGTGGACTTGTGGAAAATTTTTGAAAATTTAAAAATTCTCTCTTCAGGAGTAAGATAACCAGATTATCTGTGTTTTCCCCAACTTATCTTGATTGTCAAAGTCTTATGTGTGAATTTCTTTCAGCAATTTTTGAGTCTGAGTGGTTTTTCATCTAATTTGCATTTTCTAATTAAGTGTTTTCCCTACTTTCTTGTTGCTCTTTATTTGAAACCATCATATACCTTAGCTTATTGTTATGTTGTTGTTTTCTTGTTGAGCCATTGAACTTATTGCAGCCCTTTCTTTTATGAAAATTGAGTTCCATTTTCATTTGCAAATTTAGAAAAGTCTTAAGCTTACCAAGACCTGAATTTCACTTAAAACCATTATTGAGTGTTTTGATTTTTGCTGAGATAAGCAGAAATTCTTCTTGGTTCAATCACAAACTAAGAAAAACATCCTCAAAAATTTCTAGATAGAGTTCAAACATTAGTGTTTTCTTTTTCTTTTGAATTTTATGTTTTTAGGAGTTTTCACAAGGTTTTCTTTTTGGAAAAATTTTGTTAAAAGATTTGTAGTTTCTGATCTGATTGATGAAGGATTTTATTTTGAATGAGTAATTGATCATCATATGAAATTGATTTCTCAAAGAAATAGTCTTCTTTTCAAATATTTTTGTTCATAAGAGAAAGAATTGGTGCTTTGAAAGTTATCTAAATCTCTCAAATCTTTCCTTTAAATAGGTTTCATTGAAAATAAAAGAGTTGCACTCTCACATTGATGCATTTAGCTTATTTTTTAGTCGGGTCATAAAACATCATTGAATTTTCACTTCCATACCTTCTGTCTTAAGAAACATTCAAACTAAAAACAACGCTTAATTAAAATCAATCTAGATATTTTACATTTTCTAGGGCTCATTTCCACTAACATAGCTTAGGCTAGTGTCTTGCAATAGGTTGTAATTAACATTCCAAGACAGTTAAAACAAACAAGTAGCAATCTTGCGGTAAGAAAATCCAATTGTAGCATGTATGCTTTGGGAAGCTCTTCTTAAAAGAGTCAAGCACGAGATCATTTCCGAACCAGTGAGGTAATCATACCTATCTCATTGGGAAATATAGCAGATGTGCACGTATTAAAAACGGTAAACTTTGGATAGACCATTTTTGAGGAGCCTAGGGTCACTTGTCGGTAAACCTTGGATTATATCAAGGAGCCTTCAAGGGGATTGAGCTTGTTACTCTGCCCTTGCGTGTATATCGGATCGTAGACTATTCCCCCAGGTATATTTTTTCCTATTGGTGACCTTAGTGGCTATAAAATTTACGATTCTTTCCCAAGGTGACGGTGGAGGGAAGGTCCCACTGTACCTGGAGCAGACGTCGACTAGACTCACTTGGACTTTTCGAAGGGTTCTCTTCACTTCGAGATGGTTTGAGTGGAGAAAATTGCACCGGATTGTTTCATTAAGCAGGTTGTCGGGTAATTTTTCCAACCGCTATTTCTACATTAAAATTCTACGACGTTGGATTTCATCACCAACTAGTGTTTTTGGGCGGGAATCTATTGTTTGTGTGTGGATTTTTCTCTTAGATTTGTAGGCATGTGATCAATTTGATTGCTTCCTTAGAGACTTTAGGACATTTTATTGAAATTTTCTTTGATTTCGTGTGTTAAAATTTTTAATCGTTGCAAAATTTCTTAAACAATCACGTAGAATGCAGGGAAAACCCCTTGGGTACACACCAAGCCAGTTAGAAAAACTTAAATCTGAGAAAGGAAAAACATCAGGGATTGGATCAACTGAACACGAAGAAACATCAATAATTGTTCATCCTGAATACGAAGTAGATCAACGTTGAACAGTAGAGAGTACCCCAAGAAGAGTTTCAATTTCTAAGCTAGTTGAACTTGTTTCTACCACTAGTGAATTATCAGCTTCGGATCCTGAAATTTCTGAACCAGAAACTGCAACAATTATATTTGAGATTACTTCTATGTTCATTACTCCAACCCCTCATCGTCCTCATTCACCCAGAGTGAAGTATCGTATCACTGAAAATATTCCTCCTGGTCTCATTAGTATTGAAGAAGTTACTGACACTGAAGAAGAAGTTTTTCTTCCTCCAAATCAAGACTCTTTAGATATTAGGCCAAGTGAATCGATTTACTATAGCCCTTTCAAACAAGATCCTTGGTATTCTCAATTGCTAGAATTTCTACACAATACTAGTCTAAATTATTCGCCACCCTAAATTCCTTTTTATGCCATACCAAGAGGTTATAGACCTCCGTTAAATATGTCTAGTGAGTCATCAATGTATTCTACATCACCAGAATCATACTTGTATGGTGGTCCGACTATTCCGGTAGGATACCAGTCACTTTCTGGTACTTTCTCAAGATCAGCTCCTTCTCCCGACAAACATATACCATCATCTGGTCCAAATGAATCAAATACTGAAAATTTGAGTGCAGAACATGTTTACATGATGTGTGGAAACATTCCTAACCCTAACCCTCAAGGTAGTAATTTATCGCCTAGGGGGAAACCTTAAAGTGGTAATTTATTGCCTGGGGGGCAACCTCAAGGAAAGTACATACCTCAAGTACCATATCAACCGCAAGGACCGTACATACCTCCAGGTCAGTACATACCTCAAGGTCAATATCAACCTCAAGGTCAATACCCAACTCAGGGTCCGCAGCCTCTTCAAGGGCAGTACCCTACACCAGGGCAACCGTATTTCCAAGGACAACAGCTTCCTTTAGGGCCACAGTTCTACCCGGAACAGCAATTGTTTCAAGGAAGTGGGAATTATCCAGCTAATGATCAAGCTTATGTTACAAATCATCAACCTGGTTATGGTCCTTATGCAACACAACCTTCAATGGGACCTTCATACCCCGGAGTAAACACGGTGTGGGATTCATCACAAGTTCAACAGAATTTTCAACCTAATGTACAAGTAACTTATTATCAACCTGGTCAGCCAATGGGTTACAGTCAAATCCAACAACCTGTCCAACTTGTTCAATTTACAATTCAGGTACCTACATTTGGTACAGTTCAGCAGCCTGTTCCAAGCACACCTAGAACTCCAACTCAATCTGTTGCACCAACTTCTGTTCAAGCTGCCACACCTATTCCTGGAGTTTCTACAGCTCCTATTTTTACAGCCCCTCAAGTATCACAACAAATCCCTGTAGTCTTTGCACCACAACCTGGACCTACAATCCATACTACCGTTCAGCTGCCTATGGGACAACCTGGTACAAGTACAATTGTAACAAGCCAACTTCAGTTTGTTTATCAACCATATCAAGGGCAGTATCAATATGGGCCTGCAGCAAAAAATCCAGTATACCAGCATCAACCGTACCTTGGTTACACGTATCAGATACCATCTCAACCCCAATATGGTCCGGCTAATCCTGGTTACCCGGGAGGTATTCCAATCCCAAATGCATAGGTTATTCTAGGATATCCCGGATATCCTTCTCCTGGTACTGGTATAGTTCCACAAGGTTATCAATTTTCTCAAGACCCTAACCGTTTGTTGCCATTCGTAGCAACTTTGGATTTACCTGATTAGTTGTGCCTAACGAATGATCCCATCTATTATCTTTTGTATTGGCCGCCAATGCCATATAATTTGCCCAGTGATATCCCTAAATTTGAAGGGAAATCAGGAGAGCACCCATCGAACCATGTCATGACTTACCACCTCTGATGCGCATCCAACTCTTTGATTGATGATTCTATTCAATTACGATTGTTTTAGAGAACACTGATAGGCTTAGTTGCCAAATGGTACATTGAATTACCACGTGGCTCATTCAACAATTTCAATGCTTTAGCAACTACTTTCTTAACACATTTTTAGTTGCCAGTTAGATACGACAAGGGCACGGAATTATTGACTTCATTAAAACAATCTACGTCTACGTGCATATCCGATCACATACATGAATGGAGACGTAGGAGATGTTTGGTGAAAGTTTTTATTCCAGATCAGATCTTGGTAGAATGGTTCATCAAATCATTGCTTCCAAATATCACTGAAGATGTGGCTAAGGGAGGAGTTGTTACTAAGGAATAGGTCATTGCTCAAGCTCAGTACTTAGACCTTGTATATATGCACTCTGGAACTTTGTATGAAAAAATTCCTAATTTACCACGTCCTGGTCAAATAATTGCAACTCCTTCAGGGTATCATGCTACAGATGGTCTAATTGGTTTAGTTAACACAAATAAAAATAAGAAGAAGTCCTCAAAAATTACTTCTCCTATAATAACTATACCTGATTCACCAAAAGGAGATTCTTCCCTTGAAACTTCTACCGAAATTCACGTTGTAGATTCATCTACAACTAAATCAAAAATTGGTAATAAGAAGAAAGGTAAGAATAAAAGAAAACAAACTTCGTCGCCCAAAGAGAAAACCGAAAAAACTAAACTATCTGATGATAAATGAAAACCTTGTTATTCTTGTCTTATTTGTGACAAGGATCACTTTACTAAAGAGTGTCTGCATCGGTCTGAGGTCTCTAAATTCATCAAAGGTTCATCCACACCAGCTGTTTTGAAGGACCCTTTTCCTACTCAAGACAGCAAAATGATAGGATCTTATTCACGCTCATCAGTAAATATTTTAATTATGTCTGAGGTTATGGTTGCGACGCGATCACAAGACTATGGAAATAAAAATCCTTTCACTGGTAAAGAAGTAGAACATTCTAATTCAACGCCAGCTACATATCCTTCGGTTTCTGATCCACTTCATATCAAGAAACCGAATCCTGATCTAGTAATTAAACCGCTGCTAAAGGTGTACTTCGAAAGTCAACTTTCAATCCACATGCGAGAGCTACTCAGAACTACAACATTGTTGAAGACTTGGAAATTTCCCCTTCAACAATGTCGGCCTTAAAAGTGTTGCAATCATGTCCAGCACAAAGGAAATTACTTTTATCAGCTATTGGAGCTATAGATCCTCAGAATTCTAACCTTATGGTCTTTGATTTAGAAAATTTTACACCGATACTACCCCATCAGATTGCTTTTCAAATTTCGGCATTAGTCAAAAACAGATGAATTTTTCGTACTTTAATTGATGAGGGGGCATCCACGTGCATTATGTCGTTAAATTTTTGGAAAATTCTTGGTTCTCCAATGATCAACCAATCTCCGACAATCCTTAAAGCTTTTGATGGAAGAGGATTCCATCCGTATGGAATTTTACAGGATCTACCTATAGAGGTCGAAGGTAAAACTGTTAATCTAGATGTGGAAGTAGTTGATGCCCCTCTGGATTACAACCTTCTTATGGGTCGAAGTTGGTCTTATTCTATGACTTCTATCGTTTCTTCCATCTTTCAGTTAATCATGTTTCCTCATAAAGGAAATATTGTGAAAATCAATCAGCCTTCATATTATTCGTTTGACCCAGCCTCTACGGACAGTATTCAGCATGTTGTAAAATCAACTATTCCTTATGAAGATGTTGGAGTAGGTTTAGTAAAAGATTTTGTTTTGATGGGAACTTTTTCTATGCCTCCACCCAACGTACCACGTACCATTGCTAATATCAATATGATTTCATCAAGCACTATTCCATTTGATGATCCTTGGATAGTGCCTTCAGAGTTAGAAATATGCCTTTGAGTCCTTTTGAGATAGCATATACAGCGGTATAGTTATTTTATAACACACCTTCAACTAATCTTGATCCATTGAATGTGGTCACTGAATAATCTTCTTCACTATCAAGCTCAACCTTGACATCTATTTCTGATCCTTTTCAACAAATGTTTTATACTAATGAAAGTATTCGTGAAATTTTGTCTATGGATGAATCACCTTGGGATGATCTACACCATAGATCTTCGTTTTTACCTGAACTTGATAGCTTTGAGAATAATTTTTCGTCAATTTTTACAATTGAGTATGTCAAGGAACCACAGAATCCAATCATGATTACAAATTCGGATTCTGAGATTAATTTGGGAAACATTTCTACAAATGTTCCTATTGGCATATCAGTTAAACCTGGAGTTGTTGAAAACATTCATATAGGAGCTTCTTGTACGATTGACGAAATTAATACATATAAAGCCCTATTTCAAGAATTTCGTGACATATTTTCCTCGTCCTACAAAGAAATGCTAGGAATTTATCCAAAAATTGTCGTTCATGAAATAAAAACATACTCGGATGCAAAGCCTATTAGACAATGTTTACGTTCGATACATCCACGAAAAGATGTTGCTATTAAAGCTGAAGTTGAGAAACTACTAAGAGCAGGATTTATTTATCCAATCCAATTAACAGATTGGGTATCTAATATACTTCTTGTTACCAAAAAACAAGGGACTATACGAGTATGTGTCGATTATAGGGATATTAATAAAGCTTGTCCAAACGACAATTATCCTACCCCTTATCGACAAAATCATTGATGATTGTGCTCGAAATGAGATGTTTTCATTTATGGATGGATTTTCCGGATATAATCAAATAAACATACTCCCTGCTGATCAACCAAAAATAGCGTTCATTTGTCCTTGGGGAACATTTGCTTATTGTAAATTACCTTTCGGATTAAAGAATGTTGGTGCAACTTTTCAAAGGGCAATGTCTTACACTTTTCATGACATCAAACACATTGTGCAACCTTATCTAGACGATTTACTTGCTCACTCATTACATAGGGAAGATCATCCTACTCATTTACGAGCAATTTTTATGAGATATGGGCATTACAAGATTCATTTGAATCCACACAAGTGTGTTTTTTGTGTGCAATATGGAAAATTATTGGGATTCGTTGTTTCCAAAGTCGACATTCATGTCGATCACCCGAAGGTTGAGGCCATAATTAATTTACCTCCTCCTTCCACACTTCGCCAACTCCAAAGTTTGCAAGGGAAAGCAAACTTTCTGCGTAGATTTATCCTGAACTATGTTGAGTTAACAAAAGGTTTTACTAGGTTGTTGAAACAAAATGTTCCTTTTATTTGGGATGAGATTGATGATCGGTCTTTTGATGCTCTAAAACATGCGTTAACCCATGCACTGTTATTGCATCCACCCAATTACAACCAGGACTACTTTTTATACCTAGCAGCCTTTGATTCCACCATTGGAATGGTTTTAGTTCAAGAGGATGAATTTCACAATGAGCATGTGATTTACTATCTAAGTAGGAATTTGAATCCAACCGAAATTAAATACTCACAGGTGGAGAATTGGCCTTGGCAGCCATTCAAGCTATCCAAATATTTCGTTATTACATACTATTACGTAAGACAACAGTAATTTCTATTTGCAACCCAATGATGTAAATTTTGACAAAATAATTACTTGGTGGCAAATACTCTAAATGGATTGTTATCCTACAAGAGTTTGATTTGGAATTTGAAAAGTCTAAATCAAATAAATTTCTAGTGTTTGCAAAACTTATGTGTGACTTTCCCAATACTGAGACGGAAACTGTGGTAGAGCATCCCATTGCAGATGAATCTTTGTTTCTTATCAGTACATTAGATCCATGGTATGGAGATATCATCATTTATCTTCAAACCCAAACCTTTCGACCTGAGATTTCACGCTCAAATCGATGAAAGATCCATTACCAATCTCAGCAATACAATATTGTTGGGGACACACTTTATCTTCGTGGTGCAGATTCTATTTTTCGATGTTTCATAACTCATGACGAGGCTGAAATGGTTTTGAATGACTGCCACTCTGGAGCATGTGGTGGTCATATATCTGGGTATGCCACAGCCCAAAATATATTGCTCACTGGCTATTTTTGGTCGTCATTATTCAAAGATAAATGCCACAACTGTCAAATATTTGATTGAAATATGTGTGCACCACCAGCTCCTCTTCACGCCATAATTGTTGTCGGTCCTTTTGCGAAATGGGGCATTGATTTCATTACATGTGACCCTCACTCGGCCGGGGGGCATGGGTATATTATTCTCGCAGTAGATTACTTTACCAAATGAGCTGAGACGATGCCTACATTCGTGGCAGATGGAAATACTGCAGCTATGTTCGTACTCAATCATGTGATTTCTCGTTTTAGTGTACTCCAAGATATTATCACTGACCATGGGAGTCATTTTCGAAATATAATGATGACCGAACTTTCTGATCAACTTGGCCTGCACCATAATAATTCTACTCCATATTACCCTGCAAGCTAATGGTTAGTTTGAAGCCGTTAATAAATTTTTAACCACCATGATCAAACGGATTATCAAAACTCGCAAATCGAATTGGCATACCATGATTTTTTCCACATTATGGGCATACCAAACCTCAGCAAAAACTACAACATGGTTCACTCCTTTTCAACTAGTTTATGGTTTAGAAGTTGTGTTACCCATTGAATGTGAAATACCGTCACTCCAATTAGCCATAGAGTTACTACCAGCTACCTTTGAAGAGGAAAAATGCTTTTTGTACTTAGCACAATTAGATGAGACTCGGTGCACCGTTGCATTAGCAGTCAAAGCTCATAAAAAATGCGTTAAAGCTCAATATGATCGAAGTGTTACACCTCGTGTTTCTTCAGAAGGTGACCTAGTCTTAGTATATGATCAAGCTAACGATAAGCTAGGAGCTAGGAAATTCGAACCATTGTGGCATGGTCCTTACATTGTCAAGCGAGTGCTTGCCAAAGGGGCCTATGAATTGACTAATGATGACGGGGTCTCTTTAGATAAGCCCAAAAATGGTCTTTATTTAAAGATATATTATGCTTTATTCTTGTGTGAAGATATCACTTGTATAATAGTTATTTTTCTAGTTAGTGTTCCTTAGATTAGATAGGTGTGTCTAGTTTTTACTATTATCTCTGCTTATCTTGATTACTCTTGATATTGCAGATGTCAACATCCCTTCAAACATATATTGGTTTTTCTGATGGTGCCTATCGTAGTACACAAAATATTTCTTCTGCAGCTTGGCTCATATATTCACCCACTGATGAGTTAGTTTCTATGCATGGGGTAAGCCTTGGTCAAAAAACGAATAATATCGCAGAATATAGCGCAATGATTTAGTTATTATCTTATGCCCTTTCATTTGGTATTCGACGTTTGATCATAAGGTTGGATTCAGGACTCATTGTATTACATTTAAATAGAGTATACGCAATTAAAAATCCAGTGTTATTAAGATTATTTTTGAAGGTTCGTCTCTTGGAAAGACAATTTGATTACATCGAATATCAACACATTTCAAGAAATTTAAACACATTGGCTGATGCATTAGCTAATCGTGTTTTAAATAGACATTTGCAATGTTAAATAGTAAAGCAAAACAACATTTGATACATGTTGAACAAGATAGTCAGAGAAAGTAGTAATATCATAGATAGAAGTTTTTGTTTTCAAAAAATATTACATCGTCTGTGATCATAGGTTTAAAACACCTTATGATCTGAAAGATACTGATACAAAAAAAAAAATGTCAATCCACGATGATCATCCACTATCCGTGGTGATGATCATGGTAGTAGACTATCGCACGCGCCACCTTGCGCAGGAATCTCCTAAACTGGTCTAGAACACCAATAACATGTCTCTGGAGATGGAGAGGAATGTCGTATGTCGATGTCTCAGGGATATCTATAGTCAACCTCTCTAGGTTGTGTTCTATGTCAGTGAGGATTTATGTTGCTTGATCCTGTGGTTGTGCTATGGGCTCTATTTGCAGCCTTTCAAAGCGGCAGAGTGTAGCTGGCCGTCGTGGACCAACATCTGCATTTAAAAAAAAATTATCAGTATTGGACGATTTTAAAAAATAAAATAAAAATAATAATAATAATAATCAGAGTTAAAACACATCAAAATGATTCGCTTACCTGATTCATCCCATTGTGCCCCTGGAAGTAAGGACATCACGGGATCCCCTCTAAATTCTATACCCGCATAAGGGAAATCTTCAATTGTGAAGATTTGGTTCTACAGCCACATAAAATATGCAGGAGTAAACCGAACTACCGTATTGTCATCGCCACCATGGTGGGCCATCAATGCAACCCATCCTACCATATGAGGCTCTCTAAGTTCACCACGATCAACAGGAATAAGCTGAGGGGCGAGGAATGGGATCTTCTCGAAAGCAAAAGAGATCAAGATGGCGCCATACCCAAACTTTTTCAACTTTGCATTTTTTTCTCTCGTCAGTTGGCCTTTCATATTGACCAATACCCCTTCGCACCAGTTGAAAATGGTGCCTCTGAAACATTCAACTGCGGTCTGCATGTGAGACTTGGTGGCCACATGTGGAGTCGCGCTTCCACACAACCTGGTTACTGTGAATGCAATAAATTTAAGATCAAGTCGCAAGATTGTATTTATATCTATGCGGTTATCTTTGGGATCTGCTTCATCACTGCAAAATTCTTGTTTGTAACTAGCAATGGGTAGGCCACCCTGCCTAGCTCCAAACAAAGAAATGTTTTCTCCTTTTTTGGATAATCCAATGAGAAAATAAATATCTTCAAGCTCAAGTTCAAGCTGATGATCGCCAATGATGAGACACTGATTTTTAACATCCCACTTGTTCACTAGCCATGTCATCAGTTCCACTTGTGCCCTCATACCTTGAATTGCCTAGAATTTATACAAAACACAATTTTTAAGTGCACGCATTGTGGCTTGATCATTCATATCCGCATCTTCTGTACCTTCATGCTCGTGTTCTCTCCACTCTAACATTGTGGAATAGTCTGCAAATGGACGCATTTGAATATTAGAAACTTTTAGAGGGATAAATTTTAACTATTTTTTAGAAAAATTATCAATTTTCATTTGGTCACGGTGCCACTCTACATGAAAAACGTGGTAGCCCGATAATTTTCCTTTAAGAAAATTATCGGGGTCCGCAGGTAACGCATGTATGACCCGTGGACCCCCAAGAGCGGAATTTTAAACTAAACCTGAAAAGAGAATTTGATTGGATAGAAATGAAGAGAATAGTGTTGTGGATTACCTGGTTCTGACGAATATCGATTTGAGCGGTCGGTTCTCCCGTTATCAACTTCAGAACTTTTCTGCCAAAATCTCTCAATTTACAACTCCAAAGACAAAAGGTGAAAATGAATTTGTTAAGCTCCTTTTTATTAGATTTTTTAAATGAATAAAATATTATTTTATTTATTTTCCACTTTAAAAAGTAAATTTTCAAATGTTTTTACTTATTGGAAACAGGGATGTTTAATCTTTCGATTTTTTGTGCAGAATACAGATTTTTCCAATGAAAAGAATTATTTTGATGATGAGTACACTTCTATCACTTTTTCGGGCCCTTAAAAAATTACGAAAAAACGAAACCCTCGATTTCTCTTTTAAGCCCTTTTTAGACTCTCTAAATATTAAAAGATCGCCGAGTACTTGACTATTCGAACTCATTAAACGAAATGAATAGTTGTCCTTTCAGTATAAGTTTACCCCTTTTCCGAACTGAAGTGGACTATTTACGAAAAAGGTATACATTGACTAATCATGGTCAATAGAGTTCTCTCTTGTATTATTTTATCCTTTTTCGGGCTTGAGAGACTAAATTTATGAAAAAGTACAACCACGGATTTTTCTTAAGTTTTTCTTCTAACTCCCTAAAATTGAAAAACATTGAGTTTCACCTATAATATACTCGTTAAAACTTAACAGTTAAGGACCTGTCGATTACAAACAGGAACGAATCACTCCTTCTTAGGGTTCGATTTTAATACTAAGTTGGACTCATCTGAAGGATAAGCTTACACAACAAGCAAATGTTATCCTCTTCAAGCTTGTCAAAAATAAAGAGGTACTTGCTAGAAATGGTGGGGGAAAAGAGAGAAAATGAATCCAGTTGTCATCCTTGTTTTGAAAATAAGTATACCACTCTTGAACACGACACTTTTTGTCACACTTGTATCTGGGCTAGGGAATTCCTTTGACCAACAGTTAATCAAACCACATTGAAAGTCTTCAGCCGGTTTATGGGTATTAGCTTTAGGTTAATTGTTACCAAACCATCTACAGTGTCGTTATGTGTTCAAGCGACAGTTCAAATAAACCTTTCATTGCAAACATTTGTCTCCATCCTCGTTGACCATCCCTGAGTCAGTCCTTGCAAATATTTCTTCAAAAATTGATCTAATGGTTTCATGAAGTGGGCTTTCCCACAACAGGTCGCTTTCTATCGACGACAGCTCATCATCTAGAAAGTTGATCTAGAATCCTATCAGTACCTTGGGATCTGCATGCCCTAATGGCAGGTTTCTCGCCTTCGATGATAGGTTGCATCATTGACCTTTGATCGAATGATTCTATGAAGTATTCGACTGCAAATCATTCATTCACACTTCGAGGATTGTACTGAGTACTTTGAGAGCCATTGTCATTATTGGTGGTTTCTCTCACACTTTTTAACATTTCACATCATTGACTGGTAATCAAGTGGTTTCTACCATGTTCGACTTCGACACAATCAATCGCATGGATAGAATCGTACTAGTTCAGGAAGTGGAAATCAAGATCCTGGATCTAATTTCCATCATCCAGGCTACGAGGAATTTTATTATTCATGATACTGTAGATTACTTATGACATATGGTTGCGTCCATGTTGTGTCTACTATTGATGTAATTTTAAAATCATTTATGTATCAGAACATTTATTTAGTTTTGATCTGAGTATTGGAATGCCTACCTCAGCGATGATATACATATATATGTTTGCATTGAATGTTTTTACAGCCTTTGGACTGGTATGTCCGCAATCCAATCCTCAGAAAGATAAAGCACTTCACTTTTCAGAACTCCCTCATACTTCACACTTTAGGGGGCTATCTGTTAGACGTTATTTTGTCACCATGACATTTGACTGTCAATATAGGTTCATCATTACCTGTATTACGCTCCCTTAGAATTCTAAAACCCCAATGTTCCTAAACCAAGTCTTGGAATCAGACAAAAGCTCATTAAAACCCTAAAAATACTTACTCTGCACTTTTCCTAGCCTTTGCCTGCGGATCCACAGATATTTTCTCTATAGCCTGCGGCACATCCGACACGTTTTGCTTATAAAACCTGCGGACCCCCATAAACAGCCAAATAAAGGTAAAAGTAAGTTCTAGAAGCCCAGCTAGATGAATATTCTCCCAACTGGAAGCTTCTAGAAGCGCGTTTAGTTCGAGCTTTATCCTATACTCTTGAGCTATGTCCCTTCACTCATGGAGCTTATCCCTTGGTCTATGGAGCTCAAATCCCTTCATGAAAGGAATCCATCCCCCTCTTCATGGAACTGAAAATACCTCCATTTCCCTATAAATTGAGCTCATGTTTCAGTCTCAAGGGTAGAGACACATATGTGGTAATTGCTGAAGAATTCTTAAGACAGCATACTCTCTACACTAGCCATTTTTTATATGAGAATGATCACACACTCATGTCCATAACTTTATGCTAGTTCAGAGAGAAGAAGGCTTGTCAATCTGATAGAGAACGGTTTTTCAGGACACCAGAAGAACCTGTATAACCTCAAGGCGAAAGGTTGTAAGGTTACTTCTTATTATACAAGTTAATACAAATGGATTCTATTTTCTCATTGAATTGTTCATGTATATATTTGAGTATTTCAATTCTTGGATTCCTTGATCACTGAGATAGATTAGTGTTTTCTTAATTATTAAATCTTCAGGTGCTTTTAATCCTTTTATCTGCATTTGATCACAGGTTTCACATGCTGAAGTGACCTCTATTGGAGAGACTGGATAGAATATTTTGGCAAGCGTTGGACTTTAGGTAGGGGCGTGTCCTCGTACTTTGTTATTTAATAATTTTGAATCACAAATGATCTAGAGAAAATGGTTTTCATTTGTTTGTTTGTTTCTATATATCCTTAGGATACTAGGGAGATCGTTCTTGTTCGAAAGAAGGATTTATCCACATAACACGCACCAAAAAAAATCATTGGTTCAAGATCCTCCAAACGAGAAGAACTTGCAAGAACTCCAACTACATCAAAATAAGTTTGAATATATGTAAGGGAGAAAATATGTAGGAATTTACAGGGTAAGTTCTGTAGATCAAGAACCAAAGGTCACCGCTCACAAACAGATCAAAAATCAGTACACCAGTATAATCACGTGGTTAAAACCCTCAAAGAGGGAAACAGTCCACGCCTTGAGCCAACGCGGCTGCTTCAGGGAATTTATTAATATAAAAAGAAAAGTTACATATGTTTCTCTCATAAACGGTTACCGGACAAATGACCCTCCGTGCTCTTTAAATAGAGATCATGGACCAATCGGGTGTTAAGCCACGGATCAAGTGTCGTTAATACCGAGGTGAGAGATAACCATCGGATCACTACAAATCGTGACAGTCGGATTCTAAGTTACAAATGTACATGGTAAAGAAACACACTTTACCTAAATCTACACTAGACTAAGTTATTCTTAACTATTTCCTATGCGTTGGAATATCCTAACAAAATGAAAGCTCCAACCATGACAAGAAGTCTAACCCTAAAATAACATTTATATACTTGCTATAGATGCCCACTATATGCCATTCGTGAAAATCTACTCATATAAAAAATATTGGATTGTAACTTTTTTTACGAATCTACTCATATAAAAAATATTGGATTGTAACATTTTTTAGTGTTATAATGTAACTCTTTCTAAGTATTGGGTAAAATAAGTCAATCACTTTCCTAAGACTGTTTACAAAATGCTAATTAAATTTCCTAACAAATAATTATGGTCCAATTTACGCAAATCTGTATTCCAACCACTTAATATAAATTCTAATTATTATTGATATATATTTTTAATTTTAAAAATCGAATGATTAAAAAACAAAAAAATACATAACATATGTATCATTCTTCTTATGTATCTTCTTGATCTTCATCCAACTAATAGACATCTATATCAACACCTGATTCAGAAACGGTGTTGAAACGATCGATCATGTCATCATAATCATAAATTATGTCATTTTCAAGAATATCCTCTTCGACATCATCATCAATAATTGTTGCATCGTCTCCTACGCACAGTTCATCTTCTCTATCTTCTTCGGTTGCCAATGCATATCCTGCTCATTTGCCACTGCATCATCTTCTTCTTGATCAATATCATCTTCTTCCTCTACAGTATACTCTATTGGCCTTCCTCTTGGATCATATCTAATAGAAAATGACCATCCGCTCTCACATGGAACCTCTGAGTAAAAGACATGTTCACATTGTCTTGGAAAAACATAGTGACCTTTTCCTGCTTCAAACTGTGATCTTTTAACCATTGGAAATCCATTGTCATGTTGAATAAGATTTTTGTCATCATCACGTACATTCATTCGTAGCCTATACTATTTGACGTCGAAAAAAACTAATTTTAAGGAATTAAAGTCACACTCAACTATATCGTCTAAATACCCATAATATATATTTTCAGATTCTCGAGGATGTATGTCACTCCTGGAGGAAACATTAATGACCTGGAATACTGCAGTTATCCCACTATCAGAAGTTTTCTTGCTATCGTCAAACTGTTTGATTCGAAATTTACGACCATTGCACCACATATCCTTGTGGTGTTTCCACTACAATATGCCAAACATGAAAAAGATGCATTCCTAATTAATAATTAATCATATAATTTAAATAGCTTGAAAATTATCTGAAAAAATCAAACCTATTGTCACATTATAAATATAATATAAAATAAGTGTTGAATAAAATAGGTGAATTAATTGCTTACATTTTTATCTTTCGAACAATATGCTAAATCAATTTCCTTGTCCATAACATTTCCATCTCCACTATGATAAGCTTATCTAACCAATTCAGACAGTAGTTGTCATGATAACCTACTATCATAATGTTCTTTACATCTTTCAATCCATTCACTCATCCAGTCGAGATTGTTTGCAATGTATAAAATTAGTGCCTCATAATCTTGAGCACCTGAATAAAAAATAATAATTCACCAATATTAAATATAACTTATAACCATGGTAAATTATATTAATTAATAAATGATGAAAGAATAAGACTTAAATGAATATGATCATATACATGATGTAAAAAAATGAAACATTATATGTATTATACATAATAAATCTTTTACCTCTCACTTTCTTCATTCTACCTTTTCCCAACATGTGCTCCCCCTCAAATTTTTTGATGGAGTTCACATCCAAAATGAAATCCACAGCATCCATAGTTGGCGCAGCTAATATAGGAAGATACTAACTAACATACTCCATGGATTCATATACCACATATCCCTCCACCATAGAACCCTCAAGACGTGCTCTTTGTCTGGTCCACACGTTTCAATCTCCTCAACTTGGTGCATCAAGTAGTGTTCTGGTGCATTGAAAAATGTTGGAGGTAAATACTTTTGCATTTCACACATTAGTCGAGGAATTTCTCTCTTCCAATACTTTATTTCATCTTGATAGATTTATTTCAATGACAACCATCTACAAATCATTACACAAGGTTATTTCAACGAAACATCATATATATTACATTACAAGTAAATTAACACATCATGTCATTAAGTACAACAACAAATTGTAGCGAGATTTTGTGTATAAATCAAAACTACTTACCTCATGTATTTACCAAGATCATATATAACTTGTTTGACATTGTTGTCGAAGTCGTTTGAGAGAGATACAGGTAGAACATATTATAACAATAAAAAATGAATCGTTATTGGTTTCCAAATTATAAATAAATAAATAAATAAATCAAAAAATTAAAATAAATAAATAAATAAAAATTAAAAATATATATATAAATAAATAAATAAATAATAATAATAATAAATAAAATAAAAAATTAATTAATTAAAAATAAATTAAAAGATGTATTCAAGCAATAATATACAAAAATGTATACCAACAAAATTACCTTAATGAAGGTATGCTAATCATGTGTTTTCACCCCACCGAAGTCACTTTCTTCGTTAAGATATTATTTATGTTTGAAGCAAAACCTGTTGGAAATTTAATTCTTCTAAAGACCTCTTTTACATCATTTCTTTGTTGCTCTGTTAATAACCATGGAATATTATTATAATTTCGATCTCCATTGTTATTTGATCGGTCAATCACACTTTTCATTGCATGATTCGATTTCTCAATGTCAACACAATTTTTGACAATTTTATCTCTATCATGTGCACCATCTATGATTCGCCATAAAGTTGTTGTCACATTCTTCCCGATATGAATTGTATCAAACAAATGAGTTATTTTTAGGTCCTCATAGTAGGGAAACCTCATGAATTGAGAAGGATAACATTTCATTCCAGGTGGAAGTACAATATATATTAAAGAATAAAATAAATCAAAACAATAATTATCAAATGCAATAAAATAAATTCAATAATTAAAACCAAAATTCAAAACATTACATAAACAAGTAATATATATATACATATATAGACAAATTACGTACCTTGACGATTATTAATTCTGTTATATTCCAACTTCCACAACCGAGGTGTCATTCTTCGTGGTTTTAATCCAATTTCTTCTTTATCATTGAAAAGATGTTTTCAGTAGTACGATATTTATGTTTCCTCAAGAGGAAGTGCCTATATTCATCAAACACCATCTTTCCTAAATCTGGCGAATGACGATACTTCATCTTAGGGCCACAAACTCGACATGAAAATCTACCCTTTGTTTGAAGACCTGCAATTGATGGATAAATGACAATTATATAATGAGATCATTTTAAAAACATGCAATATGATATCTAATTTAAATAATTATATACTATATTAAAGTGAAATGAAATATTACATACTACAAAAATGTGTTAGTCTTAGGGCATCATGAATTGTCCATACAAGCATTCCACGACATTGAAATCTCTTCTGCTTGATTGATTTAGTGATGTCATACATAGTGATGCCATGCCATAACTTTACTAGGTCACTGATAAGAGGCTCAATATATACATTCATATCTTTGACCTGGTACTTACCTAATTGTTCAAAATTACGGTACATAATTACTACCATGATATGTATATATAAGTAAGTAAATAAATAAAATATATTATGCAAACAACGAGACAAATGAAAATGTTACATTTGAAAAAATAATGTATCAAATACCTGGAATAATCATAGTCAACATTATGTGCTCCCTCTTTATTGACATCCAAGGAAGAATGTTATTGTTGGAACATGGAAAATGAGTCTTGTTTTGTGATCACCTCCCACGAGGATTCACCAATTGTGAGAACACAACACTTGTGGTTGCATCTTCTAAATCATCATCACTTCCACCAACACCTCATCCAATAACGCTAGTATAAAAAGTCTCAGGCTCTGGGCAGCCCAAAGGAACATAAAGCATGTGCTCTTAATCTCTTCTACATACTTGTAGATATCCTCCCAAACCAAAGCTACTATTTTTGTGTGTTCACTTTGCCCTGAATATTGTGCAAACATCCCAAGGTAAGGAACTGTTGCACCAAGGTATGGATCCACTATATGTCATATCCACTAAAGGAGAACACGTTCCAAACAACATGTAAATTCTCACAACTATCCCTCTGTGGGATGTTGAGAACTCCAAAATTCCACATTCTCATTAATGAAATATTTTAATTGAGAACTTTCGTATAAGAGTTGAAGTCGTACTAAACTTGGACAAAAAGGCTCAAGCTCTGGGTAGCGTAAAGGAGCATCTGCAATATGATTTGTACTATTCTCATATAGATCATTTTGCATGGATATCTCCTAGAGTTGAAATTCATATTCCAAGTTCCATAGAACATCTCCCATGGAAGGCCTACCAATGCCCTTCTCTTCCAAGAACTTTTCATTAGTCTCCCTAAAGTTTTTCAGAGAACGAGAGTTGATTGTTCCAACAAGGTGAGGGTCAATGATTTTTTTAAGCTTGCCCTTTTTCTGCCAATGCATTTTCCACTCTACTATATTAAATTGTTCCTTGGGAAAAACAATATTAAGAGTTTCCCTTGCACACAACACCTCCAGTAACACTACTCCAAAAGAATACACGTCATATTTCTTTATTAGTTGTTTCCTTCTGAAATATTCAGGATCAAGGTACCCAAGGGATAAAACTGCCTTTCATTGCAGTACTTACATGAGTCTGATACAAAGTGGATCCAATCTTTGAATTTCCAAAGTCCGCCACCTTTGCCTGTGAGCCTGTTATCGTGGAGATATTTGACATTTAGATAAGCGCAAAAGATTCATGACAAGGGAATCAGATTGCAAGATTGACCAAATATTGGAGCATCGTTGGTATCTCGTGAGTCAAACAATTTGCCAACAAGTCGAGGGAGTCTAAATTGGCGCAGCTGAAAATGAAAAGAAAGACTATTCCGCTGAGGAAAAATCCCATGACATTAAGCTTGAAAACCATCTCATTATTGCAGGTCATGCCTTCGAGCTCTGAGACGGTCACACCTTTGAGCTCTAAGATGGTGATATTGCAAGGGTTTTGATATTGTCTATGGTCCACTGTGTGAGATTGGGTCCATAAACCTGGCACCTTGTCGGGTTAAGGGGAATTATCATTATTTGGTGAATAAATCTTGATATTGAAATGAAATTATGGAGACATTGACTATCATACATCTTTGGTTGCCTCTATCAATGTATCAAAGTCGTCGGTCCTCCAAAAGGAGCCTTCTTCCCATTCTTTCCTCTAAAAATAGGGTTCATTAGTGCTGCCATATATGCTAATAAACCCCCTTCACTGTCTCCTCTATCTGGAAATCCAAGCTGTCAAGCACAAATACGAAGCTCAAGCTATCCATCATCGAGGGTTATATGGCATGTCTTATAACTGTGCAAATGATCTTCTTTTCAATATATTGCTAGATGGTGGTATGATGCATATATCCCATTTAATTTTGCTCGTTTACCTTATTACCAAGATATGTGGGACTCTATTATAGCTAGGAAAGGGCTTCAAAGTCCCTACTATGCATGACTTGAGGGGAGCTCTTTTGCAACAAGAGATTTACTACTTTGATTATTAATCAAATATAAAACCAATAATATTGTTTTATTTAAAGCTTAATTTCATATCATCATGTAAATTATGTATTAAATGAAATAAATATATTTGTTGGTACAATTCTCATAGAAATTGATAAAACTAAACACATTTATCCATTATTACACAATAAACCATACTTAAATATTTTGAATTACATATTTATAATCATTAATAAAGGTTTATATATTATTAAAAAAATTAAATAAAGTTCATACCTAAACAATTAACAAAAGTTCATAATATCATTAAAAAGTAACCAAGGTTCATATCAAACAATTAATAAAAGTTCATGCACCTTTAAAAAATTAATTAAGGTTCATATCTAAATTAACAAAGGCTCATACAATACTCCCCAATGGGGTTGAGGTATGAGCAACACGTGGAATGCGTCTCGCATGAGTAAATAAAAGTGGAGCGAGGGTGAGGGACAATACTCTCGGTCCCTTCACCATAACACATGCAACAGGAGAGGTATTGGCTTCACGTTGGTAATCCGTGTGTAAAATAATTGTGCATTGGAGTTCGGAGGTGGTGAAATGATAAGGCGAGGGAAAATGAGGGAGCCCGACATTCGACTCCTCACTCTGGTTTGGTGTTGGTCTCGGCGATGGCCTTTGGAGAGGAAGCTTAAACGTCGCAGGAAGGTTTACAGAGGGAGTGGATTGTGTGTGCTTGTCGTGGGCATTTATTGGGGTGGTGTGTTCAACCAATCCCTGATGCTCAGTTTCTTAGCCATTATCTGTGTCTGGGTTGAGGATAGGAATTTGAAGGGAAGTGAGCTCACTATCATGGATATTCCACTAGATATTTAATCATAACAAACCACATAAAACTATATTTAAAAATGAATGAATAAGAGTTTGTGACACGAAGTGTCAGTGAGTTTTGGGTGTGCTAAGGAGGGAGTGACGCCAAGGTATGCTAGGTAGTGTTAAGGCATGTTAGAGGCTAGGGAAACATGCCAAGATGTGCCAGGATTCAGGGTGTGCCAATGCATGTCAGGCCAGAGTGTTTGGGAGTCCAAGGAAAAACAAGTGAGCACTAGTCTCAAATGCATGGAAATGAATGAATGAGAGTGTGTGACAGGGAGTATCAATGAGTTTTGGGTGTGCTAAGGAGGGATTGAAAAGGTATGCTACGTAGTGCCAAGGAATGTTAGAGTTACAGGGCGACATGCCAAGATGTGCCAAGTACCAGGGTGTGTCAATGCGTGCTAAGGAGTGTCATGGAAACACAAGGGAGAACTAGTTCAAAATGCATGGAAATGAATGAATAAGAGTGTGTGATAGGGAGTGTCAGCGAGTTTTAGGTGTGCTAAGTAGGGAGTAGCAAGGTTATATTCTAGGAAAATCCAAGGCATGCTAGAGTGCTAGGGAATGTCGAGGAGTGGTAGTGTGTGCTAGGGAGTGCCAAAGCATGCCAAGGAATGCAGGGGATGCTAACACATGCCAGATAATGCCAAGGAATTCTAAGGCATGGCAGGTGATATGGAATGTTAAGATGTAAATTTTGTTTCTTATTTGTTTTAATGCCACGGTTGAATGTGGGCCTTGTCTCGGTAACTTGTTAAGTGGGATGAGTTGGATTGGACATGAGTAGCATAATATGAGCTATAGGTAGTTCTTAGGTGAACAAGGCATATGTTCAATTTCCATGACACATGAGAATCTGGGTTTTGTCTTAGAATCTTTGATGCAAACACACTCAAGTGCCACAACACATCTACTTTAATGCACAACGAAATATACACAAATCAAGGAATCAACTAGTGCACATAATAATTTCACCTTTTTCAAACCCTTCTTCATTATATTACAAACTACAATACAACAGGATAGAGCTCTTGTACCATGGATCGTGACCTTTTACAATCACACTGATACAAGGAATACATCTAGGGCTTGGTGTTAGTCCTTTATCAACTAATTTATCTTGAACAAGACAACACTTGACCTACTTGCTGATGGTGGGCACACACAACCCTTTCAGTCCACAGGTTTAATGTCTGGAAAACAAGGGGCCACCCCCTTATCCAGCACTTTTGATGGGTCCTATGCATCATTATGGCACTCATGGACCCCAGTATGCCTCCTAGAAGGCCCTAGGACATCAGTTGGCCTCATATGATGCTTATTATTCCATGTATGAGCTAGTTTGGTGGGATTGTCACCAAAAGTTAGGGTTACTTGCACAATATTTTATGTTTAGGGGCTAATGTAGGCTCATAAGCTAATTCGATAAACTCCTAATCAGTGTATAAATAGGATTTATTTGGACTCATTTGTATCATCACTTGACTTGGGATCTCTCTATCTTTAGAGAACTTCACATTTTTCCTTGGAGGACTATTTTGGATGATGGATGCATTTTGATGTATGGATTTGGGCTATTTTTATCTTGGAGCATTGTTTTTGCAAATGTGAATATGGTTGGATATACTCTCTAACATTGTGAGTGCAAATTTAACGATATTCTTCTTATTGTTGCATACTATTGAATTTCGTTATACTAGGGTTAATTGTTGCATGATGTAAATGTGGAATTATGTGTCTATTTAGCTTATTTAATTTATGGGCCATTGTTATATGAATGAAATGTCCTAGAGATAATTTTATCTCAATAATATTGCACCATTTGTATAAAATATAAATACTTGAAGGTCACTTTTCTTTTTCCCCTAACATTGGACGAAGTTGACTTTCTAGGGCTCCTTGATCAAGAAACTGAATTCTTGTTCATTCTTGTTAAACACCATGTTAAGCACACACATGGTGTATGAGAAGAATACACACACACACAAGAGACTCAACACACAATGGAAGATAAGCGTGAGGCTTTCTTATTTTTCCATTACACATGATGTACATTTATAATACAATGGTGTGACTCTTGGTTTCACATTCCAAGGTCACTTGGACTCCATTGTGACTTTTCGCATTCCACACCTACCCATGTAGGATTAGGTGTTCCAACATCCTCCCTTAATCCGAAGGGGTATGTGTGAGTCCAAGAAAAGAGTTGTAATACAAATCTGCAAAGTATACATGGCAACACTTGGGCTGAATCAACTCTCTGAAATGTTGGAAAAAGAGGTGGTTTAAGGATGACCACCAACACTGGAACGCAATACTTGTTGCAGTTCCCGGAACTCTTCCAAAACTGGCAAGAAGCTGAAAGCTTCTGCTAGAGGAATTGTCCCTCATAAAAAAGGGAGACCTTCAACCTAAAGAAGGGAGGTCTACTACCTGTGATGGTTTTAGGATTACCAACAACTCTGGAATGCTTGAAGCATTTCCTGGAACTCAACCAAAGCTGGCAAGAAGCTGAAGGCTGCTAAGCTGAAGGCTTCTGCTAGAGGAAGTGTTCCTCATATATGAAAAGGAGACCTTCGACCTAAAAGAAGGGAGGTCTACTACCTGTGGTGGTTTTAGGTTGTCCACCAACCAAAGATGATGGTTTTAGGTTATCCACCAACCGAAAATGATGGTTTTAGGTTATCCACCAACCGAAGGTATGCTCATGGGCATCCGTATCTCTGGCTACATCTCTGAATCCAGAATGACGAATTGTGGCTCGGGCTCGCTTGAACTGCTGGCTACAACTCTGAACATGGAATGAGAGATTGTGGCTCAGGCTCGCTTGATCTGTCGTCGAAGCTTGTACATGACCACCATTTTCCCCCCTGTCAGGGACAAGGTGAGATGATGGCGAAAACTCAATTGCAAGTTTGCTCAATATCCGTGAACATGTTCTGACATGTGACTTAAACATCTTCTTGGCTGCTGATGCCCATTGCCAAGAAGTGATCCATCCAAGATGAATCTTTGTTCTTGCAAGAGGCTTGTGTCTGAAGCATCTGTCTGAAGAATGGGTGTGCCGATCACAGTGCTTGCATGGATGAAGATCAAAACAGTGATCTTTCATATGGCCAACTCGATCACAGTGTTTACATTTCTCAATCTGTTGTTGTTGTTGTGGAGCAGGATCTGGAACAGCTGCAGGTGAACTGTCATATAGGAATCCGGCACTTTGAAATATAATGGGCTTTGTGTAGTCTGGAATATGAAAGGACACATCCTTGTCATATCCAAGACCAGTTATGTGCTTGTTGTGGACAAGCTCTTCCCAAGGTCTGATGATGGGCTTGAGAAGTGCAGGCTGAGCTGCTGCATCTACATGTAAATCTACTCTAGTACAAGGAACTGAATGTGAATCATCTGTAACTTTATCTTCTTTCTTCCGATGAGAGTCCTTCTCAATCTTCTGAACAGAAACAGGTTCAGAATGGTGACTCTTTTGCTGAATTTCGTCTCGCTGAAGCTGCGATTCCAACTACAAAAACTCAATCTTCTCATGTGCATCTTGCAAACAACTTTGAATATCACAAAGAGCATCCTTGCTCATTTTTATCATGTCATCAACATTGGAATGAATGAGGTTATTCAACAACTCTAATGCCTCATTGATTTTATCCATTTCAACAACTTAGGCTCAAAAAATGAAAGGGTGTCGGCTTCAACCGAAAATGCACCCGTTTACAATGTGATTCAACAACAAATATAAATGACTTATAGAAATCTCAAAGTACAAAGTGTGCTCCTCAAATGATGGAGGGCAATCAACAATCCAACAACTCAAATACTGATTGCAAATATGAATGAAGAAGCAATACAATGTCAGTTCAATACAATATTTCTACAAAAATGTGCAGCAAAAACACGTGCAAGAAGCCTTTGAGGTAGTTGAATTCTCTTCTTCAAATAGTTGTTTTAAAAATGATTGCAAACTTGTCTTCACATGTAAATTTCTTCAAAAAATCACCCTTCAAATCAATGCCACAAATCACAATGCAAATCTTCAATTTTCTTTATGTATTCAGTCCATTTGCTTCATATGTCAATTTCTCTTTTTCTGTTGTTCATATTCTCTCTTTCCTCTCTCTCTCTGCTGTTTTTTTTTTTTTTAATTAATTAAAAAATAAATTAATTGGGATTAAAATAAAAATGGAGGGGGGATTTTTATTAACAAAAGGAATTGGTTAAAAAGATGATTAATTAAAATTAAAAGGGGTTAATTAAAAGGGGATTATAAAAAATTTAAAACATAAAAAAAACGAATTTAAAAATAAGGGAGTGGTATGAACTTGTAATGGGGAGCGATAGGGAAAAGGAGGGTCGGCCAAAGGCCGTGGGGAATGGTGTGTATGTGCGTAGAGTGGGGATTTGGACGCGTGAGGGAGGCGAGGTTTGAGAGTAGGGGAGCCGGTGTAGTGTGAGAGGGGGGGTAGTTAAATGCGTAGGGAGAGGGAGGGAGCACGAATGTGAGGGCGTTTGCAGATGGAAGGGTTGTCATGGAGGAGAGATGGTGTGTAGGTGTTTGATGAGTGAGATGGGGGTGGGGCGTTGTAACGGTGAGGGACGGCAGAGAGCCGTGGTGAGTGCAGTGCGGTTAAGGGGTGAGAGATTGTGCTTTACAGGCCGCGGTGAGGGCGCATTCCAGTTGTGAGAGGGCCGGTATTGAGCGTATGGTGAGGGCGTATTCCAGTTGTAGGGAGTGTTGTGAGGGTGGTGAGGCAAGCAGGCCATGAGGGGGGAGGGGCTGGAGTAATGGCGAGTGTTTGGAGTGGTGAGAATGTAGTGTAGTGAGATGAGGGCGCAGGGCGAATGAGAGCAGGGTGAGCGGTAGGGCGAGAGTTCAGAATTTTTTTATTATTATTTTTTTTTTTAAAACAGCAGAGAGTAGAAATAGGAAATCCACTTGAAAAACAGCAGTGGAATTTTTTTCTTCTTCCAAATATAGAGCAGAAATAATTCCAGCAACAGAAAATGCAGATATGAAAAAAATTTCAGCAGAAAAACTCAGATTTCTTTTGCAGTAAAAACTCATAAACTTCTTCAGAAATCCAATTTAAACAGTATTTAGCAGCTCTCCAAATTGCAGAATAAAGGCAGAAATTGCAAGCAAAATAAGCAGTGAGAAAACCTTCATATGCACAAGGCTGCGTTTCTTCAAACCAATTTCTGAATGCTGCCAAGGATTTTGAATGCTGCTCCTTCTCAGAACCAATGCCGGAATGCTGCCAATTTTGAATGCGGCAAAATGTCTGCTGCAAAAACTCTGAGTTCTGCAAAAATGTCAAGAATTTTTGCAGATATGCACAGGCCATAAACACAAATGGCTCACTCAATTTGGAGCAGGGCCAGCAATCGCCCGCTCTGATACCATGTTAAACACCATGTTAAGCACACACATGGTGTATGAGAAGAATACACACACACACAAGAGACTCAACACACAATGAAATATAAGCGTGAGGCTTTCTTATTTTTCCATTACACATGATGTACATTTATAATACAATGGTGTGACTCTTGGTTTCACATTCCAAGGTCACTTGGACTCCATTGTGACTTTTCGTATTCCACACCTACCCATGTAGGATTAGGTGTTCCAACAATTATCAACCCTAACTCCATATCCCCAAGTGAATTACGCATTAGTCCCTAAAAAAGGGTGATGATTCCCCCCCCCCCCCCTTTTCACAATTTTCCATTTTTCCCTAGGTCTAGCCCCAATAGGTCACCTAGGGCATCAATTTATGAGGAATCTAGCCAGAGGAAAACTTCTATCTCCTAGAGGAAACCGCGTTGGTGGGTCCCTTCACTCTCCTCATAATTTGGGCCAATTCTGATGGTGGAATCTTTGGATACCTCAAGCCCTAGCTCTAGGATCAATTTTTTCCTAGGTGTTCCCAAGGCTAGAACCTAGTATGATAAATTTGACCTATTGAATTAAAAAAATCTTGCATGATCCTTTCCCCTCATGTTGTCCAGGATAGGAACATCATTGGTTGCTAAATTCCATCCTCGAACCTGGGCTGGGTCCACTTGGCCCCATGTTGTCCCATTTGGTGTCAAAGACCTTTCATCAAGGACCATTTTGGGAATCCAAGTTCCCAAAGGGTTTTTCTAATTTTTGTAGAACAAACCTTTATCCACCCATAGAAAAAAAATGACTCTTGCCTCCATAAGAGACTCGACCTAGCTCATATGGATCCAAAGATTCTGGGAATTTCTTTGACTAAATATTGACATTAACTTCAGATCTCAATGTCGACCCTCAAACTAGGGTTACCTCAATCAATATTGCGCCTACATCTACTTCTGTTCTGGCTCTAAATTACAGTGTAAGCCCTCCTCCATTTATGTTGGTCTTTATCACAGGCATTGCAGCCTACTAACCACCACAAGGCAAGATGGTATCAACCCTCTCTTCTATTTCATGTAGAAAATATAACCAATGGGATTCAATATGATCTTGTAATGTACTAAAATAATATATTCAATCCTTCCTACAATTTGAGAAAACAAAACACAATCGCGCAATCACATATAAGTAAGACAAAGAAATTATCAATGGCACAACACAAGATGTATCTAGGTAAAGCAACTGCTCAAAACCCCTCTATCTCTACTATGTATTAAGTCACGGAATCATGAAACAATACAATTCTTAATCTCTCATGAGATTCTCCCGCACTCTTCTAATTGTCTCCTACTAATCTAGGAAAATCGGTCTAGTACTTAGCCAATTCTCAGCCTTCCTTCAACTTGCCTTGCTGACACAATTTCTAGGGAATTAGCTCCCTATTAATTAGGAAAATCAACCTTCCTTGATTGCGCAATCCATCATGGCATCCCAATGACTTTATAATTGCACATGGGAAATTTTCTATAAATAAAACTAATATTTATGTTCCCTTTAACCTTTGTCTCAATTGGGTCTTCCTCAGAACTGACATGCATGCAACTATTAATAACGATTTATCAGTTATCTGATTGATCACTAATTGTGCATTAAGTATAATTTAATTAAATAAACCTCTCACTATCTCATCACTCAGTTGGAACTAGTTAAACTAATTTTAACTCAATTAATTCAGTTAATTATTCACACCTACACCCCACTAATGCATCAACTGCAACTGGACCCCAAAAATATTAGAATCCCTCTACATGCCTCATATTAGACCCTCATGATCCAGACATCTGCAGTAACGCAATAAAATACAGAAATAAACATAGACGCAGAGATGCAACAAGAATAACACTTCATTTCATTAATATCAAATACTGAAAAATGCTTGCAGACAAAATGGAAAACAAACTAGCTCGGGCAATGGTAGCTTATCTTTGAGAAGAGATGTGGCAGTTACATGCCTCTGAACTATGTTACAATAAGGCTCAAGGGCCTTTTTATTATTGAAAAATAATAGAAAACCCTAAAAAACCAAAACCATAACCCGAGGAGATGTAACACCAAGAATTTATGGGCCCTGTTGGGGTTAGTTGGGCAACCAACTTCCCGATGTCGTAACTTGGTCATATGATCTTCGTTTAATGCACATGATATCGCGTTAGAAATATCTCTTCGAGGACTACTATTGCTGACCTTTCATGCCCAAAAAACGTCATTTGGGGCCTCAAAATGGCTTCGGAAGTTCAAGACCTAAAAAACTAACAAAAATAGTAAATTTTGCTATAAGTAAGGAAACTGAAAGAGACAATGGTGAGGGCCCAAGTGGAATATGTGGGTGGCCACCAATATCCACCTCGATCACCTCAACTTGAATTTCTTAAGCTAACTCATTCATCATGACTTAGTTAACTGACACAAGTTGTTATGAGATGAAATTACAATTTATTGTCCAATTTATTTAAGGGAAAAATAAATTAGACACCTCAGATTCCTCACTCTTGGTACATCAAAGTTACTCACTAGTGTGGGTGCATTTTTTTTTGTCCTTTCTGGTTTCCAATTTCATTGTTTCTTGTTGCAAATTTAAACACTCCCTCTCAACAAGAAAGGAATTCAATGTATCCCCATCTAGTACCTTTGGAATGTTCTGCATGCAACATTTCTCTAGTGTTGTTTGCACCTGCAAATCCTGAAACTGAATAGCCTCCAAACAGCTGAATTGGTATAATGCATCTGTCACCACAGTCTTCTAATTGCTGCTAGCTACTGCACCTGTCTACTGGACTCTCTGCACTACTACTGACATCTGCATCTATGCCCTTTGCACTATTTCCAACTCTGATCTGCACTCCAGTATCTGACATATATCACTCTGATTTTTGCCTTGCTGGCATCTGACTGCATCAATCTAACTGATCCTTCCTGCTACTGTTGTATTATGGGCTCCTCGTATCCAGGTTCGATCCATGAGACACGCCATATCATTGGACCTTGCCCAAATTTCTTATCTTAGGATTATGTCTACAAATTACCCCATATTTCACCTGGCGGTATGGCTATGCCATGTGCTCCCTCTGCCCATCTGGCTCGAAATTTCCCCCTCATGGAGGTCTATGATTGAGTGGGCGCTTCCACTCGGTCTCCTCTCTGCTTCTCCAATTGTGTCTGCTCCACAACCTTCTGAGACTACTTCTAAGGCTGCATATTGAGAGGTAATTTTTTCTCCCTCTCAACCACCAAGTATCTAACCTCTAATTTGCTCCTCAAAGCTTTGCATGCATCTAGTACCTCAAGTGCATATAGGTTCTTGACTCGCGCACATTGTAATTGTCCCGCCGTTACAAAAGTTTCTAAAAAAGATTTAATTTTAAATCAACGATATCTCCCTCATCCGAGCTCCGATTGGGCTGATATTTTTTTTCCATTTGAGTAGTTTTTCTCTAGGAATCCAAATATGCTATTTTTTATTTTCAAAATTTTACATCAAAATCTTCATATATTCTCTACAAACTTGTCACCCAAAAAATTCCTGCTCTGATACCATGTAGAAAATCTAACCAACGAGATTCGATGTGATCTTGTAATGTACTAAAATAAGATATTGAATCCTTCCTACAATTTGTGGAAACAAAACACGATCGCACAATCACATATAAGTAAGAGAAAGAAATTATCAATCGCACAACACAATATGTATCTGGGGAAAGCAGCTACTCATAACCCCTCTATCTCTATTGTGTATTAAGTCAAGGAATCATGAAACAATATGATGCTTAATATCTCATGCGATCCTCCATCACTCTGCAAATTGTATCTCGTTGATCTAGGAAAACTTGGTCTAGTACTTAGCCAATTCTCAGCCTTACTTCAACCTGCCTTGCTCATGAAATTCCTAGGGAATTAACTCCCTATTAATTAGGAAAATAAATCTTCCTTGATTGCGCAATCCATCATGGCATCCCAATGACTTTATAACTGCACATGGGAAATTTTATATAAATATAACTGATAGTTATGTTCCCTTTAACCTCTGTATCAACTGGGTCTTCCTCAGAACTGACATTCATGCAGTTATTAATAGAAAATTATCATTTATCTGATTGATCACTCATTGTGAATCAAATCTAATTTAATTCACTTGACCTCTCACTAGCTCATCACTCAATTAGAACTAGTTAAATTGATTTTAACTCATTTAATTGAGTTAACTAATTCACACCTGCACCCCACTAATGAATCAACTGCAACTAGAGCCCAAAAATATTAGAATTCCTCTAGATGCCTCATCTTATACCCTCAACTCGAATATCTTGAGCTAACTCAGTCATCATGACTTAGTTGACTTACACAATTTGTTATGAGATGAAATTACAATTTATTTAAGGGAAAAATAAATTAGACGCCCCACATTCCTCACTCCTAGTGCATCAAAATTCCTCACCAATGTGGATGCAATTTTTTTTTGTTCTTTCTGGTTTCCAATTTCATTGTTTCTTATTGCAAATTTCAAAATTTTAGAATTTGATGTGGCTTTCACACAAAAACACCATTGAAATCACATACCCAAATTCTCATGATCAAACTCTCTTAAGCTCGATCTGCCAGAAGAGAACCAACAATATGCCATCCTACTTCCTAGCTCAAACCGACCATTAAGGTATGCAACATTCTTATGAACACTCACATGATGATCTTGCTCTTGGAGGATGAGCATGGCCTCCCTTTAGAAACCCTTACTCGGCCCTCTTATTGACCCTCCTGAGATAAATATAGAGGCAATATCAAATATTGGTGAAGATGTAAACACATTTTCCATGGATAGTCACAATGTTGATGTAAATGCAAAAGGACTTGAGTTGGCCAAAGAGGAGTTATTTGACTACTAAGACCTGCTTCGAAACAATCCTCCTACTACTTTGACCAATACTGAACAATTGATTGCTTTGGTTAAAAAAATGTTGGATGACGCCAACAATATTCATATTATGGATTATGAATTCACGTGTGGGTTGGGAGCTTTTGAGTCATCTTTAAAGAGGAATAAGAGTTTCTCGAGCCCAAAAAAGAGAAGAAAAACATGCAAAAAAAATGCAAGATTGGAAATTGACTTGAACATCGTTGCAGATGAAGATGAACCATTTGAGTTTGAACAACTAAACAAATGAGGTTGGCCTCGCTCCAATAATGCATGGTTTTCTAGGTTTGTTGTGAAATATTTGTTTTCAATTTGATTTTAATATTTATTAGTGTATTACATGTATTTAATGTATTATTTTTTTGTTGGATATGTTCATGTATGTTTGATAGGTGGTGAGGCTATGTTTGTTGATTTGGGAAATTTGTCCCAATTGTCATTTAAGGTTAGTAAATAACTCCATGCATTTACACTTAGTCTTTCAATACAATGATTATTTAGTATGTTATGGAAGATAGCTTTCACGGGGTTGTTCCATACTTTCTTTATGCTTGCATGAATTGGCGTCTAATCATGAATACGATATTTAAATTGGAAGAAAAGCAACGGAAATGTAACAAAAATCGCACTGGAAATGCAACGAAATTGTAACAAAACATGTAAAACACAATTTTACTATTTTTTTTATAACTACTCAATGTTAATGGTGATATATATTAGAGAATAATATATATTACAACATCACATACTATGTGTTCGCTCACTATGAGTTTTTGCACCAATGGAAATGAGTGTCAACAATGGTGACTCCTGAGCCAATATCTCAACAATGGTGAGGGGGATAATGTCAACAACGATGATGGAGTGAATGTCAACAAGAACAAAACAGTGACTCTGAATCTGAGGATGAAGTGAGATGTTCATGAATATTTTTTATACTACAATCACTATGTTCTGCTTCAACAAGATGAAGATACCTTATTGTTTCCATAATTTCATTCCAACATTCAAACTCTTCTTTTTTCCACAGTATAATACTTTTATATATCCCTGTTGGAAGCCAGAGCATTGGATAGTGAAATCTAAGACCAATCCAGTTATTCCCACACTATTCCATGCAAATAATATAGTTATAAACCCTTTTTAAGGCTATCTTTAAGTTTTTCTACTTAAATGGATCTTTATTTCGGGTTTGTTTTCCTGAGGTATTCCACCTTGCTTTACTTCCTTCTGGTGCGGCAGTCTCCAATATTTGAATCTAGTCTATGCAATATGCAATGGTCTACCACTTGTTCCTAGCTATAATCTTTGCTTCCTCTGACAAACTGGCCAACCCTTGTTGTTCTTTTATTGTCTATACAGGTATTTCATATTCTCCTCTACCCCACAGAATGCTCTCGAAATTTTTTAATTCATTTTTTAGTGCTTCCACCCAACTACCTGATTTCTCAAATAAGATACAAAGGATCTCAATTAAACATCCCCTACATAGGGGTTGGGATTCCATCTTTTGTTAAAATACAACATAAAATTGTGTTGGGACAGTTCACAGAGCAAGTCTTTATCTAGATTCGTCCAGGCCTTGTATGCTTCTATGAAACCTTTTGTGTATTCAACCTAGAAAGGCTTATTGTTGATGATAGAATTATTTTTAAACACCAAAAATATTTCCACCAAGTACACGTTGTAATTGGTTGAAGGATCCCTGAAAATAAGTACTTATTCATTAATTGTTTGAGTTGTTTTATGTTCTCCTTCGACTTTGTTTATATATTCTTCCCATGTATTGCAAAGGTAAAAAATTAAGTTTTTGTGCAAATGAAAAGGTATTAGTTGTCCCTTATAAGAGGGTATACATAGGGATAATTTATCCTCTATTTTCATAATAGTGTCTTTGGTCAGTTTGATCTTTGGTTTGTGATCCTCTATATGCACAACAATGTATTTGGTCACTTTCATCTCTAGTTCTTATTCCTTTGTTTTCACAGTTGTGCCTTTGGTCAATTTCATCTCTGGTTCTCGACCCTTTGTTTGCAAAATAATGTCATCATTCTATTTTTTTCCAAGGAGTATATTTTCTTGGACCCCTTGAGAAGGTATAGCTATGACACAAATAGATAGGTAGTCTACAACTTGAGCCAAGCAAATTAATCTTTCAAAACCTTCTTTTTGTCTGAGCTCATCTGTTAGGGTTTTGAATTTGTTTTGAAATTGTTTGTTTTTCATCTAGAGAACCCTATTCTTCCTTAACAACAAAATATACAGAGGAAGATATATGAAGGGGTACTTATTGTTTTAATGTGCTTCTTTGTCAATGGTGCTTCTTGTGCGGTTGCTTGGTCATCCTCATCATCCCCATACAACAGTGAAATTGATGCAAGGGCCTCTCCTCTGTACCATTCGGCTACTTCTTATATGTACTCATCGGAAGGGATTTTTGTTTGTGTATCAGCATAGGGAATCTTCTCAATTGGTTCTTTTGTGTTAGTAAGGTGGTCGAATCCTTGTTCCATGAATCCTTGCTGCATGCATACTTTCTCCATGACTGCTTCTTCCATAAATACATCATGTAGATGCTCTTGTTTAGCATTAGGGGAAACATCGTCCAATGTTTCTTCTATAACAACGAGGAGGGTTTTAGGAAGTGCAACAACACAACCTCGCTATGTCCTATTCTTCTTGGCTTTTGGCACCACTGTCAGACACTTCCTGTATCCCCTCAATCTTCTGGTGGTAGGTTTACTTCCCAATATTTCGACTTCTTTATAATCATCTTGTTCATTTCCTTTTTGTGGAGAATTACCAGCAGAATCCTTAGAAACCCTCGTAGTTTGAACACTGGGCGACTCATTTTCCATATGGAAAGGTTTTGTGGGAATTTTTTCCACTGTGAGGTCATGGGGCAGGGTTGTAGCTAGGAGGTCATGGGGCAGAGTTGCAGCTGGGATATCATGGGGCAGAGTTGCAGCTGTTAGGGCATCGTCTGGCGAGGTAGAAACATCAGCATGCAATGGCCTTCCAACTAGCTCATCCCAAGTTATCCCTATCATTTTCAGTGCCCTAACCACCAAAATTTTAATGAGGCAATGGAGGGATAGGGTGTCCAATGGCTGCTTTGATTTTTTTACTGATCAAGCAATATGCTCTATGGTTTTTCCAAGAAAAAAATGCGTGTTAACCAACCTACCATGATGCAAGTGGTCTAACAACAGGAGGTGTTGGTGATAAAAAAACTACATAGCTCCCTTCGCACATGAAAAATTTCTAGACAAGTAATGCAACATCATTCCAGGGTTGTGGTAATGCCTTCCTCTTAAATCATGTGTTTATCTTCTGCAGTTATTCACTTGCCTCAAGGATTTTTTGTAAAACATCAGCTTGGGGTTTTCGGGGTACATACCATTGTTCTCTCGTCTGAGGTAACCATGTCACTTCTACAATTGCTTCTTCTATCACATGCACCATTGTCCCTGCTACCTCATATCTTCCCTCCATGTAATGAATGAAAATTTCAAGAGCTATGTCATAGTCATACCCCTGCAATCTACGAATATACTCCGTCTAGTTGGCTTGCTCAAACAATGGTCCATTGTGTTGAAATTGAAATTCATGTAGCAGTTCATCAGCAGGTTCTATGTGAACTCTTGGGCCTCCCATATTTAGTCAAATTTCAAAATGGCGATGGTTGCGTTTGGAAATTCCAACAGTTTGAATGTGGGAGAAATGCAAGCAATGGAAGAGTTGAGGGTAATCATGTGGCGTCATTTAATGTGTCCAATATTTGGCACCAACCATTCCTTTCTACCGTTCTCACGGGATATTTCCCTTATACGTAGTCAGGAATAGCCACCAGAGAATCATTGGAATGGGAGGGTGACTACTCCAATAGGAATTGCCACAACTTATGCAATTAATTCGTGGTCCTGATTTTCCATCATAATAATTTAAAGTTTGTTTACATGCAAATTTGTGGGCCCATGCACCATTACAATCACTCCATAAATTATGTGCCTTAAAAAGTATTGGTTACAATTTATTAGTTATCCTTGAATGCATATTATAATTTTGCAGGCTTATCAAGTTAGCTTCATTAATTTGCAGGTTGTTCATATTATTTTCACTGTTTTGTAGGCTTAGTTGTTGTCGTTGTCATGTATGTCAAAACGTGCTTCAATTCAATTCACTTGATCTTGTGGCTGAAGATGTTGATAATAGATAAATTAACAACAATTGAATGGTTTATTTGGTTATTTATACAATTTTGTCCCTTAAATGAAGTTGGATCTATCAATTGGTAAAATGCAAGATATCACAATTGCATTTTGCATATCACCATAAGTAAAGGACAAATTAAATAATAATGATTGATTTATAAGCTATCTTGGATGGCTTGTAACCAATGGTATCTAACATAATTTGTTATGTTATGGAATTCTTTAAGAATTCAAGCTCATTAGACTTGTATTATAGACTTGTATAATTTTTTCATGTGCTACTCATGGATAATGAATCAATGAATGTTCCTAGAATTTGTTTTGCATATTGCATCCTTGAAACTCCATTTATTCTTTCCAACTAAGTATAAATTCATATACTAGCTGTGAAGTTTCCTGTGGTGACAGTGGGACTTTGTCTGAAGCTGTTGTTGTGTCCTCTAGCTTTATCCTATTCACTAGGCATGTTAGTTTGTGCAACAACAAGTTAAAAACCTTAAGTTCCAAACCCTGGATGGAAACCACTATGTGCATTGTGTAGGACAAAACCCTAGGTGGAAATCCTTGCATTGTTAAAGTCGTTAACCCTCGGGTAATGAAACCCTAGAATTTCTTGTTGAAGATGAAAACCCTAGGCGCATTGAAAATTATTTATTAAAGCAAGCCCTCATATGCATTGATGAAATCCTAAGATGACCTAAGTAATGAATGCATGAATGAAGCCCTAAATGAATATGATAAGTGCATGAAATCCTAAGCATTCACTATGCCCTTACCCTAATGGATGAACAACACAGGTGGAGAAACCATAACATGGAAGATGGCCTAGAAAAACAATGTCATGAAGCATATATAAGAAGCACTAACATTCTCCATGGCATATCAATATGATGGTAAAACCCTAGATACAAGTAGAAAACCTTAGATTCAAAAACCTAGATTCAAAACCCTAGGTGCATTGTCTATGAGAAAACCTTAAATGCAAAACCCTAGGTGCATTTTCTAAGAGAAAACCCTAAGTGAAAACCCTTGCATTGTTCCTTGGGTAATTAAACCCTAGCATTTCTTGTTGAAGATGAAAACCCTAGGTTCATTGAAAATCCCTTGGTAAAACAAGCCCTAATATGCATTGATGAAACCCTAAAATGACCTAAGTAATGAATGCATGAATGAAGCACTAAATGAATATGATAAGTGTGTGGAATACTAAGTATTGAAGATCCCATTACCATAAAGGATGAAGAACAATTGTGATCAAGACAGTGTTAATGGAAGAAGAACACATGAATAACACACAACATGAAAGTTTCCCTAGCAAGGAAATGTGAGAAAGCACATCTAAGAAGCACTAACATTGTCCAAGGCATGTCAATGTGATGGAAAAACCATAACTAAAAGCTCAAAACGCTAGCAAAAATTTAAGAACACCTGCAAAACCCTAGGTGTAAACCCCTAGGTGCATTGTCTACAAGAAAAACCTAAGTGAAAAACCCTAGGTGCATTATCAAGTAGAAAACCCCGAGTGAAAAACCCTAGGTGCAAACCCTTGCATTGTTAAAGATGAAACCCCTAGAATTCTTCACATCTCGTAAACTAGAAAAGTTTGAGAGAGAAAGGGAGTAAAGGTACTTGGTGAAATATTTCAGTGGTTGTAGTTTTGTAAGGGCTATTTTCTTTTATGCAATAGCCAGCGGCAAATAAAAAAATAAAAAAGACATAGGAGCAAGGAGAAAAATTCTTCACACCTCGTGAACTAGAAAATTCTAAGAGAGAAAGAGAGTAAAGGTTATTGGTGTAATATCTCAGTGGTTGTACTTATATAAGGGCTATTCGCTTTTGTTATTGCATATCCAATTTTGGTGGTGGACAATAATACCTTGTTCTACAGGAGATCTCCATCTGGCTTGAAAAAAAGACATATGAAAAGTCACTAAATTTTGGAATGTAGGACTCCTTTGCAATTTCGACCCGTGTCTCTGAATTTTCAGACCATGGTATCTCTCTGCAACCTAGGCATCTCAACACACTTTCATCCTGTCCAAAAATGAACCCATATACCCTCGAATATGTGTAATTCTGGGTGTTGGAATTTTTATGTTAGAACTAACCTCTGAAGCAGTAAATTGTTGGAAACCTTGATTAGAAATATGAAGAAGCATTGAAGGCATTCTAAGGTATCGTTTTGTAACATATTTTGAAATACTTTTGGGGTCCTTTCCATTTGTTAATAAAATTATTTATTTTGTTATTAATTTTTGGGTTCTGTTTCAAGTGATCTTAACTGGTACAATAACAATTGTAAAAGAAAATATTGATTCTCCCACACCCCTCTCAGTATTTCCAACAGTTAGACACAACTGAACTATGATCAAAATGGCACAACTGATATAAAATGAAATATTAGACACAACTAAGTTGTAATCAAAATGACACATATGAATTGTAATCACAATATAATTCCATTAATAACATTGATAGAAAAATACATTCCTTACACATTATGTTGAGATATCAAAAAGGTGCCAAAAAATAAAGTGAGCTCATATATAAAAAAACGGAGCTCATATAAATACATCACAAAGGATGGCCATAATGGTTGTTTATGTTGATACAATAACATCATAAGAAATAAGAACACCATAATAACCCCGATAACAATCACAAGATCAATGCATTCATTAACATGCCATGTATATTGATCACCGTGAATGACAACTGGTGGAGCACATGTTGACTCCTCCACATATCTTGCACATCTGCCTCCATTGGATGTTGCTTCACAAAGTATATTATCAACAACCCTTTGAACATTTGATCAGTAAGTTATGGTAAAGATTTGAAATTGTGAAGCAATGTTTTTTGCTTGTTTGTGAAGGGGTTTCAAATTTTGACTTATGACTTGGTAAATTCCAATCATTTGATTGCTTATTAATTCTGAATTGGTGTAAATGACAATTTCACTAGCACCATAATTCTTTATTGTTGTTAGCCCATCAACTAGGGCAAGATAGTAAGCTTCATTATTGGTGGTTCTACCGAGATTTTCTCTACTGGTTTGATATACTTGACTTAGTGCTTCATTGTGAAGCACAAATCTAATATGCACTTGACCTGGGTTTGGATGGTTGCAAACCTGAATGATCAACATCCACTTCTACACCATCTGCATAACAAGAAAAAAATTAAATGAAATATTATTAGATTTTTTCAAACCATGTTGCAACAACTCATTGTTGCAGTAGTGACAACTCACTGTTATAGTGGTGGAAACTCCCTATTATAGTGGTTGCAACTCACTGTTACAGTGGCGAAAACTCACTGCTACAATGGCGACGAATCCCTGTTATAGTGGTGATAACTCACGGTTATAGTGGCGACAACTCAGGAGGTAAATGGACACTTCGTTATGAAAATACATAAAAAAATGTTTTCATATTGTCAATCAAATCATATATCAATGAACAAGAATTTTAAAAAGTTGCAAGGCATGTTAACTTCCCAAGTTTCCCAATTCAAGGCATGTTAAGAGACAATCATCCAAATTGTTAAACAATACCATCACATTTTCACATTTGAAATGCATATTGCAAAAAAATCTCATCACCTTAAAACATTTGTTGATCGTTGTGTGCATGTCCTTATACATCAATCACAACAATTATGAGGAAATCATGGTTATTAAGTTAACCTAAGTTTATTAGGTTTACCAAGCTTGCCTAAATTTACTAGGTTGACGTAGGTTGACCTAGGTTGACATAAGTTTACTAGGTTTACCTAGGTTTACTAGGTTGACTTTGGTTTTCTAGGTTGACTAGGTTGGCATAGGTTGACTAGGTTGACATAAGTTAACTTAGGTTGAGAAGGTTTAATAAGTTAACTAGGTTTACTAGATTTACTATGTTTACCTAGGTTTATTAGGTTGACTTAGGTTTACTAGTTAAACCTACATTTAATATGTTGACCTAGATTTACTATGTTGACCTAGTGTTACTAAATTGACCTACGTTTACTAGGTCGACCTACGCTTATTAGGTTGACCTTGGTTTACTAGGTAGACCTTAGTTTACTACGTTGACCTAGATTTACTATGTTGACCTAGCATTACTAGGTTGACCTAGGTTTAATAGGTAGACCTACGTTTACTACGTTGACCTAGATTTACTATGTCGACCTTATGTTGTTAGGTTGACCTAGGTTACTAGGTTGACCTAAATTTATTAGGTTGACCTATGCTTACTAGGTAGACCTACGTTTACTACGTTGAACTATATTTACTATGTTGAATTAGTGTTACTAGGTTGACCTACATTTACTATGTAGACCTAAGTTTATTAGGTTGACCTAGGTTTACTAGGTAGACCTACGTTTTCTACATTGACCTGGATTTACTATGTTGACCTAGAGTTAGTAGTTTGACCTACATTTACTAGGTTGACATAGGTTTATTAGGTTTATAGGTTTAGTAGGTTGCATTAGGTTTACAAGGTTGACCTAGGTTTATTAGGTTTACTAGTTTGACTTACGTTTAAGGTTGATATAGGTTTACTAGGCTGATCTATGTTTACTATATTTTCTAGGTAAGCCATAGTCAACCATGGTTAACTAGTCAACCATAATGAACGATGGTCAACTATAGTTAACTGTTGTCACCATTGTTGGTTGTTATAAACCTTGGTTGATCACTTTCAACATGATAAAATATGAACAACCATGATGAACCATAGTCAATCCTAATCTATCATAGATAACTAAAGTTTAATGTGGAGAACCATGCTTATCCATAGTCAACTAAATATTTTCCAGAATAAACCCTCCTCAACCATAACTTGAACATATTTAGCTATAGTAAGCCACATTTAATTTTTAATAATTTGAATGCTATCAATTTTTTAACCCTTATTAGTGAAAATAATTACCTTATGAAATAATCCTCACTTGAATAATAACAATCAAATGATAAAAAGCCGAGAAATTCAATTTATTTACATTCTAGCATAAGTTATAACAATACTAATTTTTGTATTCTAGTGGAAGTTATAACAATATTAATTATTTTATTTTAATGAAAATTATAACAATATTTATTTTTGTACTTTTATGGAAGTTAGAATTGCATTTTGAGGTTAAGTTAGACATCATATTTGTACATGATATCATATTTTCAGTGCATGGCATCAAATTTGGAATTTAAAGTTCAGTAAAATGTTTTTTATATGGCATTTAAATAGACATTATTAAACAATAAAAGTTAACGTTAAATTTTTTTGAAACAATATATTTGACGTGCAAACATTCAAGTTACTGTTACTAATTATTCACTAGTTAAATTACAGGTTTACAGTCGGAGTAACTATCCTACACTTAAGAATTTGAATTTGCATAATCATTTTAAGATTTTAGTTTATCTTTTTTCCTTATTATAAATATCTTTATTTGCATTTAGAAAATAAATGCAAACATGTACCAAAGCAAGTAGTCATTCATTTAAATTCCACTAATCAATTCCTTTTTTCGTATCAGTTTTACACTTTTCTTTCCTAGTGATGTTATTATGTTTGAAGTACTCCTTTTCAAATATATTAAGAAAGATAAGCATTACTTTTTTTTTTGGGCAAAAGTTAATAGAAAAAAGTCTAATTTGAACCATATAAGAGAGGACAATGATGACAATTTTATTAAATGCGAGCGAGCAGGAAAATATTATTTTATGAAGGACTTGATTATGAAGATGAATTTCTAATCCCAATCTCCCCCAACTTCTAAAATTTTATTCAATTTTCATAGTTTTCAAGTATCAATTAACTTAAACCAATGTTAAATTTATTCAATTGTCACAATTTTCGAGTATTACCCTAACTAAGACAAATGTTAAATTTGTTCAATTGTCATAGTTTTGGAGTACCAATTAATTTTGAAAAATGTTGTTTTTGATACTTACTTTCCAACCCACATCTTAATATTTTTTTTATATAATCAACCTCTTAAATTTTATTAAGTTGTCATGGTTTTCTAATGTCAAGTAATTTAGATAAATGTCAAATTTTATTCAATTATCATGGTTTTACAACATCAAGTAACTTAGACAAATGTTGTTTTGGATAGTTACTTTCCATCCTACCTCTTAATTATTAGAATAATTTTTTATAGAATTGCCAAATTTTAAAGTTCACTCACTTAAAAGGACAGGTGCTAAAAAGAACTAATTGTGACCAAAGTTTCAATGCATAGGCGAAGTAAATTTGAAATTTCAAGTTTGTATGTCTTCCCCTTGTTTGGGAGACAAAAGATCCTTCTAAATCAACAATTTTGAAAATACATACATATTCTACCTCTCTAAATTTAAACCTATAACCTTTTAAATTCTCATACTATTAATAATTAAATCTCTATAGTACATGCAATGAAATAAGTTTAAACTATGATTGAGAGATATTTGTTCAACTAATGGCCACTAATCCTTTGTAACTTTGTTTATTTTTTTTTGGCCAAAAACAACACACTCAGGGACAACAAGAACAAATTTGGTAGAAAATATGTAACAACAGTGACAAATGATTTGCCGCAATGGTGATTAGTGAATTTCTGCAACGACGACCACGATTTACCGCAACGGTGACCAGTGAATTTCTACAACGATGACCCAGCTAAGTGCCACTTGTCACCATTGCGACAACTCACTCAAAAAATTGTAATGGAATAAGCGACAATATAAAATGGGAATGTAATGAAATTTGGTAGCAAATTACCTCTGGTCACTCGATACCCACAATACGTTGTTATGCAAATTGACGTGGCGTGCTCTAACCAACCCAAATCATTAGAAACCTCGAAACAACAATGGGAAAATTTGTTAGCACGAGTTAAAATAATGCATAAAATTCGTAAAAAATGCAGATAATTTGTTAAAACACCCAATAAATTTACCTTTTCTCGTTTCTTTCCCTTCTCTGCAAATGGTAAACCTTTCACACAATTAGAAATATTCTACCGTCGATTGAAACAATCCGAAAAATTCAAAGAGAAATTGAGAAACAACTACCTCTCTCTGAATTTTCGGAAAGAATTCCACAACTACGCCGCTGATTGAACTGTCTGCAAATAGAAATGGGGGGAGCCAAAGGAGTCGGCAGAGGAGAAAAGGAATTCGAGGAGAAAAAGGTGAATTGGGCAAGTTTGAATATGGGACGGGTGCGCGAATTTATGAAAATGTCGAGTCTGCAAAATGAATATTGTTGAAATCATTGAGTCTGCAAACGGAAATGGGGCGAGCGAAGGAGTCCACATAAGAGAAAACAAAAAAAAACAAAACAAAACAAATGGGGATGAAGGATATGTGGCAAAAGGGAGAAGGGAGTCTGTGTTGCCACACACGATGAATTGTGAAATCGTCGACTCGCACAATGAGTCGATGGGTCCATAAGTTTTACTTGAAATTTTCCCCATTTCAAATTTGAAATTCGTTTGGCGCCTCTACAAATTTGAAATGGTGTCATTGAAGACCATTGTGCGAGGTAGACGGGCTATCCCGTCAAGTCTGTGTGGGAGTATAACGTTAAACGGTAGCTGTTATGGAAAACAAAACTAGACACAGACGATGACGGTGATGGAATCAATTCCCACGGACGGAGATTGAGAGTTGAGACGCCGACAGAGACTGAGAATTCTTTTTCGATGAGATGAGGTGGATGAGTTCACCAGAAGAAGCCTCGCCGACAGCGGGTGGGCGCGAAACATTCATCTACCCGTTAGACTAACATTTGCACTAAAAAGGTGCAAAGACACGATCGATAAAAGTGTAGATAGATGTAAAGTAATATATACATAAGTTACATGAAACCATAATTATTTGTTATTTTAATATATTAAAATAATTAAAAATTATTAATATTTTAATATAAATTTAATGTTTTTTTTTTTTTTTAATAAAGACACTAATATTATTAAAATATCGATCTTTAATTAAAAAATGAATTAAATAGTATTTAAAATTTTATAATAATTATTAAAATATATAATTGATAATTTTAAAATAAATCAACTGTTTATTTATTTATTTTCTACATTGTGATTAAGTATTTTCTATTTTTTTCTAAATTGTGATTAAGCAATATCCATTTTTTCTTTTCACTCAAATATGTTACTATAACTACCATCTAGTATTTAAACTATGATTATATAATATTCATACACTTTATTTCAATGTATTCATTTCAAAGTTTTTCCATATTTTCCCATATACCAGGTTCTAAACCTATTATTTCTCTAATAAGACAACATCCATTATGTTAGAAAGTTTGTATTGAAAATTATTAGGTTCGTTGAGGTTTTGACAAAGTCAAAGTTTGTATTGGAAATTATTAGGTTCGTTGAGGTTCTGACAAAATCAAAGTTTGTATTGGAAATTATTAGGTTCGTTGAGGTTTTGACAAAGTCAAAGTTTGTATTGGAAATTATTAGGTTCGTTGAGGTTCTGACAAAATCAAAGTTTGTATTGGAAATTATTAGGTTCGTTAAGTCAACCATGACGGTCTCCAAGGCAAGCTATTGAAGATATTTTCATTGACATCCATTTCATTCCATTCTTGTATAATAATGATTTGGAAAGGTCTGTAGAATTTTCTTTAGCTGGAAAGTTGATGACAATGTCCTTTAAGTCACAGTCTATATTGAACGATTGTACATAGGTTTTCTATTTTCTAAAGAAATATGTAATTGAATGGAAAACAAAAACTAATTTGTTGAAACCGAATCTTTGCGAAGTAGCTAAGCTTTGTACAATCGTTGTTTTTCTGTGAGAAAAGATACAACATTATCAAGAAAACCAATTATAATCCCCTCCTATAAAAAGGTTGGCAGAGTTTTCTTAGCTTGGAGAGGTGATGATAATTTCCTTCCCACTCATTTATATTGAAAACTTGTACATATATTTTCCATTTTTGAAATAAGTAGATTAAAAAACAACGGGTTACATATATTTTCTATTTTTGAAATAAGTAGATTAAAAAAATAACCGGTTTGGTGAAACTCTTAATTGGTAAATTAGCAAAGCTAAATAATAAATCCAATCACTATTATGAACATGAATATGGCAATAAGTCCAAAGAGTTTACGGTGCTGGTTATTCATTTTACCGTATACAATATCAAGAAAACATAGAAGCCATTTATGTGATTGTAATACTAATTTACACAGTTTACATTCATTGTTTACAATCATTAACTCGGTACAAATCTATTGATTCCATGGTCAAAATATTACATTACATTCAAAGCTAAAACCATGCTAAACACAATTACTGCAACCTTAAGATTTGTGGATCACTTTGTGGCATGCAGCTATATTATAGGGAGTCGTGAATCACTTTGTGGGTTGTGGCATGCAGCTATACTATAGGGATCCTTTCAATGAGTTGAGAGCAAAATAATGAACCAAGTGGACCTTTTAACAAACTCTGGACTTAAACAAATCACCATGGTTTTATAGACGAGGCCTGAAAAGCATTGGATGAGGGGAACCTATTCTGTCAAAACCATGCAAATGTTTTTAGTTATGTGCCTACATATCCCTGCTATTCATAGAAAACAGGTGTGATTTCGTAGAAGATTTTGTTGATCAGCGGTTGTCATTGATGTCAACCCAAGCAGCACCAAAGCCCCCTCCCCCTCCCCCCCCAATATTGCATGGGAATTTTGGCCTACCAAATTACTATATTCTGGGTCAATAATGCTTTTGATAGTTTCTACTTGTCGATATGTTTTCGTTGATATATGGCACGCCACGTAATTCTTAACTGTTTGAGAGATATTCATGTTTAAAGTTTGTAACCCTAGTTAGTGGGCTAAAACCCCATGGGGTTGTGGCATGAGTCATTGAAAAGTCATAATTATTATTTTTTAAGCTCCTAAAATCCCTCCCACGTTCACTTGTTGAAACCCCTCTCAACCTAAGCATTTATATAAATTGTGATCCTCATATCCTCCTTATGTAGGGATTTCACTATCTGAAACAGGTCATCATGGAATTTTCGTTCTAACGTTTTTTCTACAAAGTTTCAGAAGCTGAAATTTTTATGAGGCGAAGCCAAAATCCTGAACAAGCTCCTGTAAAAATTTCAGATCAAGGTGTGCAACATTTTCGGAGATATGATCTGTGGAATTCAATGTTTTTGCAGACTCCTGAAATTCATCTCAAAGAAGTGATCTTGGGAAAATCGTCATAACACTCTCTCTGAGTATCGGATTGGAATTTTGTAAAAATTGGAAAATAGTGCACAGACTGTATTTTTTTCTGTATCAATTTTAGAGCTGAACGAAGAAACAATGACACGTGGCACGCTGTACAAGTTCGCTCTACTGAAACAGTCCATAATTAGGGCATTGTGAGAGATTGGGCATAACTCTCTCTTAAAGAATCCAAATTGGGTCAAACCTATGGCATTGGAAATAAGACTCAGAGGACTACTACAGGGCCAAAATCACATATTTGGGATCTGAAATAACATAGATACACCAGATTCAATATCGAGCTCTTAGAAGGAAAGAAAAAGCTAGATCATGTGTTGTTAAGGGCTGCAAAGGACCATATTTTCTAGGGAAAAAAATCAAAGCAAGGTGCAGCAGAGGGTAGCATGATAAGAGCAGAAACCAAGGTGCATAACAATAGCAAGAAGTTCATCACATGAAGTCTTCAAGTGGGCATCACTTCATACAGTCACTGTAAAGGTATCATTGTACTAAGTCATTGTAAATATATCATTGTAAAAATTGTACTAGTGTCTATCTGCCAAGAGTTGAAGAGGCCCTTTCGGGAGGTCTAGGATCATCATTAGGTGGTTGTGTCATAGTTGGGTTTATGGTATAGTGTGTCTTCTTCTTCTACATCATTCTATATCATTGTAAAGTGGACCATTTTCCCTGATACGGGAGTCCATTCTTCTTTTATTCTTCTCTAGGGCGGTAAGGTGGTGCTAGGCTGGTGCATGAAGTCACCAATAGGTTCAAGCCTATGAAAACTTCAAGGTGGTAGGGTGGTGCTAGGGTGAGTTGTAGCTCATTGGGTGTTGGGGCATCCGTTCAGTTTACTACTGAAGAATCTCGGGCGTTGGAGCGTCCATCTAGTGGGAGCTGGAGAAGAATGCTTTTCTATATTTTAGGAAGTTGGAGCTTTATTTTCAATTGGAGTTGAATATTGAAGAATTATTAGAAATCATTCAGGTGGTTTTTGTCCTGGAGAGGGTTTCCACCTTAAAAACTGTGTGCATTTGTGTTCCTTTTGTTCATTGATGTCATTGTACAAACACTGATAATAATTGAATATTAACTAATGCTCTAATCGAAAGGAATATTGATTCACCCCACCCCCCCTCTCAGTTTTTCCAGCAATTGATATCGGAGCTTGGTTCCTTAAATAGCAGTTTAACAATTGGAAGGAGGTCATGGAGCATACCAAGAATGGTGTACCTCTATTCAATGAAAATAATTATGCACTCTGGAAAGGAAGAATGGAGGTCTATCTTTTGGCGCAAGGTTACGAAGTATGGGACACTGTTCAAAATGGATTTACGTCAACCGCAGATGAACAAGGTAAGAAGAATTTGGTAAATGATGCAAAAGCAAAGAATATTATTATCAGTGGACTTATTATATCTGCTTATCATAAGGTGTTGGGTTGTAAAACCGCAAAAAAATGTATGGGACAAGCTTGAGAATATATATGCAAGTGACTCAAATGTCAAAGAAGCAAAGCTTCAAAACTATAGAGAAAAATTTGAGCAACTCGGAATGAAAGAAGATGGCAACATTGCTGCATACTTCCAATACGTTGATGAAATAACCAATACTCTAGAAGGATTGGGAGAGCCAATTGACGAGAAAACTATTATACGAAAGATTCTTAAAACGTTACCAGGGAAATTCAACCCAAAGGTATCAATCTTAGAATACAGTGCAACTCTGGACAAAATTAGCAAAGAGGAATTACATGGAGTTCTCATAGCATATGAAATGAGACTTGATGAAGAAGAGGGTACTTCGCATCTAGAAACTGCGTTCATTGCATCTAAGAAAACCAATAATGACAAACAAATTTCAATTGAAAATACATGCACCTGCAAGTGTGAAGAAAAGGGAGATGATGAAGAAGGTCTTTCAGATGAAGAATATGCTTACTTTACAATAAAACTAAAATTTGGTAAGGGAAAATTCAAAGGTAAACTTCCAATGATATGTTTTGGTTGTGGTGAGGTTGGGCATTTCGCAGCAAAATGTCTAAACAAAAGTGATGGTAACTCAAAAGGAAAGAAAGACTTTAAGAAATTCAACAAGCAAGGATCCAAAAGGAACTTTCTCTCCAAAGAAGATAGCTCATCATCCGATGAAGACATTGACAGTGAAGAAGAAGCCAATGAGAGAGTATTGTTTATGGCAAAGCACAATAAATAAGAGGTATCAAACAATGAAGAAGAAGGGTTGACCATAGAATAATTTTCTAAGAAAGCAATCAAGCTTATAAAAGAGTTCAAGGTTGAGAAGATCTGTTCCAATACTCTTGAAGAACAAGTCCAAGGTCTCAAAATTGAAGTTGAAGAACACAAATGCATTGAATAGTCACTTCAAAAGAAGTTGGAAGAAAGCAACCAAGAAAGGGAAGAATTAGTTGCCGAAGTAGTCTCGATGTGTAAGGAAGTGAAGAAAGGAAAAACTATCCAAAACTATGCCAACAGCTCAAGGGCATTGGAAGAAATCATCAACAATCAACGATCTTACAACGACAGAACTGGCCTCGGTTACAAATAAGAAGAAGAAGGACCTTCTACAACAAAATACAATGAACCTATGAGATCTGACATGCATGTAGAATTAATTGGACAAGATTCGCAAGAACAACCTTGGAAGACAATTCCTCGACGAAGTTTTCCATCCAAGTACCAACATATTTTTTATGGTTATTGTTATTTATGTGAAAAATTTGGTCACAAAGCTGTGGAATGTCGCATGTACCCTAGGAACCAATACAATTCCAAGAGATCTATCAAATATGAACCTCCTAGGGCTCAGCGAAACATCAATAGATATGAAAATTTAAGAAATAATATTGAATGTTACAAATGTCAGAACTTTGGACACATAGCTAGAGACTGCAGACTTGAAAATTCTCCAGAAGAATCTTCGAAGCCACAGAACGAACGAACATGGAAGAAGAAGAAGACTGATAATTGTGCTCTCGCTCTCAAGGCTCAAAACATCAAATATGTGTGGTATGTTGATAGCGGTTGCTCAATGCATACGACTGGAGATAGAAAGAAATTTGTATCTCTGAAAGAGAAGAAGGATGGAACCGTGTCTTTTGGAAATGATGGATCTTCAAATGTTATAGGATCAGGTACCGTCACTCTTGGAAACAAAGATGCTCTAGCCAAGAATGTTCTATTGGTTGAAAACATGAATCACAATCAACTCAGTGTTGGACAAATGTGTGATCAAGGACACACAATACTATTCAACTCCACAAAATGTGAAATCAAGAAAGACAGGTATGGTGAAATTGTGGCTACAGCAAGTCGAGCTCCAAACGACATAAATGTTCTAGGTGAAGCAACTAAAGCACGTCTACTAGCTAAAGAGGATGATATAATATTGGGTAGCAATGATGATTGACTAAGTAAGAACTTTGCTACAAAGATGCAAAGTGAGTTCGAGATGTCTTTACTTCATGAGCTGACATACTTCTTATGGCCTCAAATATCTCAGCAAGTGAAAGGAATATTTATATGTCAAGCCAAGTACATCAAGGAAATGCTCAAGAAATTCAAAATGGAAGAATGCAAACCCATCCTTAGTCCGATGGTAACATGTTGCAAATTGAGCATAGACGACTCATTTAAGGATGTGGATCAAAGGTTGTACAAATCTATGATTGGTAGTCTTCTATATGTAACAGCCTCCGGGCCAGATGTTATGCAAGGAGTTGGACAAGTAGAAAGATTCCAAGCAACACCAAAAGAATCACATATTATTTTCGTCAAAATAATTCTTCGATATCTAAAGGTAACAACATAATATGGCTTGTGGTATCCCAAGGGTAACACTCTCATTATTCAAGTCTTTATAGATGCAGATTGGGCAGGAAGCGTTGATCATCGTAAGAGTACTCATGAATCATTTTAATATCTTCACCAGAAGCTTGGGATTCTCCCAAGTTCTCATTAGATTTTCCTTATTTAGAATATAAAGGGGGAGCGGAAGTGTGTGCAGGTCTGCAGGATGGTTGTGTGTCAGGGGGAGTGGAAGTGCGTACAGGTCCGCAAGATGGTTGTGTGTCAGGGGGAGTTACCATTTGCCATTGATGTCAAAGGGGGAGAGAATGTTGTAGGAATAGGTGTCATGATCGTAGGGGGAGTACTGGTGTTGCCATCAATGCCAAAGGGGGAGATTGTTGATCAGCAATTGTCATTGACGTCAACCTAAGCCGCACCAGGGGCCCCACCAATATTGCATGGGAATTTTGACCTACCAAATTACTATATTCTGGGTCAAGAACAATTTTGATGGTTTCTACTTTTCGATATGTTTCCGTTGATATATGGCATGCCACTTAATTCTTCACGGTTTGAGAGATATTCATGTTTGAAGTTTGTAACCCCAGTTAGTGGGCTAAAACCCCATGGGGTTGTGGCATGGGTCATTGAAAATTCATAATTAATATTTTTTAAGCTCCTAAAATCCCTCCCATGTTCACTTGTTGAAGCCCCTCTCAACCTAAGCATTTATATAAATTGTGATCCTCATATCCTCCTTATGTAGGGATTTCGCTATCTGAAACAAGTCATCGTGGCATTTTCGCTATAAATTGTTTTCTACGAAGGTTCAGAAGCTGAAATTTTTATGAGGCGAAGCTAAAATCTTGAGGAAGATCCTGTAAAAATTTCAGATCAAGGTGCGCAATATTTTCAGAGATATGATATGTGGAAGTCAGTGTTTTTGCAGGCTCCTGAAATTCATCTCAAAGATGTGACCTTGGGAAAATCATCATAACTCTCTCTCTGAGTATCGGATTGGAATTCTGTAAAAATTGGCAGATAATGAACGGACTGTAGTTTTTTCTTTATCAATTTCAGAGCTGAATGAAGAAGCAGTCACACATGGCACGCATTACAAGTTTGCTCTACTGAAACAGTCCATAGTTAGGGCATTGTGAGAGATCGGGCATAACTCTCTCTTGAAGAATCTAAATTGGGTCAGACCTGTGGCATTCAAAAGAAGACTCAGAGGACTACTACAAGGTCAAAAATCACGTATTTGGGATCTGAAATAACAGAGATACACCAGATTCAATATGGAGCTCCTAGAAGGCAAGAAAAAGCTAGATCATGTGTTGTCAAGGGCTGCAAAGGACCATAATTTCTAGGGCAACAAAGCAAAGCAAGGTGCAGCAGAGGGTAACATGACAAGAGCAGCAACCAAGGTGCAGAATAGTAGCAAGAAGTTCATCACATGAAGTTTTGAAGTGGGCAACACTTCATACAGTCACTGTAAAGGTATCATTGTACTAAGTCATTGTAAATACATCATTGCAAAAATTGTACTAGTGTTTATCTACCAAGAGTTGAAGAGGCAGTTTCGGGAGGTCTAGGATCATCATTAGGTGGTTGTGTAATAGTTGGGGTTATTTTCTAGTGTGTCTTCTTCTTCTACATCATTATATATCATTGTAAAGTGGACCATTTTCCCTGATACAGGAGTTTATTCTTCTTTTATTCTTTTATAGGGTGGTAGGGTGGTGTTAGGCCAGTGCATGAAGTCACCAATAGGTTCAAGCCTGTAAAAACTTCAGGGTGGTAGGGTGGTGCTAGGGTGAGTTGTAGCTCATTGGGTGTTGGGGCATCCGTTTAGTTGACTACTAAAGAATCTCGAGTGTTGGAGCGTCCATCCAATGGGAGCTGGAGAAGAATGTTTTTCTAGATTCTAGGAAGTTGGAGCTTTATTTTCAATTGAAGTTGAATATTAAAGAATTATTAGAAAAGCATTCAGGTGGTTTTTGTCCCGGAGAGGGTTTCCACCTTAAAAACTGTGTGCATTTGTGTTCCTTTGTTTACCGCTAGCATTGTACAAACACTGATAATAATTGAAGATTAACTAATGCTGTAATCGAAAGGAATACTAATTCACCCCTCCCCTCTCCTCCACCCCTCTCAGTATTTCCAACAAATTTCGCTAAGTTAGGGACCATGACAGAAATATTTCACTCATCACTACGTTAGTTAGAGCCACACCTCTTTACAAAATCAAATGGAATGCCTCACATTTCAAGCATACAACGGATTAACAAATATTATGCTCAAATTTACTCATACAGCAAAAAACCAGAAAAATACCTCATCCAAGGACATGTAAACAAACAAAAGATTCATCAAGATAAATATACATGGAAAGCACTACTTAAAACGACAATCTGAAAGAAGATGCCAATAGACGGCCAACCTTGTAAGGCATTCAAAATCGAAAATTCCTTAAGGAAAAGTTTCTCAAGATAAATATACATGGAAAGCACTACTTAAAACGACAATCTGAAAGAAGATGTCAACAGACGCCCAACCTTGTAAGGAATTCAAAATCGAAAATTCCTTAAGGAAAAGTTTTCAGAGACTCGATCTTTAAGTGTTAAAGCCTTGGACATCATCAATCACATATGCGTTGAAATTATTACAATTTCTAACTGTAATTCAAGCAGTCGCTGTCGCTGTCACTCAAGAAATTTAAAAACATCTAAATTTGGTTTCAGGAAAAACAAAATTGAAACCATAGATTTGACAGAAAGTTTAAGTTGTCGAGCAAATAGATAAGGCGATGTTTAACTTAACATATTTCAAAAAAAAAATTATAGAGAAGATTTTAATCTAAAAAAGCAGACAAAATAAAATTTCCAACTCATTGAAGTATTTTTTTTTTTTTAAATATGAAAGAAAAATTTTCACGATGAACATTCCCCATTCAAATGGAATGTTAAAATTTATGCTTTATGTTTTAAAATTTCATTTACACTGGCCAATTAAAGGTTGTGCTGTGAAGAGTTTTATTAATTCGAGATCGTTTTTACTTCCCATGGCCAACTGAGAGGTCGTCCACACTCCATCCCACAGCTGCTCTCTGTTCGGAAATGGCTACTCCCTGAGCGGTTTCCTCCTGTAAAAGAGGGCTTCCTTCCTCTCCCATACCTGACTATACATTGGCTGCGCTGTCAACATATTGTGATGTGATAGGGATACCTACGATTGTCTTTCTGCTGAAAATCGCATCTCAATTGCAACGGCTAGTGAAGCTGATTGCCAATGGTGCATTAGTGCTCAGTCTCGATACTGATTTCGATGGGTGTATGAGCCTAATCCGGTTGGTGACTATAGAGTTGCTGATCTATCTGGTGAATTCGCTCAATAGTCTACGGTTGGAGTGGCAGAAGACTGCAGCGATCGAGATCCTGCAATAATTTGATTGGGAGGTGCCAGATTGGGTCATTGTGCCCAGAGGGAACTTGGGAGGTTCCAGATGTGCAAGGATCTAGCTGGGCATGGTGAATGATATTCCTCGCCTTGTCTGTGTGCATGTTGCCAACGCCAATCCCTATAAGTTTGGGTGGAATGAATTTAATCTTGTGACCGTTAATTCAACCTCCGATGATATAGATTGGTGATCCCGTGCACGATCGAGCTGTTTATGCATTGAAGAATTCAGATGGAATAGTCTAGGAGGCTACGAAGGAGGAGTTGATTGATGTTGCACCTCTAACAGATATGAAAGGTGAAAGTGGCTCTTGCAGCATTGATAAAGATAAGAAGCAAAGGTATTATTGGGCTCAGTGATAGGACCGTTGTGGGATGAAGTTTACACAATCTAGTCAATCTAGTTTGTGGCATGGTTATGACGATGGCATGAACGAAATTCATTGTTGCAGAAACAGGTGTTTTCAATTTGGGCATGGTGAGGGCATGGTGATGACGTGACTCTTTAGTGCTGCAGAAACATGTACATGATACGGCAGAGGATGGCGTGTAAGCATTGAAGGCATGGGAGTACAAGATTGGTGAATGCATTTAAACACTACAAAAACAGGCAGGTTGCATTCAACGTTGCAAAAACATGCAAGCAAGCATGTGGCATTCAACATTGTAGAAACAGGCATGCAGGTATGGAGAGAATGTGGAAAATATGGACAAATGATGAATTTTTATTAGTTGAAAAGATGAACAGATAGTGAAATTTAATTAGTTGGAAGAGCGATGATGAAGCTCTCCCATTAGTTGAGGTGACCAGTGTTTGCCCACCCCAACCCCACAAAGAAAACACCTATCGACATAATTACTCCAAACTTTTATGATTAATATTAAATAAAATATATTATATAAAATAATCATAATAAAAACCAAAATATAAAAAATATGTAATTATCACATCATCCCGCTAGGTGCACCTCGAAGCTTCAACTCATTCAACATTTTAAACTTTCGGGAGCTCATCCCGTTAATGACGTTGGAGCAAACGAAAGGTATGAGTGGGAGGGGCTCTAAGGGCTCACTTATTTAATGTCCCCTTTATGTTTGGAATACTTTAGACATTAAAGAGTATTGGACTCTTTATGTTTGGAATACTTTAGACATTAAATAAGTGAGCCCTTAGAGCTCCCCCATGCATCCTTATATCACTGCTTATGCCCTCCTAAGCTTATACTCTACGTTGCCTTTTAATTGACATTTTTGGATTTGTATGTTGTAAAGTTTAATTTTGTTTTTTTAAATTGATTTTATTAAATTTAATTCTATAGGTTATGTTATTTATTTTTTATTTTAATGTTTTAAATATTTCAAATTCATTTAAAAATTTGAAATTTATATTAAAGTTAGATATTAATATGATACCTAGAATTTGAATGAATTGGTCATGACTATATATTTTTTAGAAAATTACTTAGTTTTGAAACTTAATTTTTGGAGAGCTTTATTTTGAGTTGTATTTAGACAAATGAGGTGCAAGATGGCTCGTTGGAAAGCTAAATATATAGAGAATAATCTGGAGGCATTAACTCAGCCAAATCTAGATATTTAATGTGCCAACAAATTAGCAGAAGTTGGAGCTATGAAATCACAACAAAAAATGAAATTAGGAATTTGTTTTAGAGAATTTTTGGATTGCCCAAAATGGCTTGCTGTTTCAAATTCGTTTTGAATATCAATTTTAGCTAGAGATTATCTGCATAAGGAGAAATGTGAAAACACATTTGGGTTGACTTATTTATCAAATTAGTTTTGAATTCGTTAATTTATTTTTCACAACTTAGAAATCTAAATTTTTCTTGATTTTGATTGGTTTGAATTTTCATTTTGGAATGGATTTTGACATAAAATTGTTGCAAGGAGATCAAGCAAAAAAATTGGAGCAACGAGGTTGATCTAGGAGAAAAGGAAAATGAATTTCAGAAGAAATGTGAATACACATTTGGGTTGACTTATTTATCAAATTAGTTTTGAATTCGTTAATTTATTTTTCACAACTTAAAAATCTAATTTTTTCTTGATTTTGATTGGTTTGAATTTTCATTTTGGAATGGATTTTGACAAAAAATTGTTGCAAGGAGATGAAGCAAAAAATTTGGAGCAACGAGGTTGATCTAGGAGAAAAGGAAAATGAATTTTAGCAACCCCAAAATCAGAGAACATATCTCTCTTCCAACGACTTTCCTTTTTGGCAATTTTTGTAAATTATAAATATCAGTTTGGAGAATGAGGAAGGGGTTCCTCTTTTCTACAAATTTAAGACTCAAAACATTTTTGTAAAGAGAATTTTAGTTGTAGGCATAGAGGAATACTTAGATCTGAGTGTTTGGGGATTTGATTTTCAAGATATGGTCATTGCCTTTGAGGCACAGCTTGCACTTTTGCATCTCATTTCTCCATTGGAAAAGCTCATTATTTTGAAAGGATTGTTGAGGAGATTCTTCATAAAACAAAGCAAAAATTTTTAAGTTTAATTTGTATTCAATTAATATTATTTGTTAATGCAAATTATGTCATTTTAAATGGAAAAATTATGTCAATTATTTCATATTGTACACTTTTGTTGGGTATGAAAATGATTGTTCATTTAATCATATATATAATCTTGTGATTGCATTGATCTATTATGAAATTTCCTAATTTGTTCTTGTGCTTCAATCAAATTTTTGAGTAATTATTTACTCATAATTTTTTTCATTTTATATAGATTTAATGTCATTGAATTGTATGAAATATTTCTACATTTTAATGGATCATATTTCATTATTTTATATCTTTAAAACAAAGAATGATAACACTTGAAATATTAGTTGTTAAAACTGATCAGGTGATCAGTGTAAAATCTCAAAAATGAAAGTGTTGAGAATTGATTGGAAACTAAACGATAGCGAAGAGCTCGTCGCCAGGAATTCGACGCAATTCGTTTCGTTGAAAATAGAGTCCAGATGAAGAAGATAGAACCTATTGTTCGTTTTCCTAAAAAACTAAAAAAATTGCAGAATAGTGATAGGTTGATGACATGGCAGCCTAGTCAGCATATAGCGTATATTCTGGGAATACTATTTAGTTTGTCCCAGTGACACTGTGACAAATGTCATTGCAGGATTTTTTGAATTGGTTTGAAGGTGATTTTTTTTTTACAATTTCTCCAAAGGTTGAATGAGATATATATGTGTGTGTGTGTGTGTGTGGTTTGGGACATCCCAACTAGAGGCTGACACGTAGTGCAGCCAGGGGCCGCCATGTGCCCCCTCTGGTGGACCCTCTCAAATGGTAAAATTTCATGTTTATGCTATGGTTTCATAGTCTGCATGTTAATGTTATCAAAGGGTCTGAATTATTATAACTCAAAGTCCAAGATGGTGGCCGCATTTATTCTTAAACCATAGTCCGAACCATAGTCTGAAAGTATTAAAGGGCATGATTATATTCGGCGGCAAAATATATATGTGATGGGTGGAGGTCGAGGCTCGACTCCACAACTTCCCCCAAACGAATGGAGCGGCTTACCAATAAGCCACAACAACGGTTCTTATTAATCTATGTCTGCCATACATATTTGATGTCATACGGTTACTCCAACGGCGGGAAGGAGGGGGCCAACCCCCTCCCCATGTGTCCTTATCACATAACCACCCTTAAGCGCTCCCACTAAACGTGCTTATGCACCATAATAATCGAGATTATCCAATTTTAAACTGTGTTTTACATTAATTAATTGCAATTAGGTTGGCAGCGTTTTAGAGGCGCTTCCAAAACCGGCGGGTTCTCCAACTTTGGCGCTCTTAACTTGAGTCTTCTCCAGATTTGGAGGAGATTTCTTGGGAAAATTAAATGAGGCGTATATTTTGCAATTTTCGATCAAATTGGGAGCAAGAAGAGTCATTTCTAATAGATTTGGGCATTATGGACTCATTGAAGTATGTTTCAAGAGTTGTAGGTGAATGTAAACAACTTTTTTTTTCACTTTTGAGCTAATACAGAGGCCCAAGCCATGGAAGCTGGACCAAGGATTTGTAGCCCGGGAGGGGTGAAATCCTTCATCAAAACACTTTGTTGATGGATCAATTATGATGGTTTGTTGTACTTTTTTTGTTGTTGTTCAAAATTTGTTATTCATGCTTTATGATCTTGAATTTAATTTAAAAACTCATCTCATTTACATGTTTGGCACACATAAACACCAAGGAAATTTATGCACATAAAGCGTAAGATCAACAAATAAATTTTAAATCTGAAGATGAAATTAGCACAACAAAACTAGCATTCATACTCGGATCAAGTTGGTATCAGAGCTTGGTTGAAAGATTATTTTCTTGATAGTAACTTGAGTTTTGTGCAAAGTAGTGTTTTAATGGTTGAAAATTTGTGATGCTTACAAGGTTAAATTTGTTGAGAGGTGAAGGGGAATTGTTGGTTGCAAGTCATGAGATTAGGACCAAAAGAAGGAGAGCCACAAGGGCACCATCTCCACCCAAAGTTTCACTCACAGTTGCACTTGAAGCACCTCAATTTTTATCTCAATAAGCTGAGATTGAAGAGTTACAAGCACCAGAAGCTGAGCTTGAATCCATAGCCATCATGTCAGGTGTTGGAGAAATTGAAGGACATTTAGAAGAGGATGATGTCAATAAAGACTTAATGACATAAATAGGATGGTTAAAATTATGTTTGATGCATTTACTACTAGGATGGCATGAGAAGGTTCTAAGCCTCCACACGGAGAAGGAACTTCAGATGATAAGAAGGATGAAGAAACAGATTCAAAGGGTAGTGGAGGAAAGCCACCTCCATCTCCACCATCTTCATCATCCTCATTGTCGCCATCAGCATCATCTTCCATTTCCACCACAAAAACCACTCACACTCACTCAAAAGCCACAAGAGGAAAAACACCCTTACTCAAACTTGATGTGAAATTTGAGCTTCCAATGTATAATGGCGAGATAAATGCAGAAATATTGGAAAATTGGATATGTCAATTGGAGGTGTATTGCATAATTCATAACCTTCATGAAGATGACATAAAGATTCAATTGGATTCTTTGAGGATGGAAGGATCTGTACTTGTATGGTGGGAAGCAAGGACGCAAGACGATATTAAACACTATGGTAATATCTCTATGTCTTGGTCAAGTTTTATTGATGCCATTAAAAGGAAATTCTATCCATTAGCTTACATGCAAAAGGCCATTATGGATTGGAAAAAAATTAGACAGTTGAAAGGGAAAAGTGTGCAAGATTATACTCATGAATTTAGGAGAAGAGCTCTAATTTTGGGTATTAATTTATATTCTCAAGAAACTTTGTCAAAGTACATTAGGGGTTTGCACAGTTACCGTAGGCACACTATTCTCATGTTTAATCCCACAAACATACATGAGGTTTGTGTTCAAGGCACACACTTAGAAGCAATAGGGAAACAAAACATAGATGAGAAAAGTGATAGTGAGGGTAAAGGAGATGGAAAGTTTTATGGAAGAGGAAAGAGAAATAGCTCTATCAAGAGAGAGAAAGAAAAACTCACATGTAAACATTGTTTGAAGAATGGCCATGATGAAGATAATTGTGGAAACTTCATCCAGAGTTGAAGACAAACAAATTGAAAGCCAAAGAAAAAGAGAAAATTGTTGCCATAGTTGAACATGACTTAGGGTCCGTTTCAGGAGATGGAAAAAATATTACAGCCATGGGTTTGAAAGATAAGAACATAACAAGCAATAGTTCTTCAAATTGTTCCAATGTCACTCAAGATGAAGATACAAGAATAGAAATTTTCCATAATAGAGTCGTCTCTAAACATACCAAGATTGATACACTTTTTGATAGTGGGTCACAAGCTAACTTGATCTCCGAAGACTTGGTTAAGAAGATAGACCTTGAAGCTGTTAGACATCCAAGACCTTATCCTTTAGGATGGATATGCAAGAATGCAAACTTGCAGGTTACAAGGAAGTGCATACTAATATTCGCCATCAATTCAAACTTTCTTGATGAATTTGAACTTGATGTGGTGTTGCTTGAGATATCAGGTATTGTTTTGGGAAGTCCTTATATTTATGATAGGAAAATAGTATTTCAACGCCATGGGAATAAGTATAACTTGTTTAAAGATGGTATTGAGTACATAGTTAGAGTGCATAAGAATAAGAATTTTTTTTTCTTTTATACATGCAGGAAAAATGAAGAGGATAGTGAATGCAAGTCATAATTTGACATTGTTGATGATCAAACAAATAGATGTTTTGAATCAAACCTTTCAAAAAGATGCATCGAATGAACGAGTTGACTTCATTAAGGTTGTTTATGCTTGTAATGAGATGTTTTAGGACTCTAACAGGTTACCTTAGAAAGGAGGTAAACAAGATGTGACAAATTTGCAGCAGTCAACATCAGTGTTGAGCAATGTTGGAGACAAGATGTCGGTGCAAGAGAGCGCAAAGGTTAAGGAGAAAACGACAAAGAAATTTGACAAAGAAGGCATGGGTTCCAAAAGTGCTTGCTTTTTGTTTCCAAAAGGTACATGGCAATGGCGAAGATACTTGGTCAAGAATTGACGCAAGTACAAAGCGAGATCAGTTAAGAATCGCCATGATGACATTGTGCAAGGTGAAACAATTTTTAAGTTTCCTTTGATTACGATATCAATGACAGTAAGACAAGGTCGCAAGAGTCAAGGAAAAAGTTAAGTTTTGTGAAAAGCTCAATTTGATGAAAATGGGAAAATTTAAAGTGGATAGAGACTGGAAGGGTGAGGGAACAATACCCTCATCCACATGATCAGTAATCAAAGAGATTTTGGGATCTAAAAGGCTTATAGTGGGGAGGAATGGTTAGGTGCTCAGTGTAAAAAATCAAAAAATGTAAGGGCTCAGAATTGATTGGAAACTGAACGACAACGAATAGCTCGTCGCTAGGAATCCAATGCAATTCGTTTTGTTGAAAACAGAGTCCGGATGAAGAAGATAGAGCTTGTTGTTCATTTTCCTAAATAGCCAAAAAATTTGCAGAATAGTGACAAGTTGATGACATGGTAGCCCAGTCAGCATACAGGGTATATTCTCGAAATATTCTTCAGTTTTTCCCAGTGACACAGTGACAAGTGTCACAACAGGATTTGCCGAATTGGTTTGAAGGTGAAATTTTTTTACAATTTGCTCCAAAGGTTGAATGAGATTTTATATATATATATAGTTTGGGACAACCGAAGCAAAGGCTGACACGTGGTGTAGCCAAGGGCCGCCACGTGCCCCCTTTGGTGCACCCTCTCCAATGGTCGAATTGCATGTTTATGCATATACTAACATGCAGAATTTGAAACCATAGCATAAACATGCAATTTGACCATTGGAGATATATATATATATATATATGGTGTGCGCATTTATTCTTAAACCATAGTCTGAACCATAGTCTGAAAGTATTAAAGGGCATGATTATATTCGACGGCAAAATATATACAGGACGGGCGAAAGTCGGGGCTTGACCCCACGACCTCCCCCAAGCGAATGGAGCGGCTTACCATAAGCCACAACAACGGTTCTTATTAATCTATGTCTGGCATACATATTTGATGTCATACGGTTACTCTGACGGTGGGAAGTAGGGGGCCAGCCCCCTCCCTATGTGTCCTTGTCACATAACCACCCTTAAGCACTCCCACTAAACACACTTATGCGCCATAATAATCGAGCTTATCCCATTTTAAATTGTTTTACATTAGTTAACTGCAGTTAGGTTGGCGTATTTTTAGACGCACCTCCAAAACCGGTGGGTTCCTCAACTTTGGCGCTTTTAACTAGAGTCTTCTCCAGATTTGGAGGAGATTTCCTAGGAAAATTAAATGAGGCATATATTTTGCAATTTTCGACCAAATTGGGAGTAAGAAGAGTCATTTCTGATAGATTTGGACATTCTCGACTCATTAAAGCCTGTTTCAAGAGCTATAGGTGAATGTAAATATTTTTTTTTTTCACTTTTGAGCTAATACAGAGGCATAAGCCATGGAAGTTGGACTAACGATATGTAGCCCAGAAGGGGTGAACTCCTTCATCAAAACACTGTGTTGATGGATCAATTGTGATGGTTTGTTGAACTTGTTTTTGCTACTGTTCAACATTTTTTATTCATGCTTTATGCTCTTGAATCTAATTTAAAAACTCAACTTATTTACCTGTTTGGCACACATAAATACCAATGAAGCCTATGCACATAAATCATAATATCAACAAACAAATTTTAAATTTGAAGATGAAATTAGCACAAAAAAACTAACATTCATACTCAGATCAAGAACTTTTTCAGTAGCTTGATATTTATCATACAACATATGTTAAATCCTCATTCTTTTAAATGACTTTTCTCTTGATTTGGATCATATCCATATATGGTTTTAAACAAGATGGGATATATTGGTTTTATTTTACCGCTTTCATCTAAAATTAATTTGCATTCTCATTTAAAAAACATTTTAGAAGTCTCCTTACGCAAGAGCAACCTTAGGTTGTTGATTTGTGGTTGCATCGGGTGTGCTTTAAGTCTCAAACATTGTGGAGAGGCTTAGACATATGTATTCCACATAACCCATAAATTGTTTTGGTAAATTCTACCTGGAGACAATTTTATTTGATAAATTAATTATTTTTAAGGAGACCCCAAGTCTAAACTTAAGAAATTAAAATAATTAATGGGTATTAATCTAAATTGTGGGTGAAACTTCTAGAAAAACTAGATCAAGTCAAAATGTAATCTTAGCCATTGATTGGAGATCTAATCTCAACCGTTGAATTCTCAATGAAAAGACTATAAAGAAGACTTGAGGGTCATTTGGAAAAGACACACTTACAGATCAAGAGATTGAATTTTTGAAGTGAGCAATGCTCAGAGGAAAACTTTGATCGAGATATTCTCACACAGTTGAGGGTCAGAGACAATTTTGGTCAGAGGATCTTCTTTGGGGCTAAGAATACTTAGTAGAGAGGTAGAGAAACACGCATAGGAGGCAACGTAGTGCCCAGAGAGTGTGGCGTAGGGCCGTGAAGACCACACGCAGAGGCAGTGTAATATTCTGAGCATAAGTCTCAATTTCAATTGGGAGATCGAATTTTTGAGCTAGGAGGGTTGGAATCGAGATTTATGAGGGCTGAACGATTCAACAGAGGAGGTGAAACAATCCATCAAAGGTCCCCATGTAGGCCTATGCAATTACTGTGCAGAGGCAACGCAGAGGGTGCTGGGGTTTTGTCAGTTCAGCTACTGGATCAACTGGGACTATCATAGTGAGTTTATTTTATTTTATTTTATTTTTATTTTTATTTTTTATTTTTTTTATTTTTTTTGCTAAATGAAATTCTCTATACTAGATTGCCAGCAAGGCATCCAAAGATTATTTTCAGATACAACTACTTCTTAATAATAAAACCCTTAGATTTGCTGTAATGGTTTTCACGCATTGGATTTTTCCGGGGAAATTTGTCAAAAAATAATGGTATCATGTGTGATGTTTTTATTTTTCTCAGTTTCTTGTTTCCGCATCTAAATGAATCAAGTGAAGGTTATAGCATTAATTAATTCAATGTTTACAGAATAAATCTGCAATAACTTGTTAATCTAATTTACAAGTAGGTGAATTTAATTCAGTTTGCTGCAATAGGATTCCAGATCTAGGACTTGGAATTTTCATATAGTATCAAAGTTTGTGAAGCGTTGTAGGTGAAACAGGAAGAGAAGATCCAGCACTGAGCAGGAGGCCGAATCACTGTTGAAAGCAACAATTCAAAATCCCCATATGGATTGCGCAATCCAGGCCAGAAGGGATGAATTTTCGTGGAAAGTCTCACTCTGAGTGAGTCAACAGAGAGGTAGGACTTTCAGATCGAGATTTTGCGTAGCCATAGGGAGCAGTGCAGAGCTGATGGGACGTAGTTTTTCTGCAGGAAATTTTTGCTGGGAAGAAGGTAGTCAAAAGAGAAAGAAGAAGCACAATGAGGGAATTTTCTTCCTCAGGGAGTTCCTATCAGGGGAATTCCATTTTTCGTGATTTGAGCAAGAGATCTGGGTGACAGATCTACAAGCTCCAACAAGGAATGTGTAATTTAGTCTAGTGCTACGTAGAGGGGGAAGAAGAGGGAACATATTCAACATTCTTGATGGCCATGTTAGCTCACGGGCTTAGAGATCAAGACCGGTTGGAGGGAGCCTCCAAATATGTAATCTGGAAGGTGAGAATTACATGCCTTTTAGATGAATATGATCTCAAGTTTTTCGTGATGAGTACAATAGTTGTCCCTTTAGATCCAGATCTGCTGAAGAAGTACATGATTGATATGGCGAAGGCTAAGATCCTGCTCCTTGATGGAGTCAAAGATCATATTGTGTCCCACATAGCCAACAAGGACACAACTAGGCAGATGTGGGAAGCCTTGGAAACAATGTGTGAAGGCTCTTCCGAGTAGTGGAAGATGTACTTAGAGTAGAAAATGAGGATGATGCAGATGCAGAAAGAGGAGCATATTGATATGTTCCCATCGAAGCTTTAGGAAATCCATGATCAGTTAGAAATCGTGGGGTCCACACCTCAACCTACAACGATGGTAAGGCTGGCCCTCAACGCAGTCAGAGAAGAATGACAGGTTTTTATCTAGAGCATCCTAGGCAGAGCAACCTTGCCAAGCTGGGAAGAGATATGGGCTTCTCTTTAACAAGAAGAGCCAAGGAGGGACCTAGTCAAGTGCAAACTTGATGACAACAACAACAATGGATAGAGATGAAGGAGGAGGAGGAGGAAAATGTATCCCTTACATCCGAAGAGAAGTAGGAGCAACGAAGACGAAAGAAGGATGTCTCAAAGATAAAGTGCTTCAGGTGTGGTGAACTTGGTCACTACGCTACCAAGTGTCCTTTGAAGAAAAAGTACAAGGACGAGAAGCACGATTTGAAGGATGTGCCCACAAATATCGAGAAGTATGAGTATGCCATGAGTGCCCACACATATCCAGGAGGGAGATGGGGCGATATTGAACTGTAAGTTCACAATAACTTCAGTTGGGCAGGATCCTTGAGGAGTCCACTTCTTGGATCATGACCTTGCTATGGGAGCCCAAGATCAATAGTAGTAGGCTGGAGGAGTTTCAGTCAGTGGAGAGGAGTGTTGGAGCGATAAATGTAGTAGTTAGTAGTGCCAGATTCTGAGCAGCGTAGTGCAGAGGGACGCAGTGTAGAGCAGGAACAATGCAGTGCTTTAGAGGGATAGCATGGGACTAGCAACAGTCAGAGTTTCAACATCGAGATGAATCCAAAACAATTGTTCAGATTTATGGATGTTTTCATTTGATTCTCTCAAAAACTAAGTTGCAGTGCAGAGTTGGTAGTGGCAGTGCTAGCAGCAGATGCAATATTTGAGAGGGAGTTGCAATACAGATGCAATGTTGATTGTGGAAGTATCAACAACAGTACAATTGCAACATCAACGCAGTGGTTGGCAGACAACATGCTAGACATCATTAGCACAGAGGGAGATGCTTTAGAGTCAAAGCAATATGAAACATGGCATATTTCCTAGAGCACATTTCTCGCTAAAAGGGCGTGTTGATTTGTGGTAGCATTGGATGTGCTCTAAGTCTCAAACTTTCTGGAGAGGCTTAGACAAATGTATTCCACATAACCCATAAATTGTTTTGGGAAATTATACTCGGAGATAGTTTTATTTGATAAATTAATTATTTTTAATGAGACCCGAAGTCTAAACTTAGGAAATTAAAATAATTAATGGGTATTAATAAAAATTGTGGGTGAAACTTCTAGAAAAAGCAGATCAAGTCAAAATGTAATCTTAGTTGTTGATTGTAGAACTAATCTCTGCCATTGAAGTATCAATTAGAAGACTATAAAGAAGACTAGAGTGTCATTTGGAAAAGACACACCGAGAGATCAAGAGATTGAATTTTCTGAAGTGAGTAGTGCTTAGAAGAAAACTTTGATCGAGAGATTCTCACATAGTTGAGGGGCAGAGACAATTTTGGTCGGAGGATCTTCTCTGGGGCCAAGATTACTTAGCAGATAGGTAGAGAAAGACATAGAGGAGGCAGCGCAGTGCCCATAGAGTGTGACATAGCACCCAGAGAGGGTGATGCAGGGCCACGAAGGCCACATGCAGAAGCATCACAGTATTCTGAGCAAAAGTCCAAGTTTCAGTGGGGAGATCGATGTTCTGAGTCGGGAGGGCTGGAATCGAGATTTATGAGGGCTGAATGGTTCAGTAGAGGAGCTGACACAATCTATCAGAGGTCAACACGTAGGGAAACACAATTACTGTGTAGAGGTAGCACAGAGGGTGCTGAGGTTTCATCAATTCAACTATCGGATCAGTCGGGACTAGCAAAGTGACGTAATCTCACAATTTTTCTTTCTTCTGCCAAGTGATATTCTTTGTACTGGATTTCCAGCAAGGCATCCAAAGATTGTATTCAGATATAATGTTATGTATATTTTATTAATTATTAGTTAAATGTAGTTATCTTAGGTTTATTAATGTGGAAGGGCATGATCAACGATCATGCCTCTTCGCCAAGGGACACCATAAGGCTGTATTTAAAGCCTTGGTGATCCCCACTTGTAATCATCTCATATTTTATTAATAATAATATATAATTATCAAGTTTACCAGAGTTTTTACACTCCATTGGTATTAGAGCAGTCACTCTTCAGGATCTGTGTGATCACCAAGAATTAAGGAATTACAAGAAAATTCCATAATTGCAGATATATATATATAATCGAGTGCTTGTGAGCAGCATTTGTTTAAAAAAAGAAACAAAAAATTTTTACAAAATTTTCCTCCCCCGATTTTTTTTCCCTCTTGCCCCTCACATTTCCCTCGCTACCCACCCCCCTCTCCACACTTGGCCTTCGGCCCCAGCCCCCCCGCCTGCACTCACGCTGCTCCCCTCTCTCCTCCCCCATGGCCCTCGGCCTCCCCCCAACCCTCACTCCCATATTTCCTCGACCTCACCGCTCTCCCCCCCCCCCCCACTCTATCCAACTCCACTCACCTCTCGGCCCTTCGGCCCCTCCCAACACTCCTCCCACACTTCTCCCCTCGTCTCCTCTCTTCCCACTCTCCTTCCCCGCTGCTCTGCACACTCCGTCCCGCCTTCCCCTTCCGCGGCCATCCCCCACTCCTCCTCGTCTTCTCTGTCTCCCCTCCCTCGATCCCCTCCCAACCCGCTCCTCCTCTTCGCCCTCGAGCCCTCCCCCCTCTGCTCTTACCCCACACTCCCCTTCCCTCGCCCTTCCCTGACACCTGCACACTCCCCTCGGCCCCTCCCGTGGCCATCCCCCACTCCTCCCCGACCACCCTTCCTCCCTCCGCCTTCCGCGTCCCCCGACGTCCATCTTCCCCGTTCAGCTTTGAGGACAAATATTTTAAGGAAAAGGGGATAAGCCCTAATTACAAGGAGTATGAGGAGTATGATGTCATCAGTGTCGATGGTCAATTTCCAAAAAAAATTGCTAGATCTTGAGAAACAGATCAATAATAATTCCGAAGACATTTGGCAAAAGATTAATCGGTCTCGAAGGTACAGTTGCAGGAAACTCCAACGATATAAAAAAGGTTCAAGATATGACGAATCAAATAGAAAGACAAATGTGGCTAAATCATAACGAGGCCACATAAAATATTAGCGAAGCAATGAAAAAGATGACAAAGCTCTTTGATAAGATAAATGATAAGATAGATAAGACCAATATTCCCGAATGTTGAACATAATCAACTAAACAATTCAGCTAATTCAAATCATAATCATCAATATAACATGTTTGAAATAGAGCAATTAAATGAGGTTGAATTGGAAATCAGCTCACATGAAAGCTACAGTGTTGAAATACCTAGAAGTAGAGACTCTGAAATCAACCATGAAAGTTATAGAGCTGAGAAACCAAGAGAAGAAAATGCAACTCAATCCACTAATAAATCCAGTAATGTAGCAACATAAGCTATTGAGAACTTTTATATAAATGAAAATCCAATGGCAGAAAAAGAAACAATGTTGGTGAAGGAGCCACATAAAGAAATCAACGTGACTGCTATCACAGATGAAACAATAGACATAGTCGTTGAAAATGAAAGAAACCATGAAAATACAGATGCTTATAAATAGCAAAATGTTTCATCCCTAGATTTGAAAGAAAAATGGGAAGAGACAAACACATCGGAAGCCATTGATACAACGCCAGAAGCTGTTAAGGCCTTCGGTGATGAAGCAGATATGGTTGTTAAGAAGGGAACGTTTGATGATAAGAAGAAGTTGCATTGGATGATAATTGTTGGTAACTTACCTCTAAATCTAAAAAGGAACCACGAAGAATCACCAGTAGTACAAGGAATAGTTCAGACACATGCAAAAGTATTCCAAGACCTGCCAATGAAAATACCTCCTAATAAGGAACACAAACATCCAATAGAAGTCAAGAAAGGACCTGACCTTGTCAATATCAAATCTTGTCGCTATCCACATCACCAAAAGATTGAACTCGAGAAGATGCTCCACGATCTTTTTAAAATGTGGGAAGCAAGAGCCTGCCGCTTGAGAAACCTAAGCGTTCGTCAATGATGTCCATCATTACGTATGCTTTGAGGACAAAGCATCTTTAAGAGAGGGGCAATGTTATGTATATTTTATTAATGATTAGTTAAATATAGTTATCTTAGGTTTATTAATGTGAAAGGGCATGATCAACGATGATCATGCCTCTTCGCCAAGGGACACCATAAGGCTGTATTTAAAGCCTTGGTGATCTTCACTTGTAATCATCTCATCTTTTATCAATAATAATATATAATTGTCAAGTTTACTAGAGTTTTTACACTCCATATAACTGCTGGTTAATAATAAAACCCTCAAATTTGCTACACCGGTTTTCCCGCATTGGGTTTTTCTGGGGAGGAAATTTGTCCAAAAACAATGGTGTCACGTGTGATGTTTTTCTTTTGTTCAGTTCCTTGTTTCACATATTAATTTAATTAAGTGAAGGCTGCTTCAGTAATTGCTTCAATTTTTGTAGAAGAAATCTGCAAATAACTTGTTAATGTATAGGAGAAGTTAATTTAGTTTGCTATAGTAGGATTCCAAATCTAGGACTTGGAATTTTCATATAGGTATGGCTTGGCTGAGCCCTTGGTTTAGCTTAAGGACTTCTTTTATGCACGTGCACTGCAGGAAGGTAGGTTCGATTTCCTCTTCTTGTTGATCATAAATTAGAGATATCACAAGTTAGCAGGGAGAGTGAGGGGGTAACTGGACCCAATAGAACCAGTCAGAACCACCACCCAAACATAAAAAAGTCTTCTTTGGGGCTTTGACTAGTTGGTCTCCCTAAATCTTGATGAGGTTAATTTTGGGCATCAATAGAAACACGATAAATTTGAGGATGTATTTGAATAGAAATACTACCTTATGAGAAATTGTGATAACCAATATACCAAGTGCTTCTCATTTTATCAACCTCTCGATCAATCCATATAGGAATACACATATGACTTCCGTGTCACATCCATAAAATTTGGAATCAAAGTTACTAGGAGGCACTGAATCCTTAAGTACCACAATGATCTATATAAGTATGTATATGTCAAGATAGTATTTTTAGACATCTAACCACAAGAAGTACCTTACATACATGCAATCAAATTTGAGTAAAGTTCAAGCACAAAAGTAAGGAGTTTGGTCCTATAAATAAGACACATCTAAAAAGCGATATAGGTGGTCCTAATTTCCATCACAAGGGGAAAGAGAAAGACATCATCAAACAATAGAATCATCAACTAAATCCTCATACAAAGAATACCCTCTAAATAAAAAATTTAAGAAATACAAGTAGTGCAATATACACTCACGTAAATGCAAATCCTCACACCCCATTAGAGCTTACATAATTATAAACCAAAAATAAAGGAAATGATTTTGTGGATGCTTATATTCATACCTTTTCCTAATTTTGAAGCGAACTATATACATACCAAGAGAAATGCCCTTGCCAAAGACTTCCAAATCATTGAATTTCAACTATAACTTTTAAATTCACTTTTTATATCTCACAATGTTTCGGAGTCTGTATATTTTTCTGTCATCACCTTACCTCACAAACATTCACGATTTATCAATCTCCATATAATTTATATTACAAAAATTTAACGATAACATACAAATGATTTGATTTATTAAGATGTTAACATTTTAAATCATTAAATATTATTTTTTTGAGATTCAAATGGGTTAAGCAAATCATTCATGTATGACCATTTCCATGAAAAATAATCGTAAATGAACAATTTTCAAACATTTTAACCTCTAAAACATATATAATCTATAATTATCATATGCATAATTCTGGGAGCTATTTACACTTAAAATATATCACCAACTGCATGACTTGTCTTTTCACTCTATAAGTTCTTAAAATATATCACCAAGTGCATGCCTCGTCTTTTTACTCTATAAGCTCTTAAAATATATCACCAACTGCATGACTTGTCTTTTCATTCTATAAGCTATAATTGTCAGATGTAAATGCAACAAGCTATTCACATTCTAAAATGTGTCGCCAACTCCTTGGCTTGTCTTTTCTTGGATGCATTAAAGGAAATTTCAGAAGGCTAAATAATACATTTTGAATTTTATTTCGTATTAACTTTATTCTCGCAAATTTAAATGATACGACGGTGGCGAGTAGCTTGCATTAAATTGTCTTTTCTCGCTGATTCAAATGATACTAGAGTAGTCGTCCCTCCAATAGAAGCGAAGAGATACCGGAAGCTTGCTCATTCTTGAACTGCTGCACACCCTTGTCTGGAGTTCGAGTACGTCTGCCATCACGTTCTTCAGAGTGCCAAGATGGCAAGGGAAATGTACCAGGTACCCAGTGCCCACCCACTTGTTTACTTTGAGAATTCAAACTTCTTTTGCATTTGCTTGAGAAATTCCATTCCCAATTGAAAGATCGCATTGGCGTCTTTGATATCTTTTTTACACTTTAAATTCTACAAGAAACCAGGAATGAAGGTAAATGTGTGTGTCTACATATATTTATATCTAGTAGGATATTTGGTCCGAACGTAGACACTGAAAGACGTTTGGGTCCAAGATTATTCACCGGTTCCCCTAAAAGATATCTTTGTAGGGACTAATGTGAAATTCGCTACAGATTTTGTGGTATAGTTGGTTTACCCGAGCTCCGAGGTCACATATTTGCAATGAAATCCGGTCGGAAAAGGAAAGGGAATTTAACTAGAGATAGGCTGCCTAGGGCATCTTGGCATAGACACTCCGTATCCTCAATCTTGTACATATTTGGTTCTTCACTGCAACATAATAAATTTTAAATAACAAAGATCAAGATTTAGCTAAAACATTTTGCCAAATGGCCAGGGAAAACTCCAAAACTTATAATGTTTAGACAACGACCTGAAGAATAGGCATGATTTAAGTACCAACCCGTTGCATCCTTTGTTTGGAGTTTTGCCATAATTTGGTAAGTCTTATTGAAGGCAATGGTTTGATATGGGAAACTAGGGTCGGTCGCCGCTCATACGACTTTGATGAAAGTGATTCATTTCTTTCTTTGTTCTGGACTTGCATCTGGCCTCATCCTTCTGAGATTTCTTTGTTCTGCACTTGCATCTGGCCTCATCCTTCTGAGATTTTTTCCATCTGAGTGGAGCAAACTACACAGAGAATGGAAACTGGTGGATGGTTCAATAATCTGTCTATCTCACTAGTAAACCAACACCCTGTCTCTGAGATTCATTTCTTATCTCAAAGCTTGGTGAAAACTCCATGTCTATCTATATGGATATATACAAACACACACACACACCCTGGTATCCACAAACATAGATGGATGTGAGTTTTGAAGTTGTACAAGCTAATCTGATGTTCCTCTTATCCACACACCTGATCCAAACAGATTCATAGCATTAGGATGCGCAGGTTTTAGGTGTTAGACAAGATCCCAGGAAAGACCTTTATCATCGTTTTCTTATGTGTAGATTCAATATTTTATTTTCTTATCCACATTTTTGTGTTGTTTTATATTTTTTTTCTTTCTCACATACATTTACCAGTGTTAAAAAAATTATTCGAGCTTAATGGTGATTTCTTGTCCAAAAATGTGGGTGAACCAAGAATGCATGTGTATACATATGTAAATTACCACCTTAGATGAGTTTGAGTCCAACAAACCTTGTTCTCACCGATGTTGTTGAAAATAACCAAGATAATAAAATGATTTTGGAATTTCAGGAGAGAAGTTTTGAATCTTGTCCTTTAAATATCATAGTAAAAGATGGTCCATCATTAAATTTATGCCTACAACATTAAGTTGGTCTTTCACATCTAACCTTCTTATCATAGCAAACCATAATTTGCGCAGTTTCTTAAGCTCCAAGCAATGAAACGATAGGAAATTATATTAATGATTAACTAGCATGATAAATAATAGTGTTGGAAGGAACCCCAACATATGAAGAAATTATAATTTAAAATTTTAAAGCCTCAATGGAGCACCCTTGAAGTGGTGTTAAATTATCGGAATGCTGAACAATTGTCACATCGTAAACTATACAAGTGCTAATAAATTATCCACAAGTAATCTTCTTTAGATGCAGTGTTGAGTGCACAATTTGTTATATGATCACCGGGCCATCTAAAACGAAAGGTGGCCTAATAGGACTCTATTGGGCAATCTTTGATGACAATAAGGTGTTGTTGAAGAGGCTGAAGAAGAAGCACTCCCATCATTTAAGGTCAAAAATCTTTTGGAACATATGCAAATGCTTGTGATATGACCTTAAATAATGACAAGAATGTTTCATATTCGTCCCCGTGGTAGATATTTGGGTTTCTTGTTGAAAATATTGCGTTAAAGAGTAGATTTTGGTAGATCTATGATTCCTATCTTGAAGATCCAGTGCCGCTAAGGGGCACTTTAAGACAACACATGTGGAAATAGAATGAAAATATGTAGTAGTCAAGCTAAGAGACCATGAAAAGCTGCGGAATGAGCATTGGCCAGATATATAGCTCTTTGGTAAATAGGGCCAAGAACTTATGCTTTGAAGATTTGAAGCAGACACTCAATGATGATATTTGCGCACACATTAATTGAAAACACACTCACAAAGGGACAAGACACAAGAGAGAAATGTTGCAAATATACACATGTTATAAATTGCTAATCATTTGATTTTGTAATGGTACGTGGGATCCGAAGATGGAATGGTTTAGTGTTAAAATTGGACAACTAGGTCCAAATTCCATGTTGTGATGCTCAGATGAAGATACCGATATTTTTATTGGGTTCCTCTTTCAGAGAGGTGTAAGATCGATCTAAAATTGATCTTAATCCGATGAGCAGAACATTTATTTTGAATTTATTTTTAATAATTTCAAATATGTGCAGGTCGGCCTTAAGGTTTTACACCCCCAGCAAATGTGTCACACACCTCAGTGTTGATATAAATAAAGTCAACGTTGGAGGACATTTCACTCATCTCATCCTCACACATCATCTCTCCTCTTATGATTGGTTCAAGCTCCTTGGAGGCGGTTTCAGTTCACACGTGGGAAAGAAGGACGAAGACGTTGTTACTGTCGTTGTTGTTGTCATTGCTGTCGTTGTTGTTGTCGTTGTTGCCGTTGCTGCTGCCGTTGCTGCAGCGTTGACTTTTCTAGGGTTGACTTTGAGTTGACCGTGTGGCTATTTTGAGGGCTGTTGTGACACAAGCTGGGTTGGCTGACCAAGGAGACTTTGCTGGTTGAAGCATCTTGTTGACCGTCGTAACGCACCACCACATTTTTCTATTTCTGGTTTGTCTTCTATAGATCCACTAGTATGTTCTGTCGGCATTTTACTTGATTGTTTATGTGATAGTTGTGGTGAAAAGTAAAGTTGCATCAAGCATAGAACATCTACATAAATTTACATGGTATCAGAGCTGAAGTGAAGACAAGCCCTAATTTATAGCAATCACCGAAGAAGAAAATGGGTTCCACAAACTATGGCTTCAAGGAGGATGACAAATTGACTAGAAAGAATGACTTCCATGCTTGGAAGATGATATTGGATCTCAAATTGGAAGACCAAGATGTCATGGACTATGTGCAGGGTAAAATCCAAGAACCTCCATCCACTACTATTGCTGCTGCCAAAACAAAGTACAAGAAGGGGGAGATCAAAGCAAAGCTGATGATCAGGGAATCCATTCATAAAAGTCTGGTGGCCTACATCTCTGAGTTGGGCACATCCAAAGAGATGTATGATAAGTTGGTCCTCATGTTCAAGGCCAATAATGCAAATCAAGTACTATTCTTCAAGAATCAATTGAAGAATCTGAAGAAAGGCAGGGATGAGTCTGTCCAATCATACTTTCTGAAGCTGACCGAGATTAGGAACAATTTGCTGGCTATTGGGGAGACAATAGCTGATCGAGAGATGGTACTCACCGCACTTGGAGGGCTCCCATCCAAATGGCATGTGTTCAACACTACCATTCTCAATAATAATGTGATACCTGACTTTGACGAGGTACTGTCGAGATGCGTTCAAGAAGAGACAAGAATGAAGGAGTATGAAAATGAAGGGAATGCTGCCTACATTGCTCATTCTAGAAAGAAGAACTTTGGTGGTCCAAAGATCAAAGGAAGAGCAGGGGCACAAGGAAAGAAGGGCAAGTGTTACACTTGTCATAGGCCAGGTCACTATGCTAGAGAATGTCCTTTCAAGAAGGATTCTCCCGATGGTGATGACAATCAAAGGAACAACAGGTTCAAGGGAAAGAGGAAGGCTCCCTCTGGCGGAAATGATCAACCTTTCAAAAGGTCAAGAAATTCTAGGTATGAGGAATCAAATGTTGTTGATAAAAGAAATGAATTCATTCTTGTATCTGCCCTCTCTGCTGCATCTCCACCCGACACTATGGATGTCTGGTTGATAGATAGTGGTGCCTCAAGGCACATCACTGGCTTCAAGGAAGCACTCTCTAATATGGTTGAGAAGGATACCAATCTGGAAATTATCCCTGGAGATAATGCCACGTATTCCGTGAAAGGGACAGGGACTGTGACCCTCCACTTGTCTCAAGGTCAAGTTCTCCGCTTGCAGGATGTACTCTATGTACCTAATTTGAAGAAGAACCTTGTGTCTATATCGGCCATGGAAGACAAAGGTTTCAATGTGGCATTCACTGATGGAAAGGTGCACATGTGGAAGAAGAGCTTCAAGGAAGCTATCATGTTTGGGTCTAGAATAGATACACTCTACCAGGTTGGAGGAAGTCCATTGGGAGCAATGACATGAGATGCTATTCGACAGACCGATAATGACACTGAATATGAGACGAACGAGTTCAAAACTTTTGTAGAGGAGCCAACATCAAGAGGGAGACCATAATGTTTGTGGGCTACAACGAAACTTTGAAGGCCTATAGATTATATGTGCCTAGTCAAAGGGAAGTGGAGATATGCCATGATGTCACCTTTGACGAAGATACTTCCCTGAGGAAAGTAGTCAATCTTCCGAGATCTGAGGCAGATCATGGAGCAAGGCCTGGAAATCAAGAAGAACTGAAGGATGAAACAATGCCTGATGTTGAAGGACCGATGGACCCGATCGATCCACCTCCTTCATGGGGAAAGAGACCATCATGGCTCAGGGACACCCTTGAGGATGTTGAGGGACATGCAGCCCAAAAAAAAAGGGGGGGGGGACATTCCGTGAAAGCAAGAAGTCGAGTAGATACCAAGGGTATCTAGCAGCCATGAGTACTATTGTACAATCCGAGCCTGGATCCTTTGAAGAAGTCGTAAAGCATCAAGTCTGGAAGGATGCTATGCACGAAGAGTATGAGTCCATTATAAGAATGATGTCTGGGATGTGGTTCCAAGACCGAAGGACAAAGCAGTTGTCACTTCGAAATGGCTCTACAAGATCAAGCATGGATCTGATGGAACTGCTGAAAAATTCAAGGCAAGATTCGTTGCCCGTGGCTTCTCTCAAAAGGAAGGCATAGATTATGATGACATATTTGCACTTGTGGCCCGATACACCACCATTCGATCTATTATAGCCCTTGCTGCTACGCAAGGATGGAGTCTTCATCAGATGGATGTGAAGACCACATTTCTGCATGGTGCGATAAAGGAAGAGGTATATGTGGAGCAACCTCTGGGGTTCGAAGTCCAGGATCGGGACACCCATGTCTGCAGGTTGAAGAAAGCCCTCTATGGGTTGAAGGAAGCACCCAAAGCTTGGTACGAGAGGATAGATAGCTACTTGATGAAGCTGGGCTTCACTCGAAGTAATGCTGATCCGAACCTTTACTTCTAGGTTGTCAAAGGGAAGCCTCTCATTCTGGTGCTGTATGTGGATGACCTCTTCCTGACAGGTGTTGACCCTCTCATTCATCAGTGCAAGAGGGAGCTCGCTGCTGAGTTCGAGATGAAGGACCTAGGACTACCTAGGACTGATGCATTATTTCTTAGGCCTGGAGGTCTGGCAGAGACCTGGTAATATTTTCCTTTCTCAAGGAAAATACATTGTGAAGCTTCTGGAAAGATTTAGTATGGTGGACTGTAAGTTCGGGTCGACACCAATGGAGCTCAACTTTAAGAAGTTGAGTGGTAGCGCTGCTGGGTCCGTGCTAGCAAATCCTACTGAGTATCTTCAACTCGTAGGGGCCCTGATGTTCTTAGTGAACACCCGTCTGGACTGGTTGATCATAACATTCACAGGGTTGGTGCCAAGAAACTCTTGAGATATCTCTGGGGCACGATAGACCATGGGCTGAGATACACTGCCAAGAGCATGACACTCCTTGGATATATTGATGTCGATTGGGCTGGCAGTGTGGTGGATCGCAAGGGCACATCTGGATGCTGCTTCGCACGTAGATCTGCTTCGGGCAGGAAACGAAAGTCGGTAGCCTTGAGCACCACTGAGGTCGAATACATTGCAGCATGTATGGCCTGTTGTGAAGTCACTTGGTTGCGAAAGCTCTTCAGTGAGATGTTCGAGCATGTGCTAGATGCCACCGTTATCCTTTGTGATAACCTGAGGGGGATTCGTTTGTCATAGAATCTCGTGTTCCACGAATGATCCAAGCATGTTGATGGCTGGTACCACTTTATTCGGGATATGGTACAGCGAGGTGTCGTAAGGCTCGATCATATAGGAACTGATGAGTAGGTCGCAGATATTCTCATAATGCCCTTGGGGAAGGTCATGTTCCTAACCTTCTATGAGAATCTTGGAATCATGGAACGACCCTATTCTGAGGGTCCTGTTGGACGATGAGCTCTGGGAGCTCTTGGGGGGCCTTGGGGATAGTTCCTCGGAGCTATAAGCACACACAGGGCTAGGCTTACCGAACCTTGTGGTGCTTCTGCCCCACCTTTATGATATTTGAGTAGGTTCACCTCTCATGATCTGTGCCCCATATGCATCCTACCCACTGAGTTCCGGACTCATGGGAAGTGCCTCTCATTTGGCCAATGAGGTGGGAAAATCTAGAGACTAGTAGCAAATATCGATGGACGCATCAGAGATTGTCTTACCCTCTATCTAGGATGGCACGTGTCCAACCACTTGATCTGGGATCAAGTCTAGTGAGGTTTCGGACCTCCTACTGACTTCGGGTTAGATGAACCAACTTCGGGTTGGTATGTGACTCTTTGAGTCCATGTGAGGTTTCAGACCTCCAACTGACTTCGGGTCAGTGAGGCTAACTTCGGGTCAGTATATATGACTCTCTTGAGTCCAAGTGAGGTTTTGGACCTCTTGACTTTGGGTCAGATAAACCAACTTCGGGTTGGTATGAGACTCTTTGTGAGTCCTATAGAGGTTTCAGACCTTTGGGTTGAATCTGTAGCCAGGAATGATGTCTTTGTGATTGACCCATTACTATTCTGAAATAAAGAGGCCAACAAAGCAAGTTACGGCGGGATGACGCACGATGTTTGATTGCACAGGTGGATGGAATTCTCCCTAGTTGAGAGGGAGTGTTAAAATTGGACAACTAGGTCCAAACTCCATGTTGTGATGCTCAGATGAGGATACCAATATTTTTATTGGGTTCCTCTTTCGGAGAGGTGTAAGATCGATCTAAAATTGATCTTAATCCGATGAGCAGAACATTTATTTTGAATTTATTTTTAATAATTTCAAATATGTGCAGGTCGGCCTTAAGGTTTTACATCCCCAGCAAATGTGTCACACACCTTAGTGATTGATATAAATAGAGTCAACGTTGGAGGATATTTCACTCATCTCATCCTCACACATCATCTCTCCTCTTCTGATTGGTTCGAGCTCCTTGGAGGCAGTTTCAGTTCACACGTGGGAAAGAAGGACGAAGACGTTGTTGCTGCCGTTGTTGTTACCGTTGCTGCCGTTTTTGCTGGTGTTGCTGCCGTTGTTGCTAGTGTTGCTGCCATTGCTGCCGTTGGGACAGTGTTGACTTTTCTGGGGTTGACTTTGAGTTGACTGTGTGGCTGTTTTGAGGGTTGTTGTGACACATGCTGGGTTGGCTGACCAAGGAGACTTTGCTGGTTGAAGCATCCTGTTGACCGCCGTAACGCACCACCACATTTTTCTATTTCTTCTTTGTCTTCTATAGCTCCACTGGTATGTTCTATCAACATTTTACTTGATTGTTTATGTGATTGCTGTGGTGAAAACTAAAGTTGCATCAAGCATAGAACATCTACATAAATTTACATTTTGTCATCAATGGATTAATTAATGGAAGGTTAGGTGGTGTGGTTGAGATTAGCGAGATATGTTTACAATTTGTCTCCTTAACTCCAGAGTTACAAATATAAATGTACAATTATGATAAAATGCTAAATGTCACCTACTAAATCTCACCATTCTTCCAAAATTAGAGGAAATTATTCCCAATTTTGGTTATAGGTGAGGGAAATTTCGCTCAAAAGCATATTGGAAGAGGCACTTAGCTTACATTGGTAAATACTAAAGTGCCTTTTCTACCAATTAAGTGGCTGTCTACCTTTGACAAGTTGTTCGAGTGTGAACATCAAGCAAAGTGTCCTTAGTCAAATGAGGCTGCAAATATGGAATTGTGGCCTTTGGGAAGGGTGATTGGAACTTTGTCTTTCAAGTCACATGGCTTATAAAGATTAAGTTGTTTTCCATTTTGATGCAGGAGCATCCATGAAACAACCAAGTATATTAGTGTGCTAGAAAAGTGTATGACCAACAAGTGTAGCATAGGCAATTGCAACACAAGTGGGTGTGACAAAACTCTAAAGCCTGGGTTGTTGAGAATTTGTAGGACTTTAGATTATTACGAAAATTCTCTTCTTGATAATTACTTGTGAGCTGCTTATGTATTCTCTTCTTTAACTTAGTTAATCTTTCATCAAGTCAATTATCAAAGCACTTAGTCAAATGTAGAGACAAGATTATTTTCACTAGTAACTGAATATCTTGAAATATGGTTAGGAAGGTAAATCTCCGATTTACCTTCCTCACTTTTTGCCACCTTTAGATCAGCCTGTCTTCTTACAATTACTGTCTTTGTCTTTGGCAAACTTTTTTCTTAGATTCTTCAAACTTAGAGATATCCACACTGCACCCTTCCTGCACCTATCCGTAATCTGGTTGCAGCACTTCACAATCCTGTACTTTACTTATCCACACACTTATACTTTCCTGTACCTTTCGCAGACTGTACTCTTCGGTTCCTTCCTGAATGTGCTTCCTCTTGTATAATCCGCAATCTGTACTCTTTTATCCACACTAACTTTTGTCCTTTAGATCCGCACTTAAACTCTGAGTCACCTCAGACAGGTTCGCATTCAATTCGGTCTTATATTTGTTCCCTTATACGCTATCCAATCTCCGACTTATCCGCTCCTTATCCACTATTCAATCTCAGACTTATTCGCATTATTGTCCACACAAATGATCCGCAGTGCAGTGTATATATAGTGCACTGTTCTTGCTTATAGGCTGACCAAACAGTCATTTATTGAGCTGACTTTATCACTGAGATTTAGGCCGACAGGAGAGAGGTTATCCCAGCGTTGAGAGAGGTGTTCTTCACGGTATGTAGAGATGTCTTCCTGCGTTGTTTGAGGGTTGCTATTTGTCCTTCTTCTACAAGGTCTTGGAGCATATAAGACTGAATTGGATCCTTCATGATTTTGACACTTAATCCTAGAAGACAAGAACCTAATAGACATCAAGAAGAAGTCTATCTACATAATAAAAATCTTGCTCATGAAACCCATGAAGCAAGTTCAACAAAATACATTTTATTATCTTTGTCTCCTTCTTTTCATAATTACATAATCATGAAGATCGACCTAGTTACATTTCACAACACTCCTTCTTAACTAGGGAGGTATTCATATGGGTACATGGTTACTGAAGAATCTCATAAGAAGAATCGGATTGGTAATCGCATCTGTATAGCATCATATCATCTAGCATTGTCCTAGTGCAAGACCTTGACTAACAGCCCCATCTCTCAACAAGACAATGGGCTACAATGCTGGCGAGACACATGACTAATAGACACCATAGTTATTGTCTCTCCAAGGTACATACCCCACCTAGGTGTTCCCAGAGTATGACCTTCTTGGACTGTTCTTCTTTTGGGTAGCCAACCCTCAAAGAATATCGGTCCACGACTACTCTTATCTTGAATGCCCTATCTCATTCCCAAAGAGTATCGTGCCAGATGATTACCCAATCCTCCATTCTGTCTTCCAGGTGAAGACCAGAATGATGTGTCTAACCATTCTCTTCACATGGCCTTCACTAAGAATTACGGCTGTTAGTCCTGGTCTAGTGCATGACACATGTTATAGAGAATCACATAGGTCACTCCCTCTTAACACAGGAAGGACATATTTCAAGTTTCTTCCAAGCAAGAAACTTACCACCAGGCTCCTCATCAACCAGAGTCCTGCAACAACAATCCAGCTACTGATGAAGAGTTCCTCCCCTCGATGTCATGGATTTCGATATTGAGGAATCTTCAACTTTTGGCTTCATATGGCACAGATCATCCATCACTTTCAGTCACGAGTCATGTCCACTATCAGAAAGTGATTCATTAGTCTTCCTCATCTGGTCCATCGTTATGCCATGCTGCTTTCCTTCGAATCATTCTCAAGGATCATAAATCCTTTCTTATGATTAGTAGCCCTGCATAAATTCATCCAGATAAACATATACATATGAACTTTTAGAACAAAAGTTACCTTAGTGATGGTCTTTCACCATGACATCTTCTTGTAGGCATCGACATCCTTCATATTGACGCATCTCCAAATGATATGTTTTTTCAAGGGTCTTCTTATTTACCAGACTTCTGTCAGAGTCTACATATCTTCCTAGGAGATTTCCAAGTCACATCTTCTGGGCTTCCGGATGATAACTGAACCTTGACATGGTTGCATTTCATGATCTCTTCCTTTCTGCACATTCTCCATTCCCAGGAACTTACAACCTTTCTAGTTTCTTTTTCATATACAACCACCTCATATTCCATGAGGACATATTATGTTGATTTCATTTGTCCGTGCACTGAGAGATACTTCTCCATAGATCATACTTCTAAATACAGAAGTTCATTACCTGCAACCATATGACATGACTTCACAACATCCAATGTCAGCATATAAAGATATCCATATCTCATACCTTTTTTTCTCTTGAGTCATCTTGTAGTAATTTCTCCAGAATGTAGAGCTTCATTCCTTTGACCTGCTTCATCAATATGTTGTCACATCCCAGAATTCTGTCTCCATGATGACCCTTGATCTGAAGACTACTTTACTTTAGTAGAGAGATTTTCCAGAAGTTGTTTCACCGAGAGCTCCTTTCATGCTTCTATTGAGGTGCTTCTTAATCTACATTGTTTTCTATTGTACAATTTTACAATTAATCAGAGGTCACTTAAAGAGAAAGATGACCTCAATCATAATAGAGATTTCTTTATTCTTCCTTCTTGGGTCTTTTAGCATCAGGTTCTTCTCTTTCATTAGTGGCATGGGCTCCTTCCTTTTTCCTTTTGTCCTTTCTTAGTTTAGGACAATCTCGTTTATAATGCCCAAAATTATTACACTCAAAGCATCGTGCTTTGTTCACATTTCTCCTATTATTTTGAGGACCAAATTTACTAAATCTTCCTTTCTTCCCGAACATGGTGGCAAAGGCTTGATTTTCTTTTCTTGATCCTTCTTTCAATCTTGATTCTTCTATCTTACCTAGACCTTGGAATGTCACGACTTCTTCTTTCCCATCTATACTGGAAGAGTAATCTCTCTGTTCTTTTGGTAAGACATTTTTGTATCATAGTGAGTATTTCTCTATCGGGCATTACTTCTCCCAATTTTAGTAGATGTTCTCGTATTGCGAAAATCTCCATCAGATATGGAATTATTCCCTCTTTTGAAATTGTCAATTTGTATAGTTTTTGTCTCAGGGATATTATTTCCTTTGTAGAACCTTTTGAGAACTGTTTGACCAATTTATCATATATTTCTTTTGAGGATTCTAGCTTTGATACATAGGGAATAAGAGAGTCTTTTATGGACTCTTTAAGAATCCTTTGAGCTCTTACATCTCCCATGTATTTGGTATATGCTGAAATATCTTCTTTTGGAGGTTGTATAGTAGATCCTTCTATGAAACCCATGACTTCATTTTCAATTAGCTTTAGGTCTATCCTTTTCTTCCATGCATTGAGGTTAGATAACCCAACCAATTTGTTGCTTTCTAAACGATAAGTCATTTGGAAAGATTTAGATGAAGTCATATATACTTACTTGAGAGAGTGACTTTCTTCTGCAACAACCTTTTTGATGATAACGAAGAGGTTAAGGATTTCTTCCAAGATAGAATTCTTTAATGTAGGTGATCTTGAATTCTTGATAGTAGAGGATGTTTGAAGTAGCTAGATAGTCTTCTTTGTAGACTGATTAGACTTTTCAACCCAAACTTAGATCTATGCTTCCTTGAGTGTCTTTGTTGACAAGCAGTCCTTGTGTTCAGCACCTTAGCTCCGATTCCATGTTGAGAATTTGTAGGGCTTTAGATTAATACGAAAATTCTCTTCTTGATAATTACTTGTGAGCTGCTTATGTATTCTCTTCTTTAACTTAGTTAATCTTTCATCAAGTCAATTATCAAAGCACTTAGTCAAATGTAGAGACAGGATTATTTTCACTAGTAACTGAATATCTTGAAATATGGTTAGGAAGGTAAATCTCTTATTTACCTTCTCCACTTTTTACCACCTTTAGATCAGCCCGTCTTCTTACAGTCACTATCTTTGTCTTTAGCAAACTCTCTTCTTAGATTCTTCAAACTAAGAGATATCCGCACTGCACCCTTCCTGCACCTATCCGTAATCTGGCTGCACCACTTCACAATCCTGTACTTTACTTATTTACACACTTATACTTTCCTGTAACTTCTGCAGACTGTACTCTTCGGTTCCTTCCTGAATGTGCTTCCTCTTGTATAATCCGCAATCTACACTCTTTTATCTGCACTAACTTCTGTCCTTTAGATCCGCACTTAAACTCTGAGTCACCTCAGACAGGTCCACATTCAATTCGGTCTTAGATCTGTTCCCTTATATGCTATCCAGTCTCCGACTTATCCGCTCCTTATCCACTATTCAATCTTAGACTTATCCGCATTACTGTCAACAAAAATAATCCGCAGTGCAGTGTATATATAGTGCACTGTTCTTGCCTTTAGGCTGACCAAACAGTCATTTATTGAGCCGACTTTATTATTGAGATTTAGGCCGACAAGAGAGAGGTTATCCCAGCGTTGAGAGAGGTGTTCTTCACGGTATGTAGAGATGTCTTCCTGCGTTGTTTGAGGGTTGCTACTTGTCCTTCTTCCACAAGGTCTTGGAGCATATTAGACTGAACTGGATCCTTCATGATTTTGACACTTAATCCTAGAAGACAAGAACCTAATAGACATCAAGAAGAAGTCTATCTACATAATAAAAATCTATCTCATGAAACCCATGAAGCAAGTTCAACAAAATATATTTTATTATCTTTGTCTCCTTTTCATAATTACATAATCATGAACATCGACCTAATTACATTTCACAACATGGGTGTGATAGGGGAAAGCATAGGTGATTCAGGCATGACAATGGTAAGCACACGATAGGAAAAATAAAAGAGTATGTGGAATGTTGACTGTAGAACTTTTCTGGAGCAAGGGAACTTAATGAAACTTTGGAAATTTCACTTCACAAAGAGGTTTCTCGGGTCTTAACCTTGTGAATTTTCAGCCTTAGGGTTGTTGGAAAATGCAAAGTGGCAACTATTAATTCCAATTTTCCTTAACCTTGACACTTCCTTGTGAACTTTATTCTTCTTCTTTTGTTTCTTTAATAGATCTTCTTCATCAAACAAATATCAAGAGCAAAATAATAAAGACAGTGGACATAGACATTAGGCTCCAAGCCAGGGCAAAAACTCCTCCAAAGGGAAACCCATAAACTCTTTTCTTCTTATAGAATTTGCTTCAAATTAGACAACAAAGAGCCAAACCCTATACCAAGTCCTCCTCCAAGTACCAAGTCAGCCCTTCTAATATCACAACTCAATCCTCCATCAACCAACTTCCAGCTGCAACTTCGACCACAACTTCGACCCTGCAAATTCGACCTGCAACTTCGTCTGGCAACTTCGACCTGCAACTTTGGCCCTGTAGCTGCTGCAGAAACACTAATTCAACTTCTTCAAGAGATCTTGCTTCGAGAAAAACAACTCTTCCCAAGGTCAGTGAGGTGAAGATAGAATATTCTCTCCTCCAACAACTAGATTTTGCACTTTGATCTCCTGCGATTCAGACCTGCAATTTCGAATCTCTTTGACGCTACAGAAACCCTAGAATTTCACACATGAGAGATATAGAGCCCAAAAACAAGTTTTCTTTTCCTTCTAGAACTTCGTTCCACCTTCCTTAACTCTTCTATACTTAGATCAAACCTTTTCTTGAAGATCGAACTTGTTGGTGAGTGAGAGCTTAAATGAGGTAGAATTGTTCCTTTATATAGCCTTTCCAAGGGGTCGAATTCCCTCATTTAGGACGACTTGAAGCTTCCATGGCCAACTTGTACTTTGCCAGGGCTTTCTAGACTCAAAATAAATTCTTTTGCAAGATATATTTTGCTCGGAAGGGTCTTATAAACATGATGTTGACTTTGTTCACTCGTGACAATAAATCCTATGACCTAACAAACCCTAGAAGCATGAAGAACATGCTTTTACCTAGAAGACCATCAATAAAGAGCATGAAACCCATGCTTTACAATAATAACTTTTTCTTCTTTTCTTTTGTTTGTTACATAAGATACATATTGAAAAGAGTACAACAACAATTATGAAGACCGAAACTAGTTACATTTCCAACACTTTGTCTTAACTAGGGAGGTATTCATAATTGTACCACCAGTACAACATCATTCTCAAACTGAAGAGTTCTCATAATAAGAATCATAATTTCTCATAAGTTTGGATTGATAAGCCAAACTATAAGCATCATTTTAATGACCAACACGGTCTTTAAGGACTAACTAGACAATATCATCTTCATTTAAGAGCATTATGCTAGGAGGCTTTACGTGTGATACCACACTACCTCTACAGGGCACACACCCCATCCATATGTTCACAAGGTATGTCCTTTTAGGACTACTCTTATCTTGGATTCTCAAACCTAAATCCTCAAAGAATATCGGTCCTCTTCGACCACTCTTATCTTGGATACTTGTCCTATCCTCAAAGAGTGTCGGTCCCTTTCCTTTCCTGGATGCTATATGCTCAAGGAGACCACAAATTCTTATCCAATCCTCCACCATTATCTCTTCAAGGCCTTCACTTAGACATTCTGTTGTTAGTCCTGGTCAAGTGCCTGACACATGAAGACGAGAATGCACATGTGATGTCCAACATCACTCCCTCTCAACCATTTAGGATATCCCTATTCTCCTAGAGAATAGATCCTTGCTCCTATTTAAGGAGACTCCTTTGCTCCCTCTCAAAATCAAAGAAAATTCCAGACTTCCTTTCTATTTGGGAAGTCAACACCACAAGCCTTATAACTTGTCTTTAGAAGAGTATCAACTACTTGTTCTTTATAGCTACATGACTCCCTCTTTCCTTCACATCTCTTGTATCGAGCTTGATTTTCTTCTGAGGTATCATGGAGCCATGTTCACTTTTCAATCTTGTGATAAGATCTAGGTCATTTCTCTTTCATCACTTTCATCTTGTCATCATATATGAAGGCATTATATTGAGCCTTCCCAAACTTTCAAGCTGATCATAGCTTCTTCATGAAAGTGATCTTCCCTTGATGACCTTCAGGTTATCTTCTTGCACTGTAACCTTTCAATCTCAAGATGAATATATCTTGACTTCATAATTTCCAGGTATCATATGTTGAGCATGCCTCAACATTCTTCATATATACCTGCAATATCCTTCTAGGTAACAAAATAACATGTTAGCCCGATGACCAAGAACAATTAAAGTTAGACTTACCTCACCATGATGACTTTCTCATTCAACCATCAACATCCTTATGGTCCATGTTAATTTTTCATAGGGCTACATTGTTCTTTGCTTTGATACTTGCATTTCTTTAATAACATGATAAGTTCACCCCATATCATTATATGATTATTCATATCTACATTATTAACCATCAGCATATGCAACTATGTAGAAAGAACAATAACATCATCATCTATGCAACAGAACATAAAGAAACAAATGGAATAAAAACATGCACACATATAGACACCAGGATTGGTCCGAGACCAGAGAAAAACCCACTGTGGGGAAAACCCTTGCAAATTCTCTTCTTAGATCGTCATCAAATGATTCAACAAACAAGAGTACAATGATCCATATCTTCATAATGCAGTAAAACAACTAGCACATGCATAATATAACCAAAAACATACTTCTGCTGAGGGATCCTGATTCTTAGAACTGTAATGCACCGTCATTGCCTTTAGCATATTGTTGAACACTGCTGTCACTGAGTGAAAACTTCGGAGAACTGTAGATGCATATTTGAGGGCCTGATATGCAACGGAAATATACTGAATAGATCTACATATCTGCAGATCTACAACATCAAGAGACACAGAATCAATAGATCACCAAATCCAACTGATATCAACTGTCAAATCCTAGATCTGCATCCAAGAGGCTATCAAAGACTGATCACAAACATCTGTGACTGAGCGAATGAAGTCTGGAAGCACTGCGCATGCAACTGAAGATGACCTAATTGAGATTTTCTCAGAAAAACCCTTAACCGAGACCTCAAGACGCTGTGCCTGCGGCTATAGTTACCTGGCCACTGACAAGACATACTGTGCCTGCGGCTCTGACTCGGATCAACCTGATTTGGCCTCAGAACCCTAGCTGCAACCTTGTCATGCTCTGCCTGTGGCCATGGCAACTTGGCCGCTACCTTGCCACATTGTGGCCATGGTTTTGGCTTGATTTAAGTAGTTTTGGGCTTGTGGCTATGGCCTAGAAGCCGTAGTTCAGTGCGAGTCTTTCGCCTGTGATTCTGTACCTTGTGCGAGCTTCTTCCGTCGAACCTGTGCGAACCAAAACTGAATAGACGAACCAAGACAAAGAGTGCAAGAAGAAAATCTCATGAGCGAATGTGTGAGAATGAGCTTGAGGTCGCTTCTATTTATAGCTTTTGTGAGGGACCGCTTGGAGCTTTGACTAAGTCCACATGTGTTGAGGCCGACCCATTCCATTTCATTAATAAATAAAATAAATCATAATTTAACTTCCGCTTAACCAATTGGGGCGATCTATAGGTCGATTCTGGTCTTCTCTAAAAGAGGAATCTAATGCAATAATAATCTTGACCAACTGAGTTGTCCAAAGTGGAATTTGACCACAGTTGCATAATTTTAACAGTCCATCTCCACTTGAATCTTCCTTCATGCATCATAGTGCCCAAGGATTGAACATGATTACCAAGTTAGCACTTTTTTCCGGAGATTATATTGGATGTTAATCATTATTCTACATAATCTAGAGAAAGACTTAATTCTTTATTTATTCTCGAGTAAGTCAAATTCTTCCCTTTTAAGCATCACACAATCATACAAAGCATGTTACAAGATTCTGCACATATGAATCTTATCCAAGAGTTACTTTCAATATGCATTCCTATGCTTCTTATTCCATCATCTAGCTATTTATCTCATAATGAGCCTGCAACCTGACCCATTGCATTCCTTCATCCCTTCAAAAGTATTATTTCCATAATATATGGAATGTATACTAACCTTGTCATAGTGCTTCTCCCAAGAACCTCCAAAATGATGGTTCTTATAGGATCATGATGATCCAGTTTGGCAAGATGACTACCTCTAACATAATGTTAGATAATGCATGGATGAACAATATGCAGAATGGTCTATCTATCTTTTCTTAAAGACTAGATGATTTCTACAAAGTAACTTAACCAAGTAGACTCCAAGTTTGCTACTATCACACGCTTCTTTCTATGATGCCATACAAAAAATAGTAAACAACAATGCATACTATCTAAAAGAAAGACCTACTTTACAAAGAACCTAACAAATGTGTTGATTTATGGTAGCATTAGATGTGCTCTAGCCTTGAAACTTTGTATATAGGCTAGGACACATGTATTCCATAAAACCCAGAAATGGTTTTGGAAAATTCCACTTACAGATGGTTTAATTAAATTAATTAATCGTTTTTTAATGTTTTCCTAAGTCTAAACTTAGGGAAACTGATTAATTAAAGGGTATTAATTAAACTAAGTGTGAATCTTCTAGATAAAGTAATGGATCACCTCCAAGTAAATCTTAGCCCTTGATTATGTTTTAATCTTGGCCGTGGAAGGTTCAACAGAAGAATATAAGGAGGGTGAGTGGCCTATGGAAAATAACATTGAGACACTTGAGCCATTGAGCATTTTCGAATTTGTGTGAGGAGACACAACTTTTGATCAAGAACCAAATCACTAGGGCAGGGTTTGCTAAGTGATTGTGATTTAGTGATCAGATCCAGAGAGGGGCATAAGCAGAGACTGGTCAGGAGGACCAGGAGTGCATTTCAGAGAGAGGTAGAGGTGACGCAGAGAGAGATAGCGCAATTTTCTGAAGAAGTGAGCAGACCCTGCGGGAAATCACGCAAAAACAACACAGGTTTCCCCCCCCCCCTGGGAAAAACTACGCTAGATCAAATAGCAGACGTTAGCCTCGTTTACCCACTTGTGCTTACGCAGATCTAGCGTAGGCAATCACGCAGAGGCAGTGAGGGCTTCCGCTTCACCAGTGCTGTTTTTGATCAACCAGAGACTTGTAGAGTGAGGTATATCTCATAGTTCTATTTGTTGTCTAGATTTCTCTGAGGGTTTGTCGAATATTGGCACCGTAGTTGTATTCAAGAATCTGCTCCTTAATAATACAAACATTCAGATCTGCTGCACCGGTTTTCCCAAGTTGGGTTTTTCCGGGGACTTAGTCCAAAAATAACTGTCACATGTGGATGTTTTTCATTGTATTTTTTTCAGATTGTTTCAACACTTAGATTTATTCCGCAACATTATTTGTGTAGACTGCTTCAGAAATTACTTTGAAATTTCACTATAATGGAATAATTATGAAACATAATAGAAGAAGTAATTCAGATTTGTTGCAGTAGGAATCTGGATCTAGGATTTTTCACATGGCATCAGAGCTTATTCAAGCTGAAGTGCAGGTGAAACACAAGTGAACCAACATATCAATGCTGAAGAATTTGGGAGCTGCTTAAGCAGCAACAGACCCTCCCAGAAATTACGCTATCTAGGCCAGGAGGGCATTCCAGCACAGAAAAGGCTCCCTCTGAGAGAGTTGACAGAGGGGTAAGCTTTTTCAGTTGTAGAAGAGGCAGTGTAGCAGATCAGCATAGCTGAAGGACGCAGTTACTGCATAGCAGTAAGAGCTGGTGTGCATAAGCGTCAGAAAATTCTGAAAAACACAGTTGGGGATTTCTTGACCTCAGAGGGTTCTTACTCAAAGAAACTCAGTTTTTTTCCCGTGCAACAGCAGAAGCAGTGACTTACTCCTCAAGGAGTGTGTAAGTCTAGCTGAGCAAAGGGTTAGAGGAAGATTTCGGCAAGTTGAGGAGATGGCCAGCAATGGACTGCGTGACCAAGATAGATTGGAGGGTGCCTCCAACTATGTTATTTGGAAATGAATTATATAATTTCTCCTTGATGAGCATGATTTGAAAGCCCTCATAGATAGCGCAGTTGCAAAACCTCTTGATGCAGCACACTTGAGGCAATTCAAGAAGAATATGGCAAGAGCCAAGCGATTGATCCTAGATGGAGTGAAGGATCATATCGTACCCCACATAGTAGTAAAGACCACGACTAGAGAGATGTGGGTAGGGCTGGAAAAGCTATACCAAGGATCTTTCGAGTAGCGGAAGATGTTCCTTGAAGAGAACATGCGGAATATCAGGATGAAGAAGGGATAGCATTTTGATTCCTTCTTGTCTCGTATTCAGGAAAACTGAGATCAACTGTCAGCAGTAGGATCTGGTCTTAAAGACTTAGAGCTAGTAAGGCCCACTCTGAATTCTGTTTCAGAGGACTATCAGGCCTTTGTCCAAAGTATACTGGGCAGAGAAAGACTTCCAGGATGAGAAGCGATGTGGGCAGCCTTACAACAAGAAGAGTTGAGGAGAGATCTTCTCAAAATCCACTTGGAGGATGGCAGTAGCAGTTCCAAAGTCAAGAAGGAGGAAGAAGATAACGCTGCCCTTGCATCGAAGGGGCAACAGAAGCAAAAGAAGAAAGATCTGTCCAAGATCAAGTGCTTCCGGTGTGGGGAAATGCGGCATTATGCCACACAATGTCCTCTTAAGAAAGAGGATAAAGAGGAAAAGGAAGATCCACAAGCAGGAGCTGCCAAGATTGAGGCAGAAAAAAAATTGTGCTATGTTAGTTCACATTCCGAAAGGAGAAAAATGGGTTGACTTGGATTTGTAGATCCAGAATCTACAGTGGCAGGATCCCAGAGTATTTCCGGACTCTTGGATCACAGCTGAGCTACGTAAGCCTAAAGATAGTAGCAGGATGGACAGTTGCAGCGGAAGATAAGAAGATAGTGCAGCGCAGAGAGGGAGTAGCAACATCAGTAGTTGAGTAGCAGCAGTGCAGTGCACATTGGTGAAGCGCAGTGCAGTGCAGTGCTCACGCAGTGCAGAGCAACAACAACGCAGTATTTTCAGAGAGCTAGTGCCGAAGCTAGCAGTAGTCAATATTATTCTTCAGTTGTAGATCTACTTGTCCAATTTCGTATGTTTTTCTGTTGCAAATAGCAACAGTGCAGCAACAACAGTAGTTGAGTAGCAACAACAGTAGATGAGCAGCAACAATGCAGTGCACAGAGGGGTAGCGCAGTGCAGAGCAGTGCTCATGCAGTGCAACAACATGGTTGCAGAATTCAGAGAGAGTTGCAATACAGTTGGTAGTAGCATGCAAAGTCAGCAGCAGTACAGTTACAACATTTTTCTTGTGTAGTGTTGGTGACCAGCATCAACAGCACAAAAACAAATGTTCCATAAGTCAGGAGCAACACATTGAGTTGTTTTGCTAGAGCACTTTCCTCGCTAAGAGGGAGTGTTGATTTATGGTAGCATCATATGTGCTCTAGCCTTGTAACTTTGTATATAGGCTAGGACACATGTATTCCATAAAACCCAGAAATGGTTTTGGAAAATTTCACTTACAGATGGTTTAATTAAATTAATTAATCGCTTTTTAATGTTTTCCTAAGTCTAAACTTAGGGAAACTGATTAATTAAAGGGTATTAATTAATCTAAGTGTGAATCTTCTAGATAAAGTCATGGATCACCTCCAAGTTAATCTTAGTCTTTGATTATGTTTTAATCTTGGCCGTTGAAGGTTCAATAGAAGAATATAAGGAGGGTGAGGGGCTTATGGAAAATAACATTGAGACACTTGAGCCATTGAGCATTTTCGAATTTGTGTGAGGAGACACAACTTTTGATCAAGAATCAAATCACTAGGGCAGGGTTTGCTTAGTGATTGTGATTCAGTGATCAGATCTAGAGAGGGGCAGAAGCAGAGATTGGTCAGGAGGACCAGGAGTGAATTTCAGAGAGAGGCAGAGGTGACGCAGAGAGAGATAGCGCAGTTTTCTGAAGAGGTGACGCAGACCCTGCAGGAAATCACGTAGAAACAACACACTGTCTCTTGGAGTCAGTCCGGAGATAGCTAGCTACTAGAGGCTGGGGTTTCTGGGTCGGGAGGCAAAATCCAGTCTCAGTTTAGCTAGATTAGTTGCAGAAAGGGGCGATGCAGTTCCTCAAGCTTGCCCACGTAGGCTTACGCAGATCCAACGTAGGCAATCATGCAGAGGCAGTGAGGGCTTCGCCAGCGCTGTTTTTGATCAGCCAGAGACTTGTAGAGTGAGGTATATTTCACAGTTCTATTTGCTGTCTAGATTTCTCTGAAGGGTTTGCCGAATATTGGCACCCTAGTTGTATTCAAGAATCTGCTGCAAGAATCTACTGCTTAATAATGCAAACCCTCAGATCTGCTGCACCGGTTTTCCCAAGTTGGGTTTTTCCGGGGACTTAGTCCAAAAATAACTGTGTCACATGTGGATGTTTTTCATTGTATTTTGTTCAGTTTGTTTCAGCACTTGGATTTATTCCGCAACATTATTTGTGTAGACTGCTTCAAAAATTACTTTGATATTTCACTGTAATGGAATAATTATGAAACATAATAGAAGAAGTAATTCAGATTTGTTGCAGTAGGAATCTGGATCTAGGATTTTTCACAAAATGCTGATTTGGGGTAGCATCGTATGTGCTCTAAGTCTCAAATTGTGTGGAGAGGCTTAAACACATGTATTCCAGATAACCCAAAAATCGTTTTGGGAAATTCCACCCGGAGACAGTTTTATTTGATAAATTAATTATTTTTAATGAGACCCTAAGTCTAAACATGGGAAATTAAAATAATTAATGGGTATTAATCTAAACCGAGGGTGTAACTTCTAGAAGAAGACAAAGATCAAGTCAAAATAATCTTAGCCATTGGTTAGCTTCTAATTTGGGCCGTTGAATGTCAACGAGAAGATTATTTAAGGAAGCCTGAGGGCCATTTAGAAGATTCACCAGAGTAGGTACTCAGTTGCCCAAGTAGATCGATTTTCTCAGTGGTTGAAGTTCGGCAAGAGAAAATCGATTTAGAGGGAGAGTTGCAGGTGGAGAGAATAGAGAGGGTATCAACATCACTCGAGAGTGCAAGGGTTGGTGATGTAGTGCATAGGAGGGACAACGCAGTGCAGACGCAGAACTGCGCAGTCCTCACGTAGTGGTGACGCAGAGGAGGTAGCAGGGCCTCTTAGGGATCAAGTTCTCATCTATATTTGTGAGAAAATTTTCACTAGTGTTATCACACATATTTCTCTTTATTACTGTTGATTGTTCCTTGTACAAGAGATTTTTGCCTAAGAAGAATAATAAAGAAACCCTCATTTGCTGCACCGGTTTTTCCACATTGGGTTTTTCTAGGGACATTTGTCCAAAAATAACTGCATTATTTTTGTGCTTGTATTTCTTTATATCTTGTCTCAGTATTTTAATTATGAAGGCTGTAGTAGAATTTATTTCGATATTTACTGAAGTAATTTTTGTAAATAACTTGTTATTGGGATAATAAGTAGAAGAAATAATATCAGTCGCTGCAGTTGGATTTCGATTTAGAAATTTTCACATGGTATCATAGCTTGATTGGGCAAGGGTACAGAAGAATCTGCGTTGAAGGGAAGCCGTGGTACTGCAGTAGCAACAAATCGAGCTCTAGAGGGGTTATGCAGTTTTTTCGCTAAGGCTACTAGAGAAAAGAAATAACATGATGGAAGATCATAACATTTCCGAGTTATCCTCCATATTGGAAGAAGAATTTGCTTGTTTGTCGACTTCTGCTTTCGCCGATGATTGGTACATTGATAGCGGGCTTCAGCTCATTTGACTAGAGTACGAGAATATTTCTCGAGCTATCAAGAAGAATGAATGAACTTCCAGATTACTATGGGAAACAAATCAAGGTGTACCCCAGTATGGCGAGGGACCATAGCATTTCATACAGAAGCAGGAGAGAGCCTCCAAGCCACGAATGTGCTACATGTCCCAGGATTGGGGATGAATTTACTTTCAGTGTCCCAATTGTAGGACAAAGGATATGGCGCGTACTTCATGGAAGGAAAGTATACATCAAGCATCCAAGCTGGAAGAAAAAGGCTTAGATTGGAACTCGAAGCAACAGACTATATAGGTTGCAGCTCGAGTCTCCAATGACATTGGTAAGCAACGATCTCAATCGTGAAAAGGACCTGAATGAGCTATGGCACAGACGAAAGGGGCATCTACACCATGGAGCTCTTAGAATACTCAGAGAAACTGTAACGGGAGTTCCAGTCTTAAGTACCAAGCACGATGACGCATGTAGAGGGTGCATACTAGGGAAGTATGCTAAAGCAACATATTCCAGAAGCAACAATAGTGCACAAAGTGTATTGCGGCTAATACACTCAGATATCTACGGTCCAATGTCTACTAGATCTCTTAGTGGTGGCGAATATTTTGTCACCTTTATTGATGACCACTCCAGAAAAACTTGCATCTACTTCTTAAAGACCAAGGATGAGGTATTTGATCGGTTCAGAGAATTCAAAGCTCTGGTTGAAAACCTGACAGGGAAGAAGATAAAAGTATTGCGATCAGATAATCGCGGAGAATATACAAATAAGTACTTCACATAATTCTGCGCAAGAGAGGGCATCAAAAGAGAATGGACGACTCCATATAATCTGGAGCAGAATGGAGTTGCAGAGCAGAAGAACATAACTATTCTTGAGGCAGCAAAAGCAATGTTGTATGACCAGGATTTGCCTAAGTTCTTATGGGCATAAGCATGCAACAAAACAATGTATATCCAGAATAGGAATCCTCATAGAGCATTGGGTAAGAGAACGCCCGAGAGTGTTTTCACAGGACAAAAGCCGGAAGTGAGTCATTTCAGGATATTCGAAAGTGTGGCGCATTGTCACATTCCAGATGAGAAGTGAAAAAAAATTAGATCTGATTGCAGAAAAAGGGTTTCTCGTAGGATACAGTGAGACCTTGAAGGCATACAAAATCTACATTCTGAGCAGCAGGAAGATCGTAATCAGATGGGATGTAAAGTTCATGGAAGACAGAGCTGTCAGGAAATCCTAGGAGACGCCTACTGGAGAACAGTCTGAGGATGTTCCTCTTGTACAACAACAACAGGGGGAAGAACCGACAGGTGGACATACATCTGGATCAAACATAGTAACCAACACCAATATTTCCTTAGGTGAGGGAAATCCAGATAGTTGACAGCAAACGAAACGACAGGAAGAGGAACTGATTAAAACACCCACCACTAGTGGCTGACCTAGTAGAGAAGTATGTCAAATGCTAAGGGACACAAAGGAGTTTGTTGGAGCTGCTAGAATTGAGAAAATGCAACGTAGACAACCTGACAGATACCAAGCCTAGGTAGCACATGTTGAAGAACCCTCTAGCTTTCAGGAGGCCGTACAACATCAACTTTGGGTGGATGCCATGGTAGAAGAGTACAGCTCTATCATGACAAATGATGTCTGGGAAGTTGTACCTAGACCAGAGAACAAATCAGTTGTAGGTTCGAGGTGGATCTACAAGATCAAGTATGGTGCAGATGGCTGCATAGAGAAGTACAAGGTTAGGTTTGTGGCCAAGGGATATGCACAAAAGGAGGGAATTGACCATGAAGAGACTTTTGCCCCTGTAACTAGATACACCTCCATCAGATCTGTTGTGTCCTTAGCAGTGCAGATGGGATGATAAATTCACCAAATGGATGTCAAGACAACGTTCTTGAGTGGGGTGATAGAAGAGGAGGTGTACATAGAACAACTTGAGGGCTTTGAAACCCATGAGAAGAAATCTCATGTATGTAGACTGAAGAAATCCCTATATGGGCTCAAACAGATACGCAGAGTGTGGTATGATTGGATTGACGGTTACTTCCAGTAGTTGGGATTTGTCAAGAGTGATGCAGATCCCAATCTCTACTATTTGATGGTACAGAATGAGCCACTAGTTCTGGTACTATATGTAGATGATTTATTTCTTATAGGATCATCTAGGCTCATAACGGACTACAAGAAGAGCTTGGAAGTAGAACCCAACATGAAGGATTTGGGGTTGATGCATTATTTTCTAGGGTTAAAGGTATGCCAGAATAATGGGGAGATCTTCCTAGGACAAGGAAGGTATGCCACAAAAATTCTGAAGAGGTTTTGGATGCAGGATTGCCGGCCCATGGCAACGCCCATGATAACCAATTGGAAGAAGATAGATGCATCGGGAGACATGGAAGTGGACCCCACCTTGTACAGACAACTCATTGGGTCACTTGTGTTTCTGGTCAACACTAGGCCAGACATCTGCTTTGCTGTCAACTCCCTCAGTCAGTTCATGGTAGAACCGAAGAAGGTACACTGGGCAGCAACTAGGCACATTCTCAAATGTGCGGGGAACGATCGGATATGGGTTGAAATACACCTGAGGAGATGATATCAGATTGAGTGGATTCACAGATGCAGATTGGGCAGGAAGTTCAGTAGATCGGAAAAGTACCACCGGGTATTGCTTTAGTATTGGATAAGGAATGACCTCCTGGTGCAGTAGGAAGCAGAAGTTTGTAGCGCTGAGCTCAACAAAAGCATAATATATGGCAACAAACACAACTACGTGCGAAACCATATGGCTTAGAAAACTAATAGTGAACTTGTTCAGAAGAAAATGGAAGCAACCAATATCTTCTGTGATAATCGGAGTTGTATTAAACTCTCTGAGAATCCGGTATTTCATGATCGGTCAAAGCACATCAACATCAGGTGTCATTTTATTAGAGACCGTGTTCAGTGTGTGGCAGTACAGTTGCAGTACGTCCTCACAGGAAATCAGGTGGCAGACATATTCACTAAAGCTCTAGGAAGGGCAAGTTTGTTCACTTCAGGGATCTGATGGGTATGGTAGAGAATCCATTTCAGTAGCAGAAACAAGTGATGTATCAAGCCACAGATGCGACATTTGAGAGGGAGCTGTAGTACAGATTCAGTAGTGACAGTGGTAGTGTCAACAACAGTACAATTGCAGCAACAACGCAGTAGTTGGTGAACTACATGTCAGATATCAGCAGTGCAAAGGGAGATGATTCAGAGTCAGAGAAGTATGCAACATAGTGTATTGCTAGAGCACATTCCTCGCTAAGGAGTGTTGATTTGGGATAGCATTGAATGTGTTCTAAGTCTCAAATTTTGTGGAGAGGCTTAGACACATGTATTCCAGATAACCCAAAAATCGTTTTGGGATATTCCGCCCAAAGACAATTTTATTTGATAAATTAATTATTTTTAATGAGACCCTACGTCTAAACTTAGGAAATTAAAATGATTAATGGGTATTAATCTAAACTGAGGGTGTAACTTCTCGAAGAAGACGAGGATCAAGTCAAAATGATCTTAGCCATTGATTAGCTTCTAATCTGGGCCGTTGAATGTCAACGAGAAGATTATTTAAGGAAGCCTGAGGGTCTTTTGGAAGATACACCAGAGCAGATACTCAGTTGCCCAAGCAGATTGATTTTCTTAGTGGCTGACGTTCGGCAAGAGAAAATCGATTCAGAGGGAGAGTTGTTAATTTTGGGCAACTACGTCCGAAATCCATGTTGTGAATGCTCAAATGATGATGCCAATATTTTTATTGGATTCCTCTTTCGGAGAGGTGCAAGATCGATCTAAAGATCATCTTGATCGGATGAGCAGAGCATTTATTTTGAATTAATTACACTTATGTGCAAGGTCGGTCAGAATTGTAATGTAGGCTTGGAGCCCCAATAGATGTGTCACACACCCTCACAGATGGATATATATTGGTCAACGTTGGAGGTCATTTTCACCATCACTCATCACATACTTCTCTCTTGTATCTGATTGGTTCGATCACACATTTGGAGGCTTCTCTTCTCTCACACGTGGGAAAACAGTAGCTAGGGTTTTCTGATATGATCTAGGGTTTCAACGCAGCTTTGACCAGCATTGACCTTGGTCAACGCTCGGTCAACTTGACCTCAAACTCTGCCAAAAGTTTGATCTCTGTAGTCTGCATTTTTTGGCACAAAAACTGAGGCTGGACATTGACCTTTGACCTTGCTGCGTTGACTTTCTGTTGCTGATGTTCTGTGTTGACCGTTGACTAGACATCGTTGACTTTTGTTGACTTTGGGTTGATTGTTGTAAAGCTGTCTTGAGGGTTGTGTGACACTTTTGGTTCGCTGACCGTGAGGAGACTTTGCTGGTTGAAGCATCCTGTTGACCACCGTAACACACCACAACACATATTTTGCTGATCAAATTAAGTGTATTTTTGGCTTGTCTTCCGTCGATCTATTGGTATGTTCTATCAGCATTTTACTTTCATGTTTATGTGATTGCTATTTGGTATCAGGTTTAAAGTAAAGTTGCATCAAACATAGAACATCTACAAAAATTTACATGGTACCAGAGCTAAGGTGAAGACAAAGCCCAAGTTTGTATTAAGAGCAATCACTGAAGAAGTAGTACTTGTCAAGGATTCATGGGTACCTCAAATTATAATGGCTTCAAAGCTGATGACAAGTTGACTGGCAAGTCTGACTTTCATGCTTGGAAGATGTCTTTGGATTTGATCTTGGAAGATTAAGAGGTCATGGACTATGTGCAGGGTAAAATCCAAGAGCCTCCATCATCTGCACCTGCTGCCACCAAGACGAAGTATAAGAAAGGGGAAATCAAAGCTAAACTGATCATTCGAGATTCCATCCATAAAAGTTTGGTTGCCTACATCTCTGAGCTGGGCACATCTAAGGAGATGTATGATAAGTTGGTCAATATGTTCAGGGCCAACAATGCAAATCAAGTTCTTTTCTTTAAGAACCAATTGAAGAATCTTAAGAAAGGCAGGGATGAATCCGTTCAATTCTATTTTCTGAAGTTGACTGAAATCATGAATAACCTTCTTGCCATTGGGGAAACAATAGTTGATCAAGAAATGGTTCTCACTGCACTTGGAGGTCTCCCCTTTAAATGGCATGTATTCATTACTACCATTCTCAATAATAATGTGATTCTTGATTTTGATGAAGTATTGTCGAGATGCACTCAAGAGGAAAGAAGAATGATGGAATATGAAAATGAAGGTAATGTTGCCTTCACCACTCGTACTAAGAAGAAGAACAATGGTGGTCCAAGGAACCATGGAAGAGCAGGGGCCCGAGAAAAGAAAGGAAGATGTTACATATGTAACAAGCTTGGACACTAAGCTAGAGAATGCCCTAATAGAAGGGATTCTCATGGGGTTGATGACAACAACAACAAGAGGAATGGAAATCAAAGGAACAACAGGTTCAAAGGAAAGAGGAAGGCTCCCTCTAGTCGCAATGGAAATGGGCAACCTTTCAAAAGGTCAAGAAATTCTAGGTATGAGGAATCTAATGTTGTTGATGATAAGAAAAATGAATTCATTCTTGTATCTGCCCTCTCTGCTGCATCTCCACCCGACACCTTGGATGTCTAGTTGATTGATAGTGGTGCTTCAAGGCACCTCACTGGGTTTAAAGAAGTGCTTTTTGATTTGATTGAGAAGGATACTAATATGAAAATTATCCTTGGAGATAATGCCACCTATCCCGTGAAAGGGACAGGGACTGTCACCCTCCATCTATCTCAAGGTCAAGTCCTTTGCTTGCAAGATGTACTATATGTACCTGATTTGAAGAAGAACCTTGTGTCTATTTCGGCTATGGAAGATAAAGGTTTCAAGGTGGCATTCGTCGATGGGAAGGTACGCATCTAGAAGAAGAGTTTCAAGGAAGCTCTCACGATTGGGTTTAGAGTTGATACACTCTATCAGGTTGGAGGAAGTCCACTAGGGGCTATGAGATGTGATACTATTCGTCAAACCGAACTATGGCACCGAAGGTTTGGACACCTTTATTACAAAGCCCTTCCCGAAGCAAGGAAGGTGTTGACAGGGATGCCCGAATTCAAAAATGATCATGAAGGTGTATGTTAGGGTTGTGTCGGAGGAAAGCATACAAGGGGACCTTTCCCCTCAAGTGTCACAAAGACATCTGATGTCTTGCAATTGATACATTCTGATCTATCTGGTATGCTGCCCATGACATCTTTGGGAGGATGTTCTTATTATATGACGTTTATAGATGATTTCTCTCGCAAGACCTGGATATACTTCTTGAAGAAGAAGGATGAAGCTTTCATGTGGTTTCGTACTTTCAAAGCCTTGGTGGAAAATCAAATAGGGAAGAAGATCAAGATTTTGAGGACCAATAATGGCACTGAATATGAGACGAACGAGTTCAATAACTTTTGCAGAGAAGCTGGCATCAAGAGGGAGACCACAACCGTATATACTCCTAAGAAAAATGGCGTTGCTGAAAGAAAGAACAGGACCATTGTGGAAGTTGCCTGTGCCATGCTATGTGACCAAGGTCTTCCGAAGTTTCTATGGGGAGAAGCTGCGAACGCTGCTGTGTACATACAAAATCGATGCTTGCATTCCGCTCTGGACTCCAAAACTCCTGAAGAGGTTTTCTCTGGTAAGAAACTTGATGTTTCTCATTTTAGAGTTTTTGGTTGTCCTGTTTATTTTCATGTGCCGAAGGAGAAGAGAAGAAAGCTGGATGCTTCTGGGAAGATGGGAATGTTTGTGGGCTACAGTGGAACTTCAAAGGCTTATAGAGTCTATGTGCCTGGTCAAAGAGAAGTGGAGATTTGCCACGATGTTACCTTTGATGAAGATGCTTCCCTCAGGAAAGTGATAAATCTTTCGAGCTCTGAGGAAGATCATGATGTAAATCTAGGAATCAGGAAGAGCTGAAGGATGAGATGATGCCTGATGTTGAAGGACCAATGGACCCCATTGATCCACCTCCTTCAATGAAGAGAAGACCTGCATGGCTCCAGGATACTCTCGAAGATGCTGAGAGACATATGGCCCCAAGGGGGACATTCCGTGAAAGCAAGAAGCTGAATAGATACCAAGGGTATCTAGCAACCATGAGTGAAATCGTACAATTTGAGCCTGGATCATTTGAAGAAGCCGTAAAGCATCAAGTCTGGAAGGATGCTATGCATGAAGAGTACGAGTCCATTATGAAGAATGATGTCTAGGATGTGGTTCCGAGACCGGAGGACAAAGCTGTTGTCACCTTGAAATGGCTCTATAAGGTCAAGCATGGATCTGATTGTAGTGCTGAAAAATTCAAGGCAAGATTCGTTGCCCGTGGCTTCTCTCAAAAGGAAGGCGTAGACTATGATGATATATTTTCACCTGTCGCTCGATATACCACCATTCGATCTATTATTGCCCTTGCTGCTACGCAAGGATGGAATCTTCATTAGATGGATGTGAAGATCGCCTTTTTGCATGGTTCGATAAAGGAAGAGTTGTATGTGGAGCGACCTCTGGGGTTCGAAGTCCAGGATGGAGACTCTCATGTATGCGGGTTGAAGAAAGCCCTCTATGGGTTGAAGCAAGCCCCTAGGGCTTGGTACGAGAGGATAGATAGCTAATTGATGAAGCTGGGCTTCACTCGAAGTAATGCTGATCCGAACCTATACTTCAAGGTTGATAGAGAAAAGCCTCTCATTCTGGTTCTCTATGTGGACGATCTCTTCCTGACAGTTGCTGACCCTCTCATTCATCAATGGAAGATGGAGCTCGCTTCTGAGTTCGAGATGAAGGACCTAGGACTGTAGCATTACTTCCTAGGCCTGGAGGTCTTGCAGAGACCTGGCGAGATTTTCCTCTCTCAAGGAAAATACATTGTGAAGCTGCTGGAAAGATTTGGAATGGTGGACTGTAAGTCCGTGTCGACACCGATGGAGCTCAACTTTAAGAAGTTGAGTGGAAACGCTGCTGGGCCCGTGCTAGCAAATCCTACCGAGTATCGTCAACTCGTAGGGGTCTTGATGTTCTTAGTGAACACCCATTCGGACGTATGTTTTGCAGTGAACACTTCGAGTCAACACATGGTTGATCCTCATCACATTCACTGGGTTGGTGCCAAGAATCTGTTGAGATATCTTCGGGGCATGATAAACACTGGGCTGAGATACATTGTTGGGAGTTTGCGACTCCATGGATATACTGATGCCGATTAGGCTGGCAGTGTGGTGGAGCACACCTGGATGCCGCTTCACACTTGGGTCTGCTTGGATATCTTGGATGAGCAGGAAGCAAAAGTCGGTGGCTTTGAGCACCACTGAGGAGGAATATATTGCAGCGAGTATGGCCTGTTGTGAAGCTGTTTGGTTGCGAAAGCTCTTTAGTGAGCTGTTCGGGCATGTGCTAGATACCACCGTTATCCTTTGTGATAACCAGAGTGGGATTCGTTTGTCAGAGAATGCCATGTTCCACGATCGATCCAAGCATATTATTAGGTACCACTTTATCCGGGATATGGTACAGCGAGGCACTGTAAGGCTCAATCATATAGGAACTGATGAGCAGGTCGAGGATATTCTCACAAAGCCCTTGGGGAAGGTCAAGTTCCTAACCTTTCGTGAGAATCTTGGAATCGTGGAACGACCTTATTCTGAGGGTCTTGTTGGACGATGAGCTCTGGGAGCTCCAGGGGGCTTTGGGGATAGCTTCTTGGAGCTATAAGCAACCACAGGGCTAGGCTTGCTGAACCTTGTTGGTGCGCTTCTGCCCCACTGTTATGATATTGAGTTGGTTCACCTCTCTTTGATCTGTGCTACGTATGCATCCTACCCATGGAGTCCCAGACTCATGGGAAGTACCTCTCATCTTGGCCAATGAGGTGGGAAAAGATAAAGACCAGTAGCAAGACCGATGGATGCATCGGAGATTGTCGTACTCCCTATGTCTAGGATGGCACGTGTCCAACCACTTGATCTGGGATCAAGTATAGTGAGGTTTCGAACCTCCAACTGACTTCGAGTCAGTTAAACTAACTTCGGGTTGGTATGAGACTTCTTTGAGTCCTATAGAGGTTTCAGACCTCTGAGCTGATTTTGTTAGCAAGGAGTGATGTCTTTGTGGCTCACCTTTTGTTTTGAAATAATTTGAAATAAAGAAGCCACCAAAGCAAGTTACGGCAGGATGACGCACAATGTTTGGATGGCACAGGTGGATGGAGTTCTCCCTAGTTGAGAGGGAGTGTTAATTTTGGGCAACTAGGTCCAAACTCCATGTTGTGATGCTTAGATGACGATGCCAATATTTTTATTGGATTCCTCTTTCGGAGAGGTGCAAGATCGATCTAAAGATCATCTTGATTGGATGAGCAGAACATTTATTTTGAATTAATTCCACTTATGTGCAAGGTCGGCCAGAATTGTAATGTAGGCTTGGAGCCCCAACAGAGGTTTCACACACCCTCACAGATGGATATATATTGGTCAACGTTGGAGGTCATTTTCACCATCTCTCATCACATACTTCTCTCTTGTATCTGATTGGTTCGATCACACATTTGGAGGCTTCTCTTCTCTCACACGTGGGAAAACAACAGCTAGGGTTTCAGTGCAGCTTTGACCAGCGTTGAATTTGGTCAACGCTTGGTCAACTTGACCTCAAACTCTCCCAAAACTTCGATCTCTGCAGTCCGCATTTTTTGGCACAAAAATCGAGGCTGGACGTTGACCTTTGACCTTGTTGCGTTGACTTTCTATTGATGTTGTTCTGCTTTGACTGTTGACTGGACAATGTTGAATTTTGTTGACTTTGGGTTGACTGTTGTAAAGTTGTCTTTAGGGTTGTGTGGCACTTCTGGTTTGCTAACCGTGGGGAGACTTTGCTGGTTGAAGCATCCTGTTGACCGTCGTAACGCACCACAACACATATATTTTGCTGATCAAGTTAAGCGTATTTTTGGCTTGTCTTTCGTCGGTCTATTGGTATGTTCTATCAACATTTTACTTTCATGTTTGTGTGATTGCTATTTGGTATCGGGTTTAAAGTAAAGTTGCATCAAACATAGAACATCTACAAAAATTTACAAGAGTTGTAGGTGGAGAGGATAGAGAGGGTATCAACATCAGTTGAGAGTGTAAGAGCTGGTGACACAGTGCAGAGAAGGGACAATGCAGAAGCAACAGAGGGACAACGCAGTGCAGACGCAGAACTGCGCAGTCCTCACACAGTGTTGACGCAGTGGTGACACATAGGAGGCAACAGGGTGTCTCAGGGATCATGTTCTCATCTATATTTGTGAGAAAATTTTCTCTAGTGTTATCACAAAGATTTCGTTTTATTACTGCTGATTGTTCCTTGTGCAAGAGATTTTTGCTGAAGAAGAATAATAAAGAAACCCTCATCTGTTGCACCGGTTTTCCCACATTGGGTTTTTCTGGGGACATTTGTCCAAAAATAATTGTGTCATTCTTGTGCTTGTATATCTTTATATCTTGTCTCAGTATTTTTATTGTGAAGGCTGCAGTAGAATTTATTTCGAAATTTACTGAAGTGATTTTTATAAATAACTTGTTACTGGAATAATAAGTAGAAGTAATATTAGTCACTTCAGTTGGATTTCGATTTAGAAAATTTCACAACAAACAAGATGCCTTCTTTAATAGTAAAGATCTTTCACATCTTCTTTCTTCAGCTTCTTCTTAGGTTCTCCCATTTCCTCAGTCACACGAGCCTCACTTCTTTCCTTTCTTTTGTTGTTCTGTTGGTTTAGACAATCCCTCTTAAAGTGTCCATTCTCATTGCATTTAAAGCATTGAACCTTGGACATATCTTTCTTCTTGGACTTCCCCAACTTTCCCTTCTTCGACTTCTTGACTCGAGCTATAAAAGCTTGAGACAGTTCTTCTGATCCAATTTCATCCTTTGGCTTCATCCTAGTTTCTTCCAAGATGCATTGAGCCCATAACTCATTGAAAGGATTTGAGTCTTTCTTAGAGTAGATGCTTGTTGAAAAGTTGCTCCATTTTGGTGGCAATGCATTCATTACATAGGTGGTCATTTCCGAATCAGAAATTGTCTCGCCAAGCCCCTACAAGTGATCTCTTAATTGAGAGATCTTCATTAGGAAGGATGCCATGTCCTCATCCTTTGATTTCTTCATTCTATATAGCTTATTCCTCAAAGACATTTTTTGTCTTGATGTACTTACAAAGTACAAATTCACTTGCTTGTCATACATAGCTTTAAAAGTTTTCAAACTTGCAACAAATGGAACAAGAGGATCCTTTATGCCCTTACTACTCCTTTCTTGTATTGTGCTAGTTCTTGAGTCTTGTCTTTGCTAGGTTCAGTAATTTTCACCAGTAACATATTTCATTACTTCATATTCTGTAAGTGCTAGGGCAATCCTTCTCTTCCGTGCTAGGAAATTTGACGAGCCAACGAGCTTATTGCTTTCCTTGCAGAAAGAAGAACCCATATGACCTTTAGATTTAGACATAGAGTAACAATATGATACTTACTTGAAGATCAAGAGTCTTTCCTTTTTCTGATGATGTCTCCAACTTATCTTGATGTTTTCAAGATTTTCAAAGAGACTTCAATAATGGCTTCCAAAAGTGATGATACAAAAATCCTTTGATGCTTCCTTCAGGGAGGTCTTCCAATAAGTCTTCAACTATATCCTTTGTTCAACAAAGAACAACAATATTCTCGAAGTCTTCTTCTTCAAGCTTTCTTTTGATGATACCCTTCTTCTAGATCAATAGGTCTTCCTTTCCCCCTTGCAAATCCTTCTTGTGTCCTTAAGATGATCCTTCCAGCTGCCTTCTTGTTCACCTTAGCTTTGATACCATGTTGGAAAATGCAAATTGGTGTTAGTTTTTGTAGCATCGAATATGTTCTAGCCACGAAATTTGGTGGAGAAGCTAGAATACATGAGATCTCCAAATCCCATAAATCGTTTATGGAAATTCCGCCTAGAAGTGTCTCAATTAGATTATTAACCGTTTTAAAAATATTTCCTAAGTTTAAACTTAGGGAATATGGTTAATTAATCGGTATTAATTGAGATAAGGCGAGAATAGTCTAGAAACTCACACAGATCGATCTAGAGATGATCCTAGCCATCGATTATGTTAGAGGATTATAAGAGGAGATCGACGCGGTGATGGTGAATACATTTGAGATACTTGAGCAATTCGATTTCTTAGCAGATCGATTTCCAGAGTAGCAACAATCAGTTGATGGAGAGAGCCAGAGATCGAAGAACTGAGTGAGGGGCAGGGATAGTGAGGTTGGAGGAAGATTTCCAGATCCAGCGAGTGCATTTGCAGAGAGGCAGAAGATCCACAGTGAGGTTGACATAGGCACTGCGCAGTAGCCTCTAGAGGCAATTCTATTTTGCTCGGGAAAAGCCGAGTTTCGGTGCCAGTCGCTATACAGAGGTTCCGAAGGTCAGGGGAAACATTTTCCCAAACAACAGAAGACTAGACAACTTGAGGAGAAGTTGATTCAAACTAAGTGCAAAAGGGATTGCGCTAGGGTGACGCAGGCCAACACAGAGGCAGTTTGGATGACTCACTTGGAGCTGTAGTCAAAGCTCGAATTTGCCTGAGGGGTGAGGGAAATTCCTCACTAGATTTTTGCCAGTATTTTTTTCTGTAGGATTGCGAGATTTTGACATCCACTTGTACTCAAAATTTCTCATTGTTGCATAATAATAAAACCCTTAGCTGCTGCACCGGTTTTCCCGCATTGGATTTTTCCAAGGACTTTTGCCCAAAAATAATTATGTTATATTTTATGTGTGTGCTAGCATTTCTCAGCTTCCAACGTTTAATTTTTCCGCATAATTTTATTTGTGAAGTTTGCAGTGTGTTTATTTCGATATTTGCTGTAGCAGATAAATTGTTAAATTAATTAACAATTAGGATAAATAATACCAATTGCTGCAATTATATTATAGTGTAGAAATTTTCACATGGTATCAGAGCGCAGTTGATCAGCACGAGAGCTCAGAAGCGAAAAGAAGGAATTTCATTGTTAAGAGCAGTAGGCCAAAATTCCCAGGGGTAGTGCAGTCTTTTGCCAGGAGGCCGAGTTACTTGTGGAAACTCGATTTTTCAGAGCAGTAAAATTCAATTTTCCAGATCGAGTGATACCAGAGGTAGAGGGAGCAACTCAAACGCAGATCTCTAGCTGAACGCAGAGGGTTTTTGCAATAGTTTTCTAGAGCAAAGCTAGCGTCAGGTGGAAGAGAGAAGAGCACACACATTTGAGGGAAAAATTTCCTCATGGAACTTCTAGTCTCAAGAAGTTCGATCTTTTCCTTGCATATTGGTAGTAGTTGTGAGTAGATCTTCTCACTCCAGAAGGGAGTGCGAGTATTATAGCAGCAACCAAGCAGAAGGAAACAGGGAGTTTTCAACAGTTTTCAGAGATGGCCACTGCAGGGCTTCGTGATTAGGATAGGTTGGATGGAGCTTCCAACTACGTCATTTGGAAGGCTAGGATGTCCTTCCTTTTAGATGAATATGGCCTGAAAGTCTACATTGATAATGTAGTGGCAGTTCCTCAGGATGCAGATCAACTGAAGGAATATAGAAAGGAGATGGCGCAGGCGAAGCGGATGATCCTGGATGGAGTCCGGGATCATATTGTCTCACATATGGAACGACCAAGGGAACGACCAAGGAGATGTGGGATGCTCTCTCCACGTTATACCAGGGTACTTTCGAGCAATGAAAGATGTATCTAGAGGAGAAGTTGAGATCCATCCAGATGCAGAAAGGGGAAGGCATATACCCCTACCTTATCGGGATTCAGGAGGTTCAGGACCAGTTGTTAGCTTGGATTTGTTGGATTGAGGGTTTCGGTGAGCAGATCGGTCAGTTTGTTGAGCACTGTTTTCAGAGATGGTCACTGCAGGGCTTCGTGATTAGGATAGGTTGGATGGAACTTCCAACTACGTCATTTGGAAGGCTAGGATGTCCTTCCTTTTAGATGAATATGGCCTGAAAGTCTACATTGATAATGTAGTGGCAGTTCCTCAGGATGCAGATCAACTGAAGGAATATAGAAAGGAGATGGCGCAGGCGAAGCGGATGATCCTGGATGGAGTCCGGGATCATATTGTCTCACATATGGAACGACCAAGGGAACGACCAAGGAGATGTGGGATGCTCTCTCCACGTTATACCAGGGTACTTTCGAGCAATGAAAGATGTATCTAGAGGAGAAGTTGAGATCCATCCAGATGCAGAAAGGGGAAGGCATATACCCCTACCTTATCGGGATTCAGGAGGTTCAGGACCAGTTGTTAGCTTGGATTTGTTGGATTGAGGGTTTCGGTGAGCAGATCGGTCAGTTTGTTGAGCAGATCAGGGCGTAGTAATTTTGCAGCAAGGGTTTAAGCTGCATATCTGTGCAAGAACAGGAAGAGAAAAGCACATTGAAGAGGATTTTCCAGAATTTCTCAGAGGGTTTCCAAATCCAGTTTCCAGGGGGAGATCCCAAGATTTCCGGTAGTAGTACATTGTATCAGTTTTGCCTATCAACCAGTGCGAGCTTAAGGAGCAACAGATCGTGTGCCAGATTCCAGAGAAGGACTTCCAGAAGGTTGAGCGAGTTGCCCAGTTGAGGAGTAGCAGGCAGTGTGAGGACTGGAGAAGTATTTCTGAAGGCAACAAGAGATGATTTGCATAGGGAGTGCGAGTAGCAGAGAGAAGGACGAGCAGGAAGGAGAAGGAGATTTCCATTTTTAGTCTCCAGTTATTTGAGTTTCGCAGGGATGGCCACAACAGGTCTCAGGGATCAGTATAGACTTGATGAAGCCTCAAATTTTGGTGTCTGGAATGCTAGGATGTAATTACTTTTGGATGAGCATGGCTTGAAAGAGTTTGTGACAACAATAGTAGTTGAATCGATAGATCCTATCCAGTTTCATGAATATAAGAAGGATGGTCAAAGCAAAGAGGATAGTCTCGGATGGAGTCCAAGATCATATTGTCTTGCATATTTCTAAGAAAAATATGATGAGGGAAATGTGGGAAGCTGTTGTGAAGCTATACCAAGATCCATCAGAGATTCATAAAATGATAGGAGAAGATGAGGACCACAAAGATGCAGAAGGGTGAAGTAGTGACTACCTATCTCACCAGAATTCAGAATGTCCAAGATGAGCTAGTAGTTGTAGGAGATAAACCAGATGAAATTAAACTTGTGCGAATAACTTTGAATGGTTTTGCCAAAGAGTGGGCCACTTTTGTTCTGGGGATTACTGGATGAGACAAAATGCCGAATTGGGAATGCTTATGAAGTGACTTTACACAAGAAGAGCTAAGGCTCAGTCTAGTTGAGGGTACTACCAGCTGCAACAACAAAGGGCCGAAGGTTGAGAAAGAGGACGAGAATGTAGCCCTTGCCAATAATGGAAAGGCGAAGAAGGGTCCTAGTCAAGGATAAAAATCAAAAGGAGGTGAGAAAAAGAAGAAGGATTTGTTGAAAATCAAATGCTTAAGGTCTGGTGAGTTTGGTCACTACAACACCCAACGTCCCAAGAAAAAGGACAAGAAAGGGGAGCAACAGACCACAACTTCGACAAAGATAGATGAGTTGACCTCCAGGCTAGAGGAGTTTGCATTGATAGTCGCTATACCTACAAATAGGGAATCGTGAGGCTTCAGAGTTGCAGGATTGAGCGGGGTCAAAGGAAGACAACATCAAATAGATGTTTCCTTTTGGATCATTACCTTAGCTACGAGGGCCCACAATATTCAATAGTAGGAGGATTGAGATGTCGAGTAGGTGCAACCAAATCTTGAGATACAATGCAAAGCTAGTTGCAGTTAGATACCAGAGGGGCGCAAAGACTGTTGGGTGCAGATAGATACTCAATAGACAAAGCAGAGACTAGTTGTAGTCAAAGTCTCAAGAGACAGTTGCAAAAACCAATTGCACGGACAATAGATCAGTTCTCAGTTGTAGTGGTTGCAGTAATAGCAGCAACATGAGATCAAATGCAACGTAGAAAGTGTTGGAAGTAGTGCCGGATGGCATAGTGCAGTGTCAACAACAACGTAGATGCAAAGTGGTTCAACTACATGGTTAGCAGATGAATCAAAATATGCACAGTGGCTTGGTGGATAGTGACAGGTTGTTGCAGATGTCAGACACCAACAACGTGGTCTGACTATAGATGAATAAAGATGTTGGAGTAGTGAGATGGATAGAACACCTTCCTTGCTAAGAGGGAGTGTTAGATTTTGTAGTGTCAGACAGGTGTTCTTGTCTCGGTTTGTGTCAAAGTGGCTAAGGAATACTTGATCTCCAAAACCCATAAAAGGGTTTGTGAGATAATTTGCGAAATGCCTTAATTAAATTAATTAACCATCATTTAAATTTTTCCTTAGGAAAACTGGTTAATTAATAGGAATTAATTAAGGAAAGTCAAGAATGTTCTAGAGACTCACATGGATCGAGTCTAAGATGATCTTAGTCGTTGATGGGGATCTAATCATGGCCGTTGAAGCTCCAGGGAGAGATTATAAGAGCAAATCGATGGGATGGAGAAAGAAACAGTCGAGACACAAAGGGAGCGAGTTCCTTGGCAGATCGAGCTATCTAATTGTAGAGATTCAACACGAAGAAAAGTTCAAGCCAGAGAAGGAGAGCATCAATGATTGAGGGAGCAGTAGAAGATATTTTCGGTGGAGTTTCTAGTGCTGGAGAGTCAGTAGAAGGGGGGTCGCATTATTCCTCAAAGAGGCTACGAAGGGACTGCACAGAAGCTTCAGAGGGCCAGTTTGATTCATCCAGAGAGGAGATCAATTTCGTTGTTGGTGGTTGAGATTTTCAACAGAAGGCCAAATGAGTCATTTCCAGAGGCAGAGTTAGGCAGAGAGAGATTCCAAGCAGTTCCAGAGGCAGTGCGAAGAGGACTTGCATAGGGGCATTTCATGTAGCCCAGGTTGAGCTAGATTTGGAGCCGGATCATTTGTGGAGTGAGACAATTTATCTCACAGATATTTTGGCCAAATAATTTGCTGAGGATAGCCAGTTGGGCATCCAGATTATTGTACTCAGATTTTACTGATGCATAATAATAAAATAAACCCTCATTTGCTACACTGGTTTTGCCTTCGAGGTTTTTCCGGGGACGTTAGTCCAAAAACGTTTGTGTTGATTTTATTGTGTGTATGTGCGCATTATTTTCTCAACATCCAGTTTATTTTCCACAATGTATTTTATTTTTGTGAAGAATTGCAGTGTCATTTATTCGTTATTTGTTGTATAACAAAAAAATGCTAATCAGTTAGAAGAATGAATTCCAGTTGCTGTAATTTAAGGAATTTTCACATATGTCAGTTGCACTACTGTTTAGGCATGGAAGATTTCAAATCCATGTTTGTCAAGAAAATGTTGAGTTAGATTGGGATACCTACAGTGGACACCTTTGATGTTATGAGAGCTCCATCCATCTCTCTTTTAAAGGTGCATAGAATTCTACTCTTGTATTTAGACTCCTCTTCACTATACGCGTTGACTTCAAAGCTCACAAATTTTGATTGGGTTGTCAATATCAATGAGACGAAATCTACACTAGGATGTGCTCCCTCCATTAGTTCTAATATAACTCCTAGATTCCGTAAGAAGCAAGCTATTATTTCCTTGTCAATAACAATATTCGAATTTAAGGAAATTGTTTTTGCTAAATATAGGACAAGTTTGTTAAGAAGGATTCTTAGTCACATTGTCTTATGGTAAATCAGTGTGGTATTTGAAATTTCATTCTAAAGGAATCACAAAGCAAAGCTTTAAGTTGGCTTATGTTCCATCCGAGGAACAAATGACCAACAATTAACTACATAAAGCACACATGCATATTGATTGTAGAATAATTAACTACATAAAGCACACATGCATATTGATTGTAGAATGACAATGGAAAATCTCATGGTTAGGGTTATAATAGAAATAAATCTAAAGTATTTTCAAGTTTCAGATGCCTATAGGTTGTTATTTCTTTATGGAAGGCATTAGAATGCCATGATATCGTCCTCTCCTCTCAAGACAACTTAGCTTCACCTTGTTGACATGATAAATGAAGGGGCAATCTCCTTGCTGAAAACTTTCTTTACAGAAGCACAAAGATCCTATGACAAATTCTCTTGTGGTTTTGACGCTTGTCTATAGTAGGATAATTTGTGCATAAGTTTTTGGGCTTAGGGATTGTAGACCCTAGAAGACCTGATAGCATATAAGCCAATGTCATCGCAATTTTTTGAATTTGGATTATTATTCAAAGTAAGATAAATCTGCTATGAGGGATATGTGATCCAACACTTGTGACCAAAACATTTAGCATCCTGAAGTGTGATGTGCTGATTGAAGTTCATGTTCAGCCCTGTGTAAGGACATTTCCTTAGGATATGTGTTCAACAACAAAAGTATTGTTATTGAAGTTGCAAACTCTAATGCTATATACCTTGTACTTCTATGGAAATATACTGTATGGCTAAGGGTTCTTGTCAAATATGCAAAGGATGACTTGCATTGTACTATTGTAACTATGATAGATATGTTGTTGAAGCTGTTGCTTGAGTTTTTCCTTCAAGTATTTGAGAAATGATTAATTTGATTTGATTCAAGAAAATTGCTCTAGAAACAGAGGGAGATGAGAAGAAGAGTCATAACACTTGTGCTATGAAACCTTCTTGGAAGATATGATAGTTCCAGGGTTTGTAAACCCTTGACAAATCTTGAAGGATATGATTAGGAAATCCTTAGGGTTTGTGAAGAAAACCCTAGAGCTAGACCTTAAGTATTGAAGGTTGATGTTTCCGCTGAAAGAAGAAACCATAGCTCATGAAAGGAAAGCAACATGCTGATAATGAAGACCAGGATGATGAGATTGCAGGTGGATGATTTTTGCAAAAAGGCAAGGATCAAGTGGGAGCTGACAGATTTCCTACATTCCTTAAAAGGGCAGTACTTTATATCTCTCTTCCTTGACGTTTTTCTATCATCCTCTTATCTTTGTTTCTGTTGTTGGGTTATAATCGTTCTTCCATGGCCTCCCAGTGAGGATTGCGGGTGCATCATGTAGGCTGCCAAGGCTTTGGAAGCAAGTGTAAGTATTGGAAGAACGAAGCAAAATTTGTGGCAGTGGACTCTCCTAGGAAGAGGACTACGAGGAGAGATTTGCTCCAGTTGACAGAAGTAGGACTCATGTGTCAAAGGGAGCAACAATGGCAGAAAGATTTACCTATGTGATAGAGGGAGCTGTCAAGGTAGGGGGAGTTGACCTATGAATTCATGATGACAGATCTCAATCAAGATGGCCGGAAAGCAACTGTGGTGATGGATCTAATTAGTCAATTGAGCCAAGGCATGTGTTGAGTACAACCGTTGGGATTCACAGATTCAACTTGGGGTCAACTATGATAAACAGGAAGCTAACAACACTATATGAGACAAAGTATATTGCAGTTTTCCTGGCGAGTTGTGAAGCAGGGTCGCTTCAGGATTGTTTGATCAAATGCAATTGTGATGACAATGTTGATTTTTGTTTTCATCAGAAGTACAGTCTCCAAATTTGTGGAGAGGCTTAGGCACTGGTATTCCAAAGAACCCAGAAACTGTTTGTGCAAATTCCACTCAGAATATGTTTTATTGTAAAAATTAATTATTTTAATGGGGACCCTAAATCTAAACTTAGAGAAATTAAATAATTAAAGGGTATTAATAAAACAGAGTGAGAAAAATCTAGAAAAAGCGAAGATCAAGTCAAGTTATAATCTTAGCCGTTGATTAGAGATCTAATCTCGACCGTTGATTTCTCAACGAGGAGACTAAAGGAAGGCTTGAGGGTCATTTGGAAAGATACACTAAGTGAATTAAGTGATCAAATTCTTATGACGGAGTAGTGCTCGGACGAAGATCAGATCTAAGTGATTCCAGTGCAGTGAGGGGTAGAAGTAGCTTCAGGAGAGAGAGTTTTCTTAGACGGAGAATCATCAGCAGAGGGAGGGAGAGAGACGTCCAACATAGCCAACGCAGAGCCAGACAAGTTGATGCAGAGCCAATGCAAAGCCACACAGGGCTATGCAGAGGCTGTGCAATGGCTAAGAGGGTTTCTGAGATTTTACTGTTGGATTAGTTCCAGACGCCGGGAGTTGGGGTGTGAGACTGGGAGGCCGAGATCTGATATTTTGGGAGTCAGATTGATCCATAGCTGGGGTAACGCAGTGCCTAGAGAGGGTGACGTAGGGACTGCGCAGTGGCACCTCATCAAGTGACTGATTCAAACAGATTTTCCAGTGATTGAGAGAGGTAAAACTGACATTCTTTCTGCCAGTATTTCTCTCTCTGTAACTGAATAACCCTTGAGGTATTCAACGATGTATTCAGAAATTTCTACTGCTTAATAATACAAACCCTCAGATTTGTTGCATCGGTTTTCCCGCATTGGGTTTTTCTGGGGACTTAGTCCAAAATAAAGGTTTCCTATGTGTGATTTGTTCTTTGCTCAGTTTCCTTGTTTCAGAATCATAAAGTATGAAGTGTAGGCTGCTTCAGTAATTTACTGCAATAATTCATGAAGAAATTTGAATTAATTCCGTAATGTAATTTACAAAATAGGAGTAGTAAATTCAACTAGTTGCAGTAGGATTCTTGAGATTGTTAAATCTAGTAATTTTCACAGACAAATCAATGCACGTGGAGCAGTGAAGCTCCTATGTATTTCTATGATCGAGCTGGTTGCTAACATTCTCACAAAGCCTCTGTCCCTAGATGAAGTTGGTGTACTTCTGGGGCAAGCTTGGATTGATTGAGAATGTTTCCCTTGGTTAAAGGGAGTGTTGATGTTGTTGTATCTATGGGTGTGGATTGCTTTCTTGGTCATGGGGTTTGACCTGGAAGCCATAGAGTTTGGCTAGGGAGATTAGCCCTATAAGCATCAAAGCCTGGATTGCTCCCTTGGTCATGTGGTTTGACCTGGAAGCCATAAAGTTTGGTTGGGGAGATTGGATCCATAAGCATAAAGCTTGGATTGCTTCCTTGGTCATGGGGTTTGACCTGGAAGCCATGGAGTTTGGCTGCGGATATTGGCTCATCAAGCATCAAGGCCTAGATTGCTCCCTTGGTCAGGGATTTTGACCATATTTCCATAGGGTTTAGCTAGTGGGTTGAGCTTGTGCCTTATAACATCAGGTAGGTATTTACCATTCAACGACATGTGATGACATGTGGGAATGGTAAATGGGCCCTGATTTTCACCATGGGTCAGGTGGGGTTCTTGACATGTCTCCAAGTGACAACTTGTTGAGTTAGTGACCCTAGGACTAGTGGGTGACTACTTCCTCCTTTGATGTTGATGTGGGGATGCTTTCCTCATGGTTCTGGTGTTGAACATGAGGTGGATGGATTCATTAACACAACTTGTTGAGTTAGTGAGCCTAGGACTAGTGGGTGACTACTTTTTCCTTTGATGCTGATGTGGGGATGCTTTCCTCATGAATCTGGTGTTGAACATGAGGTGGATCGATTCATTAACACAACTGAGCTCATTCAACCTTTTCTTGGGATAGAGAAATTCTTATTCAACAAGAGAACATCTAGAAAAACCTTTATGAATACCTCCCTAGCTAAGAGGGAGTGTTGAATTTTGTAGCTATGGTTAGTCTTCATAATCCAGTGTTAGCCCTCCAAGAAAATTTGAATTTTAAAGTTATGAATTTTCCCTCCAAAATATAAGGTTGGCTTAAAGCTTGCCCTAGTGAAGGGACACACCAATTCAACACATTTTGTTGATTTTTGTAGCATCAGAAAGTGCTCTAAGTCTCAAATTTTGTGGAGAGGCTTAGACACTAGTATTCCAAAGAACCCAAAAACCGTTTGTGAAAATTCCACTTGGTTGATGTTTTATTAAAATAATTAATTATTTTAATGGAGACCCCAAGTCTAACTTAGGGAAATTAAATAATTAAAGGACATTAATAAAACATGAGTGAGGAGTGAGAATGATCTAGAAGGCGGAGATCAAGTCATGTTATAATCTTAGCCGTTGATTAGAGATCTAATCTCGCTCGTTGATGTCTCAACGAGAAGACTATAAAGGAAGGCTTGAGGGCCATTTGGAAAGACAAACTAAATTGATCTAAGAGTTCGAAATTTCTGGGGCGTAGTTTGCTGAGAAATTCGAGCTAGAGATTTGAGTAGTGAGGGGTGGAGATAACATCTGGAGAGAGAGATTCTCTGAGCCGGTGGAGCATCAATCAGAGAAAGGCAGAGGTGATCTAACCAAGCTTGCGTTGAAGGAAAGGGGCTGACGTAGTGACTGCACGTAGAAGCAACGCAGAGGCAGAGGAGGGTTTTCGGAAATTTTGCTTGTGGATCATTTTTGGAGGCTGGGATCCGGAAAGAGACACCGGGATGCTGTTCCTCAGGGTCCACAGAGGCAAAATGACTTGGCTGTGTGAAAATTTCTGAATCTAAGTTACAAAAATCCTACTGCAGAAATCTGATTTACATTACCTACTTGTTTTCATTAATTTAACAAGTTATTTTTTGAATGCTTCAGGAAAATATTAATGTAAATACGTTGCAGCCTACAGAAATATACAGATCAAGTACTGAAAAAGAATGAGACGACCATACAAAGGACACACTTATTTTTGGACAATAGTCCTCGGAAAAACCCAATGCGGGAAAACCGGTGCAGCAGATCTGAGGGTTTGTATTATTAAGTAACAATATTCTGAGTACAACTAGGGTGCCAAAATTTGGCTCACCCAATAGAGAAAAATCCTCGACAGAGAGATAAAATAGTGAGTTTTACCTCACACTGCAAGTCCCGACTGATCCAGATCAGAAACTGGTGAAACCCTAGCTGCCTCTGCATAGTGGATGCGTAGGCCTTCGTGGGTCTGGCTCAGGATTGCGTCACCCCTTCTCTGTGCTGATCTGCTTCTCAGAAAATCGAGTTTCAACCCTCCAGGCTCAGAAACCTTGATCTTCAGCAATTGTTGGACTGTCTCTCGGAGGCTCTGGACTGCCCCTATGTGAGCCTTGTGTGGGCCCGCGTCAGCACCTCTTGGGACTGCGTCACCCCTTCTAGTGGCTGCGCTGCTTCCTCTGCGTCTCTGCTGCCCTTGCTCTACTATGTACTCTTGGTCCTCTGACCAACAACTGCTTCTGCCCCTCGTTGCAACTGAATCTCTTAGATCTTATCTTCGTCCGAGCAATGCTCCCTCAAAAGAATTCGATCTTTAGATTCATCCACTGTGTGTATTCTCCAACTGACCCTCAAGCCTTCCTTTATACTTTTCCTATTGAGAAATCAACGACCGTGATCTAATCCTTAATCAATGACTAAGATTAAATTAGACTTGATCCTCGTCACTTAGAAGCTTCTCACCCACATGTTTAAATTAATTCACTTTAATTATTTAAATTCCCCAAGTTTTAACTTAGGCTCCATTTAAAATAATTAATTATTTGAATAACTTTCACTTCGGGTGGAATTTCTCCAAACGATTTCTGGGTCTTGGAGATCTCATGTGTTTTAGCCCCTCCACAAAATTTCGAAGCTAGAGCACATCTGATGCTACCCAAAAATCAACACTCCCTATTAGCGAGAAATGTGCTCTAGCAATACTTCTTCACCAAAAGCATCACCCTGATCCACGACATCGGTCCTCTGCGCTGTTGATGCTCGGCTTGTTGCCCTTCATCCACTGCGCTGCTGCAATCTGTACTGCTTCCCATGGCTCTGCCATTGTCACTGCTGTATTTGTACTGCAACTCCCTCTCAAAATGCTGCATCATGCTGGCCATAGCACTGCCACTGCTAAATGTTGCACTGCAACTCAGTTGCTGAGAGTTAAGCAACTGAAAAAACTCCCAAAACTGACATATTGGTCAGTCTGAATACTCCTCGATGCTGGAACTACCTCTGCTGCTAATCTGCGCTGACCCTCTGATGTGACTGCGTTGCTGTTGCTCTGCATTGCATTGCACCATTGTGCACTTCGCTGCTGCTGCTACCTCTGCTCTGCGTTGCTTCAGAGTTTGACACTCTAGCTTTGTCACTGTTGCTCCATCATCCCTTGCATCAACTGACACCTGTCATTCTGCTACTGTCATTAAGGCCTCCCGTAGCCATATCTGATCCAAGAGATTGGGCACCTCAAGGATCCTGCACTTCATGTAGTTGATCTACATCTCCATATTGCCCCACTTCTTAGGTGCATGAGCACTCATGGCGCATTCGTCATCATCATCCTCATCAGCCTGAGCTGGAGCAGCCTTCAAGTCAGATTCTCCCTTGCCCTTCTTCTTCAGAGGGCACTGCATGACGAAATGTCCTAGTTCTCCATACCTGAAGTATTTGACCTTCGAGAGGTCCTTCTTCTTCCTTCTCTGCTGCCCTTGATGTCCCTTAGATGCGAGAGCCACATCTTCCTCTTCCTCCTTGACTTTGATCCCTTTGCTGCTGCTTCCCGCCTTGGTCCATCGTCTGATCTCTTCCTGTCGAAGAGCTGCCCACATATCTTCCCAGCTTGGAAGAGCGGCCCTGCCCAAAATACCTTGGACAAAAGTCTCCCAGTCTTTAGTGATTGCATTCAGGGCAGTCCTGACCATAAGTCCACCATTTGGTGTAGCCCTTATGGAAGCTAGCTGATCTCGGATCCCTTGCAATCTGATGCGGAAGGGATCGATCTCTTCTCCCTTCTACATCTGAAACAATCTCAGTTGGTTCTCAAGCAACATCTTCCGCTAGACGGAAGATCCCTAGTACATAGTGGTCAAAGCCTCCCACATTTCCCTTGCTGTGTTCTTCTTAGCAATATGTGGGATCACATGATACTTGACTCCATCCACGATCATGCGTTTTTATTTTGCTTGAGCCTCCTCCTACTTCTTGAAAGGATCAACATCAATCGGAATAATAATCGTGTTCAAGGCATGATCCATGATGCGATGTTCATCCAAAACTGCCAGGAACCTGGCCTTCCAGATGACAAAGTTGGATGCTCTATCCAACCTGTCATGATCCCTCAGTCCATTTACGACCATCTTTGCTCAACTAAGTATCGAACAAGTACCTTTCTCCCTCTACCTTTGCTGCCCGAGCAAAATTGGGATCTGGATTTCTTGGCGCTAGAAACCCTCTAAGGAACAAGCTCCCTCTGAGATTAGATTTCCTTCACGGAAATCCTTATGCCAACATATGTCGAAACACTCCTCTCTGATCTTACTATCCTGCTGCTCAACACTAGATCTATACTTCTTGGCAAGAAATCTTCTAAGGAATTGCTTCCCTCTACTTTGCTTCTGCCCCACTGGACACTGTTCTGCATCAATAGACACAATGCCCCACCAGCAACTCCAGAAGAAAATCGAACTGCACCTCCAGCTACGACAACTAGAAAGATCTAGGCTCAGAAACCTCTGCGCTGGCCCAACAAATGCTGCGTTGCCTCCTGCAGATACAACGTCACCCTAGCTGGCTGATGCAGGCTCTGCGTGAGCCTCTCTAGTGACTGCGTCACCCTTCCTCTGCCTCTTTCTTGTTCAGTGCTGTCACTCGGGACAACTGCCTTCCCGCAACAATTTTTTCTTTGTCCTTTCGCTGATGGCTTCAACTCTACTTGATCTGCAACAACTCTGATACCATGTGAAAATTTCTGAATCTAAGTTACATAAATCGTACAACAAAAATCTGATTTACATCAGCTACTTGTTTTCATTAATTTAACAAGTTATTTTCTGAATGCTTCAGGAAAATATTAATGTAAATACGCTGCAGCCTACACAAATATACAGATCAAGTATTGAAAAATAAATGAGACAACCATACAAAGGACACACTTATTATTGGACAACTGTCCCTGGAAAAACGCAATGCGGGAAAACCGGTGCAGCGGATCTAAGGGTTTGTATTATTAAGCAACAATATTCTGAGTACAACTAGGGTGCCAAAATTTGGCTCACCCAACAGAGAAAAATCCTCGACAGACACATAAAATAGTGAGTTTTACCTCACACTGCAAGTCCTGGCTGATCCAGATCAGAAATTGGTGAAACCCCAGTTGCCTTTGCGTTGCCTCTGCGCAGTAGATGCGTAGGCCTATGTCACCCCTTCTCTGCACTGATCTGCCTCTCAAAAAATTGAGTTTCAACCCTCCCGACTCAGAAACTCAATCTTCAGCAATTTCCGAACTGTCTCTCGGATGCTCTACGCTGCCCATGCGTGGGCTTGTGTCAACATCTCTTGGGACTGCGTCACCTCTTCTAGTGGCTGTGCTGCGTCCTCTGCATCTCTGCTGCCCTTGCTCTGCTATGTACTCTTGGTCCTCCGACCAACAATTGCTTCTGCCCCTCGCTGCAACTGAATCACTTCGATCTTATTTTCGTCTGAGCACTGCTCTGTCAGAAGAATTTGATCTCTAGATTCATCCACTATGTGTATTCTCCGACTGACCCTCAAGCCTTCCTTTATACTTTTCCTGTTGAGAAATTAACGACTGTGATCTAATCCTTAATCAACGGCTAAGATTAAATTAGACTTGAGCCTCGTCACTTAGAAGCTTCTCACGCACATGTTTAAATTAATTCACTTTAATTATTTAAATTCCCTAAGTTTTAACTTACGCTTCATTTAAAATAATTAATTATTTGAATAACTTTCACTCTGCGTGGAATTTCTCCAAATGATTTCTGGGTCTTGGAGATCTCATGTTTTCTAGCCCCTCCACAAAATTTCGGAGCTAGAGCACATCCGATGCTACCCAAAACTCAATAATTTGGGGTTGAATGCTGAGCCTGGAAGGGGGTGACGCAGAGCCTGGAAGGTACAGTGCTGGAATTGCGCAGTGCCTCCGCAGGGCAGTTTTCTCTTCATTCGGATCAGTCAAAAACTCTGTGATTGAGTGAGGTAAATCCTCACAAATTCTTCTGCTAGTATTTCTCTCTGTTACTGAATTACCCTAGGGGTATTCAGAGATGTATTCAGACATTGCTACTGCTTAATAATAAAACCCTCATATATGCTGCACCGATTTTCCCGCTTGGGTTTTCTAGGGACTTGGTCCAAAATAAAAGTGTCATATCTGTGAATGATTTTCTTCTTCAGTTTCCTTGTTTCAGAATCATGAGTATTATAGTGTAGGCTGCTTCAGTGATTGCTTCAATATTTCATGTATTATTCAAAAATAATTGTGTAAAGTAAATTACATAATAGAAGTAATCTAGTTGGTTGCAGTAGGATTCCTTAGATTGCTTCGAATCTAGGAATTTTCACACATTCAACCACTTTTTATTGCCATTCGTCCTCTCCATTTGGGCAATAAAATTTTGGATAAAATTTGAGGCTCAATTTGGATCATCTGAGGCACAATTTAGATCTCATTAACGATGAGATTTGAGTCAGGAAGGACCAAATCTGTGGGAGACTTGAAGGCTAAATCTAAGGCAGTGCAAAAGGACTAATTCCTTGATGCAAGCCAAAATTTTTGAGGCACAACTGACTGAGTTTCTGAGGCTATTCATGGGAAATTTAACCAGGTTTGACTTGAGCTTGGTTACTAGTCTATTGGATTTTACTTGACTTGAAAACTTTAGATTGTATTCCTGGTTGAATGGACAAATTTCTCTAAGAAAATGTTGCTGGGTTTTTTCCCTTGGTTTGTGGTTTTCTGTAATATTCCTTTTTTTTTGTGTCACCTATGACAGGGCTAGGATGGACTTCCAAAGTTAGGAGCAGATCGGTCACAGGTACAGGTTGGTGTCATCAGCGGGCCCAAGGGCTTTTTGGAGGAGTTTTGAGGAGTTTCTATGAGGTCGGGTGGCATTCGCTTGATATATTCCATCATCCAAGCAGTTTGCCTTTCGTTCTGATGCATTCCGACAACTTTCAGAAAATTGAGTTATTTGTGGGCTTAAGTCAGCGGATTATGTTCAAGGTGGCATTCTAGGAGGAATAGATGATAGAACACCTTAGTGTAATAGCTCATTGGAACCGGGACGAGGATACCTACATGATGGGACGGTTGGACATGAGTTTCAGTGACTAGAGGAGACGTGGTAGCCGATTTACTCTTTTCTGCATTAAAAAGGAATATTATAATAAGAGGGAAAAGTACTCCATGAATAAAATAATAATAAAATAAGGCTCTAGAAGGATCCAAGAAACGTATAAAAGAAAAGGAGGAGGCCATTGAGGATCATCTTGGATTAGATCATTTTCTTGTGTATGAGAGGTTTGAGAACGTGGTTCTCTACTTCAATCGTAGCCCAGGACAGAAACCGTCGGGCGATTTGTTGAGTGTTGGACGGAAACCCAATACTCTTGAGGAGGTTTCACTCAGAGATCTCACAGTGCTTCAGTGGAGTTTGGAGAGGTCAACTTTGCCGTAGCCGATTTGCAGCAGTGTTCTTGCCGAACCATCTACATCATTGCCAGTGCCATTCATCAGTTGGGCCAGAGATCTTTCTGGGTTTTGCTTTGCTTGCTGGCAAGCTAAGGTTCTGCTGTTCATTCATGTTGTACTTTTTCCCATGGATTAATAAAATGGCTCAGTGATTTTATCGACATCCATTGTGTACTATTTGTGGTTGTGTATATTTCCATTTATTTTGCTGTTCAAGTCTATTTCCGGTATCTATTGTTAAAATCCCTATTTGGGGATATTACATTTTCCCAAGGTAAATTTGTGTCTCTTGTGTGTGGTTGTCTCTTCATGATTCTAATGCCATTATTGTTTTACTGTTGATGATTTTCTTGAATAATTACTTAATGATGAATGTGGTATAAGATGAATTGATTGAAGAATCATTGGAAGTAATTATTTGTTAAGAAAATCTCTAAAATCTCACCATGGGCCTGACATCGGTTGGACCGGTCGGTTCCGATAACATTGCACGTTACAAACAAGTTAAAAATATCAACACCATTCTAAGTTAGGAAAGAACACATGAAATGTTGCTAGAAGAAATGATCATGGAGTAATGTTTGCTAGAACATATCAAATGAAGTGTATAGGAAGTAGGAACTGATTGATATACCACCGTAGAATGAATCTGAAGCACATGTGTATGATGGAGTGTAAGAGTGAAGCATGTTTGGATCTGGGATCTGGAGTAGGAACCTCATGCAAACAACAACAACACACTTGACATAGTGTCTCTAAGGTAGTTACCTTGAAGAGGCAACAAATACCTCCAATATAATGTTGAAGAGGCGAGTCACATTAATTGGAGATGACCATTAGGGAACCCAACTTATAATGATTAGTAATGACATTAATGTCACTAAGGTTGCAATGATTTAGAGTTTTTTAGAAACAATATTGTTTATTGTGAAAATTTTTGATGTAACTTATGCAGAAATCTATTGTTAGATCTGGTTATGTTTCTCCTACTTAATTAAGTTATTAAGTTGAAAATTCAGATTAATATCGAAGCAAACACATAACATACTTTCACTGATTCAGATCTAGAAAAAGTACATGCACACATAGACAAAGTGACAAAAGGATTTTTTGGACAATAGTCCCCGGAAAAACCCAATGCGGGAAAATTGGTCTTTTGGCTGCTGCAGGGTTTTATTATTAAGAGTATTTATGAATACAGCAAATCTGAGTTCCAGATCTGGAAAATTTGATAGAGAAAATATAGATTTGCACCTACCTTGCTGTTCTGAAGCCAAAATTCTGACTGATCCACACCCTCAAACGGGATTTACAAGACTCAGCGTGGATCTGGCCCTAGAAACCCCAATGCTACCCCTGAAGCCCCTGCCTCAGGCTCTGCAGCCTCTGCGTCCCTCTGCACTGGCCTGGAGAGGGTTGCGTAACCCTAGAATGGGTGACGCAGACCCTACGCTCCCTTGAGGGTCTCTGCGTAACACTTGAGGGTCTCGTGCGGCCTAACGCTGCCCCGATAGACACTGCGTAGTTGAAGTTGCCCCTGCGCTGTGCAATTGCTGCTTCTCTGCACTGCCTCTGGAAGCTACTCTCTACATCTTGCTGATTCTAGGCACTGGGATGAGACCATCTCCTTTGCCTAAACTTCCCTCTCTGCAGCTGAAACACTTCTGAGAATTCTTAGCAAACCCTGCCCTAGAATCTTAGCTTAGCTTCAGTGCTATGCCTCTATGTGTCTAAGCAAATGATGCCAAGCCTTTCCTTTATACTTTCGTTGGGAAACCAACGACCATGATCAGATCTTGAATCAATGGCTAATATCAAAAGAAAGCTTGATCCATGTGACTTAAGACAATTTCATCATATGTTTAATTTAATTAACTTTAATTATTTAATTTTCCTAAGTTTAGACTTAGGAAATACATTAAAATAATTAATTAATTAAGTATCTTCCAAACCAGATGAAATTTCCCAAATCCCTTTCTGGGTCTTGTAGATCAGGTGTGCTCTAGTCCCTCCTCAAAATTTGGGAGCTAAAGCACATCCGATGCTACCCCAATACACAAATCTCAACATTTATAAGTTGACAATGATGTCATTAAGGGATTTATTCATATCTTTGAATTATTTAGAAATTTCTTCCCAATTAAATTTATATATGATTTAAGGTTATTGCTAATTTATTTATGCATAGCCTTAATTATCACCAATTGTAATATAGCACTCTCATTAGTCCATGTTATTTTCTCCTTTTTCTTCCTCAGTACTACGTTTTAGTGCTCACATTACTTTAATGTAATGTCCCAAACGGGATATTCTGCTAATATTAGGAATTTTGCTTCTGTGATCCATAAAATGTGATTAAAATCTTTTGGTGAAAATCACATCAGAATAGATTTGGTCGACGCGTTTCGAACCAGCCAGTGTGGTTCATCATCATGACAAGATGGAAAATCTGATCAATAAACCCCTTTAAATAGATCTTAGAGCTCCAACTAGCCGTTATTAGCCGTTAGTAAAATAATGGCTAGTTTGACTGAAATCAAAAAATATAGAATAGTTTATTTATTAATAAAGAATAAATCCCATGATTAATGTTTATAATCTGAATTTTATATACTTATATTTATTTTTAATAAAAATAATAATTATTAATCTAATATAATTTTTAAGAATAAAATAACCATTTAATATTTATATATATTCATTTATTATTATTATTATTATTATTTTTTTATAATAATTATTTATTTGTTTTTATTATTATTAGTTTTTATATCGAATAAATTAAATGTTAAAAATAATTAAATACTATTTATAGTTTAAATATATAAAAAATTATTTTATTTTTAATAATTATATGTTAGTTGATTCAAAAACCCATAACATCAGTTACCTTATATTATAAATAATTTTAACATTTAAAAAAAAAAAATAGAATAAAAAAAAATAAAAAAAAATAAAAAAATAAAAATAAAAATACATAAAAATAAAAATAAAACTAAATCAATAAATATTTAATAAATAAAAATAAAAATATAAAACATCTAAAGTAGAAATATGAAAAAAATAAGTATTTTTTTCATATTTCTACTTTAGATGTTTTATATTTATATTTTTGTTTATTAAATATTTATTGATTTAGTTTTATTTTTATTTTTATGTATTTTTATTTTTATTTTTTAGTTTTAGTTTTGATAAGGTAACATCAAAACTAAAAAAAAAAATAGAATAAAATAAAATAAAATAAAAATAAAACTAAATCAATAAATATTTAATAAATAAAAATAAAAATATAAAACATCTAAAGTAGAAATATGAAAAAAATACAAAACTAAAACTAAAAAATAAAAATAAAAATACATAAAAATAAAAATAAAACTAAATCAATAAATATTTAATAAATAAAAATAAAAATATAAAACATTTCAAGTAGAAATATGAAAAAAATACTTATTTTTTTCATATTTCTACTTTAGATGTTTTATATTTATATTTATATTTATTAAATATTTATTGATTTAGTTTTATTTTTATTTTTATTTCTATTATTTATTTATCTATTTATTTTTATTTTTTTATTTTATATTATTCTTTTTTATTTTATTTTTTAAACGTTAAAATTATTTATAATATAAGGTAACTGATGTTATGGGTTTTTGAATCAACTAACATATAATTATTAAAAATAAAATAATTTTTTATATATTTAAACTATAAATAGTATTTAATTATTTTAATTTATTCGATATAAAAACTAATAATAATAAAAACAAATAAATAATTATTATAAATAATAATAATAATAATAATTAATGAATATATATATAAATATTAAATGGTTATTTTATTCTTAAAAATTATATTAGATTAATAATTATTATTTTTATTAAAAATAAATATAAGTATATAAAATTCAGATTTTAAACATTAATCATGGGATTTATTCTTTATTAATAGATAAACTATTATATATTTTTTGATTTCAGTCAAACTAGCCATTATTTTACTAACGGCTAGTTGGAGCTTTAAGATCTATTTAAAGGGGTTTATTGATCAGATTTTCCATCTTGTCCTGATGATGAACCACACTCGCTGGTTCAAAACGCGTCGACCAAATCTATTTTGATGTGATTTTCACCGAAAGATTTTAATCACATATTCTGCTAAATTTGCAGAAATCGAACTCAACCCAAATTTCACCATTAAATTATCACTCATTTAACAGAAGTTTTCCTTGTAAAATAAAACAAACAGAGCACTACAATCCAATGACATAATGAACAGGAAAATTCTTAGCTTTTATTATAATGGATAAACTGGGGTTACATGCATATACAACCAAAATAGCTAAGATGAACGCTGGCCTCCAAGATAATCCGCTGCACTACAACGACCTCCAAAACTAAATCGAATTGCCATTGCTAAGCTCTCCTGTGAATTCTGGATGAACTCACTAAGGGGAGATGGGTGCTCGCCCAATCTCACTAAATCACTCGAGGGTTTCCATCCTAGGGCTACCCAAGGAAGAAGAGAACCGAGTTCCCAACCTCTCATACAAGAAGAAATATCAAATCCAAGATGTCATCCAATGACTTCCTCCTCCTCTTTTATAGATATGATGGACCCCTCTAGAACCTCCAATTTTATTATTACTTTAATCATGGAGCACTTTTCCCTCTTTTATTTCAATTAAAATATTATTTTTAATGCAGGAAAAGTGTAAATTGGCCACTGTGTCTCCTCAGGTCACTAAAACTCACATCTAACCATACCATCCTGTAGATCTTCTCGTTTCGGTTCCAACGAGCTATTACACTGAGGTGTTTAGTCAAGTAATCCTTTCGAAATGCCACCTTAAGCGTAATTAATTGGGTCAGGCCCAATAATAACTCTATTTTTTGAAAGTTGTCGGAATGCACCAAAACGAAAGGCAAACTGTGCGAATGATGGAATATACCAAGCGAATGCCATTAGACCTCATACAAAATCTTCGAAACCCCTCCAAAAGCCCCTGGGCCTGTTGATGATACCAACCTGCACCTGCGACTTGTCTACCCCCAACTTTGAAAGTCCATCCTAACCATGTCATAAGGAACACCAGAAAAAGGAACAATACAAATCCTCTCACCCCAGGATTGCTTGCCCTCGAGCAATCCAGACCTGTGGACCAAACTGGTGGACCAATGCAACCGAGACCTAATGCCTGAATCCCATACGAACCACTGGGTGATGCTCTGCCTCTGTGTCAACCTACCATGAACGAACCCCTCAATGCCCAGATCCTAGACCAATCTCTGAATGAACCTGTCATCAACAAATCCTCCTAGATCCCAATGCCACCAAGAACAAGTATCAAGTCTCCATGGCTCTTGCTGTGTTATAAATCCAACCATGAGTGCTGCTCCAACCACTGTGTACCAACTCATCACCTCTCTCCAATCCAACCCTTGGCATAGACCAAGGTCAATCTCACCATGCTGATGCTGTGCTGAAATACTGATGAGTGGCCAACCTACATCCTGCTGCCAACTGAAGCATGTACTATCCCTCACCTCTAAGGGCTTTTGCAAATCCATGCTTCTGACTAAAATTGATACTCCATCAATAGGGTACCAGATTATGATCTCGCTAATGTAATGCATGGAAATTTGTGTAAGGAACAAGTCTACTAGGCTGATGTGGGTCCCTGCTCAACGGATGATGCTCTATCTAGTCAATCAACCATACCTATCTAAGGAAACCTACCACTCTCACTATAATAGGAAAAAGTGGGCAAGATGTGCTACAAGCCCTGTCTATGTACTCCTGGAGAGGGTTGCGTCCTGGAAATACTACAACTCTACCTGCTGCCACTGCACCTATCTGCAAAACATCAATGGGTAGGCCCAAAGATGGATGCACCACCATCTCCAACACCTCCTCCCTCCTCTGATCGGGAACTTCACGCTCTTGTCATCTACTAGCCTCTCGCAATACTACCCTGTCAGCCTCCAACACCTCCCGAGGACAGGTGTCTGCAAATATTTCTACCCTGTAAGCTGTCTGTACATTTGTCTGCTCCTCATCAATAACTAACCCAAAGGGTGGCTGCTCATCCTCCACCATCACAGGCTCAATATGAACCTCCAATTGGCTCTCCCTAGAAGGCTCATCATGCATACTGTGCACATCATCCTCCTCAGCTGACTCATGCTCCACCATATGCTGCTCATGCTGAATCACCACTGGTGACTCATCATCTTGAATGTCTCCCGTAGGGTTCACTGGCTACTCATCACATAAATCTGTCCTGCTATCAACAACTCTACATTACTCATGCTCCTGGGAGGCATCCTCACATGAACCCATGGACTCGTCCAAAGAAGAATCCTTGCCCTGAAGGTCAGAAGGAATCTCCACCTACTCTACCCCTGTCATCTCCTCAGTGTCACTCAAGCATGAGTGGTTAGGTCCCCAAGCTCCCTTGCAGATGAAGCAAAGTCCCTTCCTCCTCAACTCATTCTTGTTGCATGATCCACCAAACTTGAGCAACTCCTCCCTGGTCAACTGTCTTATGAACAACTCAATGTTTTGCTCAGCCAACCTTTCGGCTAGCTCATAAGTAGCAGGTGAGACCAACTGCTCTCTCCTCCAAATTGTCAACAATTGAGACTGCAACTCCCGACAAATGACATCACAACCTCTCATACATGTTAAAATTGGCAACTAGGGCCAAACTCCGCCTTGGACAACTCATATGATGGAGATGATATTTTTATTGGGTTCCTCTTTCCGAGAGGGTGCAAGTGATCTAAAGACCATTTTTTTTGGATGAGCAGAAATGAGATTTTGAATTTAATTCTCACACATGCAAATTGTCAAGGTCGGCCGAAAGTCTAATGTAGGCTCATAAGCCCCAACAGATGTGTCTCCACTCTCAACGAATTTTATAAATAAGAGGGACCTCTTCCTCATTTTAGACATTATCACTCAACACATTCTCTCTCCTCTCTTGATTTGGTTGTACAACAAGACCAACTTCTTCACACGTGTGGCAAGGGTGACCGAAAATTTTGGGCAGAAATCACAAAGTTGTTTTTGGGTAAATTACAACAACGTTGACCAGCGTTGACCGAGGGTCAACTTCACTATTTTGACTGCGGTTTTCAGGGAGTTCCTTCGATCTCTTTAGGCCGCATCTCCTGCACAAAAACCAAAGTAATTGGAGCAGGTTGACATGCATTGACCGCAGTGTTGACTGAATTTGATTGTGTTTTTCAAAGCTGTTTTGGGTTGACTGGATTGTCTTTGGAGGCTAAATTGACTGGGTTTGACCGAGCTGATTTGGAGGAGTATTTCTGTTGGTTTGACCAACGTTGACTTTCTGGTTAGGGCATCTTGTTGACTGCTGTTTGACTAGACTGTTTTGACAGTGATTGGGCAAGTGAATTTGTATTAAGTACTCTCTCTCTGTGTTGAACTTTTGAAGAATAATAAGAAGATTTGATCAAAGGATTTTTTCCACATTGGGGTTTGTCCCCGACATCTGCCAAATATTGTCCTCTTGTCTTGGCTTGTGTTCTGCTTATTGTTTATGTTCTATCTGCATTTACTATCAAGTTAATGTGATTGCTAATCTGGAAATGAATATTGGGATAATAAGAAAGATTGAAGTAAATTGCTCTTAAGCATAGAACATACCATTGTTATCTAAAATTAACATGGTATCGGCTCCTAGGTGAAGACAAAGCCCAAGGAAGAGTGAGAAAATTAATCACTGAGATTTGTTGGACAAGGACAAGGGTCAATGGCTTCCTCATCTTATTTCAAATTTGAAGATAAGCTCAATGATAAGACTGATTATCATGCATGGGAGATGTCTCTTGACTTGACTTTGGAAGAAAATGAAGTCATGGACTATGTGCAGGGAAAGATTGTTGAGCCTCCTTCAAATGAATCAGCTGCCACTAAGACGAAGTATAAGAAAGGAGAGGTCAAAGCCAAGAAGATCATTAGGGATTCCATTCAAAAGCATTTGGTTGCTTACATCTCTGAGCTGGGCACATCTAAGGAGATGTATGACAAGTTGGTTAGCATGTTCAAGGCTAGCAACGCTTATCAAATCCTCTTTCTCAAGAACAAGCTAAAGGACATCAAGATGAATAGAGGAGAATCCATCCAATCCTACTTCATGAGGATTACCGAAATAAAAGAAGATCTTCTATCTATTGGAGAGGTTATTGCCGACCGAGAGTTCTCCCTTATTGCACTTGGAGGTCTTCCCTGAGCATGGGATGTATTCAATACCACTATCCTCAATAATGACAGGATTCCAGGTTTTGATGAATTGTTGACTAGATGCACTCAAGAGGAGACAAGGATGATGGAGAGAGACATGCCTTCAAATAGGAATGATCTTACTGTATTCTCTGCTCATGCTAAAAGAAAGAACAATGCTGGTCCAAGGAAACAAGGTTAAGGAAGACCAAGATTTAAAGAAGGAAGAAAGGGTAGATGTTTCAATTGTAACAGGTTTGGCCACTATGCTAGAGAGTGTCCCAATAAAAGGGATACACCACGAGATGATGATTACAATCACAACAATTTCAAGGGAAATGGAAATCAAAGGAAATAACAGGTTCAATGACAAAGGAAAGAGAAATGCTCCCGCTAGACGATATGGAAATGGTCAACCTTCTAAGAGATCGAGAAATTCCAGGTTCGATGAATCTAATGTTGAAGATAACAAGCAAAAATAATTTTATCTTATATCTACCCTCTCTGCTGCCTCTCCTCCGGATAACTTGGATAATTGGTTGATTGATTATGGTCTCTCAAGGCACTTCACTGGGTACAAAGAGGCTCTTTCACATTTGATTGAAAGGAAACCAATTTGGAGATCATACTTGGAGACAATGCCACCTACCCCGTGAAAGGGACAGGGACTGTTACTCTTCATCTAAATCAAGGTCAAATCCTTCATCTACAAGATGTATTATATGTACTCGACTTGAAGAAGAACTTAGTATCTATTTCGGCGTTGGAAGACAAAGGATTCAAGGTGGCATTCATTGATGGAAAGGTACGTGTTTGGAAAAGGAATATCAAAGAAGCATTCACTCTTGGATTCAGGGTTGATACTCTATATCAGGTTGGAGGAAGTCTGTTGGGAGCCATGACAACACTACTCTTCAATTCGAATTATGGCTCTAAAGGTTTGCTCACCGTCATTATAAAGCTCTTCCCGATGCTAGCAAGATGGTCACAGGTATGCCCGATTTTAAAGTTGATCACGAGGGTGTTTGTCAGGGTTGTGCTGAAGAAAAACATACAAGGGGACCATTCCCCTTAAGTGATAGTAAGACTACCGACATTCTTCAACTGATCCATTCCGATTTATTTGGTATGTTGCCTGTAACGTCTTTGGGAGGATATTTGTATTATGCCATTTTTGTGGATGATTTATCTCGTGAAACTTGGATTTACTTCTTGAAGAAAAAGGACGAAGTGTTCAAGTGGTTCTGCTCTTTCAAAGCCATGGTTGAAAATCAAACAGGGAAGAAGATCAAAGTATTAAGGACTGATAATGGAACTGAATATGAGTCAAATGAGTTCAATGACTATTGTAGGGAAGCTGGCATTAAGAGGGGGACCACTACTGCTTATACTCCTGAACAAAATGGAGTTGTCGAAAGAAAGAATCGAACCATCATTGAAGCTATTCGTGCCATGCTTCATGTCCAAGGCCTATCGAAGTTCCTATGGGGAGAAGCTGTCAACATTGCCGTGCATGTTCAAAATAGATGCCCACATCAAGCATTGGACTCCAAGACTCTCGAAGAAGTTTTCACCAGCAAGAAACTTGATGTTTCTCACTTTAGAATTTATGGAAGTCCCATATATTTTCATGTGCCAAAAGAAAAGAGAAGCAAGTTGGATGCTTTTGGAAAGAAGGGAGCATTTGTGGGCTACAGTGAAACTTCAAAGGCATATAGAATCTATGTGCCTGGGCAAAAGGAAGTGGAGATAGGTCATGATGTCACCTTTGATGAAGATGCTGCCCTTGGGAAGGTTAGAGATCTTCCTATTTCAATGAAAGACAAAGATGAAGATGTTGGAAAGCAGGAAGAACCAAAGGATGAAGAAATGCTAGTTGTTGAAGGTCCGATGGATCCCATTGATCCACCTCCTAGTGAGCCCTCGTCTTCAAAAAGACGACCCTAATGGCCTAGAGATACTCTCGAATATGCCGAGAGACGTATTGCATCGAGGGGGACATTTTGTGAAAGTAAGAAGTTGAACAGGTACCAAGGGTACTTAGTTGCCATGAGCACCTTTGTCCAATCTGAGCCTGGAACGTTCGAAGAAGCCATGAAGCACCAAGTTTGGAAGGATGCAATGAACGAAGAGTATGAGTCAATCATGAAGAATGATGTATGGGATGTGCTACCTAGACCAAAAGACAAGACTGTTGTCACCTCGAAATGGATTTACAAAATGTAACATGGAGCTGATGGGAGTGTTGAAAAGTTCAAGGCCATGTTTGTTGCTCGAGGCTTCTCGCAAAAGGAAGGATAGACTATGATTAGATATTTGTGTCGGTTGCCTGATATACCACCATCCTTCCGATTATTGCCCTTGCTGCCTCTCAGGGATGGAATCTACATCAAATGGATGTTAAAACTGCTTTCTTACATGGCTCGCTTAAGGAAGAAATTTATGTAGAACAACTCGAAGGGTTTGAAGTTTTGGACCGAGAGTCACATGTATTCAAGTTGAAGAAATCCCTCTATGGGTTGAAGCAAGCCCTTAGGGCATGGTATGAGAGGATCGACAACTATTTGATGAAGCTGGGGTTTACAAGAAGTGAAGCTGATCCAAACCTTTAATTTAAGGTTAATAATGGCAAGCCTCTCATTTTGGCGCTCTATGTGGACGATCTTTTTCTGACAGGTGTAGACCTCTCATTCATCAATGTAAGAGGGAGTTTGCTTCTGAATTCGAGATGAAAGACCTAGGGTTGATGCACTACTTCCTAGGCTTGGATGTCTGGCAAAAGCCAGGTGAGATTTTCCTTTATCAAGGAAAATATATTGTGAAGCTGCTTGAAAAATTTGGGATGGTGGACTGCAAGTTTGTGACTACTCCGATGGAACTCAACTTTAAGAAGCTATGAGGAAGTGCTGCTGGGTCTGATTTGGGAAATCCTTCCGAATATCGTCAACTCGTGGGGCCCCTGATGTTCTTGGTAAACTCCTGTCCGGACTCCGGACATATGCTTTGCAGTGAATACATTGAGTCAATTTATGGTCGAGCCTCATCACATACACCGGATTGCTGCCAAGATTCTTTTGAGATATCTCTGGGGCACAATCAACTATGGATTGAGATACACTGCCGAGAATTTGAGGCTCCATGGATATACTGATGTTGACTGGGTTGGCAGTGTGGTGGGTCGTAAGAGCACATCTGGATATTGCTTCTCTCTTGGTTTTGCTTCGTTATCCTAGATGAGCAAGAAGCAGAAATCGGTTGCTTTGAGCACCACCGAGGCCGAATACATTCAACAAGTATGGCTTGTTGTGAAGCTATTTGGTTGAGGAAGCTCTTTAGTGAGCTATTTGAGCATGTGCTGGATACCACCGTGATCTACTGCGACAACCAAAGTGGGTTTCGACTTCCAAAGAATCCCATGTTCCACGACTGCTTCAAGCATATTGATATTAGGTACCACTTTATCCGGGATATGGTACAACGGGGAGTTGTAAGGTTCCATCACATTGGGACTGATGAGCTGGTCGCAGATATTCTCAGAAAGTCCCTGGGAAGGTCAAATTCTTAACCTTTCATGAGAGACTTGGAGTCGTGGACAGACCCTCCATGAGGGTCCCGCATGAGTTGGACATTGAGCTTTGGGAGCTTCGAGGGGCTTGGGGTTACTTCTTGGAGCTATGAGCGACCATAGGATGAGTGGTTCACCTTCCCCTAGTGGTGTGTTGTGTACAGGGTGAATGGTTCACCTTCCCCTGTGATATCCCCTTGGTTGATATATGAGCAGATTCACCTTTTCCTACTGGTGCCCCAGCATACATCCTACCCATGTAGCCCGAGACTCATGGGAAGTACCTCTCATCTGGCCAATGAGTTGGGAAATGAGGATAGAGACCATAGCACTACCGATGAACGCATTGTGTATTGTCATACTCTCTATGCTAGGATGCATGGTGTTTAACAACTTGATTTGGGATCAAGTCTGATTGAGGTTTTACCTCTGGAATGACTTTGGGTCAGTGGAGAGTGGCAGGGTCTTGTGACTCACTCTCGATCAAATTTTTCTTCATTATTTCTTCATAGTTTAGCAGAGCAGAGCAATGCATGGATGACAGAGATGGTACAAATTGGCAGATGGATTGGCAGGTGAATTTCTCCCTAGTTGAGAGGGAGTGTTAAAATTGGCAACTAGGGCCAAACTCCACCTTAGACAATGCGTATGATGTTTTTAATGGATTCCTCTTTCCGAGAGGTGCAAGATTGATCTACAGATCATTTTGTTTGGATGAGTAGAACTGAGATTTTGAATTTAATTCTCACACGTGAAAATTGTGAAGGTCGGCCAGAAGTCTAATGTAGGCCCATAAGCCCCAACAGAAGTGTCTCCACTCTCAACGAATTGTATAAATAAGAGAGAGCTCTTCCTCATTTTGGACATCATCACTCAACACATTCTCTCTCCTCTCTTGATTGGGTCGTACAACAGGAGCATCTTCTTCAGACGTGTGGCAAGGGTGACAGAAAATTTTAGGCAAAAATCGCAGAACTGTTTTTGGGCTAATTACAATAGCATTGACCAGCATTGATCGAGGGTCAACTTCACTGTTTTGACTGCAGTTTTTAGGCAGTTCCTGTAATATTCCAAAATAGGAAAAACAAGAATATAGAACATAAAACTGGAAAATGCAGTAAACATCAACACATCAAATACATGAACAGATCACCTGAGCCATTTTATTATATGCAATAGCCGAAATGAAGTACAAGTGTTTGAGAAAGAGACTCAAGCTGGTGCAAACAAGCCTGAAATGACCCTAAACATCAAGACATAATATGCTGTTGCAGTACCAACTGTTGGGAGGCTGTGACTGCGCAATTGTGCCGGAAAATACTGCTGCTGGAAACTAGGAATGCGTAGATCTGTTGATTGGGTGCTCAGAAAATGTTGAGATCAGAGATCCGAGCTTTCTAGCACAATTCCAAGATAACCCAGAAAGGGTTTCCGGAAATGACAATGATGAAAAATGCAGCCCTAGGGCTGAATTACGCATTGCACCTGGGAGACTGCTGATCTGATGAGAAAATTGCTACTACTCCTCCCCACTGACTTTCCGGATGAAGGGCTGCCCCCCTCATTGGATGATAAGCTCAAAAACTTGGGTTTTTACCCCTCCACTAGATTTGCCCTCCTGGATTGCGCAATTCCTGAAGGACACTGCGCTGCTGATAGGGGCTGAATATTGGCCTGATGCCGGATAATGAAAGGGAGCTCAAAGAACCTCTCCTGAGTGGGCACTCGAAGTCCCCTGAGGATGAGGGTGGGATTTCTGCTCGGAAACACCCTTGTGCTAAACAACACAACATATTTCGCTAAACAGCTGAAGCGTGCAGAAGGTCATAAAAGACAATACATAAACAATATTCAGAATGCTTTCTATGGCTGCCATCCCCTCCTTATATGCTTTGTGAGCCTCTACCCCCTTGGCCCCACAAAATAATGATGCTACTCTCATGGATACTCCCCTCCATTATGACTGCACTGTCCTCCACTATCTCCATTACCTCCATCACTGCGATGTCCTCCACCATCTCCACTACCTCCATGACTGCACTGTTGATTTGGTCAAATTGACCCCATCCACATGCATTGACCCACGTTCACACCAAGGAGTGGTTTATTCATCTTGATCCTATCTAGATGCATTGATCCACATTCACATTAGACGTGGTTTTATTCCTACTAAAGGGATTTATGGGTCCCTCTACCCTCTTATTCATCTATCTTATTGACAAACACAAATTTTAATATTCTAACTGGCTAAAAGCTAATTAGGAATGTTACAGTTCCTTCGATCTCTTTAGGCCACATCTCCTGGCACAATAACCAAGGTAATTAGAGCGGTTGACCTGCGTTGACTGTAGACTCTTTGACTGCAGCGTTGACTCTGCGTTGACCAAATTTGACTATTTTTTTCAAAACTGTTTTGGGTTGACTTGGACTGTCTTTGGAGGCCGAATTAACTGGGTTTGACTGAGCTGATTTGGAGGAGTATTTCTGCTGGTTTGACCAACGTTGACTTTCTGGTTAGGGCATCCTGTTGACTACTGTTTCACTGGACTGTTTTGACAGTGATTGGGCAAGTGAATTTTGTGTTTTGTACTCTCTCTCCACTGAACTTTTGAAGAATAATAAGAAGATTTGATGAAAGGGTTTTCCCCACATTAGGGTTTTTCCCTGGCATCCGCCAAATATTGTGTCCTCTTGTCTTGGTTTGTCTTCCACTTATTGTTTATCTTCTATCTGCATTTACTATCAAGTTAATGTAACTGCTAATCTGGAAATTAATATTGGGCTAATAAGAAAGATTGAAGTAAATTGCTCTTAAGCATAGAACATACCATTATTATCTAAAATTAACAATACATGATGATAAGATGGACTGCATGTGTGCTATGACTGTGTCAAGATGATGTTTCTTAATGCTAAAGAAGCATCAGAACATCTGATGGATCAATACATCATACCCCAAATCAAACATGATTTCATATGTTCTAACCATGGCCATGATTTCTAGAACCTCAAGCTTCTTCCCAAAGGTAGAGGCTGCACTGTTGTCCAAGTCTTGAAAAGTCTGTACTATCAACTTGAAAACTCTCCTCATAACATCATCATTGAAAGGAGGTATAGGTGCGGTCAATCTCATGATGTTATTGAGACAAGATGCAACTGGAAGTCTAACCCGTTCACAAGGTTCCTCCAAGAACTTGGGTTGTATGAGAGCGAGCATAGCTAGTCTTAGAGCCCAAATGACTTTCTTCCCTTCTAACTGGTTCACTTCGTAAAGGAGTGCATTCAGTTCATCTGATTTGAAAAGGACTTTCCATGTGACCCTCATGTGCTTCAAATCTTTCCCAAGTACTAGGATTTCGTGTCCAATCTTCGGTTCCTTCTGCAAATCTCTTGGATGCTCATGGTTAAAAATGGCATTGATCTCTTTTGAGAAAGGTTTGTTGGCCAATTTTGTTTTCTGATCTATATTGCAGCCCATTGAGGGATTGTTGTCTTGGTGTATGAGGCGTTTTAGGCACTCCATTTTTATTGTGTCAATACCAGGCTATGATAAGCAATGCAAGGCACAACCGATCACCCTACTCTCAAGCACGTTGACAGTAATTACTCCCTCGACATCCCTTGACAGAAAAGTCTATATCCAATACATGATTATTACAGCGCCTAGATAAGTCTTTATCATGATACATTATCAACAGTGCTACAGATTCTACTTAGCTCAACCATTATTTGACTCCCTAGATGGCACTATGACCTCTTAGACAGCTATGACAATACTCGGACATTGCTTACAGCATAACAACTTCAGGACCAAGGCTTCAATCTCGCAGATTTTGTGACTGAGCAGGTGTTAACACATATTCAAAAACAAGGTTTCAAAGGGTCTAGCTAACAAATTTACCAACCCAAAATTTTACTCGGAGCTGATAATTGGTTCACAAATATAATAGCTAGGACAATCCCTTTTCATTCTTAAAACATGAAATTTTCAAATGGATTAGATGAACCTGATTTCCACCAGTAGTTTGAATAGGTCTTCAAAATGGGAGCACCCGCCAGCAGAGATTACACATACCCAGGTAACATAAAATTACGCTCTAGTCACGTCCGACAGAAATTTGAGTTATACGCACAGGTGCTGCCTCTGGTCATCAAACAATGGTAAATCTCGTCCTTATAATGTAGGAAATCATCTTTGAAGTCTGTGGTCAACGAGTTTTAATATTCCACGGCCTTTGTGGCAAAATAAAAATAACTCCTGTAAGCCCAAAACTTGTACTCTTGTGGTTTCTGTCGCAACCTCTTTAAAAATGACAGAGGAGCTTGGCCGTTCCAGAATATAATACGACCCTTTCTTGCTATTAAACTTTTGTTTATGGAATGTTAACGCAGTCCCAGACGAAAAGGAGAGCTCGACCCCATGTAACACGTCCCCACAACCAGCAAATGCTCGAAAAATCGTGCTCTTATCCTCAGGAAAAACCACGAACCATCATTTTCGGCTTGTACACAATAGTTCCATTCCCATGATGATATGAAACACAGCTTCAATGGTGGCTGTTACTTATCTCAGGCCTTGGTCTTGAACTGTCCAAGAGGGACCCTGCAGTCAAAAGAAACTCAAGCCTTCCAATGAGCCCCAAACTCCACCACTGAATGCTGGAAATTATATATAGGAATTATCTACAGGAATATATATACTATCAGATTTTTATTATGTCCATATTACCACCATCGCTCTAATGCACAGGGCATTACACCATTAGATTGTTGTATTCGACTCTTCAAAAGAAACGATGCTTGAATTCAATCTGGAGATTTACTGCTGGTAATAATATCGGCCTCCTGTCAAAAGAGAAGGATCACGCCCAAAATAAGCTTATGGTCTTGGTCCCTGCTCAACATGTGACGACACGACAAGAGGATCTCGGTACTCTGTGTTATGTGATTCGGCCTTCAAACCAGTAACTCAAATCAATTTTAATGTTGCTGTTCCCTAAATTTTTTCAAAGGTTTCTCTGCTTGAAATTGGCCCCAATTAAAAACGATATGTGGCCCTTTAACTTACTACGACACTTTGAAATAATGATGCGACCCCAATTAAACTCGGACATTTTAATACGGTCTCAAAATAATGACTCGGCCCTAGGAATAATTTTTTTCGCTTGAATGCCTTTTACCCAAATTAAGATTGGGCTCCAATAAGATTTGCTGCAACAAACAATAATTCGCCCACGTTAATTTTATTTGACCACCCTTTTAGACTAGTTCCATGGCCCCACTTGGAAATTAAAATTTCACTTTATACTTTAGGTATCCACGAATCTGCTCTTTGGAAGAAAATAATTTTTTCTTTGGCCACCATATAATAAATTTTGTCCCACAATTAATATTGGGGCAACAATTTCACTGAAATTTGTCACACATTTAATAAGAAAATTTGTCGAGCTTCTTCTCATAAATTTTCATTTGGCTGCAGGAACAATGTTTTTTTGACTTATCCGGTGCTGCAACTGAAAACTGAAAAACCCGTAGGGTGAGCCAATTTCGATGCTCTGATACCACTGTAATGTCGCAAACGAGATATTTTTCTAAATTTGCAGAAATCGAACTCAACCCAAATTTCACCATTAAATTATCATTCATTTAACACAAGGTTGCCATGTAAAATAAAACAAACAGCGCACTACAATCCAATGACATAATGAACGGGAAAATTCTTAGGGTTTATTATAATGGATAAATTGGGGTTACATGCATATACAACCAAAATAGCTGATGAGATGAACGTTGTTGGCCTCCAAGATAATCTGCTGCACTACACCAACCTCCAAAATTGAATTGAACTGCCACTGCTAAGCTCTCTTGTGAATTCTGGATGAATTCACCAAGGGGACATGGGTGCTCGTCCAATGTCACTAAATCACCCGAGGGTTTCCATCCTAGGGCTACCAAGGAAGTAGAGAACCAAGTTTCCAACCTCATACAAGAAGAAATATCAAATCCAAGATGTCTTCCAATGACCTCCTCCTCCTCTTTTATAGATCTGATGAACTTCTCTAGAACCTCTTATTTTATTATTATTTTAATCATGGAGCACTTTTCCCTCTTTTATTTCAATTGAAATATTCCTTTTAATGCGGGAAAAGGGTAAATTGGCCACCATGTCTCCTTTGGTCACTGAAACTCAGATCTAACCATCCCATCCTGTATCTCTTCTCGTTCCGGTTCCAACGAGCTATTACACTAAGGTGTTTTGTCAAGTATTCCTCCCAAAATGCCACCTTAAGTGTAATTAATTGAGTTAGGCGCAATAATAACTCTATTTTTTGAAAGTTGTCGAAATGCATCGGAACGAAAGGAAAACTGTGCGGATGATGGAATATACCAAGCAAATGCCATCAGACCTCATAGAAACTCCTCAAAATCCTTCGAAAAGCCCCTAGGTTCGCTGATGACACCAACCTGCACCTGTGACCACAGTCACCGGGTTCGGCCGACAAAATCCTTCAGATTCTAAATTCGCCAAACCTCAATGCAATTTGAACAAAATCGTTTGTGTACGCCGAATTTCATGCCGAACTTGAACCTATCTCAAACCCAAGCCCGATTCCGTACATGAACACGAACAAAATAAAAAAAATTGTCAAAAAATCGACGAAATATGTGTTTGGGTTTTTTGGTTCGGAATTTTTTTTAGCGTTTATGATTAAATAAATTAAAGTGGTCATTGGTAACCCTATCACTCCACCATCCACCATCGAGTCTCGACGCCTGCACACTCGATCCCTCAATGACAACCTGGATGCTGAGAGTCTCGTGGTGGGTCATTTTAATTCCGCATGCTAGGGAAGTCTCCAGACTTGTCGCTACAATTCTAAAAGGGTTTAAAATCGTTTTATCAATGCTTAATGATAGGCAAAGATGACTTTGCAAACTTTACTTTTCACTACAACAATCACATAAACAGTCAAGTAAAACGCTAATAGAAAATACCCGAGGATCTATAGAAGACAAACCGGAAACATAAAAATTTGGTGGTGCATTATGGTAGTCAACAGGATGCTTCAACTAGCAAAGTCACCTTGGTCAGCCAACCTAGCATGTGTCACAACAACCCTCAAAACAACCACACGGTCAACTCAAAGTCAACCCTAGAAAAGTCAATGCAGGACAGCAGCAAGAAAGTCAACACAGATCGGTCTTCGGTCAACCTTTTGACCTCGGTTCTTGTGCCAATGTGTACGACCTCCCAAAATTGAAGTCTCCACCAATTTTCAGCCTCTTTAGACCATGCGTTGACCAAAGTCAACGTTGGTCAAACTTGCGTGGAAACCCTAGCTGCAGTAAATTCGTCCTTCTTCCTGGCTGCAGTAATTCGTCCTTCTTCCCACGTGTGATCCAAAATTGCCTCCAAGGAGCTTGAACTAAATTAGAAGAGGAGAAGATGTGTGATGAGATGAGTGAAATGATCTCCAACGTTGACTGTATATATATCCATCATTGAGGTGTGTGACACATCTGCTGGGGGTGTAAAACCTTAAGGCTGACCTGCACATATTTGAAATTAATAAAAAATAAATTCAAAATAAATGTTCTTCTCATCAGATTAAGATCAATTTTATATCGATCTTACACCTCTTCGAAAGAGGAACCCAATAAAAATATTGGCATCTTCATCTGAGCATCACAACATGGAGTTTGGACCTAGTTGTCCAATTTTAACACTCCCTCTCAACTAGGGAGATCTCCATCCACCTGTGCAATCAAACATTGTGCGTCATCCCGCCGTAACTTGCTTTGCTGGCCTCTTTATTTCAGAACAGAAGTGGGTCAGTCACAAAGACATCATTCCCCGGCTGACAGATTCAACCCAGAGGTCCGAAACCTCTGTCAGACTCACAAAGAGTCTCATACCAACTCGAAGTTGGTTTACCTGACCCGAAGTCAGTTGGAGGTCCAAAACCTCACTATACTTGATCCCAGATCAAGTGGTTGGACCGTGCCATCCTAGATCGAGAGTACGGAAATCTTTGATGCGTCCATCAGTCTTTGCTACTAGTCTCTAGCTTTTCCCACCTCATTGGCCAAATGAGAGGTACTTTCCATGAGCCCTGAACTCAATGGGTAGGATGCATATGGGGCACAGATAATAAGAGGTGAACTAACTCAAAATCACAACGGTGGGGCCCAAACACACCAACAAGGTTCGACAAGCCTAGCCTTGTGGTTGCTTATAGCTCCGAGAAGCTATCCCCAAAGCTCCCAGAGCTCATCGTCCAACAGGACCCATATCATAGGGTCATTCCACGATACCAAGACTCTCATGGAAGGTTAGGAACTTGACCTTCTCCAGGGGCTTTGTGAGAATATTCGCGACCTGCTCATTAGTTCCTATATGATCGAGCCTTACGGCGCCTCGCTGTACCATATTCCGGATAAAGTGGTACATGATATCAATATGCTTGGATCGATCGTGGAACACTGGATTCTCGGACAAGCGAATCCCACTCTGGTTATCACAAAGTATCACTGTGGTATCTAGCACATGTCCGAACAACTCACTGAAGAGCTTTCGCAACCAAACTGCTTCACAATAGGCCATACTTGCTGCAATGTATTTGGCCTCTGCGGTGCTCAAAGCCACTGACTTTTGCTTTCGGTTCATCCATGAGATCGAAGCAGAACCAAGATTGAAGCAGCATCTCGATGTGCTCTTACGATCCACCACACTGCCAGCCCAATCGGCATCAGTATATCCAAGGAGTGTCACGCTCCTGGCAGTGTATTTCAGCCCATGGTTTATCGTGCCCCGAAGATATCTCAGAAGATTCCTGGCACCAACCCAGTGAAAGTGATGAGGCTCAACCATCTGTTGACTCAAAGTGTTCACTGCAAAACATATATCTGGACAGGTGTTCACTAAGAACATCAGGGCCCCTACGAGTTGACGATACTCAGTAGGATTAGACAATACGGGCCCAGCAGCGTTGCCACTCAACTTCTTGAAGTTGAGCTCCATTGGTGTCGACACGGACTTGCAGTCCACCATACCAAATCTTTCTAGAAGCTTCACAATGTATTTTCCTTGAGAAAGGGAAATCTCGCCAAGTCTCTGCTAGACCTCTAGGCCTAGGAAATAATGCATCAGTCCTAGGTCCTTCATCTTGAACTCAACAGGGAGCTCCCTCTTGCATTGATGAATGAGAGGGTCAGCACCTGTCAGGAAGAGGTCATCCACATATAGCACCAGAATGAGAGGCTTCCTTTTGACAACCTTGAAGTAAAGGTTCGGTTCAACATTACTTCGAGTGAAGCCCAACTTCATCAAGTAGCTATCTATCCTCTCGTACCAAGCTCTGGGTGCTTGCTTCAGCCCATAGAGTGCTTTCTTCAACCTGCAGAGATGGGTGTCCCGATCTTGGACTTCGAACCCCAGAGGTTGCTCCACATATACCTCTTCCTTTATCGCACCATGCAGAAATGCAGTCTTCACATCCATTTGATGAAGACTCCATCCTTGCGTAGCAGCAAGGGCTATAATAGATTGAATGGTGGTGTATCGGGCCACAGGTGCAAATATGTCATCATAATCTATGCCTTCCTTTTGAGAGAAGCCATGGGCAACGAATCTTGCCTTGAACTTTTTAGCACTTCCATCAGATCCATGCTTGATCTTGTAGAGCCATTTCGAGGTGACAACTGCTTTGTCCTTCGGTCTTGGAATCACATCCCAGACATCATTCTTCATAATGGACACATACTCTTCGTGCATAGCATCCTTCCAGACTTGATGCTTTACGGCTTCCTCAAAGGATCCAGGCTTGGATTGTACAATAGTACTCATGGCTGCTAGATACCCTTGGTATCTACTCGGCTTCTTGCTTTCACGAAATGTCCCCCTTGGGGTTGCATGTTCCTCAGCATCCTTGAGAGTGTCCCTGAGCCATGATTGTCTCTTTCCCAGTGAAGGAGGTGGATCAATCGGGTCCATCGGTCCTTCAACATTAGGCATTGTTTCATCCTTCGGTTCTTCTTGATTTCCAGGCCTTGCTCCATGATCTTCCTCAGATCTCGAAAGATTGACTACTTTCCTCAGGGAAGTATCGTGACATCGTGGCATATCTCCACTTCCCTTTGACCAAGCACATAGACTCTATAGGCCTTTGAAGTTTCACTATAGCCCACAAACATTCCTTTCTTCCCAGAAGCATCCAACTTGCTTCTCTTTTCCTTGGCACTTGAAAGTAAACAGGACATCCAAAAACTCTAAAATGTGAGACGTCAGGTTTCTTACCAGAGAAAACCTCTTCGGGAGTTTTGGATTCTAGAGCGGAATGCGGGCATCGGTTCTGTATGTACACAGCAGTGTTCGCAGCTTCTCCCCACAAAAACTTTGATAGACCTTGGTCACATAGCATGGCACGGGCAGCTTCCACAATGGTCCTGTTCTTTCGTTCAGCAACACCATTTTGCTCGGGAGTATAGATAGCTGTGGTCTTCCTCTTAATGCCAGCTTCTCTGCAAAAGTCCTTGAACTCGTTTGTCTCATATTCAGTGCCATTATCAGTTCTCAAAATCTTGATCTTCTTCCCTGTCATATTTTCCACCAAGGCTTTGAAGGTACGAAACCACATGAAAGCCTCATCCTTCTTCTTTAAGAAGTATATCCAGGTTTTGCGAGGGAAGTCATCTATGAACGTCATATAATATGAACATCCTTCCAAGGATGTTACGGGCAGCATACCAGATAGTTCAGAATGGATCAATTACAAGACATTAGATGTCTTTGTGACACTTCAAGGGAAAGGTCCCCTTGTATGCTTTCCTTCGGCACAACCCTTACATACACCTTCATGATTATTTGAAAACTCGGGCATCCCTGTCACCACCTTCCTTGCTTCGAGAAGGTCTTTGTAGTGAAGGTGCCCAAACCTTCAGTGCCATAGTTCAGTCTGTCGGATAGTATCACATGTCATTGCTCCCAGCGGACTTCCTCCAACCTGGTAGAGTGTATCAACTCTAAACCCAATCGTGATAGCTTCCTTGAAGCTCTTCTTCCACATGAGCACCTTTTCATCAGTGAATGCCACATTGAAACCTTTGTCTTCCATGGTTGATATAGACACAAGGTTCTTCTTCAAATTTGGTACATAGAGTACATCCTGCAAGTGGAGGACTTGACCTTGAGACAAGTGGAGGGTCACAGTCCCTGTCCCTTTTACGGGATATGTGGCATTATCTCCAAGGATAATTTCCAGATTAGTATCCTTCTCAACCATATCAGAGAGTGCTTCGTTGAACCTAGTGATATGCCTTGAGGCACCACTATCTATCAACCAGACATCCATAGTGTCGGGTGGGGATGCAACAGAGAGGGTAGATACAAGAATGTATTCATTTCTTTTATCAACAACATGTGATTCCTCATACCTGGAGTTTCTTGACCTTTTGAAAGGTTGATCATTTCCGCCGGAGGGAGCCTTCCTCTTTCCCTTGGATCTGGTGTTCCTTTGATTGCCATTCCTCCGGTTATTGTTGTTATCATCGCCATCGGGAGAATCCTTCTTGAAAGGACATTCTCTGGCATAGTGACCAGGCCTATGACAAGTGAAACACTTACCCTTCTTTCCTTGGGTCCCTGCTTTTCCCTTGTTCTTTGGGCCACCAGAGTTCTTCCTTCTAGAATAAGCAGTGTATGCAACATTTCCTTCATTTCCATACTCCTTCATTCTTGATTCTTCTTGAACGCATCTTGACAGTACTTCGTCAAAGTCAGGTATCACATTATTATTTAGAATGGTAGTGTTGAACACATGCCATTCAGATGAGAGCCCTCCAAGTGCGGTGAGTATCATCTCTCGATCAGCTATTGTCTCCCCAATAGTCAACAGATTGCTCCTGATTTCAATCAGCTTCAGAAAGTATGATTGGACAGACTCATCCCTGTTTTTCTTCAGATTCTTCAATTGATTCTTGAAGAATAGTACTTGATTCACATTGTTGGCCTTGAACATGAGGATCAATTTATCATACATCTCTTTGGATGTGCCCAACTCAGAGATGTAGGCCACCATGCTTTTATGAATGGATTCCCTGATCATCAGCTTTGCTTTGATCTCCCCCTTGTACTTTGTTTTGGCAGCAGCAGTAGCAGTGGAGGAGGTTCTTGGATTTTACCCTGCCCATAGTCCATGACATCTTGGTCTTCCAATTTGAGATCCAATATCATCTTCCAAGCATGGAAGTCATCCTTCCCAGTCAATTTGTCATCCTCCTTGAAGCCATAGTTTGTGGAACCCATTATCCTCTTCGGTGATTGCTACAAATAGGGCTTGTCTTCACCTCAGCTCTGATACCATGTAAATTTATGTAGATGTTCTATGCTTGATGCAACTTTAATTTTCACTACAGCAATCACATAAACAATCAAGTAAAATGTTGATAGAACATACCAGAGGATCTACAAAAGACAAACCAGAAACATAAAAATGTGTGGTGCGTTACGGCTGTCAACAAGATGCTTCAACCAACAAAGTCTCCTTGGTTAACCATGTAAATTTTTTAAGATGTTCTATGCTTGATGCAGCTTTACTTTTATCCCCAATGTCAGTCAACAATCATATAAACAAGAAAGTAAAGTGCTGATAGAACATACCAGTAGATCGACAGAAGATAAGCTAGAAAAATATAAGTGTGTTGGTGCGTTACGGCGATCAACAGGATGCTTCAACCAGCAAAGTCTTAATACGGTCAGCCAACCAGAAGTGTCACACACACAACCCTTAAAGACAACTCATCAAAAATCAACATAATTCAACAGAAGAATCCCACATCCAGATTTCCGGCATCATCGAGATTTACAGCATCATCCATATTTACGGCATCATGCATATTTATGACATCCAGATTTACGGCATTCATTTCTATATCATGAGGATGTGCGTGATGAGATGATTGAAATGTCCTCCAACGTTGACTCTATTTATATCAATCACTGAGGGTGTGTGACACATTTGCTGGGGGTGTAAAACCTTAAGGCCGACCTGCACATATTTTGAAAGTATTAAAAATAAATTCAAAATAAATGTTCTGCTCATCGGATCAAGATGATCTTTAGATCGATCTTGCACCTCTTCGAAAGAGGAACCTAATAAAAATATTGGTGTCTTCATCTGAGCATCACAACATGGAGTTTGGACCTAGTTGTCCAATTTTAACACTTCCTCTCAACTAGGGAGAACTCCATCCACCTGTGCAATCAAACATCATGCGTCATCTCGCCATAACTTGCTTTGCTGACCTCTTTATTTCAGAACAGAAGTGGGTTAGTCACAAAGACATCATTCCTGCCTGACAGATTCAGCCCAGAGGTCTGAAACCTCTGTAGGACTCACAAAGAGTCTCATACCAACACAGAGTCAGTTTATCTGACCCGAAGTCAATAGGAGGTACGAAACCTCACTTGGACTCAAGAGAGTCATATATACTAACCCGAAGTTAGTATCACTGACCTGAAGTCAGTTGAAGGTCCGAAACCTCACATGGACTCAAAGAGTCACATACCAACCCGAAGTTGGTTTATCTGACCCGAAGTCAGTAGGAGGTCCGAAACCTCACTAGACTTGATCCCAGATCAAGTGGTTGGACACGTGTCATCCTAGATAGAGAGTACGACAATCTCTCATGCGTCCATCAGTATTTGCTACTAGTCTCTAGATTTTCCCACCTCATTGGCCAAATGAGAGGTACTTCCCATGAGTCCGGAACTCAAATGGGTAGGATGCATACAGGGCACAGATCATGAGAGGCGAACCAACTTAATCATCATAACGGTGGGGCCCAAGCACACCAACCAGGTTTGGCAAGCCTAGCCCTGTGGTTGCTTATAGCTCTGAGAAGCTATCCCCAAAGCCCCCCATAGCTCCCAGAGCTCATCGTCCAATAGGACCCTCAGGATAGGGTCGTTCCACGATACCAAGATTTTCACGGAAGGTTAGAAACATGACCTTCTCCAAGGGCATTATGAGAATATTCGTGACCTGCTCATCAGTTCCTATATGATCGAGCCTTACGGCGCCTCACTGTACCATATCCAAAATAAAGTGGTACCAACCATCAACATGCTTGGATCGTTCGTGGAACACGGGATTCTATGACAATCGAATCCTCCTCTAGTTATCACAAAGGATAACGGTGGCATCTAGCACATGCTCGAACAACTCACTGAAGAGCTTTCGCAACCAAGTGACTTCACAATAGGCCATACATGTTACAATGTATTTGGCCTTAGCGGTGCTGAAGGCTACTGACTTCAGTTTCCTGCTCGAAGCAGATCTACGTGTGAAGTAGCATCCAAATGTGCTCTTGCAATCAACCACACTGCCAGCCCAATCGGCATCAGAGTATCCATGGAGTGTCATACTCCCGACAGTGTATCTCAGTCCATGGTCTATTGTGCCTCAGAGATATCTCAAGAGTTTCTTGGCACCAACCCAGTGAATGTTATGATCAACCATGTGTTGACTCAAAGTGTTCACGGCACAACATACGTCCGGACGGGTGTTCACTAAGAACATTAGGGCCCCTACGAGTTGAAGATACTCGGTAGGATTTGCTAGCATGGGCCCAACAACGCTGCCACTCAACTTCTTAAAGTTGAGCTCCATTGGTGTCGACACGGACTCACAGTCCATCATACTAAATCTTTCCAGAAGCTTCACAATGTATTTTCCTTGAGAAAGGAAAATCTTGCTAGGTCTCTGCCAGACCTCTAGGCCTAGGAAGTAGTGCATCAGTCCTAGGTCCTTCATCTCGAACACAGCAGCGAGCTCCCTCTTGCACTGATGAATGAGAGGGACAACACTTGTCAGGGAGAGGTCGTCCACATATAGCACCAGAATGAGAGGCTTCTCTTTATCAACCTTGAAGTAAAGGTTCGGATCAGCATTACTACGAGTGAAGCCTGGATTCATCAGGTAGCTATCTATCTTCTCGTACTAAGCTCTGGGTGCTTGCTTCAACCCATAGAGGGTTTTCTTCGACCTGCAAACATGGGTGTCCCGATCCTGGACTTCGAACCTGTAAATTTTTGTAGATATTCTATGCTTGATGCAATTTTACTTTTATAACAACAATCACATAAATAGTTAAGTAAAATGTTGATAGAACATACTAGTGGATCTATAGAAGACAAACCAGAAACAGGAGAATGTGTTGGTGCGTTACGGCGATTAGCAGGATGCTTCAACCAGCAAAGTCTTCTTGGTTGGCCAACCCAAAATGTGTCACAACAGTCCTCAAATCACATATCCAGTCAACTCAAAGTCAACCCTAGAAAAGTCAACGCAGTCCAGAAAAAGTCAACACAGGGCAGCAACAAGAAAGTCAACGCAGCTCCAACTTCGGTCAAGGATGGAGTCTTCACATCCATCTGATGAAGACTCCATCCTTGTGTAGCAGCAAGGGCTTATGATAGATCAGATGGTGGTATATCGGGCCACAGGTGCAAATATATCATCATAGTCTATGCCTTCCTTTTGAGAGAAGCCACGGGCAACGAATCTTGCCTTGAACTTTTCAGCACTTCCATCAGAACCATGCTTGATCTTGTAGAGCCATTTCGAGGTGACAACTGCTTTGCCCTCCGGTCTTGGAACCACATCCCAGACATCATTCTTCATTATGAACTCATACTCTTCGTGCATAGCATCCTTCCAGACTTTGATACTTTACGGCTTCCTCGTAAGATCCAGGCTCAGATTGTACAATAGTACTCATGGCTGCTAGATACCCTTGGTATCTACTTAGCTTCTTGCTTTCACGAATGCCCCCCTTTGGGGCTATATGTCCCACGGCATCCTCGAGAGTGTCCCTGAGCCATGATGGTCTCTTCCCTATTGAAGGAGGTGGATCACTCTGGTCCATTGGTCCTTCAGCATCGAGCATGGTCTCATCCTTCGGTTCTTCTTGATTTCTAGGCCTTGCTTCATGATCTTCCTCAGATCTCGGAAGATTGACTACTTTCCTCAAGGAAGCATCGTTGTCAAAGGTAACATCGTGGCATATCTCCACTTCCCTTTGACTAGGCACATATACTTTATAGGCCTTCGAAGTTTCGTTGTAGCCTACAGACATTGTGGTCTCCTTCTTGATGCTAGCTCCTCTGCAAAAGTTCTTGAACTTGTTCGTCTCATATAATAAGAACATCCTCCCAAGGATGTCACGGGCAGCATACCAGACAGATCAGAATGTACTAATTGCAAGACATCAGATGTTTTTGTGACACTTGAGGGGAAAGGTCCCCTTGTATGCTTTCCTTCGACACAACCTTGACATACACCTTCATGATTATTTGAGAACTCAGGCATCCTCGTCACCACCTTCCTTGCTTCGGGAAGGGCCTTGTAGTGAAGTTGTTCAAACCTCCGGTGCCATAGTTCAGTCTGTCGGATAGTATCACTTGTCATCGCTCCCAGTGGACTTCCTCCAACTTGGTAGAGTGTACCAACTCTAAACCCAATCGTGATAGCTTCCTTGAAACTCTTCTTCCACATGCGCACCTTCCATCAATGAATGGCACATTGAAACCTTTGTCTTCCATGGCCGAAACAGACACAAGGTTCTTCTTCAAATTAAGTACATATAGTACATCTTGCAAGCGGAGGACTTGACCTTGAGACAAGTGGAGAGTCGCAGTCCCTGTCCCTTTCACAGGATATGTGGCATTATCTCCAAGGATAATTTGTAGATTAGTATCCTTCTCAACCATATTAGTAAGTGCTTCCTTGAACCCAATGATGTGCCTTGAGGCACCACTATCTATCAACTAGACATCCATAATGTCGGGTGGAGATGCAACAGAGAGGGCAGATACAAGAATGAATTCATTTCTTTTATCATCAAAAACATTTGATTCCTCATACTTGGAATTTCTTGACCTTTTGAAAGGTTGCCCATTTCCGGCGGAAGGAGCCTTCCTTTTCTTGACCTTCTTGAAAGGGCATTCTCTAGCATAGTGACCTAGGTTAGAGATGTAGGCACCCAGACTCTTATGAATTGAGTCCCTGATCATCAACTTTGCTTTGATTTCCCCCTTCTTGTACTTTGATTTGGCAACAGCGGTTGTAGTGGATGGAGGCTCTTGGATTTTACCCTGCACATAGTCCATGACATCTTGGTCTTCCAAATTAAGATCCAATGTCATCTTCCAAGCATGGAAGTTATCCTTCTTAGTCAATTTTTCATCAGCCTTAAAGCCATTGTAGTTTGAGCAACCCATCCTCTTCTTCGGTGATTGCTACAAACTAGGGCTTTGTCTTCACCTCAGCTCTGAAACCATGTAAATTTTTTAAGATGTTCTATGCTTGATGCAACTTTACTTTTATCCCCAATGTTAGTCAGCAATCACATAAACAAGAAAGTAAAGTGCTGATAGAACATACCAGTAGATCGACAGAAGACAAGCCAGAAAAATATAAGTGTGTTGGTGCATTACGGCGGTCAACAAGATGCTTCAACCAGTAAAGTCTTAATACGGGCAGCCAACCAGAAGTGTCACACACACAGCCCTTAAAGACAACTCATCAAAAATCAACATAATTCAACAAAAGAATCCCACATCCAGATTTCCGGCGTCATCGAGATTTACGGCATCATGCATATTTACGACATCCATTTCTATATCATGAGGATGTGTGTGATGAGATGATTGAAATGTCCTCCAACGTTGACTCTATTTATATCAATCACTGAGGGTGTGTGACACATTTGTTGGGGGTGTAAAACCTTAAGATCGACTTGCACATATTTTGAAAGTATTAAAAATAAATTAAAAATAAATGTTTTTCTCATCGGATCAAGATGATCTTTTGATCAATCTTGCACCTCTTCGAAAGAGGAACCCAATAAAAATATTGGTGTCTTCATCTGAGCATCACAACATGGAGTTTGGACCTAGTTGTCCAATTTTAACAAGCCAACCCAAAATGTTCCACAACAGCCCTCAAAACAGCCACACGCTCAACTCAAAGTCAACCCCAGAAAAGTCAACGCTGTCCAGAAAAGTCAACGCAGGACAACAACAAGAAAGTCAACACAGCTTGGTCTTTGGTCAACCTTTTGACCTCGGTTCTTTTGCAAATGTGTATAGCCTCCCAAAATCGAAGTCTGAACCAACTTTCAGCCTCATTGGACCATGCGTTGACCAAAGTCAACGTTGGTCAAACTTGCATGGAAACCCTAGCTGCTAAAAATTCGTCCTTCTTCCTGGCTGCAGTAATTCGTCCTTCTTCCCACGTGTAATTGTAGAAATTTCAGTTTCCCACCCCAGTTTTCAGTTTCACCTTATTTCTCCATATAGTTAAATGCCCATTCCCATAGCCTTACATTCAACAAGCTGAAAAAATAAATATTTTCTAGAAAACACAAATTCTGGAAATGCGGAAATAAAACTCAGCAAAATAAATCAGCTACACAGAAAAATAGACACACTGATTTTTGGCAATGTGATCTTGGAAAAACCCCCTACAACTCTTGGAGAAAATCAGTTCGAAAGCTCCTTATTTCTGGAAAATGCTTTTACAGAGAGGTGAAATATACAGGAAAAATTCCAGCAAATAAATTACAGACTTATCTTGTTTTCCGTGCTTGCCTCCACCTTGGAAACGTGCCCAAACAACAAAAAACTCAGAACATAAATTTATTACAGCAAATGACAGTCTTGGAAATGGTGCCCAAAACTTAGCTGTACGGCCGTACGGACTGCACGGAAATTTACAACAGAGCTGTCTCCTCAAATTTTGTGCTGGCTGCCTCGAAAATCGTGCCCAACCACCTAGGAATCCATACCTTTAGCTGCTGTACATTTCCTTGAAAGCCGTGCTGTCCTTCTCCTTGAAAACCATGCCACAAAACTACTGTATGGAATGCTACCTCGAAATCTGTGCTGCTGTACGACCTTGTTGCCTCGAAATTCGTGCAGCCTATTGCTGCCTCAAAAAGCGTGCCACTCCTTGCTGCTCTACGGAATTGCTGAATCTACCTCTCCTTCACCTTCTCAAGCTCAATCCCTGAAAATGACTCCAGTTCTCTACCTCCTCCTCTCTCAATCTGCTCATGAAAGAATGAATGGCCTTTTCCCTCCTTTTCCTCCTTTAACTTAACCCTAAGTGACTTTTGGGGAATCCCTAAATCCAATGGCTGAGATAGCTTTAGATCTAGGGCTGAGATTAAATGCTCATTTAAATCTCACTTTCTATTTTTTAATTCACCCCACTTTAATAAAGACCCACTTAGTCATTTATTTCCAAAGTCACTTTTCCTTTTTAATTTCACATTGACTTGATTAAAGTCGCTTTAAAATTAGACTTTAGTAACTTTATCACTTAAAGTCACTTTTAAATTAGATTTAATTTTATAACTTTATAAAGTCACTTTAGGAGAAAAATTAAATTCTTTTAGACAGTTTTTGCTAGGCCAAAGATCAAAGGCTTAGGGAACCACCTGTCCTTCGGTAACCAAATTTCAGCACTCCCTCTTATCGAGCAAGGTGTTCCTCACCACACCCATCTTGTCTCTGAAGTAGACATGCTTGCCCCGTGGTAAGGCTTTGGTAAGAATATCTGTAACCTGCTCATCAGTGGGAATATACTCAAGCTTCACAGCTCCCTTCTAAACATAGTCTCTGATGAAATGATATTTGATCCCAATATGCTTTGACCTGTCATGAAATACTGGATTCTCCGTCAGTTTAATGCAACTCTGATTATCACAGAGTATCACTCTAAGTTGCTGGAAACGCCAGCCTTGGCCCTCGGAAACTCGCATCCTCGTTTCCGAAACAGAAACTTGTACGATACTCCTCGGAAACGGCTTTGATCTGTATCCATCTTGTTTCATAAATTTTGGAAACATTTTTTTTGGAGTTTGTCGTTTCCGTGCCGTTTTTAAAAATTCTGAAACGTATTTGAAATTTTTTAAAACGTATTTCGAAATTTTTGATGCGTATCCCGATTTTGGTGAAACGTATTCCATTTCCAGCCAGATTTACGTAGGGAACGTTACCTTTAGAGTCTAAAGGTAAGTTAGGGATGCGTAAACGTTAATGTGGTTTTTGTTTTTATCGCCCGCCGCAACTAGAGTCCGAGTTTCATTGTTTGAGCAAGAGCACACAGCTGCTACAAAGAGTGTGACATTGTGAGTTTGAGACGTCGTCGCCGCTACAAAGAGTGTAACTGTGCAGTGTGTGAGTCTAGAAGACTAGATGCCGTCGCCGACTCTCGAGCTTCAGAACACCGGTGACTGCACACGCTGCCATGCAGGGAGATTACAGTCCCCTCACTGCCTCAGCCTATAGTTCTGCGTCGGAGGCTGGAGCATGTCGTGAGCACAGACAGGGCTGAGTCTGGAGCATAGTCAACGTTGACCCTTGAGGGCCAAGGCTTGCTGCTTGAGCTATGAGCAATGTTGGCAACTTGGCTGCTATGAGGCTGTGCAGTGTGAGGATGTGAGCACGTGGAAATCCCCCATTACAATTTCAGCAATTTGGTGCAGAATCCAGATAGTAAGTAGTTGTCACTTGCTATTGATAACATCAACTGTCATTCATTTAATAAGTCAAAATCAATATACTAGTTATGCCTAGGTCTAAGACTCTAAGTATCTTAAAGGTGAATGTCCATTGTCAAGTCAAAGCGAAATCTAGGTAACATAGTTAAGTGAGGTCACGGTCAAGTATCACTTGCTGTCCATTAAATGTCAATGTTATCATTGTTAAAGTCACAGTTAACCAGTTAAGGCAAGCACCTGCTATCAGGGTCTTGCTGTAGATTATCTTCTCTAAATCACAGTCTCATCAAAAGGATAAAGAATACCAACAGTCACACATATCCTTGCCTAGCTGCTGCAATGAAACAATGAGAATCTTGTACATATAACTCTACAATCATAAGGTCACTATTAAACTAGATTCTCAAAGATGAATGGCAATATGAAATTCTTATTTTGTAAATTTGTTATATATATATATATATATATATATATATAATTTTATTTTTTATTTTTTAATATATATATGACGTGCAGTTTCCTGCCGTATCGTATCCAGATTTTTTGAAAATTTGCCGTATCCGTTTCAAACCCCGTATCCGTATCCGTTCCCATATCCGTTTCAGTGCAACTTAGATATCACTGAAGGTCTCAATCGCTGACCAAATAAGCCAAACAACATTTTGTGAAGCCAGATGGCCTCACAACTAGCTAGACTGGCTGCCATATACTCTGCTTCTGCTGAACTCAATGCTACTGACTGCTGCTTTCGGCTGAACCACGACACCACTGTCGAACCCAACCTAAAACAACACCTTGAAGTGCTCTTCCTATCAGAAGCACAACCTGCCCAATCAGAATTAGTGTAACCTACCAATCTCACTCCATCACCCTGCCTATAATCTAGACCATAATCCACTGTCCCCTGCAAGTATTGCAAAATGTGTTTTGCAGCAACCCAGTGCGCCCTCCTGGGCTCACACATGAACTGGCTTATCGTGTTGACTGCAAAACATATATCTGGTCTAGTGTTGACCAAATACATCAAGGAACCAATCAGCTGTCTATACAATGTGGGATCCACCAACTCGGAATCCGAAGCATGAAGCTTCTTCCAGTTGGTGATCATCGGTGTCGACATGGATCTACAATCCTCCATGTGGAATCTGCCAAGGATGTCCACAATATACTTCCCCTGTCCCAGGAAGAAATGCCCCTCCTCCTGCCACACCTCCAAACCCAAAAAGTAATGCATCAAGCCGATGTCCTTCATCTCAAACTCCGTCGCAAGATCTCTCTTGCAGTGCTCTATGAGTCTCTCTGCACCCGTAATGACCAAGTCATCCACATACAACACCAGAATGAGAGGCTCCTCACCTATCACAATAAAGTAAAGGTTCGGATCTGCATCACTCTTTGTGAAACCCATCTCCTGCAAGTATGTATCTATCCTGGAGTACCAAGCTGTAGGAGCTTGCTTCAGGCCATAAAGGGCCTTCTTCAGTCTGCACACATGGGACTCCTTCCCATGCACCTCAAAGCCCTGTGGCTGCTCAATGTACACCTCCTCCTATATGAAGCCATTGAGAAATGTAGTCTTCACATCCATCTGGTGGATCTTCCAACCCATCTCTGCTGCTATCGATATAATGGAGCGAATCAAAGTATATCGACCCACGGGAGCGAAGGTCTCCTCATAATTAACTCCCTCTACCTGGGAGAACCCTCTAGCCACAAACCTTGCCTTGAATTTCTCAATGCTGCCATCTGCAACATGCTTTACTTGGTAAATCCATCTAGAAGTAACCACAAATTTGCCCTCAAGCCTCGGCACCACCTCCCAAACATCATTCTTCATGATAGAAGAATACTCCTCATGCATGGCCTGTCTCCAGACCTGCTGGCTAGCTGCCTCCTCATAGCTAGGAGGCTTAGAGTCTATAAGATGTTGGCAGCCTTGCCATGTAGCTACAAAACCTATCAGGTGGTCTGCTCTCTCTGACCGGCTTCTTAGGCCTAGCAACAGATGTGGCCTCTGTCAAGGTATCCTGAAGCCACTTCGACTTCCTCTTCCCTGAGCACACTTCTCCCACCGGAGAATGAAACTCCTCCTCCTCATCATCAGGAGTCTGAACTCCTGACTGTCTGCCTGCTGTCCTCCTGCCTGCACCTGAACTTGTAGATGCCGAAGTACTGTGTGAACTGTCCATCAGTGGATTCTCTAGTAAACTGCTCTGCGGTCTGCTCTGCATGCTGCCCAAAGCACCACCCTTCTGACTCTGCGAGCCACTGCTCACTGACGGACCTGATACCGTAATCGATGTACCTCCAGATCCTCCCGATCCCTGCCCATTGGATCCTTGCGACTGACTCAGTTGCTCCGGAGGGTTTGGCTGATCCAAATACTCTAACTCCCGTGACCTCCTGAAAGCCCTGTCCTCCTCGAACTTCACATCCTGCCTGACAACAACTCTCCTCTGTGCAGGAATATAAATCCGAAAAGCTTTCGAGGTCTCACTGTAGCCCACAAAGATACCCTTCTCTGTGGTGGGCTCTAGCTTGGTCCTCTTCCCCTTGGGTACGTAGGAGTATGCAATACACCCAAAGATACGAAGATGACCAACATCAGGCTTCTTCCCAGAAAAGACCTCCTCTGGAGTCACATGCCCCAAGGCACGATGCGGACTCCTGTTCTGCAAATATACAACAGTGTTGCAGGCCTCTGCCCACAAAAACAATGGCAATCCCTGATCATGTAACATGGCTTTGGCAGCCTCTCCGATGGATCTGTTCTTCCTCTCCGCAACCTCGTTCTGCTGGGGGTTGTAAGGAACTGTGAACTCCCTCCTAATGCCTCCCTCCACACAATAGTCAACAAACTCTCCAACGGTGTACTCTCCTCCATTGTCCGACCTTAGGGACTTGATCTTCCGATTTGTCTGGGTCTCCACAAGAACTCTGAACTCCTGAAACCGCTTGAAGACCTCACTCTTGGTCTTCAAGAAATAAATCCAGGTCCTCCTAGAGTGATCATCAATGAATAATACATAATACTCATATCCACTCAAGGAAACATGAGACATCCGACCGCTCACATCGGAATGAATCAAATCAATTATCCCAGTCGCTCTGCTGTCACTGCTGGGAAAAGGGGATTTGGCAAACTTGCCCATTGCACATCCTCTGCAAGTATCAAAGTGATCAGTACTGAAATCTGGCACACCTGTAGTGATCTCCCGCAAAGTCCTCAAGGCTCCATGATACATGTGCCCCATCCTGCGGTGCCAAATCTCACACTGCTCAGAACTGCTAGCTCTGCTGTCGGTACTACTGCTCAATGCCAAAAGGGACTGAAATGCAAACTTGTACACCTTTGCATGACGTACACCTATCACTCTAGCTGAATCAGCTGGAGTGCCCCTGGGATACATCAACACCTGTCCTCCCCTGAATAGTATCTCATATCCTCTGTCCTCCAAAGCTGAGACGGATATGAGGTTCTTCCTCATCCCCGGCACATAAAGAACATCTGACACCTTCAAGGGAGGTTTGGACTCCCTCTGAAATGTCAATGTTCCCACACCAACTGCTCTAACAACGTCGTCATCTCCGAGTACTACCGTAATGCTCCCTCTGAAAGCTCTGAGAAGTACTCACGGACTCCTGTCATATGACGTGAAGCCCCACTGTCAACATACCAGATACTTGACGATGCTCTGCTAGTGGAGGGAAATGCACACTCCCTCTCAACCTCCATGGCAGGTGATCCTGCACTAGTGGACTCACAAGCATTGAACCCAAACTCTCGGTCAAAGCGATCCATAAAGTCCTTTACCTCTGCTGATGCTGCCATGTTCTAGTTTTTCCCCTTCTTCTTCTTCTCCAGACACACAACTGCATAGTGTCCCATCTTCTGACAATTCCAACACTTCACCTTGGAATAGTCCTTCTGCATGTTCCCCTATTTACCTTTACCTTTTCCCCCACCACTGCTTGTGGAAGCTTGCTTCTTTCCTTTGCCTTTTTTGCCTCCTGCCAACAGTGCTACATCCGCATTCTGCTCAACTGGTTTGGCTGCCCCAAGCTGGTTCTTTCTGATTTCTGTCTATATGCAATCATCTCAAAACCTCTCCCAACGGGGAAGGGTCTCATGTGCACAAACCTCATCAACAAAGTTCAACCATGAATTGGGGAGGCCATTCACTGCAATCCGCACCAACTCAGTGGGTGGAATGACCTCTCCAACTGCTGCCAACTCGTCTCTCACATTAGTAATCTTTGTGAGATATCCAGCGGCGCTATTAGTCTTACCATCTTAATGGTCTTCAACTTCTCCCTTAGGACCATTTTCCTGTTCTCATAGAGATTGGTCAATGCTGTTCGCATTCCATGAGCATTTCTCTTTCTTCTCACATGAGGAATGTAATGGTCTTTGATTCCGTCTAGAATCAGTCTCTTACCCTTGTTATTCTTTTTATTATAAGCTGCCAACTGAACAACATTAGTAGGCACATTAACAGGGTGCTGTGCGGTATGTACCATGACATCCCAGACTTCTGCCTCCTCAAAGATGCTCTGCATTCTCTCCTTCCAAACACTGTAGTTACTATGGCCATCCAATCTATCTTCCACCCTCAAGCCTAAAGGCATGCTTGCTGTCCTAAATAAGATGAAAATAACACTGTTGTAGTAAAGATAAAATTTTCTGTGAGAAAAATCAGCTTGCTGTAATTTTTGAGTGAAAAATCAGCTTGCTGTCATTTTTCCTTCTTGCTGTCCCAAACTGCCTTTTCAGCGAAATACCTCTGAGACCATGTAGAAATTCCAGTTTCCCACCTCGCTTTCCAGTTTCACCTTATTTCTCCATATAGTTAAATGTCCATTCCAATAGCCTTACATTCAATAAGCTGAAAAAATAAATATTTTCTGAAAACACAAATTCTGGAAATTTTCACAATGCTAGAAATGCAGAAATAAAACTTAGCAAAATAAATCAGCGACACAGAAAAATAGACACGTTGATTTTTGGTCAATGTGACCTTGGAAAAACCCCTACAACTCTTGAGGAAAACCAATTTGAAAGCTCCTTATTTCTGGAAAATGCTTTTACAGAGAGGTGAAATATACAAGAAAAATTCCAGCAAATAAATTACAGACTTATCTTGTTTTCCGTGCTTGCCTCTGCCTTGGAAAACGTGCCAGGACAACAAAAAACTCAAAACAGAAATTTATTACAGCAAATGGGAGTCTTGGAAATCGTGCCCAGAACTTAGCTGTACGACCGTACAAAGTGTATGGACTGTACGGAAATTTACAGCAGAGTTGCCTCCTCGAATCCGTACCTTTAGCTGTTGTACCTTTCCTCGAAAACCGCTGTCCTTCTAAAAAATCGTGCCACAAAGCTGCTATACATACTGCTACCTCGAAATCTGTCGCTGTACGACCTTGCTACCTCAAAATTCGTGCAGCCTCGAAAAGCGTGCTGCTCCTTGCTGCTGTACGGACTTGCTGAATCTGCCTCTCCTTCACCTTCTCAAGCTCAATCCTTGAAAATGACTCCAACTCTCTTCCTCCTCCTCTCTCAATCTGCTCATGAAAGAATGAATGACCTTTTCCCTCATTTTCCTCTTTTAACCTAACTCTAAGTGACTTTTGGGGAATCCCTAAATTCAATGGCTGAGATAGCTTTAGATTTAGGGCTGAGATTAAATGCTCATTTAAATCTCACTTTCTATTTTTTAATTCACCTCACTTTAATAAAAACCCACTTAGTCATTTATTTCCAATGGCACTTTTCCTTTCTAATTTCACGTTGACTTTATTAAAGTCACTTTAAAATTAGACTTTAGTAACTTTATCACTTAAAGTCACTTTAAAATTAGATTTGATTTTATAACTTTATAAAGTCAATTTAGGAGAAAAATTAAATTCTTTTGGACATTTTTCCCTAGGCCAAAGATCAAAGGCTTAGGGAACCACTTGTCCTTCGGTAACCAAATTTCAACAGTGATCCGAAATTGCCTCCAAGGAGCTCGTATTAAATCAAAAGAGGAGAAGATGTGTGATGAGATGAGTGAAATGATCTCCAACGTTGACTGTATATATATCCATCATTGAGGTGTGTGACACATCTGTTGGGGGTGTAAAACCTTTAAGCCGACCTGCACATATTTGAAATTATTAAAAAATAAATTCAAAATAAATGTTCTGCTCATTAGATTAAGATCAATTTAATATCGATCTTACACCTCTTCGAAAGAGGAACCCAATAAAAATATTGGTATCTTCATCTGAGCATCACAACATGGAGTTTGGACCTAGTTGTCCAATTTTAACAGTAACCCTATCACTTCACCATCCACCATCGAGTCTCGACGCCTGCACACTCGATCCCTCAACGGCAACCTGGATGCTGAGAGTCTCGTGGTGGGTCATTTTAATTCCACATGCCACTGAAGTCTCTAGACTTGTCGCTACAATTCTAAAAGGATTTAAAATCGTTTTATCAACGCTTAATGATAGGCAAAGATGACTTTGCAAACCATACATGGAAGTGATTACTTACTCCGTGTACAAATTATCCCCATTTTTTCAACATTCACATAGAACTCGGTTTTCTGTCAACTAAAGTTGCGCATTAAAAAGAAGTTAATTGCCAAAAATAACGTGTCATATTCATTTTATTACAATGAACATTGAACACTACCTCAAAAAAAATTGACAGACTTTCGTGAATTTGTAAATTCGAAAAAAAAAATGAACTCTACCTTTAAACAAATTTGAAAGGCTTTTATGAATTTGTAATGATCGCTTTAAAATTTGAAAAAGAAAAAGTGGTAGGAAAATACATGAAGTAACCAAATATCTGATTTACACATTGAGGTGTTTTGAAGTTTGCACGTTGGCTTGATTTTTTAATTGCCCTTTCACAGCTGGATGTGAAAGTTTATGGTGATTTTTTTCTTTTTATGGCGAGTCTACATGATTTATTTATTCGTGAAGAAGTGTAGCTAAATATGCAATGAGCTAAATATATGAGTCGGCTTAAACTTTAATTGAATTATATATATATATATATATATATATATATATATTATTCAAATTTCTATATGTCGAAATTTATGCCGAATTTTATTGGCAAAATTTTAAGTGCCGAACCTTATTCAAATTTCAAAGTGGCCGAACTCGAACACGAACACGAACACGGTGACTTAGCCTGTGACTTGTCTGCCCCTAACTCTAAAAGTCCATCCTAACCATGTCATAGGGAAAACCAGAAAAAGGAACATTACATTTAATATAAGATTATTATAGGGTACTATAGATGCTTTATTGCTTGTTGTTCTCAGTTAAGAATCAAGATAGTGCTTTGCACTCGAGACTTTCTGTTTTTCGTATTTTGTCCTATATCTTTATTTTTTGAATATGGTTTCATGTATTAAATAGGTATGTGACTAATCAGCTAATGCTCAATGCAGTCTGCTTCAACGTCAACAAAAGTGATAACATTGGCCGACTGGGAACAAAATCTCAGTGAAGCTGTCATTTCAAAAGGTGACATGAATAAACTTATAATGAATTTCTTGATTACGAATACAGATGACTTTGTTGAAGCAGCCAAGAAGTTTATGATGGAGTCAGGTACAGAGCGTATCCTATGCTATTTTGTGGACATTTTGATTTTTTCGGGTTCCATGGAGTTTCAACTGTTTACCATACTTGAAATTAAGTTCTAATTCTATTTTCCTCTACAGTATCAGAGTTGTTTGCTTTTCATGTTCTAAGTCTCAGCTATTTTGTAAATGGAAAGATCAAAGGAGAGGCCCGTTTCTCCTTTAAAGACTTAGGTATATTGCTGGTGTTTTACCAAGCTTTATGTTGGCCTTTATTTAGCAATTAATGGAAAAAAGTCATATTGTTTGTTTTTCTTAGTGGAAAACAGCAGATTTAGATTTTGGAGAAGCAAGTGATCAAGTTTCTGCACAGAAAGCTGTTCAGGATGGAAATGTTCTGGAAGCTATTCAGAAAGTCAATGACATGAATCCTGAGGTCAGTTGTTTTGTAAGTTCTGACATTACCATGGGCATCTGGTGGGAAGAGACATTATTGCTTTGCAATTTGATTTTGTCTGACTTTTTCAGCATTTGCTATTCTTTACTCCTTACTTTCTAACTTTATTGTTTTGAATTTTATTTAAGGTGAGCCCTAACCATTATTATTTACAAGGGAGCTGGAATTATATTAGTGCATGTTACTTGAGAGCTGAGGAAATGCTTGATCTCAATGTGAAAGTGTGTGATTTGAGAGAGAGAGAGAGAGAGAGAGTAGAATAGAATTTTATTAAAATGTCCGTGAGGCCAATTTTTTCTATGGGATGGAGCAACTACATTTGATGCAACACTGATCAAAATGATGAAATGTGTAGAAGAGACACAATCAGTTATGTGGATATCAGGAAGTATTGTATTTCTTATTGCTGGCATTTCTTTCTTTCAACTAGTGTTCTTGTAAGTGATTTCTCAGCTCCTCCTTGCCCGCAAGGTAGATTTCTTCCAATATATTCCAACTGTCAAATCTCTTTTACATTGTAGTTCCCATGTGTTTTTTCTTCTTTTTTAAGACCTCTTTGCTGATTTTATTGGGTTTGCTTTTTCTGTGCATGTCTGCCACCTTTTGCTTGTATAATGGCAACTTCCTTATCACCTTAAGCTGTATAGGATATTAACTTGTTTATGCTGGTTTGTTATTATGTATTTCTGCATTGTCCCCGACTGTGAAAAATCCAAAATCTGGATTTCTACTGCAACAGATCTGAATTACTTCTATTATTTTCCATAATTATTTCGTTACAGTGAAATATCAAAGTAATTACTGAAGCAGTCTACACAAATAACGCTGTGGAATAAATCTAAGTGCTAAAACAAACTGAAGAAAATACAATGAAAAACATCCACATTTGACACGGTTATTTTTGGACTAAGTCTCTGGAAAAACCCAACTCGGGAAAACCGATGCAATAGATCTGAGGGTTTTGTATTATTAAGCAGCGGAATCTTGAGTACAAATAGGATGCCAATATCCGGCTCACCCTTCAGAGAAAATCTCGGCAACAGAAGAAATATCCGGCTCACCCTTTAGAGAAAATCTCGGCAACAGAAGAAATGTGATGTATACCTCACAATGCTATTCCTCAGCTGATCTGGTGCAGCGCTAGTGAAGCCCCTCTCTGCCTCTGCCTGATGCCTACACTGCTACTGCATATGCTTGCGTGGGCAAGCTGAAGAACGGCGTCAATGTTGCGTGATTCCCTTCAGGAACTGTGTCACCCCTCCAGATGACTACACTGCCTCTACTGCATCACCACTGCCTCTCTCTCTGAAATGTACTCCAGTTACTGCATCTGCCCCTCTCTGGAACTGATCACTAGATCGAAATCACTTAGCTAGCCCTGCCCTAGTGATTCGATCTTGATCAAAAGCTGTCTCTCTCACAAGCTCGAAAAATGCCAAATGCTCAATTATATGTTTTCCATAGGCCCCTCATTCTGCTTCTTATAATCTTCCGTTGACCCTTCAACGACCAAGATTAAAACATAATCAAGGGCTAAGATTAATTGGGAGTTGATCCATGACTTTATCTAGAAGATTCACACTTAGTTTAATTAATACCCTTTAATTAATCAAATGATTAGGAAAACATTAAAAAAGGATTAATTGATTTAATTAAACCATCTCTAAGTGGAATTTTCGAAAATCCTTTCTGGGTATTATGGAATACACGTGTCTTAGCCTATATACAATATTACAAGGCTAGAGCACATTTGATGTTACCATAAATCAACATCGACATCTCACATTTGAACAACAACACTGATGATATGAATGTTTGGAAGGGGAAGTGTAACAAACCCCAATCCCAAATCTTTATTGCCCTAGGGTTGACATCTATTTTGAAAGAAAAAAGTTGCTTTTCACCCTGTTACTGCTAGAACCTACACCTTAAGTCATATATCCTTAAAACGCAATTGCAACTAGAGGGGAACTAAGAGGAGCTACTCAAGGAGCTACCCATTGTCACCATAGTAGCTCCTCTGTTAATTTTGGGAAACTAGGTCCAAACTCCATATTGCACTGCTCATATGATGATGATTATATTTTTTGTTGAATTCCTCTTTCGGAGAGGTGCAAGATTGATCTAAAGATCATCTTGTTTGGATAAGCAGAACATATATTTTGATTTTATTTTCCACACACGTGCAAGGTCAGCCATATTTGTAATGTAGGCTTGCAATCCCAATAGATGTGTCACACACCCTCACTGATGGATATAAATTGGAGAGACTTGGAGATCATTTGCTCATCAACTCATCTCACACATCCTCTTGTGATCTGATTGGTTCGATCAACCTTTTGGAGGCCTCTTTCTCTCACACGTGCGGAGCTGAAGTTGGGAAAAGTGCAGACTGTTTTAGGGTTGTTTTGCTGGTGCGTTGACCAGCATAGACCGTGGTCAAAACTTGGAGTGTTGTCTTCCAACTTGTGCAGAAATTCTGATCTCTTGAGGCCGCATTAGAGGGCACAAAGATTGAGGAAAAGGGCGACCGTTGACCGAAGCCCTAAATCGCAACATTGACCAACGTTGACTTTTCTGCATTGACTTTTTCTGTTGACCAACGTTGACTTTTTTGGAGTTGTCTTTGAGGGCTGTGTGTGACACTTGGAGGATTGGCTGATCTGATGTTGAGAAAGACTTTTCTGGCTAGTGCATCCTGTTGACTGCCGTAAGGCACATTACTCTCTATCTTTGTTGGACAAGAAGAATTGTAAGTTCTGATCTATATTATTGGCTTGTCTTATGTTGATCTATTATTATGTTCTATCAACATTTTACTTTCATGTTTATGTGATTGCTAAATTGAATCGGGCCTATAAGAAAGATTGAAGTAAAACCACATTAAGCATAGAACATACCATGGCTATCTAAATTTAACATGGTATCAGAGCTGAGGTGAAGACAAACCCCAAGATAGTGTGAAAAGAAATCACCGAAGAAGAAATCCTATCAAGGACCAATGGCCTTCTCAACCTATAAGGGTTTTAAATATGATGATAAGTTGATTGACAAGTCTGATTATCATGCATGGAAGATGTCCTTGGATTTGGCATTAGAAGATCAAGATGTCATGGATTATGTGCAATGGAATGTTCATCAACCTCCATCAAATGCACCTGCTGCCACGAAGAAGAAGTATAGAAAAGGGGAAATCAAAGCAAAGATGATTTTTAGGGATTCTATTCATAAGCTGGGCACATCTAAATAGATATATGATAAGCTGGTTAGCATGTTCAGGGTTAGTAATGCTAATCAAGTGCTTTTCTTCAAGAATCAATTGAAGAATATTAAAAAGGGCAAAGAAGAATCCATTCAATCCTATTTTATGAGGCTCACTGAAATCAGGAATAATCTCCTAGCTATTGGAGAATAAATAGTTGATTGAGAGATGGTTCTCATTGCGCTTGCAGGTCTCCCTCATGATTGGTATGTATTCAATACCACTATTCTTAATAATAATGTGATTCCTGATTTTGATGAAATATTGACGAGATGCACTCAAGAGGAGACAAGAATGATGGAGAGAGATCATCCCTCTAATGGAAATGGAGGTGACCCTACTGCCTTCGCCGCTCATGCAAAGAAGAAGAACTATGGTGGCCCGAGAAATCAAAACCATGGAAGAGCAGGGCCCAAAGGAAGGAAAGGAAGATGTTACACCTGTAATAAGTTTGGTCACTATGCAAGAGAGTGCCCCAATAGAAGGGACTCTCCCAGGGATGATGACAACAACAACTCCAGGGGGAATGACAATCAAAGGAACCATAGGTTCAAAGGAAAAAGGAAGGCTCCCTCTGATCGTAGTGGAAATGGGCAACCTTTCAAGAGGTCAAGAAATTTCAGGTACGATGAGTCTAATGTTGTTGATAATAAGAAAAATGAATTTATTCTTGTATCTGCCCTCTCTGCTGCATCTTCTCCCAACACCTTGGATGTATGGTTGATTGATAGTGGTGCTTCAAGGCACCTCATTGGTTATAAAGAAGCCCTCTCTAATTTGATTGAGAAGGATACTAATTTAGAAATTATCCTTGGAGATAATGCCACCTATCTCCTGAAAGGGACAGGGACTGTGACCCTTCATTTATCTCAAGGTCAAGTCCTCCATTTACAAGATGTGTTGTATGTACCTGATTTGAAGAAGAACCTTGTGTCTATTTCAGCAATGTAAGACAAAGGATTCAATGTGGCATTTGTCGATGGAAAGGTATGCATCTGGAAGAAGAACTTAAAAAATTCTCTTACTATTGGTTTTAGAGTTGATACACTCTACTAGGTTGGAGGAAGTCCATTGGGGGCTATGTCATGTGATACAACTCTTCACGCTGAGTTATAGCATCGGAGGTTTGCGCACCTTCATTACAAATCCCTTCTCGAAGCAAGGAAGGTGGTGATAGGGATGCCCGAGTTTAAAGATAATCATGAAGGTATATGTCAAGGTTGCGTCGAAGGGAAGCATACAAGGGGACCATTCCCCTCAAGTGTCACAAAGACATATGATATCTTGCAGTTGATAGATTCTGATTATCTGGTATGCTGCTCATAACATCCTTGGGAGGATGTCCCTATTACATGACTTTTACAAATGACTTCTCCCACAAGACCTGGATATATTTCCTAAAGAAGAAGGACGAAGCATTCAAATGGTTTTGTACGTTCAAGACCTTGGTGGAAAATCAAACCGAGTAGAGAATCAAAGTTTTTAGGACCGACAATGGGTCTGAGTATAAGTCAAATGAATTCAATGACTTTTGCAGAGAAGCTGTCATTAAGAGGGAGACCACAACTATGTATACTCCTGAGCAAAATGGTGTTGCTGAAAGAAAAAACAAGACCATTGTGGAAGCTGCCCATGCCATGCTATGTGACCAAGGTATTTCAAAGTTTCTATGGGGAGAAGGTGCGAACACTGCTGTATATGTTCAAAATAGATGCCCACATTTCGCACTGGACTCCAAGACTCCCAAAGAAGTCTTCTCTGGTAAGAAACCTGATGTTTCTCATTTTAAAGTTTTTGGTTGTCCTGTTTACTTTCATGTGCCGAAAAAAAGAAGAAGCAAGTTGGATGCTTCTGGAAAGAAAGGAATGTTTGTGGGCTATAATGAAACTTCGAAGGCATAAAGAATTTATGTGCCTGGCCAAAGAGAAGTGGAGATATGTCACGATATCACCTTCGATGAAGATGCTGCCCTCCAGAAAGTAAGGAATCTTCTTAGCTCAAAGGAAGACAAAGAAGAAGAAGAAGAAGCTGGAAGGCAGGAAGAATCGAAGGATGAACCTATGCCCGATGTTGAAGGGCCAATGGATCCTATTGATCCACCTCCTTCAAATAAGAAGAGATCCTCATGGCTCAGGGACACTCTCGAAGATGCCGAGAGACATATTGCCCCAAGGGGGACATTCCGTGAAAGTAAGAAGCCTAATAGATACCAAGGGTATCTAACAGCCATGAGTACAATTGTACAATCTGAGCCTGGATCATTTGAAGAAGTCGTAAAGCATCAGGTTTGGAAAGATGCTATGCACGAAGAATATGAGTCCATTATGAAGAATGAAGTCTGTGAAGTGGTCTCGAGACCGGAGGAAAAATCTGTTGTCACCTCAAAATGGCTCTTCAAGATTAAGCATGGAGCCTGATGGAAGTGCTGAAAAGTACAAGGCAAGATTTGTTTCTCGAGGCTTTTCTTAAAATGAAGGGATAGATTATGATGATATATTTGCACTTGTAGCCCATTATACCACCATCCGATATATCATTTCCCTTGCTGCAACGCAAGGATGGAGTCTCCATTAGATGGATGTGAAGTCTGCCTTTTTGCATGGTTCAATAAAGGAAGAGGTTTATGTGGAGCAACCTCTGGGCTTTGAAGTCCAAGATAGAGACACCTATGTATGCAGGTTGAAGAAAGCTCTCTATGGGTTGAAGCAAGCCCCCAAGGCTTGGTATGAGAGGATAGATAGCTACTTGATGAAGCTGGGCTTCACTAGAAGTAATGCTGATCCAAACCTTTATTTTAAGGTTGATAAAGAAAGGCTTGTCATTCTGGTTCTCTATGTGGACGATCTCTTCCTAACAGGTGTTGACCCTCTAATTCATCAATGTAAGAGGGAGCTAGCTTCCGAGTTTGAGAGGAAAGACCTAGGACTGATGCATTACTTCCTGTTGACCACACTTTGTCAATGACCCCATAGTAGTACACCACCATTTTTTCAAATGGGATTCATCATGTTCGACGTGTTCGCGCCATTCAGATTCCATCAGCAGTTGACAGTTTTATAAATGATGTAAATCCATTCTACATGTTTATGATGTAAATGATCTGAGTAAGACCATCATGTATGTAACAACCTAGGTAAGCCCAGTATGTTGGTGACGATTTCTATCCTAGGAGGTTTTTTGTCTCACTAATTTACGTGTGTTTTTCGACACAAGTGATCGGCAGAGTTTTCCCCTCCAGCCTCACCCCAAAGCTAGGGTGGATTTTGTCATCAAGATGCTAAGTGAGTCCTAGTGTTTTCTATCGAGTCTTTGTAAAAGTAGTTTGGAAATAATCTTAGCTAATTGGCTAGATTATTTTATTACAGGCTACTTGGTTTATTAGATCATGTTTTGAGTCGCAGAATTGGGTAACTATTTGAGGGTCTATATGAATGGGTATTCCCCCTTTATGTGTCTAAATGTATTTATCTTATGTAAAGAGGGTTGGAAAAATAATTAAATCCCCTCTCAGTCAATTAATTAAAATTTCTGGCCAATTTAAATTAAAAATCCTAAGCTAGAAATTTAATTAATTTTAAGTCCTAGGGGAGTTAAAATTCTTCATAGGCAAAATTCGTGGGTCCTTAAAAAATAAATTTTTAAAGGTCCCAGACCAAGGGAATATTGAGAATTTCAAGAAAATTTGGACCCTTGGGCCTTGGTGGTTAAGTCAAAGTCAAAATTTTGAGGTAATTAACTCAAAAATATTATTTTTTAGTTAATTAAAATGGAATTAAATGATAAATTAGAATTTCCTCAAAATTATAATGTCGACGGTCCAGATTAAAAGATGATTAAATCTTTTTCGATGGTTGAGATTATTTTGACATGGATCAACCGAACTAGCCGTTGGAGATTTTATCTTATAAATTAGAGGTGTAACGGCCTGTTCCTAATTGATAAGTAAGATAACATTAGCGAGTATACGACATACGCATATGATAGCTACACATGCCTATATCGCATACCCCGCATTAGTATTAAGACTGTCTAAGTAAGAATAACGAATTGAATATTACTATATATTTTATCTCGCCATGATATAACGAAATATCAACAGGATATCTAACACGTATACCGCTCTATCTGCATATGCATCAGAGAGTGTTATTTAAGAAATTCAGATTATAATTTAGTTAAAAATTATATGTGGGTGAACCAATAAAATAATAATATAATTTAATTGAGGCAAATTAATTTAATTTAAAAACAAACATAATACAAATTAAATTCAAATTAATTTCTACATAAAGCCATCACATCTACGTAACTAGATAAGGATTCCATATGGATATTTCATGCACTTAACCCCAAAACCTTATCTCTAAGTTAAATATCTCCTTAAATGAACATAATATCTCCTTAAATGCATACCCACCCTCATAAATGAGATAATATCTACGGGAGTTGGGGGTGGTGGAGAAAAAGGAATATAAGGGAAAGGATGTGAAGGAGGTGGGGGGACGGTCTTTTGAGGAAAATTCTGCATTCTGTCCCAAGAAAGGATTGAAGGATACGAAGTGTTTGGAAGGGAGTCTCATCGTTCTTGGGATTCTAGGCACGGGGGCAGAAGAGTGATCTTCTGGGTCTAGGATTGTTCCTAGATCTGCTGGGAGGATTATATTGTTTCGGTGAACTGTTCAATCTGTTCACAGTATCACAGGAGGAGTGCCTGAGGAGTGCCACCATTAAATCATCTGCTGTATTCCAGGTATTTCCCATGTATAGATTAGTTCCTTATGCAAAAATAGAAATTTCATTACTGCTCTGCATCAAATTGTATTACTGTTGACTTATATTGATATATGTTTAGATTCATTTATGATGAAAGGATGTCTTAAAATGTATTCATTAACAGGCTGATAATTGTAGCAGTGATTCCCTGTTAGTTGATTTAGCTAAGTCTTTCCCTCCAGCAAAAACTCTGAAATTCCCTGAAATTAAGTGTAAAATTTAAGAAATTAACAAATAAGGTCTCTACAAGAGGTCTTGGTATGACATTTGCATCCGATCTTTGAATCGTGCACTTGTTCTTGGAAGCTCTTGTAATTTTTTTTTTAATGAATAAAGTATAAAGACTTTGGAGTTAAAAACTTTGTTGTTCCTTTTCCAGACCTATTTGGTGATTTGTCTCTAAACTCTGCTACTTTATTTGGCATTTTTATGGTTGATGGCCTTTATGGATTAATATGCATACAAGTATCTTGTGCAATTTTCTGGGTTTCTAAAATGGCATTTTTGATTTAACGGAAAGACTAGTTATCTATTTTTCTGAAAGATCTCATGTTATTTTCTTAAATCTCCATCAATCTAAAGTTCAGATCTAAGTGTGCAGGGATCATTTTTAAGGTTTGAGCGTTTGGGAAAGTCTTCAGTTAGGCCAACCGACTCTCAGAATTCATAATCTGAAAAGCTCATTGTTTGCTAATTCCCAAAGCTATCTTACGAAGTTGTTGTTTTTGCAGGGTCTTCTAGGGCTTGTGCCTCTCTTAAAATTTTTTATCTTCTAAATTGTGCTGAAATGGGTTTAAATCTAGCCATGAGGGCCTCCAATCTGTAAATTAGCATTGTGAATGTGTATTTATTGTAGAGATTTAAGGGCTTATTTTTTGTATAGCTTCGGATCAGATCTGGTTTTGTGCATATTTACAAGGTGATTCTAAAATTTTTTCTAGATCTGAGCTTTATTGGCAAGCTGTTAAATTACTGTTTGGGAAAATTATTCAAAATTCAAATACCGCTGCCTTCATCTGCTCTTCATATCCTTCATCGCTGATCTTCGCGCGGCTCGCTGTCCATTTCCCTTTGCGTCCGTACCGTACGGATCTGTACAGCTGTTTGCAAAAAATCAAAATTGAAAATATCTGTACAGATGTCTCAGATCTGCATTTGTCCTTTCTTCCATTCGTACGATCGTACGACTCTGTACGGGTTTTCTCCAATGCTGCATTTATCATTTGCTCCAAATTTCAATTTGCCCTGCTTAGCATTTCATCCATCAGCTGCTATCGATTTCTTCCCAACGCCGTTCGTACCGTACGGAAATTCCTAGCATGCCTATATAAAATAAAAAAATTTAGAACAAAATTTCTGCATTTCCTTGCCGCTGCCTGCAATTGCATTGCTCAGCGTCCGTACGATCACTGCCAATCTCACATCACACTGCCGTCCATACCGTACGGATCCGTACGAAATATTTTTTTAAGCTGAGCTTGCGTAATTTTTTTTTTATTTTCTTCATTCTGAATTTAACGTAAGTTTCAAATTTCGATTTTAGATGGTTTAGCTTTAGTTTATTTATTTTTTTAATTTCTTTTAGATTTTAATTAATTTTGTTTTAGTTTTAGTTATTTTTAGATTTTTAGATTTTAGTTTTTTTACTTTAGCTTTAGTTTTAATATTTTAACTCCACAAGGCACTGGTATTTTGCTTCAAATCTAATTGGATCTATAAAATCTCGTTAATCTTGACAAGTACTTGGTCTTCTAGCTGTGTCTCCTGAATTGGTTGTTTTTCAACCAGTTCTTTTCCTTCATTTTTGTTAGGGTCTACCTCCCTTAGCTTGCAAGGAGACAACTTGTTAAATTTGGACAACTAGGTCCAAACTCCATCTTGTGATGCTCAGATGAATATTCCAATATTTGTATTGGATTCCTCTTTCGGAGAGGTGTAAAATCGATATAAAATTGATTTTAATCTGATGAGCAGAACATTTATTTTGAATTTATTATTTATAATAAATTTAAGTGCAGGTCGGCCTTAAGGTTTTACACCCCCAACAGATGTGTCACACACCTCAATGATGGATATAAATACAATCAACGTTGGAGAGCTTTTCACTCATCTCATCCACACACTTCTCATTGGATACGAGCATCTAAGAAGCAGTTCTCACGTGGGAAAAGGACGAAGTAGCTACAGCTGGAAAAAGGACGAAATTTCTGCAGCTAGGGTTTCTGGATGAAATTTTCTGCAGTTAGGGTTTCTGGGCAAGTTTGACCAGCGTTGACTTTGGTCAACGCATGGTCCGTTTGAGCTGAAATTTTGTGGAGAGTTTGATTTTTGAAGGTCATACTCATTGGCACAAAAATCGAGGTCAAAAGGTTGACCGAAGTTGGAGCTGCGTTGACTTTATTGTTGCTGCCCTGCATTGACTTTTTCTGGACTGCGTTGACTTTTCTGGGGTTGACTTTGAGTTGACTGGATAATTGATTTGAGGACTGTTGTGACACATTTTGGGTTGGCCGACCAAGAAGACTTTGCTGGTTGAAGCATCCTGCTGGCCGCCGTAACGCACCAACACATTCTCCTGTTTCTGGTTTTTCTTCTATAGATCCACTGGTATGTTCTATTAGCATTTTTACTTAACTGTTTATGTGATTGCTGTTTTAAAAGTAAAGTTGCATCAAGCATAGAACATCTACAAAAATTTACACAATTTTTATAGAGAGTTTGGGGATCAGGGTGACAGCCTCCGATCTGAGCCATTGTCGCGGTGCCTAGACATTTTGAGCGACAACATTTTTTGGCGACATTGCCGAGGACCAATTTATTGGACTTTGGCTTTACGACTTTCATCTCTTTATTCATCTTTTATCTCAGGTATTTGAGTTAGCTTCCTGTCATAGTGGCGACTCCATTGGCTTCATCTTCCACAAGAATTTGTACTAGAAGACATCCAAGTAGCTTGATTAATCCTACTCCAGATCTTGAAAGGGTTCTCTGAGTCTGATTACACAAGCTCTCTTCTCGTACACTTCTTGTTAATCTCGGCCAGGAAGCTCTCTCTGATATCCATTCTATTTTTTGTGATCCGCCTCAACACGATATCATGGAATTATATGCACCGTGTAATTTTGCTAATATTCAGGGTTATCCCCATGCTTTCCCTCAAACTGGAATGGATAAATTACCTTCTTTTCAAGGAAATAATGTAGTTAGTGTCAAATCTCATTTGTTTGCTTTCGCTAATTGGTGGAATAGATTTGCGGTTGCAAATAACAATTTCGATGATGTAAAGATGAGGCTCTTTGTTCTTACTTTTGACCAAGATGTTATAGAACGGTTTATTGAAAAACGTGATAATTCATTCGATACCTTTGAATCAATTGTAGCTGCCTTTAAGGACAAGTATGGTGATAAAGGGGAAGATAGGCATTTGGTGAAAGAGATCAGTACCATAAAAAAGAAAGAAAATGAAACGATTGAAGAATTTAACAGGAGATTTAATGGTATCTTTAGAGAAATATCTCAAACTCATAAACCTCCTGATGGATCTATTCTGAATTTTTACATTGATGCTTTTAATTCTGATACTTCATATGAGTTAAGGCGTGCTAAAACTGCCAATTATAAGGCTTGCCAATCTTTAGCTGAAGAACTTGAAAAGGATAAAAGGGCATCAGGGAAGTCTGAAATTCCTGGTTTTGATAGGGCTTCGTCTAATTTAAAAGGGCCTAAAGGTAAAGAACCTCTAGAAGATGATGACGACCCTATGAAAAAGTTAATGCAAAAGCTTGAAAGCATGGAACTTAACCAAGCGAAATTAATCTTTGACCATGCTAAGGAAATAAGCACTTTACAGTCTAGGTTGGTCCAAATGGAAAGGGCTCAAACGCAAAATTCCCAACCTAGGAATCATAATCGAGGTAATAATACTTGGTAGAAAAAGGTCAGTCGAGTGAGCAGAGACCTCTTAATCCGCTTGAATCTACTAATATGGTTGATGAAGCTCCACCTTATTGTAGACCTTGCGATGCTTTTCATGAGGAGGTTACTTGTCCCACCGTTAAAAGAATCATGAATAGTGGAATGTTTGGGGCAAGTAATCAGATAAATGCCGTTGGTAAGGAGTTCTCTTTGTCTATGGAAGATTGGATGGAAGTTAAGGAAAATAGTCAAGATGTTAGGCCTTCCACATCTTCGCATAGTATCAATAATTTTGATCATGAGAGGGATTTGATGATTGAATTATTTGGTGAAAAGCCTGCTCCTGATCAAGTTTTGGAAATTGCTAAGGACAAAAGATTAACTTATCAAAGAAGGGATAAAGAGCAAGGTCATAGTCAAACTCCCCCTCGAATTTTTAATCCTAGTCCTGGTTTGAATATTGATTTGGGTGCATGGTTGAATAATGCTAAGATCTTGGTGCCTGTTATTGAGATTTTAAAGCTTCCTACTTAGAGAGCTAAAGTTTTAGATGTTCTTGGAGTTTCGCATGTTAATGTTGCTCAAGATAAGACTCCTGAAGTTTCTTATCAAGATGCCCCTATATAACTGCAAAAAATGGAGTCGGATAACAAGGATCATCAGCCATTTTTTGTTACTTTGATGGTTAATGGTTATAAATTGAATAATTGTATGCTAGATTCTAGTGCTTCAGCTTGCGTCATGACCAAAAGGGTCATGGAACAACTTAATTTAAGAGTTTCTAAACCATACTACAACATATGTGCCATGGATTCTAAGAAAATTGAAGTTCATGGGTTAATCAAGGATTCACAAGTTCATTTATCGGTGTACGCTGACATCATGATTGTTATGGACATAGTTGTAGTTGATGTTCCGGATGCTTGGGGTATGTTGTTATCTAGAAAATGGGCCTCTGATCTAGGAGGAAGTATTCAGATGAACTGGTCTTATGCTATGATTCCTTCCCCTAGAGGTGAATTGTTTGTGAAGCTTAATAGAGAACCTGAAAGAAGATTCCATGTAGAAGATCCTAAAAGACCTCATAATGAAATAATTAAGGAACAACCTGACATGGGGAATTATGCTATTATGTCTAATTTCATGGTTCCCTTAGATTACAAGGTTGATGAGAAGTTTGAGGACCTAAAGGATCAGGTTTGGTACATGCATTTTGATGGTGCAACATCTAGGTATGGTAAGGGTGTTGGAATTGTTTTAAAGTCTCCCCTTGGTCATGTTTTAAAGTTTGCCTATAGACTTGAGTTCAATGCAACCAACAATGTGGCTGAATATGAAGCCTTGTTGTTGGGTTTTGAGTTGGCAAAAGCTTTGAGAATTAAGTTGCTTAGTATCAAGGGAGACTCTGATCTGGTTATCATGCAAGTTAAGAATAAATTTACATGTAAAAATCAAAGGTTAAGGAATTATCGAAATGCTGTATGGGATGTTATGGAACACTTTGATGCCATTAACCTTGAAGCTATCCCAAGAGAAAAGAATGCCTTAGCAGATGAGCTCGCTGTGGCCGCATCTACTTTACAATTATCTGATGAATTAATTAAGGAAAAGATAAAAATGGAAATTATTTTCAGACCTTCAGTCCCGGATAATTCAGAGCATTGGCAAGTTTTTAATGATGAAAAGCAGGCCATTCGTTTTCTTAATAATTTGGATGAGTTTGAAAATTTTCGGATAAGTTCTAAGGAGGATGGATCTGAGGATCATGATGATATTATAAATCCTACTCCTGGGAATATTGTTGCTTTAGAGCAACACTTTGATCGGCATGATGCCACAAAGCTGAAAGAGGAAAATAAAATGGATCCGGGTGAATTCATTGAAGTATTAATCTTGGGACCTCTAAGGACCCTAAGATTGTCAAAATTGGTAAAGGTACTAATGAAGAAGAAAGGAAAAAGTTGACCAAATTACTTCATGAATATAGGGATGTTTTAGCATTTTCATATTATGAGTTAAAAGGATATAGGGAAGATGTCATGCAACACATTATCCCTTTGAAAGATGAGAATGCTAAACCTTTTCGTCAAAATCTTAGGCAAATAAATCCTAAGTTAGCCCCTTTGGTTTAGAAAGAGCTTTAAAAAATGTTCGCAGCTGGAATCATTGCTCAAACTAGACATTCAACATGGTGTTCCACCCTGGTGATTGATAGGAAGAAAAATGGTACCATTAGACTTTGTGTCGATTTTAGAAACTTTAATCTAGCATGTAAAGAGGATAATTACCCTGTGCCCAACATGGAGACTATGTTGCAAAGAGTAACAAGTTCAGGAATGATGTCATTGCTAGATGGTTTTTCTGGATACAATCAAGTTTGGGTTAAAAAAGAAGATTGTCACAAAACTACATTCACCACACCATGGGGTACTTTCGAATACATTAGAATGCCTTTTGGGTTGACTAATGTTGGGGCTTCTTTTCAAAGGGCTATGGATTATGCTTTTAAGGGTTTGATTGGAAAAATTATTGAAATTTATCAGGATGATCTTACTGTTTTTTCTAAAGATGGTATTACTCACATAGGTCATCTTAAGCAGGTCTTTGATAGATGTAGAGAATTCGGGATTTCCTTGAATCCTGCTAAATTTGTTTTTGGAGTAATTGAAGGGAAATTACTTGGTCACATCATCTCTAAAGATGGGATCAAGATTGATCCTGATAGAGTTGAGGCAATCCAAAATATTCCTCTACCTCATAATCTTAACTCCCTTCAGCCTTTTCTAGGAAAAACTAATTTTCTTAGAAGATTTATTCCAAATTACGCAGAAATAGCTAAGCCCATTCAAACTCTTCTGAAAAAAGATGTAAAATTTTTGTGGAAAGAAGATGGTAAAAAGGCTTTTCAAGGGATTAAGGGTGTTATTGCTCAAGCTCCTGTTTTGGCGAGTCCTGATTATTCAAAGGATTTTATGATTTTCTCTTTCGCTTCTGAAGATACTATTGCTGGTGTCTTGTTACAAAAGAATAAGGAAGGTCACAAACAACCTATTGCTTTCATGAGTAGAGTGCTTCAAAATTCTGAATTAAATTATACTACTATGGAAAAGCAAGCCTATGCTTTGGTAAAGTCTCTTAAGCATTTTAGGACTTATGTGGGTTATTTTAAAATCATTGCTTTCGTCCCGCATTCCGCGATTAAGGATATCTTAACTCAAACTGATTGTTTAGGGACTCGTGCTAGTTGGGTTACTAAGATTCAAGAATATGATTTAGAGATTAAGCCCACCAAGTTAGTCAAAGGTCAAGGCTTGGCTGAAATGATGACCAAAGGTAATGAGAAAGCGCTTGGTTTGATCTGTCTAAATGATGCATCTTCACCTGAGCTGCAAAGGTTAGGAGAGCATGAATGGTATAAGGACATTATTTATTATTTGTTAAGTCTTACATGTCCTGACCATTTGGTTGCTCATAGAAGAAGGGCTCTTAGATTAAAATCCACAAAGTATCGTCTCATGAAGGATGGCCTTGGATGGAGAAATCCCGATGGGATAATACTTAGGAGTGTTGATGAGATTGAGTCTAAAAAGTTGATTTCTGAGTTTCATTCAGGATTTTGTGGTGGTCATTATGTTGCTAGAACTACCGCCCACAAAATTTTGAGAGCTGGTTATTTTTGGCCTTCGATTTTTTCAGATGTGCATAAATTTGTTAGAAGTTGCCAATCCTGTCAACTATTCACTGGGAAACAGAAGCTAGCTGCCTTGCCCCTACAAACTATGGTTGTTGAGGCACCTTTTCAGCATTGGGGTCTGGATTTCATCGGGAAATTCCATGAAAATTCTAGCAATGGCTACTCCTGGATCTTAACTGCGACTGATTATTTTACAAAATGGGTTGAAGCCCTTCCTGCTAAGAATGCCAATGAAAAGGTCATCATGGACTTTATTGAAAATCAAATCATTACTAGATTTGGTGTCCCTGCCAAGATCACTACTGATAATGCCAAGGCTTTTAGTTCTTTTGAATTTTCATCTTTTTGTTTTAAGTATGGCATTACTTAAAACAAAAAGATGAAAATCATCTAACTACTATCCTCAAGGTAATGGCTTCGCTGAATCAAGAATATAGTAGGAGATAATAAGCGATCTTGGGATAGCAAAATCAAGTATGCTTTGTGGGCAGATAGAATTACTAAAAAGAAAGCTACTGGTAAAAGTCCTTTTGAATTAGTTTATGGCTTGGATGTAACTTTGCCTATGCACCTTAAATTACCAGCTTACCAACTCCTTCAACATTTTTCCACTGATAAAGATGTTGTTCAAAATAGAATTGATCAGATTGTGGAGTTGGATGAAACTCGTAGGAAAGCTTTAGATAATATGTGTAAGAATCAATCTAGCATTAAGAAAAGCTTTGATAAATCATCTCGATCTAGATCTTTGCAGGTTGGAGACATGGTATTACTTTGGAACTGAAAAAATGAAAATCCCGAAAAACACAAGAAATTTGACAGTTTGTGGCTAGGACCTTATATTATCAGAGGCATTGCTTGACCAAACTCATTCCACTTGAGCACGTTGGAAGGCGAACCACTTCAGTTACCTGCGAATGGCCAATTGCTCAAGTTGTTCTTCAAAGATGACATTTGATGCCATTGGGCATCCTTTGTATTGTATTTCTAACCCTACTCCTTGACCTTTCAGCATTTCATTTTGTAGTTAGATTAGATTTACTTTTCATGTCAAGTAGAATAATAAATGTTAGAAGAGCTTCTATTTTTCATGTGCTTAATGTTGTATGATGATATTTGGATGGGCACTACTTATGTAATTTTGTGTGTTGCTTGGATACAGAGCTTGGATTCTCACATTCCTCCAATGAAGCAATGTGTCCCCAAGTAGAGCCAGATGTTGACCACACTTTGTCAATGACACCATAGCAGTACACCACCATTTTTTCAAATGGGATTCATCATGTTCGACGTGTTCGCGGCATTCAGATTCCATCAGCAGCCGACATTTTTATAACACCCATTCTGCATGTTTATGATGTAAATGTTCTGAGTAAGACCTTCATGTATGTAACAACCTAGGTAAGCCTAGTATGTTGGTGACGATTTCTATCCTAGGAGGTTTTTTGTCTCACTGATTTACTTGTGTTTTTCGACACAAGTGATCGACAGAGTTTTCCCCTCCAACCTCACCCCAAAGCTAGGGTGGATTTTGTCATCAAGATGCTAAGTGAGTCTTAGTGTTTTCTATCGAGTCTTTGTAAAAGTAGTTTGGAAATAATCCTAGCTAATTGGCTAGATTATTTTATTACAGGCTACTTGGTCTACTAGATCATGTTTTGAGTTGCAGAATTGGATAACTATTTGAGGGTCTATACGAATGGGTATTCCCCCTTTATGTGTCTAAATGTATTTATCTTATGTAAAGAGGGTTGGAAAAATAATTAAATCCCCTCTCAGTCAATTAATTAAAATTTTTGGCCAATTTAAATTAAAAATCCTAAGCTAGAAATTTAATTAATTTTAAGTCCCAGGTGAGTTAAAATTCTTCATAGGCAAAATTCGTGGGTCCTTAAAAAATAAATTTTTAAAGGTCCCAGACCAAGGGAATATTGAGAATTTCAAGAAATTTTGGACCTTTGGGCCTTGGTGGTTAAGTCAAAGTCAAAATTTTGAGGTAATTTACTCAAAAATATTATTTTTGAGTTAATTAAAATGGAATTAAATGATAAATTCGAATTTTCTCAAAATTATAATTTCGACGGTCTAGATTTAAAAGATAATTAAATATTTTTCGACGGTCGAGATTATTTTGACATGGATCAACCGAACTAGCTGTTGGAGATTTTATCTTATAAATTAAAGGTCTTGGTATGGCATTTGCATCCAATCTTTGAATCGTGCACTTGTTCTTGGAAGCTCTTGTGATTTTTTTTTTTTTTAATGAATAAAGCATAAAGACTTTGGGGTTAAAAACTTTGGTGTTCCTTTTCCAGACCTATGTGGTGATTTGTCTCTAAACTCTGCTGCTTTATTTGGCATTTTTATGGTTGATGGCCTTTATGGATTAATCTGCATACAGGTATCTTGTGCAGTTTTCTGGGTTTCTAAAATGGCATTTTTGATTTAACGGAAATACTAGTTATCTATTTTTCTGAAAGATCTCATGTTATTTTCTTAAATCTCCATCAATCTAAAGTTCATATCTAAGTGTGCAGAGATCATTTTTAAGGTTTGAGCATTTGGGAAAGTCTTCAGTTAGACCAACAGACTCTCAGAATTCATAATCTGAAAAAGCTCATTGTTTCCTAATTCCCAAAGCTATCTTACGAAGTTGTTGTTTTTGCAGGGTCCTCTAGGGCTTGTGCCTCTCTTGAAAATTTTTATCTTCTAAATTGTGCTGAAATGGGTTTAAATCTGGCCATGAAGGCCTCCAATCTGTAAATTAGCATTGTGAATGTGTATTTGCAGTAGAGATTTAAGGGTTTATTTTTTGTATAGCTTCGGATCTGATCTGGTTTTGTGCAGATTTACAAGGGGATTCTAAATTTTTTTCTAGATTTGAGCTTTATTGGCAAGCTGTTAAATTATTGTTTGGGAAAATTATTCAAAATTCAAACACCGCTGCCTTCATCTGCTCTTCATCTCCTTCATCGCTGATCTTCGCGCAGCTCGCTATCCATTTCCCTTTGCCATCCGTATTGTACGAATCTGTACAGCTGTCTGCAAAAAATCAAAATCGAAAATATCTGTACGGCTGTCTCAGATTTGCATTTGTCCTTTCTGCCATTTGTACGATCGTACGACTCTGTACGGGTTTTCTCCAACGTTGCATTTATCCTTTGCTCCAAATTTCAATTTGCCCTGCTCAGCATTTCATCCATCAGCTGCTATCGATTTCTTCCCAACACCGTCCGTATCGTACAGATCCGTACGGAAATTCCTAACTTGCCTGCATAAAATCAAAAAATTTAGAACAAAATTTCTGCATTTACTTGCTGCTGCCTGCAATTGCACTGTTCAGTGTCCGTATGATCGCTGCCAATCTCACATCACAAATCCGTCCGTACCGTACAGATCCATACGAAATATTTTTTTAAGCTGAGCCTGCGTAAATTGTTTTTGATTTGCTTCATTCTGACTTTAACGTAAGTTTCAGATTTTAATTTTAGATGGTTTAGCTTTAGTTTAATTTTTTTATTTTAGATTTTAATTTTTTTTTTTAATTTCTTTTAGATTTTAATTACTTTTGTTTTAGTTTAGTTTTTTTTAGATTTTTAGATTTTAGTTTTTATACTTTAGCTTTAGTTTTAATTTTTTAGACTTGGAAATAATAAAACATTAAAAAAAGCCCAAAATTTTCTAAATTTTCAACTTTAGGAAATTCTCAAAATTTTTTATTTCATAGTCAAAGTGAGCTTTAAAATTTTTATCTAAAGTTTGACTATAGGAAATTTTTTAATTTCTGGATTGGGTTTACTTGGAACATCATAAATTCGGAAATTTTGCAAATATCCGGCATTTAAATTTGATGGTCATCTCATGATAACATTGCTGTGGGTTCAAAGTATTTTAATGCATAGTTGTGGTGCGTTTTATTGAATATCATTGTGGTGAATCTATTTTTCATAGTAGCAGTTACATATCATATACTTGACTTTAATTTCATAACGGGATGTTTTAACTCCACAAGGCACTGGTATTAAAGCTTCAAATCTAATTAGATCTATAAAATATTGTTAATCTTGACAAGTACTTGGTCTTCTAGCCGTGTCTCCTGAAATGGCTGTTTTTCAACCAGTTCTTTTCCTTCATTTTTGTTAGGGTCTACCTCCCTTAGCTTACAAGGAGACAACTTAGATAGAGAGATTGGGATCAGGGTGACAGCCCCCGATTTGAGCCGTTGTCGCGGTGCTTAGACATTCTGTGCGACAATACTTCCTAGGCTTGGAGGTTGGGAAAGGCCAGGCGAGATTTTCCTTCCTCAAGGAAAATATGTTGTGAAGCTGCTGGAGAGATTTGGTATGGTGGACTGTAAGTCTATGTCGACACCGATGGAACTCAACTTTAAGGAGTTGTGGGGAAATGTTGCTGGGCTTTGATGTTCGTCTGGACATATGTTTTGTAGTGAAGACTTTGAGTCAACATATGTTTGAGCCTCATCACATTTACTGGATTGGTGCCAAGAATCTATTGAGATATCTTTGGGGCACAATCAACCATGGGCTGAGATACGCTGCCAGGAGTTTGAGACTCCATGGATATACTGATGCCGATTAGGCAGGCAGTGTGGTGGATCGCAAGAGCACATATGGATGTTGTTTCACCTTAGGGTCTGCTTCGATATCTTGGATGAGCAGGAAGCAGAAGTCGGTGGCTTTGAGCATCGCTGAGGCCGAATACATTACAACATGGTCTGTTATGAAGCTGTTTGGTTGCGAAAGCTTTTCAGTGAGATTTTTGGACATGTGCTAGATACCACCATTATCCTTTGTGATAACCAGAGTGGGATTCGTCTTTCTGAGAATCCTGTGTTTCGGAAACAATCCAAGCATATTGATATTAGGTACCACTTTAGCCCGGATATGATATAGGGAGGCGCCGTAAGGCTTGATCACATTGGGATTGATGAGCAGGTCGCGGATATTCTCGCGAAGCCCCTGGGGAAGGTCAAATTCTTAACCTTCCATGAGAAGCTTGGAATCGTGGACAAACCCTATTCTGAGGGTCTTGGTTGAGTTCGACTATGAGCTCTAGGAGCTCCAGGGGCTTGGTGTTAGCTTCTTGGAGCTAAAAGCACACACAAGGCTAGGCTTTCCGAACCTTGTTATGCTTCTGCGCCACCGTTATGATATTGAGTTGGTTCACCTCTTTTTGATCTATGCCTCGCACGCATACTATCCATGGAGTTTTGGACTCATGGGAAGTACCTCTCATTTGGCTAATGAGGTGGGAAATGTGGACAGAGACCAATAGCAAGACCGATGGATGCATTGGAGATTGCGGTATTCTCTATGTCTAGGATGGCATGTGTCCAACACCTTGATCTGGGATCAAGTCTGATGAGGTTCTTACCTCTAAAATGACTTCAGGTCAGTAGACTAACTTCGGGTTAGTATGAGACTCTTTTGAGTTCAAAGAGAGGTTTTAACCTCTAAGAAGACTTCGAGTTAGCAGAGTGTGATGTCTTTGTGACTCACCCTTTTTGTTCTGTTTGTGAAGAAGAACCAGCAAAGCAAGTTACAACAAGATGATGTAGGAGTGCAGGATGATATATGATAGTAAACGATGGTACTGATCACTGGATGGCACTGGTGGACAGATGGAGTTCTCCCTAGTTGAGAGGGAGTGTTAATTTGGGGCAACTAGGTCCAAACTCCATGTTGCACTGCTCATATGATGATGATTATATTTTTTGTTGGATTTCTCTTTCGGAGAGGTACAAGATTGATCTAAAGATCATTTTGTTTGGATAAGCAGAACATATATTTTGATTTTATTTTCCACACATGTGCAAGGTCGGCTAGATTTGTAATGTAGGCTTGCAAGCCCAATAGATGTGTCACACGCCCTCACTGATGGGTAAAAATTGGAGAGACTTGGAGATCATTTTCTCATCAACTCATCACACACATCCTCTTGTGATCTGATTGGTTCGATCAGCCTTTTGGAGGCCTCTCTCTCTCACACGTGCAGAGCTGAAGCTGGGAAAAGTGCAGACTGTTTTAGGGTTGTTTTGCTAGTGCGTTGACCAGCGTCAACCCTGGTCAAAACTTGGAGTTTTGACTTCCAACTTGTGCAGAAATTTTGATCTCTTGAGGCCGCATTAGAGGGCACAAAGATCGAGGAAAAGGGAGACCGTTGACCGAAGCCCTAAACCACAGCATTGACTTTTTTGGAGTTGTCTTTGAGGGGTGTGTGTGACACTTGGAGTATTGGTTGATTTGATGTTGAGAAAGATTTTGCTGGCTGGTGCATCCCGTTGACTGCCATAACGCACATTACTCTCTATCTTTGCTGGACAAGAAGAATTGTAAATTCTGATCTATATTATTGGTTTGTCTTTTCTTGATGTATTATTATGTTCTATCACCATTTTACTTTCATGTTTATGTGATTGCTAAATTGAATCAGGCCTATAAGCAAGATTTAAGTAAAACTGCATTAAGCATAGAACATACCATGATTATCTTAACAGCCTCTCACTCTGGCACAAGGGGTACATTCCTAGAATAGTATTTCTAAAGCTTATGCAATGAAGGTTCAAGGTGAAATGAAGAGTTAGCTTTAGCAAAACATAAATTATAGTATAGATTTTGTAAATAAAGTGAATGGAGGATTGAGACTAGTGCTAATCCACAAGGGGAATGCAGACAAGATAACAAGCAAAGAGGGTCGAAATATGCAAAGAATGCAAAATCAAGCCATTACAAATGCATCATGACTAGCCAACATGGAAATAAGGATGATGAGAACAAATGAGGGCCCTACAGAAGGTGCACCATCACAATCACAAACTTGAATGTAAGACAATAATGTGCAACCATGAAATGATGATGGAGAAGGTATAAAATGGAATCACTAGCCAAGAGGATAAAGATGGAGCATCCTCTGAAGAGTGATCAACCTCAAACACTTCTCAACTACAACCCCAAAAGAAGAAATAAGCGAAAAATTTGCACCATAATTTTATAATTACTCCAAGCATCCCAAATATCAAGGCCACAAGAAGAAACTACGAGGATTACAATCTCATACTCATTCCTTGTCATGTGACAAAAAATGCCCTTCTAGAGATTATTTCTAGCATAAAATTGAATGGAAACTTTAAATAAAACTTAATTATCCATGAGATAAAAGAAAGGAAAAGTGACAACCATACAAAAGCAAACACCTTGTTTAATTGATCCAAATAGATCTTTTTGTTTGTTTGTTTGTTAGGTAATGCGAGTCTTGAGATCATTGTCACGCCTAACCAGTGGCTTGAGTAATCACGACCCAGGGGCATCTAAGCTATCAAAATCAATTGAGGATTGTACCTGCCTTGGGCCACAACAACCCTTAGCATGACTAGATTTTTCCCCACAATGTCTCGAACCATTGACGTTTTCACTACAATGTGTCTTAACAGAGCACCTTGTCACCGTATACTCTACACCCTGTGGGCTACTCCCAATAGATCTTTAGCTAGTTATCAAAGATTTTCTTTATTAATCCAGGCACTAAGAACAAATAGAGAAGCTACCTTTTAACGTAATATACCAAACAAGTATTCTAGCTATTTAGAGTAAAATTACGACTTCTTAAAGCAAATGTTTCCAGAAATATTTAGAAATATTCTTTGACACCTTTTCACAAATAGTTTGAATACAAACTCAGAAATTTCACTCCCATAGATTTCGTCAAACAATTTGTATGCAAACTGGAACAACAACAATTATGAGGCAAAGATTGATTTTTATTGAGAGCAAAGGACAAGTTTACAAAGCAACTAGAGAAATTACACTTGGAAGAATCATCTGCCAATTGAACTTGTTTTGGAGTTGCCTTGAAACCAACTCGACCTCTCTAGATATGTTGCTACAAGTACAATACCAATTCGGCTTCTTGTAATTAGGCTGCTACAAGTACAATACCAATTCGGCTTCTTGTAATTAGGCTGGTACAGGAATATGAAATTATGGTCTTAGATCTGGAACAAGGCTCCTTAGTTCTGCAATTCGATCTCCTCTTGTACTTGTGACTGGTACCAATGTCTTCAAGCTAAGCTACTCGACCTCTTCATGGAAATTGCTGGACACTTACATGATTTGGTTCCTTTCTCTTGTAGATAGAGATGAGATGATAAGGAAGAACTTGATCCATGTCAGAGATTATAGTTCTTCTAATATGACACATAATGACAGTGATTCTGAAACCGATTTATCAGTCCACAAAGTATTCGACCTCCCTTTATTGTGCAATAGTTTTTCCTTGCTGGTACACACCAAAAATTCGGCCTTGCTAGAACGCAAAGTAATTCGGCCTTGAGATTATTGCTAATACACCAATAATTTCAGTCCTCCTGTGTATAACTCGACATTTTTGTCTCTAGAAAACTCGTGGAGCTTTGGTACTAAACCCTTGAACGCTCCTGAAGAAGAGTCACGCCCTCAAACAAAAATATCTGATCTCCAAACTGGCCAATCGATTTGAACTCTAATGCTGGTAAGAAAATGACTGCACAGCCTCTCTTCAAAATAAGAAACTCAGCCTCCTGTACTTTGGCAACTCGATCTGGCTTGAGACTAATTTTCGGCCCTCAAATCCTTTTGCATTTCGATCCTCCTTGAAGATGAATTTCGACCGTGTGGGTTTGATGCTTGATCCCACTGTATTTGTCCTCCTTTTGCTTCAGAATGGGAACTCGGCCTTATGCAAATCGACCTTGCTTGAAAGTAGCCCTCGACCTTGGGTATCTATCTCTGGAATCACAAGAAGATCACTTCAGAATTTGGCTCCTCAATCTTGTGCTTGTCCTCCTGGAAGAATAATTACATTCAACCCTTGTTATTGGAAAAATAGACGTGCAAATACAATTTGATGCCCACAATCTCATGCAACAAATTATGCTGATATCTTCAAGAATAATCAAAGGAATAATTCCACTAGGGTGGCAAGTGATGTCCACAGAAGATGGAAGAAATCTAATTAGGGTGGCAAGAGATCCACCGAAGCTAGTGTGAGGGTCTCACCAGAAACCCTCGAAGCGAACTTACTTGAGCTCCTGACCAATAGCAAATGATAAGATGGAATAGAGTGATCAATCATTGAGCTGCCTCCTCCTTTTATAATCTTTCATTGAGACATCTCCAAGCTTCTAGATCTTCTTTTAATATTATTTTATTGAAGAAGTCACTTTTCTCCTCCCAAGTAACTTTTTCCCCTTTTTAAAATAAAATACTTTTTTCCTCTTTTCATTATTTATTATTTACCCTTTTATTTAATAATAGCAAAATTGGATAAATTCTCCATGTATCTTCAAATCTTTCCAAACAACCTCTTTAAATATGGATCTTGTTGGAGTAGTGTTTTGAGGAAAGGTTTTGGGATTTGTCCAGAGGAGCATCGCGTAAGAAAGTCGTCAAAGGGTTTGCGCACAAAATGCGGAAATAGGGAAAGTCGTTAGGTTTAGGTTGCGGGTTTTTTCCCATGGTAATAGTTACCGCCCATAATAAAAATAGGTTGTTTGTCGACTTTGCGCCCAAATGTTTATCTATAAATAGATAAATATGTGATGTAAAATATATACTTGTGTTTGTGCGTAAGTGTGATGATGTATTTTAAAGCTCTATAAGAGTTTTACATTTTAATAGTGGACCTATTAGGCTAGTGAGGCACGATAGTTGGAATGTAATGGGGACTTCATAGTAATAATAAAAGATTTGTTTTGGCTAATTTTTGTCTGCTGACAATGTGGTGAATTGTATGTTTTTTATTTTATGGTTCTATTGAATATAATGGATTTAGTTTGTAGAATAGGGGTATACCTAAATTTTCTGTTTTGAATGACTAAGATACTGAATAAATACTAATGATAAGTATAGAACCCATATCCCCTTCATGACTGCAAAGTTGTCTAGGTTCTTGCAGTCTCTTATAGATGCCTCAGGTGAGACTTCACCTACTCGCAAGTGATGTTGAAAGGGATGGTGTTACTCTAAAATCGGGTCTGCCCTTTATGTGCCAACAAATGGTTTTTTTGTCAGGACTAGGATCTGCGATTGAAAGGGACATGGAGTCTGATTAAGGAGGAAATACAACAGTGGGTACAAACGCAGGAATATAGATTTGCAGTAGAACAAACCAGGAGACAATGAATCAGTCCTAAGGAATGGTTGCAAAGGTATATGTCCGAAATTAGTGCCCTGTGGTATTGCACAACGGGAATTTTGAATCGATCCGAAGAGTGAATTTTGAAGCAATTACACGCAGAGGGACGAGGACAAGAGCATATGCATGTGGATAAGGGAGCCAACCATACCCGTGGGTAACAAAAGCAGTAGAGTCACCTCCCAGGTTTGATACAGTAAAGGAAAAATAAACATATAAGGAAGCTAGAAGAGAGCTTATTGTGACAGAATGGGGTCCGTTAGGATTGGACCTATTACCGCTCAATCTAGAAGGGGTCCTAGGAGGGTTTCCAAAAAGGCAACTAATAGACATAGTGGCAATAATGGGACAAGGACCCACTGTCACCTCAGTCGATGTCCCTTGCTCTTTACAGACTTTCATCGATGGGAGGAGTCCTGGTATCAGGGAAATCACTATGAATGACATGTCAATGATGGAGTGATAGTGGTTTCAAAAGCCCATTCATAGAAGAGAATTAGATGATAGAGCTTACTTGCTCAATAAGCAAGGTGTAAGGCTCTCTAGGAAAGGAATTTAGAGGAAACCTAGACCTAGGGATTAGTGATATTCTTTGATGAGGGATGCCCTAGACCTAAGATCCTTAAGGGAAAAGGGTTTTCTAAGTGATCTTTGTGAGATAAGAGTGGAAACAATGCGGGACCACAAAGAAGCCCAAGTGGGCCCAAGCAAGGGCTAGGGTTTCGGGTGAAACTTCCAACAAAAGAACTAGTCCAAGTAAGGGATGAGAAAATAGAGAAAATGAATTTCACTTGAGTTTTTAATGCAATGGCTCTTGATGAAGCCACTAACCAAGGAAACCTAGGGCTAAGAATAAGATTGGAGCTAGGGCTTCGGATAATTCCAAATCTAGCCATAGGAAATTCTTCAAAATTTGAGGGCCTAAAGGACACCCTGGCGCAGTTGTAGACCAACTCGCTCTTGAAATGGATGGCTGCAATGGATTTTGTGTGATGTCCTAGGAGACCCCTAGGGTTAGGGCTTAGAAAGGAGAGAAGGAGGTGAAAAAGATATTTGTTAAGGTGATCACCAAGGACTTGTAGACCAGTACCTAGCATATTGTTGAGAATGGAGTCAAAGTGTACTCGGCATGGGATTTTTACTTCTTCAAGGAGCCCAATTGCAACTTCACATGCCCTAGAGGAGCAACTTCAAGGTCACAACGAAGATTGATACTTCGATTTGCAAATTAATGGAGTTTCAAGGTCAAGGTTTCGCAACCTACCCTTGGGAACATTCACTTTTTGTTCCCAAACGAATAACTCATGTAATAGATCAAGATTCCCGAGTGATTCAAGATTTTCGCATAAATTTAGATTACAAGCAACATCATGATGCAATATTCCATATAATAGACATATAATAGAAATTTCGCATAGAAGAGACACTTACATGGTAGAAAAAATATATCCATCCATCACATTTGCAAAAGAATGAAGCTCCAAGACAATTTGGAATTATCCAAACATTGAAATGCATCAAGTGATCTCCATTTCATCCATCAAATAACTATATCGAAATTCTCAAGAAGAGAGAGATACAAATCCGAGTAGTGATGATTTACAAATGAGGCCTCACTTGTATTTATATGAGCCTACAATAGTTCAAATGGGTCTAATTAGCCTAATGAGCCCCTAAATATGACTCTAATGTGCAAAATAACAATCTAATTAGTGACAAGGCCACCAAATAGCTCCATAATAAGAACAATAAGCCTCTTAAGAGGCCCAAAATGATAGATAAGTAGCTAGGAGGGCCACTGAAAGGGCAAGTGGGGTCCAACATGTGCCAAAATGGGTGGAAGGGCTTCAAATGTAGTGAAGAAGGGGACGACCCCTTATTTCTCCAAGAAGATGACCTGTGGTGCTCTCAAGTGGTTGTGGGGGCACAAAATCATCCTCATGGGTCTCCGATTAGATCGAAGAAGCATGTATCCCATTTGTAAGGGCTAGAACAATGATGCAAGTCCTCCCTTTGTCTCCCATGGTGAGACACAACCTCATATGGGCTCTGGATCATCTGTCAAGTGTGTAGCCAGTTGGGCAAGGTGGTCCAGGTGCATAATCATCGTCAAATAAATTGAACACGAGCAAGAAATGAAAGACTCTGAAGGATCCCATGGCATGGTAATTGTGAAAATTCCTAGATCTGACAATCTAAGGAATCCTATTGCATCAACTGAGTGTACTTCTCCTATTAAGTAAATTACCTTTACATAATTAATTCAGATTTGAATTATTGAAGTAACTCCTGAAGTAGCCCACACTGAATAAATATGATCCTGAAGCAAGGAAACTGAGCAAGAAATCAATGACACATAGTACACTATTATTTTTGGACTAAGTCCCTGGAAAAACCAATGCGGGAAAACTGGTGCAACAAATCTAAGGGTTTGTATTATTAAGAAGTATCTGTTTCTGAATACATTGCTGAATACCTCTAAGGGTTATTCAGTTATAAAGAGAAATACTAGCAGAAATAAATTGTGAGTTTTACCTCACACAATCACTGGAAAATCTAGCTGATCCGATCACTGGAAAAGCTGCCTCTGGAGGTCTTTGCACAGCCTCTGTGCAGTGAATGCATAGGCCCTGCGTCACCTCCTCTAGGCACTGCGTTGCCCCAACAATAGATCGATTTGACTCCTAGATCATAGATATGGGCCTCCCGGTCTAACACCCCAGCTTTCGGCTTCTGGATCTGATCCGACAACTGAATCTTGGACTCCCTCTGAACCTCTGTGCGACCTCTATGTAGCCCTGACTAGCTCTACGCAACCTCTGCGTCACCCTGACTGGCTCTGCGCTCACTCTGCTGGACATGTTCCTGCCTCTCTCTACTGATGATTCTTCGGCTGAGAAAATCTCTCTCCGAAAGCTACTCTGCCCCTCACTGCACTGAATCAATTAGATCTGATCTTTGTTTGAGCATTGCTCCGTCAGAAGAATGTGATCTCAAGATTCACTCTATGTGTCTCTTTCTAAATGACTCTCAAGCCTTCCTTTATAGTCTTCTCGTTGAGAAGTCAACGATTGAGATTAGATCTCTAATCAACAGCTAAGATTATAACATGACTTGATCTCTGCCTTTTCTAGATTATTCTCACTCTGTTTTATTAATGTCCTTTAATTATTTAATTTCCCTAAGTTTAGACTTAAGGTCTCCATTAAAATAATTAATTATTTTAATAAAACATTAAACATGTAGAATTTTCACAAATGGTTTCTGGGTTCTTAGGAATACCAGTGTCTAAGAATCTCCACAAAATTTGGGGCTTAGAGCATTTTCCGATGCTACAAAAAATAACACTCCCTCTTAATGAGGAAGGTGCTCTAACGATATGCATGTTGCATACTGCTCTTTCCCTGAAGCATCCTCCAAGCTACTAAAGTCCATCAACCACTGCGCTGTTGCTGCAACTGCATTGTTGCCCATCACACTGCCACTGCCACTGCTGCATCTGTACTACAACTCCCTCTCAAGTGCTGCATTTGATATGCTGCTAGCATTGCCACTGCTAACACTGCATCTACACTGCAACTCAGTTGCTGAGAAACAAATGAACTCACCCAAAACTGAACAAGTGTTCAGTAGATGCACCTCGGTGCTAAAGACTTTGACAGCTGGTAACTACTGCGCTGTCCCTCTGATGCACTACGCTGCTGCTGCTGCTATGCACTGTGCAACACTGATCTGCACTGCCCTGCACTCCTGTGTATTGCACTGCTACTACTACGCTACTGCTGCTTTACTCCGCGCTACTCCAGAAATGAGCGCTGCTACCCACTGCACTGTCGTCTACATCCCTCCTCGGCTCACACTAAACTCCTCCATCCTGCTACTGCTGATTATGGGCTCCCGTAGCAAGGTAATGATCCATGAGGTGGGCTACTCAAGGATCCTGCGCAACTGAAGTTCAAGGTGAACTAAAACTCTATGTCACCCCAGTTCTTACCAGGAGAAGCATGGGCACTCAACAAACTCATCTTGCTCGATCTTTGTGGCTGCAACTGTTGGATCATGCTTCTCATCCTTGTCCTTTTTCTTCAAAGGACACTATGATGAAAAGTGGCCCATCTCACCACATCTGAAGCATTTCACCTTCGAGACATCTCTCTTTTGTCTCCGTTGCCCTTGCTGCCCTTTCGACCCGCTCCAAAGACTTCGATCTGCTCCCGCTGCTGTCATCAAGTTTGCACTTGACTAGATCTCTCCTCAGCTCATTCTCCTGAAGTGCTGCCCATATCTGCTACCAACTAGGAAGCGTAGCCCTGCCTAGAATGCTCTGGACAAAAACCTTCCACTCCTCCGTGATTGTGTTAAGGGCCAACCTCACCATAGTTGCTGTAGTTGGGGTGGATCCCACGAGTCACGACTGCCAACTGGTCTCAAATCTCCTGAAGTCTCGTAAGGAACGAAGTAATGCGCTCCCTCTTCCGCATCTGGATCATGCGGAGCTTTTGCTCCAAGTACATCTTCCGTTGCTCAGAAGTTCCTACGTGCAACAAAGACAAAGCTTCCCACATCTTCCCGGTGGCGTTCTTGCCAGCTAAATGTGAGACTATGTGATCCTCAACACCATCAAGGATTAGCCTCTTGCACTTTGCCATATCGGTCTTGTACTTCTTAAGTTGATTCGGATCTGTAGGTACAACAACCATATTTGCCATGAACATCTTGAGATCGAATTCATCTAGAAGGAACTGAATCCTTTCCTTCCAGATTACATAGTTGGAGGAGCCCTCTAACCGGTCCTGATCTCTAAGACCACGAGCTTTCATCTCAGCCGAAAAACTGTCAAACTGCTTTCTCTTTCTCCCCCTCTGCGCAACCTAGGCAGGCTTACGCATTCCTTCTGGAGCTCGTATCTGCTACTCAGATCTTGGAAAAATGTTGAATTCCTCGGCTAGGAACTCACCGAGGAAGAATTTCCTGCTATGTGCTTTTTCTTTTTTCTGACGCTTCTCTGCTCCGACAACCACCTGCAGAAAGAATGCGTCCCTCTGGCTCTGCGTGAAGGCTTTGCGCAGCTCCCTCTGCCTCAGTAAAATCTTGAACTAGAAGTCCTACGTCTCTGTCGACTCACTCAGAGAGAGACAACCTCGAAACAAACAACCCTCCTGGCTAGAACTGCACAATCCCTCTGGGGATTCGATTTGCTGTTGTTGCAGCAATTCGACCTTCACTTCAGATTCATATATGCTCTTCGTATTTCACATCAAATGCTATGATACCATGTGAAAATTCCTAATCTGACAATCTAAGGAATCCTACTGCATCAACTGAGTGTACTTCTCCTATTAAGTAAATTACATTTACATAATTAATTTAGATCTGAATTATTGAAGTAACCACTGAAATAGCCTACATTGAATAAATATGATTATGAAACAAGGAAACTGAGCAAGAAATCAATCACACATAGGACACAATAATTTTTGGACTAAGTCCACGGAAAAACCCAATGCGGGAAAACCGGTGCAATATATCTGAAGGTTTGTATTATTAATTTATTAAGAAGTAACTGTTTCTGAATACATCGTTGAATACCTCCAAGGGTTATTCAGTTACAGAGAGAAATATTGGCAGAAATAAATTGCGAGTTTTACGACACAATCACTAGAAAATCCGGCTGATCCGATCACTGGAAAATCTGCCTCTAGAGGTCTTTGCGCAGTGACTGCAAAGGCCCTGCGTCACCCTAGGAACTGATCGATTTGACTCCCAGAATCACAAATTTGGTGCTCTTGGTCTCACACCCCGACTTCCAGCTTCTGGATCTGATCCAACAGCTGAATATCGAACTCCCTTTGAAACTTTACGCAACCTCTGTGTCGCCGTGACTGGTTCTGCGCAACCTCTGCGTCACCCTGATTGGCTTTGCGCTGGCGCTACTGGACATCTTTCTGCCTCTCTCTGCTGATGATTCTCTGGCTGAGAAAATCTTTCTCTCTGGAAGCTACTCTGCTTCTCACTACACTGAATCACTTAGATTTGATCTTCGTCCGAGCACTGCTCCGTCAGAAGAATTCGATCTCAAGATTCACTCCGTGTGTCTCTTTCCAGATGACCCTCAAGCCTTCCTTTCTAGTCTTCTCGTTGAGAAATCAACGGCCGTGATTAGATCTCTAAACAACGACTAAGATTATAACATGACTTGATCTCCGCCTTTTCTAGATTATTCTCACTCTGTCAGGCCAGGAGGTAACTCCACAAAATAACTCATACGAATTGATTGAGGGTGCCTATGAATATATACATAAAGGTGAGACTGTTGGGATTCATTTCCCAATGTCTCTTAGACTTCCTTATTTCCTATTTTACATTAATGTGCAATTTCGCCCAATCCCTTGGAATTAGGTGTCGACATTCCCCCCTTAATTTGAAGGGATGTTGGTGAGTCCAAGCATCGTTCTGAAATTTTGAAACTTTTCTCTTCCAAGCACTTTGGTGAAGATGTTTGCAATCTGCTCATTTGTGGAACAATGATGTAGATGGAATGTTTTGGCCTCAACATGATGTCGAATTAGATGGTATTTTGTGTTGATGTGCTTCTTTCGATCATGGAACTTTGGGTTCTTGGCCAAATTTATTGCAGAAGTGTTGTCGATCATGAGTGGAGTTGAATGCATTTGTTTCTCTGCAAATCTTCTAGGATTTTCTTGAGCCACACAATTTCCTTTGACGCTTAAGCTGCTGCCATATTCTGCCTCAGTTGTGGAATCTGCTGGAACTGACTGTTTGCGTGATCTCCAGGAGACAACTCCTGATCCAAGACTCATAGTATAACTTGAAGTAGATACCCTAGTTTCTTTGTCTCCATCAAAATCTAAATCAAAGTATCCAATCAAGCTGAAGTCGCCCACCTATGTATATTTGAGTCCAAAGTCTTGAGTCCCTTTCAAGTACTTTAGAACTCTTTTTGCAACATACCAATATCCTTCACAAGGTTTTTGCATAAACCTGGAGAGGATTCCAACAACAAATGAGATGTCTGGTCTCGTAGTAGTCAGGTAGATGAAACTTCCTACAAGCTGTCTATATTTTGTTGCATCCTCAAATTCTTTCCCTTCAATGGATGTGAGCTTCAAGTTTTGTTCCATTGGAGTGGTCAAAGGATTGCATTCAGCCATGCCAAACTTGTTCAATAGATCTTCGATGTACTTTTTCTGAGAGAGGAATATCAATTTAGGATGTTGAATCACTTCAATACCAAGATAGTAGTGAACATAGCCCAAATCAGTAATTTCAAAACCTTTCTTCAATTCCTTCTTTATGGATGAAATATAACTCCCATTGTTCCTTGTCATCAAAAGATCAACTACATACACCACAAGTTATACAACTGCCAACTTTCTTGACAAACAAAGTTGCATCATCAAGATCATAATGTTTGAAGTTAAGTTTCAGAAGATGCTCAGTTAACTTTTCATACCAGGCTCGCGGTGCTTGCTTGAGGCCATACAAGGATTTTATAAGCTTGCATACTTTGTGTTCTTGGCCCTTCACAACAAATTCTTTTGGCTGGGACATAAAAACCTTCTCCTTTAGATCTCCATTCAGAAAAGCAGTTTTTACATCCATCTGATAGACTTTCCAACCATTCTGAGCTACTAAGGCAAAGAGTGTCCGGATGGTAGCCCAATTTGTTGCGGGGACAAAAGTTTCCTCATAATCGACCCCTTCCTTCTGTGCAAAACCTTTTTCCACAAGCCTGACTTTGTGCTTGTCAAGTGAGACATCCACTTTGTACTTGTTCTTGTAGACCCACTTGCAACTAATTGGTTTGGTTCCCAATGGAGGATCAACCAGCGTCCAAGTGCCATTCTTTATCAAGGCATCATACTCCTTTAGCATCGCTTCATTCCATTCATCATGAGAAGCGGCTTCTATGAAGGAAGTTGGTTCAAGATCTGTATACAAATTCAATTCAGGTCGTAATGTAGGTGGGGAGCCTTGTCAATCTAATCTACTTGCAGAAAAAACGAAACCTAGAGGCATATGGGAGGAGCACCGCAAAGTTGTCTCTGTAAATCAGATCTTTGACTGCGTGGATATGGTGGGAAGGTCGAGCAGTGTGGAAGAGTGTACACCGTAGTGGATACAACGCAGTGTGGGAGGGTCAAGGCTGCCAAGCATCGGTAGAGAGAAGAGTGCAATGTATAATGTGTTGGCTGGCGATGAGGGAATTGACTCAGAGAGGGAATTTTGGCAGTATGAATATGTTGGGAGAGCACAGAGGGACAATCTGCAAAACAAAGAGTAGAGATAGAGGTGACAATTTGCAGAGACGGTTTTGAAGTATGGAGGAGGGAGTTACAAGGGCAGGGAATCCAAAAATGGAGTTGGCTTTGATACCATGTCAGACCAGGAGGTACCTCCACAAAATAACTCATATGAATTGATTGAGGGTGTTGATGAATATATACATAGAGGTGAGACTGTTGGAATTCATTTCCCAATGTCTCTTAGACTTCCTTATTTCCTATTTTACATTAATGTACAATTTCGCCCAATCCCTTAGGATTAGGTATCAACAGTCTCCATTAAAATAATTAATTATTTTAATAAAACATTAACTGAGTGAATTTTTCACAAACGGTTTCTTGGTTCTTTGGAATACCAGTGTCTAAGCCACTCCACAAAATTTGGGGCTTAGAGCAGTTTCCGATGCTACAAAAAACAATAGTAATATGCTCTCTATGAAAATTTCTGAATCTTCTAAACATAAATCCTATTGCAGAAAATCTGATTTACTTCTCCTACTTGTTTATTTAACTTTACAGGTTATTTTCTGAATTATTCATGAAAACATCGAAGTAAATACACTGCAGCCTACACAATTATATAGATCAAGTACTGAAGAATAAGCAATCATGTAGACAAAGGACACTGAATTTTTCGGACAAATGTCCCCTGAAAAACGCATTGCGGGAAAATTGGTGCAACAACTCTTGATGGTTTTTATTATTATGCAGATTTATGAATACAATCTAGGGTGCCATAAACCGCTCACCCAATAGAGAATTTCCTTGGCAGAAGTACCTCTATCCGGAGACATATATTATGGCTGATCCAACGTCAGAATGACGAACCCCACAGGTGCCTACGCAATCCCCAACAAGCTCTGTGCTGGAACTGCGTCACCCTTCTTCGATCTGCTAAAACTGAGCCCGATCTGCCCCACAGAAACCCCAGCGCTGCAGCCTTTGGCTCTGCGTCACCTCTTCCTAGACTGCGTCAGCCTCTACGTGAGCCTAACTGGGCCTGCGTTGTGAAAATTTCTGAATCTTATACTTATGCAGAATCTTACTGTTAAATCTGGTTAAGCTCCTCCTACTTAGTTAAGTTATTAATTGAATAAATTCAGATTAATATCGAAGCAAAACACATAACAGACTTTCACCAATCCAGATCTAGAAAAAGTACATGCACACATAGACAAAGTGACACAGTGATTTTGTGGACAAATAGTCCCTGGAAAAACCCAATGCGGGAAAACCGGTCTACTGGCTACTGGAGGGTTTTATTATTAAGAATTTTCTGAATACAACGAATTTGGGTTCCAGATCTAGAAAACCCGACAGAGATAAAATAGATCTATAGCTCACTGGCTGTTATGAAGCCAAAATATTGACTGATCCACACACCCTCAAACGATATTTACTGGACTCAGCCAAAATCAGGCCCTAGAAACCCCAGTGCTGCCCCTGAAGCCCCTGCGTCAGCCTCAGTGCTGGCCTGGAAAGGGCTGCGTTACCCCAGACTGGGTGACGTAGTCCTCATGCTGCCCCTTAGGGTCTCTGTGTAACCCCTGAGGGTTTCCAGCTGAATCACGCTGTCCATGGAGGGACTGTGCAACACTTGCGTAGCACAGTTACTGCCCTCTTTGCTGCTGCTCTCTTGCTTCTCTACGCTGCCTCTTTGAGCTGATCTCTGCCTGTTGCTGATTTTAGACCCTGGGATCAAATCACCCCCTTGGTTGAAATTCCCCTCTCTGCAGCTGAAACACTTCTGAGAATTCTTAGCAAACCCGCCCTAGAATCTCAGCTTAGCTTCCGTGCTCTGCCTCTTTGTGTGTTTACAAATGACCCCAAGCCTTTCCTTTATACTTTTCTCGTTGGGAAACCAACAACCATGATCAGATCTTGAATCAATGGCTAAGATTAAAAGAAAGCTTGATCCACAGGAATACACTTGATCTACAAGACCCAGAAAGGGATTTGGGAGCTAGAGCACAACTGATGCTAGCCCAAATACACAAAATCTCAATACTCCCTCTTAGCATCAGGAGTGTGCTCTAGCAATACATCACACTATGCATTACAAGATTTTGGGCACTGGTTCTGTACTGTTGATGCTTGGCCTGCTGCCACTCAACTCTGCACTGTTGCTGCCATTCTGTATTGCTGTCCATGACTGTGCCACTGCCACTGCAACATCTGTACTACAGCTCCCTCTCAATTTGCTGCATCTGTGCTGCTCATAGCACTGCCACTGCTGATCTGCTGCACTTCAACTTCAGCTGTTGAGAGAAACAACTGAATCTCCCGCCCAACCTTTGACAGACAAGTCAGTTGGGCTGCATCCCCATCACTGAAGCTCCATACGCTGCTGATCTATGCTGGCATCTAAAGGATGACGCACAACAACAGCTCTGCACTGCGTAAGCAGACTCCCTTTGCACTGCTGAAGTCACATCAACCCCTTGTGCTAAAATCCCTCACGCTGCTGCTGTGCTGCGTTGTCCTCCTGAAGCCTCCAAGCTGTTGCAGCTCTGCTCTGTGTAAGCAACTATGCTCTGTGCTGTTGAAGTCACATCAACCCCTACGCTGCTACTGCATCTGCACTGTGCTGCTCCTTCCTGCTTTTAGATTTGGCTCTGCTTCATCCGTGATTTTTGCACCCACTGCTCCACTTGTCCCGCTACTGTCTTAAGGCTGTCGTAGCTCGCATGTGATCCAAGAGATGAGCTGCTCAAGGATCCGGCCCTACATTCTGTAGCTCCTCTACAGATCCATGTCGCCCCACCTCTGTGGTTCATGAGTGCTCATGGCTGCATCATCTTCCGACCCATCATACACCACAACAGCCTTGGAAGAAGAAGCTTCCTTGTCCGTTTTCTTCTGAGGACAATTGCTGGCAAAATGTCCCATTTCACCACACTGGAAGCACTTGATCTTAGACATATCCTTTTTCTTCTTTCCCTGCTGCCTCTTTGATGCCAAGATTGCATCTTCTTCATCTTCCTTCTTCACTTTGCTTGATCCCGTGCTGTACTACTTCTTGATGAATCCGCGGAGTTCTTCTTGATGCAGAATTGCCCACAAGATGTCCCAATCTGGGAGGTCCACTCTGCCCAAGATACTTTGGACAAAGGTTTCCCACTCATCTGTGACTGCATTGAGAGCAGTCCTGACCATCACATCATCTTCCACCTTAGCACCCGCGGCAGTCAACTGATCTCTGATCGATTGCAGTCTGAAGAGGAAATTTTCCATTTCTTCTCCCTTGGTCATCATGAATGACCTCATCTGAGTCTCCAACAACATCTTCCTTTGGACAGATTTTGCCTCATATAGGGAAATTTGGCCTTCCACATCTCATTAGCTATCTTCTTCTCAGCTATGTGTGGTACAATATGGTCCTTAATTACGTCCATGATCAATCGCTTGGCATGCCCAACAGCTTCCTTATGCTTTCGTAGAAGATCTGCATCAGTCAGTGTGGCCAGAGTTTGCTTTGCATGGTCTCTTAGATGATATGCCTCAAGGATTATCAGGATTCTAGCCTTCCAAACTGAAAAGTTGGAGAGGCCATCCAATCTATCCTGATCACGCAGTCCATGAGGAGCCATCTGCTCAGAAATGTGTCAGAACTTCCCTTTCTCTTTGCTAGAGAACTGGATCTAAGGCCCTTGGAGAAACAAGCACCTACAGCTCCCTCTGACAACTTATTTCCCTCCTTGGAAATCTGCCAAATCAACAATGATTCAGCTCTCTTTGATCCTATGATCAATCTGCAAGTTTCTTTGGCTAGAAACTCTCTGAGAAGCGGATCTCCCCCTGCTCTTTGTCACTTGTGCTTAGGCTAAAAATCTGAAAACTTCAGAAATTTAACCCCACCAGCACCTACTGAATTTCTGCAGCTAAGCTTCAGTCTTTTCTGGATCTAATAGATTCATATCTGCGTCACACTGGCTGGCTTCAGACCAATTCACCGCTGTTTCTGAGCTGCCTTTGCGCAGTAAATGCGTGGGCTTGCTAGGAGATAGCTTTAGACTGCGTCACCCTGCCCTCTGTGTGATTCTGCCTCTGAAAACTGCTGTCCCTTCAGATTTGCCCTTTTGCTGCTTTTCCAACTGCTTTATGTAGCTAGAACCTTCAGTCTTCCGCTGGTGATCCTCCTAGATCTGCAATTGCTCTGATACCATGTGAAAATTTCTGAATCTTATACTTATGCAAGAATCTTACTGTTAAATCTGGTTAAGCTCCTCCTACTTAGTTAAGCTATTAACTGAATAAATTCAGATTAATATTGAAGCAAAACACATAACAAACTTTCCCCAATCCAGATTTAGAAAAGGTACATGCACACATAGACAAAGTCACAAAGTGATTTTCTGGACAAATAGTCCCCAGAGAAACCCAATGTGGGAAAACCGGTTTGCTGGCTGCTGGAGGGTTTTCTTATTAAGAATTTTCTGAATACAACAAATCTGGGTTCTAGATCTGGAAAACCCGACAAAGATAAAATAGATCTACAGCTCACTCGCTGTTTTGAAGCCAAAATATTGACTGATCCACACCCTCAAATGGGATTTATAGGAACCTATTCGACACATAGTTGAGCAAAGATTGTTGTGAATGGATTGAGGGATCAAGACAGGTTTGATGGAGTATCTAACTTTGTCTCTGGAAGGCCAGGATCCTGGCAGTTTTGGATGAACATCGCATCAAGGATCATGCCTTGAACACAATTGCGGTTTCGGTTGATGTTTATCCTCTCAAGAAGTACGAGGAGGCTTAGGAAAAAGCAAAACGCATGATCATGGACGGAGTCAAGGATCATGTGATCCCACATATTGCTGAAAAGAACACAAGAAGGGAAATTTGGGATGCCTTGACCACTATGTACCAGGGATATTCTGTCCAGTGGAAGATGTTGCTTGAGAACCAATTGAGATTATTTCAGATGCAGAAGGGAGAAGAGACCGACCCTTTCCTCGTTAGATTGCAAGAGATCCGAGATCAGCTAGCTTCCGTAGGGGTACACCAGATGTTGGGCTTATGGTTAGGACTGCCTTGAATGCAGTCACTGAAGACTGCGAGACCTTTGTCCAAGGCATTTTGGGCAGGGCAACTCTTCCAAGTTGGGAAGAGACGTGGGCAACTCTTCGACAAGAAGAGCTCAAACGGTGGACCAAGGTGGGAAGCAACAACAAAGGGATCAAAGTCACGAAGGAGGAAGATGAAGATGCGACTCTCGCATCTAGGGGACAACAAGGGCAACATAGAAGGAAAAAGGACCTCTCGAAGGTTAGATGCTTCAGATGTGGTGAACTAGCACATTTTTGTGAAATTTTCAATCTGGAAATGCTACTGTAGTAAATGATTTATTTTGCGTACTTATTTATAATAAGTTATTTATAGATGCTTCAGTAAATTTGAAATAAATACAGCTGCATCATTCAATTTAATCTTAAAGCAGAAGAACAAATAGAACAAGTATAACACAATAGAGACAACCACATGAAGACAGTGATTTTTGGACAATTGTCCCCGGAAAAACCCAATGCGGGAAAACGGTGCAGCAGATGAGAGTGTATATTAATCTTCAGCAGTGAAAAGATCATTTACAGAATATATGACGAGTAGATATTTAGCATACACCTGAGATGAATTTTTCGAACACCTCGAAAGAATTCCCGACACATGGTAGGCACTTCTCCTCCCTCTGCATTACTCTGCGTCGCCCCTTTGCGCAGTCATTGCGTTGGCCTGCGCCACTCTGCATGGAGGGCCAGTGCTGCTGCTCAACACTTCCTCCTCTACGTCTTCTGCCTTCCTTATCCTTCTTCTCTACTGACCTCTCCCTCCTCCTTCTGTCTCTGCAACCCAGCCTCTACAACCTCTCCCTCTGAAATCGAATTCTCTTACTTCAAAATCGATTTCCTTCGAGTACTGAGAATGTGTCCGGCTTACTTTCCAATTGACCGTCAAACCTTCTCTTATAGTCTTCTCGTTGATGAATCAGCGACCTAGATTATATCCTTAATCAATGGCTCAAATTAAAAGATGACTTGATCTTCATTTTCTAGAAGATTCACACTCTGCTTTATTAATACCCTTTAATTATTTAATTTCCCTAAGTTTAGACTTAGGGATCACTTAAAATAATTAATTATTTTAATAAAGCATGATTCGAGTGGAGTTTCCATAAACGATTTCTGGGTTATCTGGAATACTAATGTCCAAGCCTCCTCCCAAAATATGAGACTTGGAACACTTTCCAATGCTACAAAATCAACACTCCCTCTTAGCGAGGAAAGTGTTTCAACAAGGTACCATATGTATTTGCTCTGACCTGAAGCATTTGCTGCGTTGCTAATGTCTTGGCTGCTGCCCCTCAACTTTGCGCTGCTGCCCTCTGTACTGCTGCCTGTGACACCACCTCTGCCACTGCCTCATCTGTACTGCAGCTCCCTCTGAATCTGAAGACCACCCATTCCTCTACTGGAAATGGTTCTCGACCATCCCCATCTTTTCTTTGAAGTAAGTAAACTTAATCTTACCCAGATCCTTTGTGAGGATACCCGCCACCTGTTCTCCTATAGGAGTCTACCTCAACTGTGCAACTCCTTGTTGGACATAGTCTCTGATGAAGTGGCACCTAATGTCAATGTACTTCGACTAGTCATGAAACACAGGATTCTTAGAGAGCTTCATGCAACTCTGATTTCACACAAAATTCCAGTCGGTTCCATCCTCTTCTTAAGCAAGTTCAAGAGCAATTTACAAAGCCATATGGCCTCGCACGAAGTTGTGCTTGCTGCCATATATTCATCCTCAGCTAAGCTCAGTGCCACAAACTTCTGTTTCCTACTGCACCAGGAAGTCATTCCTGATTCGAGACTGAAACAGTACCCACTAGTACTTTTCCGATCCATTGGGCTTCCAACCCAATCTGCATTAGTGAACCCACTCAATTGGATTTCATTGCCTTTGGTGAACTTCAACCCATACTCTACTGTCCCCTTCAAATATCTGAGAACATATTTGGCTGCTGCCCAGTGAGCCCTCCTTGGTTCCACCATGAACTGGCTGAGGGTATTCACTGCATAACAAATGTCTGGTCTAGTGTTGACCAGGTACAACAATGATCCTATGAGCTGCCTATACAAGGTAGGGCCAGCCTCATCATCTTCGAACATGTCTATCTTCTTCTAGTTTGTAATCATTAGCGTAGCCATGGGTCTACAGTCCTCCATCTTAAACCTCCTGAGGATCTCTATAGTATATCTTCCTTGCCCAAGGATGATTTCTCCCTTCTGCTGCGAGACCTCCAAACCAAGAAAATAGTGCATCTGCCCCAGATCCTTCATGTCGAATTCGGTAGCCAGATTCTCCTTGCAGTCTTTGATAAGCTTAGATGATCTAGTCAGGAACATATCATCTACATATAATACCAGGATTGACGACTCATCCCCTACTCTCAGATAGTAGAGGTTGGGATTTGTGTCACTCTTGACAAATCCCATTTTCTGCAGGTAGTTATCAATTCGCCCATACCATGCTTTGGGGGCTTGTTTAAGTCCGTACAAGGCTTTCTTAAGCCTGCATATATGAGTCTCCTGCTCATGTTTTTCAAAGCTCTCTGGCTGTTGTATGTACACTTCCTCTTCTATCACCCCATGCAAGAACACTGTCTTGACATCCATCTAGTGAATCTCCCATCCCATCTGCACTGTAAGAGAGATGACGAATTTGATTGAAGTGTACCAAGCTATAGGGGCGAAGGATTCTTCATAGTCGATCCCTTCTTTCTGTGCATACCCCTTAGCCACAAACCTGGCTTTGAACTTCTTTATGCTGCCATCTACAACATACTTGATCTTGTAGATCCACCTTAATCTTACAACCCATTTGTTCTGAGGTCTAGGGACTACTTCTCCACCATGGCATCTACCCACACCTAATGTTGAGCTGCCTATCGAAAACTAGAGGGTTCTCCGATCTGTGCTACTAGTGCCTGGTACCTATAAAGTTGCTTGCGTACCCTCTTCCCATCTCTAGGGGCTCCAACAAATTCCTCTGCGTCCCTCAGAGTCTGATTGAGCTCTCTGCTCGTTCTTCCATTGGTGGTGGGTGGATTTACTTGCTCTCTTGCTTGCTCTTCTTCGGAAGAAATTTCCTCAGAATCCTTGTGCCATGGAGAGACACTCGAGCCATCCTCTGTAGGCCGATGTGGTTGTACTAGTGGATCCTCCTCAACTTGCGTATCTGTAGGCATTTCTCGGGATCTTCTGAAGGCTCTTTCCTCCCTGAATTTCACGTCCCACCACGATCTTCCTGTTTTCTGGAATATAGATGCGATATGCCTTTCCATTTTCACTATATCCCACAAGATATCCCTTCTCCGCAGTTTGATCCAATTTCTTCCTCTTCTCATCGTGTATGTGGCAATACCCTATACTGCGAAATATTCTGATGTGGCTCACCTCAAGCTTGTTGCCAGTGAACACACTCTCAGGGGTCACTTTCCCCAGTGCTCTATGAGGCACCCCGTTCTACACATACACTGTTGTATTGCAGGCTTCTGCCCACAGAAATTTGGGCATGTCTTGGTCACATAGCATCGCCCTCGCAGCTTCTACAATGGTCCTGTTCTTCGTTTCTGCAACTCCATTCTGCTTTGGATTGTATGGAGCTGTCCATTCTCTCTTGATGCCTTCCTTTGTGCAGAAACTTGTGAAGTCTTTATCGATATTCTCTCCACCATTATCTGATCGCAACTTCTTGATCTTCTTTCCGGTTAAATTTTCTACCAAAGCCTTGAATTCTTTGTATCGCTCAAAGACTTCATCTTTGGTTTTAAGAAAGTAGATCCATGTTTTTCGGGAATGGTCATCAATAAAGGTAGCAAAGTACTTTGCACCACTGAGAGCAGTCATAGACATTGGCTTGCATATTTCTGAGTGTATCGACTCCAATACACTCTTGGTCCTACTGTTGCTTCTTGGAAATGCTGCCTTGGCATGCTTCCCTAGTACGCACACCCTGCAGACCTCATCTTTCCTTGTGTTGAGTTCTGGAGCTCCCATGACAGTCTTCTTGAGGATTTTCAAGGCTCCATGATGTAAATGCCCCATTCTTCTGTGCCATAATTCATTCAGGTTTCTTTCATCTGTACTGCCGATTAGTGCCATTAGAGACTCAAGCTGAAGCTTATATAGTTTATGGCTCCTTACTCCAATTTGTGCCTTCCTTTTCCAGCTAGGATGTTTGACATAAACTTTATTTCCAATAAAGTATACATCGTAACCCTTGTTCTAGAGCTAAGACACGGAGAGTAAGTTCATCCCCAATCCTGGTACATGCAATACATTTGTGGCCCGAAGCTTGTTACCAACTTTTGTCTGAAATATTATGGTTCCTCTACTAATGGGGGTACACTTGGCCTTGTTTCCCATCGTGATCTGAAAGTTCATCTGCTCTTCCTGGTTGCTCGAAAAACATTCTCGAACTCTTGTCATGTGAGCATATGCTCCACTGTCAATATACCAAACTCTTGGAGAGGCCGTGCTTGACACACACGCGAAATCCTCTTCTAGTCTGGATTCCAGAAGTGACATGTCATGACCCCTTTGTTTCTCCATGTGTTCTCGAGGACTGCGTGAACCCTTCGGAGCGGCTGCTGCATCTATGTTGGATCTCAGTTTCATTGCAGACCCTCCTCTTCTGTCTTTTGCCTTTAACTCTGATACCATCTGAAATTTTCAATCTGAAAATGCTATTGCAGTGATTGATTTATTTCACCTACTTATTTATAATAAGTTATTTACAGATGCTTCAATAAATTTTGAAATAAATATAGCTGCAACATTCACTTTAATCTTAAAGCAGAAGAACAAATAGAACAAGTATAACACAATATAAACAACCACATGAACACAATTATTTTTGGACAATTGTCCCTGGAAAAATCCAATGTGGGAAAACTGGTGCAACAAATGAGGGTTTATATTAATCTTCAATAGTGAAAAGATCGTTTACAGAATATATGACGATCAAATATTTAGCATACACCTGAGATGAATTTTTCGAACACCTCAGAAGAATTCCGACACACGGTAGGCACTTCTCCTCCCTTTGCGTTACTCTGCGCAGTCACTGCACCAGACTGTGTCACTCTGCGTGACGGGCCAGTGTTGCTGCTCATCACTTCTTCCTCTGCATCTTCTACCTTCTTTCTCCTCCTTCTCTGCTGACCTCTCCCTCCTATCTCTGCAACCCAACCTCTACAAACTCTTCCTCTGAAATCGAATTCTCTTACTTCAAAATCGATTTCCTTCGGGTATTGAGAATGTGCCTGACTTAGTTTCCAATTGACCCTCAAGCCTTCCAGATATTCCATCCAAGATGAACATCATGGATACCTTGATCTGACCCACCGTGCTATATGGGTCGGAGGTTTGGGGCCCCTCACTACTTGAGTCAGATTGGGCATCAGCTAAGCGAGTCCAGATTCTTCTCCTACGCCGCTTCATTCAGTGCAAGCAGATAGTTCCTCAAAACATCATCTTAGCAGAGTTCAGAGCTAAGCCCTTCCGTCTGGAGGCAATTTTCAGCATAATCTCTTACCTCCATCGGATCCGTGGTCTAGTGGACACGAGAGAGGGGAGAAACAGGTACCCATTCCTGGCCTATTGCTCCTCGAAGAACATCGCTCACACGCAAACCAGCTGCACCAGATGCTGGTTCACCGTGGTGACAGAACTCCTTGGTCTTATCGGTATCTGGACAGATCATCACCCCCCGTTCTAGTATTCACTAAATGCCTCGAGGCACCTTCTTCCAAACCAGCAGGAACTCAACAAAATCATCAGGGAGGACATCTACAGGTAGTACATTCAAACTACATGGATCAATCCTCAGGGTGGTTTGCGCCCAAAGATGGCCTTTTACGCTGAACACTTTCTGGAGATCAGAGATGGACTTATCACTCGGCCCCCTTATACCCTCCAGCATTGGATGCATGCTATTCGGATCCCCCTTGGGTAGCTCAGAGTTGGATTGCACAAGCTTCGAGTGGAAACAGACCACCATATCGACAGGACGGAGAGGATCTGTCAACTTTGCCACTTATAGGAGGTGGAAACCAAGTCACAATTCATCTTCAGATGCTCGGTCTACTATGAGATCCGCTGGCGCTTTTATTGCCTATTCAGAGGGCCCCAGAGCCTGGCCAGTTTCCTTAGATACCCTGACCAGCGATGCCTGGCTCTCTACGTCCAGGAGACCTTCAGATATCGATCGACTCTACTCCAACCTACTTCTACTTCGGCCACCGCATAGAGGATCACAGACTTCTTCAGAGTACTCCCAGCAACACAAGGAACCAAGAGAACCACCGATCGATCCATAGACCATGACTCTAGATCGGTGTGGGTTCGGGAATCTCGTCCCGTTAGATCCCGTCGGAGCTCCAGAACCAGGCACCCCACCCCCCATCCAGGGGACGCCCCAAAACCTCCAGACGACAGCGACAGCAGTCCAGCTCCTCGTCAGGGCAGTAGACATTGACAAGTTTCCTCCAGTCCTCTTCTATCGGCCTCGGATGTTAGGAGAAGGGGCATCCCCCCCTTCAGGAGGCTCATCCTCCTCCTCCAGAACTGCTTCATCACAACTCATTGTCATGGTGTTTCAATCATTCAGTTATCCAGACTTTACTTTTACATTCTTTGTAGCTTTGCATTTCATATTTTTATGAAGGAAAGGGGACCGTTTGGTCCACCGGCTAGTATGCTGTAATCATTGTAACCAACAGTCCCATTGACCTTTTTGTGGTCATTCGTTGGACATTAAATAAATTATCTTATCTTATCTTGTTGATGAATCAACGACCCAAATTATATCCTTAATCAATGGCTCAGATTAAAAGATGACTTGATCTTCATTTTCTAGAAGATTCACACTCTGCTTTATTAATACACTTTAATTATTTAATTTCCCTAAGTTTAGACTTAGGGATCACTTTAAAATAATTAATTATTTTAATAAAGCACGATCCGAGTGGAATTTCCACATAAGATTTCTAGGTTATCTGGAATACCGATGTCCAAGCCTCCTCCCAAAATATGAGACTTGGGACATTTTCCAATGCTACAAAAACAACAATTTCACCACGCAGTGTCCTCTGAATAAGAAGGGCAAGGAAGAATTTGACTTGAAGGCTGCTCCAACTCAGGCTGATGAGGATGATGATGATGGATGCGCCATGAGTGCTCATGCACCTAAGAAGTGGGGCGATATGGACCTGTAGATCAGCTACATGAAGAGGGGCACGATCCTTGAGGTGCCCAAACTCTTAGATCACATATGGCTACGGGAGCCCTTAATGACAGTGGTAGAATGACGGGAGTCAGTTGGTGTGAGGGATGATGAAGCGATAGTGGCGGAGCTAGAGCACCAAAGTCTGAAGCAGCGTAGAGCAGAGGCAACAACAACGTAGTAGGAGCAACACAATGCACAGTGGTGCAGCACAGTGCAGAGAAACATCAACGCAGTAGCATTAGAGGGCCAACACAGATTGGCAGCAGAGGAATCTTCAACATCGAGGTGCATACAAACTGACCAATATGTCAGTATTTGGGATGTCTTTCAGTTGCTTAACTCTCACCAACTGAGTTGTAGTGTAACAATTAGCAGTGGTAGTGCTATACACAGCATGATGCAACATTTTGAGAGGGAGCTGCAGTACAAATGTAGTAGAGTCATGGGCAACAATACAGATTGCAGCAACGTAGTGGATGAGGGGCAGTAGACCGAGCATCAACAATGTAGAGGACATGGCATGGATCAGAGTGATGCTTTTGGTAAGAAGTATTGTTAGAGCACATTCCTCACTAAGATGGAGTGTTGATTTTTGGGTAGCTTCAGATGTGCTCTACCTCCGAAATTTTGTGGAGGGGTTAGAACAAATGAGATCTCCAAGACCCAGTAATCGTTTGGAGAAATTCCACGTGGAGTGAAAGTTATTCAAATAATTAATTATTTTTAATGGAGCATAAGTTAAAACTTAGTGAATTAAAATAATTAAAGTGAATTAATTTAACATGTGGGTGAGAAGCTTCTAAGTGACGAGGATCAAGTCTAATTCAATCTTAGCCGTTGATTAAGGATTAGATCACGGCTATTGATTTATCAACAGGAAAAGTATAAAGGAAGGCTTGAGGGTCAGTTGGAGAACACACACAGAGTGAATCAAGAGATCGAATTCTTTTAACGGAGCAATGCTCGGATGAAGATAAGATCTAAGTGTTTCAATTGCAGTGAGGGGCAGAAGCAGTTATTGGTTGAAGGACAAAGAGTACATAATAGAGCAAGGGCAGCAGAGACAACAGAGGAAGAAGCGTAGCCACTAGGAGAGGTGATGCAGGTCCATGCAGGTGTAGTGCAGAGCATCCGAGAGACAATCCAGATTTAGCCGAAGATCGGGGTTTCTGAGCTGGGAGGGTTGAAACTTAATTTTTGAGAGGTAGATCAGCGTAGAGAAGGGCTGACGCAGTCCTCAGCCAGAGCCATGTAGGCTTACGCATCTACTGTGCAAAGGCAGCTAGGGTTTCATCAGTTTCTGATCTGGATTAGCTGAGACTTGCAATGTGAGGTAAAACTCACTATTTTATTTGTCTGCTGAGGATTTTCTCTGTTGGGTGAGTCGGATTTTGGCACCCTAGTTGTACTAAGAATACTGCTACTTAATAATACAAACCCTCAGATCTGCTGCATTGGTTTTCCCACATTGGGTTTTTCTGGGGACAATTGTCCAAAAATAAGTGTCCTTTTTATGGTTGTCTCATTTATTTTTCAGTTCTTGGTCTGTATATTGGTGTAGGTTGCACGTTATTTACATTAATATTTTTTCTAAAGTATTCAGAAAAATAACTTGTTAATATAAACACAAATAGATAATGTAAATCAGTTTTCTTGCAGTAGGATTTCCGGTTTAGATTCATAAATTTTCACACACCGTTGTTTTGGACAATCATCCCAGAAAAACCCAATGCGGGAGAACCGATGTAGTAGATCTGAGGGTTTTATTATTAAGCAACAGTTATATCTAAATACAATCTCTGGATGCCTTGTTGGCTATCCAGTACAGAGAATATCACTCGGCAGAGAAAATAAGTGAGTTTACCTCACTCTACACTTTAAGTCCCGACTAATCCGGTAGCTGAAACAACGTCCTCTCTGCACCCTCTGCACTGCCTCTGCACAGTTGTTATGTGGGCTTGCGTGGGGGACTCTGGGAGATTGCGTCACCTTCTTTGTTGGATCGATCTGCTCTCAAGAGCCTCAATTCTAGCCCTCCCGGCTCAGAATCTCGATCTCCCAGCAATATCTCGGACTTTTGCTTGGAAATGCTGTGCTTCCTCTGCGTGTGGGCTTCGTGGCCCTGCGTCACCCTCTCTAGGCACTGCGCTACCTCCTCTACGTATATTTCTTCCTCTTTGTTGAGTATTCTTGGCTCTACGTATATTTCTTCCTCTCTGTTGAGTATTCTTGGCTCCGGAGAAGATCTTTCGACTGAAACTGTCTTTGCCCCTCTCTGCGTGAGAATCTCTCGATCAAAGTTTTCCTTTGAGCACTGCTCACTTCAGAAAATTCGATCTCTTGATCTCTCGTTGTGTTTCCAAATGACCCTCAAGCTTTTCTTAAATAATCTTGTTGTTGACATTCAACGACCCAGATTAGAAGCTAATTAATGGCTAAGATCATTTTGGCTTGATCCTTGTAAATTTTCGTAGATGTTCTATGCTTGATGCAACTTTACTTTATACCTGATATCAAATAGCAATCACATGAACATGAAAGTAAAATGTTGATAGAACATACTAATAGATCGACAGAGGACGAGCCAAAAAGACACTTAGCTTGATCAACAAAATATATGTGTTGTGGTGCGTTACAATAGTCAACAGGATGCTTCAACCAGCAAAGTCTCCTCACGGTCAGCCAACCAGAATGTGTCACACAACCCTCTCGGACAGCTTCTACAACAATCAACCCAAAGTCAACGAAAGTCAACACTGTCCAGTCAACGGTCAACGCAAAACAACAACAACAAAAAGTCAACATGGCCAAGTCAAGTCAATGTCCAACCTCTATTTTTGTGCCAAAAAATGCAGATTGAGGAGATCGAAGTTTAGGGAGAGTTTCGGGTCAATTTGACCAAGCGTCAATCGAAGTCAACGTTGTTCAATTTTGCGCTAGAAACCCTAGAACAGTTCGAAATTCTAGCTGCTGCTTTTTCCCACGTGTGAGTGAAGAGGAGCCTCCAAGATGATGATCGAACCAATCAGATGTAGAGAGAGAATGTGTGACAAGTGATGGTGAAAATGACCTCCAATGTTGACCTATATATATCGATTAGTGAGGGTGTGTGACACATCTGTTGGGGCCTCAAGCCTACATTGCAATTCTGGCCAACCTTACACATAAGTGGAATTAATTCAAAATAAATGTTCTGCTCATCGGATCAAGATGATCTTTAGATCGATCTCGCACGTCTCCGAAATAGGAATCCAATAAAAATATTGGCATCGTCATCTGAGCACCATAACATGGAGTTTGGACGTAGATGGCCAAAATTAACACTCCCTCTCAACTAGGGAGAACTCCATCTACCTGTGCCATCCAAACATCATGCATCATCTCGTCGTAACTTGCTTGGCTGGCTTCTTTATTTCAGAACAAAAAGGTGAGTCACAAAGACATCACTCCCGGTTGACAAAATCAACTAAGAGGTCCGAAACCTCTATAGGACTCAAACGAGTCACATACCAACTCGAAGTTGGTTTAATTGACCCGAAGTCAGTTGGAGGTCTGAAACCTCACTAGATTTGATCCTAGATCATGTGGTTGGACATGTGCCGTCCTAGACATAGAGAGTATGACAATCTCCGATGTGTCCATCGATCTTGCTACTGGTCTCTAGTTTTTCCCACCTCATTGGCCAAGATGAGAGGTACTTCCCATGAGTCCGAGACTCCATGGGTAGGATGCATACGTGGCACAGATCAAAGAGAGGTGAACCAACTCAATATCATAACGGTGGGGAAGAAGTGCACCGACAAGGCTTGGCAAGCCTAGCGCTGTGGTTGCTTATAGCTCCAAGAAGCTATCCCCAAAGCCCCCTGGAGCTCCCAGAGCTCATCGTCCAACAGGACCCTCAGCATAGGGTCGTTCCACGATTCCAAGATTCTCACGGAAGGTTAGGAACTTGACCTTCCCCAAAGGCTTTGTGAGAATATCAACGACTTGCTCATCAGTTCCTATATGATCGAGCCTTACAGCGCCTCGCTCTACCAGATCTCGGATAAAGTGGTACTTGATATCAATATGCTTGCATCGATTGTGGAACACGGGATTCTCTGACAAACGAATCCCACTCTGGTTATCACAAAGGATAACGATGGTATCTAGCACATGCTCGAACATCTTACTAAAGAGCTTTCGCAACCAAACTGCTTCACAACAGGCCATACTCGCTGCAATGTATTCGGCCTCAACGGTGCTCAAAGCCACCGACTTTTGCTTCCTGGTCATCTAAGATATCGAAACATACCCAAGTGTGAAGCAATATCTAGATGTGCTCTTGCGATTCACCACAGTGCCAGCCCAATCGACATTAGTATATCCATGGAGTCTCAAACTCCCGACAGTGTATCTCAGCCCATGGTTTATCGTGCCCCAAAGATATCTCAACAGATTCTTGGCACCAACCCAGTGAATGTGATGAGGATCAACCATGTGTTGACTCAAAGTGTTCACTGCAAAACATACGTCCGGACAGATGTTCACTAAGAACATCAGGGCCCCTACGAGTTGACGATATTCGGTAGGATTTGCTAGCACGGGCCTAGCAACGCTGCCACTCAACTTCTTAAAGTTGAGCTCCATTGGTGTCGACACGGACTTACAATCCACAATTTCAAATCTTTCTAGCAACTTCACAATGTATTTCCCTGAGACAGGAAAATTTCACTAGGTCTCTGCTAGACCTCTAGGCCTAGGAAGTAATGCATCAGTCCTAGGTCCTTCATCTCGAACTCAGGAATGAGAGGGTCAGCAGCTGTCAGGAAGAGATCGTCCACATAGAGAACCAGAATGAGAGGCTTTTCTCTATCAACCTTGAAGTAAAGGTTTGGATTAGCATTACTACTAGTGAAGCCTAGCTTCACCATGTAGCTATCTATCCTCTCGTACGAAGCCCTGGGGGTTTGCTTGAACCCATAGAGGGCTTTCTTCAACCTGCATACATGGGTGTCTCTATCCTGGACTTTGAACCCCAAAGGTTGCTCCACATACATCTCTTCCTTTATCGCACCATGCAGAAAGGCGATCTTCACATCCATCTGATGAAGATTCCATCCTTGCGTAGCAGCAAGGGCTATGATTGATTAGATGGTGGTATGTTGGGCCACAGTTGCAAATATGTCCTCATAGTCTACGCCTTCCTCTTGAGAGAAGACACAGACAACGAATCTTGCCTTGAACTTTTCAGCACTACCATCAGATCCATGCTTGATCTTATAGAGCCATTTCGAGGTGACAACAACTTTGTCCTCCAGTCTTGGAATCACATCCTAGACATCATTCTTCATAATGGACTCGTATACTTCGTGCATAGCATCCTTCCAGACTTGATGCTTTACGACTTCTTCAAAAGATCCAGACTCAGATTGTATGATTGTACTCATTGCTGCTAGATACCCTTGGTATCTATTTGGCTTCTTGCTTTCACGGAATGTCCCTCTTGGGGCCATATGTCTCTCGGCATCTTCGAGAGTATCCTGGAGCCATGAGGGTGTTCTCTTCATTGAAGGAGGTGGATCAATGGGGTCCGTTGGTCCTTCAACATCGAGCATCATCTCATCCTTCAGTTCTTCTTGATTCCAAGACCTTACTTCATGATCTTTCGCAGAGCTCGGAAGATTTATCACTTTCCTGAGGGAAGCATCTTCATCAAAGGTAGCATTGTGGCAAATATCCACTTCTTTTTAACCAGGCACGTAGACTCTATAAGCCTTCAAAGTTTCACTGTAGCCCACAAACATTCCCTTCTTCCCAGAAGCATCTAGCTTGGTTCTCTTCTCCTTCGACACACGAAAAAAAACGAGACAACCAAAAACTCTAAAATGAGAGACGTCAGGTTTCTTACTAGAGAAAACCTCTTCGAGAGTTTTGGAGTCCAGAGCAGAATGCGGGCATCGATTTTGAATGTACATCTCAGTGTTCGCAGCTTCTCCCCATAGAAACTTCGGAAGACCTTGGTCACATAGCATGGCACGGGCAACTTCCACAATGGTCCTGTTCTTTCTTTCAGCAACGCTATTTTGCTCAGGAGTATTTACAGTTGTGGTCTCCCTTTTGATGCTAGCTTCTGCAAAAGTTATTGAACTCGTTTGTGTCATATTCAGTGCCATTATCGGTCCTCAAAGTCTTGATCTTCTTCCCTGTTTGATTTTCCACCAAGGCTTTGAAAGTACGAAACCACATGAAAGCCTCATCCTTCTTCTTCAAGAAGCATATCCAGGTCTTGCGAGAGAAGTCATCTATAAACGTCATTTAATAAGAACATCCTCCGAAGAATGTCACGGGCAACATACTAGACAAATCAGAATGTATCAATTGCAAGACATCAGATGTCTTTGTGACCCTTGAGGGGAAAGGTCTCTTTGTATGCTTTCCTTTGGCACAACCCTAACATACACCTTCATGATCATTTTTGAATTCGGGCATACCTGTCACCACCTTCCTTGCTTTGGGAAGGGCTTTGTAGTGAAGGTGTCCAAACCTCCGGTGCCATAGTTTTGTTTCACTAATAGTATCACATGTCATAGCCCCCCAGTGGACTTCCTTCAACCTGGTAGAGTGTATCAACTCTAAACCCAATTGTGAGAGCTTCCTTGAAACTCCTTCCAGATGCGTACCTTCCCATCGACCAATGCCACCTTGAAATCTTTGTCTTCCATGGCCGAAATAGACACAAGGCTCTTCTTCAAATCAGGTACATATAGTACATCTTGCAAGCGGAGGACTTGACCTTGAGATAAGTGGAGGGTCACAGTCCCAGTCCTTTTCACGGGATAGGTGGCATTATCTCCAAGGATAATTTTCAGGTTAGTATCCCTCTCAACCAAATCAGAAAGTGCTTCCTTAAACCCAGTGAGGTGCCTTGAAGCACCACTATCAATCAACCAGACATCCAAGGTGTTGGGTGGAGATGCAGCAGAGAGGGCAGATACAAGAATGAATTCATTTTTCTTATTTTCAACAATATTAGATTCCTCATACTTGGAATTTCTTGTCCTTTTGAAAGGTTGCCCATTTCCATTGCGACCAAAGGGAGCCTTCCTCTTTCCTTTGAACCTATTGTTCCTTTGATTGCCATTCCTCCGGTTGTTGTTGTTATCATCATCCCTTTGAGAATCCGTTCTATTAGGGCATTCTCTAGCATAGTGGTCAGTCTTGTTACATGTGTAACATCTTCCTTTCTTTGCTTGGGCCCTTGCTCTTCCATGGTTCCTTGGACCACCATTGTTCTTCTTCTTAGGATGAGCGGTGAAGGCAACATTACCTTCATTTTCATATTCCATCATTCTTGTCTCCTCTTGAGTGCATCTCGACAATACTTCATCAAAATCAGGTATCACATTATTATTGAGAATGGTAGTAATGAATACATGCCATTTAGAGGGGAGACCTCCAAGTGCGGTGAGAACCTTTTCTCGATCAGCTATTTTTTCCCCAATGGCAAGAAGATTATTCCCAATCTCAGTCAATTTCAGAAAATAAGATTGAATGGATTCATCCCTGCCTTTCTTAAGATTCTTCAATTGGTTCTTAAAGAAAAGGACTTGATTTGCGTTGTTGGTCTTGAACATGTTGACTAACTTATCATACATCTCCATAGATGTGCACAGCTCAGAGACGCAGGCAACCAGACTCTTATGGATGGAATCCCTGATGATCAACTTTGCTTTGATTTCCCCTTTCTTATACTTTGACTTGGTGGTAGCAGGTGCAGATGATGGAGGCTCTTGGATTTTATCCTGCACATAGTCCATGACATCTTGGTCTTCCAACATTAAATCCAAAGACATCTTCCAGGCATGAAAGTCAGCCTTGACAGTTAACTTGTCATCAACATTGAAGCCATTATAATTTGAGGTACCCATGGGTCGTTGACAAATGCTGCTTCTTCGGTGATTGCTCTCAATACAAACTTGGGCTTTGTCTTCCACTTAGCTCTGGAACCATGTAAATTTTCATAGATGTTTTATGCTTGATGCAACTTTACTTTATACCCGATATCAAATAGCAATCACATGAACATGAAAGTAAAATGCTGATAGAGCATACCAATAGATCGACAGAAGACAAGCCAAAAAGACACTTAACTTGATTAGCAAAATATATGTGTTGTGGTGCATTATGGCGGTCAACAGGATGCTTCAACCAGCAAAGTCTCCTCATGATCAGCCAACCAGAATGTGTCACACAACCCTCTCGGACAGCTTCTAGAACAATCAACCCAAAGTCAATGCTATCCAGTCAATAGTCAACGCAAAACAACAATAGCAGAAAGTCAATGCATCCAAGTCAAAGTCAACGTCCAGCCTCAGATTTTCTGCCAAAAAATGTGGATTGAGGAGATCAAAGTTTAGGGAGAGTTTCGGGTCAATTTGGTCAACGCTGGTCAATTCTGTGCTGGAAACCTTGGAACAGTCTGAAACCCTAGTTGCTGCTTTTTCCCACGTGTGAGTGAAGAGGAGCCTCCAAGATGATGATCGAACCAATCATATGCAATGAGGGAATGTGTGATGATTGATGGTGAAAATGACCTCCAATGTTGACCTATATATATCCATCAGTGAGGGTGTGTGACACATCTATTGGGGCTTCAAGCCTACATTACAATTCTGGCCGACCTTGCACATAAGTGGAATTAATTCAAAATAAATGTTTTGCTCATCGGATGAAGATGATGTTTAGATCGATCTTGCACCTCTCGGAAAGAGGAATCCAATAAAAATATTGGCATCGTCATCTGAGAATCACAACATGGAGTTTGGACCTATATGCCCAAAATTAACAATCCTCGTGTTCTTGTAGAAGTTACACCCACACTTTAGATTAATACCCAATAATTATTTTAATTACCCAAGTTTAGACTTAGGGTCTCATTAAAAATAATTAATTTATTAAATAAAACTGTCTCCGGGTGGAATTTCGCCAAACGATTTCTCGGTTATTTGGAATACATGTGTCTAAGCTTCTCCACAAAATTTGAGACTTAGAGCACATCTGATGCTACTCCAAATCGACACTCCCTCTTAGCGAGGAATGTGCTCTAACAATATACCTTGCTGCATACTACTCTGACTCTGAATCATTTCCCTTTGCGCTGTTGATGTCTGACATGCTGTCAACCAACTACTGGGCTGCTGCTGCAACTGTATTGTTGCTGACACTGGCATTGTCAACACTGCATCCATACTACAACTCCCTCCTAAGTGCTACATCTATGCTGCTGCTAACTCTGCACTGCAACTCAATTACTAAGAGAAGCAACTGAAAAACATCCCAAATCTGAACAAGTGTTTAGATGCATCTCGATGCTGAAGCTCTGACTGCTGCTAATCCCACACTGCCCCTTTGAAACCACTGTGTTGTTGTTGCTACTGTACTATGCCTCTCCGCACTGCTGCAACTCTGCACTGCGCTGCTCAAAGTTAGCGCTCTAGCCACTGCATTTGTCGCTCCAACACTCCTTTGCACCAACTGGAAACTCCTCCAGCCTGCAACTACTGATCTTGGGCACCTTTAGCAAGGTCGTGATCCAAGAGGTGGACTGCTCAAGGATCCTGCCCAATTGAAGTTCTTAAGAACTTATAGTTCAATATCACCCCATCTCTCTCTTGGAGATGCGTGGGAACCCATTGCATACTCATCTTCTTCGATCTTTGTTGGTGCAACCTTCAGATCACACTTCTCGTCCTTGTCCTTTTCCTTTAGAGGACACTGCCTTGCGTAGTGACCGAATTCACCACACCTGAAGCATTTAATCTTCGAAACCTCCTTCTTCCGTCTCCGCTGCTCTTGTTGTCCCTTAGATGCGAGGGCTACATTCTCCTCCTCCTCCTTTGTTTTCGACCCATTGCCGCCATTGCCATCAAGTTTACACTTGACTAGGTCCTTCGTTAGCTCTTCTTGCTGAAGAGCAACCCACATCTCCTCCTAGCTTGGCAGTCTTTCTCTGCACATAATACTCTGGAAAAAGAGCTCCCACTCCTCTGTGACTGCGTTTAGGGCTAGCCTTACCATCGCGGTAGGCTGAGGTGTGGACGACTGCCAGTTAATCCTGAGTTTCCTAAAGGCTCGAGAGGAACTGATCTACACACTACCCCTTCTGCATTTGTGTTTGTCGTAGTTTCTACTCTAAGTACGTCTTCCGCTGCTCAGAAGATCCTTCGTACAACAATGCTAAGGCTTCCCACATCTGCCTAGTTGTGTCCTTGCTGGCTATGTGGGACACTATGTGATCCTTGACTCCATCTAGGAGCAGTCTCTTAGCCATCGCTATATCAACCTTGTACTTCATCAGCAGATCTGAATTTGCAGGCACAACTACCGTACTCTCCACGAAAAGTTTGAGACCGTATTCATCTAGAAGGCATGATATTCTCGCCTCCCAGATTACATAGTTGGAGGATGCCTCCATCCGATCTCGATCTATAAGCCCGTGAGTTGCCATTTCTGCAATATAGGCAATGTCAAATTTGCTCCCTCTCTTTCTCCTTTGTGCCACGCTGAACTGGCTTATGCACTCCTTGCTGGAGATGGTAGATCAACCACCCAGATGTGTTGCTCAGATCTTGAAAAATAGAATTCCCTGGCTAGGAATTCTGTAATATTCCCAATTAGCAATGGCTAATTGGAATATTCGATTTTGGTCAATTTTGCTTTAAGTAGTTAGCTTATGAATAAACGTGAGTAAGGGGACCACGACTCACTCTAAAATAAGACGCATGTGGTAATTAAGGAGGGCCGAATTGGGCACGCAGCAAAAGAATATTACCATGGTATCATGGGTGGAGACGCACGCAGCAAAGGGATATTACCGTGGTATCGTGAGTTGAGGCGGCCGTAGGATTCGAGAGCAGCCAACGCTATAGAAAGAATATAATTTTTTCATTTGGGATCATGGAGAATTTATGCATTTGAATCTGGTCATTGCGACTTGGAGCACGCTCGCTGTTTAGCCTGTCTGCAACGCTGTTTAGCGCATTGAGTGTCTCCGTTCGGAGATCTCGCCCTCAGCCCCAGGGGATTTCGAGTGCCTGCTCGGGTGAGGTTGTCCTGTTAGTATCTTTATAGGAAGATCGATCCGCTATATTGGTGGCGGAGCAACGCGTCTATTGACTGCGCGACATCTGTGGAGGAACAACGCGTTATTTGACTGCGCAACCCTGGGTGGAGGATGCATTCTGTATTGGGGAAATCTCCAGTGGGTATTCATGGAGGATCTTTGTCTATTGAGGATTTCTGAATCAATGGGAGAGCATAATATTGAAGATCACAGATAGAGGCAGCCGAATCATTGGGAGGAAAACACAGATCCGCAGGAAGGTATTGCTGGGCAGCGACACAACCGTTTTCAGCAGCTGGACGCAAATCTGAAACACAGTCATTCCATGAGGATAGATCTTAACTTGCCTTGTGCAAGATTTAGATGCTATCTCTTGATCACCTATTGTACTCCTCTGTATTTATCAGATTAATAAAACGGCTCAGCGTTTTCTTATCTCTTGAGTATCTGTGCATGCTTTATATATACGCTATTGTATGTCTGCAATCTGTTATTTCTTCCCTTTTGCATTTAGATCTCCATCCCACTTGTTGTGTTTTCCCCACACTCTTAGACATAGTCTTGAAAGGGCCAGATAGCCTCCAGATCTCATCCTCTTTTAGAGGTGAAATATCTGGTAAATGCCCTCCCAGTCCATCTCTGGTTAGAGTTTGCTTGTGTTTTAGAGATATCCCTGAAAAGGGATATTACAGTGGTATCAGAGCATAGATCTCGCTCAGCCTGTGGAGCTAGCAGTCTATGTCATCAGAGGAAAAACCCTACATCTGCCACAGAGGTAGGAAGTACAGAGATATTGAGCGTAGGTTGAAGAACACCTACGGAGAAGGAGACTGTGTTCGATTGGTGGACATAGAACAGGAGGAGCCTGCGGTAGAAGCAGAGCAGAAAGAGCTAATGGCGGATGATAGCGATGCAAAACAGTTTGGGGAAGCACTCCTCAAATCAGTGCAGGATCTGGGAAGGCAGATAGAAGTGATGGGCCAGAGATTCACGGCTGTGGAGGCTAAACAGCATGAAATCTCAAAGGGTTTCCATGTTGATGAGGGGTCGGACACATCCCACCATTTGTAGGAAAAGGTCGCCACTCCGCACCAGGCATCACATGGCCCCATTCGTGCCACTATGCCCACTTTTCTGAGTGTAGATACGGTGACAGGAGCACAAGAAGAATCAGACCGCATAAGTGAATATTTTGCTGAGTACCAGGCAGTTGGGCAAGAGTTCAGGGATGCCATTTTATTTAAAGACTTTGTTCAGATCAAGCGGGACAGCAGACCCCGCGACCATCACAAAGGGTACAGACATTATCATGATGGAGACACCCAGTGCATAGCGAGCCGATTCCATTTGCCTACATTTGATGGTTCATCAAACAGTTCGGCAAAGTCTTGGGTGGAGAAGCTGGATGTATATTTCCAGCTCAACCAGATGGCAGAAACAGAGGCCATCAAGGTGGCCACGCTGCATTTGGAGGGTGAGGCTCAGGATTGGTGGTTCCATGGAAGGGTGACACTTGGGCACTCCGCTGTAACTACTTATGCCGAGTTCACTTGGAGACTGATAGAGAGGTTCGACCGGAAGGAACCGGAGGAGCACTTTGTTGAGCTGACAAGGCTCAAACAGAGTGGGAGTCCTGAGAAGTATATTGCAGATTTCCAGAGGATTTCAGTGATGGTGCTAGATCTATCCGCGACACGGATGATCTATATGTTTGTGGAAGGGTTAACAGAGCCGCTTCGGGGTCTAGTCAGATCCACTAGACCAGCCAGACTCCAGGATGCCATTGGCAGAACTCGGGACGTGCAGGATGTCTTACCTCGGACTAGAACACCTTACCCCCAAAAACCGGCTTTCCAGCCAAAGGGGAAGGATGTGAGGATTCCGCCTCCAAAGGGGAATCAGGGTAGGGTATAGCTTGATGATGATGCCCAGAGGGAGTTGAAGAAGAAGAGGTTGTACGCCATGGGCACCAGGTCATAGATGTGCTGCTGGCAAAGCACATTTCATTGAAGTCTTCTCCGAGAGTAGCGGGGAAGAGGATGAATATGAGGATGGGGAGGCAAGAGACAGTCAGACAGAGCAAGATCATTTACCACCTCCACCTCCAGGGGCAGGAGGTGCAGCTTTTGCACCCACAGGGGGGACCCTTGCAGGATTGCGAGGAGTACCCAAGTATCTGACGCTGCAGGTTCGAGGGACAATGCGGGTCAGCGAGTTTCAGTTCTGGTAGATAGTGGGGCAACCCACAACTTCATCGATGCACAGATGGTTGGGAGGAGAGGCATACCAACAGAGAATTTCGATGGATTTTCAGTATTGGTCCCAGGAGATCAGACGATGCAGTGTGCCAGGTATGTTCCAGAGTTGGCTGTGACGATGGGAACCTACACAGTGACCGACCACTTTTTCGTGGTTAACATACCAGACACCAATGTGGTATTGGGTGTACAGTGGCTGATTACTTTGGGTAAAGTCACCACAAATTGGGAGGCTTTGGAAATGGAATGGGATGACAGGAAGATCCGGAAGCATGAGAAGATACGTGGGATGCAAACTTACCCACCTCAGACTGTTTCAGCTCACCGGATGGAGGTAGACTTCCGGAAGGGAGACATAGAATGGGCAGTTGAGTTACGGGCATCATTGGCAGAGGCTACCAGGCAGACAGTTCATCCGAATATATAGGCCATCCTCAATAGGTATGAGACGGTATTTGGGGAGATACTGCTGGGACAGTGACTAGATCGGGGGTTTGAGCACACTATTGAGTTGGAACAGGGCATCTAGGCCATTATTACCACACCCTATAGGGACCCCAATGCCTATCGGGATGAGATTGAGCGGGCCATCCAGGGGTTGTTGGCTCTTGGACATATTCGGCCTAGCACCAGTCCTTTTGCTTCTTCGGTGGTATTGGTAAAAAAGAAGGATGGCACATTGAGAATGTGCATTGATTATAGGGCCCTAAATAAGAATACCCTGAAGAACAGGTACTCCATACCGCGGGTTGACGAGCTAATGGATGAGCTAAGAGGAACCCAATTCTTCTCAAAGATCGATTTGAGATCCGGGTACCACAAGATTTGTGTGAGGGAACAGGAAATTCCTAAGACCGCTTTCAGGTGCCATTATGGCCACTTTGAGTTCTTGGTTATGCCTTTTGGGCTAACCAACGCCCCAGCTACTTTCCAATCATGCATGAACCATATCTTCCGCAGTCATCTGAGGAAGTTTGTGTTGGTCTTTTTTGATGATATATTGATATATAGCAGGACTTGGGAGGAGCATCTCCAGCACATAGAGGCAGTACTGCATATCTTGGAGGAGCAACAATTCTATGCTAAGGTCTCCAAGTGTGAGTTTGGGATGACGGAGATGTTGTATTTGGGACACGTCATAGGAGTGGACGGAGTGAGGGTCCACGGAGAGAAGATCAAGGCCATCAGAGACTGGCTAGAGCCGAGAAACGTGACAGAACTTCGAGGATTTATTGGCATCTGCACATATTATAGGAAGTTCGTCAAGCGTTTCTCTCAGCTTGCGGTACTCCTTACAGATTTGACAAAGAAGGGGGCATTCAGTTGGTCGGATACAACATAGCGGGCTTTTGACAGACTCAAGGAGGCTATGAGCAATTGTCCAGTGCTTGCATTGCCAGATTTTACGCAGCCTTTCATTTTGGGGTGTGATGCGTCAGGAGAGGGGATCGGCGCAGTCTTGATGGAAGGAGGCCACCCTATAGCCTTTGAGAGTAGAAAGCTCCTTCCTCATGGGCAGTTGTATCCTATATACGACAAGGAGATGTTGGCCATTATGCATGCATTGGCCAAATTCCGGCAGTACTTAGTGGGCAATAGGTTCCGGGTAAGGACTGATCACAACAGCCTCAGGTTCTTTTTGGAGCAGAAACAGCTACAGGAGAGGCAACAGAATTGGATCAGCAAGATCCAGGCTTATGACTTTGACATTGAATATGTCGAACGGAAGAATAACGTGGTAGCCGATGCACTTTCACGTAGGCCAGCTACATTGTCTCTGATGAGCTTGGATACAGATTGGAGGGCTCGACTCCTGGTGGAGTACTCCAAGGATAGATTTGCCTGTGAGGTCCTGGATGGTCAGGTGATAGATGACAGATATAGGGTGATAGGTGAGATCATCTACTACAGACATAGGATCTTCTTGACGGAGGGCTCCCAGCTCAAGAAGAAGATACTTGCGGCATCCCATGACTCACCATTGTCCAGACATTAGGGGTTTACCAAAACCTACCGGGCTATCAGAGAGAGGTTCTCATGGAAAGGCCTCAAGGAGGACGTGCTTCGGCATATCAGGGAGTACGAAGTTTGCCAGAGAAATAAGGGGGAGATGAACTATCTCGCAGGCTTGTTGCAGCCTCTTCCCATTCCAGAGGGGAAATGGGAGAGCATTTCGATGGATTTCGATGGATTTCATCACAGGGTTGCCAATGGTGCAAGGCAAGGACTGTATGTACGTCATCGTTGATGGGCTGACGAAGTACGCACATTTTTTCGCCATATCCGCACACTGTACAGCCGCATAGGTGGTGGAGCTGTTCTTTAGAGAGATTTTCAGGTTGCATGGTCTTCCCAAGGCCATCATCAGTGACAGGGACAGTCGCTTTATGGGCGGATTCTGGCAGGAGCTTTTTCGGCTGGTAGGGACGGGGCTGACACCAAGCACTAGCTATCACCCACAGACAGATGGGCAGACAGAGATAGTTAACAAGTGGCTAGAGGGCTACTTGCGTAACTATGTTAGTGGGTAGCAGAGAGCGTGGCTGAAGTGGCTGCATCTGGGGGAATACTGTTACAACAACACATATCACATGTCCATCGGTATGACACCGTTCTATGCTTTGTATCGGTACCATTCTTTATCTTTTGTTGATATGATGTTGGGTGCTAGCAAGGCTCTGAGAGCCAAAGATTGGATCCAGGAGAGTCAGGACATTCTCCACGCTCTCAAGGATAACATGGCTACAACGCAGAACTAGCAGAAGAGGTATGTCGACAGGGGTCGGATGGTAAGACAGTTTGAGGTAGAAGACTTGGTCTACCTACGTTTACAGCCATACCGACAGTCATCACTGAAAAGGAAGGGAGCTGAGAAGCTCAAGCCTTGTTTTTATGGACCATACAGGGTGATACGCAGAGTGGGACAGGTTGCGTATGAGTTGGAGCTGCCCCAAGGTAGCAAGATTCATAACATTTTCCACGTGTCATGTTTGAAGAAGGTAGTGGGGCCGCAGGTGACAGTGACAAAGGAGCTGCCACCTACAGATGATGAAGGGCATTTGGTATTATAGCTTATTGATACCAGGGAAAGGCAGCTGCGGAACAGAATAGTCTAGGAATTCTTGGTGAGGTGGAAGAATTTGCCGGATGAGGATGCAACTTGGAAGAATGAGAAAATCTTGGAGCATCCATCACTACAATTGCTTGGGGACAAGCAACATTCTGCTGGGGGAGATTGTAATATTCCCAATTAGCAATGGCTAATTGGAATATTCGATTTTGGTCAATTTTGCTTTAAGTTGTTAGCTTATGAATAAACGTGTGTAAGGGGACCACGACTCACTCTAAAATAAGACGCACGTGGTAATTAAGGAGGGTCGAATTGGGCACGCAACAAAAGAGTATTACCATGGTATCATGGGTGGAGACGCACGCAACAAAGGGATATTACCGTGGTATTGTGGGTTGAGGCGGTCGTAGGATTCGAGAGCGGCCAACGCTATATAAATGTAATATTCCCAATTAGCTTTGCTAATTGGAATATTTCATTTTTGCTTTATTTTGCCGCTTTAGCTAGAAATAATAAATAAAGTGAGAAATAAGAGGGGTCACCTCACTTTAGTCACCTCACTTTATAAATAAAGTGTTCTTTTCTTAGTTGATTGACGTTATAACTTAGAGAGGGGGCCTTGGGGGTCCACATGAGTATGATGGGGAGGCATCAGGCTAACCCAAGGTGAACTGCGCAGGTCAAAGGAGAGTAAGGAAGCAGTTAAGTTTTGGAGGGAGTTTGGCATTATAAAAGGAGGGGTTCTCACCTCATTTGGGTAGGCATTATTCTATATTGATATTGAGAGCTAGACTTCTGTCTGCTTAGCACGCCGGTTGTTTAGTCGGTCTGCAGCACTGTTTAGTGCAACCGAGTGTCTCCGATCGGAGATCTCACCCTTAGCCTCGGGGGACTTCGAGTGCCTGCCCTGGTAAGGTTATTTCTGGTTTCACCCTTAGCTTCGGGGGACTTCGAGTGCCTGCCTTAGTAAGGTTCTGTTCTGAGTACACCTTTCAGTTTCAGTAGCACAGTAGCAGCAGTTTCTGGTGCAGATTTGGAGAGGGAGGAGCCCTCTTGTGGCTGCGCAGTTCAGAGGAGGAGGGACGCTGTTCCAGGAAGAGAGAGGACGCTGATCAGCATAGGAGAGTGAGGACGCTGTTCCAGGGAGGACGCAGTCCAGATCTGAGCAGAGAAAACGTTGGCCAGGAGAAGGAAGGACGCAGATCAGTCTTGGAGTGAGGACGCTGTCCAGTTCTGAAGAGGAGGACGCAGATCTGAAGGCACATTGATAGATCCAGCCTTGGAGAGGGTAGATCTGAGCAGATATTTGCAGATCTAGTTCTGTATGGTGCAGATCTGAAGGTATAGCATTAGATCCAGCTTGGGAGATTGTAGATCTGAGGAGTTATTGGCAGATCTAGTCTAGATCTGAAGAGATAACATTAGATCCAGCCTTGGAGGCTGCAGATCTGAAGAGATATTGTCAGATCCAGCATAGATCTGAAGGATTGGTAGCAGATCTGACCTAGGAGGACGCAGATCAGGAGGGATAGGACGCAGATCTGGTTTGGAGGCTTCAGATCCAGCAGATCTGAGCATTCAGGAGGCAGATCCACCAGGTAGGACGCTGATCTGAGGAGCAGACTTGTGTGAGGTGGGCTCAACAGCGTTTTCTAGCATTCAGTGGCTGATCCATCTATCTGGAGGTTTGGTGATTAGTGCTTCATCTGTTTCTGCGCTGTCACTAGCAGAGACAGCGTTTTCCATTGATGAGGGTTTGGAGTTTTGAGATCAGCTATTTTCCAGTCTTCAGCTCATAGTACCAGCGCAGTCCAGCCTCGGTCTTCAGAGCAACTAGGACGCTGTCCTTGTTGCAGCCATTATTTATCTGAGAGGGTCTCCACTTGCCTAGGGCAAGGATAGGTGCACTTACTCTGATTTTCTTGTACTCCTCTCTATGTACTTTCAGATTAATAAAATGGCTCAGCTTTCTGGAATTCTATGTGTCATTATTCAGTGATCTGGTTCAGCATTGTATTTTCTATATCTGTCTGGCATATTTCTGTTTATTACTGGTTATTTCCCTTTGGGGATATTACAGTGGTATCGGAGCATAGATCTGGCTCAGCCTGTGGTGCTAGCAGTCTATGACAATTTATTATTTTTAATGAATTATATGTGCAAGGTCGGCCAGTTTTGTAATGTAGGCTCGGATGCCCAACAGATGTGTCACACACCCTCATGATGGATATATATACAGGAAAAGTTGGAGAGATTTTCATCATCATCATCAACTCACATCTTCCTCTCTCATCTAGGAATACGAGCTACCAAGAAGGACGAATTTAATCCACACGTGTGAAGGACGAAGAGGACAAACTGTACGGTCAAGCTGAAGTACGGATTTGCTGCTTCTAGGGTTTCGCAGTAACTTTGACCAGCGTTGACTTTGGTCAACGCTTGGTCCAAACAAGCTGAAAATTGGTGGAAGGTTCGATTTATGAAGGCCGTACTACCTGGCACAAAAATCGAGGTCAAAGGGTTGACCGTTTTGCTGTTGCGTTGACTTTTAGCTTGCTGTCCCTGCGTTGACTTTTCAGGACAACGTTGACTTTTGCAGAGTTGACTTGGGTTGACTCATCTACTGGTTGGAGGGTTGTTGTGACACATGCTGGGCTGGCTGACCAAAGGAGACTTTGCTGGTTGAAGCATCCTGTTGACCGCCGAAACGAATAAACACATTTTTCCTGTTTCTTCTGTAAGATCTACTTATATGTTCTATTTGCATTTTGCTTACCTACTTGTATGATTGCTGAAATAAAAGTGAAATTGCTTCTAGCATAGAACATCTACAAAACTTAACATGGTATCAGAGCTGAGGTGAAGACAAACTCAATCTATAGCAATCATCATCGTGGAAATGGGTTCCACTAGTCTTGAATTCAAGGAGAATGACAAGCTGACCGGAAGTGATGACTTCCATCACTGGAAGATGATATTAGATCTCAAATTAGAAGATCATGATCTCCTGGATCATGTGACAGGGAGGATTCAAGAACCTCCATCCAATGCCTCTGCTGCTGTTAGAAACAAGTATAAGAAGGGAGAAATCAAAGCAAGCTGCTGATCAGGGAATCCATAAATAAGAGTCTGGTTGCCTACATATCTGAACTAGGCACATCCAAGGAGATGTATGACAAATTGATACTTATGTTTCGAGTAAACAATGTGAACCAAGTGCTATTCCTCAAGAACAAGTTGAAGAATATGAAGAAGGGCCGAGATGAGTCTGTTCAAACTTTCTTTCTGAAGTTGACCGAAACCAGGAACAATCTGCTAGCTATTGGGGAGATAATAGTTGATCGTGAGATGGTTCTCACCGCACTTGGAGGACTTCCATATGAGTGGCAAGTATTCACAACTACTATTCTCAACAATAATACCATTCCTAACTTTGATGAGCTTCTGTCAAGATGTATGCAAGAAGAAACGAGGATGAAGGAATTTGATAATGAAAGAAATGCTGCCTATGGTGCTCATTCCCGAAAGAAGAACTCTGGTGGTTCTAAGGACAAAAGAAGGACAAAGACTCAAGAGAAGAAGGGTAAATGTTTCACCTGCCATAGGCCTGGACACTATGCTAGAGAATGCCCCTTCAAGGAGGATTCTCCCGATGGTGACGATAACAACAACAACCGAAGGAATGGGAATCAAAGAAATGACAAATCCAAAGGAAAGAGGAAGGCTCACTTTGGAGGAAACAATCAACCTTCTAAGAGGTCCCGAAATACCAGGTATGAGGAGTCTAATGTTGTTGATAAAAGAAATGAGTATATTCTGGTATCTGCTCTCTCAGCTGCATCTCTGCCCGACACTATGGATGTCTGGCTAATTGACAGTGGTGCCTCAAGACACATCACCGGATTCAAGGAAGCACTTTCTGACATGGTTGAAAGGGATACTAATCTAGAAATTATCCTTGGGGATAATGCCACTTATCCTGTGAAAGGGACCGGAACTGTGACCCTTCACTTGTCTCAAGGACAAGTCCTCCGTCTACAAGATGTACTCTATGTACCCAAATTGAAGAAGAACCTTGAGTCTGTATCTGCCATGGAAGACAAAGGATTCAATGTAACTTTCTCTGATGGAAAGGTGCTCATGTGGAAGAAGAGCTTCAAGGAAGCTATCTCAATTGGTTCTAGGGTTGGTACACTCTATCAGGTTGGAAGGAGTCCGTTGGGAGCTATGACTTGTGATACTATCTGACAAACCGAACTATGGCACCGTAGATTTGGAAAGCCCTTCCCGAAGCAAGGAAGGTGTATGTAAGGGCTGTGCTGAAGAATATAACATAACAAGGGGACCTTCTTTCCCCTCAAGTGTCACAAAGACATCTGAGATATTGCAACTGGTCCATTCTGATCTTTCTGGTATGTTGCCTGTAACATCCCTGGGGGGATGTTCTTACTATATAACATTTACTGATGACTTCTCTCGCAAAACCTGGATCTTTTGAGGAAGCCATCAAGCATCAAGTCTGGAAGGATGCTATGCATGAAGAATATGAGTCTATTATGAAGAATGATGTCTGGGATGTGGTTCCGAGACCGAAGGACAAATCTGTTGTCACCGCGGAATGGCTCTACAAAATCAAACATGGATCTGATGGGAGTGCTGAAAAGTTTAAGGCAAGGTTTGTTGCCCGTGGCTTCTCTCAAAAGGAAGGAATTGACTATGACGATATATTTGCACCTGTGGCACGATATGCCACCATCCGATCAATCATAGCCCTTGCTGCTACGCAAGGATGGAGTCTTCATCAGATGGATGTCCAGACCGCTTTTCTGCATGGTGCAATAAAGGAAGAGGTGTATGTGGAACAACCTCTGAGATTTGAAGTTCAAGATCGAGACACTTATGTCTGCGGGTTGAAGAAAGCCCTCTATGGGTTAAAGCAAGCACCCAGAGCTTGGTACGAAAGGATGGATAGTTACTTGATGAAGCTGGGCTTCACTCGAAGTAATGTTGATCCGAACCTATACTTCAAGGTTGTGAAAGAGAAGCCTCTCCTTCTAGTACTATATGTGGATGACCTCTTCCTGACTGGTGATGACCCTCTCATTCATCAATGTGAGAGGGAGCTTGCTGCTGAATTCGAGATGAAGGACCTAGGACTGATGCACTATTTACTAGGCCTGGAGGTCTGGCAGAGACCTAGAGAGATTTTTCCTTTCTCAAGGAAAATATATTGTGAAGCTTCTGAAAAGATTTGGAATGGTGGACTGTAAGTCCGTGTCGACACCGATGGAACTCAACTTTAAGAAGTTGAGGAGCAACGTTGCTGGGCCCGTCCTACTGAGTATCGTGAACTCATAAGGACCCTGATGTTCTCAATGAGCACTTGTTCGAACATATGCTGTGCAGTGAACACTTTGAGTCAACACATGGTTGATCATAACATTCACTGGGTTGGTGCCAAGAAACTCTTGAGATATCTGCGAGGCACGACGGACCATGAGAAATTTGAGATACCTTTGTAGGGAGTATGGCCTCCTTGGATATGCGATGCGGAATTGGTGGCGATTGTGGTGGATCGCAAGAGCACATCTGGATGCTTCTTCACATGTAGATCTGCTTCGGGCAGGAATCTAAAGTCGGTAGCCTTGAGCACCGCTGAGGCCGAATACATTGTAACATGTATGGCATGTTGTGAAGTCACTTGGTTGCGAAAGCTCTTCTGTGAGCTGTTCGAGCATGTGCTAGATGCCACCGTTATCCTTTGTGATAACCAGAGGGGGATTCATTTGTCATAGAATCCCGGGTTCCACGATTGATCCAAGCATGTTGATGGCTGGTACCACTTTATCTGGGATATGGTACAGCGAGGCGCCGTAAGGCTCGATCATATAGGAACTGATGAGCAGGTCGCGGATGTTCTCACAATGCCCTTGGGGAAGGTCATGTTCCTAACCTTCCGTGAGAATCTTGGAATCGTGGAAAGACCCTATGATGTGGGTCCTGTTGGACGATGAGCTCTGGGAGCTCTGGGGGGCTTTGGGGAGAGCTTCTTGGAGCTATGGGCAACCACAGGGCTAGGCTTGCCAACCTTGGTGGTGTGCTTGGACCCCACCGTTGTGATTTTGAGTTGGTTCACCTCTCATTTTCTGTGCCCCGTATGCATCCTACCCATTGAGTTCGGGGCTCATGGGAAGTACCTCTCATTTGGCCAATGAGGTGTGGAAAAGTTAGAGACTATTAGCAAAGACTGATGGACGCATCAGAGATTGCCGTACTCTCTATCTAGGATGGCACTGTCCAACCACTTGATCTGGGATCAAGATTTGTGAGGTCTGGGACCTCTGGACTGACTATGTCAGTCGGGGGATGATGTCTTTGTGACTGACCCACTTCTGTTCTGAAATAAAGAAGCCAGCAAAGCAAGTTTCGGCGGGATGACGCACGATGTTGATTGCACTAATAGATGGAGTTCTCCCTAGTTGAGAGGAAGTGTTAAATTTGGACAACTAGGTCCAAACTCCATATTAAGATGCTCAGATTAAGAGGCTAATATTTTTGTTGGATTCCTCTTTCTGAGAGGTGTAAAATCCATATAAAATATGTCTTAATCCGATGAGCAGAACTTATATTTTGAATTTATTATTTTTAATGAATTATATGTGCAAGGTCGGCCAGTTTTGTAATGTAGGCTCGGATGCCCAACAGATGTGTCACACACCCTCATAATGGATATATATACAGGAAAAGTTGGAGAGATTTTCATCATCATCACAACTCACATCTTCCTCTCTCATCTAGGAATACGAGCTACCAAGAAGGACGAATTTAATCCACACGTGTGAAGGACGAAGAGGACAAACTGTACGGTCAAGCTGAAGTACGGATTTGCTGCTGCTAGGGTTTCGCGGTAACTTTGACCAGCGTTGACTTTGGTCAACGCTTGGTCCAAACAAGCTGAAAATTGGTGGAAGGTTCGATTTATGAAGGCCGTACTACACAGCACAAAAATCGAGGTCAAAGGGTTGACCGTTTCTTCTAGCTGCGTTGACTTGCAACTTGCGTACTGCGTTGACACCAGGAACGTTAAACTTTTGCGAGTTGACTTGGGTTGACTCATCTATTGGTTGGAGGGTTGTTGTGACACATGCTGGGCTGGCTGACCAAAGGAGACTTTGCTGGTTGAAGCATCCTGTTGACCGCCGAAACGAATATACACATTTTTCCTGTTTCTGATTTGTCTTCTGTAAGATATACTTATATGTTCTATCTGCATTTTGCTTACCTACTTGTATGATTGCTGAAATAAAAGTGAAATTGCTTCTAGCATAGAACATCTACAAAAATTACGATTCGAAGAGGGAGGACGCGGTCTGAAGGCACATTGATAGATCCCGGCCTTGGAGGGTAGATGCGACGGATGTTGGGATCTGATTACGCCTTGGTGCGAATGCGAAGGTATAGCACTAGATCCGACTTGGGAGATTGCGGATGCGAGAGATGTTGGCGGATCTCGCCTAGATGCGAAGAGACACGCTGGAATCAGCCTTGGGCTGCCCGGTCCGAAGAGATATTGTCGGATCAACATGGATACCAAGGGTTGGTAGCGAGATGCGACCTAGGAGGACGCGGTCGGGAGGGATAGGACGCGGTCCGGCTTGGGCTTCGGATCCGGCGGTCGAGCATTCGAGAGCGAGATCACGGTGGGACGGTACGAGGAGCAGACTTGTGTGAGGTGGGCTCAACAGCGTTTTCTAGCATTCAGTGGCTGATCCATCTATCTGGAGGTTTGGTGATTAGTGCTTCATCTGTTTCTGCGCTGTCACTAGCAGAGACAGCGTTTTCCATTGATGAGGGTTTGGAGTTTGAGATCAGCTATTTTCCAGTCTTCAGCTCATAGTACCAGCGCAGTCCAGCTTCGGTCTTCAGAGCAGCAAGGACGCTGTCCTTATTGCTGCCATTATTTATCTGAGAGGGTCTCCACTTGCCTAGGGCAAGGATAGGTGCACTTACTCTGATTTTCTTGTACTCCTCTCTATGTACTTTCAGATTAATAAAATGGCTCAGTTTTCTGGAATCCTATGTGCAATTGTTCAGTGATCTGGTTCGGCATTGTATTTTCTATATCTGTCTGGCAATTTTCTGTTTATTACTGGTTATTTCCCTTTGGGGATATTACAGTGGTATCAGAGCATAGATCTGGCTCAGCCTGTGGTGCTAGCAGTCTATGACGCCCGGGGATAACCCCTATCGGAAGAGTCTTTTCGGGGGAAGTGACTCTGATCAGGAGCCACCGGAGACAGATTCTGAGGCAGAGCAGCCTGAGAAGGGCCCAGAATAGCGTAATTCCATGGCAGATGATGAGAGGTTTAAGGAGGCAGTCCTCCGTCATATGCAGGAGACGTCACAGAGACTCTCAGCCATAGAGCTCAGTCAGAGAGAACCTCCTAGAGTTTTTCAGGTTGGAGAAGGGTCGGGCATATCTCACCACATACCAGATGCCATTCCTATTGTGACAGCACAGAGGGTCAATCCAGCACCCACGCGACCCACCATGCCTACCTTTCCGGTAGAGGAAGAGGGGTCAACAGCGCCAAGAGATGAGGGTCCAGCTCAATATGCAGCCATTTTTGCAGAATGGCAGGGCCTAGGACAGGCGTTCATGGATGCTTTTCCCTTAGATCGCTATTTCCAGTTCCGATGTGGCGGCAAAGCCCATGAGCGGGACCAACACAAGGGACGTGGATCCCACCGTGATAATAACCGTGCAGCGAGTAAATTCCATTTGCCGATGTTTGATGGTTCGCAGAAGACTACGGCAAAGTCCTGGGTGGAGAAGCTGGACATCTATTTTCAGCTTAACCAGATGCCAGAGACGGAGGCCATTAAGATGGCTGCATTGCATTTAGAGGGTGAGGCCCAGGATTGGTGGTTTCATGGGATGGCGACACTGGGACATTCCACAGTGACGACATATGCTGAGTTCACCAGGAGAGTGGTGGAGCGTTTTGACAGGAAGGATCCGGAGCAGCATTTCTTTGAGCTAACCAAGCTCAAACAGACGGGGAGTGCAAAGGCATACATCTCAGACTTCTTGAGGGTTTCAGTGATGGTACCTGACTTATCGACAGCTCGGATGGTCTATATGTTTGTGGAGGGGCTGTCAGAGCCACTCCGTGGCCTAGTCCGGTCGAACAAACCGGCTACACTACAGGATGCTATCAGTAGGGCTCGTGACCTACAGGATGTCTTGCCTAGGACTCGGCCACCTTATCCCCAGAGACAGGCTTTCCAGCCTAAGGGTAAGGACACGAGGGTTCCGCCACCCAAGGCGAATCCTGGACGAGGACAGTTTGATGATGAGGCCCGGAGAGAGCTGAGGCGGAAGCGATTATGCTTCACTTGCCAGGAGCCGTGGGCACCGGGACACAAATGTACGGCAGGGAAGGCACATTTCATAGAGGTCTCCTCCGAGAGTGGCGGAGAAGAGGAGGAGGAGGATGATGAGGAGACAGGTGAATGTTACGCAGCACAGAGTACCTTGCCACCTCCACCACCCGAGACAGGTGGGGCATCATTTGCACCTACTGGGGGAGCTCTAGCAGCCTTGAGAGGAGTCCCCAAGTACTTGACCTTGCGCGTGCGGGGAACAGTGCGCGGACAGCGGGTTTCGCTCTTAGTTGACAGTGGGGCCACCCACAACTTCATTGATGCCCAGATGGTTGCGCGGAGAGGCATACCGACGGAGGGCTTTGATGGGTTTTCCGTTTTGGTACCAGGAGACCAGACTATGGCATGTGCTCGATATGTACCAGAACTGTCAGTGACGATGGGCACTTATACATTGACCGATCACTTCTTTGTGGTGGACATTCCGGACACTAATGTGATATTGGGAGTTCAGTGGCTTATTACTCTGGGGAAGGTCACGACTGATTGGAAGGCCTTGGAGATGGAGTGGGATGATCCCAAGACGGGGAAGCATGAAAAGATACGAGGGCAGAACACATATCCACCCCAGACAGTATCGGCACACAGCATGGAGGCGACATTCCGCAAGGGAGATATAGAGTGGGCGGTAGAGTTGCGGGCTTCGGAGGCAGTAGATACAGGACGGACGGTGCACCCTGATCTACAGACTCTTCTCGACAGATATGCGGTAGTTTTTGGAGACATTCCGCCAGGACAGCCACCAGATCGGGGGTTTGAGCACACGATTGAGCTGGAGCAGGGGATACAGGCAGTGATCACCACACCGTATAGGCATCCCAAGGCTTATCGGGATGAGATAGAACGGGCCATTCAGGAGTTGCTGGCCCTTGGGCACATTCGACCCAGCACCAGTCCTTTCGCTTCTTCAGTAGTGCTGGTGAAGAAGAAGGACGGTACATTACGCATGTGCATTGATTACAGGGCTCTGAACAAGAAGACCCTGAAGAATAGGTACCCCATTCCCAGGATCGACGAGCTGATGGATGAGTTGAGAGGAGCAAGGTTCTTCTCAAAGATTGATTTGAGATCCGAGTACCATCAGATACGCATGAGGGAACAGGACATTCCCAAGACTGCTTTCAGGTGTCATTATGGGCACTTTGAGTTTTTGGTCATGCCATTCGGGTTGACCAATGCACCAGCCACCTTTCAGTCTTGTATGAACCACATTTTCAGGGATCATCTGAGAAAGTTTGTACTGGTTTTCTTTGATGATATCCTTATATATAGCAGGACTTGGGAGGAGCATCTCCAGCACATTGAGACGGTCTTGCACATTTTGGAGGAGCAGCAATTCTTTGCCAAGCTCTCCAAGTGTGAGTTTGGATTGACGGAGATGCTGTATCTGGGACACATTATAGGAGTGGACGGGGTGAGAGTCCACGAGGAGAAGATCCGGGCTATCAGAGACTGGCCAGAGCCACGGAATGTAACAGAACTTCGGGGGTTCATTGGTATTTGCACCTATTACAGGAAGTTCGTCAAAGGTTTCTCTCAGCTTGCTGCACCCCTCACGGAGTTGACGAGGAAGGGGGCATTCAGTTGGTCGGATACGGCACAGCGAGCTTTTGATAAGCTCAAGGAGGTGATGAGCAGCTGTCCGGTGTTGGTATTGCCAGATTTTACGCAGCCCTTTGTCCTAGAGTGCGATGCATCAGGAGAGGGGATTGGAGCAGTATTGATGCAGGAGGGTCATCCGATTGCATTCGAGAGCCGGAAGCTCCTTCCACACGAGAGGCTATATCCCATATATGATAAGGAGATGCTGGCCATCATGCATGCATTGGCCAAATTCCGACAGTACCTGGTAGGTGGCAGATTCAGGGTGAGGACAGATCATAACAGCCTGAAGTACTTTCTGGAGCAGAAGCAGTTGCAGGAGAGGCAGCAGAAGTGGATCAGCAAGATCCAGGCTTACGACTTTGACATAGAGTATGTCAAGGGGAAGAATAACGTGGTGGCTGATGCCCTTTCCCGTAGACCCGCCACGTTATCACTCATGAGCTTGGACGCTGACTGGAAGGCTCGACTATTGGTTGAGTACTCCAAAGACAGATTTGCATGCGAGGTGCTGGATGGACAGGTAGCAGATAGCAGATACAGGGTGGCCGATGAGGTCATCTATTACAGGGACAGGATCTTCTTGACTGAGGGGTCTCAGCTCAAGGAGAAGATACTCCAGGCTTCACATGATTCACCATTGGCGGGCCATCAGGGGTTCACCAAGATGTACAGGGCCATCCGGGAGAGATTTGCATGGAAGGGCCTCAAGGATGACGTACTCCAGCATGTCAGGGAGTGCGAGGTTTGCCAGCGGAACAAGGGAGAGATGAGTCATCCTGCGGGGTTGTTGCAGCCACTTCCCATTCCGGAGGGGAAGTGGGAGAGTATTTCGATGGACTTCATCACGGGGTTGCCCACAGTGCAGGGCAAGGACTGCATCTTCGTAGTGGTTGACCGGTTAACGAAGTATGCTCATTTTTTCGCCATTTCGGCACATCACACACCAGCACAGGTGGCAAAGTTGTTTTTCCGGGAGGTTTTCAGATTGCATGGTCTACCCAAGACCATTGTTAGTGACAGGGACAGCCGTTTTATGGGTGGATTTTGGCAGGAGCTCTTCCAACTAGTGGGGACCGAATTGACACCGAGCACTAGTTATCATCCCCAGACGGACAGACAGACGGAGATAGTTAACAAGTGGCTAGAGGGCTACTTGAGTAACTACGTCAGTGGGCAGCAGAGAGCATGGCTGAAATGGCTACATCTGGGCGAGTACTGCTACAACACAACCTACCATATGTCTATCGGTATGACACGTTTCTATGCGTTGTATGGATATCATTCCCTATCTTTTGTGGACATGATGTTTGGTGTTAGCAGGGCTCCACGGGCCAAGTTATGGATCCAAGAGAGCCAAGACATCCTCCGAGCTCTCAAGGACAACATAGCCACAACACAAAATCAACAGAAGTTGTATGCTGATAAGGGTCGGGTGGAGAGACACTTTGAGGTAGGGGACCTAGTCTACCTACGGTTACAGCCATACCGACAGTCTTCGCTCAAACATAAGGGGGCAGAGAAGCTAAAGCCTCGTTTTTATGGACCATACAGGGTGGCGCGCAGGATCGGGCAGGTCGCATATGAGTTGGAACTGCCCCAAGGCAGCCGGATTCATAACATCTTCCATGTATCATGCCTGAAGAAGGCACTGGGTCAGCATGTGACAGTTAAGAAGCTAGTAGAAGATGAAGATATGGCTGATTTGTTAATGTGAAGCTTGCTGCCTTACTTTGATTGATTTGTGACTCATTGCATCTCCTTGGAGAGACTCAAGCACTTCAGTCAAGAAGTTATCAACAATTTTCGAAACCCAAATTTTAGAAGATATTATTTTTAATACCAAAATACTATAATACTATAAAATATAGGTGCAATAAACTATTATTTTGATCAACAAGACTCTAAATAAGCATTAATTTGCATCCATTTATATAATTAGTTAAACTAAATTATATAGTTGATAATAGGATAGTAGAATATATTATAGGGTACTTTCAGAATGAAATACATTTTGTTCATTCATTGGAAAGCTTCACAAACCACTGTGATAATAGAGTTCTCAGCGCTAATACAATTATTTTGTCGATCTGTGCATATATTTCTCAATATCCCCTTCCCATATGGGAAAGGAGTGGACTAGTCACTTACCTCACAAGGTCCTTATGGAGTTGTTGTTCCAGGCCACACGTGCACACCATTTTACCAACAAGACAATTTAGTAGACAACTCGACAAGGCCTTGGAGCTGGGTGCCCCCAAATCCACACAGCCAACCATCCATCAGGAGAATTTTTCCATGCCTGGATGTTAGGAGAGCTTGCTCAAATTTGGGCTTCCCACAAGGATCATACTGTAGAGCCCTATCAGTCCCAGACACACTCCAAAGGACATCATCCACTAGTCCAAAAAAAATTTTGCGGTCATTGAGGACTCTAGCAGGGAGACCCCCCTTGATCTAATTGCTCGTCCTCACCTGTCAGCACTAGCATACCATGACTAGTTCAAACTAAAGTTCCTTTGGTCCTCAGATATCATACATATTATCTTTTTCTTGTAATTACTTTATCTCCACTCCGAGTCATGTACTTTCTTATCTTCTCTTGTTGTTCTGCTTCTAGCACAATTAAAAATCTGTTTTGATATGATTTTTAGCATCTTTATAGTCCACACTTCCACACTTCCACATTGTATTTTGGCTAGTGATGTACTCTTATAATCCCATTGACCTAACATTTTCCCCAAGGAAAACCTTGTGGGGAAACCCAAGAGATGCTTCCTCATGTTTGTGGATGGCATCCCTAGTAACCCTGTTCGCTAAAGTCATAGACTAGTGTGCCTAACCAGGAGGGTTGAACTAGGCAGATGCCCAACAACATGAAAAAAAACCAGTTGAGCTAACCCTTGGTCTTCCCATTGACATACTCCTTTGATCATTTGCTGGACATTAATAAACTTATATTATCAAACTTTGGTTTTTACAAATACTGCAACAAAAAAGGTGGTTTGACAAACAATGCAACAAATCAGAACTCATATTTTAATAATTTAGACGATAAGAGGTATTCCAAAAATCATTGAAAAAGACAGCCATGCTTTTATCTAGATTTGCATTTGAAAAAATTGTCAACTTATCTGTTATATTGTCAACTTGAAATGTGAAATCCAGATATGAAAACTAGATATGAAAGTATTTCAAAAATCACCTCTTGGGTATTAAAATAAGAATGGAGCTGTACAGGATGGCATCAAGGCCAATGAGAAAAATTACAATTAATT